>CM073581.1:25960197-28460197 GCA_037074715.1 Magnolia kwangsiensis | reverse complement strand
TGGGTAAAGTGCGAATCCGAAAGGGTATTTCAAGTAAAAACAACTAGTATATGCTTCGGCCTAATGAAAATTCAAAAGGAATTTAGGGTAAAAAGACAGCTGCTAGGGCCAAACAAGATCAAGTACTTAGAATACAATGAAAACTCGAAACAATGCCATGTGAAAAAATGACAGAGCATTTTGGATAGAAATGGTCAAAGATGAGAGAGAGAGAGAGAGAGAGAGAGAGAGAGAGAGATTAAAAAGCCAGGAAACATAAATCCAGGCGAATAATACCAAGCAATGCACAAGGCGGCTACCACATTCAGGTCCTCTTTCAAACTCTAAAGAGTAAGGGCAGATTTCCAATATGTACCACTCGTAGGGATTGAAGCCCAAGTGATGGACTCGGAAACCAAGAATTGAAAATGGCCGAGTCAAGTGTCTAATTCCGGCACTTATAGGCATTATAAGTCCAAAATCCACATGCAAACAAACATGCCCTAAGAAGCAATCCATAATTTACACAAAATTTCTTTTCACTTCATAAAAGCCATAAATTTTAGAAATAGAATGTTAAAAATATAAGACCTTGGGAAATAGGTACATGGTTTAAATATAACAAAATAATAAAACCTTCATGCATGTTAGGTCCTCTTAACTTTCCTCCACTCTTGCTCATCTACCTTCTTTCTAGGCTCTCCCTCTCCTCCCTCACTTATGGGAGTTTGGCCATGCCCGGCCCACCTCTTGAAAGCTGCTCCTAAAAGATCCCTTCTGGTCTTAGTTAACTCTTGCAAAGTAAAGTCAAGTGTGACACCTCAGATGGTAGATGACCATACGTTGATACCAGAAGGTCAAGATAAATATACAGGCTCGTTTCCGGAATCGCCTTAGACTCTATGGAGGCAGTTGAAGAAGCGCTCAAGTTATCACTCTCTGAGCCAACATCCTCCAATTGAGCTGGCACACAAGAGCCTGCCTAGCAACCTTAGTAATAATAGGCGTCCATGGCCTGAAGGCGTGTAGGATATCTCCAACCCCAAACAGAGTGTGCATTTTGGGGAAAGACAATATGGCCAACCCTAAAAACGGTGAAGGACAATCCGAGATCTCGCTCTCAGTTAAGACTGCCAATCAAGTGCTAAAAGCAATAAAGTAAATTCTCTCCACCATATATCAAAGTAAAAGATGAGAGTCATCGAGCAAGGGGGCCACTACCCGCCATCAGAGGAGGAGAGTCGAAAATGGAAGACGATCCATCTCATCAGTTAAGAGTGTCGAGTTTCTTAAATTTTAATTGACTAACATCCGCTACGTTCATCAGGTGAGAATCATCTAACGTTTGCCAAAAGATCAGCCTGTTAAAGGAAGTCATATGAGCAACACAAACGGCAACAATGCACTCCTAAAACCTTCTAGTTCATGTTATGTGGACGGCTCAAGTTTTGTATCATCAGGATATATATATATATATATATATATATATATATATATATATATATATATATATATATATATATATATATATATATATATATTATAATGATGATGATGATGACGATGATGAATGGGCTTGATAAAATATACAACTTGAAATTGCATAGAATGAGATATCATGACTACATGTGGAAGCTTGTCGGAGCTAAGGTGTCACGCCCCAAATTCAGAAATCAGGCTCATAAAATTTTTGATCACCGAATCTAGCACCGACAACCTGTATAGTACCCCATTATCGGCTCCTGGCACCCATATACCAAGTTCCGATCCTGAAATCATACGAGGAGGATTTCTATACATAAGTCTGTTTTATAATCAGCATGCCCAAGATCATAACCCACCAATAATAACCATAGGAACATAAGAAAGAAACAATGGCCACCATTACAAAATTCACTAAAAAAATAAAAACTTTTACAATACAAGGTGCATAAGAAAGAAACAATGACTAATAATCATAACTCAAAAAGAACCCTCTACTGCACGCTCCTGCTCCTGCACTGCTACTGCCTAGCGTCACCTGCATGCATCAATCGTGCATAAGCTTATAGAAAGCTTAGAAGGTGGTGTAAGTATATGCAGGACAGGTGCCAAGTATGCTTTGCGGAATATGCTGGAAAGACCATGAAAACCTTCAGCCATACCAAGGCTATACAATACAAGGCATGAAATGCCATCAGCCAATACGGGGCTATACAATACAATACATGAGTACTAATCGCCATACCAAGGCAATGCGATGAGAGGCCTACATAGCCAAATGCCATATGCAATGTGCAATGCAGTCATGCTAGTGCTCATATCCAATCCGCATATCAATACAGTTCCTCTCTAGTAAATCACCGGGGTCAACATACACTCCATACAAACTGCCGCTATCCCTAGTTGTGTAGCCTAGTGAGCATAAGAGACCTCACTACCAACCTGTCCAGTAGTCAGTTAATCTGCCTGACATGTAGATAACGAACCTATTTGCGAGCTGGTCAAACTCAGCCTAGCTTATAGTACCCTCACTCAGGCGGGTAAGGTCACACCCCTTTCCAACTAACTACGACATAATGGAAGACACGGTTTCATGGTATTGACACTGACGCTCATATTTTCACTCGGTCTAGACGTTGGAGCATCTCCTGGTACCAAAAAGATTCTGAAATTTTTACCTGAGAACATCCTACGTGTCCACGGTGCTAGAACCAACATTTTTGGTGTCCAAATTTGGCCACCCACGATGTGACTGTGGTGGCTATGACCTTGATGTCGCTAGGGCGTATAATATCCGTGCCATGCAAATATGAGATGCATGAATCATACCAGTTAACCATGCATCAATCCTGCGCATCCAGTGCTCAGGTGGGGAAACTCCACCACTCTGGGAGTCCCATAAAACAGTCTGTCGAACGGCATAAAACAGTTTTCCCAATGACATATATCATGATCAATCACTCCTCAATCCAAGCATACATATGATGCACATGGGAATGAATCATGAAGATGAACCACGCGTGACATGCGGTGATGATGTGCTTTCCTCTAAGCAAGGTTGGGTCTAGGTACTTAGACTATTTTACAAGTCAAGGTAAATGCACAACCACTAGTGGGGGCCCAACTATTTGGGTTAGCCCACTAGGACTAGGTAAACAAAACAATGGGAGTAATAGATGAGAATGGGCCTAATAAAGGGGCCTATATGTGGACATTTAACCACCATTGTTCCCTATAAGGCGGCCCAATAAAGAAACTAGCTAAAACAAGGCCCAAGGCCCAGATACAACTATGAAAACTAAATGGATAGCAATACATGTCATTATATATCTCATGATGGGCCTCAAGGAATGGTCCAAATCCTACATACATCCATATGGGCCAATGGGGCAACCATGGCCCAAGGCATACATCAACATGGGCCAATGGGGCAACCATGACCCAAGTCTCAATGGTCACCGAATCCATGCATTATGATGGGCCTAATGGGTAGCCCATATGCCCAAAGTACATAACTAATGGTCAATCCAATATTCATACCATAGCCTTACAAATCAGCCCAAAAACTGGATAATATATATATGGGCAACAAGGATCCATTTTTACACTTCAAATCGGGCTTACAGCCAGCCCATAGGGTCTATTGTACAAAGTGGGCAGCCCATACATCAATCTAGGCTTAAGGTTGGGCATCAAGCCCATCTGGGCCTATTTGGACATCCCAAAAATCTGAACTATTTGGTCCTCAATAATCAACCAAAGGTGGGCCTTACAAGGCATACAAGGAGTCTGATAATCTGAGGAAATCATGAACAAGGTGGGCATGGAAAGCACCTTCCATCTGGTGGGCCACCCAACTTCAAAATACTCAATTACAAGCAGAATTTTCTAAGGCATTGTTGGACATTTAGCCCACCCAGCTTCTTGGGCGTGTTGAAGTCCAGCAAATCCTAAATCTAAGTAAAATAGAATTCTCAAGGTGGCCCATAATGTGAAAGTGGGTCCCACCAGATGGATGTGGAGATACAACACAAAATACAAGGTGGGCCTGCTGCTGGACAAAAGTCCAGTAACACCTAAAATCACTAGGGGCGTCCCATGGGCCTAGACAGCTGGCCACTAAAGAGTGCTCAAGGTGGGCCCCACGAGAGACGTCCCACCAGGGGTGGGCCACGTCTAAGTGGGCCACATCGAGATGGAAGGACAACAGGATGAAGCACATCATCATAGTGGGCCTAAAAGCTAAGGACGACCAGCCCCTATTGGACGTCTGCCCAGCTGGAACGTCTAGTAGGGTTGCTGGCCCAGCGATGATAACCCCCAAATGGGGTGGTCTGGATGGCCCATATGCACATGAAGTGGGTCCTAGCAAGGTGAGCCACAAGAAGGGTAAGTTAGGGATCCATTAATACATGTTTTATCAGTTAACAAAAATGGACAACAAGGTTAAATTAAAAATTCTGGTGCAAAACTATGGTTGTCCCCAACTTGGACACCCAATGGAGTGGGCCTAGGCCTTCCAATAAAGGGGGAAAAAGGGTGGAATACATGCTCTCATAAAGGAACATCAAATGAGGTCCACAAAAGTGGCCCATCACCCCCAAGGTACATGTAGAAATTTATGCTTTCCATAATATATGGGCCTGTTGGACAGTCCAGAAACTTGGATCGTCTAGCCCTCTTGGGCCTACCCCATGGACTCCAATCAAGGGTCAGATGAGGTGGGATTTAACATACATCAAGGTGGGGTCCACACCTTAGAGAAATGTCCAAGAAATCAGGGAGAAAAGATCCATAAACAGGGCCTACATTCCAAACATTTCAGCAACATAAAAATTCCAGCAATCTGGATAGCAACACGTTGATGTCCAGACCAGCCTAAGAGATGAGTAATAGGGGAATAAATCACAAATTCCTCAAGTTGGGGTCCACCTAGATGGGTCACACAACTCTCAGACCCAAGCCCCTTCCGAGATCAGCCATAAAATCAGGCCCAAAGGCCGTCCAAATCATGCCAACAAGGTTGGGCCTGGACGTCCCAACAACTAGGAGGTCTGGTTGCATGGAACATCAGGTGGGCCACACATACATCAGATCCATATCAGAGAAAAGGAAGAAAAGACAGAGAAAGGACACAATCCGGCCATAGGGAGGGCTTCGCCACTATGAGCCCTCCACAATCATGGAATCAACATGTACATGCAAGATGAACAAGGGTCTCATGCATGCATGGGCCCTACAAATCAACATCTAAGGTGGGGATGCCATCCCCACCAAGGATGTAGGGTCTAGATGACCCAAAGACTATAGATCAAAGAGAAGAATCATCAAGATGGGGTCCATGGAGGATGGCCCCATCAAGATGGGATCATGCATGCAAATGGTGGGCCAATGGCCATAACCAAGGAGTTGTGTAGGACCTCCACTACTAATTGGTGGGTCCTACACTCTCCACATGAAGCAAAAGAAAGATCTATGAATGAAAAACAATGAAACCTATCCTACATGCTCACCCACCTAATGGATCTCCACCAAACTTCAACACCAAGCTCTTTAGGCACCAAGTGATGAAGATGTATGGGTGAGATAATGTTCCAAAGGCTAGATGATTATAGATTAGGATAAAATGTAGTTGGAAATGGAGGAGAAAGGTTAGAGATTGGGTCTCTTACAAGGGAGAGAAGATGAAGAAAATGAGGGAGAAAGAGGAGGGAAAGTTAGATGTAAGGGAGGAATGATGAGACTTGCTAGGGAATGGGGAGATGTAGCCTAAAAAGGTGAATTTTCTAGAGAAAGGAGGCCTTGGTTAGAGCAAGGTAAAATGGTTTTCTAGAGAAGGAGGCTCATGATCACCTAGGTTAGAGAAACTCATAATAGCTAGCAATGTAAGATGTAGGTGTAGGTGTAGGATTGGCAATAGGTTAGGTTAGTCACCTAGGAAATGATGACTCCTAGGGTAGGCCTTGCTACCTAGGGAAACGTGCACACCCCTAAAGTGGGTCCCACATCAAATTAAGGGCTCGAATAATAACAAGGGTACATCTTTTGATCTACTCATCAGATTGCCACACGAGATACAGTGTTGGAATCGTGGCGACAATGCGGTCGTAATGGTACAAGTTTTGGGTCAGATTAGATTGGGTTTACAGGACGGAACTTAGGGATGATCGCATATACAATCTACAAGTCGCGGGTCACCGAAATTCGACCGAGAGGACTGCGGGACCTATCAGAATAGAATGGGTACTAGATGTAGGCCTCACAAATCTCCCCTCCTAACAAAAATTTCATCATCAAAATTTACCATAAGCAGGACAAAATAAGGGAAGGAAGATAAAAACATCATATATATATATATATATCAATCAACACATGGCAAGGCAATACATGACATACAATTAATCAATACAAATAATCACTCAATAAACAGATGAGGTTAGCACTCCCAAATCTCAGCCTCGCACTCTTAAGATGCCTATACCTTAGAATGGTGATCCCGCTGAATCTTCACCAAAGGAATGACCTTGGTCCGGAGGACCTGCTCCTTTCGATCAAGGATGCGAATCGGCTACTCAATATAAGAATCATCCTTATGGACCTCAAGAGGCAGCCAATTAATAACATGAATGATGTCTGATCCACACTTTCGCAACAACGAGACGTGAAAAATGTCATGGATACCAAACAACTCAAAAGGCAAGGAAAGCCTGTAGGTTACAGCGCCCACATGCCCGGTGATCTCGAAAGGTCCAATGAATCTCGGGATAAGCTTGCCCTTCACTCCAAATCGAACCACGTCTTTCATGGGCGAGACCTTAAGATACACCCTGTCCCCAACTGCAAACTCCAGGGGACGACACCAACGATCTGCAAAACTCTTCTATCGACTCTGAGCTGTGCGCATCCGCTGCTTGATATTGTCAATGACCTCCGACGTCTGTTGCACAAGCTTGGGACCTACGAGATGATGCTCCTCAACCTTGATCCAATAACTAGGAGATCTGCATGGTTTGCCATATAGTGCCTCAAAAGGAGTCATGTCAATGGTCGCTTGATAACTATTATTGTATGTGTAAGCCCCATATCCTAGACCGTATTGTTAAATAAACTTCCGTGGTCTTTCCGGTCAAATTTTGGTAACCTTCGACCCTTAATTGGCATTTGCACATGACCCTGATTCACACGTCGTCAACCTGAATCGACTTAAACCGAGACTTATACCATAGCGACCACGCCGTCACCGCGGTTCCGATACCGTGACTCGCGTGCCGATCTAATACCCTAGTCAGGAGATGTGGGCCAACGTTCGGTGTGAGAAAAATACCGCGTGTGTAAATTTTTAGAGAATCTCTATGACTTGTCACATCAATTAATCAATCAATCCTATCATGTCAAGTACATGTTAAGTACACATCCCCTTTCACCCATTCCCAAGCAACCACAGAAGTCAAAAAGTTCTTACAAAGCCCATACTTTTTTTACACCATTTGCCATAAAAGTTAAAAAGTTCTTACACCTATCACTCACCACATCCATCACTCCATCACCCATCACTCTCTCTCTCTTTCTCTCTCTCTTTACAACTCTCTTTCTCATTTTTTTCAAACCATTCCCAAGCAAGAGAGCTTCACACATCTAAGCCTCTCTAACTCTCCCAAGCAACAAGTGTGGCCCACCTTTCTTACCCTTTCATCTCCCATCTCAACTATCCAAATCTCATCTCCCCCGTTAGAATCAAAGCTAAGGAGCAAAGGAAGCAAAGGGAGCAAGAAGATCGAACGGTGGGTGCTTCTATAGGCTTGTCTTTCATGTTTTCATGATGGGCCAAGTGAGACATACTGATTAATGGTTTGGATCTCACTTGGGACCCTAAGTTGTGGCCAATGGCCCACTTTGATCATCATGATCCTTCCATGATGGGGCCAATCTCCATGGACGCCATCATGATGTTTACTTTCTAATTGATAAGGGGCATCTAGACCTTCCATTTTGGAGGAGAAGGAATCTCCACCATTGATCTTTGATTTGGTGGGCCTACATGCTTTAGGGCCCACTTGATGTATGATTGATTGCAAGGGAGGGCCCATAGTGTTAGGGTCCCTCCATCACGCATGTCCCACTCTCTTTCTCTCTCTCCCTATCTCTTTTTCATTTTCTTTTCATGTGATGATGTTGTGGTTGTGTGGCCCGCTCGGATGGACCCCACCACAAAGTATGTATTTTATCTAGGCAATCTATAAGTGGGGCCCACCTTATATGTGTTGTACCCACACCATCAACCATTTGGTGGCCCACCTGAGCAAGGCCCACCGCAATGCATATCTTATGCCCAACCGTCCAACGTCTGGGACGTTGGATGTGAACTGGGAAAATAGAAATATTAGCTTGTTTCCAAGCTTGTGGGGTGACCCACTCATATAGGCCCCACCTTGATGTATGTATTCAATCCACGCTGTTCATCTCATTCCCTGGATCATTTTAGGCATTGAGCCGAAGAATGAAGCTGATCTGAGCATATGGTGGGCCATAGCATAGGAAACTGCGGTGGTTACTGTTGAAAAATCGGCTGAAGTTTCTATACACCTAAAAATCTCGAACATTTGACTCATTTAGCCTATTATGAGCCATAGAATTTCATGGCTGGGATGGGATTTTCTGAATGTGGGTCCCACCTGTGAAAAATCACAGGAAAAAAAATGAAAATGCATGCAGCAGGTCGCTGTTTGAGCAGTGGACGTGCAGCGACCGACGACTCCAGCCGTGGCCCCCACCATGATGTGTATTTTCCATCCAACCCATTCATTTGGTAGGCCCCATCATGAGGTAGGCCCCCTCCAAATTTTAGCCACATCCAAATCTCAGGTGGCCCACATCATAGGAAACAGTGTGATTGAATGGCTGCCTATGAAACCCCTTTTTTGGGCCACAAAAGTTTTGGATCAAGATGAAAATTATTTTTCCTCCTCATCCTAGTGCCTATGACTGTATGAACAGTTTGGATGGCAGGAAAATATTATGGTGGGCCACACATGTGGAACCCACCATTGATGTATGTCTTACCACACCGTCCACGGATGTGGACGGTGGAATCCACCATGAAATATCTATTATATTCACACCGTCTAGTGGACGGTGGGACCCAATGATGCATGTGTTCTCTCCATGCCATCCATTTATATGGAACCCACCATGATGCAGGTGCTGCATCTAATCTGTCCATCCATTTTGAAAGCTCATTTCATGGTATGAGCTAAAGAACAAGCCAGATCCATAGTCCAAGTGGACCCCACCTTGGCATGTTAAGAGGCCCATCTTGACTTATCTGAGGTAGTCCATTGGGGCCCACTTTGATTTGGATGTAAGGCCCATAATATGAGGCCCATTCGATGTATTTGTGGCCCATGGTTGAGGCCCACTTTGATGTGGATGTAAGGCCCATGTTATGAGGCCCATTCGATGTATTTGTGGCCCATGGTTGAGGCCCACTTTGATATATAAAAGGCCCTTGTTACGAGGCCCATTTTGATGCATTCTAAGGCCCACGAGTTATGGCCCATTGCAATGTACATAAGGCCCATTGGTGCGGCCCATTGATGTGGCCCACTTGATGAATATAAGGCCCATATGATATGGCACATTTGATGTATTTAAGGCCCAATGGGATGTACCTAAGGTACATTGCAATGTATGATCCCAACATGGATTATGTAATGATGTTTATGACGGGCTATGCCTTAGGAGCAATGTTGGTTTGACGTCCACATTACAAGTATAATGTTGGTTAAATGTCCACATTACGACTCTCCCTAGGGCCCATTGATAGGCCGTACTTGTTGTGTGTAGGTCGTTTAGGCCCATCTGTGTTGTAAGGATAGTTTATTACTTTATAACATGCTTAATATAATTCCATGACTCATGTTCATACACATCATATGTATGCTTGATGTGAGGAATGTTTGATCATAGCATATGCCTTCATGCAGATTGTTTAGGGGCTCCCGAACAGGTGGTGCTACCCCACATGAGCGCACGATATGCTCAGGATTGCTGCATGACTGGATAGTGTGATTCATGCATTCACATTATATGATATGGTTACTGTATGCCCTAGCGACATCTGGGCCATAGCCTCCACATGTGTATCGTGGTTGGAAGGATTGAATACTGAAAATTTTATTCTACATGGGGTGCTATAGATATCCCTGGGTGAAAGTCCCTAAACCCTTATGGTACCAGAAGGTTGCTCCAATGTCTAGACCGAGTGGGTACAGGAGTGCCAAGTGTCAATTACCAGATGACCGCGCTTTTCACTGTGTCCTAGTCTGTTGGAAGGGGGTGCGGCCTTACCCACCCAAGATTAGGGGGCAAAGCTAGGCTGAGTTTAACCAGCTTGAGGAATGGATCCGCTATCGACGAGTCGAGCTCGATATTTATAGATGGATAGTGAGGTCTCTTCCACTTACCTTATTGCGTGCGATGGGGCAACGATCTGGTTTAGAGTGTATTAGACCCCGGTGAGATCCCAGATTGAGCTGTATTGATATGTGGACTTAGATGAGGACTGTATGCTTAATTTGTACCTCGCATCGCATGGCCTTGGTATGACCGACATTATTCATGGATCCATCAGCATATTCCGCATTACTCTGATATTGCATGATCATATTACTACCTTGTGCACACACTTTCACCACCCTCTAAGCTTTCCATAAGCTTATGCATGACTGTTGCGTGCAGGTAATGTTGGATCGCAGCAGCGTTGAGGCTTGAGCACGTGGTAGATTATTTTAGAGATTTTGGTCTATCATCATTATATTTCCCTTTATGCTCTTTGTACTTGTAAAGTTTTTTATCATAGTGAAAATGTAATGGAGTTTTTGGTTATTGTTTGTGGGTTATACCTTTGGTTATGCTTATTACGAATCAAACTGATGTTGAAAATCCTCCTCGTAGCATCCCAGGATTGAAACCTGGTGAATGGGCACTGGGAGCCGAGAATGGGGTTCTACGGAGGCTATCGGCGCCAGATTCGGTGATCGAAAATTTTGTGAGATCGGTTTCTGAGATTGGGGTGTGACAGAAGTTGGTATCAGAGCATAACTTGGGAGTAACCAAGAACGACATTACATGTTTGCTATGAGTTTAGAATGACTAAGTCTGAAGTTTAAATATTTTGGCGATCTTTCATTATAGATCCTTAACATGCGTGCCTTCAAGAGTTTTCAAAGTTGATAGGCGCCTTTGCTCTTTCCTGTAGGACAAGATGCTTAGGAGAGTGACCTGATCGACTCCCGCACCACCACTTAAGACTCGCTCTACTACCTGCGGCTCCCACCCTACTACCTACGATCCCCACTCCACCACTAGAGATTCCTACTGCCCAGCCTATGAATGCAACTCCTCCACCAGAGACCGGTGTGGACCTGACCGTAGCCGTGAGTACCTCCTAGTTACGGCAGATGTTACAGGCTGTGATGACTGCACTTTAGGAACAGGGCAGGCACCCAGTCATTTCGTCGGCCCAGGCAGAGCAGGAGCGCGCAAGCGCCCTCCTTTGTGAGTTTCGACGGCTCGATCCCCTGCGTTTCCAAGGTGAGCCAGACCCGATGGTAGCTGAGATATGGGCGCCGACATGGAGAAGATATTCGATACGATGGGAAGTACGACCGAGCGACGAGTCTGATTAGCCATATTTCTTCTCCATGGTGAGGCTGAGCATTGGTGGACATCAGTCTCTCGAGCAGCAGACGCCGACTTTGTGTGGAGCTGAGAGGATTTTATAGATTAGTTTGATCGACAGTATTTTTCTGATCACATCCGACGATAGCGAGCGTTGGAGTTGGAGGCCTTGGTATAGGGTGATATGACAATGGCTCAGTATGCAGCTCATTTTATAGCACTGTCCAGGTTTGCACCATACCTCGTAGATGATGAGGAGCGGAGAGCCCGCCGATTCGAGGACGGCTTGCGTTACGGTCTTAGAAGCCGTGTTATTGGGCATGAGCTCCCAACTTTCAAGGGAGTGGTACAGAAAGTCCAGATTTTTGAGGTTGAGTGGGCTAGTTCTCAGTCTGATCGTGGTTAGAGGAGAGACCGGAAGAGGCAGGCTCCTTTCAGTGATTCCAACAGCATTGACCATAGTAGAGGAGCACAGGCCGCCCAGCCTTCCGAGCACCAACAACACCTCCAACACCACCTTCGAGACAGATCGCCGGCACCTATTTTGGGTGCGGTGAGACGGGGCACCATGTATGGGAGTGTCACCACCCCAACAGCAGAGAGGTCTACAATAGCCTCCACCACCGTAACAGCAGAGACCCTCACAGCAGCAGCGACAACAACTCCCACCCCCGAGGCCACCTCAGCAGCAGCATCAGCATCAGCTCCCGAGGCCGCAGCAGCAGAGGCAGTAGTTTCGACCTCCTCAGCAACCCCAGCAGCAGCAGCATGCTCAAAGGGGACAGGCACCTCCCCAGACGGCTCAAGCTAGGTTTTATGCGGCTCGACAGGACCCCCGCAATCATCCGAAGGAGTCGTTGAGGGTATACTTTTAGTCTTTGCATGCACTGCACGTGTGTTGTTTGATTATGGTACATCACATTCTTTTGTGGCCGAGAGTTTCTACCGATCGACTGGCTTGCCGTTGGAGTCTGCTCGTAAGGGTCTGTCAGTATCGACTCCTTTGGGGATGACTGCAGTGTTGGGTCGATTTTTCTCATCTTGCCCTGTTCTAGTCGGGGATACCTTTTACCTGCCGATCTATTTGCATTGCCGATGTTCGAGTTCGATGTCATCCTGGGCATGGATTGGCTTGCCGAGTACTATGACATATTAGACTGCTCCGCGAGGACAGTCACGTTCTGTATACCCAGCGTGCCGTAGTTTCAGTTCATTGCAGAGCCCAGAGGAGAGCCGTTGTCTTGTTTGATGTCATATGCCATAGAGGAGCCCATAGCGATGAGCATCGACCAGTTGCCCGTGGTTTGCTATTTTTCCAATGTGTTGCAGGAGAATCCAGGATTACCACCTCGCCGACTCACTGAGTTTCAGATTGATCTCATGCCCGGTACCGTACCTATTTCGAAGGCCCCGTATCGCATGGCACTGTTAAAGTTGCGGGAACTGCAGAAGCAGTTGGACGAGTTATGCGAGTTAGGCTTTATCCGTCTAAGTAGTTCACCGTGGGGAGCTCCAGTACTCTTCGTGAAGAAGAAGGATGGCTCATTGAGACTCTACGTAGATTACTGCGAGCTTAACAAAGTCACGATCAAGAACAAGTACCCGCTCCTGAGGATTAATAATTTTTTTGATCAGTTGTAGGGTGCACAGTTCTTTTCAAAGATTGACCTGCGTTCCGGTTATCATCAGATTCGGATCCGAGAGGAGGACATTCCGAAGATAACATTTAGGATGCGTTACGGTCATTTTGAGTTTCAGGTTATGTCCTTCGGACTAACCAATGCACCTGCAGTCTTCATGCAGCTGATGAACGAGGTCTTCCGTCCATATCTCGATCAATTTGTTGTAGTCTTCATCGACGACATTCTGATCTATTCGAGGACCCATGAGGAGCATAAGCAGCATTTGGAGATTACTTTGTAGACCCTCCGTACACACCAGCTGTATGCGAAGTTGGAGAAGTGCGAGTTCTGACAGGAGGAAGTGAAGTTCCTCGGTCACGTGGTGACGAGGAAGGGCGTCGTAGTGGACCCCTTGAAGGTCGAGGCAGTGTGTCAGTGGGGCCAGCCCATGAACGGGTCCGAGATTTGTAGTTTCCTTAGTTTGGCGGGCTATTACCGGCGTTTTATTGAGGGCTTCTCTCGTATTGCAGCCCCGCTGACCAGGTTGACTCGGAAGGGCATAGAGTTTATTTGGAGTGACGCCTGTGAGCGAGCATTTATGGATTTGAAAGACCGTCTGACGTCCGCTCCTATCCTCACTCTTTCCTCTGGGAGTGACGGATTTATTGTATTCACCGATGCCTCACATATTGGTTTGGGTGCTGTCCTAATGCAGCACGGGAGACGAGTGGCCTTTGTGTCTCGTCAGCTCAAGGTTCATGAGCTGAATTACCCCATGTATGATTTGGAGCTGGCTGCAATTTCTTCGCACTGAAGGTGTGGAGACACTATCTCTACGGGGTCAGGTTCGAGCTCTTTGTTGACCACAAGAGCTTGAAGTACCTCTTCTCGTAGTCTAAGTTGAATATGAGACAGAGGCGCTGGATGGAGCTCCTGAAGGACTATGATTTCGATCTTCAGTACCACCCGAGCAAGGCGAACTTGGTGGCAGATGCCCTCAGTCGACAGGCACGTGGCTTGGTGGCTCATATGATGGTCTAGGAGTGGAGGATGCTCGAGGATATCGCAGAGTATGATTTTGAGTTCGGCCTGTAGTCTTCTATTGTGTAGTTATCGAGCCTGTCGATTCAACCCTCTCTTGTCGCAAGCGTGATCGAGGCTCAACAGCTGATGAGTCGTTGCAGAGTTATATAGCTGAGGCTGCATCTGAGAGTCAGGCAGATTGGTACAGATGGTGGACTTCGCTTCAGAGGTCGATTATGTGTCCCGAATATTTCTGAGTTACGCAGAGATCTTATGACCGAGACACATCAATCTCGATTTTCTATCCACCCTGGCTCGACAAAGATGTACCATGACATGAGGTGACAGTATTTTTAGGTGGGGATGAAGGGCCAGATCACCAATTTTGTGGTCGAGTGTGACACATGCCACCGTGTCAAGGCCGATCATTAGAGACCCCCTAGTCTATTGCAGCCGTTGAGTGTCCCAATGTGAAAGTGGGAGCACATATCGACAGATTTCATTATGGGCTTACCGAGGACTCAACGCGGTCATGACGCCATTTGTGTTGTTGTGGATCTTCTGACGAAGTCGGCACATTTTCTTACGATGCGGGCGACTTGGTTTATGGACCGTCTTGGGTGGTTATTTATCGAGAAGGTTGTGAGACTGTATGGTGTTCCAGTCTCGATCGTTTCTGACCAAGACTCGAGGTCCACGTCTCAGTATGGGGAGAGTTTCCAGCGAGCGATGGGGAGTGATTTGCAGCTCAACACTGCGTACCATCCATAGACCGATGGTCAGACCGAGAGGGTCAACCAGATCCTTGAGGATATGCTTCGGGTCTGCGCGATTGATTTCGGGGGTAACTCGGATGAGCATCTACGATTGGCTAAGTTTACCTATAATAACAGCTATCAGGCGACCATCGATATGGCTCCTTTTGAGGCACTATATGGTAGACCAGGCAGATCACCGAGTTGTTGGACTGAGGTTGGAGAGCGTCTCTCCTAGGTCCCGAGCTTGTGTAGGAGACGTCAGAGGCTATTGATGTCATCAGGCAAAGGATACGCACAGCTCAGAGCCAGCAGAAGAGTTTTGCTGATCATCGGCTTCATCCCTAAGAGTTTGATGTAGGGGACCATGTGTATCTCAAGGCCTAGCCCATGAAGGGCGTAGTTTGATTTGGAGCGAAGGGCAAGCTTACTCCGATATTCATAGGACCTTTTGAGATCATTGGGCGCGTTGGCACCGTGGCCTATCGGCTTGCCTTGCCACCTCAACTGTCTGGCGTTCACAACATTTTTCATATTTCTATGTTGAGAACGTGTGGGTCAGACATAGTTCTCGTTATTGATTAACAGTCGCTAAAGGTTCGTGAGGACGCTTCTTACATTGAGCAGCCAGTTCGTATCCTTAATCGGAAGGAGCAGGTCCTCAGGACCAAGGTCATTCCGTTGGTGAAGGTTCAGTGGGGTCACCGTTATATCGAGGAGGGTTTTTGGGAGAACGAGGCTAAGATTCGTGAACGCTATCCTCATCTCTTTGATGATTGATCATGCGTTGTATTTTGTATGCAATCTCTGATTTTACAAGATAATATTATATCTCTTCTTCCTCATGAGTTATGCATAGTTACGATGATTGTGTAAATTTTAAGGATGAAATTTTTATTAGGAAGGGAGAGCTGTAAGCCCCGTATCCTAGATCGTATCGTTAAATAAACTTTCGTGGTCTTCCCGGTCGAATTTCGGTAACCTTCGACCCTTAATCAGTATTTACACATGACCCTGATTCACACGCCGTCAACCTGAATAGACTCAAACCGAGACTTGTACTATAGCGACCGCGTCGTCGCCGCGACTCACGTGTCTATCCAATACCCTGGTCAGGAGATATGGGCCAACGTTCGGTGTGAGAAAAACACCGCACGTGTGAATTCTTAGAGAATCTCTATGACTTGTCACATCAATCAATTAATCAATCCCATCATGTTAAGTACACATCACCTTTCACCTATTCCCAAGCAATCACAAAAGTCAAAAATTTCTTACAAAGCCCATACTTTTCGTACACCATTTGCCACATAAGTTAAAAAGTTCTTACACCCATCACTCACCACATCTATCACTCCATCACCCATCACTCTCTCTCTCTCTTTCTCTCTCTCTTTACAACTCTCTTTCTCATTTTTCTCAAACCATTCCCAAGCAAGAGAGCTTCACACGTCCAAGCCTCTCTAACTCTCCCAAGCAACAAGTGTGGCCCACCTTTCCTACCTTTTCATCTCCCAACTCAACCATCCAAACCTCATCTCCCCCGTTGAAATCAAAGCTAAGGAGCAAAGGAAGTCAAGGGAGCAAGAAGATCGAACGGTGGGGTGCTTCTATAGGCTTGTCTTTCATGTTTTCATGATGGGCCAAGTGAGGCATACCAATCAGTGATTTGGATCTCACTTGGGACCCTAAGTTGTGGCCAATGGCCCACTTTGATCATCATGATCCTTCCATGATGGGGCTAATCTCCATGGACCCCATCATGATGTTTACTTTCTAGTTGATAAGGGTCATCTAGACCTTCCATTTTGGTGAAGAAGGAATCTCCACTGTTGATCTTTGATTTGGTGGGTCCACATGCTTTAGGGTCCACTTGATGTATGATTGATTGCAAGGGAGGGCCCAAAGTGTCGGGGTCCCTCCATCACGCGTGTCCCACTCTCTTTCTCTCTCTCCTCATCTCTTTTTCATTTTCTTTTCATGTGATGATGTTGTGGTTGTGTGGCCCGCTCGAATGGACCCCACCATGAAGTATGTATTTTATCTAAGCAATCTATAAGTGGGGCCCACCTTATATGTGTTGTACCCACACCATCAACCATTTGGTGGCCCACCTGATCAGGGCCCACTTCAATGCATATCTTATGCCCAACCGTCCAGCATCTGGGACGTTGGACATGGACTAGGAAAATAGAAATATTAGCTTGTTTCCAAGCTTGTGGGGCGACCCACTCATATAGGCCCCACCTTGATGTATGTATTCAATCCACGTTGTCCATCTCATTACCTAGATCATTTTAGGCATTGAGCCAAAGAATGAGGCTAATTTGAGCATCTGGTGGGCCATAATATAGGAAACTGCGGTAGTTACCGTTGAAAAATCGGCTGAAGTTTCTATACACCAAAAAATCTCGAACATTGGACTCATTTAGTCTATTATGAGCCATAGAATTCCATGGCTGGGATGGATTTTCTGAATGTGGGTCCCACCTGTGAAAAACCACAGGAAAAAAAAAAAGAAAATGCATGCAGCAGGTCGCTACTGCTGCCAGAGGGCGCAGGCAGCGCCTGCATCGCTGACGGATAGGTGGACGGGCAGTGACCCACGGCTCCAGCCGTGGGCCCCACCATGATGTGTATTTTCCATCCAACCCATTCATTTGGTAGGCCCCATCTTGAGGTAGGCCCTCTCCAAATTTTAGCCACATCCAAATCTTAGGTGGCCCACATCATAGGAAACTGTGTGATTGAATGGCTGCCCATGAAACCCCTTTTTTGGCCCACAGAAGTTTTGGATCAAGAAGAAAATTGTTTTTCCTCCTCATCCTGGTACCTGTGACTGTATGAACGGTTTGGATGGCAGGAAAACATTATGGTGGGCCACACATGTGGAACCCACCATTGATGTATGTGTTACCACACCGTCCACGGCTGTGGACGGTGCAACCCACCATGAAATATCTGTTTTATTCACACCGTCCTACATGTGTTCTGTCCATACCGTCCATTTATATGGAACCCACCATAATGCAGGTGCTACATCCAATCTGTCCATCCATTTTAAAAGGTCGTTTCATGGTATGAGGTAAAGAATGAGCTAGATCCATGGTCCAAGTGGACCCCATCTTGGCATTTTATGAGGCCCATCTTGACTTATCTGACGTAGTCCATTGGGGCCCACTTTGATATGGATGTAAGGCCCATATTATGAGGCCCATTCGATGTATTTGTGGCCCATGGTTGAGGCCCACTTTGATGTGGATGTAAGGCCCATGTTATGAGGCCCATTCGATGTATTTGTGGCCTATGGTTCAGGCCCACTTTGATAAATAAAAGGCCCTTGTTACGAGGCCCATTTTGATGCATTCTAAGGCCCACGAGTTATGGCCCATTACAATGTACATAAGGCCCATTGATGCGGCCCATTGATGTGGCCCACTTGATGAATATAAGGCCCATATGATATGGCCCATTTGATGTATTTAAGGTCCAATGGGATGTACCTAAGGTCTATTGCAATGTGTGATCGCAACATGGATTATGTAATGATGTTTACGACGGGCTATGCCTTGGGAGTAATGTTGGTTTGACGTCCACATTGCAAGTATAATGTTGATTAAATGTCCATATTACGACTCTCCCTAGGGCCCATTGATAGGCCGTACTTGTTGTGTTTAGGTCGTTTAGGCCCATCTGCGTTGTAAGGATAATTTATTACTTTATAACATGCTTAATATAATCCATGACTCATGCTTATACGCATCATATGTATGCTTAATATGAGGAATGCTTGATCATAGCATATGCCTTCGGGTAGATTGTTTAGGGGCTCCTAAATAGGTGGTGTTATCCCACATGAGCGCACAATATGCTCAGGATTGCTGCATGACTGGATAGTGTCATTCATGCATTCACATTGCGTGATATGGTTACTGTATGCCCTAGCGACATCAGGCCCGTAGCCTCCACAGGCGCATTGTGGTTGGCAGGATTGGATACTAAAAATTTTATTCTACATGTGGTGCTATAGATATCCCTGGGTGAAAGTCCCTAAACCCTTATGGTACCAGGAGGTTACTCCAATGTCTAGACCGAGTGGGTACAGGAGCATCGAGTGCCGATTACCAGATGGTTGCGTTTTTCACTGTGTCGTGGTCGGTTGGAAGGTGGTGCAGCTTTACTTACCTAAGAGTTAGGGGTAAAGCTAGTAATGGGTCCTCTATTGATGAGTCGAGCCCGATATTGACAGATGGATAGTGAGGTTTCTTATACTTATCTTATTGCACGCGATGGGGCGACGATCTGGTTTAGAGTGTACTAGACCCCGGTGATATCCCAGATTGAGCTGTATTGATATGTGGACTTAGATGAGGACTCGTATGCTTGATTTGTATCTCGCATTGCATGGCCATGGTACGACCGACATTTTTCATGGATCCATCAGCATATTCCACATTACTCTGATATTGTATGACCATATTACTATCTTACGCACACACTTTCACCAGCCTCTAAGCTTTCCATAAGCTTATGCATGACCGTTGCATGCAGGTAATGTTGGATCGCAGCAGCGCTGAGGCTTGAGCACGTGGTAAATTATTTTGAAGCTTTTGGGTTATCATCATTGTATTTCCCTTTATACTCATTGTACTTATAAAGTTTTTTATCATGGTGAAAATGTAATGGAGTTTTTGGTTGTTGTTTGTAAGTTATGCCTTTGGTTATGCTTATTACGAATCAAACTGATGTTGAAAATCCTCCTCGTAGCTTTCCAGGATCGGAACCGGTGAATGGGCGCTGAGAGTCGAGAATGGGGTTATACCGAGGCTGTCGGCGCCAGATTCAGCGATCGAAAATTTTGTGAGCTTGGTTTCTGAGTTTGGGGCATGACAGTATGCGAACTCGACCAGGCACAAATGCTCATCCCAGCTACCCGCGAAGTCGATCACGTAAGCTCTGATCATATCCTGAAGAATTTGGTTGACCCTCTCGGTCTGCTAATCGGTCTGCGGATGATACGCGGTATTGAGCTGCAAAATAGACCCCATTGCCTGCTGAAAGCTCCTCCAAAACTGAGACTTAAACCTGGGGTCTCAGTCTGAAACGATCGAAACCGGAACGCCGTGCAGTCTTACAATCTTCTCAATGAATATCCTCGCAAGCTAATCCAAAGGTCAGGACACATGAATCAGAATGAAATGCGCTGACTTCATCAGTCGATCGAGGATAACCTAGATGGCGTCGTGATTGCGCTAAGTCCTTGGAAAGCCCATGATGAAATCAGTCGATACGTGCTCCCACTTCCACAACGGAATGCTCAACGGCTGCAAGGGACCAGGGGGTCTCTGGTGATCGACCTTGACACGCTGGCATGTGTCACACTCGGTCACATAGCGGGCAATATGGCTCTTCATTCCTTACAAAAATACTGCCTCCTCATGTCGTGATACATCTTCGTGGATCCCGAGTTGATAGTAAGTCGCGATCGGTGTACCTCGGTCATTAGATCTCTACGCAACTCTGGCACGTACAGAACACACAATCGGCCTGTGAAAGAAAGTCCACCATTAGAACCAATCTACCAATCTGACTGCTCCACGGATGCAGCCTCTGCTTGGTAACCCTGTAATGACTCGTCTGTCTACTGAGCCTTGATCACCCTTACAACAAAAGAGGGTTGAATTGACAAGCTCGATAGCTGAACAATAGAAGAATGTAGACCAACTCGAAGTCGTACTCTGCAACATCCTCGAGCATCTTCCACTCCCAGACTATCGTCTCTGCCACAAAAACTATGGCTGACGGTTGAGCGCATCCGCCATCACGTTCGCCTTACCCGGGTGGAACAGAAGATCAAAATCATAGTCCTTCATGAGCTCCATCCAGCGCCTCTGTCTCATATTCAGCTTTAACTGCGAGAATAGATATTTTAAGCTCTTGTGGTCAGAGAAAGCTTAAACCTCACCCTATAAAGATAATGCCTCCACACCTTCAATGCAAAGACAACTGCTGCCAACTTCAAATCATACGTGGGGTAGTTCAGCTCATGGACCTTGAGCTGACGAGACGCATAAGCCACTGGTTTCCTGTCCTGCATCAGGACAACACCCAAGGTAACTTTAGAGGCATCGATGAAAACAACAAACCTATAACTCCCAGAGGGAAGAATGTGGATATGAGCAGACGTGAGGCAGTCCTTTAGATCCTTAAATCCCTGCTTGCAAGCGTCACTCCACACAAACTCGTTGCCCTTCTGAGTCAACTTGGTCAACAGTGCTGCAATGTGGGAGAACCCTCGATGAATCATCAATAATATCCTGCTAGACCAAGAAAACTACGGATCTTAGATACGTTTGTGGGCTGGCCCCACTAATGTACTGCATCAATCTTCGAGGGGTCTACAGCGACACCCTCCCTCGTTACCACGTGACTGAGGAACTTCATCTCCTCCTGCCAGAATTCGCACTTCTCCAGCTTCGCATAGAGCTGGTGGGCACAGAGGGTCTCCAACACAATCTACAAATGCTACTTGTGGTCCTCACGGGTCTTCGAATAGATCAAAATTTCATCGATGAAGAATACAACAAACTGATCGAGGTAAGGACAGAAGACCTCTTTCATCAACTGCATAAAGACGACAGACGCATTGGTTAGTCTGAAGGACATGACCTGAAACTCAAAATGACCGTAGTGCATCCGGAAGGCTGTCTTCGAAATGTCCTCCTCTCAGACCCGAATCTGATGATAGTCGGACTGCAGGTCAATTTGCTAAAAGAACTATGCACCTTGCAGCTGATCAAATAAATCATCGATCCTCGAGAGCGGGTATTTTTTCTTAATCATGACCAGGTTAAGCTCGTGGTAATCCACACAGAGCCTCAATGATCCATCCTTCTTCTTTAGGAATAGTACCGGGGCTCCCCACTACGAATTACGCTGACGAATAAAGCCTAACTCCCGTAACTCGTCCAACTGCTGCTGGAGCTCCCGTAACTTCATCAGTGTCATACGATACGAGGCCTTCGAGATAGGCGTGGAACTGGGCACAAGATCAATCTGAAACTTCACATGTCGGTGCGACGACAATCCCAGAATCTCTTAGAACACGTCGGGAAAATCACAAACGACCAGTAGTTAGTTGATACTCATAGCTACAGACTCCTCAACTACTCACGGGCTTGGGAATGAACTGGAACAGCGGCAAGCCACGTATACAAAACATGACTATCCTCATAGCACAGTCCAAAACAGCGTCATACTCAGTAATCCAGTCCATACCCAAGATAACATCAAAATCTGACATCGGCAACACAAATAAATCAGCCGGTAAAAAGATATCCCCAACAAAAACGGGCAAGATAAACAAAAACGGCCCAAAATTACAGTCTTGTCCAAGGGAGTCGATACCGACAAAGCCTCATACATGGACTCCAATGGTAGACCAGTCAATCGACAAAACTCCTCGGCCACAAATGAATGAGATGCACATGTGCAATGCAAGAGGAGACAGGAAGAATACCCTTGACTACCCCTCCAGACAACTGAGGGTCCTGCTGTGCGGCATAAGCGGGGGAGGTGCTTGTCCCCTCTGTGGTTTGTACTGTTGTTACTACCGCTGCGGCGTCCTAACCTGCTGCCACTGTGGGGCTGGTGCTGCTGTGGGGACTGCTGTGGTGCCCTCGGCTGCTGCTGCTGTTGAGGATGAGAACACTCATGCCTATGGTGTCTTGTCTTACCACAACCAAAACAAATTCCAGTGAATGACCCTAAAGATGAGGTTGAATGCGTTGCTGGTGATCGAAAGCCCGGGCGACTGGTACGTCGATGGTGCTGTGTTGAAGGGAGCTACTGGAGGGCACCTTCCACTTTCGATCTCCTCCCTGATAGCGGGTCCTCTGCAAGGTAGCCCAATCGTCCTCATGGACTAAGGCCCTCTGAACAACTTGGTCGAATGTAGTAAGCAAATGTCCAACCACACAGCTATGAAGGGCGGGACGCAAGCCGTTCACAAAATGGCGGGCCTTCCGCCTCTCTTCATCAACAAGATTAGTAGCGAATCGGGATAAAGCAACGAAGCGTGCCTCATACTGAGACACGGTCATATCCCCCTGAACAAGCATCTCGAACTCCAATGCTCGTTGTTGCTAAACGTCCTCGAGGAAGAACTTCTAGTCGAATCGATCCACGAAGTCCTCCCAGGTCCATACAAAATCCGGTCCGACCGATCGAGAGAAGGATGCCTACCAATGCTAAGCCCCTCCTTGAAGAAGAAAAACTGCCAATGGAACTCGCTTTTGCATCATGCACCGCATGGTGTCGAAGATCTTCTCCACCTCAAAGCGCCATAACTCAGCTGCTGAAGGATTTGGGTCACCCATGAAATGCGGGGGATCATGCTGACGAAAATCTCGTAGCAGAGCGCTCGCTTGCATCTAGTCTGCATGCTTAGGAGTCTCTACTGGATGTCTGCCCTGTCCCTATAGGGCAACAGTGACTGCCTACAACATTTGTTATAACTGCTCGACTCCGACTGGAATGGTAGGAAATGCAGGGGCTGCACTGGCCTCAGGCGCAGGCACAGGAACTGTGGGAGCCTCTGGCATAGGTACAACAGGCTCGGGTGGGGGGAACTGGGGCAACTGAAGGAAGAATAAGGACCTCAGGGATAGGATCCTTGATCGGTGGAGCGGGAAATGCTCTGGTCGCTCAAGTACCACGGGTGCCTCTCGTGTCTCGTCTAGGCGGCATCGTCTACAGAATCAACAAAGGCGTCCATTAGCCTTGAGAATCTTTGAGGGCTTTAGATGTTAGGGAACTAAATCAAAGGATACGCATTTGGGACACTACTTGTCCTAAGCCCATAGTAGATATGTGATGTTGCCCTGAGTTATTCTGTAGGTAATTCTTTGATATGCTCTGATACCAACTCCTGTCACGCTCCAAATTTGAAAACCAGGCTCACAAAATTCTCGATCACCAAATCCAGAGCCGATAGCCTCCGTAGCGCCCCATTATAGGCTTCTAGTACTCATATACCAAGTTCCGATCCTGGGATCCTATAAGGAGGATTTCTATACATAAGTCTGCTTTATAATCAGCATACCCAAGATCATAACCCACCAATAATAACCAAAGGAACATCATTACAAAATCCACTAAAAAATAAAAACTTTTACAATATAAGGCGCATAAGAAGGATACAATGACTAATAATCAGAACTCTAAAAGAAAGCTCCACTGCACGCTCCTGCTCCTTCACTACTACTGCCTAGCTTCACCTGCATGCATTAATCATGCATAAGCTTATAGAAAGCTTAGAGGGTGGTGTAAGTGCATGCAAGACAGGTGTCAAGTATGCAATATCATAGTATGTGGAATATGCTTGCAAGACATTGAAAACCATCAGCCATACCAAGGCTATACAATACAGGGCATGAAATGCCATTAGCCAACACAAGGCTATGCAATACAACACATGAGTACTAACCGCCATACTAAGGTAATGCGATGAGAGGCTTACATAGCCAAATGTCATATGCAATGTGCAATGTAGTCATTCCAGTGGTCATATCCAATCCACATATCATTACAGTTCCACAGACTGCCGCTCTAGGAGGTAAAGAGAGATGTAAGGGAGGAATGATGAGATTTATTAGCGAATGGGAGATGTAGCATGAAAAGCTGAATTTTCTAGAGAAAGGAGGCCTAAGTTAGAGAAAGACATGATGGTTTTCTAGAGAAGGAGGCTCATGATTGCATAGGTTAGAGAGAACTCATAATAGCTAGCAACGTAGGGTGTAGGTGTAGGCTAGGCAATAGGTTAGGTTAGGCACCTAGGAAATGATGGTTCCTAGGGTGAGCCTTGCTACCTAGGAAAATGTGCATACCCCTAAAGTGGATCCCACATCAATTCAAGGGCTCAAAAATACAAAAGGTACATCTTTTGATCTACCCATCTGATTGTCGCACGAGACGCAGCGTTGGAACCGTGGCGACGATGCGGTTGCAATAGTACAAGTTTCAGGTCAAATTGGATCGGGTTTATAGGATGAAACTTAGGGATGAGTACAAATATAATCTATAGGTCGTGGGTCATTGAAATTCAACCGGGAGGACTGCGGGATCTATCGGAATAGAATGGATACTAGATGCGGGCATCACATAAGGAATTATGACTATTTTTTAAGAGAGAGGGGAGGGTTAATTAGGACTAATTAAAAATTATGCATTTAAATTCACTTGCCTACTCAAGTTAATATACAAATTAAACTAAGAAAGACAATTAACTCTAATGCTTCTAAACCATTAGAGGTTCCAATCACATAAATTACAATGGAAGTGACAATTAAGCAACTAGTCTATAAACATAATAATGTACATGTGTGTGTGGGATGTACTAACTATCAACACTTAACATTCATCTAATCATGCATACATATAATTAAATATTCACCACATAAATATAAATAAACAAGTACTCAAATTACAATCCCAAACACGACCATGTATAGTTGTTCAGTTTCCTCACTCTACTCCCAGCGGACACACTCAACTCATGACTGTACTGGATTTCAATATCAAAGGTTTTAAATGATGTTCACCTCTAACCTTTATAACAGTACACAAGGACTAACTCCCATAAGAGACTCTACGTGATTTTTTATAGGTTGGCCACGAACCTTAGTCTTACCCAAGAACCTACTGACATACACACCCGCCGAAGGCTCTCGAAGAGACTTTATTTGGTTTTCTATAAGCTAACCAATAACTGTAGTAATAATCCAAAGATTTACGTTTACTCCTGCCAGAGGCTCTCATAAAGACTAACACGTATGCACCCATGTTTGGTAGCCTACATAAGGACTTTAATTTAAGTCCTACACAATAATTAAGATCTTATACAAGAACTTAGTCAAGTTTGGTAATTCAAACTCTTATACTCAAACCTACATAAGGAAGGAGTGTATATAGACTCTTATACCTGACAACTTACTTGTCGGATTGAGCCTCTTTTGTAGTCCCTTCTCAAGTTGCTTGATCGATGCTCTCACACGTTTCAATCAGCTCTCATTTGCTCCCCATGGTCATCAGATTCAAAGTGGTGAATATATAGACATGAAACAGGAAAGGGCATTTATTGCAAAATCATAATTATTACAGCAGAACATCTAATCAAGATACATGTTGGCTCGAGAATCATTCGATGCCTCAATTCGATGCGACCGATAGCAAAGCGACCAATCGAAGGCAGTTCGTTTTATGTCACACGTGTGACCATTTAAAGGCAGCATTAATGAAACATCAAACGTCATTATCTCTTTCTTCGGGCAATGTTTGTACCCTATCTGGTCGAATCCTGTCTCCAGCCAATTAGGGCCAAATACATGTAATCTATATGGATGTGCATGGTATGACTGTAGAATTTTTTGTAGATATGTACGATCGCATTTCAATAAGCGGAGCCATAATGTATTAATTGCATTAAAGCATTTGATGAAGGTGCGACCAAATTCGGAAAGTCAAGTGATAGGTGACTAACGATTGAATTCACACAATTGTTAGACATGTGGCTAAAAGAGAGGCCAAAGGAGCAAGAGCGTGGGAAGCATTCAGAAACGAGGTAGTGGAGAAATGATTACAATAATCGTCAGAACATGGGAAGGATCTAGAGCTATTAGATTGTAACTTATAAATAGGAAAGTAAAGCAAGAAAAAGACTTATCTCATACCAAACCAAAATTTATCTTTCAATTACCTTTGCAATTATCCTATCAATTTACGTTCCCAAGTGTAATCATTTACTTTCTCTATTGAGTAAGTTACTTTTCATAGCATAATTGTTTATTTTCTGAACTTGTCATTTACATTATGTAGTGTAATCTATAACATTAATCCAATAGCTGATAACTTTAATTGTAATTGGAGTTTAAGCTCGCACGCTAAAATTTGTTCGATCATCAGAGGAGTGTCCTTCGGCGACCAACTGTAAGAATTTCTTTCTCATTTTATTTAATCTATGCTAAAAAGTCTTTTTGTACAGAAATCAAATGAGTAACCCACCATCAGAGGATGAACCCCACCCTTTGACTATTGCCTGATCTATTTACAAATTGAGCGAGTGGCTGAATGGGTGATCGATCTTCTCAAAACTCATTCACACTCTATGTTTGCCTACTTTAGCGCTCGGGGTCATTGTTTTTCGGCTTGAATTGGAGTCGCAATCCCAATTCTGGCACGCCCGTAACCACCCATGCTGGGAAGAAATGTGAGAACAAAACGCATAATATTTTAATCAAAGTTGACAAATGGAACCCACAATATGCCAATACAGCTTGTAATCGGGCGCTTGTGTCAATAGTATTATCCAAGAAGAGCCTCCTTTATATCTAGTCTAATTTATCCATGCCATCGACTATCGTTCAGAGTCTGAGCCCCTCATCTTGCAAGGGGAACTCACAACAGTCTAATCTTAAAGCCCTTTTTCCTGTCTGGGGTACCCCCAGATAGTCCAATCTTTGCGCCCCTAAATATGCAAGGGACATCTAGTGAGGCCAATTTTTAAAATGTTAAGTCCACAGGGAGATAATTTTCCCATCACAAATTGATCACCTAGTGGCTTGTAAGACGACGTCCCTCCCAAACCCTTTCGTACAGTGTACGTGATGTTCGGTGCCCTTGGCCGGCCACATAATGTATATGCGTAGTATACACCTGATTGACCCAAACCTCGAGACCCCAAAACCCTAGCCATATCAATTACCTCATCGTCGTAATCACGGAGGTACCACTGTGAGATCGCAGGTTACCAACAAAATACAAGGATGATTCTAATATCGTATATGCCATTATTAAAGATGAGTGATACCTGTCTACTATCTAGGAGGCTCTTAGTAAACCTGATGCAGAAATATAGAAGGTGGCCATGGACGATGAGATAGACTCTTTGTACAAGAATCACACATGGGATCTGATAAAGCTTCTAGTGGGTCGAAAAGCGATCTGATGCAAGTGGTTATTTAAAAGGAAATAGGATAAATACAAAGCAAGACTAGCAGCAAAAGGGGTATGCTCAGAGAGAAGGAATCAACTTCATAGAGATATTCACGCCTATGTTAAGCAACTGTCTATCAAATTCGTATTGGCGTTGGTTGCCCAATATGATCTCGAGCTGGAACATATGGATGTCAAGACTGCATCCTGCATGGGGAGTTGGAAGATTAGATCTACATGAAACAACTAGGGGGCTATGATGTTAAAGGGGCAGAGAACAAAGTTTGTAAGTTAATGAGGTCGTTGTAGGGCTTAAAATAGTTGGCTAGACAGTGGTATAAAAAATTTGATTCTTTCATGTTGAGTCAGAAATTTACTCGGAGTGAATACAATCACCGTGTCTATTACAAGAAACTGGGTGATAGCAAATTCATCATCTTAGTATTGTATGTTAATAATATGTTGATCGCTAGTCATGATATATCTGAAATCGACGTACTGAAGACTCAGTTATCAGGGACATTCAAGATGAAAGAACTGGGGACTACGAAGAGGGTTCTCGCATGCATATTCATGGAGACAGGAAGAGAAGCAGGCTTTGGTTATTACTGGCAGAATAAGTTAAAAAGGTGTTGATCAAGTATGAGATGGACTAGGTAAGACCAATGAGTGTTCCCCTCACGGCTCACTTCAAGCTTTCCTCAGAACAATGTCATAAAACAAATGAGAAAAAACAGGATATGGGATATGTCTCATGTGCCTTATTCGAATGCGGTTGGCAGTTTAATGTATGCAATGGTATATACAAGACTAGATATTTCATAGGCAGTTGGTATTTTGAGCGAATACATGTCAAACCCCGGCAAGCAACATTTGGAAGTGGTAAAATGCTATTTCGATACATTCGAGGTACAAAAGACTTTGTCTTAACTTTTGAAAAGACAAGAAGAAAGTTGGTTGGGTATGTGAATTCAAATTACGTACGCAGTGTGGATTCTAAAAAGTCGAATTCATGTTACTTGTTTGTATTAGCAGGTGAAGCAATTAGTGAGATGTCGAAGCTTCAGTCTGTGATGACTCTTTCCACGACTGAAGCAGAGTATATGGCAGTGATGGAAGCGTTTAAGGAAGGTATTTATTTGAGAGGCATGATAAATCAGTTGGGGATTCAGCAGGAGGCCGTGCCGGTTAAATTTGACAGTGAAAGCGCTATAAATTTGGCTAAAAATTATGTTTATTACTCTTATAGTAAACACATTGATGTTCGTCACCATTTTTTCGATAGGTGCTTGAAGGAGGCATGACTCTGGAGAAGATTCACATCGGCATGAATCCGGTGGACATGCTCACCAAGGTCATTCCTATATAAAAGTTCAAGTTATATGCGACTTCTCTGGGCTCAGCGATGGGGTAAAAGGAAGACGGAGTGTGCACGAGAAGTGTTGATGGAGCTATGATGTAAGGCAGAGATAAGAAAAGAGGATAAGAAGCTACCTATTTGATGATTGAAGATATGTTGGATATTGTTGTATTTAATGTCTTAAATCGAGTCAAATACAGGGTCTGTCGATGTCATCGACAGCCTGTTCGATGTCACCTTCGATGGCATTGAACAGTTCTTGATCTCATCGATATTTTATGAATTTTCTTCGGTTGGTCGCTAGACTAATTGGCCACTTTTTTCGATGCCATCAAGAATTTTTGAAAAATCATGTTTTGTCTCTGGACAGTTGAGGTGTTGGTTCGATGCCATCTGTTCGTTGGCATCGAAGTAACACCTCAACTGTCCAAATGATCTTTGATGGCATCGACAGATTTTGCACAGATTTTTTGCAAAACTATGAAATTGCGGAATTTATTTTCGATTTCATTTTGGATTCTTTCCAAAGCTATACATATGGGTGTAAACAGGATTGAGAGGTATTCTAAGGGTTTCTAAATTATCCTAGTGTTATCGGGTAAGCTTTCTCTTTATAATTTCTGCTTTCATAGTGATAATCTGTCGCTTTGTACCGTAGTTTTTTTCAAAAGGATTTTTTCATGCTAAAATCTCAGTGTTCTCTTTGTGTGCTTGGTGCTATTGGATTCTTATCCTAGCTTCATGTCTGTGTGCTTCCACGATCCCCCCAACAATGCACACCATAGTGGGACCCAAAAAGCTTAGGTGTTTTACAGGCCATATAAAACCGGTGTTGTAGACGATTTTGGTCCCTTTGATTAACTACTAATTCTAGCCATCGAGGTGTTCTATAGGGAAATGAGCAGTGATAGCAATAGCAAGCTTACAATAAGGAGGATGTGAATGCCCCTCCTCAGCCTCAAATAAGAACCGTATGCCTCCACTGCATCCAACAATCTTATTCTCCATGGCCCGCAACAACCGGCCTCCCCTTGTAACGGTCCAAAATTTTGACCGTTGGAGGTGAAAGTCAAGAGGCAGATTGGTACTGAGTAACCTCTTTGAGGTTCACCATGATTTATGTATTTTATCCACTCTGTCCATCTATTTTACTGGATAATTTTAGGCTTGATTCCAAAAAATGAAGCATATATAAAGCTCAAATGGACCACACCACACCACCGGAAACAGTGTGACTTAAACGTCTACCCTTGAAAAATTCTTGAGGGCCACAGAAGTTTACCTCATATTTGTGTTTTCCCTCCATTCATGTATGTATGATCTCATGAACATGTTGGATGATAAATAAATATCACTATGAGGCCTAGGAAAGTTTCAACCGTAGAAATCATTATTTCTACTGTTTACTGTGGTATGATCCACTTGAGCTGTGGATATTCTTCAATTTTGGGATTAACCCCTTAAATGAGCTGAAAAAATGGATGAACGGCGTGGATAAACCACATGCATTCACAGTGGGCCTAACTAAGTTTAGTCAATACAATAAGATCTTACTCATTAACTCAGAGCCTGCTGAGTAACCCATTAGGAATCCGATTTCCCATGAATCGGATCCCGTTGCTCACCTCGCTGCTGTGTTGACGTGGCAAAGTTTGGTGGCCTAACATACCTTATTTGTTATATCCAAGCCATTCATCATTTTATTTTTTTATATAGATTTTTTTATTTTAGAGTATAAACCCAAGGGGGATTGAATTTCTACCATTGAAAACTTCTTTTAGAGGCCACATAAGTTTTGGATCAAGCTGATATCTATGGTATGTGTGGCATTCATTATAAACAGATTGTATGAGGCTTTCAACAGTGGGAATCATCGTCCCACTTCTTTACGTGGTGTGGTCCATTTAAGGTTTAGATCTACCTTACTTTTTGGTTCACGGCCTGAAATTACCTCTTAAACTGGATTAACAGCTACCAGGGCCACTACTAAAATGAATCTGGGCCGCTGCACTGTTGTTGCCAATGTTGCTGGAGTAGCCCGTGTGTCTTTCCAGGCCTCTCTGGCTTCTGCACCAATTCTTATTGGCCTGGTTTGCTAAGCCCATTTCTAGACTAGCAAAAGCTTCTCTCCCAATGGGCGTCCACACATCAAAGGTAGACTTGTTGGACCAGTCCCTTAATCAATCTAATTCGATAATATTTTGGGTTTTGCAGTTTTAGGTATCTGGGCATTCAAATGATGCCTTTCATGATGCAGTGAGGTCCCGTATTTCTGATGGGAAATTTCCAGATTCTGATGGTCTTCTTGGTCCATTTGATCATAAAGACCCTGGTACGCCATCCGCTAGCTGGGGCCCACTTTAATCTATCCATTTTACATCCCTTAGTGAGAGTAATATGCATATAGATGCTGCAGATGACCCAATTAATGGCCATGTTGTCCCATCCAATGTAACGAAGTGCACCACCAATGTGGGCCCTTTCACTAGTCCAGGTCTTTATACTGTTCCCCGTCCGGTTGATGGGTCATGTGAGGCTTTCTATCCTAGGGTTTAGTGTTTTTACACAAAATATTACACTAATGTTGAACTAAATTATTACCAACCAGGTCTATTGGACCCCTCCATGTAGCTTTCATAAAGAAATTCTATACAATATTTCCAATCATGTGGTCCACTTAAATCATGAAGTAGCTAATTTTTGGAGGGTGAGTGTTATCTTAAACAATGTTTCCAATTGTGTGGTCCACTTGAATCACGATGCGGTTAAATTTTTTGCCTAGAGTTTAACATGGGGTGAATCACCCGGTGGTTGGAGTGGATTTCACATAAACATCACGGTGGGGCCCGCATGACCCTATAACCTCTTTGCTCCGATTATAATTACTAAATTAATGAAATAGCTTAATGAAAACATTAAAAAAAAGAGCCAGCTTGTAAGTTCTATATTCATAAGGTGGTTTTTTCACTACAACAAAAGTCGGCATAGCCGATGCTGTGTGTTGCTTCTCTACCAGCGCTAACTGAGATTGGGCGTCGGTTAACTATAGGGTATAAAAACCCTCCCAAAAGCCCTAACCCTCTTATTCTCCCCTCTCTCGACTCTCTCTCTCTCTTGCTGCCTCTCTCTCTTACTCTCTCCGTCCCGACTCTCTCTCTCTCTCTCTCTCTCTCTCTCTCTCTCTCTCTCTCTCTCTCTCTCTCTCTCTCTCTCTCCCTTTAGATGCAGCAACAACCCGAAAATCTCCACCTCTGCTATCCCTTTCTCAATCGACCCTCTCTCTCTATTTCCCCTTTTCCCTCTCTCAATCAACCATCTCTCTTTGTTTCCCCTCTCTCTCTCTCTCTCTCTCTCTCTCTCTCTCTCTCTCTTTCTTAGGGGTTTTTAATCTCTATCTCTCTTTTAACATGTCTAAGGATGAGATACGAGGATCTCTGCAATCCAATGTATGATATGGACATCAAGGAAGCCTTAGCCACTTGCATCTCAAGCATTCAATGGATCTCTCCATAAAGCACGAATATCTCCCCGAAGATCTACAGGTTGTCTCTCTGTATATATCTATCATCCATCTGTTAGATCGATTTTTTTTCTCCATATTTTGTCTATGACTGTAGGTTATAAAACGAGGTGCAAATGATTGAATTTGTGAAGTTTTTTTCCAGATTTTGTCTATGACTGTAGATTTTTTTTAAGTGCTTCATTATCATCGATGACACTCTGCTAGAGTATCTATGTTTTTTCCAAATCATTTTCTTAGATTTATTTGAACTGTTTATGTTCTTACCACTGCCATATAGACATGGCTCATATGCATAGCAATCACTATCTTTGGAGTGTTCAGATTTGAGAAATGATTTGGTTGGCTAAGTGTACAGAAACCACCTTCACATGCATACAGATGTATGTCACATCCAAGTCAAGATCTGGCTAATTGGTATTCACTTTATGCTTTCTTCGCAAAGGTACATCGATATAGGAGATTTCTTCGGAGTAGCTTGAGGAAAGGAGATTTATATCTAGAGGCAACTGCAAATTTCTGGTGCTTATCATCTAATGTTCATCATCAGCTTTCTCACTTTCAACTTCCCGTCTCCATTGATAAATCTGTGAACTCTTTTTCCTCCCCTTAGATGGGCAGAAGTCTTAAGCTTCTTTTTTTATAATATATTCATAGGCAATAAACCTGGGGATGTACTTGGTTTCGCTATTAGATACATTTCATTGATATTAGTAGATTTACATGGTATTTTTCCATGGTATGCACTTGTGTTTTTTCAAAGACTTAAATTGAATATTGAGAATATCTTCGAGTGTGTATAATCAAAAGTATTCAAGCCACTGGTGGTGGTGAATACAGGAAATTCAACAGTGTTTTTTTTGTTTTTGCTTTTTACCCTTTGTTTTAAGTTGAGAAGTTTCTAGAGATTTTAGAGGTGTATTGCTGTGTCTGCATAAGTATAATCATTAGTCTTAATTTCCAACTCGTATTGCTGTGTCTGTATAAGATTTGAGTATTTCAGTGTCTGCACCTAACATGAAGCTTGTAGTTGGCTATAAATTATCGATCATGAATAGAGTATTAGAATGCAAAGATCCTCTTGCCTCTAGAGACATAGGAGTTGTCCTGCTTCCATATCATTGCACAAATGTGGCATACACTGACGAGAATGAAACAGTTTATTCAGAAAAAAAACTAAATATTCATTGTACTTGAATTCCCTAGAATAGTGATAATCTCTACACAAGATGGCCCTAAACATGTACACAATCAGACTGATTAGATTGGTTGGCGGCCCATAGGTATGGTTTGGGCCTATCAAGTGGATAATTTGCAGATGGATCCCAAACATGTGGCTGATAAGTGCATTGCTCAAAGAACTGTTCGTGCCATCTATGGATCCCAAATTCTATTTATAACTGCCTTCTAACTTTTCTTATTCAAAACAGCAACTAAACTCTCCTCAACAAACTCTAATATGCTTCTAAAGAGAGAAAATGTTGATTTACAACTAACTAGTAAAGAGGATGAATTAAGAAGTATCAACTATAGGGCAACAAAATCTGATTCACCCAATAAAAAATAAAAAAATTAAAAACCATAGGGGTAGAGAAACTAACAATTAACAAGTCCATTCTCACATTTTCTTTACCTGTTCCTTTGCAAGCCAACAGTGGCTCTTATTTCCAATATATTTGGGGCACGAATCCCAACTCCAACTCCGCTTGTTGAGGCCTTTTCCTAATTGACTAAATGCATATAGAGCCACAGGACCTTGAGCATTATTTGGAAGGCCATTTTTTGCTTACACCATTTGGTGTGTTTAGATTGAAAGATACCAAAGAATATTCAGTTAATCTTGCTCTTTGTTTCGTCAAATTAGCAAAAAATTAAAAAAATAAAAAATCATTTCCAACTTCTAAATTCAACAATAACATAAAACCAAAACTTGCCTATTTGGTATCTGAAGCCATCATTCTAAAAGAATGGAACCAAGGGCCGACAAGTATCCTGCACCAGAGAATTGCCTCCATCAAATGGATTCCTCCTAAATTATGTTTACATAAGTTAAACTTCAATGGCTCTCTCTTCATCACAAACAACCACAATAGTGCTGGGGTGTATTATCAGAAGTGACTCTGGAGACATCATAACAACTTTCAGAGTAATGCTACAACCAAGATCAAGCATTATGGCTACGACTTTTGCCCTATAGTATTGAGTTAACTGGAATGTAAGTTAAACATTCAAAGCTTGGATATTGAAGGCAATTTTAAACTAATTATTGATGCTCTTTGAAAACAAGGAAAGCACCCATGAAAGGTTCTCATTCTACTGAGAATGTGAGGCAACTTTTCAAAAGATTGGATAGGTGGTCTGCCATCCACATGTAAAGGATAGACTTTTATCGGTCTTGTTCATATGTATTAGAGATCAAGGAGATTTATCTGTTTTTGTCTCTTATGCATTCATGCAAATTTGATTAATTTAAAGTTTATGGCTAATCCAACAGTTCTGTCCATGTTAAGTGAAAGGAAGTGACAAACCATAGTCTACGTAAATTTTCTTTTCTTCACTTGTGTATTCGTCCAAATTTGGTTTAACTTCTAAAGTTTATAGCTAATATGCACCCCCATATACCGGCGGTTGCCTAGCGCCGGGAAAAGTTGAGTGCTTTATGCTAGTTCCCTATTAGTTATGCTCAATCGTTGTTATTAGGTTTCTTGATTAAAAACAAGGAGTTTTATTTCCCTATGAATGTAACTACATGTGTAGCTATAATCTTGGGCCTTGGATTAAATGTTGTATTTTAATATGTATGTCAGAATCCATGGAAATAGAGGAATTGTTAGGGTAAAATTCAAGTATAACTTGCCACCCAAATCAATGGTACTTGTGTAATTTTTGCTAAATCAATCCAATGGGCTGAGGAATAAATGATATGTGGTCTCTTCTACAACACAACTTGATCATTTGTTGCCTTGATAGTTTTTGACTTTTTAAGGATAGGATCAAAGGATTGATTATTTTTCATGCAACAATTTGCTGAATGCTACTTTTTGACACTTTTTCTTTTCTTGTGTGCAGGATTTTAAATAATTGTGCTTGAATTTAGGCTTGCAAGCACTTCAGCCTTTTGACGCCACTCGTGCTACGAGTAGACCATATAGAGGATTTGTTTTTATTTATTTATTTATTTATTCAAGACCATTTTTAATTTATTGTAATAAATATTATATTTTTTTATTGTGAAGTAGTGGTCTCTTCTACAACACAACTTGATCATTTGTTCCCTTGATAGTTTTTAACTTTTTAAGGATAGGATCAAAGAATTGATTATTTTTCATGCATCAATTTGTTGAATGCTACACTTTTTGACTCTTTATTTTTTTTTCCTTGTGTGCAGGATTTTAGTCAATTGTGCCTAAATTTAGGCTTACAAGCACTTTAGCCTTTTGACGCCACTCATGCTACGAGTAGACCATATAGAGGATTTGTTTTTATTTATTTATTTATTTATTCGAGACCATTTTTAATTTATTATAATAAATATATAAATATTATATATAAATTTTTTATTGTGAAGTAATATAAATTTTGTTTAATATTCAGTTTTAATTGTAATGCATCATTTTTTAGATCTGTACAAAGACTTTTAGCGGCGCTTGTAGAATTTTCGCAGCGCTTCTATCAGAAATACTGGCAATATTGCCGGTGCTTGGCTAGCCTGGTGAAACTTTTACCGACATCCTCATATACCGGCGGTTACCTAGCGCTGGGAAAAGTTACACCGCCGGTAATAGTGTTTGTGAAATTTCTCGTGCAATATAATCATCCATTTGTGACTCGACCATGTAAATGCTCTTACTTTTCCCAAACCTTGATGGTAAGACCTAATGGGCAGTTAACCCAATCACATCCTGTTTCGGATCTTCAAGAACGACGGCTAGCCCAAAAAGGAACCAGACCCGGCAAGACTTGACCCAGTTACCTCAGGTACACATACTACAGGACTGGATCCAAAGCGACCTGTTGACACAACCCACAAGGCCTGATGGGGTTCGAGGCTCGTTTTTAAGACTCGAAACCAGATCCATTAGGCCATTGGCACCCCTCAGGTCTTTGGACCTTTGTTTCTAGCCCTATTCCAATAGGGTCCATGTTAAGTGGGCATTTACATGGGCCCACTTAGTGGTGCTAATTGCATTAGCAAGGATATGGTCATCTCGCACTAGGAAATGAAACACGCGTGTATTGTTGGGGAACCGCGGAAGCACACAAAGGTGAATCTAGGAGAGTATTCCAATCGCACAAGCCAAACAACACAAGCACACCAATTTTTATGTGGAAAAACTCTTTCGAAAAAAAATCACGACACAGTGACAGATGAACACTATGAAAGCAGAATCACAAAGTAAGGAGCTTACCCGATTCAAACAACCTCGAATAACACCCTTGTTACATCCATTGAAACCCTTGGACAAATTTGGAGTCTTGGAAAGCCCTACCAATAGGGTCTGTGTCAAGTGGACATTTACATGGGCCCACTTAGTGGTGCTAATTGCACTAGCGAGGATGTGGTCATCTCGCACTAGGAAATGAAGCACATGTGTATGGGGGGACTGCAGAAGCACACAAAGGTGAATCTAGGAGAGTATTCTAATCACACAAGCCAAAAAACATAAGCACATAGATTTTTATGTGGAAAAACTCTTTCGAAAAAAAACCACGGCACAAAGTTACAGATGAACACTATGAAAGCAGAATTACAAAGGAGCTTACTTGATTCAAGCAACCTCGAATCACACCCTTGCTACATCCATTGAAACCCTTGGACAAATTTGGAATCTTGGAAAACCCTATATATATAGTTTATAAATTGATCCCAAGCAAAATCAAAAACAAATCCTGTAATTTTGCAAATCTGCAAAAATCTACGCCAAATAGTTCGATGACATTGAACACATTTTGAGAAGTCATGTCCATGGCATCGAATTTACACTCAAACTATCCAGAGACATAACATGAAAATTCGATTTTCTTTAATTGCATCGAGCCATGTTCAATAGCATCGAACATATACCGATGGCATTGAAAAGATACGATGTTAGTCCAACAACTAACTGAAGAAAATCCAAAAAATCTCAATAGGATCGAGCATTGTTCGATGCCATCGAAGGTGACATCGAACAGACTGTCGATGGCATCAATAGACCCTATAACAGACTTGATTTAAGACATCTATTACAACATGTGTCAGATCAGAGCCGCTAGTACGGCAATCCTACTATGGTAAAGGTATATCTATATGATATGTGTGTTCACTCCCTAAATGCAGGGTTGTGATGTAGTAATAAACTCGGTAAGACCGATGTCGAATCCCAAGGGACTAATACCTGTACGTTTTCTGAAACTAACTAGAACTAGAACTAGAATGAGATGAAATCTAAATTGAGTTGTAATTTAAGGAATAATTGTGAAATATTAATCTAAAACTCAAGGAATTCAGAATTAGGAAACTAGGGATTCAGAGGATCTACTTGTAGAGATCAGGGAGATCTTATGCCTGTATCAAAAACTTAACTGGACTTAGAGTCCATCAGTTGAAGGGTGTAAGCATGAAAATTAAACTGAACTTCCTTTGATATAGTTTTAAAGAGATGAAAGGTATATAAATTAGAATGGATTCCATCAGCAAACCCTGCCCAGGAAACAAAGTAAACAACAGAATTAAACTAATTACCAACCAAACAACATGATATGAAGGTTAGGAAGGGTACCGTCATCCAACCATGCCCAAGAGATGATGGTGAACAACAGGGCTTCCTGACGTCATAAACATAAAAAGAGAAGGAACATGCTCACAGCTATCGCAGACCTATTGTAATTTCAGTTACAACAAACCATTAAAAACTAAAAATATTCCCTTTAATTAAACTAACTTCAAAATCAGTTCAGTATAAACAAAAAACATAATCGAAGTCTCCCATCACGCTACGAGCTTCACCTCTTAGACCTAGCTAAAAGGTTTAGCCTATCATAAACATGGTGAGGCTAAAAGTCTCTTAAAAGTATTAAAGAAGAAAAAAAATAAAAAATAAAAAATAAAAACAACTCCAGTCGGCTGCCTGTGTTTCATGTCCACGCCTAAGCCAAGATGATCTTTTTCTCTCTCTCGCATCCTTCTTTTATAAGAGCTAAGTAAGGTCGGTGGAGGACTTCCGCACTCCATGCAGTTGGTGCGGAAGTTTTACGCAGCACGTGCATGAAGTCAGTGCGAAAGTCTTACGCACTCCCTGTGTAGGCTTTGTTACGCAGTCAAGAAAATAATCCAAGAAAATGGTTTTTTCCTTGCTTCTGTTAAAAAGAACAACGTCCCCAAGGGCGTTTTTGGATGAGCAACATGATGGATGGTTTGGATCTTCCAACTTATCAACGATGGTGGCCCACCCATGTTCGTACGCAGCTTTGTTTCGCAATAGAGCATCTTACGTACGACGCTGTGACGTTGGTGGGGCCCATAATTAGTGTCAACTAGGAAATCCACCCCGTTCATTGGCTTTAGGATGAAAATTCGTCCAATATTGCTTGTTTTTGGATCGCAAACATGGTGGCCCATGAGATCTTCTGTTCTACCGTTCATCTTGCGTGCAGCTGAGATCTTCACACGTATGCTTGCATGGTGGAGAAAGGACACCTAGGCATGAGTTTTGGCTAACCTTCGTGATGAATGGACGGTTCGGATCTTTCAACTGAGTGAGAGATGGACCCCACAACTGAAATTAGCGTCCGCACGGTGTGGACGTTGTTGAGCTTCTTTGTTTTGGAAAGAAAGGTCGGTCTAAGACCTTTGACCAGATTCTCTTGGTCCGGTACACTGAGAGTGCACTTGTGCACTGTGCACTGGCAACTGCCAGTGGAGTCCACTCAAGATGTGTTTAGGAAATCCGCTCCGTCCATCTGTTTTAGAACCCTATTTAAGGGATTGAGACTAAAACTGAAGTATATCCAGATTTTGGGCAGGCCCCAAATCATGATTTTAGGGGCTGAACTGTCCTTCAGGCCACTTCCACAAGGATCCAATGGATCAAATTTGATGTGCATGGTTAATTTATGGTCTTTAGGCTACATATAGAGTCTCGAGCTGAACGGATGGTGGGAACCCCGAGATCTTGCATTTAAGACACTTTTCAGGCCACTTGAGCTTAAGTTTCTTGGTTTTCTCGAATCTCTGGCGTGTAAATTTATCGATATCGGTCCGCTTGAGTTCGTCTTTTTCCTTGGTGATTCTTGAGTATTAAATTAATGCTTTTAGCATCCTTTTCGGCCTAGGTTCCTAACTTCACCTTGCACCACAAACACAATTAAAATAGACAGTTAAGCAGTATCATGTTCGTAAATTTAAGTAATAACTAGGGTCTGATATGCAATATTTGACCCTCAACAATGTGGTTCAAATTCTGTGCACAAGGCCACTGATGATTATGTGTCTTGATTTCCGATGCATGGAAACCTTTTTAACAGATGTGCAGAAAGCTTCATTAACACGTGTGAAGTGAGCGAGCCTGGAGTAATTTCAGTCCCAAATTTGAAATGCTATGTTGGGCAACCTACTGGGCACCATTTAGCCACACAACCTTGATGGCTAGGTGTGATTCGACAACTGCCTTAGGATGGGCCCAAAAGCCCACAAAGGAAAATCGACCCAAATTAAAATAATTTACTCAAAAACATAAATTTTAGGAAATTACAAAACAACCTCATATGAATGGAAGGTTCAGATAAAACTCACCCCAGTCAACTGGAACTTGGTTGAGTCGGATCCCGTTCAACACTATGGTTTAGTATTGAGAATAGAGAGTGACTTGCCCGGACTCACCCAACTCGGCCGAGTCATGACTTAACTCAGCATCAAACATGTCTGTCTGAGTCACTTCCTCTTTAGATAGTACTAACTTTGTCATCTAGACAATCATCCTGTAGGTAGAGATACAGAGACCGGTTCCTTGTAGAATAAGCTTATTCTACTTAGTTATATTCACAGAGAGGGTGCACCTGAGGGACTGATTAGATGTCATGATGGGCCTATAAATCAAAGTGTGCATAGAAACATTTGTACTGACTCCAACCTCAAAGGGACATGCCTTGAGAACTGCTTAAGAACATATGTGGTAAAAATAATAGGGGCATACCTTAAGTACTAAAGAACTCATGTGGTAAAAACTTGGCATAACTAATAATTGTAAGTCAACTAACCAACGTTCACTAACATTTTCATTTCCATTGTAAATTATAAAAGCTATGACATATAGCTACTTACTGCTTTGATAAGAGAAGAGATTCTCACCTTCTTCTCAAACCTAACCTTTGAATTCTCAGGGACAGAAATTTCTAAAAGGATAAATAAAATTTATATTATTGATTGAAAGTGCTACTTACAACGTATCTAATTTGCTTATATATAAGGAAAAAAATAAAAATAAAAACTTAGATCCTAATTTAACTTTTTTTAAAAATAAAAACAATTCCAAAATCGTAAAAAGTTCTAAAAATAATAAAGGAATGCTAATTTCACCAAATAAAAAAACCCTTGATGACTAAAATGAAGATCATAGATCACAGTTAGACTCTTAAAACACTAAATATAAGACAAGCGAAACTTGAAGAAAAGAGTAAATTTGGACTAAAATGCAATTGGACGTAGAAATAACCTTTTTTTTTTTTTTATTTAAAAATATCTCTCAGGGGAAACTAACTTTGCCCATTTCCATGTTGTAGATCTCATTAATAGCTTTCCAATAGTAGCCATCTGAATCTATGGTGTGTTTGGGCCGTTTTTGTAATAAGGTCCCTTCAACCTAAATTTGTAGACCCTCCATTGAGTCTTTCTTTACCCGTTTTACATCAGATCTAGTCCCTACATGTACAGAGACTTTCTCAAGAGTAGACTGTAAGAAAGACACAAAATGAGGTTTTGCTCATCTGATTCTCATTTTTTTTCACTTTACTTTTACAACTCATTTCCCCATGAGATTGATAATTCAGCTGTGACTTACCAATGGGGCCTGTGAATTCGACTGCTTGGAAGTCCATATATGTAGTCATGTTATGCTATCAATGCATGCCACCTATAGGCTTTGAGCTTATTAAAGAGTGTATATTACATGTCTTCATTTGGAAATGGTGGGGCCATGGCAATGATGGCACTAAAGTAATATTGGACCCATTCAAATGTTAATTACTTGACTTTGACTTGAATCATAGTTGTTCATGCTTAGTGGCTTGTAAGATATACAGTTTTTGCTAATATAGACTAGTTTACAAAGATATGAAGAAAATTTGTACACTCAGTAAGAGTAATCGTAGGGTCCTGATGTGCCAAGATTTGCATGTCCTTGTGCCCCAACATGTAAAAATCCAAGTCCACTTGGATAAGTCACAACAGACTCATCTGAGTCTTAGAACCATGATGAGGTATGATGTCTTATTACCTACACATGCAAGGAGTTTCCTAAGAACATGCAGTGAAGAAGCTGAGAAATAGGGGTTTTACTTTTTTTATGAACATTTTCTACTCTACTTTTCCACAATCAAGTGATTTGCATTTGTTCCTAACTTGGTTTGATTATTGGATCGTGCCTTAACTACCAAAAAATAGGGCAAAGCCGACGGATCTTAGAAGGTTTTCCCGATGGATTTTAGCCGTCGGATATGGCTACGGATTTTAGCCATAGCCAAAACCAAATAAGCCATCGACGAAGCCTTTGTTAACGGTGGATGTCCAATCACTATGTTTTTCGCATTGTGTGGTCCACCCAAGCTTTAATTCGGCCTCATTTTTTGGGATCAATGATAAAATTATGTTAAGAAATGGATGGACAGCATGGATGAAACAAATCGATCATGGTAGGGCCCATAAAGCCATACTAGATCCAAAGCTCAAGTCACCGCTCTGTATTTAATTTAAAATAATGTGAGTTTTGTATTTAATTTAAAATAATTGTGACTTATTCATAACAATAGTGGCAAAGATTTAGAGTTATCCAGACCATCCAAATAATCGGTCTAGTTGTAAATGGTAAATATTTATAATTTTATTATATAATATAATCTTAACCGTCTAGAAAATGGTCCCATGCATGTATGACTGTTAATATAGCTTGTGTTATAAATAATGAAAAACTCACAGAATTCGGATTTGAAGTCATTATCATATCTAAAAGAGGATTTCCGTGAGCGCCATTTCATCTTCCATCCAAAATCATTTTCGAAAGCCATTTCCGTCGAGCGTCGCTGCGGAGCATCATCTTCCATCGAGCATCATTGCCGAGCATCATCTTCAAATAGGTGAGCTTCTCTTTCCCCCACCCTCAATCTTCAATCTGGATTTGAAAGACGATGCTCTAATGAAACACATACATCATGAAGGCCCTCGGTTACTAGCCCCACACATACATCTCAGCTATACTTTAGATGTTTTTGTTAATGATGCTGTCCATTTATGAGGACGATCCTGATTTTAGGGCCAAGGCATCTACATGGTGGGATTCTCAAGATCGATGGACTGGATCACACACTCGTGTGCAAGACAGATATTGATATCAAGCTCGTGTGCAAAATGACTCATGTCTCTTAGCTGGGCCCGGGTTCGAACTAGGGCCATTGTCAACCGGACTACTAGAGGATAGTTCCCTAGCCCTTCATCTTCCCAGAATAGCATAGATTCACCATTGTTAACTGAAAGCTTGAAGCTATCTAACAGAAATTTCCCCCATTTCATATACTTCTTCCTTGCTAGGTTTTCTTCTTAAACTCCTATCTGTAGGGCCAAACGAAATGTGTGTGATACTGGGCATGTTGTCTGGGGTCCATTTCATATACTTCTTCCTTCCTTGAAGCTGGATTGACAATGACTGCTTTCAAGTATGATTGAAGATTTCATCTTTCCAAATTAAAAAAAAGAAGAGAAAAAATCCTGAATTTTCTTTGTTCATGAGGTATATGCTTTTTGAATATTTCTTTTATATCTATTTAGATTCTATTCCAGATTAGTTTTCTGCTATACAGAAGGAAATCTCATGTGGGTATATCTCCTTTTGAAGTTTCTATGATTTTTTTGGGTGAAAATAGTCGATTCTGATGTTCTTGGGATTTGGATTTGTTGTAAAAATGGAGTGCTATTTGATTATATTTTTTTTTAATGTTATATTTTAGGGAATCTCAATTGGGGTGCTTTTGCATTTGTTAGTTCTTGAGATCTGTGTGGTTATTTGTGGTAATTTAGATTTGAATTGGTTTGGATTATATTGCAAATTATTTTTCTCTTATACTCTCATATGGGCATACCTCTTTTTTTATTTTTATTTTTAATTACTTTATTTTTTGGTGAAAATCAATGAGGATTTAGTATGGTTTGGTTGGATATATATATAAAATTTTTTTTTTACACCCATGTGAATCTGTTTAGATTCTGTTGCAATTAGTTTTCTGTTTACAGAAGGGAATCTCACATGGGTATCTCTGTTTTTAAAGTTTCTTTGATTTTTTTTTAGTGAAAATCAATTTGACTTTAGTAGATGTGTAGCTGTTATATATATATATATATATATATATATATATATATATATATATATATATATATATATATAATATAATTTTTAATGGAAAAATCAGTGAAATTTGGGATGTTTTGAAGCAAATTTATGCATATTTTTCGATTTCGATGTTCATCAGATTTGGATTAGTTTTAAAAAGGACTATTATGTGGGTTTTTTCTATTATATGTAACAGAATCTCATTTGAGTGCTTTTGCATTTATCAGTTCTTCAAGTCGATGTAATCATTTGATGTAAATCCATTTGGATTCTACTATAATAATTTTTCTATTGTCAAGAAGGAAATCTCATATGGGTATCTCACCTTTTGAACTTCCTTTGATTTGGTGAAAATCAATGTGACTTTAGGATGACGTGCGGGTTGTTTTCAATTATTTTGGGATGAAAAACCAATGAAATTTGGGATGTTCTTAAGTAGTTTGATGCATATTGGTTGAAAAATGAAGTGTTATGCAGATTTATTATAATTTTTTATGGTTTAGACGACGGAATCTCATGTGGGTGCTTTTGCATTTATCAATTCTTAAAATTTGTGGGATTACTTGATGTGAATCAATGAGAGTTTTTGATGATTAGTAGTTGCTTTTGGGTGTTCTTGGACTGGAACCAATGGAATTTGGGGCACTTTCAAGTTATTTGATGCTAGTTGATTGATTTTAATGTTATTTGGACTTGGCATAATTAATGGAGTGTTGTACACATCCTTTATGTTACATGTAAGGGAATCTCATGAGGGTACTTTTGCATTTGGAAGTTTTTGAAGTTTATGTGATCATGTTATATTAATTGATGGGAATTTAGGACGATGGGTACTTGTTTCTAGGTTTTTGTTTTTGTTTTTTTATTTATTATTATTATTATTATTATTTTTTTTTTTTGGGGGGGGGGGGGGGGGGGGGGGGACCAAAATCAATGGAATTTGGGATGTTCTCAAGCAATTTGATGCATATGTATTGACCCAGATGTTCTTCATACTTGGATTATCTGAAAAATGGAGTGGTTCTATTTATTAGTTTTTGAAGTTTGTGTTTATTAGATGAAAATCAATGGGAGTTCTGGATGTCGGGTACTTGTTTTCAGGTGTTTTTATAGGAACTAAAGTAATTAGGGACTTTTTCTAGTTATCTGATGCACGTTGATTGATTTTAATGTTTTTCAAATTTTGATTACTTGAAGACATGGGAGTTCTATATGGGTTTTCTGTTATTAAAAGGACATCTAATGTGAATACTTCTCCTTTATCTGTTTTTGTAGTTTGGGTGATTATGCAGTGAGAATTAATGATAGATTAGGATGATGTGTACTTGTTTCCAGGTGTTTTTTGGACAAAAACCCAATGGAATTTATTGGTTTTTCTTCTCTATTTTTAATTATTTGTTGCACATTGAGCGATTTTGATGTTCTTTTGAATTTCGAATACTTAAAGACAAAGTACTTGTACATCTTTTCTGTTGTATAAGGAAATCTCATGTGGTTACTTTTATTTATTTTTGAAATGTTCTTGATTATTTGATGAAAATCTATGGGATTTAGTGTGATGGATACTTGTTTTCAGTGATTTTTGTGCAGAGAGATATGGAGTTTTGGGTGTTTCAAGTTATTTGATGAATATCCATTGATTTTGTTATTTAGATTTTCAATTATTCTACACTTTTTTGGTTGATAGGTTGTTATTTCTAGCAAGTTTCTTTCATGATACCAATAAAATATTTGGGTTACAGCTTTTGGGGTTTAGGAATAGTGAAGGAATTTGGGATGTTTTGAAGCCTTTGGATGTATATTAAGTGATTTTGATGTTCTGATTTTGATAAGTTGAAAGAGTAGTGTATTTGGTTAATTTTCTAGAAAATTTTGGGAAGATAGTGATTGATGATAAGGGGTTTTAGTGTCGATGACAACAATATGTTCAATTCATGTTGATAGGTTTTGATGTTTTTTGATTTCTTATTAAAAGAAAGGAGAAAAAAGACTAGTGTAGTCATATTGGTTGATGGATTTTCTAGATTAGTTTTGTTAATAGGTTTTGATGTTCTTAGGAATTCAATTGGTAAAATTACAAATTGAATATTCAACTTATTTTGGTCTTTTTCTTTTTCTTCTTTGCTAGAATCAATCAAAGATTCAGCTTGTGGGTGTTGAGATAGGCCTTTCAACTTAGAAATATCAAAAACTATAGTGGAATTTTTTAAAGCTTGGATTGTTGAAGCAATTTGTTTGGGGGCCTTGCACAAAACCTTAGGATCTATCATCCCGAACAAACTAGAATTATGGAATAATAATGTAATGAAAATAAATCAAAGCATCAACCACACACCACACAAGAGATTTTTACGTGAAAAACCCTCAAAGAGGTAAAAACCACGGGACCTCGTCCAGATCAACAATCCACTATAAAGTAGAACGTTACAACCGATCACAAGCACACCCTGTTATGATCAAACCTTCATCACTCACGCAGGAGTGGATAAACAGTAAGAGAAACAAAGAAAACTAAGAGATCTCACCGATTGTGACGACATAGAAGCGCTGAGATATGGTAGATCACCTCCACGAACATAACCTCCCTTCTACAAGCTTCCTCTCTCTCTTTCTCTCTCTCTCTCTCTCACCCCTTTGATAGCCCTCTTATGTTTTTCATCCACATCATACCCTAGAAAAACGCTAGAGACGTGTAACACCTTGAAAATCGGAGGTCGTGTATAAACCCGACTCCTGAGTTCCAAACCATCACTTATGCAACAAATATGATTATGATTTAATGTTGATTGAGTTAGAGCATTCACATGAGTAAGATTATACCAAAACTGCAATTCATACTCCAAAGCCAGTGATAAAATGCAAGCGGAAGACTGAAAAATATATATATCACTGTACAAAAATAAACTAATCTCAAACTGTCTCCAAAGTATGAATACATCACTGAGTCTCATATATATGTCATAAAGCAAGAAATAAATGTCAGGTGATAGTCCAACTAGCATGTCCCGCCGATCCAGGCCACCTACGCAAAACCGTCTGTAAACTGCATATACGAGAACTCATCCTGATCCTCGTAGTAATCCGGCTCTACGTCCTGAATCGCCTCATCACCTACATCTAAAATAGGGTCTGGTGGTGTTGTAAACACCTTCCCGTAATGTGGGAGTGAGTGATCAACTCAGTAGAATAATAGAGCAAAGATTAGCATGTTATCAAATCAATCACGTGATAATAGTAAAGTAATAAATCAAACATTCCTAGATACTGTTGTTAATGTATGCATGAAATGACATGATGGATGCCCTCACAGACATACTCCCTCATACGACACCATCTTACGCCCGCGGCATACTTGCATTCCTCAGTGCTCTACATCTTCCAGGCACATGCAATGTGATATGGATAATGATTACCGAGTTGTTATTAGTCCTTTCATTCTACAGTATTGGGAAACTAAGGTACTTCCCTTATATCAATCCCAACACAGATCCTGTCTAGGGTCGTCACTCCTAGAGATCACATACGATGTTATATTTGTAGGTCGCTGCAAGGGCTGTCAGGGCTGTTGCTCGCACTCGTTGCACCGCTCCCCCATCACCTTATCAATACAGGCCTACTGTACCCTTATCGCTACGGAAGGGTCATCGCCTCCCGTTGACTCAGAATACGCTCGCGGTCACTACAAAGGGCTCGTCACCTGATCAGTGTAGGCCGACAGCAAGAATATAGTGTCCTATACCACCATAATCTGCTCACGAGTCATAAATGCTCACTGGTCACTAAGGGGAGGTTTGTGGCCCCAGCGTAGGCCGACAGCTCGACCATGGTGTCCCATACCACCATGCCCGGCTCATGAGTCTTTATGGATCAAGGTACCATGGTTAACAGGGTTTTCAATGGTAAATTCAGTACTCTAGGTTCAACAGTTATGACTCATACAAGGTGAACAATCAACGACCAGTCGGGTTACTTGACGGGCTCGACTAGTACGATCGCACCTCAGGTTAAACGACATGAAGTGCATAAAATACTTCGCGTGGCCTAACCACTGCCGCCAACCCAAAACATGACTCGCGTTCATCGACGCGTCCTTCATGGCAAATAGAAGCCAACCACAAATTTGATCCATTACCGACTGCCTAGACTAGGTCATAGCCCCAAGCATTTGTAAATCAGCATCAGTAATCATATGAGAGTAATAGAAATGCTATACAACAATACAAGCATGTTGTTACATGTTATAACATACAACTTAAGCAATTCATCCAATACATGCATTTCATACATATAATGAAATCCATACATATAGCCAACATGGTGAAAATCATATACATCAACATGTTGATTGAGAATTACATCTCAAACTAATACACAACACCATTTACTCAATACATACTAATACAAACATTTATACAAACACTTAGTTTGCACACTTTAGTCTACATAGCGCATGTTGACTCAAAGTGCGCATAAGGGCGAATCTCTTCGCCAAACCGATCATGCATGCATTCCTAATATCCTAACACGACAAATAACCATGAAAAATATTTCAGCAAAATGTGGATGTAAACAGTGTTTCCTACAAATGACTAAAATGCCCTAAATCTCATATTCTCCATACGTTTACGAAACAGAAAATGGAGAGCATGTTCTACATGTCAAACGACGTTCTCTTCGATAATCTACTATTAAACGACATTGAAAGCTTTAAAATCAGTCAATCAAAGCGTCTAAAATTCTCACCTTTTGCCCTAGTCGTGTATCGTTTCGAACGGAACGTATACGCTTCGTCAGCGGCGTAAAGGTGACCTAATACATAAGTTACATAAGCTACATCACTATTCAGATCGCAAGAAATCCAAAACAGCAAGTAGTTAGGATTTTTCTTACCTAGAAGTGCGTTAGAATCACCGGGAAAGTGATTTGAATGCTGAGATTTAGCATGTGTAACAGCCGTAGCAAGTGGCAGGAAAAACTCTCCCACACTCTCTCACAATCTCTCACTTTCTCTCCCTTTCAATCTAGGGTTTCTAGTAAATTCGGATGGGAGAGATATGTGAGGGTTTAAGGCCCTTATATAGGCTAAAACCTCACCTTTTTAGACTTAGGAACAAAGTATACTTGGGTTATAACCAAATCGGGGCTGTTTCGATCCAAAAGAGTGTTCCAGGAGGTCCCCTGGCCTAACACGATCGGACTTAAGCTCATGGTCACTGGATGTTGCTCACACCAAGTTTTCAGTCCGGTAGAGTTCCCAGATCGCACGTGGTAGTCCAGTTTCAGTTCAGCGGTCATCGTACCTAAATCAGGTCTACAAGTCTCATGATATGAAAGAGAAATTTTTCCTGACCCGAGGGTGAAATTTGGCTAAATTCTGACGGTCAGAATGCTTAATAATAACGCGCAAAGACCCGTGCCAGATTTGAATTAAAATTTTAAATCTTAACCCATTTCTCACTCTCTTCACTCCAAGCTCAATGAAATAGCCTCTCGACGTCGGTTGGGCTTGATTTTCGAAATGATTGTCAAGTCCAGCTAAGCGGTCATAACGGTCTAAGATTGTAGGTATCGGACTTTCGACGCGCGGTCTAAATCCAATACGAAGTTTCAAAAGGTTCCTGAGAGAAAACGAGTTTAGAGTTTGATCTTAGGTTTTAGGGCATTATAACGTCATTGATTCTACAAGTTTGGGACTTGCAGAATGTATTTAAAGTGTTCAGGGATAATTTCACAGCTACTCTAGCGTAGCGCTAGCTAACTAATGCTTAATTTCTAAAGAAATTAATCCTACGTGATTGCTGGTTGAGTTGGTACTCGAGTCCCTGTATGGATTTTTTCGAGACGTTACAAGACCCCTTTTTATAGTTTTATGAAACTCCCTTCCGCATCCTAGTTGCGAAAGGACTGACAAAATGAAATCCGCATAAAATCACGGAACAAATCTACGTATCCACGACCGGTCGAGACGAACCCAAGACCGGTCGAGCGCCACTTATGACTGGTCGTGAACGACCCACGACCGGCCGAGCACCTTGGAGAAAAATAGTCCAAACTCGCTGGACTTTGAGTCGAGTCAGGGCTCGACTTTATGACTGGTCGTGCACTAGCCCACGACCGGTCGTGGGCTCACGACCAGTAGAGCACAGGTCAAAAACCGCATCAAATCTCCTCCTTTTTGACCCAGGAGGGATTCACCTTCTTCAAGCTAGCTTGATTTCTACAAACCTCAAACTAGCCCTTGAGCAAAGCCTTGGTCATCATTCCTGACCCATTATTGTCCGTGTGGACCTTCTCAAGCTGTAACACCTTCTGTTCCATGGTATCCCTGATCCAGTGATACTGAATTTCTATGTGTTTTGACTTGAAATGTTAACTTGGATTCTTGCTCAAGTGTATAGTACTATGACTATTGCAATAAACCATGTGCTGCTCATGCTTCAAGCTAAGTTTCTGTAGAAATCTCTTCATCCAAAGCATCTCCTTACATGCCTCTGTGACTGCAATGTCCTCGGCCTCTATCGTCGATAATGCTACGACCTTCTGTAGCTTGCTCTTCTAAGAAACCACTCCCCCTGCAAACGTGAATATGAACCCCAATGTAGACTTCTTAGAGTCTATCTCGCTTGCCATATCTGTGTCTGTGTAGCCTTCTAGCACAGGTTTACCGTCACCATAGAATAGGCTCAACCTAGATGAGCCTCTTAGATACTTTAGTATCCACTTCACCGCTGCCCAATGCTCTTTACCAGGATTTACAAGATACCGACTGACAACACCAACTGCATATGCTATGTTTGGGTGTGTATACACCATAGCATACATCAAACTTCCTACAGCAGACGCGTAGGGTATTTTCTGTATCTCTTCCACCTCTACCTTCGTCTTAGGACACTGCCTATCGCTCAATCTGAAGTGACCATCCAGTGGAGTACTGACTGGTTTCGCTACATTCATATTGAATCGCTCTAAGACTTTCTCAATATATCGTCCTTGTGACAGCCAAAACTTCCTGTTGCTTCTGTCACGAGTTATCTCCATTCCTAGGATTTGTTTAGTCGGGCCCAAGTCTTTTATCGCAAATGACTTGTCCAACTCCTATTTTAGCCTGTTGATCTTCTTGATGTCTTTTCCCATGATGAGCATGTCATCAACATATAACAGCAGAACTAAGAAATCACCATCTGAGAACTTGCATGTGAACACACAGTGGTCTGACTCCATTCTGTCATACCCATGCTATAACATGAACGAATCGAGCTTCTTGTACCATTGCCATGAAGCTTGTTTCGGCCCATATAAGCTCTTCATAAGCCTACACACCATATACTCTTTGTCCTTAACTTCGAACCCTTCTGGTTGGTGCATATAGATCTCTTCTTCCAGGTCACCATAGAGGAAAGTAGTTTTAATATCCAACTGCTCTATCTCAAGATCCATGCTAGCTGCTAACCTAAGCAACACCCGTAAGGATGTCATCTTCACCACTGGTGAGAATATTTCCTTGAAGTCTATGCCTTTTCTCTGACCGAAGCCTTTCACCACAAGTCTGGCCTTGAACCTCGTCTGTGAATTCTTTTGCTCAACCTTCTTTCTAAACACCCACTTGTTGCTCAAAGCTTTCTTGCCCTTAGGCAGTTTCACCATGTCATAGGCGTGGTTCTTATGCAAGGATTCCTTCTCCTCTTGCGTAGCTTTCAACCACTCCTCCTTATGCTCATTGGCTAGGGCCTCAGAATAGTCTTCTGGATCTCTCCCATCAGTTAGCATAATGTACTCATGCGGCGAGTACCTCTTGGACGGCTGTTTGTCCCTAGATGACCTTCTCACCTGTGGCTCAACAGGTGGATCAAGTGGGGCCTACTCCCCCGGTCTTTCTTCTGAAGGAACTCTCTCATCCTCTGCATCTTACTGTACTCCCCCATTATCAGGCATCACGGGAGGAATAATCGGATCCATGTCCTCTAGCTCACCTGAACTAGGCTGGTTCTTCTCTGACTTACCAATGTCTTTTATACATTGATCTTAAAAAAATACCACATCTCTACTCCTGAAGAGCTTCTTCTCGATCTGATCCCACAATCTATAGCTAAATTTTTCATCACCGTACCTTAAGAACACACACTACTTGATCTTTATATCGAGCTTGGACCTCTCGTCCTTTGGTACATGAATGGATGCCCTGCATCCAAACACCCTGAGATGACTGTACGATAGATCCTGTCCAGTCCACACCTTCTCAGGTACTTTTTCATTCAACGGGGCTGATGGAGACCTATTTTCAGATACACTGCCGTGTGCATTGCTTCTCCCCAGAACGTCTTGGGCAATTTCGCATGGGATAACATGCATCTGATTCTTTCAACAATGGTACAATTCATTCGCTCAGCTACAACATTATGCTTGAGGGTCTTGGGAACTGTCTGTTCATGACGTATACCCAGGGACTTACAGTACTCATAAAAGTCATCAATGTATTCACCACCATTATCAGTGCGGATGCACTTCAATGATCTACCTGTCTCTCTCTCGACCATAGCATGAAACAATTTAAACACACCAAGACCTTGTCCTTGGATTTTGATACATAAACCCAAACCCTCCTAGATGCATCATCTATAAAAGTAACAAAATACAATACCCCACCCAAGGTTTTTGTCCTCATAGGACCACAAACATCAGAATAAACCAAATCTAATGCATGCACTTTATTAACATGAGAAACAGATTTAATAAATGAAACTGTATGCTATTTTCCTGATAAACAATCAAGATAGGTTTTGAGAGGCATACCTATCACATCTGGAAGGAGCCGCTTCCTTGCTAGTAGCTGAAGCCCTTTTTCACTCATGTGACCTAGAAGCCTGTGCCACATGTCAATAGCTGAATCTTCCGTTACGTTCAACCCACCGTTGCATACATTGATACTTGCCTTGTACATGGTGCAACACTTCTTTCCTCTGGCTGTGATCAATGAATCCTTGATGAGCTTTCAGTGCCCACCAGGAAATTGACTTTCATAGCCATCATCATCCAAACTTCCCGTCGACATCAATTTGAGGCAAAGGTCTGGGATATGCCTCACATCCATGAGAACCAATGTGCAGCCTAAATCAGTATTCACACAAATATCGCCGATCCCTACGATCTTCGATACGCCAAAATTCTTCATATTTACGGTCCCATAGTCACCTGACTTATGGCTTGTGAAGAATTCCCTACGTAGAGTCGCATGAAAAGAGGCTCCCGAGTCTATCACCCATTCGGTATCCTAACTTGTAGCTATGAGACATACATCATGATTTGCAGAAAGAATAACTATAATGTCACCATTTGAAACGACCGCAGTGAAATTTGGTTCATCTTCCTTCTCCTTTCCTTTTCCTTTCTTTTCGTTCTTAGCCTTACGACATTCACGCTTATAGTGGCCCTTCTTGCCACAATTCCAGCATTCAACATCTTTTCTATTACTCGACTTACCTATTGATTTATCTCGGGCCTTCCTACCCTTCCTGTTCTTTCTTCTCCCCCGTTCCTGTGTCACAAGAGCCTCTTACTAAGTAGACCTCTGAGACTTCCTCTTTGTCTCCTCATTGAAGAGACAGCTAGTGACTTGTTCCATGGATATCTTTCCGTCTGGCGCAGAATTACTTAGAGACACCACCAATGTCTCCCAACTGTTAGGCAATGAACTAAGTAATAGAAAAGCCTGCAATTCATCATCCAGGATCATCTTCATAGCAAAGAGCTGGTTCATTATATTGCTGAACTCATTCATGTGCTCGATTACAGAACCACCATCCTTGAACTTGAGATTCACAAGTTGCCTTATCAAAAAATTTCTATTACCAGCTGTCTTCCTCTCATACAGCCTTTCTAGTTTCAGCCATAGGCTAGCGGCTGAGGTTTCCGTAGACACATGGTGGAACACAGAATCATCCAGCCATTGTTGTAACATCCTGAAAATCGGGGGTTGAGCATAAACTCCACTCCCGAGTTCCAGAATATCACTTATGCAATATTTTCAATGATGGATGAATGTCGACTGTATTAGTGCATATAATATGAAGTGGATTAAGCTAAAATAACATATCATACTCCAGAGACAGTTAAATTTCGCAAGCGGAAGACTGTGATAAATATATAAAATGTATAATTGATTGTAAGTCTCCAGAGTGTGAACATGTTACTAGGTTAACTAAATACATGTACACTTCAAAAATGGAAAGAAAAGAATATAAACGGGTGTTTAAATAAAAGGCAAAATACCAAGTGTATTGGCATCTAATCAGTAACCCTGTAACCCCATCGATCAGAACCTGCATATAGGAGAAATCCTCCCCAACATCATAAAGTTCGGCTCTACTTCGCAAGCATCGCCATCATCTGAAACTAAAATAGGGACTGGTTGGTGTGGCCAACACCGTCCCGTAACGTGGGAGTGAGTGATCAACTCAGTGGAATCATAGAGCAAAGGTTAACATGTTATCAATTCAGTCAAGCAGTAATGATAAAGCAAGCAAATCAAACATTCCTAAATACTGTGATTAATGCAAGGATGAGATACAATAATAATGCATGCCCTTGCCAACATACTTCCTCGTGCGACAACATCTTACGTTCGCGGCATGCTTTCATCCCTCAAGTGCTCCACATCTTCCAGGGACATGCAATGCGATATGGGCATGATTACCGAGTTGTTATTAGTCCTTTTCATACAGCATGATTGGGAAACTAAGGTACCTCCCTTATATCATTCCCAAATAAGGATCCTGTCTAGGGTCGTCACTCCTAGTTAATCTCATACGATGATGCGATTTTAGGTTGCTACAAGGGCTTCCAGGGCTGTTACACGCACTCGTTGCACCACTCCCCCATCACCTTATCAATACAGGCCTAATTTATACTCTGTTTACTACGGGAAGACTCGTCGCCTCTCCATAGATTCAGAGTATGCTTGAGGTCACTACAAAGGGCTGTCAGGGCTGTTACACACACTCGTTGCACTGCTCCACCCATCACCATATCAGTGTAGGCCGACAGCTCGAATATAGTGTCCCATACCACCATAATCGGCTCACGAGTCTAGATTACTCACTAGTCACTACGGGGAGGCTTGTGGCCCCAGCTTAGGCCGACAACTCGACCACGGTGTCTCATACCACCATGCTCGACTCATGAGTCTTAATGGATCAAGGTACCACGGTTATCAGGGTTTTTACTGGTAAGTTCAGTACCCTAGGTTCAAACAGTAATGAGCAATACAAGGTGAACATACACCGGTCAATCGGGTTACTTGACGAGTTCGACTAGTACGAGCGCCCGTAGAGTTGTACGACATGAAATGCATAAGCACTTCGTGTGGCCTAACCACTGCCGACAAGCAACGCACGACTCGGGTTCGTCAAACACGTCTTGCGTGGCGAATAGAGGCCAACCACGAGCTCAAATCTGTTACCGATTGCCTGGACCATAACATAGCCCCAAACACATTCCATATTAACCAGTAAACATGTACGGTAGTTAGAACAGAAATAACTAAATAATTCAAGCATATTTCCCGACATGTTATAAGATACAACATGAACAAGAATCCATACGCATGCATTTCAAAGTAAAGCGACTAAGTTAAACAACTTACAAGGAGAAAATCATAAACATCGCTAAGGTAGTTGAGAATCCTATCTCAACACCTAAGTAAAGCATTATTTAATACGTATATACTCATACAAGCATTCATACAAACACTTAGACTACACATATTAGCCTACACATCATATGTTGGCTAAAACCTGTATTAGGGCGAATCGTTTCGCCAAACAGATACTGCATCCAAGACTCGCATGTATATATGACAAATACTCATGGCAATCACATTTACAAAATTTATACGTATACGGTATTTTCTACAAATACCTAAAATACATAAAATTCCATATACTTCGTATGTAATTGAAATGGAAAACGGACAACATGTTCTACATGTGAAATAGCATCCTTGTCAATAATCTACCATTAGCCGACATTGAAAGCTTTGAAAAATGATAACCTAAGCATCTAAAATCTGCACCTTACGCCGTAGAAGTGTAACGAATTCAATAGAGACTCTAAGTCTTTGTCAACGACTGATTGACAAGCTACAGTATGATTTAGGTTAGCTACTTCACCACTTGTACCAATTGAAACCCTAAAATAGGTTAGGGTTAGGCTTTCTTACCTAAGAACGAAGTTAGAATCGCCGAAAAAATGATTAGATCGTGATGGTTAAGCACGTAGGATAGCAGGGTAGGATAGCAGGAAGATCCTCCCACTTCTCTCATACTTTCTCTCTCTTTTCTCTTTTCTCTCTCCTAGGTTTTCCCAAATTCGTATGGGATGAGAGAGTGAGGGTTTAAGCTCCTTATATAGGCCCAAAACTCTTCAAATTAGACTCAGGGCAATGGTATACTTAGGTTATGTCCAAATACGGACTGTTCCGTCTCAAAGGAGCACTTCTGGAGGTCCTGATACTGTTTTCGGTCGGATGTAAGCTCATACATGCTAGATCTTGATCAAGTTAAGTTTTCAGTTCGATCGGATTTCCAGATCAACCGTGGCGGACCAGTTTCAGTTCAACGGTTATGGGACCTCGATCAGAGCTACAAGTACTATGACATGTAAGGGCCACCTATCCTGATCCGAGAGTGAATTTGGGTCGAATTCTAACGATCAAAATGCTTAAAAATAACGCATAAGTGAACCGTTCCAGATTACTTAAAAATATATTTAATTTTCTAAAAATCTTCACTTTCTCACTCTCTTCACTCCAGACTCAAGGAAACAGTCCCAGGACATCGTTTGGCCTTGATTTTTGAGGTGATAGTCAAGTCCAACTAGGCGATCATACTGGCCTAAGTTCATCGCTATCAGACTTTTGACGTGCGGTCTAGATCCAATACAGAGTTTCAAAGTTCTCCCGAGAGCAAACGAGAATAGAGATTGATCCGGGATTTTAGGATAGCGTAACGTTACTGATTCTACAGGTTTTGGGTGTTACAGATCATATTTAAAGTTGTTGGTGCTTATTTCACAAGTAATCTAGTGTAGCGCTAGTTAATTCACGTTAAATTTCTAAAGAATTTCGTTCTAAATAAATTTTTTGGCTTTGGAATTGAGCTTTAAGAGTGCTATGGTTGACCCATTGCTTAAGGACGTTTAATTTTAGGTTGGTAAAAATCTGGGGTGTTACAATCTACCTCCCTTAAAATAAAATTTCATCCCCAAAATTGCCTAAGGGTAATAAGGAAAGATTAATTATTTTTTTTGCCTAAGTTTTGTTGATTTCAAGTTTCTATATGTGGTAGCATGTATACGATCTATATTAGTCTAGTTCCTTTTGGTCTACCTCCCTTAAAAACTTACTTCTTTATCCATTTCTTACACCCTGATGGTTTGTTACAATTTATTTCTCTACCTATTTGGAGTCATGACGACAATTCCCAACTATATAGAGTAAGATATTCATTTCCAATGGTCGACCAATACGGAGAGATGGTTGTAGTGGTCTTAATCCTGATGTATTGATTATTTACCTAGCCAGGGTAGAAGGCTCAATGTATCCCTTCCTAACCCTGGTGGATCCGGGTCTTCTGATCGGCTAAGCAGTGAGTCCATTGGTAATCACCCAGGATTGAGAATTGGGTCGAGTCGCAAATGTTTCGCAGTAGTATATTTCGGTAACTCCGTAGTCCGATCACTCTAAAAGCTTAGGGAATGCCCACCACTGAAAGGTTCAAATTTTCTATTTCTAAGGTTGTTCTTTGGGTCTTGGTCTAAGAGAGTCCTCATCTTGGTCCAAGGTAGGAGTTAATACATAGCTTAATAGATCATCCTAAAAGAGTTTCTAATCGTATAGAGTAGGCCAAGCCTATGAATGAGTTCAATACTTAAGCACTAATTGTTTCTCTTTAAAGACTTCATTATTGACATTCTAAGGAAGATTGAGATCGTATTTAATGACCTAACCTTACGTATAACCTAAATCAATTACCTTCGATCCTGGGCCAGTGAGGAAGGGGCCAACCACGCTTCTGCTGCACTACTCTAATTCAATGGTTGTATTAGCTGACCTAACTAGATTGAGCTCATAAAGTTCTACCCCCCTTAAAAATTTATTTCTACTTTCAAGGCTCAAGAATCTATGTCTCGATCCGTATGTCGAAACGAGGTGTAATTTAGGACCTATCCTTGACATGAAAGCATTGACACATATGGTTATAGAAATGAGCCTGGTCTCTATTGTGGTTGATTTCAGGGGCAGGTGTGAGTTAGTGGCAAGATATCTAATTCTCTACTAGCTACTCTACTGGCTATATGTCCTTAACATTTTCCAAGGGTAAAGCAATAACTTTTGGTTATAGGTAGTCGGGCCAGCACGAAAGGAAAGTTGTGTAGTAGGTCCGAGCCGGATACATAGATTTTCTGCTTAGCTCAGACAGAAAATTTATTGTATCAGTTCTTAATCCTAGTCGATTCCGATCTTCTGCTTGATCAGAGCATTGGATTTATTGATAACTACCAGGATTAAGAAATCGATCCAAACCGCGAATACTTCGCTTATATATAATTTCTCTACTCCGTGTTCCCGATTGCAGTAAGTCCTTGGGAGGGTAATTCTAAGGGGCGTACTGGTTTATCCTAGTATTTGATCTGAGGGGTATATAAGTTTTCCCCCAAACGTGACTGGTTCTAAGTTAAGCAAGCTTCCTAAGAGTTACTAAAGAAGCCCATAAGTATTAAGGGGATTCGACGAAGGGATAAGGTCTCACTCTAACATAATCTAGCCAACTAACTAAGTCTATATTCCAATTACCTTAGCAACATCAGTCCTTTACATTCCTCAGTATAACTAGTTACTTAGTCTTATCGTATGCGTAGCGGCAATTCACTAGTTGTAATCCAAAGTCTATGTTTATACGCTAGATGGTTTCATATCATTTCTAATACCAGAAATTATTTTATCGCTTATGATCAAAAGTTGTCTAATTGAAATTGAGTTGCTCAGACTTGAATTTCGCTGCGCTTGAGCACTACACACATGCTCATACTTGTTAAGAAAGTCCTAGGGTTCACGTTATTCACGTTATTAATTTATTGAATTTCCTACACTATCAAATCCTTTGAAATCTAAGCATACCAACTTTCGGTCTAAACTCTAAGGGCCTGATTGGTTATTAAGTTGTATTACATGGATTACGTTGCTTAGCCCGCCTCAGGATTGGAATTGACATGTTTGGAAGGAGGGTGGGGTGAGATTAAAATTAATTTAATAGGCTTTGAAAAATGAGCCTTGTGTTGGAAAGTTTAAGATGGGATTTTCAAATCCCATGATGAAGAATTTCTATGTGTAATTTGAAAGGAAAATCTTAAAATTTATTGTTAATTGCATACATTCCAACCATGGCATTAGAAACCGTGGGATACACCTAATCTAGGGACAATACCTTACACATGCATTTCTTGCTACTTTTACAATTCCATTGGCCCTAATCTTACCTAATGCAGTTGGTCGAATGGGCCCAAAATGTCCCATCATTTGGAGGTGGTGCAAGTTATGGGACACAAAAATGTGGGTTTCATGCCCAAATGAGGGGGATATAAGAAAGGTGAAGAGTTGTAAAGAATAGTGGTGGATGGGTGTATGAGCTATTCTACGGTAGTTAATCTCGCCCGTCGGCGACACTTGGGATGCTAATGTGGTTTCTAGATTCCATCGCCCCCTTCCTAAGTCAGAGTGCGTCAGTGTTCGTCGTGTTACCATAACCCAGGTCTAGTTTAATTCAAATCATGCTCTGATACCACCTGTAACATCCTAAAAATTGAGGGTTGAGCATAAACTCCACTCCCGAGTTCCAGAACATCACTTATACAATATTTTCAATGATGGATAAATGTCGACTGTATTAGTGCATATAACATGAAGTGGATTAAGCTAAAACAACATATCATACTCCAGAGACAGTTAAATTTCGCAAGCAAAAGACTATGATAAATATATAAAATATATAATTGATTGTAAGTCTCCAGAGTGTGAACATGTTACCAGATTAACTAAATACATGTACACTCCAAAAATGGAAAGAAAAAAATATACATGGGTGTTTAAATAAAAGGCAAAATACCAAGTGTATTGGCATCTAATCAGTAACCCTGTAACCCCATTGATCAGAACCTGCATATAGGAGAAATCCTCCCCAACATCATAAAGTCCGGCTCTACTTCGCAAGCATCGCCATCATCTGAAACTAAAATAGAGACTGGTTAGTGTGGCCAACACTATCCCGTAACGTGGGAGTGAGTGATAAATTTAGTGGAATCATAGAACAAAGGTTAACATGTTATCAATTCAGTCAAGCAGTAATGATAAAGCAAGAAAATCAAACATTTCTAAATACTGTGATTAATGCAAGGATGAGATGCAATAATAATGCATGCCCTCGCCAACATACTTCCTCGTGCGACACCATCTTACGTTCGCGGCATGCTTTCGTCCCTCAAGTGCTCTACATCTTCCAGGCACATGTAATGCGATAGGGGCATGATTACCAAGTTGTTATTGGTCCTTTTCATATAGCAGGATTAAGAAACTAAGGTACCTCCCTTATATCATTTCCAAACAAGGATCCTGTCTAGGGTCGTCACTCCTAGTTAATCTCATACGATGATGCAATTTTAGGTCGCTGCAAGGGCTGCTAGGGCTATTACACGCACTCGTTGCACCACTCCCCCATCACCTTATCAATATAGGCCTAGTTTATACTCTATTTACTTTGGAAAGGCTCGTCACTTCTCCACAGATTCAGAGTATGCTCGAGGTCACGATAAAGGACTGCAAGGGCTGTTACATGCACTCGTTGCATCACTTCCTGTAATGCCCGTGAAAAATCCATACTTGGACTCGAGTACCAACTCGACCCGAAATTGCGTAGAATTAATTCCTATGGAAATTAAGCGTAAATTAGCTAGCGCAACGCTAGAGTAGCTGGGAAATAGTCCCTGATCACTTTAAATACATTCTACAAGACCCAAATCGAGTAGAACAAATGACTCTACAATACTCTATAACCTCGGATCAAACTCTAAGCAGGTTTGTTCTCTGGACCACTTTGAATCTTTGTATTGGATCTAGACCGCACGTCGAAAGTCCGATACCTCCTATCTAAGACCGTTAGGACCGCCTAGCTAGACTTGACAATCATTTCGAAAATCAAGTCCAACTGATAATCACAGGCTATTTCATTGAGCCCGGACTGAAGAGACTGCGAATGGGACATAATTGGAATTTAAAATTCAAATCTGGCACACAACTTGATGCGTCAGTATTAAGCATTCTGACCGTCAGAATTCAGCCAGATTACACCCTCAGATCAGGAAAAATTTCTGTTTCATATCATGAGACTTTCAGCCCTGATCTACGTGCGGTGACCGCTGAACTAAAACTGGTTCGCCACGTGAGATCTGCGAACCCTACCAGACTGAAAACTTAATACGTGCTATATCTGGTACGCATGAGCTTAAGTCCGATCGCATTCGGCCAGGGGACCACCAGAAAGCATCCTTTGGACCGAAACAGCCCCGAATTGGTTATGCGCTAAGTGAACTTTGTACCGGAGCCTATTCTGGGCAATTTTGGGCTTATAAAAGGGGTTGAAACCCTCACTCCTCTCTCCCATCCGAATTTGAGAGAAACCCTAGATTTGAAGGGAGAAAAGGTGAGAGTTTGAGAGAGAGTGTAGAAGAGATTTTTCCCGTCTTCGTGCCACCTGTTGCACGTGCTGTAGCAACACTTCCTGATCACCAAGCCGGTGATTCTTCCCTGTTTTCAGGTATGAAACAACCCTATAAGTTGATGATTTAAGGTTTACTAGGATTCGTAGCATGTTAGCTAACGTAACTCGTAAATCAGGTTCTTTTATTACCGTAGACGAAGCGTATACGCTCCGTTCGAAATCACGCATCCATAAGAGATAAGGTGAGGATTTTAGATGCTTTGATTGACGGTTTCCAACGCTTTCAATGTCATTTAATAGTAGATTATCGACGGCATCTGCATTTGACATGTACAACATGCTATTCGTTTCCTGTTTCGTAAATCAACGAAGAATATGAGATTTAGGGCATTTTAGTCATTTATAGGAAGTACTGATTACATTCATATTTTTCTGATGTGATTGACATGGTTTGTTGTCGCATTAGGAAGTTAGGAATACGTGCATAATTAGTTTGGCGAAGAGATTCGCCTAATTGCGCACTTCGGGTCGACATACTATATGTAGACCTAAGTGTGTAGTGTATGTGTTTGTATAAATGCTTGTATTAGTATGTATTAAATTAAATGATGTTATGAATTAGTTTGAGATGGATTTCTCAATTTATATGCTGACATAAATGCTTTCCTACATGTTGACTATGTACATGATTCCATACTATGCATGAAATATATGTGCTTGAAGATTTGCTTAAGTTGAATGTTATAACATGTGTTAACATGCTCACATGATTGTATTTCAATTCCAATATACCTACATAAATTGCTGATGTGAATTCATATGTGTTTGGGACTAGACTTAGTCCAGGCAGTCGGTAACAGAGTGAATTTGTGGTTGGCTGGTCTTGGCCCCGAACGACGCGTTGATAAACGCGAGTCGTGTTTGGAGTTGGCGGCAGTGGTTAGGCCACGCAAAGTGTTTTACGCACTTCATGTCGTTCGACTTGAGATGCGATCGCGCTAATCGAGCCCGTCAAGTAACCCGACTGGCCGATGTATGTTTACCCTGTATGAGTCATAACTGCTTGAACCTAGGGTACTGAACTTACCATTGTAAACCCTGTTAACCATGGTACCTTGATCCACGAAGACTCATGAGCCGGGCATGGTGGTATGAGACACCGTGGTCGAGCTGTCGGCCTACGCTGGGGCCACAAACCTCCCCATAGTGACCAGTGAGCACCTAGTCTCGTGAGCAGATTATGGTGGTATGGGACACTATATTCTAGCTGTCGGCCTACACTGATCAGGCGACTAGTCCTTTGTAGTGACCGCGAGCGTATTCTGAGTCTACGGGAGGCGACGACCCTTCAGTAGCAGTAGAGTACAGTAGGCCTGTGTTGATAAGGTGATGGAGGAGCGGTGCAACGAGTTCGAACAAGAGCCCTGATAGCCCTTGCAGCGACCTACAAAATATACCTCGTATGAGATTACTAGGGGTGACAACCCTAGACAGGATCTGTGTTGGGATTGATACAAGGGAAGTACCTTAGTTTCCCAATCCTGCTGTTTGAATGGACTAATAACAACTCGAAAATCATATCATCATAACATTGTATGTGCCTGGAAGATGTGGAGCACTCTAGGGAGTGTTGCATGCCGCGGTCGTAAGATGTTGTCGTATGAGGGAGATCGTCGGTGAGGGCATACATCACGTCATGTCATCTTGCATTAACAACAGTATTAGGATTGTCTGATTTACTGCTTTACTATTATCGCATGATTGATTTGTGAACATGCTAATCTTTGCTCTATGATTCCACTGAGTTGATCACTCACTCCCACGTTACGGGATGATGTTTGCAACACCCACCAGACCCTGTTGTAGATGCAGGTGATGCTGAGATCCAGGAGGCAGAGCCAGACTTCGACGAGGACCAGGACGAGTTCTCATACATGCAGTATCATGATGGCTTTGCTTAGGCGACCTGGGTTGACGGGACTTCAGTGGGACTATTTTGAACATTTGATTTTATTTATGTATATGTATATGAGACTCAGAGATGTATTCATACTTTAGAGACAGATGAGATCTACTTTGTTTTTTCCATACAGTGATATATATATTTTTTAGTCTTCCGCTTGCTTTTATCACTGGATCTGAAGTATGAATTATAGTTTTGGTATACTTTTACTCATGTGAATGCTTTAAATCAGACAACATTGAATCATAATCATTTTTGTTGCATAAGTGATGGTCTGAAACTCGGGAGTTGAGTTTATACACGAACCCCGATTTTCAGGGTGTTACAAGTTGGTATCAGAGCATGAATAAAAGTATACTGGGCCTGGGTTATGGTCTCGCGACGTACGCTGTAGCTTTTTTTGACTTAGGTGGGTGCGAGAAGGGTTTAGAAATATTTCTAGGATCGCAGATTCGCCAATAGGCGAAGTCTATTCGAATCGATTGCACGATCGAGTCTGTAACGCATCTCGGGTCGCGTGAAGCAACCCGAATAGCTCCTAGGTCATAGGAAGTCAGGTTGAGATGTTCTTTGAATGATTTTAAACCTGTAAAAGTAAATCCTTGGGCTGTGGGATGACCCCGACTCCTGTATTCAATTGCCAGGGCTTAAAAACCCCGTTTCACCAAAAATCTTCAAAATTCTTCCTCTCACCACTCCAATCTTCATTTATTTCTTATCCATTTTATGTTAGGCATCAAACCTAATGTGAAAATAATATAAAATAATACTTTCACCAAATTTTATTGTGAATAGTAAAATTTTATGAAAAATGACCATAAGGCCATTCTAACTTCACTTTTTTTAGCAAATAATGGTCTAGATGGATGTACTAGCTCCTTATACCCCAAAATCATATGCTGTATGATAGGGTTTTATATTCGAGATTGCGGAATGGTCCCGAAAAGTTTCGAACACATGTTTGGGCCTATATAGGTCAAAATACAATGAACCAAGGTTGGGACCGTACCTTTTTGGGGTCCCTAGACCATGGGGGACCAGACCCATGTGGTCCCGCCGACCAAATAGGAGATCGGTCGGCGATGCCATCGCCGATCCGGCGATGCATCGCCGACCATCCTTCCCCGTTTGAAGCGTGCTTCTAGATCTGAGGGTGTTTTGGGTATTTCACACCCCACATGTGTGGTTCGTGTGTAGAAAACCCCTAAAACTTACACTTCCTTCACAAACAGCCCTCCCCATAGCTCCATTTCATTTTCCAGCAACTATCTCCAAAATTCATGATTCCAAACCACCCCTAGATCCATCCTTGGCCAAAAAAGACCACCCTCCATCATTCCTTTGAAGTTGGCAGCCCTCCCTCTTGAAGATTTCATCTTTTGGAGCTCTAAAAATCCCCAAATCGAGCTGAAATCGTGAGGTGCTCCATTCCACTTTTTTATTTTCATTTCTCCTTGAAAATACATCTTTGGGAAGCTTGAAGAATCCCTCTACAACGCCTAGATCTCCCTTTTCCAGTTTGGACAACCACTTCTTCACATTTTCTCCATCTTCCATGGCTTTCGTGGAAGCCATTTTGGGCCTTTTGTCACTCTCCACCATCTTATCTTTGATGGGTAAAAGGAAAACTGCAGTAGATGAGGCTGGGCCAAGTCGCCCTGCTCAATCGAGGAGACCGCGGGGTGGTGCCGCAAGTTCAAGAGCCACCACAGGTCCACCTACAGCCCGAGAGTTCCATACGAAGCGGGATTTGGATCCCCATACTCATCTTGGGTGAGTAATTTTAGCAGAGATGCCTCACGGCCAATACACTGATCGTAAAGTGTTGTTTGAGGTGGATGTGGAAGGACGATTGTTCGATGAATTTTTGTTGTTCGAGCGCATCGAAGCTGCGCATTGGGGTCCGATCTTTGAAGCTCGCGCTCGTGCTAATGTGAGCACCGTTCGTGCCTTCTACGCTAGTATCCAGAATTCTACCTTGGAGCCATTGCAGTTCAAAATCCCTTTTGGTAGAGATCGGATGGCTACGATTGATGTGCGACTGATTTCGCGACTTCTGAATGTGCCTCTTGATGATGTTCATCCTAGTGAGAAGAATCTGAGGAGTAGGCATGAATGAGATCGCCGCACCAGGTTTCTATGCAGTAAGTTAGTTCCATGACAGCCTAATAATAGCCGCAAGGCGATGTATATGTCTGATGATTTGCGCCTGCTGCACCATATCTGCATGTTCAATGTGTATCCCAGGTCGACGAATCGCATTGAATGTACACGCCTTATGGTTGATTTCTTGTATCTGGTGACCCAGGGAGAGAATGTATGTATGGCCACTTTCATCTTGCGACAGATAATCCTCATAGCCAAGTCAAGAAGAACATCCAAATCGCTTCCTTTTGGCCGACTGATATGCAAGATCGTGCTTGAGTTTGCTTACAGACTTGGGCCAGAATTGCCAGTTTCGATTCATAGCATTGATGAGTCGATTATGGTCAAGATGAAGATTGGGTCTCAGTACCGTGAAAATTAACTTGAGGAGAATAGCGAGGATGACTTTGATGATGAGGAAGATCAAAGTGAGGGAGAACCTGGAGCAGAAGTTCAGGAAGAAGTCTAGGAAGAGGCAAAAGAGGAGGCTCAGGATTCAGATGAGAGCCCTCCTCCTTCTGCACAGGCTACTAGCGATGATCGCATTGCTCGGATCGAGGAGAGTCAGATCGCCTTGCGAAGGGAAGTTCAGGAACTTAGCGCTGAAGTCGAGGATGCCAAGGCCGTTATGAAGAGAAAATTCGATAAGGTGACTCGCACCTTGAAGGCGATCCTGTGTTGCTTGCAGGATAAGGGTGCTCCTCCTCCTTCACCCGACTCAGACTAGCAATGCGACCTTTGATGTTGTTGTTAGTAGTTAGTCATTTTCTGCTTTATGTGTGTAAGCCTGTTAAGGCTAGTGCTTTGCTTATGTTGCTGTTGTAAATTTTAACTGTCCCAGTTCCCATGTATTTCTCGTCATGATGCTTGTAAGGATATATCCCTTGTATTGTGACAATTTTGATTAAATGAAATGCATAGAATGCCTTTGACTCTTGTGTGAATGATTGCGGTGTATTTGTGCTATCGAGACTGACAAGGTTGTGCCCTTTTTTGAATATAGGGAATGCCGCCTAAGGCTATGCGGAGCACGGCTCGACTTGCATTGAGTGAGCCTATGGATCAGAATCCTTCACAGTCTGACACACATGCGGACCCTGCTGTGGGCCCGATTCCTGAGACAGTTCGTGCGTCTCAGCCTACTGCTGGTCCTACAGTTGGACCACCGCCGTTCACACCGCCAGTCAGAGAGCCTTATCGTGCATCTACTTCAACACAGCACACGCCACAGCCTGCTCCACCTCCTAACAGATTTGAGCAGATGATGACTATGATGCAGCAGCAGCAGCAGCTTCTGACTACTATTGTGGGGACATTAGCCCAGGGTGGGGGTGTGACTCCACCTGCACCACCTGCGCATCCAGCTGGAGATGCTTATACATACGCCCAGGATGAGGGCATGACTCATCTTGTACCACTTACTTACCCTGCGGGGAATGCCGCAGATACACGGGGCCTATTAGAGCGATTCCAGCGCTTACGGCCTCCCACTTTTATGGGTTCTCACAGACCCGAGGAGGCTGAGTATTGGCTCGACCGTGTGTTGAAGATATTGCGGATGCTTCATTGCATAGAGGCCGAGCAGGTAGAGCTGGCTACATTCTTGTTTGAGCGAGAGGCCAGCCTCTGGTGGGATAGCGTATTGCGGACCGTTGCCGCCGACTTTATATGGACATGGGCAGCGTTTGAGTTTCGCTTTCACGAGAAGTATTATCCCCAGACGTACAGGCATGACTGGGAGAATGAGTTTCTCCGCCTCCGACAGAGAGCCATGACAGTTACGGAGTATGAGCATCGGTTTACGGAGTTGGGCAGATACGTCCCGACTATTTTGGCTGATGAGCAGATGCGCATACGACGCTTTTTGGAGGGTTTGCGACCGGATATTCGGTCGAAGATGTGCTGTGTGAGCATTCCCTCTTATGTGGAGTTGATTCACATGTCTATGCGGGCAGAGCAGGATGTGGATCGACTTGCACGATCTCGTGGCCCTGTTGCTTCTAGGCCACGACCAGACATGCAGGACAGGCCCTTCGCGGACAAGAGGCCTCGCGTCGACCCTCCTACTAGGGCTACAGCGCCTGTACCACCGTTTCGGTGCCCTGATTTGACATGTACATACTGTGGGAGGTCAGGCCACTTGGCGCAGAGCTGTTTTTCTCGGATGCGGGACAGTTGGTTTTCACCGCCGCAGAAGATTGACCGTGCATATTCACAGGCGATATCAGCATCGCTTATACGGTTAGCTCCTGTGCACCCTTCTTTCAGACCTCCGGTATCGCAGATCAGACAGCCTCCACGGCCCATGACACAGCGGCTGAACCGGCCACAGCAGGCGCGGGTTCATGCATTGACAGCTGAGGCAGCTGCGACACCGACTTTTCAGCATTCAGCCTTCGAGGTCACAACCCATATTGGAGGTACTCCTATTCTCATGATGATGGACACTGGTTCCACGATTTCTTTGATATTACGTGCTGTAGTCAGACGTCTTGGGTTAAGACTATTACTATGGATAGGGTGTGGGTCCTTGTAGCTCATGGGGATTATTCAGATGTTACCCAGATGTGTGAGGGTTGTTTAGTTGATCTGGGAGGCAGGACGATAACTCTTGATCTTGTCGTCGATCCCTCTCTTGTTTATCTTGACGTCATTCTTGGCATGGACTGGTTGACTGCTGGGAGGGCCGAGATTGACTGCGAGACTCGTATGGTGACGGTGTAAGAGCCTGAGGGCACGCCTTTCACATTTTCAGTGCGGGTAAATCTCCCTTTCCGCATACTTAGTTACACTACCTTATTGCGCGACGCTGGCGCCCAGATACTTGAGCATACGCCAGTCGTTTCCGAGTTCGAGGATCTGTTCAGGAAGATCCCTGGTTTGCTGCCCCGACGAGAGATCGATTTCACTATCGATCTGGTTCCTGGTTCCACCCCCGTCTCACCGTCGACGTATCGCATGGCACCGTGTGAGATGGAGGAGTTGAGGACGCAGATTGATGGTCTGCTAGAGCTTGGCCTTATACGGCCTAGTGTGTCTCCTTGGGGAGCACCGGTCTTGTTCGTGAGGAAGAAGGATGGTTCGATGCGATTATGTATTGATTATCGCAGGCTGAATCAGGTCACGGTGAAGAACAAGTACCCTTTACCCATGATCGATGACTTGTTTGATCAGTTGAGAGGAGCGCAGTACTTCTCGAAGATTGATCTTTAGTCAGGATATCATCAGTTGCGCGTCAGGGATGAGGACGTGCAGAAGACGGCATTCAGGACCAATTTTGGCCACTACGAGTTCCTCGTGATGTCGTTCGGTCTTACGAACGCACCAGCCGTATTCATGGATCTAATGAACCGGGTATTTCGACCTTTCCTCTATCGATTCGTCGTTGTATTCATTGACGACATTTTGGTGTACTCCAGGAGTCGAGAGGAGCACTTGCGTTTGGTCCTGAATACGCTCAGACAGCATCAGTTGTTCGCACAGTACAAGAAGTGCGACTTCTGGAAACAGGAGGTGAAGTTCGTGGGACACGTGGTGTCCAAGGATGGCATGACAGTTGACCTGTCTAAGGTAGCTGCGGTGCAGGACTGGGAGCAGCCTGGTTCTGTCACTGAGGTGAGGAGTTTCTTGGGTCTCGCTGGCTACTATTGGCGCTTCATTCAGGACTTCTCGAAGATCGCGAGACCCTTATCTCAGTTGACACGGAAGGATGTGAAGTTCGCCTGGAACGATCAGGCGGAGTCAGCTTTTCAGGAGCTGAAGGACAGACTTACGTCCGCCCCTGTGCTAGTATTGCCAGAGCAAGGGGTTAGATACACTATATACATTGATGCGTCTAACGTTGATCTGGGTTGTGTCCTTATGCAGAGGGACAGGGTAATTTCGTATGCCTCGAGACAATTAAGGAAGCACGAGGAGAATTACCCTACACACGACCTAGAGTTGACAGCCGTTATTTTCGCACTGAGACTCTGGAGACATTACCTCTACGGAGAGGAGTTCGAGCTCTTTTGCGACCACAAGAGCCTCAAGTACATATTCACGCAGCGAGACTTGAATATGAGGCAGCGGCGATGGATGGAGATGTTGAAGGACTTCAAGTTTGAAGTCTCTTACCATCCTGGGAAGGCGAACCTTGTGGCTGATGCGTTGACCCGCAAGAAGGCGATAGAGTTTGCGGCTCTGCTGATGGTTGCTGAGTGGGATATGGTTGAGTTTTTACGAGACTTTGAGCAGAAACTCACTGTAGAGGAGCCGTTTGAGTTCATCGCACATGTACAGGTGCGATCTCAGATCGATGACCGAGTCATCGAGGCGTAGAGGGACGATGCGCATCTGACTGAGCTTCGAGAGCAGGCCAGTGATGATGCAGACGCCGACTGACGAGTTGGTATGGATGGGGGCTTACGTTATCGTGGCCGCCTATGCGTCCCAGATGTTCCCGACTTGAGACGAGAGATTCTTGAGGCTGTGCATTGTACTAGACTCGCGATGCATCCAGGCAGTACGAAGATGTATCGCGACGTGAAGAGGATGTATTGGTGGGAAGGTATGAAGACCCACATAGCAGAGTTCGTGTCCCGTTGTCTCACTTGTCAGCAGGTGAAGGCAGAGCATCGCCGACCACCTGGACTTTTGCAGCCTATGCCGATCGCAGAGTGGAAGTGGGATTTCATTTCCATGGACTTCATTTCTGGGTTGCCGAAGACGAGGAAGGGACATGATTCCATTTGGGTGATCGTCGACCGTCTGACGAAGTCGGCGCACTTCCTATTGATCAGAGTTACGAACTCTGCAGACGAGCTGGCTAGACTGTACATCAGAGAGATTGTGCGTCTGCATGGAGTTCCGTTGGAGATCGTGTCGGACAGAGACACGCGGTTCACTTCTATTTTCTGGACTCGCATTCAGGAGGCTATGGGTGTGAAGTTGAAGTTCAGTACCGCTTTCCACCCACAGACAGACGGATAGACAGAGCGGGTGAACCAGATCTTAGAGGACATGTTGCGAGCTTGCGCATTGGACTTCAAGGACAGTTGGGATGATTGTCTTGCATATGCGGAATTTGCATACAACAACAGCTTTCAGGCGAGTATCGGTATAACACCTTATGAGGCGCTGTATGGGCGACCTTGTCCCGCACCGCATTGCTGGGAAGAGGTCGGTGAGCGTAGCTCTATTAGCCCAGAGTTAGTGCAGGCGACGTAAGAGAAGATTGATATTATTCGACGTCGGCTTCTTACAGCGCAGAGCAGACAGAAGAGTTATGCCAATACGAGACGGAGGCCAGTAGAGTTCACAGTTGGGGATCATGTGTTTTTGCGAGTTTCCCCTATGAAGGTAGTCCTTCGCTTCGGGAAGAAGGGGAAGCTGGCACCGCGATTCATTAGTCCATTCCAGATCCTCGATCGTGTGGGAGCAGTGGCTTACTGATTGGCTTTACCCACGCCTCTCGCGAACGTTCACAACGTATTTCATGTTTCTATGCTGAAGAAGTACGTTACTGATCCTTCCCATATCATCAGATGGGAGTAGGTGCAGTTAGGAGAGGATGTTACATATATACTGAGACCAACACGTATCCTAGACAGGAAGGAGCAGGTACTGCGTAGCAAGGTGATCCCCCTTGTGAAGGTATTGTGGACGCATCACTCTGAGGAAGAGGCTATCTGGCAGACAGAAGCTGAGATCAGAAAGAACTACCCACAGCTTCTCGAGGATTACGAAAAGGTACAAATTTCGAGGACGAAATTATTTGTTAAGGGGGGTAGATTGTAACGCCCGTGAAAAATCCGTACTTGGACTCGAGTACCAACTCGACCCGAAATTGCGTAGAATTAATTCCTATGGAAATTAAGCGTAAGTTAGCTAGCGCAACGCTAGAGTAGCTGAGAAATAGTCCCTGATCACTTTAAATACGTTCTACAAGACCCAAATCGAGTAGAACAAATGACTCTACAATACTCTATAACCTTGGATCAAACTCTAAGCAGGTTTGTTCTCTGGACCACTTTGAATCTTTGTATTGGATCTAGACCGCGCGTCGAAAGTCCGATACCTCCTATCTTAGACCGTTAGGACCGCCTAGCTAGACTTGACAATCATTTCGAAAATCAAGTCCAACTGATAATCACAGGCTATTTCATTGAGCCCGGACTGAAGAGAGTGCGAATAGGGACATAATTGGAATTTAAAATTCAAATCTGGTACACGACTTGACGCGTCAGTATTAAGCGTTCTGACCGTCAGAATTCAGCCAGATTACACCCTCAGATTAGGAAAAATTTCTGTTTCATATCATGAGACTTTCAGCCCTGATCTACGTGCGGTGACCGCTGAACTGAAACTGGTCCGCCACGTGCGATCTGCGAACCCTGCCAGACTGAAAACTTAATACGTGCTAGATCTGTTACGCATGAGCTTAAGTCCGATCGCATTCGGCCAGGGGACCACCAGAAAGTATCTTTTGGACCGAAACAGCCCCGAATTGGTTATGCACTAAGTGAACTTTGTACCGGAGCCTATTCTGGGCAATTTTGGGCTTATAAAAGGGGTTGAAAACCTCACTCCTCTCTCCCATTCGAATTTGAGAGAAACCCTAGATTTGAAGGGAGAAAAGGTGAGAGTTTGAGAGAGAGTGTAGTAGAGATTTTTCCCGTCTTCGTGCCACCTGTTGCACGTGCTGTAGCAACACTTCCTGATCACCAATCCGGTGATTCTTCTACGTTTTCAGGTATGAAACAACCCTAAAAGTTACTGATTTAAGGTTTACTACGATTCGTAGCATGTTAGCTAACGTAACTCGTAAATCAGGTTCTCTTATTGCCGCAGACGAAGCGTATACGCTCCGTTCGAAATCACGCATCCATAAGAGATAAGGTGAGGATTTTAGATGCTTTGGTTGACGGTTTCCAACGCTTTCAATGTCGTTTAATAGTAGATTATCGACGGCATCTCCGTTTGACATGTACAACATGCTATTCGTTTCCTGTTTCGTAAATCAACGAAGAATATGAGATTTAGGGCATTTTAGTCATTTGTAGGAAGTACTGATTACATTCATATTTTTCTGATGTGATTGACATGGTTTGTTGTCGCATTAGGAAGTTAGGAATACGTGCATAATTAGTTTGGCGAAGAGATTCGCCTAATTGCGCACTTCGGGTCGACATACTATATGTAGACCTAAGTGTGTAGTGTATGTGTTTGTATAAATGCTTGTATTAGTATGTATTGAATTAAATGATGTTATGAATTAGTTTGAGATGGATTTCTCAATTTATATGCTGACATAAATGCTTTCCTACATGTTGACTATGTACATGATTCCATACTATGCATGCAATGTATGTGCTTGAAGATTTGCTTAAGTTGAATGTTATAACATGTGTTAACAAGCTCACATGATTGTATTTCAATTCCAATACTCCTACATAAATTACTGATGTGAATTCATATGTGTTTGGGACTAGACTTAGTCCAGGCAGTTGGTAACTGAGCGAATTCGTGGTTGGCTGGTCTTAGCCACGAACGACGTGTTGATAAACGCGAGTCGTGTTTGGAGTTGGCGGCAGTGGTTAGGCCACGCAAAGTGTTTTACGCACTTCATGTCGTTTGACTTGAGATGCGATCGCGCTAGTCGAGCCCGTCAAGTAACCCGACTGGCCGATGTATGTTCACCTTGTATGAGTCATAACTGCTTGAACCTAGGGTACTGAACTTACCATTGTAAACCCTGTTAACCATGGTACCTTGATCCACGAAGACTCATGAGCCGGGCATGGTGGTATGGGACACCGTGGTCGAGCTGTCGGCCTACGCTGGGGTCACAAACCTCCCCGTAGTGACCAGTGAGCACCTAGTCTCGTGAGCAGATTATGGTGGTATGGGACACTATATTCTAGCTGTCGGCCTACACTGATCAGGCGACGAGTCCTTTGTAGTGACCGCGAGCGTATTCTGAGTCTACGGGAGGCGACGACCCTTCAGTAGTAGTAGAGTACAGTAGGCCTGTATTGATAAGGTGATGGGGGAGCGGTGCAACGAGTGCGAGCAACAGCCCTAACAGCCCTTGCAGTGACCTACAAAATATACCTCGTATGAGATTACTAGGAGTGACGACCCTAGATAGGATCTGTGTTGGGATTGATACAAGGGAAGTACCTTAGTTTCCCAATCCTGCTGTTTGAATGGACTAATAACAACTCAGAAATCATATCACCATAACATTGCATGTGCCTGGAAGATGTGGAGCACTATAGGGAGTGTGGCATGCCGCGGTCGTAAGATGTTGCCGTAGGAGGGAGATCGTCGGTGAGGGCATACATCACGTCCTGTCATCTTGCATTAACAACAGCATTAGGATTGTCTGATTTACTACTTTACTATTATCGCATGATTGATTTGTGAACATGCTAATCTTTGCTCTATGATTCCACTGAGTTGATCACTCACTCCCACGTTACGGGATGGTGTATGCAACACCCACCAAACCCTGTTGTAGATGCAGGTGATGCTGAGATCCAGGAGGCAGAGCCAGACTTCGACGAGGACCAGGACGAGTTCTCGTACATGCAGTATCATGATAGCTTTGCTTAGGCGACCTGGGTTGACGGGACTTCAGTGGGACTATTTTGAACATTTGATTTTGTTCATGTATATGTATATGAGACTCAAAGATGTATTCATACTTTAGAGACAGATGAGATCTACTTTATTTTTTCCATACAGTGATATATATATTGTTTAGTCTTCCGCTTGCTTTTATCACTGGATCTGAAGTATGAATTACAGTTTTGGTATACTTTTACTCATGTGAATGCTTTAAATCAGACAACATTGAATCATAATCATTTTTGTTGCATAAGTGACGGTCTGGAACTCGGGAGTTGAGTTTATACACGACCCCCGATTTTCAGGGTGTTACACTTCCCCCATCACCTTATCAGTGTAGGCCGACAGCTCGAATATAGTGTCTCATACCACCATAATCGGCTCACGAGTCTGGATTGCTCACTGGTCACTATGGGGAGGCTCGTGGCCCCAGCATAGGTCGACAGCTAGACCACGGTGTCCCATACCACCATGCCCGGCTCATCAGTCTTAATGGATTAAGGTACCACGGTTATCAGGATTTTCACTGGTAAGTTCAGTACCTTAGGTTCAAGCAGTTATGACCAATATAAGGTGAACATACAGCGGTTAATCGGGTTACTTGACGAGTTCGAATAGTACGAGCTCCCGTTGAGTTGTACAACATGAAGTGCAGAACTTCGTGTGACCTAACTACTGCCGACAAGCAACGCATGACTCGGTTTCGTCAAACATGTCTTGCGTGGCTAATAGAGGCCACCAAGAGCTCAAATCTGTTACCGATTGCATGGACCATAACATAGCCCCAAACACATTTCATATTAACCAGTAAACATGTACAGTGGCCAGAACAGAAATAACTAAATAATTCAAGCATATTTCCCGACATGTTGTAAGATACAACATGAACAAGAATCCATACGTATGCATTTGAAAGTAAAGCGACTAAGTTAACCAACTTGCATGGAGGAAATCATAAACATCGCTAAGGTAGTTGAGAATCCTATCTCAACACCCAAGTAAAGCATTATTTACTACGTATTTACTCATACAAGCATTCATACAAACACTTAGACTACACATATTAGCCTACACATCATATGTTGGCTAAAACCTGTATTAGGGCGAATCCTTTCGCCAAACAGATACTGCATCCATGACTTGTATGTATATAAGACAAATACTCATGGCAATCACATTTACAAAATTTATACGTATATGGTATTTTTAACAAATACCTAAAATATATAAAATTTCATATACTTCGTATGTATTTGAAATGGAAAACGGACAACATGTTTTACATGTGAAATAGCATCCTCGTCAATAATCTACCATTAATAGACATTGAAAGCTTTGAAAAATGATAATCTAAGCGTCTAAAATCCGCACCTTACGCCGTAGAAGTGTAACGAATTCAATAGAGACTCTAAGTCTTTGTCAACGATTGATTGACAACCTACAGTATAATTTAGGTTAGCTACTTCACCACTTGCACCAATTGAAACCCTAAAATAGGTTAGGATTAGGCTTTCTTACCTAAGAACGAAGTTAGAATCGCCGGAAAAGCGATTAGATCGTGATGGTTAAGCACGTATGATAGCAGGGTAGGATAGCAGGAAGATCCTCCCACTTCTCTCACACTTTCTCTCTCTTTTCTCTCTTCTCTCTTCTAGGTTTTTTCAAATTCGTATACGATGAGAGAGTGAGGGTTTAAGGTCCTTATATAGGCCCAAAACTCTCCAAATTAGACTCAGGGCCATGGTATACTTAGGTTATGTCCAAATACGGACTGTTCCGTCTCAACGGAGCACTTTTGGAGGTCCTGATACTGTGTGCGGTCGGACTTAAGCTCATAGATTCTGGATCTTGATCAAGTTAAGTTTTCAGTTCGATTGGATTTCCAAATCGACCGTGGCGGACCAGTTTTCGTTCAACGGTTACGGGAACTCGATCAGAGTTACAAGTACTATGACATGTAAGGGCCACCTATCCTGATCAAAGGGCGAATTTGGGTCGAATTCTAATGGTCAGAACGCTTAAAAATAATGCGCAAGTGAACCGTTCCAAATTACTTAAAAATATATTTAATTTTCTAAAAGTCTTCACTTTCTCACTCTCTTCAATCCAGACTCAAGGAAACAGTCCCAGGACATCGTTTGGCCTTGATTTTTGAGGTGATAGTCAAGTCCAACTAGGCGGTCATACTGGCCTAAGTTCATCGCTATCAGACTTTTGACGTGCAGTCTAGATCCAATACGGAGTTTCAAAGTGCTCTCGAGAGCAAACGGGAATAGAGATTGATCTGAGATTTTAGGATAGCATAGCGTTACTGATTCTACAGGTTTTGTGTCTTACAGATCGTATTTAAAGTGGTTGGTGCTTATTTAACAAGTAATCTAGTGTAACGCTAGTTAATTCACGTTAAATTTCTAAAGAATTTCGTTCTAAATGATTTCTCTGGCTTTGGAATTGAGCTTTAAGAGTGCTATGGTTGACCCATTGCCTAAGGACGTCTAATTCCAGGTTGTCAAAAATCCGGGGTATTACAATTATCTAATAAACCCCACCATCTTTCAGTCCATCTTCTTCCAATCATCATTAGACATATCCTTGGATTTTGCTGATATACCTAAAATTGGAGAAAATAGTTCCTTGTAATAAAGCAAGTCCTCCATCTTAGCCTTCTATATGGTCCAGTTAGAACCATTGAGGCTGATCATCCTTGATGAGCCACCTCCATAATTTCAAACCGATCCTACCCGTTCAATGAACTTAGCTTTGATACCACTTTGTTGGAGGCCTTGCACAAAACCTTAGGATCTAGCATCCTGAACAAACAAGAATTATGGAATAATAATGCAATGAAAATAAATCAAAGCATCAACCACACACCACACAAGAGATTTTTACGTGAAAAACCCTCAAAGAGGTAAAAACCATGGGACCTCGTCCAGATCAACAATCCACTATAAATCGGAACGTTACAACCGATCATAAGCACACCTTGCTATGATCAAACCTTCATCACTCACGCAGGAGTGGATAAACAGTAAGAGAAACAAAGAAAACTGAGAGATCTCACCGATTACGATGACGTAGAAGCGCTGATATATGGTAGATTACCTCCACGAACATAACCTCCCTTCTACAAGATTCGTCTCTCTCTCTCTCTCTCTTTCTCTCTCTCTCTCTCTCTCTCTCTCTCTCTCTCTCTCCCTTTGATAGCCCTCTTATGTTTTTTATCCACATCATACCGTAGAAAAACCCTAGAGACCCCTTTTTATAATTTTAGGAAACTCCCTTCTGCATCCTAGTTGCGAAAGGACTTGCGAAACAAAATTCGCACAAAATCGCGGAACGAATTTGTGTAACCATGACCGGTCAAGACGAACCCACGAGCGGTCGAGCGCCACTTACGACCGGTGTGAACCACCCACGATCAGTCGAGCACCCCGGAGAAAAATAGGCTAAACTTGCTGGACTTTGAGTCGAGTCAGGGCTCGATTCCATGATTGGTTGTGCACTAGCCCACGACCGGTCGTTCAGGGCTCACGACCTGTCGAGCACGGGTCAAAAACCTCATCACAATTGATGTATATGTTCCCTTGCATGACTAAATCTGGGGGAAATTGCTTGATGGGTTTGGTTTTTAGGTGTTGGGGTTTCTACAAAAATGAATTTGATGGTTTTAAGGATTTTAACTGTCGAAACAACATATACGTATGCTGTTTGAACAACGGACACAGTGCAAAATTGGAATTGGAATCTATGCCGTTAAATTGTTTTGTATGTAGCGTGTGGGATAAAATCAAGTTAAAGAGGGTCTGAAGTTCTAATAATCGAAATCCTTTTGAAATAAGGATTTGCAGGAAAAAAAATTCAAATCAGATCAGTTCGTATTAACCAAAACTTCTTTTCGGCTACAGATGTTGATGCTAGACTAGATGCATCAGAGAGGCCTCCATTTCAGGGATTCGTCTTTACAGGCCTGAAGAAGAGAGGCCATGGAAGTCGGTCATGGATACAGATTGATTGGAATGGGAACTCGCATATCCTAGCACTCGACAAGGCCACTCTAATGAGGCGTTGCAATCTGCTTGCAAGAGATCTTCGGCTTTTAGACTCTTTGTTTGTGTATCCTTCCACGATACTGGGCTGGGAGAAGGCGATTATCGTCAATCTCGAACAAATCAGATGCATGATTACAGCAGATGAGGTTATCGTTATGAACTCTCTGGACAGCTTTGTTGTGTAGTACCAATCAGAACTGTGCAGGCGCCTTCAGACACAGAAAGATCAAAATGGTAAGAGCCAGTTTGAGGAATTAATGGGGACTGATCCTATGAATTTTGTCCGTATGTGGCCCATGGTTCAGTGATCCAGACCACTGGTCTGATGGGCTCTCTTCTATGGGGTTTGCCCCAGATTCTCAGGAAAAGGATTTCTCAGTAACTTCAGTCCAAACTGGCACGGAAACCTTCCGACTATTCTTGTAATGTACGTGTGGTTTCTTCCGTGATGCATGGAACATATGATTTACATTAACTTATGAAAATTCAACGCTTGATTACTATTCATGATTAGTCTTTTGTGTCTCTGAGATTTGAAGACAGGCATTTCAAAGCAAATACAAGCTGATTATTTGCAAATGAGCACGTGTACAAAATCCAGGCTATTCATTAGCTGGGGCCTGCTGTGCACTTCTTTGTCTTGAAATCAGACCTATCCCTGTAGCCCATGTATATATGTGGCCCACCTGATTAGTGGACAGACCTACTTTTGGGCAGGGAACATTTGAAGTGAGCCCCACATAATGAATGGCCATGATTTGGCGATGGGTGCTTCAAATTGTGTACTCCACCTCTCCTTGCATGAGTTGCCTTGGCATTTCCATTTGTTCATTGTTGTGTGATCCAGACCATTGGTCTGATGACTGTCGTTTTAGCAGGGTACAGAACTGGAAATTGATGTGTATCCAGTTCTAGACGAATTAGCTTCGTCAATCAGCACTCTAAATCTCGAACGCGTGCGGAAGTAGAAGAGCCACCTCCTTGCCTTGACTCGTAGAGTTCAAAAGGAATATACATGAACTATCGTTTGTCAATCATCACTGTCCAATCAAGATTTTGCATGGCCCACTGACCTGTATATCCAGGTGCTCACCATTCGATCTGTCAAATCATTCATATATGGGAACATTTGTTGTACTTAGTCTATTTTTCATCAAATAGTCAGGATAGTCTGATTGGTGAGATAATTCCCACTACATCAATGGCTTAGATTACCAAAAGGTGGGGCCCACCAATGCCATTTCTGGGCCGTACAAAAAGAAAACCATTTCTTAAAATTGAGCGTCATATGATACTCAAAAACTTTGTGATCTGATTTACAGGTTCGTGACGAAATAGAACAGTTAATGGATGATGAAGGGGACATGGCCGAAATGTATCTGACGGAGAAGAAGGAGAGAATGGAGGCCTATCTATCGGCTGTTCCATATTTCCTGAGTAGCATTCCTGCTGGGTAAGCTGTGTTGAAATTTGCATCGGTTTCACCAGTCAGTTTGATCAGCGGATCTCATAAACTTGATAAAACGATGAGTAGTGTTGTTGGCTCGAGCAAACATGGATTGTCCAGCATCGGTGGTGATCGCATCGAAGAACTGGAGATGTTGCTGGAGGCCTATTTTGTCGTCATCAATAACACTCTGATGTAGAGCAGGTCGCGGACAATTTCATGGCCAAGATGGATCAGAAAAGGCACGGTCGGCGACAGAAGAGATCCGGACCATCGGACCTTAGATCGGGCGTATCTCACAATCCGGAATGAGTTATCCGACGTAAAATATATGATTTTGGGGTAGAACGAGCTACTTTAGCCAACCAACCCTGCTATGCCGGGTTGCGCAGCCCGGATTTGCGAGAAACCCCATGATCGACGGTCGTTTCCTCATTTTAATTTTGTTTTTACTATAAATAGTATGTTTTAGTTTGAGTATAACTTTTCATCCGTTGGGCTTTAGGAGTTGTGTCCAACATGAAAAGTGCTTAGGATAATTAGGAGAACGGTTTGGTGAAGCCAAATAGGACACTTACTATTTTTGGCCGAAAACCTTGCGCACTAGTAGACATTATGACCGTCTATAAATAGTAAGTTTACTATTTATAGTAAGTTGTGAATTCTAGGAGTTTTAGTTGTAGTTTGAGTCTGATTTTTTTCTTATTGCTTGGTTCCCTTATTTAAAGGGTTGTGAACTCGATTTTTGGAATTCATTAATCAATTTCGAATTTATTAGAAATTATTCTTATTTTCTACTTTCTTTCCTCGTGGATTCGAGAAGTCTCTGTGAGGAGTCCAGAGAAGTTCCGTGGATTCGAAATATTTATCATCTTGAGGAAGACGGTGCTCGACCTCATGTTCTTCCCTGCGTCAGTTTGGTATCAGAGCGAGGTTTTCTCTAGGGCCGATGGCAAACAACGAAGGTATGAATCAAAATCCTGTGGACGGTGATCCAGGGATTCGCTATCTTTCGGAAAAAATGGAAGCTTTCCATCGGGAGAGTCAGTTGACCATACAAGGGCTGCAGGCAACCCTCGACCATCTTGCGGATGCGCTATTTTCGCCCCGAGCCCTAGGCAGTGCTCCACCACCTATGGTCGCTCCACCACCCGTGGTTGCTGTACAATGTGACCATGATTATCGCAGAGTACTACCAACGGAAAACCGTAGGGCTACACCAGATGACTCTAGTTCCAGCGATAAGGACATTAATGAGGGTTTTGACCGACGGCCAATCCATGGAGGCGATCGTCTAGATCGTGCTGAAAAAGACTATCGAGGTAAGGCTGAACTTCCTAGTTTTAACGGTTTATTACGTATCGAAGATTTTCTCGATTGGCTAGCTGAAGTAGAGAGATATTTCGATTATATGGATGTGCCAGATCATAAAAGGGTGAAATTGGTAGCGTTTAAATTAAAATCTAATGCTTCTGCATGGTGGGAACAATTGCAACTCTCACGAGCCCGCCAGAACAAGGCGCCCATCGCATCATGGCCTCGGATGAGACGTCTTCTTCGTTCACGATTTCTTTCCAGTGATTATGAGCAGATATTATTCCAGCAATACCAGAATTGTCGACAAGGAAATCGAACTGTTACAGATTACACTGAAGAATTCCAGCGGTTGGCTACACGAAACGATTTTTCAGAATCTGAGTCACAGAAAGTGGCACGATTTATAGGTGGGTTGCGACCGATAATTTAGGATCGAGTTCAGATGTACCCAGTCGGGACCGTAGATGAAGCATTTCAATTGGCAGGAAGGGCAGAAACACAGCTTGCAAGAGCTCCTGCTCGTCCCTATCCTTCAAATCTACCCCCTATGACAGGTCCCACACAGGATCCAGTGCTGGCTCAAGGAAAAGATCCGGTAGGAGAACATCCTCAACCTCCTCCGTCCGCGAACCGTGATACGGGGAGCGGACCATCTAGACCTCAACGGGCAGCACCCACAACAACGGGCCCGAGTAGGATTCCGAATCCTTATACTCGGCCAAGGCCGAACAATTGTTACCGCTGTGGCCAACCAGGCCACTTATCAAACACTTGTCCTCAACATCCGGCAACACACTTGACTATAAACGAAGGGGGCACTGAAGATGAGGCCGCAGAAGAAGATCATGGCTTTGATGAATATGAATAAACCACTGAAGAAATAACAGGTGGCGATGAAGTGACAGGCGAAGATCATGGTGAATCTCTCGTTGTGAGGCGACTACTGTATACCCCACGAAAGGAATTACATCCATAGCGGCACAATATATTTCGTACTCGGTGCACTGTCAGCGGAAAGGTCTGTGATGTGATCATAGACAGTGGTAGCGGCGAGAATATCGTCTCAAGAGTGATGGTGAATAAGTTGCAGCTACCAACAACGAAACATCCTTCCCCTTACTCAATTGGCTGGATAAAAAAAGTAAACGAGACCAAGGTAACTGAACAATGCACTATCTCGTTTTCAATTGGTAAACATTATAAGGATCAGATACTTTGTGACGTGGTTGACATGGAAGCCTTCCATATGCTACTCGGTCGACCCTGGCAGTCGGACCGTGATGCGACCCATCGAGGGCGAGACAATGTCTACATATTCGTCAAGGATAGTCGAAAAATAATCCTTACCCCTATGGCACCAGAGAACCACCCTGAAGCCTCTAAAGTGGAGGGGAGTTCTCTCTTGACCATTCAGAATTTCATGGAAGAGTCCAAGGAAACCAGCGAGGTATATGCCGTAGTGGTGAAGGGCGAGAAAGAGGAACCCTCAAACATCCCTCCAAGCTTAAGACTGTTACTAAACGAATTCAAAGAAGTCTGGCCTGAAGATTTACCTGATGGATTGCCCCCCATGAGAGACATCCAACATCACATAGACCTCGTCCCTGGGGCTAGCCTGCCCAATCGCCCTCATTATCGGATGAGTCCGAAGGAGTGTGAGATACTTCAGGGGTAAGTGAAGGAATTGATCCGTAAGGGTCTATTGAGAGAGAGCATGAGCCCATGTGTTGTACCATCATTATTAACGCCAAAAAAAGATGGAAGCTGGCGCATGTGTGTCGACAGCCGAGCAATTAACAAAATTACTATTAAATATATGTTTCCAATACCACGGTTGGACGACATGCTCGATATGTTAGGAGGGGCTAAAGTGTTCTTTAAACTCGATCTAAAGAGCGGGTACCATCAGATTCGTATTCGACCCGGTGATGAATGGAAAACGGCATTCAAGATAAAAGAAGGGTTGTATGAGTGGCTGGTCATGCCTTTCGGCCTATCGAACGCACCAAGTACTTTTATGCGTTTGAGGAATCAAGTTCTAAAACTGTTCACTGCCCGATTTGTGGTAGTATATTTTGATGACATATTGATATATAGCCAGGATGAGGCGGAGTACAAGAAACATCTCAGGAAAGTGCTGCAGGTCCTACAAGATAACAAGTTGTACCTCAACTTGAAAAAGTGTAGCTTTTTAACTGACAGCCTGTTGTTTTTAGGATTCGTTGTAATGTCCATAGGCATTCGGGTGGACGATGAAAAGGTGCGAGCTATTAGGGAATGACCGATCCCGACAAACATTCATGAGGTGAGGAGTTTTCACGGATTGACGACTTTCTATCGTCGATTTGTGCGAGATTTTAGCACCATAGTCGCGTCAATAACAGACTGCATGAAAAAAGGGCTGTTCCAGTGGACCGATAAAGTTGACAAGAGCTTTCATGAGATCAAGCATCGTTTATCTACAACACCGGTCTTGGTGCTTCCTAATTTTGATAAATTGTTTAAGGTGGAGTGTGACACTTCATATGTCGGAATAGGAGGAGTATTATCACAGGAAGGCAGGCCGGTAGCCTTCTATAGCGAGAAGCTCAGTGAAGCCCGAAAGAAGTGGTCGACTTACGAGCTTGAGTTGTTCGCAGTTGTTCAGGCGCTGCGACATTGGCGGCATTATCTAATTCAAAGAGAGTTTGTTCTGTACACCGACCATCAGGCATTAAAGTTTATTAATAGTCAGACTAACGTGAATCGTGTGCATGCTAGATGGGTTACGTTTTTACAGGAATTTACGTTTGTTCTGAAGTATAAGTCAGGTCAGCAGAATAAGGTGCCTAATGCACTTAGCCGTCGTGCGTCACTACTTGTTACGGTGAGCAATGAGGTGGTCGGCTTTGACTGTCTCAAGGAGCTATATGCCGAGGATGAAGACTTCAAAGATTCTTGGTTGAAGTGCCAAGAAGGTCACCCCAGTGACTTTCATATACAGGATGGTTTTCTCTTCAAAGGGAATCGATTGTGCATCCCCCAAAGTTCTCTAAGGGAACAGATTATTCAGGAACTATATGGAGGTGGCCTCGGTGGACACCTTGGGCGAGACAAGAAGCGAGCTCTTGTGGAAGAGCGGTATTACTGGCCGCAATTAGTACGTGATGTGGGAAGAGCCGTATAACGTTGTCATATTTGTCAGACCTGTAAGGGACAATCTCAGAATACGGGCCTCTACACGTCGTTACCTGTGCCTGACGGTCCTTGGGAGGATTTATCAATGGACTTCGTGCTTGGTCTTCTACGAACACAACGCGGCATGGATTCGGTGTTCGTAGTGGTTGATCGTTTTTCCAAGATGGCGCACTTTATCCCATGCAAGAAGACCCTTGATGCAACGTATGTGGCGAATTTATTCTTCAGGGAGGTCGTACGGCTACACGGGGTCCCTAAGACTATTACTTCTGATCGTGACACGAAGTTCATTAGCCACTTTTGGCGGACTTTGTAGACTCGATTCGATACACGACTTCAATTCAGCAGTGCTTACCACCCACAGACTGATGGGCAGACCGAAGTTGTGAATCGCACTTTGGAAAACCTCCTTCGATGTATTTCAGGAGAGAAACCGAAGCAGTGGGATTTGGCCTTGTCTCAAGCAGAGTTTGCATTCAACAACATGGTGAACTGCTCGACAGGAAAATCTCCGTTCCAGGTTATTTACGGACAAGTACCTCGCCACACACTAGACTTGGTCCCTCTGCCCAAGCTCCCAGGCATGAGTATTGCAGCAGAACATATGGCAGACGGGATCATGGGTATTCATGCGGAGGTATAGACTAAGCTACATGCCTCGAACGAAAAGTACAAGGAACAAGCGGACAAGCATCGTCGACAAAAGGTGTTCGAGGTGGGCGACCAGGTAATGGTCCATTTGCGAAAAGAAAGATTTTCAACCGGGACGTACAACAAGCTGAAGAATAAGAAGATTGGACTGGTACCGATCATCCGAAAGATCAATGACAATGCTTATGTTGTTGATCTTCCAGATGACATGGCGATCTCACGGACTTTCAACGTTGCGGACCTGACCGAGTATCATGAACCAACGCAGGAGGAGAACTCGAGGACGAGTTCTTTTCAAGTGGAGGGGACTGATGTAGAGCGGGTTGCGGAAAATTTCATGGCCAAGATGGATCAGAAAAGGCACGGTCGGCGACAGAAGTGATCCGGACCATCGGACCTTAGATCGGGCATATCTCACAATCCGGAATGAGTTATCCGACGTAAAATATATGATTTTGGGGTAGAACGAGCTACTTTAGCCAACCAACCCTGTTACGTCGGGTTGCGCAGCTCGGATTTGTGAGAAACCCCCTGATCGACGGTCGTTTCCTCGTTTTAATTTTGTTTTTACTATAAATAGTAAGTTTTAGTTTGAGTATAACTTTTCATCCGTTGGGCTTTAGGAGTTGTGTCCAACATGAAAAGTGCTTAGGATAATTAGGAGAATGGTTTGGTGAAGCCAAATAGGACACTTACTATTTTTGGCCGAAAACCTTGCGCACTAGTAGACATCATGACCGTCTATAAATAGTAAGTTGCGAATTCTAGGAGTTTTAGTTGTAGTTTGAGTCTGATTTCTTTCTTATTGCTTGGTTCCCTTATTTAAAGGGTTGTGAACTCGATTTTTGGAATTCATTAATCAATTTCGAATTTATTAGAAATTATTCTTATTTTCTACTTTCTTTCCTCGTGGATTCGAGAAGTCTCTGTGAGGAGTCCAGAGAAGTTCCGTGGATTCGGAATATTTATCATCTTGAGGAAGACGGTGCTCGACCTCACGTTCTTCCCTGCGTCACACTCTCAGCAAATTACTATCAGTAAGTGTGATTAAGTTCATGGTTTAAGAACAAATGCTGATTAACATGCCTGCTCACCGGCACATGTGCTAAGCATGGGGCACAAAGTTTGCAAGATCTGGGGGTGGGCCTCACTGGCACATGCCTGCTCACAGGCACTTGTACATGCATGTTGGCATGGCAAAGCTCAGGATTACATAATTGGAGCAAAGCTGCAATCATACTATATACATGATATTAAAAAACGGTTGTGGTTTATGTAATGGTAACGGTGGGAGCTGCTATGTGATACGGGGCTGTAACTGCAGTTTGCAATTTGGCCTCAATTGCTTTACCACGATTTGTTAGGGAGAAGGTATTTTGTGTTGATGTTCTGCATTTTTTGCATTAAAAGGTCCTGCGTATGTTTTTTTTTTTTTTTTTGTTTATTGCATTGCAGGGTGTTCCTATAGAGTCACACCCATCTAAACTGGTTGGAAGCAGAGGAGCGAGAAGACCATATTTTGATTTTGACAAGCTTGGAGAGGTTTCTTTAATCTCTTGGATTTTTCATCTGAGGATTGGCTTTTCATGTTGAAAAATGAAATTGGGTTTCTAATATGGCTTTTTCATGTGTTGCTCTGACAGGTTGCTGCAATAGTTACCTCAAATCTCAACAAAATAATTGATGTTAATTACTACCCTGTTGAAACTGCAAAGAGGTCAAATTTGCGGCACAGGCCAATTGGTACAGGAGTGCAGGGTCTTGCAGACTTTCATCTTGCTTGGCATGCCATTTGATTCACTAGAGGTAACTACCAGGTTTCCAAGAAATCCCATTTGATATCTTCTATCAATTTAATGACTGATCTGTGATTGTGTTTGCTGGTTTATTGTGTAGGCTCAGCAGCTGAACAAAGACATATTTGAGACCATATATTACCATGCTCTGAAAGCTTCCTCTAAGATTTCTGTAAAAGAAGGGCCTTATGAGACTTACCATGGGAGTCCTGTGAGCAAGGTTTGTGTAAAAAAAGTGGAAGCTTAATTACAAGAATACAAATCATTTCTTTTCATGTGTGTGCATTTGTAGAAATAATGTACTTTGAAATAACATGGTATCCAAATTGACATTGACATCCTATTATTATTATTATTATTATTTTTATTTTAGAAAAGGAAAGCATCTCGCCTAGATGCTTTCCTTTTATAGAAGGATTTTGTGACCTACCTTGGTTTTGTTTTCTGACTTCTATCTAGCAGAAAAGGATCCATGTAGTTGATCCCAATTAGTTGGGACAAGGCTTTAAGATACATGCATGGAGCCTTAAGGTTACATCCATGGGGCTTGAAGGTTACTAAATGAAATGAATGGTCTTGCTTCTATTGTCTTGTTATATTTCTGGTCCAACATGTATTCTTATGCAAGCCAATATGATAAAGACTGGTTCACTTGCTTGCATACTTTCTTAGGCAGTCATTGCAATGTGCAGGGAATTCTTCAAGCTGACATGTGGGTTGCGATTCCATCTGATCGTTGGAACTGGGACGCCCTAAGAGAAATGATCTCTAAGAATGGAGCGAGGAACTCACTTCTTGTAGCTCCTATGCCCACTACCTCAACCAGCCAGATTCTTGACAACAATGAGTGCTTTGAGACATATACCTCAAATATCTACAGTTCTAAGGTTTGTTTCCTTTTTCGTCAACAATATCACCTTTGCCTTTCAAAGAGCATTCATGCAATGTTAGCCATCTAATGTTTCTTCATCTTAAAGTGGTGAGTTTGTTGTCGTGAATAAGCACCTACTTCATGACTTGACTGAGATGGGTCTTTGGTCTCCTGCTCTCAAGAACAAGATAATATATGAGAATGGTTCAGTTCTTAGTATCCCGGAAATTCTAGATGACCTGAAAGCTATTTATAAGTAAGGATATAGTACTTTTATATAGTTTGTGTTGGAAAATGTTGCATTTATTTCATTTGCATGAAAAAATAAAATTTCAATATGATAATATCAGGACTGTGTGGGAGATCAAGCAAAAGACATTTGTTGACATGGCTGCTGATCGTGGTATTCATCGATGACATCAATTAACAAAATCCATATTTACCTCTAACTCTCACTGAATTTGTTGGTTTTTAAGTCAGTGGTATTTATGTTTTTTCAAAATATTTAAGTTTAATAGCAGGCACTTGTTCTTTATTTTTTTAAGTCACAACTATGCATATAAATTTTATTTTGTAATACATATTTGTAGGGATACCTTTGGCATGGATCAGAATCTGTCCCTTTTTTTTTTTCCCCCACAACAGAGAGAAGCAAGTACAAGAAATAAAGAGAGCAAAGACACACGTCTAAATGGGAGATGGATGTGCAGATGGTGGCATGGGAGAGCTCGAGCTATGGATCACACACGCATCCACAAACAATCTTCATGCTTGGAAGAAGCCTCTTGCTGCTGATGTGGATTTGGATGTCATTGGACGGAGCAACGCATGTGAAAATCTAAGTGGGGCTGATCTTGCCACTTTGGTATGAATTTAAAATTTCTGTAAGGCTTTCTATGATATCTAAAGCTTCTATATTTCTCTCTTTTATTTTGTTGTTTTTTTTTTTTTAATTTTTAAAGCATATATCCAATCCAAATATTAAGAATTTGGATGTTAGATTTGATTTTAATTTCTTCCTTTTCTATTGTGTAGACTTACCTTCTCAAATATGCACACATCTAAAACTAGATATATCCATTTTTCCAAAGCCCTGAACGAACCAACCTATTTGAGAAGGTAAGTCTACACAAATATAAAAGAAAGATGTCAAATATATCATCCAAATTCAATTAAATTTTTTTTTTTTTCAAAATTAATGAGAATCTCCAAAAATTGTCAAAAACAGTGACGGTTTTGGCTGTTGATCTTAGCTGTCGGAAATGACGACGGTTTTAATCCGTCAGCGAGAAATGCCCACACACCCTTTACCGATGGACCTTGCGACGGCTAAAAGCCGTCGGGGATGGCCCCATTCAAATGGTCACATCCTTATCTTAAATCACATTCGTCTGGACAACGTGCCTTGTCATATACACTAATGTTACTAATATGAACTCATTTACTATGATTTGTATCAATCACCTACACTACACTGAGCAAGAAATTTCATAAGGTCCTGATTTGCTATCATATGAATGTCTAAATGGCCCAGTCTGCAAACATGGGCCCATAAGTCTACTATGCCTTGACTTGCATGTACAGCCATTCCCACCATCCATGCCTTATAAAGCTTTTAATGTTGGACATTCAATCACAAATATTTCATGTGGTTTGGCCCACCAGAGATTTGGATCTATCATGTTCCCTAAAATGAGCTAGAAAAAGGGATGGACAACATGGATAAAACACATGCTTGAAAGCACATAAATGTGATCATGTAATGTTATTAATGTATGCAACCTATATACTTTCAGCTCATGAAAGACTGTGTTATAAGTCTTCATTCTCGAAATGGTGGGGTCATGACAATGATGTCACTAAAGGAGTATTAGGCCCATTCATTTATTAATTGGTTGATGTTGTCACTAAAGGAGTATTAGGCCCATTCATTTGTTAATTGCTTGATGTTGACTTGAATTGCAGCTGTTCATCCATCTCGACGTGTTAGGTATAACACTTTTACTAATATAGAGTACTAGTCTTCAAAGATATATATGTAGAAATTTGGTACAGTGTGCCCGAGTATTCACAGAGTCCTGATGTGCCATGATTTACAATGTCCTAATGTCCTAGTGCCCCAGCACGCAAAAATGGGCCTATAACAAGGATGGATATTGATGCTAGGACAAGATATCCACCAAGACTAGATGTTACCTTATTAGCCCAGTATAGTTTGACATGCATCTATAGCCATTCCCAATGGCCAAATCATGGGCTTCATTTTAGAGCAGAGATCAAATTTACTCTACTTTGATCAATTGATTCTCTTAATGGTTTTAGAATTTGAAAATAATAATTGAGTTGATGAGCTTCAAATGGGTGGTGAGGAGTATTGAACATTCATTTAAGATTTGTGTCTTAGATCTTCTGATGTGGGATATCTAGGGAAATGGGCATCCAAAGAATGTCCACCATACCCATAGCCTAAATCATATGAACCACTACTTAGAACAAAATCACTATTTCAATTGTAATAGTTGTGGGTATATGATTAACGAACTCAATGACATGGATTATAACATTTTCATTCATGAGTTGAGTTGGGACTCACTGAGTTAGGGCTGAATCGACTCGACTCACTTGAGTTAGTGGTGACTCAGGTGGTGAGTTGTGGGATCAAACCAATCATATGCTATCGAATCCATGTTGACTGGGATGAGTCACATCGGACTCATCCAAGTTTGAGAACCATGAGGAGGAATGATGTATTATTATCTGTGCATGGAAGGATTTCTTTGTGATTAGGAAGTGGAGAAGATACCGAATGGGGTTTTTCATATCTAATTACGAATTTTCACTTTACTTTTCCACGATGCAGGTTTGCATTTTTAATTAGGTTTATTATGCCTTATCCACCATGGGGCCTATAGGGTTTGATTATTGGATTGTCTTATCCATTATGGGGCCTATGAGTAATACCGATGTAGAGCGGGTCGCGGACAGTTTCATGGCCAAGATGGATCAGAAAAGGCCCGGTCGACGACAAAAGTGATCCCGACTGTTGGACCTTAGATCGGGCGTATCTCGCAATCCGGAATGAGTTATCTGACATAAAATATATGATTTTGGGGTAGAACGAGCTACTTTAGCCAATTAACCCCGTTATGCCAGGTTGTGCAGCTCAGATTTGTGAGAAACCTCCTGATCGACGGTCGTTTCCCGATTTTTTTTTTTTACTATAAATAGTAACTTTTAGTTTGCTTATAGCTCTTCATCCGTTGGGCTTTAGGAGTTGTGTCCAACATGAAAAGTGCTTAGGATAATTAGGAGAACGGTTTGGTGAATCCAAATAGGACACTTACTATTTTTGGCCGAAAACCTTGTGCACTAGTATACATCACGACCGTCTATAAATAGTAAGTTTACTATTTACAGTAAGTCGCGGATTCTATGAGTTTTAGTTGTAGTTTGATTTTGATTTCTTTCCTATTGCTTCATACCCTTATTTAAATGGTTGTGAACTCATTTTTATTCATTCATCAATTAATTTCAAATTTTATTAGAATTTATTTCTATTTTCTAGCTGCTTTCTTTCTTCGTGGATTCAAGAAGTCTTTGTAAGGAGTCCAGAGAAGCTCCGTGGATTCGGAGTAGTTATCCTTGAGGAAGACGGTGATCGACCTCATCACGTTCATTCCTGCGTCAAATACTATCTACGTTATGGTGCAATATAAACTTTCAGCTTATTAAAGAGTATGTTATAAGTCTTGGTTTATGCCAAATGGTAGGATTGTTTACAAGATCACAATAAATGGACATAGCCCCATTCAAATGGTAGCATCTTATGACTTAAATCACAATCATTTGGACAACATAACTTGTAAGATACACTGATGTTACTGATGTGGACTCATTTACAATGATTTGTAGTAACCTCCTTCACTAGCCAAGAAATTTCATAAGGTTTGATTTTTCCATTATATGCAATATCTAAATGGTCCAGTTTGCAAAAGTGGGCCCATAATAAAGGTGGATGTTAATATGAGAGTAATGCACTCGGGAAGATTGTGGATGCCTCCCATCTAAGTCCACCATACCTAGACATGCATATACAGCGTGATTTCTTACTCATGCTTTGGTGGTAGACTCACAAAAGTTTCAACGCTAGGTCATGGGTTTGAGTACCTATTTTAATGAAATTCCATTACGGTGGGGTGAGTGTCGTTAGGTGTGTAGTTGCAACACCGTTAAAATTTTACGTCCTAGATCCGGTGATCTGGAGAATCTGTGAGGCACATTAAATGAATGGTTTGGACCATCAAACCATGAACTCCGCTTATACAAATTGAAGACGGCTAAAACTCATTTGAAGATTAACAAAAGGCCAACATTTTGAGGGATGGGAACATCGATGATTGGTTATGTTGGACTTATTAGGGGCCCAAAAGTGCTCATTTGCAACCATGGCTTAATGAACAAATAAACAGTGGGCCCTGTGAAGTTGTAAATGGTGGGGTGTTCAATTACCATTGTTTTCTACAGGTCTATGTAAGACGTGGATCTTCTCCATTTTTTGGCTCACTCTCTCAAATAATCTGGAGAAACAGATGTACGACATGGATACAGAATACATAATCAAGATAGCTCCCACAACAAGTACACCGTCTTGGTTGAGGCAAGGTTGCACCTTAGCAGGCAATCCGTCTCCGAATTGGATTGGGTAGAGTAGGGCACACCACCGACATGGCACTATGTGATGCTGGAAAAGTTCTGTGATCCCCACGAGGATGTATCTGTTTTATCCATTTTGCCGGTTCATTTTAAGGCATGAGTCCAAAAACAATAAATGAGGTAGATCCATATATCGAGTGCACCACATCACTAGAAGAAGTGGGGTTGAACTCCTACCATTTAAAACATTTTATGGTGCACGGCAATGTTTATCTGACATTCAACCTGTTAATTAGGTGACACATACTTGAATCTAGGGAAAACTCAAATATCAGCTTGATCCAAAACTTTTTTAGCCTCAAGGAAGTTTTCAATGGAAGTAGTCTTTCTTTACCGTTTTACATCAGATCTAGTCCTTACGTGTCCAAAGACTTTCTCAAGAGTAGACTGTAAGAAAGACACAAAATGAGGTTTTGCTCATCTGATTATCATTTTTTCATTACTTTTCCTCCTCATTTCCCCATGAGATTGATAATTCAGTTGTGATTTACCAATGGGGCCTGTGAATTCGACTGCTTGGAAGTCCATAAATGTGGTCATGTTATGCCATCAATGCATGCCACCTATATGCTTTGAGCTTATTAAAGAGTGTGTATTACACCTCTTCATTTGGAAATGGTAGGGCCATGACAATGATGGCACTAAAGTAATATTAGGCCCATTCAAATGTTGACTACTTGACTTTGACTTGAATCATAGCTGTTCATGAATAGTGACTTGTAAGAAACACAGTTTTTACTAATATAGACTAGTTTATAAAGATATGAAGAAAATTCGTACACTCTGTAAGAGTAATCATAGGGTCCTAATGTGCCATGATTTACATGTTAAAATTCAAGTCCACTTGGATGAGTCACAACAGATTCATCTGAGTCTTAAAACCATGATGAGGTATGGTGTATTATTACCTACACATGCAAGGACTTTTTCAGAAACACACTGTGAAAAAGTTGAGAAATGGGGTTTTTGCTTTTCTGATGAACATTTTCTACTCTACTTTTCCACAATCAAGTGATCTGCATTTGTTCCTATCCGGGTTTGATTATTGGATCATGCCTTATCCATTGTGCGGCCTACAAGTAATACCATCGACATTATAGTGCAATATAAACTTTCATCTTATTAAAGAGTATTCTATAAGTCTTGGTTTATAACAAATGGTAGGACTGTCTACAAGATCTCAATAAATGGGCATGGCCCCATTCAAATGGTAGCATCTTGACTTACGTCTTAAATCATAGTCGTCTGTTGTCTGGACAATGTGCCTTGTCATATATGCTGATGTTATTGATATGGACTCATTTACTATGATTTGTATCAATCACCTATACTACACTAGGCAAGAAATTTCATAAGGTCCTGATTTGCCATTATATGAATGTCTAAATGGCCCAGTCTGCAAAAGTGGGCCCATAATAGAGGTGGATGTTGATACTAGAGCAATGGACCTAGGAAGTGTGGATGTCACCCATGTAAGTCCACTATACCTTGACTTCCATGTACAACCATTCCCACCATCCATGCCCTATAAAGCTTTTAATGGTGGACGTTCAATCACAAATATTTCATGTGGTTTGGCCCACCAGAGATTTGGATCTATCTTGCTACCTAAAATGAGCTGGAAAAATGGATAGACAACATCGATAAAACACATGCTTGAAAGCACGTAAATGCGATCATGTTATGTTATTAATGTATGCAACATATATACTTTCGGCTCATAAAAGTTTGTGTTATAAGTCTTCATTCTCGAAATGGTGGGGTCATGACAATGATGTCACTAAAGGAGCATTGGGCCCATTCATTTGTTGATTCTTGACGCTGACTTGAATTGCAGCCGTTCATCCATCCCAGCATGTAAGATATACCACTTTTACTAGTATAGAGTACTAGTCTTCAAAGATATATATGTAGAAATCTAGTAAACTATTCCTGAGTATTCACAGAGTCCGGATGTGCCATGATTTGCGATGTCCTAATGTCCTAACGCCCCAACATGCAAAAATGGGCCCATAGCAGGGATGGATACTGATGCTAGAACAAGAGATCCACCAAGACTAGATGTTGCCTAATTAGTCCAGTATAACTTGACATGCATTTATAGCCATTCCCAATGGTCAAATCATGGGCCTCATTTTAGAGCAGGGATCAAATTTACTCTACTCTGATCAATTGATTCTCTTAATGGTTTTAGAATTTGAAAATAATAGTTGAGTTGATGAGCTTCAATAGGGTGGCTAGGAGTATTAAACATTCACCTAAGATTTGTGGATTGGATCTTTCGATGCGCGATATCTAGGGAAATGGGCATCTAAAGAATGTCCATCATACCCATAGCCTAAATCATATGAACCACTACTTGGAACAAAATCACTGGCCCTACTAAACAATTGTCTTTAACATTTTCATTTCCATTTCAATTTTAATAGCTGTGGGTATATGGTTAACAAACTCAATGACTTGGATTATAACATTTTCGTTCATGAGTTGAGTTGGGACTCGCTGAGTCAGGGTTGAATCAACTCGACTAACCTAAGTTGGTGGTGACTCAGGGGGTGAGTTGTGGGATCAAACCAATCATATGCTACCGAATCCATGTTGACTAGGATGAGTCCCATCAGACTCATCCAAGTCTGATATCCATGATGAGACATGATGCATTATTCTCTATGCATAGAAGGATTTCCTTGTGATTAGGAAGTGGAGAAGATACCAAATGGGGTTTTTCATATCTAATGACCATTTTTCATTTTACTTTTACACGATGCAGTGGTTTGCATTTTTAATTGGGTTTGATTATTGGATTGTGCCTTATCCACTGTGGGGCCTACGAGTAATACCATCTATGTTATGGTGAAATATAAACTTTCATCTTATTAAAGAGTATGCTATAAGTCTTGGTTTATGCCAAATGGTAGGACCGTCTACAAGATCATGATAAATGTCAGAGTTTTTACAGTCCTGATGTACCATGATTTGCAATATCCTAATGTCCTACTGCCATAGCATGCAAAAATGGGCGCACAGTAGGGATGGATATTGGTGCTAGAACAAGAGATCCACCAAGACTAGTTGTTGCCTAATTAGTCCAATATAACTTGACATGCATCTAAAGTCATTCCAACAAGCAGGATCATGGGCCTCTTTTTAAAACAGGGGTCACATTTACTCTACTCTGACCAATTAATTCTCTCAATGGTTTAGAATTTAAAAATAATAGTTGAGTTGATGAGCTTCAATTGGGTGGCTAGGAGTATTGAACATTCACCTAAGATTTGTGGTTTGGATCTTCCGATGTGGGATATCTACGGAAATGGGCATCTAAAGAATGTCCACCATACCCATAGCCTAAATCATACGAACCACTACTTAGAACAAAATCAATAGCCCTACGAAATAATTGTCTTTAACATTTTCCTCTCCATTTCAATTGTAACTGTTGTGGGTATATGGTTAATGAACTCAGTGACTTGGATTATAACATGTTTGTTCATGAGTTGAGTTGGGACTTGCTGAGTCAGGATTGAATCGACTCGACTCACCTGAGTTGGTGGTGACTCAAGGGTTGAGTTGTTGGATCAAACCAATCATACGCTACCGAATCCATGTTGACTGAGACAAGTAACATCAGACTTATCTAAGTCTGAGAACCATGATGAGGTATGATGTATTATTCTTTATGCGTGGAAGGATTTCCCTGTGATTAGCAATTGGAGAAGATACCCATTGGGGTTTTTCATATCCGTTGACCATTTTTCATTTTACTTCTCCACGATGCAATGGTTTACATTTTTTCCTGGGTTTGATTATTGGGTTGTACCTTATCCACTGTGGGGCCTACATGGTTTGATTATTAGATTGTGCCTTATACACTGTGGGGCCTACAAGTAACTTGTAAGATACACTGATGTTACTAATATGGACTCATTTACTATGATTTGTAGTAATCTCCTTCACTTGCCAAGAAATTTCATAAGGTCTAATTTTCCATTATGTGCAATATCTAAATGGTCCAGTCTACAAAAGTGGGCCCATAATAAAGGTGGATGTTGATATGAAGTAATGGACTCAGGAAGATTGTGGATGCCTCCCATCTAAGTCCACCATACCTTGACATGTATATAATGGTAGACTCACAAAAGTTTCAACACAAGGGCATGGGTTTGAGTACCCATTGTAATGAAATTCCATTATGGTGGGGTGAGTGCCATTAGGTGTGTAGTTGCGACACTGTTAAAATTTTGCAACCAAGATTCGGTGATATGGAGAATTTGTGAGTTACATTAAAAGAATGGTTTGGACTATCAAACCATGAACTTCGCTTTCACAAATTGAAGATGGCTAAAACTCATTTGAAGATTAACAAAAAGGCCAACATTTTGAGGGATGGGAACATCGATGATTGGTTTATGTTGGACTTATTGGGGTCCCAAAAGTGCTCATTTACAACCATGGCTTAATGAACAAATAAATAGTGGGCTCTATGAAGTTGTAAATGGTGGGGGTATTCAATCACCACTTTTTTCTACCGGTCCATATAAGACGTGGATCTTCTCCATTTTTTGCTCATTCCCTCAAATAATATGGAGAAACAGATGTATGCCATGGATACAGAATACATCATCAAGGTGGCTACCATAATAAGTACACTGTCTTGGGTGAGGCAGGGTTACACCTGATCCACTCCCTTAGTAGGCAATCCATGTCCAAATGGGATTGGGTAGAGTAGGGCACACCACCAACTTGGCACTATGTGATGCTGGAAAAGTTCTATGAGCCTCACAAGTGTTTCGACGACAAGAAAACAAATGCGTTTGATTTAGAAGATTTCATTCAATGATAACAAAGAAAGAGTGAGAGAACAATGATCACAAGATATCTATTCATTCTGAGTTCATTTACATCCTCGAATTTCCTTGATTATGAAAATAGAGTACAATCAATGAAATGTAATAAATGAAATAGAAGATAGCCCAATGTCATTTTTGGCAGCATTTCGACACTTTTGATGTTCATTGTCAAGGCGGACAGGTTGTGCAGACTTGAAACTCTTGATCTGGCCGTGCGATAGGTTCTGATCATCCTTCCAGTCATACAGACGGACTATCTTCCTCCTGAAACTTCTTTTTCTGTACTTCATATTTCCTTCATTTTTCTCTAAAGGTGGAGCACACATCCCTTGAAATGTGGAGCGAACATCCTTGTAGTATCCATTAAGACAACAAAAGCCGGTGTTTGGACAAAGGAGAGAGAGAAGTGGCACATGAAGTTTCCATTAAGACAACAAAAGCATGTCTTTAAGACAAACTCCTCTTGAAGTGGCGTGTGGAGTTTTGGTTAAGACAACAAAAGGCTTGTCTCAGGACAAGTTCCTCTCAAAGTGGCACAAAAGGGAGTCCTTTAGGACAAGAGAGAAGGAAAAGTGGCATTAAAAGCCTTGCCTTAAGACACACTTCCATCCAAAGTGACGTTAAAAGCTGTAACGCCCTAAAATTCGGGGGTCGAGTATAACTCAGCTCCCGAGTTCCAAAACATCACTTATGCAACATATTCGATGAAGATTGTATGTTGTCTATATTAATGCATAAAACATGATATAGATCAAGCTAGATTAGCAGACATAGTTCAAGGATATTAAGGTAAAGCAAGCGGAAGACTTAAGTACATACATGATATAAAATAAATTCCCAAATGATGCGTGCTCTGCCCAGGGCAATATACATATATCTGTGTTTCAAAATACATACATGAACTGTTCAAAAATAATACAATACATATCCCAAAATAATCCCCGCTAGTCAGGACAAGGCTCAGTCGAACCCGCCTGAAAACTGCATGTATGAGAACGCCTCCTCGTCCTCATCAAAGTCTGGCCCTGCCTCGCCAGCATCGCCATCACTTGCATCTAAAGCAGAGTCTGGTAAACACCATCCCAGAATGTGGGAGAGAGTGATTAACTCAGTGGTACTATATAGAAAAAGTTAACATGTTATCAATCCAATCAAGCATTAATAATAAGGAAGTACAATCACACAAGTCCTAGATCTCTTGTTAATGCAAGGATGATATGAAGAATGATGCATGCCCTCACCACAATCTCCCTCATGCGACATCATCTAACGATTGCGGCATGAATCACTACCACTGTGCTCTCACACCAACGCTAATGGCACATGCAGTGCGATGTCATGAACGTGATTACCCAGTTATTATTAGTCCTTTTCATACAGTAGTATTGGGAAGCTAAGACACCTCCCTTGTATCATTTCCCAACATTGATCCTTTTTAGGGTTGTCAGTCCTAGGATATCTCATACGATAGTATAGTTCTAGATCGCTGCAAGGGCTACCAGGGCTGTTGCGTGCAATCGTTGCTCCTCTCCCCTATCACCTTATCAATATATGCCTATTTATATCCTTAAGACTGCATCAGGACTCGTCGCCCCCATGCGGTATCAGGATAAACTCAAGGTCACTACAGAGGGCTTGTCACCAATCAGTGTAGGCTGACAACAAGAATATAGTGTCCCATACCACCATAATCTGCTCAGAGTAGGGTGCTCACTGGTCACTACGGGGAGGTTTGTGGCCCCAGCGTAGGCCGACAGCACAACCACGGTGTCCCATACCACCATGCCCGGCTCATGAGTCTTAGGGGATCTTGGTACCATGGTTAACGGGAGTTACACTGGTAAGCTCAGTGTCTTAGATTCAAACAGTTGTGACCAAACATAGTGAACAAGCATCGGTCAATCGGGATAGTTGATAAGCTCAACTAGGCCAAGTGCACGTTGAGTTAAACGACATGGAATGCATAATCACTCCGTGTGGCCTAACCACTGTAGAACTCCCCAAGCACGACTCAGATTCGCTAAACTCATCTTGTGTGGCGAAAGAAACCTCAACCACTACTTGCGAAACATTTTTCGATTACCTGGACTGTGGCACAACCCCATTCACATACAAGGATAAAAACTAGTATATGAGTCATATCTGCATTCACATGAACAACAAATGAAGTATAGCGTGAAAATGTAAATAGTACATGCAGGAATTAATACACACATTTATCGTGATTTAACTAGGTACAAAATCCATAGAGGAAATCATACACTCATTTAACATGGACAATCTAAGTTACATGATTCATGGAGGGAATCATACACACAAATACTATGGTTGAAATCCATATCCCAACCATCTTAACAATCACACTTAACTAACTACTAACTCAGTTAGGCATTTATTCAAACACTTAGGTTATACTATTCAACATACATCACATATGTTGACACCGTTGCAAAGTGGGACAAGTCCTTTCGCCAAGGAGTTGCCGTATACATATTAAGCATATAACAATGACAATTTATCATGGCAATCAATTCAGCAAATTCCATACGTATACGTGTATTCTAACATATACATGAAATACGGTATTTACAATATACAGCATACGTATACGGAAGACAAAACAGACAACACATTTGGCATGTGTAATTACATCCATAACATGAATTAATCATTAACTATCATTGAAAGGGTTGAAAACCATAACCTAAGCGCATATAGTCTGCACCTTAAACCAGAAAAGTCGTATTTAGGTTGATTCAGACGACGTGTCTTCGTCAACGGCGAATACGCTACCTATGGCATGAAACAGGTTAGCTAGCATTCTACTACAGCTAGTTTAGGCTTCAAAACAGGTTAGGGTTAGCTTAACTTACCCAAGAACGGAATCAGAATCGCTGGAAGAATGATTCAGAATCGCCGAAAGAATGAATCAGAAACGCCGATTTAGAGTATAGGTGCACTAGGAAAGATCCTACGGAGTTTCATCGGATTCTCCCACACTTTCTCTCTCTTTTCTTTCTTTGGAATCTCTAGGGTTTGGGAAATTCGTATGAGTTAGAAAGCTAAGGGTTTAAGACCCTTTTATAAGCTCAAATATAATGAAAATGAACTCCAAGTCAAGGTATACTTAGGTTATATCCAAATCGGGATTTTTTCGATCCAACAAAACGCTTCTGGAGGTCCTGTTATCAATTGCGGTCGGACTTAAGCTCACTAACATCGGATCTTTAATCAGCGAAGTTTTCAGTCTGATCAGATCTCCAGATCGTCCGTGGCGGACCAGTTTCAGTTTGACGATTACCGAACCTAAATCAGGGCTACAAGTTCCATGACATGAAAGGGCCAATTTTCCTGATCCAAGAGTGAAATTTGGTTGAATTCTAACGGTCAGAATGCTTAAAAATAACGCACAAATGACAAGTGCCAGATTTCATAAAAATGGAATTAATTTTCTAATTCTTTTCCTTTTTCTCACTCTCTTCATTCCGAACTCAGAAAAATAGCGTTAGGACATCAGTTGGGCTTGATTTTCGAAACGGTTGTCAAGTCCAACTAAGCAGTCATAATGGTCTGAGATTGTAGATATCGGACTTTCGACGCGCGGTCTAGATCCAATACAAAGTTACCAAACATTTCCTAGAACAAATGGGTTTAGAGTTGGATCCTAGATTTCAGGGTATTATAGCGTCATTGATTCTACAAGTTTTAAGTCTTGCAGAACGTATTTAAAGCGAACAACACTAATTTCACAGCCAGTCTAGCGTAGCGTTAGGTAACTTAGGTTAAATTTCTAATCCTAAGTGATTTCTGATCGAGGCGGTACTTGGGTCTTGGTACGGAATTTTTCGGGTCGTTACAAAAGCCTTCTCAAGAGGAGGTTGCATGATTCGCGCAAGGGAATTTCCTTCAGGACAAAACTCCACAGCATGTGGTGCATGGGACCTTTCCCATTTTCATTGGGCAAGTTTCGCAAGAGAATTTCCTTCAAGACAAAGCTCCACAACATGTGGTGCATGGGACTTCTCCCATTCCCATTGCGCGGGTCGCGTAAGAGAATTTCCTTCAAGACAGAGCTCCACAACATGTGGTGCATGGGACTTCTCCCATTCCCATTGTGCGGGTCACGCAATAGCTTTTCTAGTTGCGTGGGTTGCGCAATAGCTTTTCCTCTCTCTCCCTCTCTTGCCTTCCTTCTTTCTTGTTTTCTAGCCAACCAACCCCCCGAATGTGGCATGGGGAGGGGTATTTATAGGCATCTTTCCCTTATGTAGTGGTGATCACCACCCCTTCATTCTTCATACAACTTCCACCATCTTTCCTTATATAGTGGTGTTCAACCACTTTTCCTTAAATGGTGGTGTACATCCCTTCTCCTTTAAAATGACACCCCTACACCCCTTTTTACCAAAATATCCTCTTACTTCTTTTTACCAAAATACCCCCACTCACTGCTTGTTACCAAAATACCTATATTCACTCATTTTTACCAAAATACCCCCACTTCACTCATTTTTACCAAAATACCCACTTCACGTATTTTTACCAAAATACCCCCTTCATTGCTTTTTTACCAAAATACCCACATTACTACTTTTTTTTACTAAAATACCCTCTTCACTGCTTTTTTACCAAAATACCCACATTCACTCATTTTTACTAAAATACCCTCTTCACTATTTTTTTTTACGAAAATACCCACATTCACTAATTTTTACCAAAATACCCTCTTCACTACTTTTTTTTACCAAAATACCCACATTTACTCATTTTTACCAAAATTCCCTCTTCACTCCAAAATAAGGATTGCATAACCCTAGGAAGGATTTGTACCATGGAATTTTCTGACCAATGCAATGAAAATGCAATGAGATGAAATATTTTTTATGCCTCAACAGATGTCCCCTCGATCCTTCCTTGATTGATTCCTGAAATTAAATTAAGGATCAATCTTCCTCTGACCGAAGAACTGAATGAACTGCAAATGAAGGATGACTGGATGATCATGCTTACATGGAAGACTGCATGGGTGAAGTTTTCATTTTCTCCTTCGGTATCAGATCAAATGATCATGTTCAATTGAAAGACTGGAATGCTCGCGCACAAATGGAAGACTTGAATGATCATTCTTGAATGGAAGACTAGAATGATCGTGCTCGAACGGACGACTTGAATGCCCCCAGTCAGCAATGTTGAGCGAATGCTTCACTAAAGAGGGTAAAATTCTCTTTTCATCAAAACTTTCCACTGTACCAGTTATGGAGACTTCATCTTTGAGTAACTTGACCAGAGACCTATCTTTCAACACCACTATTACTGCAATGGTCACTTTGATCAACTCCGATGACTCCTTCTTTGAACTCTGTGTCTACAGAGTTGTTCTTTAATGCTACTCATATTGTAACAATTTCTTCGATTGTCTCCTTTATTCATGATATACATAACTTAAGCTTTCGAATGATAGTCTTTCCTGCCAAATTAATTGGAATTAGTATCTTAAGACATTATAAATTTAGCTTCATAAGTATTGATAATTTTGAAATATATTAAAAATTTCTTCTCTTTTTTAGGCTGATTGTGATATTCGCAATATGATAATGATTTAATCATTTCATCTTTGTGCTTGTCATCGTGCATTGCATTTGTTGCATTCTTTTCTCATTATATCACACTTTTAGAGATGTCATCTTTAGCTCCAAAGGTTCAACCACTGAGTCTTTTGCTGAGTCTTTTCTAGTTTGTGCTCCTTAGCATTTCTTCATAGACTTTTTCTTAGATTTTTCCTGATTCTGAAAAATAGACAAGATTTCTTTCAATTTTCATTTAACAACTTTCTGAAAGCCATAGAATTTACTGATGATGATTCCGTTTATCCTTTATCTCCATCAGATCTGGTACTTGGAGACTTGCGATATCATTACTAGAACAATGAGAAGTAACTGCTTTGGACCATATAACTGGGCCTTGATATAAAAACAACTCTTAAACGTTCACACTGAACCATGCTTCATAATTCTTGGCATATGAATTCCTCCACCGCGTATAAGAGATTATTAAAAGACCAAGGCATGGATTACTTTGAAGATGTAAATCATGCCTCCTTTCCAGGTCAACTTTGTATAAAGATTTCTTCAGAAGATAATACTTCTGAAGTGAAGCCTGCTGATACCCTTGAAGGATGGATAATCTTTGCCGCTCCTTTAACAAATCCAAAGAATATACTTGAATCTTTAAATTGTCTAGGAGAGAATGATGATTCTTCGCTAGTTTATTCTTTACCTCTTTTGAGAATCTTGTGCGATAATATTTCTCTATCATCAAGAAGGAAAGAGACAAAAAGACCTCCTGGCTCTTGTCAATATGTAACACCCTGAAAATCGGGGGTCGTGTATAAACTCAACTCCCGAGTTCCAGACCGTCACTTATGCAACAAAAATGGTTATGATTCAATGTTGTCTGATTTAAAGCATCCACATGAGTAAAAGTATACCAAAACTGCAATTCATACTTCAGATCCAGTGATAAAAGCAAGCGGAAGACTAAACAATATATATCACTGTATAAAAAAAAAAAACAAAGTACTCTCAACTGTCTCCAAAGTATGACTACATCTCTGAGTCTCATATACATGTAAATAGACAAAAAAATAAGTCCAAAATAGTCCCACTGAAATCCCCCTCGATCCAGGTCACCTACGGGAAGCCGTCGTGGTACTGCATATAAGAGAACTCATCCTGGTCCTCGTCAATCTCCGGCTCCACGTCCTGGATCTCGTCGCCACCTGCAACTACAACAGGGTCTGGTGGGTGTTGCAAACACCATCCCGTAACGTGGGAATGAGTGATCAACTCAGTGGAATCATAGAGCAAAGATTAGCATGTTCACAATTCAATCACGCGATAATAGTAAAGCAGTAAATCAGACAAACCTAATACTGTTGTTTAATGCAAGATGATATGACATGATGTATGCCCTCACCGACGATCACCCTCATGCGGCAACATCTTACGACCGCGGCATGCCACACTCCCTAGAGTGCTCCACATCTTCCAGGCACATGCAATGCTATGGTGATATGATTACCCAGTTATTATTAGTCCATTCAAACAGCAGGATTGGGAAACTAAGGTACTTCCCTTGTATCAATCCCAACACGGATCCTGTCTAGGGTCGTCACTCCTAGTAATCTCATACGATGTACATTTCGTAGGTCACTGTAAGGGCTGCCAGGGCTGTTGCTCGCACTCGTTGCACCGCTCCCCCATCACCTTATCAATACAGGCCTACTGTACTCTACTGCACGGAAGGGTCGTCGCCTCCCGTGAACTCAGAATACGCTCGCGGTCACTACAAAGGGCTCGTCGCCTGATCAGTGTAGGCCGACAGCTAGAATATAGTGTCCCATACCACCATAATCTGCTCACGAGTCAAGGTGCTCATTGGTCACTACGGGGAGGTTTGTGGCCCCAGCGTAGGCCGACAGCTCGACCACGGTGTCCCATACCACCATGCCCGGCTCATGAGTCTTCGTGGATCAAGGTACCACGGTTAATAGGGTTTACAATGGTAAGTTCAGTACCCTAGGTTCAAGCAGTTATGATACGTACAAGGTGAACAAACATCGGCCAGTCGGGTTACTTGACGGGCTCGACTAGCGCGATCGCATTTCGAATTGAACGACATGAAGTGCGTAAAACACTTCGCGTGGCCTAACCACTGCCGCCAACTCTCAACACGAATCACATTCATCGACGCGTCGTTCGTGGCTATGACCAGTCAGCCACGAATTCGCTCGGTTACCGACTGCCTGGACTAAATTAAGTCCCACACATCTATGGAATTTCATTACTACGATGCAAAGGTATTGAAATTGAAATACATCATGTGAGCATGTTAGCACATGTTATAACATTCAATTTAGGCAAATCTTCAAGGCATGCTTTCCAAGCATATTCAACTTAGGCAATTCTTAAGGCATCATTTCTATGCACATGATGCAATCATGCATAAGGTCATCATATAGGAAATCATTTAGGTCAGCCTATTAATCATGAAATCAATCTCAAACTACTACATAACATCATTCAATACAATACATACTAATACAAGCATTTATACAAACACATACACTACACCCTTAAGTCCACATATAGTATGTCGACCCCAAGTGCGCAACTTGGCGAATCTCTTCGCCAAACTGATTATGCAGGCATTCCTAACTCTCTAATGCGGCGACAAATCATGTCAATCACGTCAGCAAATTATGCATGTAGACCGTACTTCCTACATATACCTAAAATGCCCTAAATCTCATATTCTTCGTTAGTTTGAAAAACAGGAAACGGAGAGCATATTGTACATGTCAAACGGCGATGCCGTCGATAATCTACTATTAAACGACATTGAAAGCGTTGTAAACCGTCAATCAAAGCGTCTAAAATCCTCACCTAATCTCTTACGGTCGCGAGAATTTGAACGGAGCGTGTAGGCTTCGTCTACGACAGTAGGAGAACCTGATTCATGGATTTCGTTAGCTAATACGTTCAGAATCTACGTGGACCCTAAATCAGCAAGTTTTTAGGGTTTTTCTATACCTGGAAAAGCGTAGAAATCACCAGCCAGGTGATTGGAAGGAAGCGTTGATGCAGCAACTGTAGGCGGCTCGGAAGCGGGAAAAATCTCCTCTTCCCTTTCTCTCAAACTCTCTCTCTCTTTTCTAGGGTTTAGGGAAATTCGTATGCAAGGAAGGAATGAGGGTTTCAACCCCTTTTATAAGCTTGGAAACGCCCGAAATAGGCTCCGGGACGAAGTTTACTTATTGCCTATCCATTTCGGGGCTGTTTCGGTCCAAAAACTGATTTCTGGTGGTCCCCTGGTCGATTGCGATCAGACTTAAGCTCATGGGTACCAGATGTACCTCGTATTAAGTTTTCAGTCTGGCAGGGTTCGCAGATCGCACGTGGCGGACCAGTTTCAGTTCAGCGGTCACCGCACATAGATCAGGACTGAAAGTTCCGTGACAATAATTAGATATTTTTCCTGATCCGAGGGTGTAATCTGGATGAATTCTGACGGTCAGAACGCTTAATACTGACGCGTCAAGTCGTGTGCCAGATCTAAATTTGAAATTCCCAATTCGTCCCTATTCGCGGTCGCTTCAGTCCAGTTTCAACGAAATACTCTGTGATTATCGGTTTGACTTGATTTTCGAGATGATTGTCAAGTCCAGCTGGGCGGTTCTAACGGTCTAAGATAGGAGGTATCAGACCTTCGACGCGCGGTCTAAATCCAATACAAAAGTTCCATATGGTCCAGAGGACAAACCTGCTTAGAGTTGGATCCAAGGTTATAGAGTATTGTAGAGTTGTCTGTTCTACTCGATTTGGGTCTTGTAGAACGTATTTAAAGTGATCAGGGACTATTTCCCAGCTACTCTAGCGTTGCGCTAGCTAACTTACGTAAAATTTTCATGAAAATTATTTATACGCGATTTCGGGTCAAATCGGTACTCGATTCCAAGTACGGATTTTTCACGGGCGTTACACAATATATTAATTAATCTTGAAGATTTGAACTTTTGAGTAGATAATTGCCAATATCTTAAAGGCATTTATTGTTGCTGTAATTTGAACCGGATTCAAAAGAAACACATTTTTGTATGTTGTTTACTCAATATTTAAAATTTTTATCAGGAAATTGCATATTCGAGCATACCTAAAGTGAAATATGTATCTGCAGCATTGTGATGCTTCACAGTTTATGCTTTTTGAGCAGTAGAGCTAGTGTACTTTGACTGACCATACTTCAACTGGAAAAGACTAAACTTATCCTGACTTGACTGGACTTGACTTGACTAGACTAGATTGAACTAGGCTGGACTAAACTTGACTAGATTGGACTAACGCTACTGGACCGACACTTACACAGCTTAGGCTCTTGAGTAATAGAGCAACACACAATTTAAGCTCATGAGTAGTGGAGCCCACACAGTTTTTTAAACTCTTGAGTGGTGGAGTCGAGTCTCATGTGATGGTCTCTGTAACTCTTATGAGTTCGGTGAACATGTCACAGCCTGGTGAGTTCACAAACCGCGATCCATCAGAGGGGCCTAGTGAAGCTACCGAGGCCGTGAACTCGGTTGGATTTATGCATATGGTTGGCCACAGTAACTATTTAGAGTTTATGGGGCTCACAAGGTGACTTTTGGGGTACCAAATCTAGTGTCGTCAGTCCATCAATGAGTAGGTGTAGGCCCTTCCTCATGAGTTACTAATGAAATCAAGCCAGAGATCTAGGGGTCTTATGCATCGTTGGCCTATTTATGGACATGGCCAAAGAGCGCACACTGCAGCCCGCGTTTTCTTCACCTGCAAGGTCAGACCCATTCACGGAGGGCAGTTTTATTCGTTCCCCATTACACTGTTGGAAAGCTATACAAACGGTATGGGTGTTACGCATGACTGGCCGTTGAGGACTTTTTGACCTTTTTAGGGCTTTTAGTCGCTGGCTTCATCCGCTGCCTGCATAGGTATGTATATGATGGTCTTCATGAGCTTTTTAGGGCCACTGGCTTCTCACTGCTACCCAAATGATGATGTTGATAGGCCTTATGCGTAGTTGGCCATATAGGGCTTAGCTAGGCTGCCCACTGCAGCCCATGTTTTCTTCACCTGCAAGGTCGGACCCATTCATTGGAGGGCAGTTTCATCCGTTCCCCGTGATGCTATCGGAAAGCTATACATACGGTATGGGTGTTACGCGTGACTGGCCGTTGAGGACTTTTTGGCCTTTTTAGGGCTTTTAGTCCCTGGCTTAATCCGCTTCCTGCATAGGTATACATATGATGACCTTCACGGGCTTTTTAAGGCCACTGACTTCTCACTACTGCCCGAATGATGATGGTGATAGGCCTTATATGTAGTTGGCCGTATAGGGCTTGGCTAGGCTGCCTTGAATGATAAACTGTTGTCGCTGACATGATAGTTGATCGTACTGGCTTTGTTGAAGATAACAGATCGATGAATGAAGATAATAGATCAATGATTGATATATCACCCCTGCTGCTGTTGATGATATTATAAAATTTAGTCTGAATGGAGCTTCAGCTTGGTAATAATATCAAATCTGATAAACTTCGATAATGGAATAATCTTCACGTCAGCGATTTGGAGATGACAGTGGTAGTTTTGCTAATCTAATCCAACAACCATTGTCAGTGCTTGACAATAATAATATATTTCAACTTGATATCTTGGGAATCTGCCTTTTATTCATGTATGACATCGGCATTATGAGACTTGGTCATTCTGAGACTTTGTATTCTAAAACTTTGGCCTTCTGAGACTTTGGTTATTTGAAACTTTGGATTCTGAGACTTTGGTTATTTGAAAATTTTGATTCAGAGACTTTGGATTCTGAGACTTTGGTTATCTAAAACTTTAGATTCTAAGACTTTGGTTATTTGAAACTTTGGCCTTCTTGGTATTCTGTTTATCTTGCCCCCTTTTGATTTAGAAGTATTATGCTAATAATGTTCAAAATCAAAACTGTAATTATCTTCTAGGATAACGTATTTTGTATGCTTTTGTCTGCCCCCTAAGTAACTACGCCGTGAATTTTCTGAGTCAAAATGCCTTAAGTCTTCTTGGTATTCAGGGATGATATATTTTGCTGAACTGGTAGGTATATTGATGAAAATTTTTCCACATGATGAACATACTTGTCTTGCTTGCCTATTCTTCTATAGAGTGAATATCTCCAATCGGGACCATATATCATTACTTTCTCTCTTATTTCATATGTTGTCTCTATGACAATTTTATTATCATTGGTCCTCTTCTTTGCTTCATTTCCTTTGATTTTTTTTTGCAGCTAGCCATTGATTCCTAATAAGAAGTATATTGATCTTCTTTGATTGTATGTTTCCCGCAGTCCTTGAATTGTTTGAACCCTTTCTTTACTTTCTTAATCGTAGAATCACCTATGTTTTCTTGAATGATTCGATTCTTTACTTTTGACGATCCTTTGTTTTACTTTTCTTTCTTCGACAATATCTGTTGCTTCTCTCTTAAGACTTTGAAATAGTTGATTCATATGAGAGTTGAGCAGCTTCACTTTGATTCTTTTTAAATTGACTTGCTTTTTTACTTTGACAAGTTGTGAACAGGATGCCTCCAGGGTTCTCTATTGACTGATGAATTCATTAATTAATTCGTCTACTCGTTAGTGAGCAACGGATAATTCAATCGCACTAAATTCTCATCTGAAGTCTTTCCTTAGGGGAGATATGTTGTTCACGGTAGTCCTTCAAAGGAGGAAGTGAAAACTACATTGCTGATGATGAACTAAGTGAGTGCAATAAAACTGCACCTCGTAACATTGCAAATTATTGATCTGTTAACCATACTTGGCGGGATGGTATTCTTTGTCCTGCTATGCTACCTGTGAAGAAGAAACTATTATGAATATTGCTTGGTATTGTCTGTCCTTGATCGCAACTGATCTTCTTTGATACTTCTGGTGGAAATCCATTGGATATGAAGTAGATAACCACTTTCGTCAGGAGAAAGGTCATTGCGGTATACTTGTCATTAAGAACAAAGTGTTAGTTACTTTATTTAAATAAAATTGTACTTTATTTTTAGAGATGAAGGGGAGGATGTTCTCACCGAGAGTCACCATTTTAACGTCTATACAGATGCCAAAAAGTGATAAATGTTCTCTGAATATTTTCTAAGTTATCATTGAAAAGTATTCCCCTGTAGAGTCGTCATTTTGTGATGAAAAGAAAATAAATGCATTTGATTTGGGGGATTTCATTCAACGATAACAAAGAAAAAGTGAGAGAACAATGATCACAAGATATCTATTCATTCTGAGTTCATTTACATCCTCGGATTCCCTTGATTCTGAAAACAGAGTACAATCAATGCAACGTAATAAATGAAATAGAAGACAGCCCAATGGTAATTTTGGTAGCATTTTGATGCTTTTGATGTTCATCGTCAAGGCAAAAAGGTTGTGCGGACTTGAAACCCCTGATCTGGTCATGCAATAGGTTCTGATCATCCTTCTAGTCATACAGATAGACTATCTTTCTCCTGAAACTTCTTTTTCTGTACTTCATATTTTCTTCATTTTCCTCTTAAGGTGGAGCACACATCCCTTGAAATGTGGAGCGAACATCCCTTGAAATGTGGAGCGAACATCCCTCGAAACGTGGAGTGAACATCCCTTGAAATGTGGAGCAAACATCCCTTGAAATGTAGAGTGAACATCTCGGGAGTATCCGTTAAGACAACAAAAGCTTGTGTTTGGACAAAAGATAGAGAGAAGTGGCACATGGAGTATCCGCTAAGACAATAAAAGCCTGTCTTTAAAACAAACTCCTCTTGAAGTGGCACATAGAGTTTTGGTTAAGTTAACAAAAGGTTTGTCTCAGGACAAGTTCCTCTCAAAGTGGTATAAAAGGGAGTCCCTTAGGACAAGAGAGAAGGAAAAGTGGCGTTTAAAGCCTTGCCTAAAGACACACTTCCATCGAAAGTGGTGTTAAAACCCTTCTCAAGAGGAGGTTGCACGGTTCGTGCAAGGGAATTTCCTTCAGGACAAAACTCCACACCATGTGGTGCATGAGACCTTTCCCATTTCCATTACGCGGGCCGCGCAAGAGAATTCCTTCAAGATAGAGCTCCACAACATGTGGCGCATAGGACTTCTCTCATTCCCATTGCGTGGGTCGCACAAGGGAATTTCCTTTAAGACAGCTCCACAACATGTGGCACATGGGACTTCTCTCATTCCCATTGCGCGGGTTGCGCAATAGCTTTTCCTCTCTCCCTCTCTTACCTTCCTTCTTTCTTGTTTTCTAGCCAACCAACCCCCCAAAAGTGGCATAGGGAGGGGTATTTAAAGGCATTCTTCCCTTATGTAGTGGTGATCACTACCACTTCTTTCTTCATACAACTTCCGCCATCTTTCCTTAAATAGTGGTGTTCAACCACTTTTCCTTAAATGGTGGTGTACATCCCTTCTCCATTAAAATGACACCCATGCACCCCCTTTTACCTAAATACCCTCTTTACTTCTTTTTACCAAAATACCCCCACTCACTGCTTTTAACCAAAATACCCACATTCACTCATTTTTACCAAAATACCCCTGCTTCACTCATTTTTACCAAAATACCCCCTTCACTGCTTTTTTACCAAATACCCACTTCACTACTTTTTTACTAAAATACCCTCTTCACTGCTTTTTTACCATAATACCCACATTCACTCATTTTTACCAAAATACCCTCTTCACTGCTTTTTTACCAAAACACCCACATTCACTCATTTTTACCAAAATACCCTCTTCACTCCAAAATAAGGAGTGTACGACCCTGGGAAGGATTTGTACCATGGAATTTTTTTGACCAATGCAACAGACATGCAATGAGATGGAATATTTTTTGTGCGTCAACAATAAGGATGTATCTGTTTTATCCATTTTGCCCGTTCATTTTAAGGCATGAGTCCAAAAACATTAAATGAGGTAGATCCATATCTCTGGTGCAACATACTACTAGAAGAAGTGGGGTTGAACTCCTACCATTAAAAACATTTTATGGTGCACTGTAATGTTTATCTGACATTCAACCTATTGATTAGGTGACACATACTTGCATCCAAGGACGATCTAAAACTTTTTTAGCCTCAAGGAAGTTTTTAACAGTGGGTGTACTACTCTAATGTAGTAGTGTAGTCCACTTTAAATTTAGATGCTTCTATTTTTCCAAACACCCCTACACAGATGTCGTAGTGAGATTTTAGATCTGCTTCTTTTTTGGACTTATGCCCTAGAATGAACTAAAAATAAAATAAAATAAAATAAAAATGGGGCCACCCTATAGTGATCGGCCTAAGTGCCTAGCTAGAGACATTACCAACTGATAGCCATTAGGTACACCCCTGCCCTCACCCACGAAGGTGCGACCCTTGCCGTGGGGCCTACCATGATGTGTGTATTCTAAATTTATGCCATCAATCTATTTTTTTGGGTTATTTTTGGGTTCATTTCCTAAAATGAAGTGGATCCAAAACTCAAGTGCACCATACCATAAGAAACACTAGTTATTAAAGACCTTACCATTAAAAACTTATGGGACCCCTGGTAACGTTTTCATAATGTTTATTTTCCATCTAACCAGTTGATATGGTATCATGAACATGGATGACAGGAAAAGGTAATCCAAAAATTTAATTGCCCTTTTATGGACAATCACCACAGTTTTCCTAAGGTATGGTCCACCTTATAACTTGATATACTTCAATTTTGAGTTCATGCTAGAAAATAAACATTTAAAAATAAAATAAAATAAAATAAATGAACGATTTAGATACAGTACACATAAATCAAGGTGGGCCCATGCTAAGGCCCGCACTGACGTGGTGAGTCGGGATCTCACTTTATCCGCTGTGCTCCCATTGCCAACTTTTATAGATGCCCATTACCTTGATGGCACACTCATGATGTGTTGACATGGCAACGTTCTGTGGGCTCCACTATAGTATATGTGTTATATCCACACTGTACATCTAATTTGCGAGATCATTTTAGGTCATGAACCCAAAAATGACTGGATCATCCTATGAAAAGAACACCTACCATTAAAAGCATGTTGGGGGCACTGATGTTTTGGATTAAGATGATATTTGTATTTTCTCTTCATTTGTTTGATCTTATAAATAGGATGGATAGGAAATAAACATTAAGGTGGTCACATCACTGTCCCAACTGCTTTATGAGGTCTGGTCTACGTTATCTTTGGATCTGCTTCATTTTCAAACTAATTGAACAAAATGATCTCCAAAAATGGATGGATGGTGTTGATATAACACATACATCATGTAGGGCCCATAGAACTTTGTTACGTCAACACCTCAACATACATGAGGTCACAAAATTGGTCTAACCTAGGAACTAGTTAAGTGGGTGAAACCCTTTTTTTTTTTCCAAGAGTAATTATATTCCTGATTTGAGAAAAACTGTACAACTAGTTCACATTCGAGCTGGACCACCTTAACAAAGGGGAGGGGTCAGCCTATCGTAAAGGCCTACACATGACATAAATAAGAAAAAGGAGAAGGTTGACTATTTTCATCCCCTAACCGATCCTAGGCCTGCCTTGTCCAGTACCAATTCCCCCCAGATAGGAGAGGAGGATATGAGGCAATTGTGAAGATCTTGTCCATTTGAGTGGTGCTGCTAATACGAGCCAGACCGTCCGCCACTTTGTTTGCCTCTCTCGGAAGGTGATTGATCATGACATTAATGCTAGCTTGGATCGTATCATATCTATTTTTCTAGTAATGGGAGAACTACGATGCTCACCCCTCCATGGAAAGAAAGGCAGCTGTTCACACCCCAAGTATAGGGTTGTGATGTAGTAATAAACTCGGTGAGACTGAGGTCGAATCCACAGGGACTGAAACCTATACGTAATTTGAAAATAACTCGAACTAGAACTAGGATAAGATGAAACCTAAATTGATGGTAATTTGAGGAATAATGATGGAATAATTATCTAAAACTTAAAGAATTCAGGAAAAGGAAACTAGGGATTCAGAGAATCCACTTATAGAGATCAGGGAGATCTTATGCCTGCTTCAAAAACTCAACTGAACTTAGAGTCCCATCTTCATCCAGTTGAAGGGTGTAACCATGAAAATTAAACTGAACTTCCTTTGATATAGTTTTCAAGAGATGAAAGGTATATGAATTAGAATGGATTCCATCACCAAACCATGCCTAGGAGACAAAGTAAACAACATAATTAAACTAATTACCAACCAATCACCAATGTATGAAGGTTAGGAAGGGTACAGTCATTCGACCATGCCTAGGAGACGATGGTGAACAACAGGGCTTCCTAACGTCATAAACATAAAAAGGAAAGGAATATGCTCAAAGCTATCACAGACCCATTGTAATTTCAATCACAACAGACCATTAAAAACTAAAAACATTCTCTTAATAAAACTAAAATCAATATCAGTTCAGTCAAAACGAAAGGCATAGCAAAAAGTCTTCCATCACACTACAAGCTTCACCTCTTAGCCCTAGCTAAGGGGTCTAACCTAGCATGGTCATGCTAAAACCAAGAAAAACATAAAAGGAAAGAAATAGACCAAAAATAAAAAGAAAAAGGAAGAAAAAAACTCCTGAAAATTGGCTTCAAAATTTTCCTCTACAGTTGCACTCCACACTAAGATGGATCCCGTCTACACGACTACCTTCCCTTTTATGAAGCTTTTCTGTCGGTGAAACACTGTCCGCAAGTCTGTTTACGCAAGGCCTCCTACATAACCCTGTTTACGCAGGGATTTAGATGATGCACTTCATCCTTGCTGATCTTGCTGATTGGTGAAAGATCTTCTAGGGTTTGGTCTAGTTCCTCATCCCCACAAGATGGACGGTGCAGATCTTCAATCACCTTAAAGATAGGAGCCCACAACGATTTGTAACGTGGATCATGCAACAAAGTTCACGGACGTTGTGGAGCGGATTGATTTTTGTCTGGTCAATTTTTAACCCCGATCAAGATGGGTGGACTGGATCATCCGCAAAGATCATGTATGTGGCCCACAAGATTCGTCTGCAGGCTCTATTTGTGAAACAGAGCCTGCGCATTCGCGCTGTGGTGGTCGGTGGACCCATAATTGATGCTAGACAAGGAATCTATTCCATACATTGGCATATTCTCGAAAAACCCTTTGGAAATGTATTAATTTGTTTCGGATTAGGTGTGGCCCATAACACTTTCTACATCACTGTCCATTCTCTGTTTGGTCGTGATTTACCTGTGCGTGTGTGCATGGGAACCAAAAGAGACCTAGGTGAGGGTCTTGGCCACCCTAAGGCTCAGTTGGATGGTTCAGATCATCTGTTTAGACGATGGTTGTGGCCCACTGTGATCACCCACCAAATTTTGCCTGTTCACTGTATAAATTCGTTGTCTTGAGAGCGCTGACCAACTTTCTGACTTTTGGTGCACATCTGGTGCAACTGTGCACCTTGCACATGCACTGTACATATGGGTCCCTCAGAGATCTTTGTGAGAAATCTACTCTATACATCTATTTCATCTTCCCATTTAAGGGGTTGAGGCTAATTTTAAAGCATTTCCAGATATCAGGCAGGCCCCAAATCAGGGATTTGATGGATGATCTATCCGTTGGGCCACTTCTATAGGGATCCAATGGTTGAAAATTGACTTGTATGATTAATTTATGGTCCTCAGGCCACATATGAAGTTTCGAGCTAAACGGATGGTTGGAACCCTGTGATCTTACATTCTGGACCAATTTCGGGCCACTCGAGCTTCATTTTCTCAATTTTCTTGAATCTCTGGTATATAAATCTGTTGATCTTACTCCCTTTAGGGTCCATCCCTTGCCTTGGTGATTCTGGAGTGTCAAATCTATACATTTAACACCCTTTTTCAGTCCATGCTTGTAAATCCACCTTGCAACATAAACACGATTAAAACAGGCCAGTAAACAGTATCATGTTTGTAAATCCAGGTAATAACTAGGGTCTAATATGCAATATTTGACCCTCAACAGCAGGCAATGCCAGGGAGTCACTTTCCGCTTCGATCCTATTAAAGCTTCTCTCCTAAGAGAGGTGAAACCCATTAATTAGTGATTTGATTTCTGCTAAGAAGCTGGATCTTGGCCCATAGCCTTTGGAGAAGGTGAAAATAAGCTCGCCTCTGTCATCTCTGTAAATTCCCCCGCTGCCCGATGGGCCCGAATTTCCCCTGGATGACCCATCCATGTTAAACTTCATCCAACCCTCCTTGGGCCTATTTCATTTAACGATGGGTTGGGGGCAGTTTTGGACCAAGAATGGTGGAGAGGCCTAAGTCTGTGGTGAGACCCTGACCGTAGGACCACCTTGATGGATGCATGCATTATATATCCATACCATTCATCTGTTTGCCAGATTATTTTAGGGCATGAACCTAAAAATAAAGCAGATACAAATTTCAGGTGGACCACACCACATGAAATAGTGGTTACTAACCATTAAAAAAATTTTTCAGGCCAAAAAAAAAAGTTTAAGACTGAGATGACACTACCAAAAAACTGGGCAAAGCCGACGGACTTGGGGTGGTTTCAGCTATGGCTAAAATCCATTGGCATTACCAACAGCTAAAAGCCATTGGCGATACTCAATAATCCATCGACGCTACCAAAGTTTTGAATGGTGGACATCCAATCGTCTAACGTTTTGTCATTTTGTGGTCCACATAGACTTAATTAGGGCTCATTTTTGGGGATCAATTCCAAAATGATGTTGAGAAATGGATGGACGGCGTGGATGAAACATATCCATCATGGTGGGGCCCATAGAGCCCTCCCCTTTCCAAAGCTATGTTTACTATTTTTTTTTCTTCTGTAAAAAACTGTGAGTTTTGTATAGAATGTAAAATAGTGGTAACTTATTCATGAAAAAAGTGGCAATGATATAGAGTTATCTAGACCATTTAAATCATCCATCTAATTGTAAATGTTTAATATTTATAATTTTCTCATATAATACAATCTTAACCATCCAGAAAATGGTCCCTCTTGCATGTACGACTGTTAAGAGATTTTTTTTTGTTATAAACAATGGTAAACGTACACTATTTTGGATTTGAAAGGTTTATCTTATTTAGAATAGGATTTCCAAAATATCGAGCGCTCTTTTCCCATTTTCATCGAGCGGGTCATCTCTCTCTCTCTCTCTCTCTCTCTCTCTCTCTCTCTCTCTCCCTCTTTGCTCACTCTCTTGATCTCCCTCTCCGCTCGCTCTTTGGCCCTCTCTGCTTGATCTCTCAATCTCCCTCTCCACTCGCTCTTTAGCCCTCTCCGCTCTCTCACTCTCTCAACCTCTCCCTCTCCCTCTCACTGGTGCTTTAGTTATCCAGATTTTTATTGGCCGCATTAGGGTAAGCTTCTCCTTTGATTGAATCTAGATTTTCATTAGCTAAAATCAGATGAAGCCATTTTTAGACATCTCCCAAATGGACCCTTAGTCCTTTATCTACACATGAATTTAGGGTTGTGTTTGCATGAGAAACTGAATTGAATCAAATCACAAACATTCAGTTTAAAGAAGAGGAAAATACTAAATTGTTGAGACATTTCCTTGTATTCATTAGTGGCCCTCAACTTTTAGTTTTACTAATTTCAAGTCAGCATGAAAGTAATGTAATTGGTATTCAGAGCCGACACCTTTAGTAAGGATCCTGTTGATGATTATTAAAAATTGGTCATTAGGTCCAATCCACAGGACTCAATGCTCATTTTAATTTTTCTCCAAAGTGGGATGTAGTAGAGCCAAGCCAGCCTACCTATTTTCCACCCCATGCTGGAGCCGTGTGCATAGAGAGCCAAATGGAATTTATCATTCGGTTGAATTTAAAACTCTTCTTTGTTTACCATCTTGTTCTTTTGTGATGCCTATGCATTTCATACTCTAGTTTTCATCTTTTCTTTAATAATGATAGAAAAGAGCATTTTTGAGATGTTCTAACATTGTAAAGGAACTAAACTGCATGACTTGTAATTCTCTTTGATAATGTCTGTAAGCATGTATTTGGATGCATTAAATAGAATTTTCAATTAAGTGGAGATGATTGAATTCTTGTTACCTTAGTGAAGTAGCAGTCAAATTGAGTGGCAACGTTTAAATTCATATCAGACACACTTTTTCAAAATGAGTAGTTGAGTTAAATGAAGAGGAGATTACAAAACTTCATTTATCTTCCATGGCATTCATATTGAGAACTAGGCTCTAAATTACAATTGCATTCCTCTCAAGTTATAAGTAAATACAATTTGAGGGCTAGAACTGGAGGGAATGTCATTAAAATTGACCATTGCCTCTTTACTCAACTGAATTTTCCCAAATCAGTCTAGTTTTACATTTGGTTGCATCCTAAGAGTGCATTTGGGTGCATACAATTCAACAGAGGAAATGACCGAAGTGGCAATGGCACCATTGTAATTCATATTGATACCATACCACAAATTGTCTCTATTTTTAATTTTGTGTTCCAGTTCAAATCTAACATCCATATAGAGACTAATCCATATAAAGACTAAGGGTGCATAAGAGTGCCTCATCAATTTGGATTGCAATAATTAGTCCAGTCTAATAAATTATAAATGATCAATCTGTCCTTAGCACCCCATATCGAGGGACGTGTTCCTTGAAAATTGGAATTCTAATGGATGTGACTTCAACATGACGCTTACTTCTTGTTATGAATATGAGGAAACCTACTTTTAATTTGCTCATTTCTCTAGATTCAGTTAGGACTATTGAGTTGTGCAGGCAAACACCTAAAAAACCTCAATAGACAATCGAGAATTTTTTACTTATGGGGACTACATTGTTTTGGATTTTTTGCTTCAATCCATCTAACAAGCGACTCATTGCGCGACATTGGATGGAATTTTGGTTGAGACAAGCATGAAACTAACTTCCGTAATACATCAAACCTTACTCTCTTTATATGTTAGTGAGGGATATTGTTTGGTGGTTACAGAAAGTGTAGTCATTTTAGGAAAGCATTTACAAAGAACAAGCTCTTTCATTTGTTTTTTAAATTGGTTGTCTCATCCTACGTAGTATTTGACTCTGCTATCATTAGAAAGAAAAGTTCTATAAATTAGGAAGATGACCATCTTCTTCTATCTATTAATGGGATTAGAGGATTATCGTGAATAGAAGCTACCTCTTTAATTACTGTTAGGGTAACCTATGAGCCCTCGTATCGATACTCTTAAGAATCCTATTCTCCCCACACGTGTGCAAGATCTTGACCATTTGTGGGGAGATCCTCTCTGATCATGTGTCATGGCCTGAAAAAAAAGATGGTCCAATCTTTAGGTAAGCTAAAAAGGTGTGATGAATGCTCTTTTGACAATTATCAATTAGTCTTGGTATTGCCTTTGATTGATGAAAGGTTTAAGTGAGGCTAGAGAAGTTTAATTGAGAGCAATCTCCCATAAGGATTGCAGACACACATTTGGTCATTAAACCTAGACATCCACAAAAGTGCCAACATGGAATGCATGTGCGATCCAGACCATTCATCAAGATCCAAAATTTCATTTGGTAGGTCCAATTGTTAATTTGTCCAGCCTAAGAATCAGGCCAGTTATCTCATATGTGAGCCACTGTGTGCAAAATAAATGGCCAGTTGAAAAAGAATGGCCAATAGTCCAACATTCAATGATTTTTTTTTTTTTATGTGTTCTTACTATTTTTCAACTACTTGATGATGTGGTTGGTTACAACCGAAAAATTTACAAATTTGAAAGAGATTGGGATTTGGTTTTATAGTAATTCTTTTGTATTTGAATGGTGGAACTTACATACTACAATCTCTCTTGTTACTGGTTGTTTGGATTGATCATACCTTTTACATATGAAATATCAATGCCATTAATCTCATCCAGAACAAAGACAACAACAATTTATAACAGAAATTTCCCCAGATTTCCCTCTACATTGATATTTCAGCAAAACAACTGGTTAACTGCTCTGTTGTTGCATCTGGGGTGAACAGATGTACCCCAAATTTCGTTCTTCCTCTCTTTATTCATGAAGGTGCATGATAATGGACAGTTCGACTTTATAATTTTTAGTTTGATATTTGTCAAAATTCATTTGTCTGCTTAAGTAGAGGCTTATTAGCTTCTTTTTTCAATTCATCCAATTTGTAGTTTGGGTTCACCTAGTATAATGGACTAGTACAATGTTCTAATTCAACATAATTCGATCAAATTCATGTAGTCTGAAGAATTAACCAACAAATTCAAATGGCCTACATCACTTCCTAATTGAGTGTTTCTATTTCTAAATATGGGAAGTCTGAAGCTACACTGGCTGGTTCTCACCCCAAAGGTACTCTTACATTTTTTGATGCCTTGATTGCTAAGTACACATTTGGGACTGATCTAGTTTTTGTTTTTGTAGGTTGGTGTAGGTGTCACTTTAGGGGGAGTTAACCAGATAAGTTTATATTTTTCTTTTTGGTAGCATTTGAGTGTCTAATTACCTGCTTGCCTTCTTTTCTTTTCTTTTTTCCTTCTTTCTTTGTAAATCTCTTTGACTATTTTAGATCAATAAGGGATGTCCCCGTATTCAAGGAACGGTTTCAACATGACAATGATGGTAAGCTTAACTCTAAATATCACCTTTATAATCAGAATTTGTGCTCATTATTATCTACTTTTGAACTATTATAATAATAATTATTATTATTATAATTGACACCTTTTATCTTGGAATATGATCTATGAAGTAGCATATGAGCGCAATCCCCATCAAAATCTGCACCTAGGGGAATGCAAATAAGAGGATTGATCTTAATAGTATGGTGGTCATGTACATAGATAGAAAATTCTTGTAATGAATGTTTATGAGTACTAGGTGTCCTATTAATGAAAACAATGTCTCCGTCCATAATTCTCTTGTTTATGATTTGACCAACTTTCAAATATATATGTCCTTTTGAACCTTCTCTAATTGCATAAGTGGCTTAACCATCTCTGTATGTTACACATAATTTGTCATCCACTAGTTTCTGTAAATGATCCATGTTGTATGATGTGACCTTCTCTTCAAATGTGATCTTTTGAGTAATTTCTAATGGTAAACCGATTTCATGAATCCCTTTATATGCATCCCCAGTAATCACACTACAAGAAAAGAACCCTGATCCCTTCCTAATAAACAGTGTCCACATATTTTCAAGCAATGTCTTTGTAGAAGAATCATCAACCTCTTTAATAGCCCCATACTTCCTAGTAATGTCATGAGGTGTCTTGAGGGATGAAAAATGAAAATAAGATCACGAAATATCAAAAAATGAGAAGAAGAAGAAGAACTACAAGTGACAAAAAAGAAGCCATCTAACACCATCCATGTGTATATACTAAGTTGCTTGTATATATAATTTCAAGATGCAATATCACATTCGATAAAAAATGAAAATAAGAGTAGGATTACAAGTAAAAAATAAAAAGGAGTACTATAAATGACCACAAACAAGTCGCTTGGAACCATTAATACGTGCACATAGTTTTTTAAAATAATTTCAACATGCAATACTATGTATACCTTTATGGTGCCCTTGAGGTTCATATACTGCACAATTGCTGACTGCAAGTCATTAGCCTCAATTTGATAAGAATCAAATTTTGGAGAACTAGATCTTAATCTATTGATGATTTTAACTTTGTTAAGAACTTTTCTAAGCATGGATGAAGTAATATCCTATAAAGTTATAGAAAAAAAAAACATTGAAATCAATGTTAATAAGCGAAAATAGATATATTTAAGTGTCGTAGGCAACAAAAACTTATTTTCTTAAGATTGTTGAAATATCATCAGAAGGCCAGGAGGCAAAAGAAAGAAAACAAGAAACACCTATGAATAAGATAAGAAAAACTTACAGAAGACATGATAGTAGTTCCATTGGAAATATGATCTATAAATTAGCATATGAAAAACTTGTGGGACTTAAAATATATGTGGAATAGGCCTATAGATCTATTTGTGCATAAGACATGGGGATCAAGGGTTTGGATGGCTTACCTAACTGAGACGCCATGAATACTAGATAAGAATACCAAAAACCTCTGTTGTAGACTTCCTTTCCTTCACACCCTTATTCAGAACAGTAGATGGGAATTCAAATTTTGTCATAGTGTAAGATCGGGGACCCAACAGTCTCAAATATAGAGTATGTGGAGAGAGAGTTTGAAACCCATCACAACTCTCTCTCCCACGCTCCACATCTCTGTGTCCTAGTTCAACTCAAGTAGCCCTGCATAAGGCTATAGCATTCCACCCCTAATATGCACTGCTGCGCAGATAGGTTGCGCAGCAGATCACCTGAAGTGAGGCCCACTGGTGTACTTTAATCACATAGTCCAACTGAAGGACAATCTAGACTGTTGATCAGTAAGCCCCACCACATAGAGTTCTTATATTCTCCTACATGGGCCTCATTGAGCAATGCTAATGATTGTCATATAGAATAATGTTGAAAACAAGTTTTGATTTTTCGAAAACATCCAAATGGTTAACCATTGAAATAGTTGGATAATATGAGTAATGCTATTCAACCTAGTCCACCAAGACTGTCAGTATCGAAACGTGGTACTTGTCATAACATTTAATTTAGGCAAAGTGAGGCTAAGCGCGATCACAAGTACTTTCAATCTTAATGACATAAATCAAGAACTAGAAAATGTGGTATAAGGATTACACACTTTAGTGTGATGATATGTGCCTATCCTTAAGAGGTCCTGAAGCTTTTACATCTCTCTAACGAGACACGACTATAGTTCTACTTACTCAAAATTTACGTATATATATAGAGAAGAAGAAATAAATCTTTATATCAAAATCATCTAAAAAATATACTACATAAAACAAGATCTCTAAATGTCTATGAAAATCAAAATACACTTAACTCCCACTAACTGAAAATATCTGTGGGATCAATGACTCCCATGGATGTCACATGCTCATGAAATGACATGATAGGAAGCCTTTAGTGGGCGAATCTGCAATCATTTTCTTAGAGCCGATGAATTCTACGGACACTTGATGATTCTGAACTCTTTTCTTTACAACAAGATATTCGATGTCGATATGCCTCAACCTTGATGAATGTTTGTTGTTACTAGATAAGGAAATAGTAGCTGAATTATTACAAAATATTCTTAAGGGTTTTGGGATATGCTCCAATACCCGTAAACTTGAGAAGAAACTCTGTAACCATAGTGTTTGATTAGATGCTTCATGGCAGGCGATAAATTTAGCTTTCATGGTGGACGAGGCTGTGGTAGATTATTTCATACTTTTCATGATACAACTCCTCCAACCATCATGAAATATATCTTGAGGTGGACTTGTAGTGTTAACGCAGCTAGCAAAATCTGCGTCTGAGTATCCAATCAACTCCAATTGATCAGATCTTCTGTATGTGAGTCTGAAGTCCTTCGTTCTCTATAGATACTGAAAAACTTTCTTTGCAGCTATCCGTTGTTGCATTCCTGGATTAGATAGGTATCTTCCCAACATTTTAGTGATAAAAGCAATATTCGGTTGCATACAGACTTAAGCATACATGATGCTCCCTACTACTGATGCATATAGAAATTCTTTCATTTGATTCTTTTCCAAATCATTATTTGGACACTGAAATAGGCCAAATTTATTGCCTTTCACAATGAGCGACTGTCTAGAAGTCTAATTTTACATGCCATACCTTTCGAGTACCCTAGTAATATATGCTCTCTATAACAAGCGGAGCAGTCCAAGTGATCTGTCATGACAAATCTCAATGCCAATGACGTAAGAAGCTTCACTAAGATCTTTCATTTCAAATCTTTGAGATAAGAATTTCTTGGTGTCGCTCAACATCCTAGTATCACTTCTATCCAACGGAATGTCATCAACATACAAAATCATCATAACAAACTTACTCCCACTGATTTTAATGTAGATACATTCATCTGTAGTATTTTCTACAAAGCCGTATGAGAAAATTACTTCATGAAACTGTAGGTACCACTTTCGCGATGCTTGTTTCAACCCATAGATGGATTTCTTTACTTTGTAAATCAAATGTTCTAAGCCATTAGATACAAAACCTTCGGGCTGCAACATGTATACATTTTTATTCAGATCCTCATTGAGAAATGTAGTCTTTACATCCATCTGATGTAACTATAAATCCATATGAGCTACAAGAGCCATTATAATCCTTAATGAGTCTTTCTTATATACTAGTGAGAAAGTCTCCTTAAAGTCAATACTCTCACGTTGGTTAAAACCCCTGGTAATAAGTCTGACTTTATATCTTTCGACATTACCCTTGGAGTCCCTTTTGGTTTTAAATATCCATTTATAACCAATCGACCTTATTCCAGTAGGTAACTTTACAAGATCCCATACTTTATTATCCCTCATGGATTTCAACTCATCTTTCATAGCATCAAATCAATGAGAAGGATCGGCACTTTGTTTGACTTGTGTAAAATATTCAGGATCCTTTTCCAGCCCTATGTCAAAGTCGTGCTCTTGTAAGTATACGATGTAATCGTCTCGATTTACAGGCCTTCTCTCGCTTTCAGATCTTCTCAATGGTTCAACTTGTTGGGTCTATTCTTAATTTTCCTCATCAGTGGTTTGTATATGAGGTTGTACGTTGTGTTCTTTAGTGATTGAAGAATCGACTGCATCATTAATATCCACATGATCTGGATTGATTATGACTGGAGCCACAGTCCTTTGTTCCTTAAATATAAAATTTCTTATGTTCGTGTTCCCACTGTTTTTAGTGTCTTCAATGAATCTGACATTCCCAGTCTCAACAATCCTGATAGAGTGAGAAGGATAATTGAATCGATAGCCTTTTGATCTTTCTAGGTATCGAATGAAGAAACAACTTACAGTTCTAGGATCAAGCTTCTTTTCATGCGGTTTATAAATTTTAGCCTCAATAGGACAACCCCAAACATGTATATATCAGAGACTTAGTTTTCTCTCATTCTATAACTCAAAAGGAGTTTTGCTTACTGATTTATAGGGAACCCTGTTTATTATATGAACTGCGGTTTTGATCGCATCACCCCACAAAGATTCTGGCAATGTTGAATTGCTGACCATGCTTCACACCATATTTATAAGGGTGCGATTGCATCTCTCAGCTACACCATTCTGATTTGGAGTACCAGGCATAGTGTACTAACCGACAATGCCACAATCCTACAGGTATCTACCGAATGGCCCTGGATTGTGTCCTAATTCGTTATATCTGCCATAGTATTCACCACCACGGTCAGATCTAACAACTTTAATCCTCTTATCAAGTTAATTTTCAACTTCGGCCTTATAGATTTTAAAAGCATCCAGGGCATCTGATTTCTCATTGATAAGGTGGAGGTACTTGAAATGAGAGTAGTCATCTATAAAGGTGATAAAATATTTTTGTCCACTCCATGAAGCTGTAGGGAATGATCCACAAATGTCCGTATATATCACCTCTAGGAGGCTTACACTCGTAGTTTCTCCTTTCTTTCTAGTTTTGGTCTATTTTTCTTTTATACAATTAATGCACACTTTATAGTTAGAGAAGCTTAGAGAATGCAAAATTCCTTCTCGCACAAGCCTTTCTAATCTCTCACGAGTGTGCCACAACATGGAAAAATTCTCATAGTCTGGCCTTCGCTTGGATCTTACTTTATTTCCATGAAAAGTATTAATATTATAGATGTGAGAGACAATCAAATCTAACTGGTATAAGTTGTTTACTATAGATCCGGTTCCAACTTTAATTGAATTAAAGTAAATACTAAAGCTATTATTTTCAAAGTGGAATGAATATTCCAACTTATTCAAATAGGAAATTAAAACTAAATTACGTCTTATAAACGACACGCAAAATGTATTTACTAAATCCAAAAAATAATTAGACTTCAACTTAAGCCTATAGACTCCTATTGCCTCCATGTCAACCTTGACACTATTACCTACGTATACTGAGTGATCTGCATTAGTTGGTGGCTGGCCTGTAGTAATTCCTACATAGAAGTGCATATGTGAATAGTAGTTCCTGAATCTATCCACCAGGAATCCGCTGACATATCGGTCAGATAAGATTCAAAATAGACAAAAACAGAATGATTACCTTTCTTTATGAGCTAATTCTTAAACCCTTCGCAATCTTTCTTTAGATAACTCGCGTTTTTATAAAAGAAGCACAGTTTACCTTTAACCCATTTGTGTTTTGATCCATTTATAGATTGATTCTCATAGTTTCCAGATGGAGGATCAGAGAATCCATTATTAGAACCTTGTTTCCTTTTTCTTTTACCTATATTCCCTTGCCCATGCCCTTGACCCGCGGTCAGCATATTAACATTTTAAACTTTGACCATCTGCCTGATCCTGTCTTTTTCTTGGAGGCACCGAGTAATAAGTTCATCTAATGTCCATATGTCCTTCTAGTTTACTAGGAACGTACCGAATTGGGGAGGTAGGTTGTTCATGATCAAATGAACCAGTTGATCATTAGTGAGTACAAGCCCTAGAGAATGGATCTTAGAAATAACCTCGATTTGTTCTATAATGTATTCATGGATATTACCTTTTCCATAGTAGGATGAGCGAGTCAATTTATTCAAAAGAATGCTCACTTCAGATGTAACGCCCTGAAAATTGGGGATCGAGGATAAACTCCACTCCCTAGTTTCAGAACATCACTTATACAACATTTTCAATGATGAATGAATGTCGGCTGTAATAGTGCATAAAACATGAAGTGGATGAAGCTAACACAGCATATCATACTCCAGAGATAGTTAAATTAGTAAGCGGAAGAATGTAATAGATACATAAAATATATGAACTATTGTAAGTCTCCAGAGTGTGAACATGTTACCAAGTTAACTAAATACAGTTTTACTCCAAAATAGAAAGAAGAGAATATACATGGGTGTGTAAATAAAAGGCAAAATACCAAGTGTATTGGCATCTAATCAGTAACCCTGTAACCCCGTCAATCAGAACCTGCATATAGGAGGGATCCTCCTCCTCATCATCAAGTCCGGCTCTGCTTCGAAAGCATCTCCACCATCTGAAACTAAAATAGGGACTGGTTGGTGGGCGCAACACCATCCCGTAACGTGGGAGTGAGTAGCTAACTTAGTGGAATCATAGAACAAAGATTAACATGTTATCAAATCAAACACGCGATAATGGTAAAGCAAGCAATCAAACAGGTCCTAGATGCTGTGATTAATGTAAGAATGAAATGACATGATGGATGCCCTCGCCGACATACTCCCCCATGGGACACCATCTTACGTCTGCGACATGCTTTCTTCCCTCAGTGCTCCACATCTTTCAGGCACATGTAATCCGATATGAATATGATTATCGAGTTGTTATTAGTCCTTTTCATACAGCAGGATTGGTAAACTAGGGTACTTCCCTTATATCATTCCCAAAAAGGTTCCTGTCTAGGGTCGGTACCCCTAGTAGTCTCATACGATGATATATTTTTAGGTCGCTGCAAGGGCTGCCAGGGCTGTTGCACGACTCATTGCTCCACTCCCCTATCACCTTATCAATACAGGCCTAGTTGTACTCTTGTTGCTATGGAAGGGTTGTCGCCTCACGTAGACTTAGAGTACGCTCGAGGTCACTATAAAGGGCTGCTAGGGCTGTTGCTCGCACTCGTTACACCGCTCCCCCATCACCTTATCAATGTAGGCCGACAGCTCGAATATAGTATCCCATACCACCATAATCGTCTCATGAGTCTGGGTTGCTCACTGGTCACTACGGAGAGGTTTGTGGCCCCAGCGTAGGCCGACATCTTGACCACGGTGTCCCATACCACCATGCCCGGCTCATGAGTCTTAGTGGATCAAGGTACCACGGTTATCAGGGTTATCACTGGTAAGTTCAGTACCCTAGGTTCAAGAAGTTATGACGAATACAAGGTGAACATACAACGGTCAATCGGGTTACTTGATGAGTTCGACTAGCACGAGCGCACGTTGAATCGACCGACATGAAGTGCACAAGCACTTCGTGTGGCCTAACCACTGCCGACGACTCTAGTACGACTCGGGTTCGTCATACACATCCTTCGTGGCGAATAGAATCTAACCACGAATTCTAAACTGTTACCGACTGCCTGGACTAGGGTATAGCCCCAAACACTTATAATCTAAATCAATAATCATATGAGAGAGACAGAATTGAAATATGAGTAATTCCAGCATGTTATCAGCATGTTATAACGTACATCAAAAGCAGTTAACTATACACGAATATTTCACACATAAGGTAATCAATTCAATACAACAAACATGGAGGAATTCATGTACATCAATAAATTAGTTGAGAATCCAATATCAACGCCAATCTATAATACCATTTACTCAATACTTAATAATACATACATTTATACAAACACTTAGACTACACAACTCCAGCGTACTTGACGTGTGTTGATTTCAACATATAATATGACAAATCCTTATATCAAGGAGATGTCTAATACACAACAATCATGTTCTTACATTCAATACATATGGTAGGCATAAATCATATTGATTTAGGCATTTCAACAAACACTTAGTCTACACACATTAGTCTACATAGCATATGTCGGCCAATATGTGCATTAGGGCGAATCTCTTCACCAAACAGATCATACACGCATAACTAATATAGGTACATGAAAAATACTCATGGAAATTATATCGGCAAAATACGTACGTATACAGTATTTCCTACAAATACCTAAAATACCCTAAATCTCATATTCTTCGTACGTATTCAAAATGAAAAACAGACAGCATGTTGTACACGTTAAACAATATTATTGTCAACAATCTCCATTAAACGACATTGAAAACTTTAAAAATGGGTAATCTAAGCATCTAAAATCTGCACCTTATGCCGTAGAAGTGTAACAAATTGAATAGGAACTTTACGTCGTCGTCAACGACTGATTGGCAGCCTACAACATAAGGTGAGTCAACTACTTAGCTACTTGTACCCATAGGAGCCTTAAAACAGGTTAGGGTTAGGGTTTTCTTACCTAAAATGAAGTTGGAATCGCCAGAATAGCGATGCAGGAGGATGGCTTTGCCACGTGGAGCAGCAGGAAAGAATTCGTATGAGTTAGAAAGCTAAGGGTTTAAGGCCCTTTTATAATCCCAAACATAACCAAAACAGACTTTAAGTCAAGGTATACTTAGGTTATGTCCAAATACGGACTGTTCTGTCTCAACGGAGCACTTCTGGAGGTCCTGTTACTAAATGCGGTCAGACTTAAGCTCATGGATGCTGGATCCTGATCAAGTTAAGTTTTTAGTTCGATCGGGTTTCCAGATCGCACATGGCGGACCAGTTTCAGTTCAGCGGTCACTGAGACTCGATCAGGGATTCCAAGTATACTGACCTGAGTGGGAAATGTTCCCTGATCCGAGGGTGTATTTGGGTCAGATTCCAACGGTCAGAAGGCTTAAAAATAATGCGCAAGTGAACCGTGCCAGATTTCATAAAAATGTATTTAATTTTCTAAATATTTTCCTTTTTCTCACTCTCTTCACTCCGAAATCTGTAAAATGGTGTCAGGACATCAGTTGGGCTTAATTTTTGAAATGATTGTCAAGTCCAACTAGGTGGTCATATTCATCTAAGATTATAGATATCGGACTTTCGACGTGCGGTCTAGATCCAATACAAAGTTTCAAAGGGTTCCTGAGAACAAACAGGTTTAGAGTTTGATCCTAGGTTTTAGATTAGCGTAGCGGTAACAATTCTAGAGGTTTTGGGTCTTATAGATCGTATTTAAAGTGGTTGGTGCTAATTTCACAGGTAATCTAGTTTAGCGCTAGCTAAAACACATTAAATTTCTAAAGAATTTGGTTTTAAATGATTTCTTTGGCTTTGAAATTGAGTTCTGAGAAATTACCAAGGTGTTATGGTTGACCCATTGCCTAAGGATGTCTAATTCCAGGTTGGTGAAAATCTGGAGTGTTACATCAGACTTTTCAGATTTCTTGAATCATTTTTCTATTTTTGTAAGGAAAGTTTTGGCATTATCTGTTTCAGGCATGACACCCTTCATCGATTCAGAAATTGAATATTTGATGACTTTCAGGCATGTATCATTTGATCTAAACCATGCCTCTCATCGATTATATTCTGCCTTAGCGGCATTATCAGATGGTTTTGGTGGTTCTAGTGTTATCAGGGCAAGATCTAATTGAAGGCAGCCCAATACAACTTCAATGGTGTTCTTCCATTAAGCATAATTAAACCTATTTAGGGTGGGGACTTGATGTGTATTAGTTAGAATTAAGACTGAAATAGAAGAGATATCACATTCGTTCATTATTTCACAAAGTAATTTGTAGGACCTGTTTCCAGTAAGAATCGTGTGCATGCACACGCGATCCCAGGTGTAGGTTTGGTAGGTTTTGGTCAGAAGGACCGTCCACACCAGATGAATGGTTTAGATCATGAAGATGGGCCTTAGTTTGTGGGCCACCATCGAAAATCACAGATGCTTGTCCGTCCGATGTCAAAAACCAAAGAGAGAGAGAGAGAGAGAGAGAGAGAGAGAGAGAGAGAGAGAGAGAGAGAGAGAGAGAGAGAGAGTTTCTCTTTTTAGAGAAAGCTTGGTCAAACCCAGTTGGACCGAGTTGGTAGGTTCCGTGTAAGACTGGTGTACGCCTCTGGTATGCACACCACTCTTGTGTGGGGTCCACTGTGATGTTTGTGAGAAATCCACTCTGTTCATAAGTCATTGTGGGCCCTATTGGGCCATCTGACCAAATATGCGACAATTCTAATGCTTAGGTGGGTCATACTCCCAATTTCACTTATTTTTAGCTCTAATTACAGATTCTTGTTAGTCTAATGATCAGATCATCTTGAAATTGAACATCAACGGTTGAAAAGGGTTCTAATGATCCTAAGGAATATTCAGGCATGTTATAGGGGTTGGTCTGTAACTCAAGTGGGCCACACTTCTTGATTTTGAGGGTTTTAATAACACTTACTAAGCATCTAATGGTCAGATTGGCTCAAGGTGTTAATCTGAACGACCCCACATGACCCTTAAGTCGCTCAGTTCACAAATGCCTCCATCAAGCCATTCAATTAGGTTATTTTAAGCAAACACGTATCATTTGCAGTGTTCACTCTATAATTCAATGGGCGGATTGATTCAAACCACTGATCAATGGTCCTGGTAGTCCTAAGAGCCATCTAAGTGGGATTTGATTACCACTTAGATTGTCTGATTAGTGAGATCAAATGGCAGAACTTTAAATGTTGAGTTACATCCATCTAACGGCCGGATTCTATCAATTTTGACCATCAATGGTCCCAGGAATATCTGAATTAGGTGGTCACTTAGTGGATATTGTTTAATGATATGATATGGGCCTCATGGACGGATCTGATCTTCTACTCGGTCAATGAAAGTGTGTTGTGATCCTAAAGTGGAGTCCCTCGTTGGACCTGCATTGATCACCAACTTCGACTGTCCAAGTTAGGGCAAAAATCAATAGGTGAGGCAGACCCATAGTTCAGATGGGTCGTGCAGAAACTGTGAAGACTCCAAGAGCTTGCGAGCACAAACTATGATGATTCAAACACATTGTACACACTGTTTTGATAAGAAAATAAATGCATTTGATTTGGGGGATTTATTCAATGATAACAAAGAATTCAATGAGAGAATAATGTTCACATTTATTTTGAGTTCATTTACATCCTTAGATTCCCTTGATTCTGAAAAGAAAGTACAATCAATGAAAGTAATGAATGAAAGACAAGACAGCCCGATGACGATTTTAATAGCATTTCGACACTTTTGATGTTCATCGCCAAGGCAGATAAGTTGTACGGGCTTAAAACCCTTGATCTGATCATGCGATAGGTTCTGATCATCCTTCTAGTCATCCTTCTAGTCATCCTTTCAGTCATACGGACAAATTCTTCTTTCTTCTGAAATTCTCTTTCTGTACTTCATATTTTCTTCATTTTCCTTTGAAGATAGAGCGCACAACCCTTGAAATGTGGAGCCTACAACCCTTGAAATGTGGGGCGAACATCCCTTAAAATGTGGAGCGAACAATCCCTTGAAATGTGAAGTGAACCCTTAAAATGTGGAGCGAACAATCCCTTGAAATGTGGAGCGAATATTCCCTTGAAATGTGGAGTGCACATCCCTTAAAATGTGGAGTGCACATCCCTTGAAATGTAGAGTGAACAATCCCTTGAGTATCCGTTAAGACAACAAAAGGCTTGTCTTAGGACAAGTTCCTCTTGAAGTGGTACATGGAGTATCCATTAAGACAACAAAAGGCTCGTTCGTGAGAAAAACAACCCTCCATGGGAAGTGGCGTTGGAAGCCAAGCATTAGGACAACCTTCCATTTAAAATGGCATGAAAAGCCTTTTCCAAAGTGCATTGCACAGGTCATGCAAGAGGAACTCTTCAAGATAAACTCCACTATAAGTGGCGCAATGGAGTTTTTCTCCAAAGTGATTGCGCGGTTCGCGCAAGGGAAATCTTCCCTCTAGAAAAACTCCACAATGTATAGCGCAATGGGACTTCTCCCATTCCCATTGCGTGGGTCACGTAAGGGATTTCTTTAGGACAACATTCCATAACATGTGGCACATGGGAGTTTCCTCTAAAGTGATTGCACGGTTCACGCAATGAATTTCCACAAAAGGTGGTGCAATGAACCTCCACAAAAGGTGGCACAAACCCCTTGTGGAGTGGCGCAAAAGGCATTCTCTTTCTCTTTCTGTTGTGCCAACCGCATAACCATCTCTCCTCACTTTTCCATTGCGTGGGTCGCGCAAGAGCCCTCTCTCTCTCTTAACTCTTGTCTTCCTTCATTCTTTCCCTCCAACCTCCTTGTCTTCCGACCAACCAACCCCTCAAATGTGGCATGGGGAGGGGTATTTATAGGCATCTCTCTCTCTCTCTTATATAGTGGTGACCACCACCACTTCTTTCTTCACAAAATATCCAACCTCCTCTTTTAAACAATGGTGTCCACTAAGCTCTCCTTTAAATAGTGATGTACAACCACTTCTTCCTCCATACAAGGCAAAACCCATCCACTCTTTTTTACCAAAATACCCCCATGCACTCTTTTTTATCAAAATACCCCAACTTACTCATTTTTACCAAAATACCCCTAGTTATTGCTTTTTATCCAAAATAAGGAGTGAGTGACCCTAGGAAAGATCTACACCATGGAATTCTCTGACCAATGTAGTGGAATATTTTTTGGTGCCTCAACGGATGCCCCCTCGATCATTCTTTGATTAATTCATGAAATCAAATGGAGGATTGATCTTCTTCTAACCAAAGAACTGAATGAACTGTAAATGAAGGATGACTGGATGATCATGCTTGCATGAAAGATTGAACGATCATACTTCACCAGAATATCGAATTATCGTGCTTGAACGGAAAACTTGAATGATCGCGTTCGAACGAAAGACTTGAATGATCACGCTAGAACAGAAAACTTGAATGATTGTGTTCGAACTGAAGACTTGAATGATCACGTTCGAACGGAAGACTTGAATGACCCTAGCCAGCAGCGTCGAGTGGATGTTTTACTAGAGAGGATAAAATTCTCTTTTCATCAAAACTTGCCACTGTAATAGTTATGGTAACTTCATCTTTGAGCAACTAAACAACGAACTATCTTTCAACACCGTTGCTGTTGCAACGGTCTCTTTGATCAACTCCAACGACTCTTTCTTTAAACTTTATGGCTAAGGAATTGTTCTTTAATACTGCTCCTACTACAACAATATTTTCAATCGTCTCCTTCATCCATGATCTGCATAATCCAAGCTTTCAAATGATAGTATTTCCTGTTAAATTAATTGAAATTAGTATTTAAGACATTATAATTTTCCAATTTAGCTTTATGAAGTATTTATAATTTTAAAATATATTGAAAGTTTCTTCTCTTTTTAGGCTAATCGTGATATTCGTAATATGATAATGATTTAATCTTTCATCTTTGTGCTTGTCATTGTGATTTGCATTGCATTTGTTGCATTATTTGCTCGTTAAATCGTACTTTTGGAGATATTATTTCCAGCTCCAAAGGCTGAGTCTTTTCTAGTTTGTGCTCCTTGGCATTTCTTCATAGACTTGTCCTTAGATTTTTGCTGACTCTGAAAAATAGATAAGATTTCTTTCAGTTTCCATTTAATTACTTTCCAAAGGACATAGAAGTTACTGATGATGATTTCGTTTGTTCTTTGTCTCCATCAGATCTGGTACTCGGAGACTCGTGATATCATCATTAGAACAATGAGAATTTACGGCATTGGACCATATAATCGGGCTTTAATATAGAAGTAACTTTTAAACGTTCATACTAAATCATGCTTCATAATTCTCGGTATATGAATTTCTCCACCGTGCATAAAAGATTATCAGAAAGACCAAGGCATAAATTACTTTGAAGACATAGATCATGCCCCCTTCCAGGTCAATTTCGCATAAAGATTACTTTAGAAGATAATACTTCTGAAGTGAAGCCTGAAAGTGCCCTGGTTTGTCAATTAGCGTGAGAGTTGAGTCAACTAGATAGAGAAGCTCCATAGGAAGATCAATCAACTGTTTTCCTCAACCAGATGTGTGCCCGAACTCGCCATAGGTAAATCTAAGCCTCACATCCCATGTCTCAAAACACCAGGTATATAAAATCCTTAAAATTGGTTAGAATATCATAGGGTTTTTCGGTTAGAAAACTTTTATACAAATTCAGAAAATTTTTAAGTTTTCTGCTTCTGCCGATTTATCGATAAATCAATCGATATAATCGGGAAATGCTATCGATGTCCTCGATGATCAATTGATACCATCGAAATGAGGACAAAGTATGTCTGGCAACCACATATTCATCTAGATGAAATTATCGATGTATCGATACCCCTATCGATATCATCGATATTTGAAACTCGAGTCAATCGAAGTTGACTCGATATAATCGACAGCAGAGAGTTTGTGTCCCTGTTTTTTAAAGAAAATCATAAAAACCTACGATATATCGAAGTACTCGATATCTTTGGAATTCAAAAACTGATGATATAGGAAGGCCTTCGATGATATCGGTCTTAGACACAGTTTTCTAACAACATTTTTTAGGTGGTTTTTATATTGGATTGAGGGTTACTCGATATAATCAATATTCAAATATCAATGTTATCAAGGCCAGATCAATTACATTGAGAAAGGACATAAACTATCCAGTAAGCTCACTAATAAAATCTGTAGATTTATCGATGCATCGACACGACTATCGATATCATCGACATTCAAATTTTGATGATATCGAGTGTACTTCAATCATATCCTTGACCTAAAAATATTTCAAAGGCGTTGTCTCTTTCATTTTCATATGTTGAGGAATCGATCCTCGTGTCAATGAAATCAGAGTTCGAAATTCGATGACATCGATGCAGGTTTCGATCTCCTCGACCAGCTGGCAAAAGGTTTCAAAAGCATATGACATTTGAGTTTGCATCATCGAGCAGCCAATCGATACAATAGAGAGTATACACTTGATGATATCGACCCTGCTCGATGATATCGAACTCTGTCATAAATGTGATTGTTTTATATCCGTTGGAACTTTTTGCCTATATATAGAGAGCTTGTCTTTTGTTGCTTGTAGAGAAAGAAGAGAGTGCTTTTGAGTATTTAACCTTAGATCATTTACCCAAAGCCCTTTCTCTCAAGGGAGTTCATCCTCCAATGCACCCTCATCATTGATATTCAGTAGAGTGGATTGGGGAATGAACTTCTGCATTCAAGGATCCTCCAGCTACCACCTTAATGGCAAATCATTAAGCGGGGATTCCTTGAATGCATAGATGATTGGAATCACTCTATAACCTTTATAAGAAAATATTTGAGAGTAAGATTCCATCATAACCTTGACCCAACCCGTCGCTATACATTGGTATATCTTCTGAGTTGCGGTTCAAGGAATTAGAAGACTCTTCATCAACAAAGGAGGAGATCTTCAACAACGAGCTAAAAGGGACTCATCTGCTTATTTGTAAGTTATCAGAGTCTAGAGGACCCTTGTGATCATTCCTTTATAGGATTGGGTCTAAGGTATTTCTCACCCCTTGCAAGTCCTCTAGGAGGCCTCCGACAGGAATGTACGTGGTGGGTGGGTTGTGTTGACCCTTGCTCCGTGGAGAGCATAAACAGTTAGGGTCTTGTGGAAGATCCTTGCCCAATGTGCCTAAAAGTGAGTGCGTTGTGTTGACCCTTACTCGTGAGAGCATAAATAGTTAGCCTAGGTGTAGGTTGTAAAGGTTAAAGGTGAACCTGATTTAAAACCTTGGGTTTGGGGTGAACCGTGTGAAACCTCCTCAGTGAAATTCGGTACACTCAAGGGTTGAGTACGGTTATCAGGAGTGGAGTAGACAAGTAGTAAAACCACTATAAAAATGACTGTTATTGAGATTGTTATTATCTTTCATTTGTTTATGTGATTTTTCTAAATACTTTCATATCTGATTATCTGAGATCACACCTCACACACACATGCAAAGTCATATCCATTATAAACTAGTTTGCATATTGTTCATCTCTCAAATAGTTTGTGATTGGATCCTCTACCGGGCTTGGAAGCCAATAGAGTTGCTCTTGGGTAATCCTCATATATGCTTGTTATAAGGATTGGAGTGATAGGTTTTTAAATTGTTATAAAATTATTAAAAAGTCCTATTCACCCCCCCTCTAGGACATATTGGCATATTCCTACTTCAACTAAAGCGGTCTTTACCACAATTTCAATAGGTATCAAAGCGGGTCTCTCTTAAGGGCTTCATAGCCTAGAGAGTGATCTTGACTGAAGTTGGAATTATGATCAAAAGTGTCTCAAAGGATGTGACAGGTCAAAACAATTGCCTTGAAATCCATACTGCTCTGAAAGTTAGAAATAGTTCAAAATGGTACCTTAATAGTGGATGCTCCAGATACATGATTAGTGATCAAACTCACTTATGTGAGTATTCAAACTTTGATGGAGGATTAGTCACATTTGGAGATGATAGCTTAGTCAAAATTATAGGAAAAGGAACAATAGCTGTACCAGGCCTTCTAAAAATTAAACATGTCCTCTGTGTAGAAGGTCTAAAACATAATCTCCTTAGTATCTCCCAAATTTGTGACAAAGAACATCTAGTCACTTTCTCAAAGGATGTGTATAGGATCTTAGATCATATAAGAAAATCTCTCATAAAAGGTTTACGTACTAGTGATAATTGTTATGTCATCGAAAGTACAAATGAGAGTGTGCTATCCACAAAGTGTAATATGGCTGTAAAGAATGAATCCAAATTATGACACCAAAGGTTGGGACATGTCCACTATCAAAATTTAGCTAAGCTCAGTTCACAAAATTTGGTTAGAAGACTTCCCAAGATTAGAAAAGAAGAAAAAGTTGTTTATGGAGAATGTCTAAAAGGAAAATAGATAAAAGTCGACCACAAAAAGACAACCACCATAACAACAACAAAACCTTTGGATTTGCTGCATATGGATCTGGTTTGTCCAACCAAAGTGGAAAGTCATGGCAAGAAAAGATACTTCCTGGTTGTAGTAGATGACTACACCAGATTTACTTGGGTTACATTTCTTCGAGAAAAATCGAATGCCTTTTAGGAATTTGTGAATTTGGCAAAGCGACTTCAAAATGAAAAAGGATATTACATCAATCACATCAGAAGTGATCATGGTGTGGAATTTGAAAATGAGTGATTTGAAAAATATTGCAATGAGAAAGGAATTCATCATGAATTCTCAGCCCCAAAAATCCCATAGCAAATGGAGTTGTTGAAAGAAAAAAATTGAGTATTGCAGGAAATGGGGTTAGTGATGCTAAATGGGAAAGATATGGCAAAACGTTTTTGGAAAAAAGCTGTCAATACCGCCTGCTACATCATAAATAGAGTATATCTTAAAGCAGGTCTGAATAAAACTCCATATGAATTATGGTATGAAAAACTACCTAGTGTGAAATATTTTTGGATCTTTGGTAGCAAATGTTATATCTTAAGAGATAGAGATCACCTAGGAAAATTTGAGTTTAAAAGTGATGAAGGTATCTTTCTGGGGTGTGCCATGAATAGTCGTGCTTATAGAGTATACAACCTAAGAACCCTCACTATTCAAGAATCAGTCAATGTGGTAGTTGATGACCAACCTCATGAAGAAGATACTCCTGTGAATGAATTAGAAGATAATGTAGATTCATGCATAGTAGATAAATCTGATAACATCAATCATCCAATGAACCCCAACCATCATCGAACATACCCGTCATTAGGGATCACCCTTGAGAACAAATTATTAGGGATCCTAATGATGGTGTGAGAACTTGATGGCAAATAGAAAATATCTAGAGTCACTTCTGCTTTACCTCAAAGATTAAACCTAAGAATATTGTACCTCTTCAAGATGAACACTGGATTAATGCTACAAGAAGAACTTTAATAATTTCAAAGAAATGAGGTATGACAATTGGTTTCTAGGCCACTCGATACTAATGTCATTGGAACCAAATGGGTCTTTAAGAATAAATCAGATGAATCAGGAAATGTGATTAGGAACAAAGCAAGGCTCGTAGCTCAAGGGTACTCATAGATTGAAGGTATTGATTTTGATGAGACATTTGCTCCTGTAGCTCACCTTAAGTCTATTAGAATTATTATATTTTTTGCATGTGCATTAAAGTTTAAATTATTTCAAATGGACGTTAAAAGTTCTTTTCTTAATGGGGACCTTGCCGAAGAAGTTTATGTAAAACAACCGAAGGAATTTTCAGATCCTAAGAATTCCCATTATGTTTATCGTTTAAAAAAGGCTCTCTATGGTCTCAAACAAGCACCTCGTGCTTGGTATGAACGTTTGACAAAATTTCTTTTGGACCATAAATTCTATAGGGAAAGTGTAGATAAAACATTGTTCACTTAAACAACAAAGGACTCATTGCTTATTGCACAAACTTATGTGGATGATATACTCTTTGGTTCAACATGTGAAGATGCTGCTCTCAAATTTACCAATCTTATGAAATCCGAATTTGAAATGAATATGGTTGGTGAATTAAACTTCTTCTTAGGGTTACAGATTAAGCAACTAAATGATGGAATCTTCATTTGTCAGACCAAGTATGCAAACGATTTGGTAAAAAGGTGTAACGCCCTGGAAAAATTCATACTTGGACTCGAGTACCAACTCGACCAGAAATCACGTTGGATTAATTCCTTTAGAAAATAAGTGTAAGTTAGCTAGCGCAACGCTAGAGTAGCTGGGAAATAGTCCTTGATCACTTTAAATACATTCTACAAGACCCAAATCGAGTAGAACCAATGACGCTATAATACTATGAAACCTCGGATCAAACTCTAAGCCGGTTTATTCTCTGGACCTCTTTGAAACTTTGTATTGGATCTAGACCACGCGTAGAAAGTCCGATACCTACAATCTTAGACCGTTAGAACCGCCTTGTTGGACTTGACAATCATTTCAAAAATCAAGTCCAACCGACATTCATAGGCTATTTCATTGAGCCTGGACTGAAGAGAGTGAGAATAGGGTTAGATTTGGAATTTGAAATTCAAATCTGGCACACGACTTGACGTGACAGTATTAAGCATTCTGACCGTCAGAATTCAGCCAAATTACACCCTCGGATTAGGAAAATTTTTTATTTCATATCATGAGACTTCCAGACCTGATCTACGTGCGGTGACCACTGAACTGAAACTGGACCGCCACATGCGATCTACGAACACTGCTGGACTGAAAATGGGATGTGAACGAAATTCGACACGTATGAACTTAAGTCCGATCGCGTTCGGCCAGGGGACCACCAGAAATATCCTTTTGGACCAAAACAGCCCCGATTTGGATATACCTTAAGTATACCTTGACCTGAAGCCTGTTTTGGGCATGTTTGGGCTTATAAAAGGGCTTGAAACCCTCACTCCTCTCTCCCATCCGAATTTGGAAAAAGCCCTAGGTTGAGAGAGAGAAAAGGTGAGAGTTTGTGAGAGTGAGTAGGAGAGAATTTTCATGCTGCTGCACTACCTGTTGCACGTGTTTAAGCAACACGCTCCAATCACTTGGCTGGTGATTTATCCACATTTCTAGGTAAGAAAATACCCTAAACTCTTGCTGATTTGCTGATCCATCATTTTCATAGCATGTTAGCTGATAGATCTTGTGTATTAGGTTCACTATTCGCCGTATACGAAGCGTATACACTCCGTTCAAACTAACACACCTATAAGAGAAAAGGTGCAGATTTTAGACGCTTTGATTGACTGTTTCCAACGCTTTCAATGTCATTTAATAGTAGATTATCAACGGCAATACCATTTGACATGTACAACATGCTGTCCGTTTCCTGTTTCGTAAATAGACGAAGAATACGAGATTTAGGGCATTTTAGTCATTTGTAGGAAATACTGTTTTCATCCATATTTTGCTGATGTGATTGACATGGATTCTTGTCGCATTAGGATGCTAGGAATGCATGCAAAGTTAGTTTGACGAAGAGATTCACCTAAATGCGCACTTTGAGTCGACATACTATATGTAGACTTAAGTGTGTAGTGTAAGTGTTTGTATAAATGCTTGTATTAGTATTTATTGAATTAAATGGTGTTATGAATTAGTTTGAGATTGATTTCTCAATTAATATGCTGATGTAAATGATTTCCTACATGTTAGCTATATGTATGATTTCATTGTATGTATGAAATGCATGTGCTTGATGATTTACTTAAGTTGTATGTTATAACATGTGTTAACATGCTCACATGGTTGTATTTCATTTCCAATATTCTCACCTGATTGCTGATGTGGATTCATAATTGTTTGGGACTATACCTAGTCCAGGCAGTCGGCAACCGAGCAAATTCGTGGTTGGCTTATTTTTGCCACGAATGACGCGTCGTTGAACGCGAGCCGTCTTCTGGAGTTGGCGGCAGTGGTTAGGCCACACGAAGTATTTTATGCACTTTATGTCGTTCGACTTGAGATGCGATCGTGCTAGTCGAGCCCGTCAAGTAACCCGACTGGCCATTGTATGTTCACCCTGTATGAGTCATAACTGCTTGAACCTAGGGTACTGAACTTACCATTGTGAATCCTTTCAACCATGGTACCTTGATCCACAAAGACTCATGAGCCGGGCATGGTGGTATAGGATACCGTAGTCGAGCTGTCGGCCTACGCTGGGGCCACAAACCTCTCCGTAGTGACCAGTGAGTACCTATGTCTCGTGAGCAGATTATGGTGGTATGGGACACTATATTCTTGCTGTCGGCCTACACTGATCAGGCGACGAGTCCTTTGTAGTGACCGCGAGCGTATTCTGAGTCTACGGGAGGCGACGACCCTTCTGTAGCAGTGAGCGTACAGTAGGCCTGTATTGATAAGGTGATGGGGGAGCGGTGCAACGAGTGCGAGCAACAGTCCTGACAGCCCTTGCAGCGACCTACAAAATATACATCATATGAGATTACTAGAAGTGACGACCCTAGACAGGATCTGTGTTGGGATTGATATAAGGGAAGTACCTTGGTTTCCCAATACTGCTGTTTGAATGGACTCAGAAATCATATCACCATTACATTGCATGTGCATGGAAGATGTAGAGCACTGAGCGGTACGCAAGCATGCCGCGGATGAAGATGGTGCCGTATGAGGGAGAATGTCGGTGAGGGCATCCATCATGTCATGTCATATTGCATTAACAACAGTATTAGGATTGTTTGATTTACTGCTTTACTATTATCGCATGATTGATTTGAGAACATGTTAATCCTTGCTCTATTATTCCACTGAGTTAGCTACTCATTCCCACGTTTCGGGATGGTGTTTGCAACACCCACCAGACCCTGTCTTAGATGCAGGTGATGCAGCAATTCAGGAGGCAGAGCCGGACTATGATGAGGACCAGGACGAGTTCTCATACATGCAGTACCACGACGGCTTTGCTTAGGTAGCCTGGGTTGACGAGACTTCTCAGTGGGACTATTTTGACATTTTAATTTTATTTATTTACATGAATAGGAGACTCAGAGATGTATTCATATTTTAGAGATAGTCGAGATCTACTTTGTTTTCCATACAGTGATATATATATATTCTTTTAGTCTTCCACTTGCTTTTATCACTGGATCTAGAGTATGAATTGCAGTTTTGGTATACTTTTACTCATGTGAATGCTTTAACTCAGACAACATTGAATCATAATCATTTTTGTTGCATAAGTGACGGTCTGGAACTCGGGAGTTGAGTTTATACACGACCCCTGATTTTTTGGGCGTTACAAGTTGGTATCAGAGCATGAATGAGATTATACCGGGCCTGGGTTATGGTCACGCGATGTACGCTATCACTTCTTTTGACTTAGGTGGGTGCGAGAAGGGTCTAGAAACACTTATAGGATCGCAGATTCGCCAATAGGCGAAGACTATTCGTATCGATCACGCGATCGAGTCCGTAACGTATCTAGGGTCGCGTTAAGCGACCTAAGTAGCTTCTAGGTTGTAGGTAGGTGGGTTGAGGCATTTTGTGAATGATTCTAAACCCATAAATGTGAATCCTTGGGCTGTGGGACAACCACAACCCTTGCATTCAATCGTTAGGGCTTAAAAACCCCGTTTCACCTAAATTCTTCAAAATTCTTCCTCTCACCACTCCATTCTTAAATTCTTTCTTATTATTTTCATGTTAGGCATTGATCCTAATGTGAAAATGATTTAAAATCATACTTTGACAAAATTTTACAGTGAATAGTAAAATTTCATGAAAACTGGCCATTAGGCCATTCTAAGTTTGTGATATTTAGCAAATAATGGGCTAGATGGATGTATTAGCTCCTTCTACTTCAAAATAATATGCTGCATAATAGGAGATTGCATTCAGGTTTGCAGATTGGCCCCGAAAAGCCTCGAACGCATGTTTGGGCCTCCGTAGGGCAATATAGAATGAACTAAGGTGGGGCCCATAGTTTTTTGGAGTCCCTGGGCTAGGGGGACCTGACCCATGTGGTCTCACCGGCCACTTAGAGAGATGGCCGGCGATGCATCGCCGTCCGGTGGACCCCACTTGCAATGATTTTTGGTACGTGGGGGTATTTTGGGTAATACACCCCCCCCATTATGGTCCTACCGTAAAAAACCCCTAAATGGGGTACTTCCTTCACAACAGCCCCCTTCCCTAGATCCATTTTCATTTTCTTGCTGCCCTATCTCAAAACTGTGGCTCCAAATCCTTCCCAAACCCATTCCTTGTTGAAAACGACCGCACTCCATCACTCCATTACAGTTTGCAACTCTCCCACTTGCAAATCTCATCTGTTGGAGCTCTTATAACCCCCAAAATGAGCTGAAATCGTGAGGAGCACCATTCCCCTTTTTCATTCTCTTTTCTTTCTGAAAATCCATCCTAGGGGAGCTTGAAGCATCCCTCTACAATGCCTAGATCTCCCTTTTCCAGTTTGGGTAGCCATTTCTTAACATTTCTCCCATTTTTCATGACTTTTGTTGAAGCCATTTTGGGTCTTTTATCTCTCTCCACCATCCTCTCTTTGATGGGAAAGAGAAAGATTACAGTGGATGAGGCTGGGCCTAGTCGCCCTGCTCAATCAAGAAGACCGAGGGGTGGTGCCGCTAGCTCAAGTGCCACCGCAAGTCCAAGCACAGCCCGAGAGTTCCATACGAAGCAGGATTTAGATCCCCACACTCAACTTGGGTGAGTGATATTAGCAGAGATGCCTCACGGTGAATACACTAACCGTAAGGTGTTGTTTGAGGTGGACGTGGAAGGATGACTCTTCGACGAATTCCTGTTGTTCGAGCGCATTGAAGCTGCACATTGGGGTCCGTTATTTAAAGCTCGTGCTCGTGATAATGTGAGCACCGTTCGTGCCTTCTACGCTCGTATCCAGAATCCTACACTGGAGCCACTGCAGTTTAAGATTCCTTTTGGTAGAGACCGGATGGCTAAGATCGATGTTCGGTTGATAGCGCGACTTCTGAACGTGCCCCTGGGTGATGTTCATCCTAGTACGAAGAATTTGAGGAGTAGGCGTGAGCGAGATTGCCGTACCAGGTTCCTATGCGGTAAACTGGTTCCATGGCAGCTTAACAATAGCTTAAAGGCTTCTCATATGTATAATGATTTGCGCCTGCTGCACCACATGTGCACGTTCAATGTGTATCCTAGGTCGACAAATTGCATTGAGTGTACGCGCCTTATGGTTGATTTCTTGTATCAGGTGGCCCAGGGAGAAAATGTGTGTATGGTCACTCTTATCTTGCGACAGATTATCCTCATAGCGAAATCAAGAAGAATGTCTGAGTCGCTTCCTTTTGGCCGACTCATATGCAAGATCACGCTTGAGTTTGCTTACAGACTTGGGCCAGAGTTGCCAGTTCCGATTCACAGCATTGATGAGTCTACCATGGTTAAGATGAAGATCGGGTCTCAGTACCGTGAGACTCAGCTTGAGGAGGATAGTGAGGACAATTTTGATAATGAAGAGGATCCAAGTGAGGGAGAACCTGGAGCAGAAGTTGAAGAAGAAGTCCAGGAAGAGGTAGAAGAGGAGGCTCAGGATACTGATGAGAGCCCTCCTCCTTCTGCTCAGGCTACTGGTGATGATCGCATTGCCCGAATCGAGGAGATTCAGGTCACCTTGCGAAGGGAAGTTTAAGAACTTCGGACTGAGGTTGAGGATACCAAGGCCGTTATGAAGAGGAAATTCGGCAAGGTGACTCTCACCTTGAAGGCAATCCTGTGCTGCTTGCAGGATAAGGGTGGTCCTCCTCCGTCACCCGACTCAGACTAGCGATGAGATCTTTGATGTTGTTGTTAGTAGTTAGTCGTCTCCTACTTTAAGTTGTGTAAGCCTGTTAAGGCTAGTGCTTTGCTTATGTTGCTGTTGTAACTTTAACTGCCTTAGTTCCCATGTACTTCTTGTCATGATGCTTGTAAGGACATATCCCTTGTATTGTGACAATTTTGATTAAATGAAATGCATGGAATGCCTTTGACTCTTATGTGAATGATTACGGTGTGGTTGTGCTATTGAGACTGACAAGGTTGTGCCCTATTTTGAATATAGGGAATGCCGCCGAAGGCTACACAGAGCACAGCTTGGCTTACATTGGGTGAGCCTATGGATCAGGCTCCTTCTCAGTCTGATGCTCATGCGGACCCTGCTGTGGGGCCGATTCCTGAGACAGTACGTGCGTCTCGGCCTACTACTGGTCTTGCAGTTGGACCACCGCCTTTCACACCACCCATCAAAGAGTCGTACCGCGCGTCTTCTTCGATGCAGTACATGCCACAGCCTGCTCCACCTCCACATAGATTTGAGCAGATGATGGCCATGATGCAGCAGCAGCAGCAGCTCCTGATTACGATTGTGGGGACTCTAGCCCAGGGTGGGAGTGTGCCTCCACCAGCACCACCTGCGCATCCAGCTGAGGATGTCGATATATATGCCCAGGATGAGGCATGGTTCATCCTTTACTACCTGCTTACCCTACGGGGAATGTCGCAGACACATGGGGCTTGCTAGAGCGATTCCAGCGCTTACGGCCTCCCACTTTTACGGGTTCTCATAGACCCTAGGAGGCCGAGTATTGGCTCGACCGTGTGTCGAAGATACTGCGGATACTACATTGTTCAGAGGCTGAGCTGGTCGAGCTGGCTACGTTCTTGTTCGAGCAGGAGGCCAGCTTATGGTGGGACAGTGTGTTGGGGACCGTTGCCGCCGATTATATATGGACCTGGGCAGTGTTCGAGTTCCGCTTCCATGAGAAATACTATCCCCAGACGTACAGGCACGAGCGGGAGAATGAGTTTCTACGCCTCAGACAGGGAGACATGATGGTTACTGAGTATGAGCATCGGTTCACCGAGTTGGGCAGATACGTCCCGACTATTCTGACAGATGAGCGGATGCGCATACAACTCTTTTCTGAGGGTCTGCGACCGAATATTCGGTTGAAGATGTGCTGTGTGAGCATTCCCTCCTATGCAGAGCTGATTCACATGTCCATGCGGGCAGAACAGGATGTGGATCGACTTACACGATGTCGTGGCCCTGTTGCTCCTAGGACGCGACTAGAGTTGTAGGACAGGCCCTTTGCGGGCAAAAGGCCTCGCGTCGACCCTCCTTCTCGGGCTACAGTGCCAGTACCACCATTGCGGAGCCTCGAGTTATCATGTACATATTGTGGGAGATTGGGCAATTCGGCACAGAGTTGTTTTGCTCGGATGCGAGACAGTGGGTTCTCGCCGCCGCAAAAGATCGACCGTACACGCTCACAGGCGATATCAGCACCGCCCTTATGGTTGGCTCCTGCGCACCCTTCCTTCAAACCTTCGATATCTCAGATTAGGCCACCTCTACGGCCCACGGCACAGTGGCCGAACCGGCCACAGCAGGCACGGGTGCATGCCTTGACAGCTGAGGCAGCTGCGATAGAGACTTCTCAGCATTCGGCCTTTGAGGTCACTGCACACATTGGAGGTATTCCTATTCTTGTGATGGTGGACACAGGGTCCATGATTTCATTGATATCACGTGCCATAGTCAGACGCATTGGGCTACAGACTATTAGGATGGATGGGGTGCGAGTTTATACAGCTCACGGGTCCTTTACAGATGCCACCCTGATGTGTGAGGGCTGTTTGGTAAATCTGGGGGGTAAGACGATGACTCTTGATCTTGTCGTCGACTCCTCTCTTGTTTATCTCGACGTCATTCTTGGCATGGACTGGTTGACTGCAGTGAGGGCCGAGATTGACTGCGAGACTCGTATAGTGACTGCCTACGAGCCAGAGGGTGCATCCTTCACATTCCCAGTGCGGGTAAATCTCCCCTTCCGCATACTTAGTTACGCTACTTTACTACGGGATGCTGGTGCCCAGATACTTGAGCATACGTCAGTCATTTGCGAGTTTGGGGATCTGTTCAGGAAGATCCCTGGGTTGCCGCCTAGACAAGAGATTGATTTCACAATCGATCTGGTGCCTGGTTCCACGCCTGTCTCACTGCCGACGTATCGCATGGCACCGTGTGAGATGGAGGAGTTGAGGACGCAGATTGATGGTCTGTTGGAGCTTGGCCTTATACAACCTAGTGTGTCTCCTTGGGGAGCACTAGTTCTGTTTGTAAGGAAGAAGGATGGTTCGATGCGATTGTGTATTGATTATCGCAGGCTGAACCAGATCACGGTGAAGAACAAGTACCCTTTACCCAGGATCGATGACTTATTTGATCAGCTGAGAGGAGCGCAGTACTTCTCGAAGATTGATCTTCAGTCAGGATATCATCAGTTGCTCGTCAGGGATGAGGACGTGGAGAAGACAGCATTCAGGACCAGCTTTGGCCACTACGAGTTCCTTGTGATGTCGTTCGGTCTCACGAACGCACCAACCGTGTTCATGGATCTGATGAACTGAGTATTTTGGTCTTTCCTCTATCGATTCATCGTTGTATACATTGACGACATTTTGGTATACTCCAAGAGTCGAGAGGATCATGAGGAGCACTTGCGCTTGGTCCTGGATACACTCAGACAGCATCAGTTGTTCGTACAGTACAAGAAGTGCGACTTCTGGAAGCAGGAAGTGAAGTTCCTGGGAGACGTGGTGTCCAAGGATGGCGTGGCAGTTGACCTGTCTAAGGTAGCTACAGTTCAGGACTGGGAGCAGCCTGGTTCTGTCACTGAGGTGAGGAATTTCTTGGGTCTCGCTGGCTACTATCGACGCTTCATTTGGGATTTCTCGAAGATCGCGAGACCTCTATCTCAGTTGACACGGAAGGAAGTGAAGTTCGCCTGGAATGATAAGGTGGAGTCAGCTTTTCAGGAGCTGAAGGACAGGCTTACGTCCGCCCCTGTACTAGTATTGCTAGAGAAAGGGGTTAGGTACACTATATACACTGACGCGTCTAGCGTTGGTCTGGATTGTGTCCTTATGCAGAGGGACAGGGTAATTTCGTATGCCTCGAGACAATTAGAGAAGCACGAGGAGAATTACCCTACACACGATCTAGAGTTGGCAGCCGTCATAGTCGCACTAAGACTCTAGAGACATTACCTCTATGGAGAGGAGTTCGAGCTCTTTTGCGACCACAAGAGCCTCAAGTACATATTTACGCAGCGAGACTTGAATATGAGGAAGTGGTGGTGGATGGAGACGTTGAAGGACTTTAAGTTCGAAGTCTCTTACCATCCTGGGAAGGCGAACCTTGTGGCTGACGCGTTGAGCCGCAAGAAGGCGATAGAGTTTGCGGCTCCGCTGATGGTTGCTGAGTGGGATATGATTGAGTTTTTGTGAGACTTTGAGCAGAAACTCACTGTGGAGGAGCCGTATGAGTTCATCGCACATGTACAGGTGCGATCTCAGATCGATGACTGGGTCATCGAGGCGCAGAGGGATGATGCGCATCTGACTGAGCTTCGAGAGCAGGCCAGTGATGATGCGGACGCCAAGTGGCAAGTTGGCATGGATGGGGGCTTATGTTATCGTGGCCGCCTATGCGTCCTAGATATCCCTGACTTGAGACGAGAGATTCTCGAGGCTGCGCATTGTACCAGACTCGTGATGCATCCAGGTAGTACGAAGATGTATCGTGATGTGAAGAGGACCTATTGGTGAGAAGGTATGAAGACCCACATAGCAGAGTTCATGTCCTGTTGTCTCACTTGTCAGCAGGTGAAGGCAGAGCATCGCCAACCACCTGGACTCTTGCAGCCTATGCCGATCGCAGAGTGGAAGTGGAATTTCATTTCCATGGACTTCATTTCAGGGCTGCCGAAGACGAGGAAGGGACATGATTCTATATGGGTGATCGTCGACCGTCTGACGAAGTCGGCGCACTTCCTACCGATCAGAGTCACGAACTCTGCAGACGAGCTGGCTAGACTGTACATCAGAGAGATCGTGCGTCTGCATGGAGTTCCGTTGGAGATAGTGTCGAACAGAGACACGCGATTCACTTTTATTTTCTGGACTCGCATTCAGGAGGCTATGGGTGTGAAGTTGAAGCTTAGTACTGCCTTCCACCTACAGACAGATGGACAGACAGAGCGAGTGAACCAGATCTTAGAGGATATGTTACGAGCTTGCGCATTGGACTTCAAGGACAGTTGGGATGACTGTCTTGCATATGCGGAGTTCGCGTACAATAACAGTTTTCAGGCGAGTATCGGTATGGCACCTTACGAGGCGTTGTATGGGCGACCTTGTCGCGCACCGCATTGCTGGACAGAGGTCGGTGAGCGTAGCTTGATTGGCCTAGAGTTAGTGCAGGCGACGTCTGAGAAGATTGATATCATTAGATGTCGGATTCTCACAGCGCAGAGCAGACAGAAGAGTTATGCCGATACGAGACGGCGGCCGCTAGAGTTCACAGTTGAGGATCATGTATTTTTACGAGTTTTCCCTATGAAGGGAGTCCTTTGGTTCGGGAAGAAGGGGAAGCTAGCACCGCGATTCATTGGTCCATTCCAGATCCTCGATCATGTGGGAGCAGTGGCATACCGTTTGGCTTTACCCACGCCTCTCGCGAGCGTTCACAACGTATTTCATGTTTCTATGCTGAAGAAGTATGTTTCTGATCCTTCCCATATCATCAGATGGGAGCAGGTGCAGTTAGGAGAGGATGTTACATATATCCTGCGACCGACGCGTATCCTAGACAGGAAGGAGCAGGTATTGCGTAGCAAGGTGATTCCCCTTGTGAAGGTATTGTGGACGCATCACTCTGAGGAAGAGGCTACCTGGGAGACAGAAGCCGAGATCAGAAAGAACTACCCACAGCTTCTCCAGGAGTACGAAAAGGTACAAATTTCGAGGATAAAATTATTTGTTAAGGGGGGTAGATTGTAACGCCCTGGAAAAATCCGTACTTGGACTCGAGTACCAACTCGACTAGAAATCGCGTAGGATTAATTCCTTTAGAAAATAAGTGTAAGTTAGCTTGCGCAACGCTATAGTAGCTGGGAAATAGTCCCTGATCACTTTAAATACGTTCTACAAGACCCAAATCGAGTAGAACCAATGACGCTATAATACTCTGAAACCTTGGATCAAACTCTAAGCCGGTTTGTTCCCTGGACCTCTTTAAAACTTTGTATTGGATCTAGACCGCGCATCGAAAGTCTGATACCTATAATCTTAGACCGTTAGAACCGCCTTATTGGACTTGACAATCATTTCAAAAATCAAGTCCAACCGACATTCATAGGTTATTTCATTGAGCCTGGACTAAAAGAGTGAGAATAGGGTTAGATTTGGAATTTAAAATTCAAATTTGGCGCACGACTTGACGTGACAGTATTAAGCATTCTGACCGTCAGAATTCAGCCAAATTACACCCTCGGATTAGGAAAATTTTTTATTTCATATCATGAGACTTCCAGACCTGATCTACGTGCGGTGACCACTGAACTGAAACTGGACCGCCACATGCGATCTACGAACACTGCTGGACTGAAAATGGGATGTGAACGAAATTCGACACGTATGAACTTAAGTCCGATCGCGTTCGGCCAGGGGACCACCAGAAATATCCTTTTGGACCAAAACAGCCCCGATTTGGATATACCTTAAGTATACCTTGACCTGAAGCCTGTTTTGGGCATGTTTGGGCTTATAAAAGGGCTTGAAACCCTCACTCCTCTCTCCCATCCGAATTTGGAAAAAGCCCTAGGTTGAGAGAGAGAAAAGGTGAGAGTTTGTGAGAGTGAGTAGGAGAGAATTTTCCTGCTGCTGCACTACCTGCTGCACGTGTTTAAGCAACACGCTCCAATCACTTGGCTGGTGATTTCTCCGCATTTCTAGGTAAGAAAATATCCTAAACTCTTGCTGATTTGCTGATCCATCATTTCCATAGCATGTTAGCTGATAGATCTTGTGTATTAGGTTCAATATTCGCTGTAGACGAAGCGTATACGCTCCGTTCAAACTAACACACCTATAAATGAAAAGGTGTAGGTTTTAGACGCTTTGATTGACTGTTTCCAACACTTTCAATGTCGTTTAATAGTAGATTATCGACGGCAACACCGTTTGACATGTACAACATATTGTCCGTTTCCTGTTTCGTAAATAGACGAAGAATATGAGATTTAGGGAATTTTAGTCATTTATAGGAAATACTGTTTTCATCCATATTTTGCTGATGTGATTGACATGGCTTCTTGTCGCATTAGGATGCTAGGAATGCGTGCATAGTTAGTTTGGCAAAGAGATTCACCTAAATGCGCACTTTGAGTCGACATACTATATGTAGACTTAAGTGTGTAGTGTAAGTGTTTGTATAAATGCTTGTATTAGTATGTATTGAATTAAATGGTGTTATGAATTAGTTTGAGATTGATTTCTCAATTAATATGCTGATTTAAATGATTTCCTACATGTTAGCTACATGCATGATTTCATTGTATGTATGAAATGCATGTGCTTGATGATTTACTTAAGTTGTATGTTATAACATGTGTTAACATGCTCACATGGTTGCATTTCATTTCCAATATTCTCACCTGATTGCTGATGTGGATTCATAATTGTTTGGGACTATACCTAGTCCAGGCAATCGGCAACCGAGTAAATTCGTGGTTGGCTTATTTTTTCCACGAACGACGCGTCAATGAACGCGAGCCGTGTTTTGGAGTTGGCGGCAGTGGTTAGGCCACACGAAGTGTTTTACGCACTTCATGTCGTTCGATTTGAGATGCGATCATGCTAGTCGAGCCCGTCAAGTAACCCGACTGGCCATTGTATGTTCACCCTGTATGAGTTATAACTGCTTGAACCTAGGGTACTGAACTTACCATTGTAAACCCTGTCAACCATGGTACCTTGATCCACGAAGACTCATGAGCCGGGCATGGTGGTATGGGACAATGTGGTTGAGCTGTCGGCCTACGCTGGGGCCACAAACCTCTCCGTAGTGACCAGTGAGCACCTATGTCTCGTGAGCAGATTATGGTGGTATGGGACACTATATTCTTGCTGTCGGCCTACACTGATCAGGCGACGAGTCCTTTGTAGTGACCGCGAGCGTATTCTGACTCTACGGGAGGCGACGACCCTTCCGTAGCAGTGGGAGTACAGTAGGCCTATATTGATAAGGTGATGGGGGAGCGGTGCAACGAGTACGAGCAACAGCCCTGGTAGCCCTTGCAGCGACCTACAAAATATACATCGTATGAGATTACTAGGAGTGACGATCCTAGACAGGATCTGTGTTGGGATTGATATAAGGGAAGTACCTTGTTTTCCTAATCCTGCTGTTTGAATGGACTCGAAAATCATATCACCATTACATTGCATGTGCCTGGAAGATGTGGAGCACTGAGCGGTACGCAAGCATGTCGCGGACGAAGATGGTGTCGTATGAGGGAGAATGTCGGTGAGGGCATCCATCATGTCATGTCATATTGCATTAACAACAGTATTAGGATTGTTTGATTTACTGTTTTACTATTATCGCATGATTGATTTGAGAACATGTTAATCCTTGCTCTATTATTCCACTGAGTTACCTACTCACCCTGTCTTAGATGCAGGTGATGCAGCGATCCAGGAGGCAGAGCCGGATTATGATGAGGACCAGGATGAGTTCTCATACATGCAGTACCACGACGGCTTTGCTTAGGTGGCCTAGGTTGACGGGACTTCTCAGTGGGACTATTTTGACATTTTGATTTTATTTATTTACATGTATATGAGACTTAGAGATGTATTCATACTTTAAAGACAATCGAGATCTAGTTTGTTTTCCATACAGTGATATATATATTCTTTTAGTCTTCCGCTTGCTTTTATCACTGGATCTGGAGTATGAATTGCAGTTTTGGTATACTTTTACTCATGTGAATGCTTTAACTCAGACAACATTGAATCATAATCATTTTTGTTGCATAAGTGACGGTCTGGAACTCGAGAGTTGAGTTTATACACGACCCCCGATTTTCAGGGTGTTACAAAAGGTTTGGTCTCAAATCTGGTCGTTCTTATCACACTCCCATGAGCACCACACTAAAACTTTCCAAGGATGTAAATGGCTAGAGTGTGGATCAACATCTCTGTCGGAGTATGATAGGGAACCTACTATATCTCACAACTAGTCGTCCTGATATGTCTTTTAGTGTGTGAGTATGTGCTCGATATCAGGCAGATCCTAAGGAATCTCACCTGACTGCTATTAAGAGGATCATTAAATACATAGCAGGAACTATCTCTTTCAGACTATGGTATCCATTTGAAATATCCACCATCATCACTAGATACTCTGATGCTAATTGTGCTGGAAATTTGGATGATAAAAAATCAACAAGTGGAGAATGTTTTTATATTGAAAATTATCTGGTCTAATGGCAGAGTAAGAAGCAAAACTTAATATCATTGTCCACCACTGAGGCTGAATACATTGCCGTTGGAAGTTGTTGTGCACAACTCCTTTGGATGAAACAGATGTTGTTGGACTACGGGATTGAACAACCCACGATGAGTCTTTTCTGTGATAATACAAATGCTATCAACATTTCAAAAAATCCTGTTCAACATTCTCAGACCAAGCATATTGACATCTGTCATCATTTTATTCGAGAACTTGTTGAAGACAAGATTATTTTGTTAGATTATGTATCCATAGAAAGGAAACTCGCAGACATCCTCACTAAACCTCTTAATTTAAATAGGCTTTGTAACACCCTGGATTTTTTTCCAACCTGGGGTTAGACGTCCTTAGGCAATGGGTCAACCAAAATACCTTGGTAGTTTCTCAAAATTCGATTCCATAGCCAAAGAAATCACTTAGGATTAATTCCTTTAGAAACTAAGCATAAGTTAGCTAGCGCTATGCTGGAGTAGCTATGAAATTGTCCCTGATCGCTTTAAATACGTTCTACAAGACCTAAAACTTGTAAAACCAATGATGCTATAATATCCTAAAACCTTGGATCAAACTCTAAACCCGTTTGCTTTCAGGAACTCTTTGAAACTTTGTATTGGATCTATACCGCGCGTCGAAAGTCCGATACCTACAATCTTAGACCGTTATGACCGCTTAGCTGGACTTGAAAACATTTTCGAAAATCAAGGCCAACCGACGTTCAGAGGCTATTTCATTGAGCATGGAGTGAAGAGAGTGAGAATAGGGTTAGATTTGGAAATTTTAATTCAAATCTGGCATGTGACTTGGCGCGTTATTATTAAGCGTTCTGACCGTCAGAATTCAGCCAAATTACACCCTCGGATCAGGAAAAATTTCTCTTTCATATCATGAGACTTGTAGACCTGATCTAGGTGCGGTGACCGGTGAACTGAAATTAGACCGTCACGTGCGATCTGCGAACTCTTTCGGTCTGAAAACTTGATGTGTACTAGATCCAGTATGCATGAGTTTAAGTCCGACCGCGTTCGGCCAGGGGACCTCCAGAAATGCTCTTTTGAATCGAAACAGCCCCAATTTGGTTAGACCTCAAGTAAACATTGTTCCCAAGCCTAATTTGGAAAGTTTTTAGGTTATAAAAGGGGTTTAAACCCTCACTTCTCTCACCCATCCGAATTTTCTAGAAACCCTAGCTGGTGTGAGAGAAAAAGTGAGAGTTTGTGAGAGAAGGTGGGAGAGATCTTCCTGCCACCTGCACCAGCTGCTACACGTGCTTAAGCAACGTATCCTAATCGCTTTCCCGGTGATTCCGCCACATTTTTAAGTAAGGAAAACCCTAACCATTTGCTGATTTAGCATTCCGTCGATTCCTTAGCAATGTAGCTTACGAATCTTGTGTATTAGGCTGCCTGTTCGCCGTAAACGAAGCGTATAAGCTCCGTTCGAATCGATTCGCCTCTAGGGAAAAGGTGCGGATTTTAGACGCTTTGATTGGCTGTTTTCAACGCTTTCAATGTCGTTTAATAGTAGATTATCGACGGCAACACCGTTTGACATGTACAACATGCTGTCCATTTTCCGTTTCGTAAACATATGAAAAATATGAGATTTAGGGCATTTTAGTCATTTGTAGGAAATACTGTAAACATCCATATTTTACAGAAATGATTGACATGACTTTTTATCACAATAGGATATTAGGAATGCGTGCATAATTGGTTTGGCGAAGAGATTTGTCCAAAGGCGCACTTTGAGTCAACATACACTATGTAGACTTAAGTGTGTAGACTAAGTGTTTGTATGAATGTTTGTATTAGTATGTATTGAGTATATGGTGTTATGAAATAGTTTTGAGATTGAATTCTCAAGTAATATGATGATGTAAATGATTTTCATCATGTTGCCAATATGTAGGGATTACATTGTATGTATGAAATGCATGTGTTGAATGAATTGCTTAAGTTGTATGTTATAACACGTTGTTAACATGCTTGTATTGTTGTATTTCATTTCTGTTACTCACATATGATTACTGATGTTGTGCACAAATGCTTGGGGCTATACGTTAGTCCAGGAAGTTGGTAATGGATTGAATTCGTGGTTGGCTTCTATTTGCCACGAAGGACGCGTCGATGAACGCGAGTCGTGTTTTGGGTTGGCGGTAGTGGTTAGGCCACACGAAGTATTTTATACACTTCATGTCGTTCAGCTTGAGATGCGCTCGTGCTAGTCGAGCCCGTCAAGTAACCCGACTGGTCATTGTATGTTCACCATGTATGTGTCATAACTTCTTGAACCTAGGGTACTGAACTTACCATTGGAAACCCTGTCAACCATGGTACCTTGATCCATAAATACTCATGATCTGGGCATGGTGGTATGGGACACCGTGGTCGAGCTGTCGGCCTACGCTGGGGCCACAAACCTCCCCGTAGTGACCAGTGAGTACTCTACTCTGAGCAGATTATAGTGGTATGAGACACTATATTCTTGCTGTCGGCCTACACTGATCAGGTGACGAGTCCTTTGTAGTGACCTTGAGTTTATCCTGACACCGCATAGGAGCGACGAGTCCTGATGCAGTCTTAAGGATAATTAGGCTTGTATTGATAAGGTGATGGGGAAGCGGTGCAACGAGTGCGAGCAACAGCCCTGACAGCCCTTGCAGCGACCTACAAATATAATATCGTATGAGATTACTAGGAGTGACGACCCTAGACAGGATCTGTGTTGGGATTGATATAAGGAAGGTACTTTAGTTTCCCAATCCTGCTGTATGAAAAGGACTAATAACTACTTGGTAATCATATCTACATCACATTGCATGTGCCTGGAAGATGTGGAGCACTGTGGGAAGAAAGCATGCCGCGGGCGTAAGATGGTGCCGTATGAGGGAGATCGTCGATGAGGGCATCCATCATGTCATGTCATATTGCATTAACAACAGTATTTAGGAATGTTTGATTTATTGCTGTACTATTATTGCATGATTGATTTGATAACATGCTAATCTCTGCTCTATTATTCCACTGAGTGGATTACTCACTCCCACGTTACGGGATGGTGTTTTCGGACACCCACCAGTCCCTATTGTGATTGCAGATGATGGCGCGGCTTGCGAGGTAGAGTCGGACTTGATGATGATGAGGAGGATCCCTCCTTTATGCGTGTTCTGAATGACGGGATTACAGGGAGATTCATTAGATGTCATGACACTTGTCATTTTATATTTTCAGAGCACTCATGTATATTCTTTATTTCTCTTTTGAGGTATACATGTATATGTTTAACCTGGTAACATGTTCACACTCTGGAGACTTACAATCAATTATATATTATATGTGTGTATCACAGTCTTCCGCTTGTTAATTTAACTGTCTCTGGAGTATGATATGCTGTTCTGGCTTAATCCCACTCATGTTTAATACATTAACATAGATAACATTCAATCATACACATTTATGTTGCATAAGTGATGTTCTGGAACTCGGGAGTGAAGTTTTTACTCGACTCCCGATTTTTGGGGTGTTACAGGCTTAATGATCTTCAAAAATCCATTGGAGTATGCACTCATTGATGATATCCCAGTGACCATGATCCTCATAGGTAAATCTTCACACTGGGACATTCATGGTTAAGTATTAGCCGCAAATCTAAACCTCATAAAATTAACCATGCTAGTTTTGGGAAGCCAGATTATGACCCAAAACATAATCTGGATGTGTTTGTCTAGATGTTGTTCTAGGGTGTTTTGGTATTTTGTCACGTAATTGACAAAGGAGGAGATTGAAAGAGCCCTGGTTTGTCATTAGCTTGAGTGTTGAGTCAACTAGATAGAGAAGCTCCATAGGAAGATCAATCAATTGTCTGCCTCAACCGGATGTGTGCCTGAACTTGCCACAGGTAAATCTAAGCCTCATATCCCATGTCCCAAAACACTAGTATATAAAACCCTTAAAATTGGTTAGAATATCATAGGATTTTTGGGTTAGAAAACTTTTTTACAAATTCAGAAAATCTTTAAGTTTTTTACCTCTGCCAATTTATTGATAGACCAGTCGATATAATCAGGAAATGTTGTCGATGTCCTCGATGATCAATCGATACCATCGAAATGAGGACAAAAGATGTCTAACAACCATATATTCATTTGGACGAAATTACCGAAGTATCGATACCCCTATCGATATCATCAATATTTGAAACTTGAGTCTATTGAAGTTGACTCGATATAATCAACAACAGAAAATTTGTGTCCCTATTTTTTATAGAAAATCATAAAGACCTGCGATATATCGAAGTACTCCTCGATATCCTCAGAATTCAAAAACCGATGATATCGGAAGGCCTTCTATAATATCGGTCTTGGACACAGTTTTTCAGCAACATTTTTTAGGTGATTTTTATCTTGGATCGAGGGTCACTCGATAGAATCGATATTCAAATATCGATGATATCGAAGCCGAATCGATTGCATCGAGAAAGCACATAAATTGTCCAACAAGCTCACTGATAAAATCTTTGGATTTATCGATGCATCGACACGACTATCGATATCATCGACATTCAAATTCCGATGATATCGAGTGTACCTCGATAATATCCTTAACCTAAAAATATTTTAAAGGCCTTGTCTCTCTCATTTTCAAATATCGAGGAATCAATCCTCGTATTGATAAAATCGGAGTTCAAAATCTAATGAGATCGACGCATGTTTTGATCTCCTCAACCAGCTAGCAAAAGGTTTTAAAAGTGTATGACATTTGAGTTTGTTTCATTGAGTGGCCAGTCGATACAATTGAAAGTATACGCTCGATGATATCAACCCTGCTCGATGATATCGAGCTCTGTCATAAATGTGACTATTTTATATCCGTTAAAACTTTTTGTCTATATATGGAGAGCTTATCTTTTGTTGTTGGTAGAGAAAGAAGAGAGTTCTTTTGAGTGTTTAACCTTAGATCATTTACCTAAAGCCCCTTCTCTCAAGGGAGTTCATCCTCCAATTCACCCTCATCACTGATATTCAGTAGAGTGGATTGGGGAATGAACTTCCACATTCAAGGACCCTCCAGCTACCACCTTAATGACAAATCATTAAGCCGGGATGCCTTGTATGCATAAATGATTGGAATCACTCTATCTCCTTTATAGAAAAATATTTGAGAGAAGGATTCCATCATAACCTTAACCTAACTCGTCACCATACATTGGTATATCTTTTGAGTTACGGTTCAAGGAAACAGAATATTCTTCATCAACAAAGGAGGAGATCTTCAACCACTTGCTAAAAGAGACTCATCTACTTATTTGTAAGTTATCAGAGTCTAGAGGACCCTTGTGATTATTCCTTTATAGGATTGGGTCTAAGGTGTTTCTCACCCCTTGCAAGTCCTCTAGAGGCCTCCGGTAGGAGTGTACGTGGTGGGTGCATTGTGTTGGCCCTTGCTTTGTGGAGAGCATAAACAGATAGGGTCTTCTGGAAGATCCTTGGCCAGTGTGCCTAAAAGTGGGTGCGTTCTGTTGACCCTTGCTCGCGAGAGCATAAACAGTTAGTCCAGGTGTAGGTTGTAAAGATTAAAGGTGAACTTGATTTAAAACCTTGGGTTTAGGGTGAACCGTGTGAAACCTCCTTAGTGAAATTCGATACACTCAAGGGTTGAGTGCGATTACCGGGAGTGGAGTAGACACGTAGTCGAACCATTATAAAAATGACCATGTTTGAGATTGTTATTGTCTTTCATTTGTTTATGTGATTTCCTTAAATACTTTAATATCTGATTATCTGAGATCACACCTCACACACACAGTCATATCCATCATAAACTAGTTTGCACATTGTTCATCTTTCAAATAGTTTATTATTGGATCCTCTACTGGGCTTGGAAGCCAGTGGAGTTGCTCTTGTGTAATCCTAATATATGCTTGTTATAAAGATTAGAGTGATAGGATTTTAAATTGTTATAAAATTATTAAAAATTCCTATTCACCCCTCCCCCCCCCCCCCCCCCCCCCCCCCCTCTAGGACATATTGGCATATTTCTACTTCAACTAGATCGATCTTTACCGCAATTTCAAAGCCTGCTGATACCTTTGAAGGATGGATAATATTTGTTGCTCCTTTAGCGAATCCAAAGAATATATATGAATATTTAGATTATCTGGAAGATAATGATAATTCTTCCTTAGTTTATTCTCTGCTGCCTTTGAAAATCTTGTGTGATAATATTTCTCTATCATAAGAAGGTAAGAGACAAAAATACCTCATGGATCTTGTCAAATTACTAATTGATCTTAAAGATTTGAACTTTTGAATAGATAATTGTCATTATCTTGACGGCATTTATTGTTGCTGTAATTTGAACTTGATTAAAAAGAAACGCAATTTTGCATGTTGTTTGCTCAATATTTAAAATTTCATCAGTCAATATATATCTGCAGCATTTTGAAGGCTACACATAGTTTATGCTTTTTGAGTAGTGGAGCTGTAACATCCCGAAAATCGGGGGGTCGAGCAAAAACCCAACTCCAGAGTTCCAAAATGTTATTTATGCAACATAGATATGTATGATTGAATGTTGTCTATGATAATGTATTAAACATGAGTGAGATTAAGCTAGAATAACATATCATACTCCAAAGACAGTTAAATTAACAAGCGGAAGACTGTGATAGTATGTATAACATATATAAACTGTTGTATGTCTCCAGAGTGTGAACATGTTACCAGGTTATATACATACATGTATGCTCCAAAAGTAAACCAAAAGGATATACATAAGTGTTCTCAAAATATAAAATGACAAGTGTCAAGGTTTCTAATCGACCTCCCTGTAATCCCGTCAATCAGATCATGCATAAAGGAGAGATCCTCCTCATCATCATCAAGTCCAGCACCGCCTCGCAGGCCGCGTCATCATCTGCAATCACAACAGGGACAGGTGGGTGTCCGGAAACACCATCCCGTAACGTGGGAGTGAGTGATCAACTCAGTGGGATAAGAGAGCAGAGATTAGCATGTTATCAAATCAATCATGCGATAATAGTAAAGCAGTAATTCAAACAATCCTAATATTGTTGTTAATGCAATATGACATGACGTGATGTATGCCCTCACCGACGATCTCCCTCATACGGCAACATCTTACAACCGCCGCATGCCACACTCCCTAGAGTGCTCCACATCTTCCAGGCACATGCAATGCTATGGTGATATGATTTTCGAGTTGTTATTAGTCCATTCAAACAGCAGGATTGGGAAACTAAGGTACTTCCCTTGTATCAATCCCAACACAGATCCTGTCTAGGGTCGTCACTCCTAGTAATCTCATACGATGTATATTTTGTAGGTTGCTGCAAGGGCTGCCAGGGCTGTTGCACGCACTCGTTGCTCTGCTCCCCCATCACCTTATCAATACAGGCCTACTGTACTCTACTGCTACGGAAGGGTCGTCGCCTCCCGTAGACTCAGAATATGCTCGCGGTCACTACAAAGGGCTGCCAGGGCTGTTGCTCGCACTCGTTGCACCGCTCCCCCATCACCTTATCAATGTAGGCCGACAACAAGAATATAGTGTCCCATACCACCATAATCTGCTCACGAGTCTAGGTGCTCACTGGTCACTACGGGGAGGTTTGTGGCCCCAGCGTAGGCCGAAAGCTCGACCACGGTGTCCCATACCACCATGCCCGGCTCATGAGTCTTTATGGATCAAGGTACCATGGTTAACAGGGTTTACAATAGTAAGTTCAGTACCCTAGGTTCAAGCAGTTATGACTCATGCAGGATGAACATACAACGGCCAGTCGGGTTACTTGACGGGCTCGACTAGCACGATCGCATCGCAAGTCGAACGACATGAAGTGCGTAAAACACTTCGTGTGGCCTAACCGCTGCCGCCAACTCCAACACGACTCGCGTTCATCGACGCGTCCTTCGTGGCCAAGATAAGCTAACCACGAATTCGCTCGGTTGTCGACTGCCTGGACTACGTATAGTCCCAAACACATATGGATCCACGTCAGCGATCATGTGAGAGTATTGGAAATGAAACACAACCATGTGAGCATGTTAACACATGTTATATCGTACAACTTAAGTAAATCATCAAACACATGCCTTTCGTACATATAATGAACTTATGCATATCGCCAACATATAGGAAATCATTTCCATCAGCATATTAATTGAGAATTCAATCTCAAACTAAATCATAACACCATTTAATTCAATACATACTAATACAAGCATTTATACAAACACATTCACTACACACTTAAGTCTACATATAGTATGTCGACCCGAAGTGCGCAATTAGGCGAATCTCTTCGCCAAACTAATTATGTACGCATTCCTAACATTCTAATGTGATAATAAACCATGTCAATCACATCAGCAAAATATGAGTAAAAACAGTACTTCCTACAAATGACTAAAATGCCCTAAATCTCATATTCTTCGTTGGTTTACGAAACAGGAAACGGACAGCATGTTGTACATGTCAAACGGCGTTGCCGTCAAGAATCTACTATTAAACGACATTGAAAGCTTTGGAAACAGTCAATCAAAGCGTCTAAAATTCGCACCTTTTCCCTTATAGGTGAAGTGATTCGAACGGAGCGTATACGCTTCGTCTACGGTGATCAGACAACCTGATACACATGTACATCAGCTACTATTCTATTTGAATCGAAGAAATCTCCAAATCAGCAAGTGGTTAGGGTTTTTCTTACCTAGAAGTGCGTTGGAATCACCGGGAAAGTGATCGGAGTGCGTCGCCTAAGCACGTGCAGCAGCAGCAGCAGGTGGCAGGAAAATCACTCCCACTCTCTCTCACAAACTCTCACCTTTTCTCTCTCCCAATCTAGGGCTTTTTGCAATTTCGGATAGGAGAGAGGAGTGAGGGTTTCAACCCCTTTTATAAGCTTAAAAATGCCCGAAATAGGCTCGGGGATGAAGTTTACTTAGTGCATATCCAATTCGGGGCTGTTTCGGTCTAAAAGATGCTTTCTGGTGGTCCCCTAGCCGAATGTGATCGGACTTAAACTCACGCGTACCAGATCTAGCACGTATTAAGTTTTCAGTCCGGCTGGGTCCGCAGATCGCACGTGGCAGACCAGTTTCAGTTCAGCGGTCACCGCACGTAGATCAGGGCTGAAAGTCTCATGATATAAAATAGAAATTTCTCCTGATCCGAGGGTGTAATCTGGCTGAATTCTTACGGCCAGAATGCTCAATACTGACGCGTCAATTCGTGTGCCAGATTTAAATTTAAAATTCCAATTCTGTCCCTATTCACACTCTCTTCGGTCCGGGCTCAATGAAATGGCCTGTGATTATCGGTTTGACTTGATTTTTGAAATGAGTGTCAAGTCCAGCTAGGCAGTTCTAACGGTCTAAGATAGGAGGTATCGGACTTTCGACGCGCGGTCTAAATCCAATACAAAATTTCAAAGTGGTCCAGAGAACAAACCTGCTTAGAGTTTGGTCCGAGGTTATAGAGCATTATAGCACCATTGGTTCCACTCACTTTGGGCCTTGTAGAACGTATTTAAAGTGATCAGGGACTATTTCCCAGCTACTTTAGCGTCGCGCTAGCTAACTTACACTTATTTTCCAAAGAAATTAATCCTACGTGATTTCTTTGACTATGGAATTGGGTTCTGAGCGATTTCTCAGGTGTTTTAGTTAACCCATTACCTAAGGACGTCTAATCCCAAATTGGCCAAAATCCGGGGTGTTACAATCTACCCCCCTTAAAACACAATATCGTCCCCGACATTGGCGAAGGGTAAGGAATACTTTTCTAAGGGAGGTTCAATCCTACTTAATAACTTAATCGTACATATATCCGAACTCAAAGGTTTCGATCTTGGGCCAGTGGGGAAGAGGCCGACCACGCTTCCGCTGCGCCACTCTGATCGAACGGGAGCATTGACTAACCTAACCGGATTGGACTCCATACGTTCTACCCCCCTTAAAACTTGGTTTTACTTAAAGTTCAAGAGTCTATGCGTCGCTCCGTACATTAGAACGAGGTGCATCTTAAGACCTATCCTTGACATAAATTGGGAAACAACTTCTCTACATGGTTTTCCTTGCTAATGATGCGTTCTATGGCATTGGTACCTATGATCATAGAGATGAGCCTAATCTCTATTGTGATTAAGTTCAGGGGCAGGTATAACTTGGTGGCAAGATGTCGAATTCTCTACTGGCTTTAAGTCCTTAACATTTACCAAGGGCAAAGCAATAACTTGTGGTTGTAGGTGGTCGAGCCAACATGGAAGAAAAGTTGTGTAGTGGGTCTGAGCCGGATACATAGACTTTCTGTCTAGCTAGGACAGAAGATTTATTGTATCCATTCTTAATCCGAGTCGATGCCGATCTTCTGCTTGATCAGAGCATTGGATTTATTGGTAACCACTAGGATTAAGAAGTCGATTCAAACCGCGAATACATCGCTTACATGTAGTTCCTTTATTCCGCATTCCCGAATGCAATAAGCCCTTGGGGAAAGCAATTCTAAGGGGCATGCTAGTACATTCTAAGTTCAATTTGAGGGAGTTATAAATGTTCCCTGAGAGTGAATGGTTCCTTCCTATGGGCAACAACAGAGGTCTATAAGTCATAAGGGGATCTATCGAAGGAAGGGAGTCCCATTCCAACCAAATCTAACCTACTATCCCTTAGCATATATAGGCCTTACACTGCCTAAGACAACTAGTAGCCTAGTCTGTAACTCAGTAGTTATAATCCAAAGCCTAAGTTTATACGTTAAATGGTTCCATACCATTTCTACTACAGGGAGTTGTTCTATTACCTAGGGTCAAGATTATCTAAATGGAATTGAATTTCTTATATCGTCAGATCCTTCAAATCTAGGAGTGCTATCGCTAGGTCCAAAACGCCCAAGGCCTATGTGGCTAGTAGCATTAAGTTGTATTAAATGGACCACATTCCTAGTCCCATGGCGGGTTTGGAAGTGGCATGCTTGGTAAGAGGGTGGGGTGGGATAAAAACTAATTTGTAGGCTGAATCCCGGGAGTTACAATACTCCCGATCTAGAGACAATACCTTACAGCGAACGGAACGACATGCATTCCATTCAAAAAATTTTGGCTACATTAAGCCCAAATCACAACACAAACACATTTTCTACCGGTGACATCACTAGACCCAATAACAACAAAACACGAAAATCCTTAAAACAGTAATCAAACAAGCTACAGGGCAACGACATAGATGCCTAATTCTACCAAAGGACTTCTACCATGGTCCCAACTAACCTTCCTGAATACGATCTAGTTCAGTACTGTCTGTTGCCCATTAGAGCTCTATCAGCCAAGTATTTTCAATACTTCTCAACCGAAGAAAGTTGAGAAATGGGATTTGAGGTTAGCACGATTTTGAGACCCAAAAAGAGGGTAAAGGCTCAAATAAAAATGACATGAGAAGGAGGATGGTGGAAAAGGAGAAAAAGGCTAAAACAGCTTAACAATAGCCATGAAAAATGGGGAAAATACAAGGAAATGGCTAACCAAACTAGAAAAGGGATATCTAGGCATTTTAAAGGGATGCTTCAAGCTCCCCTAGGATGTATTTCCAGAAAGAAAAGAGAATGAAAAAGGGGAATAGAGCACCTCACGATTTCAACTCGATTTGGGGGTTGTAAGAGCTCCAAACAATGAAATCTTCAAGAGGAAGGGCTGCAAACCGAAATAGAATGGTGGAGAGTGGTCGTTTTCAACCAAGGATGGATTTGGGAGTGATTTAAAATCACAGTTTTTGGAATAGGGCAGCAAAAATGAAAATGGAGCTTGGAATGGGGGCCGTTTGTGAAGGAAGTACATCTTTTAGGAGGTTTCAAGGTACGGACCATATACCAGGGGGCTACCCTAGCCCCCAAACTCCTCCAACCCAAAGGTCAGACCCATTTGACGAGTTGCATCGCCGGTGAACTTTTAAATTGGCTAATGAGGCCATATGGGATGGGTTCCCCTTGCCCTAGGGATTCCAAAAAGGTATGGTTCCAAACTTGGTTCATTGTAGATTTCCCTAGGGAGGCCCAAACATCTATTCGAGGATTTTTGGGGCCAATCTGCAATCTCGAATACAAAACCCTATCATGCAGCATATGATTTTGGGGTAGAAGGGGCTAGTACATCCATCTAGCTCATTATTTGCTAAAGAAACCGAAGTTAGAATGTCCTTATGGCTATTTTTCATGAAATTTTACTATTCACTATAAAATTTTGTGAAAGTATGATTTTATGTTATTTTCACATTAGGATTGATGCCTAACATGAAAATGATAATAAATAATTGAAGATTGGAGTGGTGAGAGGAAGAATTTTAAAGATTTCTGGTGAAACGGGGTTTTTAAGCCCTGACGATTGAATACAGGGGTCGTGGTTGTCCCACGGCCCAAGGATTCACATTTACGGGTTTAGAATCGTTCAAAGAACGTCTCAACCCACTTACCTACAACCTAGGAGCTATTCGAGTTGCTTCACGCGACCCTAGATGCGCTACGGACTCGATCACGCGATCGAAATGAATAGACTTTGCCTATTGGTGAATCTGGGATCCTAGAAGTGTTTCTAGACCCTTCTCACACCCACCTAAGTCAAAGGAAGCGATAGCGTGCATCGCGTGACCATAACCCAGGCCCGGTTTAATCCAAATCATGCTCTGATACCATCTGTAACATCCCGAAAATCGGGGGGTCGAGCAAAAACACAACTCCCGAGTTCCAAAATGTTATTTATGCAACATAGATATGTATGATTGAATGTTGTCTATGATAATGTATTAAACATGAGTGAGATTAAGCTAGAACAATATATCATACTCCAGAGACAGTTAAATTAACAAGCGGAAGACTGTGATAGTATGTATAACATATATAAACTGTTGTATGTCTCCAGAGTGTGAACATGTTACCAGGTTATATACATACATGTATGCTCCAAAAGTAAACCAAAAGGATATACATGAGTGTTCTCAAAATATAAAATGACAAGTGTCAAGGTTTCTAATCGACCTCCCTATAATCCCATCAATCAGATCATGCATAAAGGAGAGATCCTCCTCATCATTATCAAGTCCAGCACCGCCTCGCAGGCCACGCCATCATCTGCAATCACAATAGGGACTGGTGGGTGTCCGAAAACACCATCCCGTAACGTGGGAGTGAGTGATCAACTCAGTGGAATAAGATAGCAGAGATTAGCATGTTATCAAATCAATCATGCGATAATAGTAAAACAGTAATTCAAACAATCCTAATACTGTTGTTAATGCAATATGACATGACGTGATGTATGCCCTCACCGACGATCTCCCTCATACGGCAACATCTTACAACCGCCGCATGCCACACTCCCTAGAGTGCTCCACATCTTCCAGGCACATGCAATGCTATGGTGATATGATTTTCGAGTTGTTATTAGTCCATTCAAACAGCAGGATTGGGAAACTAAGGTACTTCCCTTGTATCAATCCCAACACAGATCCTGTTTAGGGTCGTCACTCCTAGTAATCTTATACGATGTATATTTTATAGGTCGCTGCAAGGGCTGCCAGAGCTGTTGCATGCACTCGTTGTTCCGCTCCCCCATCACCTTATCAATACAGGCCTACTGTACTCTACTGCTACGGAAGGGTCGTCGCCTCCCGCAGACTTAGAATACGCTCGCGGTCACTACAAAGGGCTGCCAGGGCTGTTGCTCGCACTCGTTGTACCGCTCCCCCATCACCTTATCAATGTAGGCCGACAACAAGAATATAGTGTCCCATACCACCATAATCTGCTCACGAGTCTAGGTGCTCACTGGTCACTACGGGGAGGTTTGTGGCCCCAGCGTAGGCCGACAGCTTGACCACGGTGTCCCTTACCACCATGCCCGGCTCATGAGTCTTTATGGATCAAGGTACCATGGTTAACAGGGTTTACAATGGTAAGTTCAGTACCCTAGGTTCAAGCAGTTATGACTCATGCAGAGTGAACATACAACGGCCAGTCGGGTTACTTGACGGGCTCGACTAGCACGATCGCATCGCAAGTCGAACGACATGAAGTGCGTAAAACACTTCGCGTGGCCTAACCACTGCCGCCAACTCCAACACGACTCGCATTCATCGACGTGTCCTTTGTGGCCAAGATAAGCTAACCACGAATTCGCTCGGTTGTCGACTGCCTATACTACGTATAGTCCCAAACACATATGGATCCACGTCAGCGATCATGTGAGAGTATTGGAAATGAAACACAACCATGTGAGCATGTTAACACATGTTGTATCGTACAACTTAAGTAAATCATCAAACACATGCCTTTCGTACATATAATGAACTTATGCATATCGCCAACATATAGGAAATCATTTCCATCAGCATATTAATTGAGAATTCAATCTCAAACTAAATCATAACACCATTTAATTCAATACATACTAATACAAGCATTTATACAAACACATTCACTACACACTTAAGTCTACATATAGTATATCGACCCGAAGTGCGCAATTAGGCGAATCTCTTCGCCAAACTAATTATGTACGCATTCCTAACATTCTAATGTGATAATAAACCATGTCAATCACATCAGCAAAATATGAGTAAAAACAGTACTTCCTACAACTGACTAAAATGCCCTAAATCTCATATTCTTCGTTGGTTTACGAAACAGGAAACAGACAGCATGTTGTACATGTCAAACGGCGTTGCCGTCAAGAATCTACTATTAAACGACATTGAAAGCTTTGGAAACAGTCAATCAAAGCGTCTAAAATTCGCACCTTTTCCCTTATAGGTGAAGTGATTCGAACGGAGCGTATACGCTTCGTCTACGGTGATCAGACAACCTGATACACATGTACATCAGCTACTATTCTATTTGAATCGAAGAAATCCCCAAATCAGCAAGTGGTTAGGGTTTTCCTTACCTAGAAGTGCATTGGAATCGCCGGGAAAGTGATCGGAGTGCGTCGCCTAAGCACGTGCAGCAGCAGCAGCAGGTGGCAGGAAAATCACTCCCACTCTCTCTCACAAACTCTCACCTTTTCTCTCTCCCAATCTAGGGCTTTTTGCAATTTCGGATGGGAGAGAGGAGTGAGGGTTTCAACCCCTTTTATAAGCTTAAAAACGCCCGAAAGAGGCTCGGGGATGAAGTTTACTTAGTGCATATCCAATTCGGGGCTGTTTCAGTCTAAAAGATGCTTTCTGGTGGTCCCCTAGCCGAATGTGATCGGACTTAAACTCACGCATACCAGATCTAGCACGTATTAAGTTTTCAGTCCGGCTGGGTCCGCAGATCGCACGTGGCAGACCAGTTTCAGTTCAGCGGTCACCGCACGTAGATCAGGGCTTAAAGTCTCATGATATAAAATAGAAATTTCTCCTGATCCGAGGGTGTAATCTGGCTGAATTCTGACGGCCAGAATGCTCAATACTGACGCGTCAAGTCGTGTGCCAGATTTAAATTTGAAATTCCAATTCTGTCCCTATTCACACTCTCTTCGGTCCGGGCTCAATGAAATGGCCTGTGATTATCGGTTTGACTTGATTTTTGAAATGAGTGTCAAGTCCAGCTAGGCAGTTCTAACGGTCTAAGATAGGAGGTATCGGACTTTCGACGCGCGGTCTAGATCCAATACAAAATTTCAAAGTGGTCTAGAGAACAAACCTGCTTAGAGTTTGGTCCGAGGTTATAGAGCATTATAGCACCATTGGTTCCACTCGCTTTGGGCCTTGTAGAACGTATTTAAAGTGATCAGGGACTATTTCCCAGCTACTTTAGCGTCGCGCTAGCTAACTTACACTTATTTTCCAAAGAAATTAATCCTAAGTGATTTCTTTAACTATGGAATTGGGTTCTGAGCGATTTCTCAGGTGTTTTAGGTAACCCATTACCTAAGGACGTCTAATCCCAGATTGGCCAAAATCTGGGATTTTACAGGAGCTAATGTACTTTTGACTGGCTATATTTTAATTGGACAAGACTGAACTTGTCCTAACTTGACTGGACTTGACTTGACTAGTCTAGATTGAACTAGACTGGACTGACACTACTGGACTTGACTGGACTAAAACTACTGGATTGACACTTACAAATAGTTAGGCTCTTGAGTAGTGGAGCAGCACACAGTTTAAGCTCTTGAGTAGTGGAGCCCACACAATTTTTTATACTCTTGAGTAGTGGAGTCGGGTCTCACTTGATGGTCTTTGTAACTCTTATGAGTTCGCTGGACTTCTCACTACCTGGTAAGTTCACAAACCACGATCCATCAGAGGGGCTCAGTGAAGCTACTGGGGTCGTGAACTCGGTTGGATTTACGCACAGGGCTGGCCATGGTAACTCTCTAGAGTTCATGGGGCGCACAAGGTGACCTTTGGTGTACCTAATCCAGGGCTGTCAGTCCATCAATGAGTAGATTCAGGCCCTTCCTCATGAGTTACTACTAAAATCAAGCCAAAGATTTGGAGGGTCTTACGCATGGTTGACCTATCTATGGACAAGGCCAAAGAGCTCACACTACAGCCAGGATTTTCTTCGCCTGCAAGGTCGGACCCATTCATGGGAGGGTATTTTCATCCGTTCCTGGGGACATTATCGGAAAGCTATACAGGCGGCATGGGTGTTACGCATGACTAGCCGTTGAGGACTTTTTGACCTTTTAGGGCTTTAAGTCGCTAGCTTCATCTGCTGCCCGCATGAGTATGATGGCCTTCACAGGCTTTTTATGGCCACTGACTTCTCACTATTGTTTCAAACCGATCCTAGCCCTCCAAACTAGGGTTCCATCCGTACAAGGACAACTGAAGATTCTTTTTATTAGAGCACGCTGGTTGCCCTAGATGGTATCCTGATTGTTTAATCTAAATTTGATGGTGCTGAGGGAGCTTAGGATGAGATATAAGGCAAGAGGAATCAAACAACAATACCTCTCCTCCTGTTATTACACCACGATAGAAGTTCGCCTGGTTTTCTTCTCCTTCTGAACCCACCACCCAAACTCTTCTAAAGCTTCGAAAGGGCTTATCCATAAGCTTCTTAGGGTCCATATGAATCCTTTGAAAGAAACGGATTGGAGGAAGAAGCATCATTTTCAAAGGCGTCATTATCACCCATACTTCTTCCTTGTTCAAACCGCACCAGGTCGCCACGAGTCGGGGCGAGTTTTGGTCAGATTGGAGCTACTGCTGGCCAAGATTGAAAGAGAGAAAGAAAGGAGTGAGGAAGATGGAGAGATGAAGAGAGAAAGGGTGTGAGTGAGTGCAATTGTTGCACTCGGGTTAAGCCTGAGTCAGATCGAGTTTGATGGTCTTTGCTGGGTGTTTCCAGCAACAGGAAGGTAGAAAAAAGAAGAAGAGAAACATGAAGGCAATAGAAGAATGAAGAAGAAAATAGAGAAGAGAGAAGAAAGGATAGTGCCATTGTCGCACTACTTGCTACATCAGGCGACTCATGCCAACTTTGAACTGAGTTGGGTCCGACCCAGGCCAACAATGGGTTCGGGTTGGGCCTGGTTCAAGTGTTGCTAGGGTTCTCGTAAAGAATGAGACAGGGAGAGAGATCGTGAGGGCCTATTTCTATCGAGTCGGGCTGTAACATCCCGAAAATCGGGGGGTCGAGCGAAAACCTTACTCCCGAGTTCTAAAATGTTATTTATGCAACATAGATATGTATGATTGAATGTTGTCTGTGATAATGTATTAAACATGAGTGAGATTAAGCTAGAACAACATATCATGCTCCAGAGATGGTTAAATTTACAAGCGGAAGACTGTGATAGTATGTATAACATATATAAACTGTTGTATGTCTCCAGAGTGTGAATATGTTACCAGGTTATAAACATACATGTATACTTCAAAAGTAAACCAAAAGAATATACATGAGTGTTCTAAAAATATAAAATGATAAGTGTCAAGGTATCTAATCAACCTCCCTGTAATCCCGTCAATCAGAACACACATGAAGGAGGAATCCTCCTCAACATCATCAAGTCCAGCTCCGCTTCTCGAGCAGCGCCATCATCTGCAATCACAAAAAAGGGACTGGTGGGTGTCCGGAAACACCATCCCGTAACGTGGGAGTGAGTGATCAACTCAGTGGGATAAGAGAGCAAAGATTAACATGTTATCAAATCAATCATGCGATAATAGTAAAGCAGTAATTCAAACATTCCTAATACTGTTGTTAATGCAATTATGACATGACGTGATGTATGCCCTCACTGACGATCTCCCTCATACGTCACCATCTTACGACCGCGGCATGCCACACTCCCTTAAGTGCTCCACATCTTCCAGGCACATGCAATTTAATGGTGATATGATTTCCAAGTTGTTATTAGTCCATTCAAACAGCAGGATTGGGAAACTAAGGTACTTCCCTTATATCAATCCCAATACAGATCCTGTCTAGGGTCATCACTCCTAGTAATCTCATACGATATATGTTTTGTAGGTCGCTGCAAGGGCTGTCAGGGCTGTTGCACGCACTCGTTGCTCTGCTCCCCCATCACCTTATCAATACAGGCCTACTGTACTCTACTGCTACGGAAGGGTCGTCGCCTCCCGTAGACTCAGAATACGCTCGCGGTCACTACAAAGGGCTGCCAGGGCTGTTGCACGCACTCGTTGCTCCGCTCCTCCATCACCTTATCAATGTAGGCCGACAATAAAAATATAGTGTCCCATACCACCATAATCTGCTCACGAGTCATAGGTGCTCACTGGTCACTACAGGGAGGTTTGTGGCCCCAGCGTAGGCCGACAGCTCGACCACGGTGTCCCATACCACCATGCCCGGCTCATGAGTCTTCGTGGATCAAGGTACCATGGTTAACAGGGTTTATAATGGTAAGTTCAGTACCCTAGGTTCAAGCAGTTATAACTCATGCAGGGTGAACATACAACGGCCAGTCGGGTTACTTGACGGGCTCGACTAGCACGATCGCATCTCAAGTTGAATGACATGAAGTGTGTAAAACACTTCGTATGGCCTAACCACTGCCGCCAACTCCAAAACACGACTCGCGTTCATCGACGCGTCGTTCGTGGCAAATACAAGCTAGCCACGAATTTTCTCTGTTACCGACTGCCTGGACTAAGTATAGTCCCAAACAATTATGAATCCAATCAGCAATTCATGTAAGAGTATTGGAATTGAAATACAACTATGTGAGCATGTTAACACATGTTATATCGTACAACTTAAGTAAATCATCTGACACATGCTTTTCATACATATAGTGAAATTATGCATATCGCCAACATATAGGAAATCATTTCCATTAGCATATTAATTGAGAATTCAATCTCAAACTAAATCATAATGAAATCATCAAGCACATGTTATAACATACAACTTAAGCGAATCATCAAGCACATGCATTTCATTCATATAATGAAATCATGCATATGGCTAACATGTAGAAAATCATTTACACCAGCATATTAATTGAGAAATCAATCTCAAACTAATTCATAACACCATTTAATTCAATACGTACTAATACAAGCATTTATACAAACACTTACACTACACACTTAAGTCTACATATAGTATGTCGACACGAAGTGCACATTTAGGCGAATCTCTTCGCCAAACTAATTATGCATGTATTCCTAACATTCTAATGCGACAAGAAGCCATGTCAATCACGTCAGCAAAATATGCATGAAAACAGTACTTCCTACAAATGACTAAAATGCCCTAAATCTCATATTCTTCGCCGGTTTACGAAACAGGAAACGAACAGCATGTTGTACATGTCAAATGGCGTTGCCGTCGATAATCTACTATTAAACGACATTGAAAGCGTTGAAAACAGTCAATCAAAGCATCTAAAATCCGTACCTTATCTCTTATAGGTGTGTGAATTCGAACGGAGCGTATACGCTTCGTCTACGGCGAATAGAGAACCTGTTTTATAAGATTTATCAACTAACAAGCTATGGAACGAAAGAAATCTCAAATCAGCAACTTCTAGGGTATTTTCTTACCCGAAAATGTGAAGAAATCACCGGCGAAGTGATTGAAGCGTGTTGCTAAAGTACATACAGCACGTGGCACAAGCAGCAAGGAATTCTCCTCCAATCTCTCTCACAAACTCTCACCTTTTCTCTCTCCCAATCTAGGGTTTTTCCCAAATTCGGATGGGAGAGGGGAGTGAGGGTTTCAAGCCCTTTTATAAGCTTAAAAATGCCCAAAACAGGCTCCGGTATAAAGTTCACTTAGTGCATAACCGAATCGGGGCTGTTTCGGTCCAAAAGATACTTTCTGGTGGTCCCCTGGCCGAATGCGATCGAACTTAAGCTCATGCATACTGGATCTAGCATACATCAAGTTTTCAGTCCGGCAGGGTTCGCAGATCGCACGTGGAGGTCCTGTTTCAGTTCAGCGGTCACCGCACGTAGATCAGGGCTGCAAGTCTCATGATATGAAATAGAAATTTTTCCTGATCTGAGGGTGTAATTTGGTTGAATTCTGACGGTCAGAACGCTTAATACTGACGCGTCAATTCATGTGCCAGATTTGAATTTCAAATTCCAAATCTGTCCCTATTCGCACTCTCTTCAGTCCGGGCTCAATGAAATAGCTTGTGATTATCGGTTGGACTTGATTTTTGAAATGATTGTCAAGTCCAGCTGGGCGGTCCTAACGGTCTAAGATAGGAGATATTGGACTTTCGACGCGTTGTCTAGATCCAATACAAAGTTTCAAAGTGGTCTAGAGAACAAACCTGCTTAGAGTTTGATCTGAGGTTATAGAGTATTATAGAGTCATTAGTTCTACTCGCTTTGGGTCTTGTAGAACGTATTTAAAGTGGTCCAAGTTAATTCTACTGAGTATTCAGTTTGGTACTCAACCAAACTCTACCCTAATTATGGCAGAATACGGTCCTAGAGCCATTCTATCCTCCATTTTGAGAACTTCTAGGTATTATATAATTTTTATTATTTTTCTGGGGGTTCATCATCAAGTTTACCCTAACTCAGGTCAGTGTACTTAGAATCTCTGATCGAATCTCAATGACCGCTGAACTGAAATTAGTCTGCCACGTGCGATCTGGAAACCCGATCAAATTGAAAACTTAATGTGATCAGGATCCAATATCCATGAGCTTAAGTCCGATTGCATTTAGTCAGGGGACCTCCAGAAACGTTCTTTTGGATCGAAAGAGACCCGATTTGGCTATAACCCAAGTATACCTTGGTTTAAAGTCTAAATAGGTGAGTTTCTCCCATACGAATTTGCAAAAACCCTAGAGAAGAGAAGAGAGAAAAGAGAGAGATTCCGTGAGAGTTGTGAGGAGAGTTTCCTGTCACTCAATCCTGCTACTACACGAGCTCACCCATCGTGTTCTAATCACTCTTCTGGTGATTTCGACTTCATTCTAGGTAAGAAAAACCTAACCTCAACCTGTTTTAGGGATTCCATCGATACCAATAGCGAAGTAGCTGATTTAACTTGTGATATAGGTCGTCATACAGAGGTTGACGAAGCGTAGAGTTTCTATTCGATTCGTTACGCTTCTACGGCGTAAGGTGAGGATTTTAGATGCTTAGGTTAACTGTTTTCAAAGTTTTCAATGTCGTTTAATAGTAGATTATCGACAAGAATGCTATTTAACATGTAGAACATGCTGTCTGTTTTCCATTTCGATTACGTACGGAGAATATGAGATTTAGGGTATTTTAGGTATTTATAGGAAATATCGTATACGTTTGTATTTTGTCGATATGATTGTCATGAGTATTTGTCGTGTTATTATACAAGTCATACGTGTATGATCTGTTTGGCGAAGAGATTCGCCCTAATGCACACTTTGGGTCGACATACGCTATGTAGACAAATGTGTATAGACTAAGTGTTTGTATAAAAGTATGTATTAGTAAGTATTGAGTAAATGTTGTTGTAGAATAGTTTTGGGATTGGATTCTCAATTAATATGATGATGTACATGATTTCCTCCATGTTGTTATATTGAATTGATTTCCTTATATATATGAAATGCTTGTTTTTGGTTGATTTGCTTGTGTTGTATGTTATAACATGTTATTAACATGCTTGGATTAATTATGTTTCATTTCTGTCATTCTCACATAATCACTGATGTAGATTACAAGTGCTTGGGGCTATACTCTAGTCCAGGAAGTCGGTAACAGATTCGAAATCGTGATTGGATTCTATTCACCACGAAGGACGCGTTGATGAACCCGAGTCGTGCTTTGGGTTGACGGCAGTGGTTAGGCCACACGAGGTGTTTTATGCATTTCATGTCGTTCAGCTTGAGGTGCGCTCGTACTAGTCGAGCTCGTCAAGTAACCTGATCGACCATTGTATGTTCACCTTGTATTGGTCATAATTGCTTAAACCTAGGGTACTGAACTTACCAGAGATAACCCTGATAACCATGGTACCTTGATCCATTAAGACTCATGAGCCGGGCATGGTGGTATGGGACACCGTGGTCGAGCTGTCGGCCAACGCTGGGGCCACAAACCTCCCCGTAGTGACCAGTGAGCACCTCAGACTCGTGAGCCGATTGTGGCGGTATGGGACACTACATTCGAGCTGTCGGCCTACTCTGATTGGTGACGAGCCCTTTGTAGTGACCTTAAGTGTATTCTGAGTCTACGAGAGGCGATAACCCTTCCATAGCAACAAGAGTACAACTAGGCCTGTATTGATAAGGTGATGGGGGAGCGGAGCAATGAGTGTGTGCAACAGCCCTGACAGCCCTTGCAGCGACCTAAAAATATACCATCGTATGAGACAACTAGGAGTGAGGACCCTAGACAGGATCTGTGTTGGGATTGATATAAAGGAAGTACCTTAGTTTCCCAATACCACTGTATGAAAGGACTAATAAAAACTTGGTAATCATATTCATATCGCACTACATGTGCCTGGAAGATGTGGAGCACTGAGGGAAGAAAGCATGCCGCGGACGTAAGATGCTGTCGCATGAAGGAGTATGTTGGTGAGGGAACACATTATACTGCATGTCATACTTGCATTAACAATAGTATTTAGGAATGTTTGATTGTTTGCGTTACTATTATCGCGTGATTGATTTGATAACATGCTAATCTTTACTCTATGATTCCACTGAGTTGATCACTCACTCCTAAGTTACAGGATGGTGTTTGCAACACTTACCAGACTCTGTCTTAGATGCAGGTTGTGAGGCGATTCAAGAGCTGGAGCCGGAGTACTTCGAGGACGAGGACGAGTTCTCTTATATGTAGTTTTCTGATGACTTCGCGTAGGTGGCCTGGATCAGCGGGATTTTGCTAGTTGGACTATCGTGTGACATTTGATTTTGGTTTGTTATATGTACATGTGACTCAGGGTTATATTCATACTTTGGAGACAGTTCGAGATTATTTTGTTTTTCATACAGTGATATATATATATATATATTCTTCAGTCTTTCGCTTGCATTTATCACTGGATTTGGAGTATGAATTGCAATTTTGGTATAATCTCACTCATGTTAATGCACTAACTCAGACAACATTGAATCATAAGCATATTTGTTGCATAAGTGATGGTCTGGAACTCGAGAGTTGGGTTTTTACACAACCCCCAATTTTCAGGGCGTTACAAGTTGGTATCAGAGCATGATTTGGATCAAACCGGACCTGGGTTGTGGTCACACGACATACTCTATCACCCTTTTGACTTAGGTGGGTGTGAGAAAAACCTAGAAACACTCATAGGACCACAGTTTTTCCAATTGGTGAAGTTCACTCAAATCGATCATTTTGATCGAGTCCGTGTGCATCCGTGGTCACATGAAACGACCTCGGACCACGTCTAGTTCATGTATGGATGGTTCTAGACTTCTATTGACCCTATCCCAGTTGTTAAAAATTGTCAAATGCGAATATACATCAGTTAGTACCCGAAATGACCAAAAATAGTTTGAAACGGAGTCGTGGGCCCACCCACGCTGATCTAGAATGATCCAGGGTGATACCCACATGAATTTTGGGCCCTCAGGGCAGGAGGACCTCGCCCAAATGGCTAGGCCTCGCCAAACAACACAGTGAGTGGTGAGGCCTCATCGAGTCGGCGAGGCCTCATCGAGTCGGCGAGGCCTCGTCGAGTTGGCGAGGCCTCGCCGATCAGTGGGCCCCATTTGGGTGGGCCTTCAGGCCGATCACCTTTGGGGGTTAGGGTAGCCCCTTGGTATACGGGCCGTCCGTTAAAACCACCCTAAACCCTTTCCTCCTTCACAAACCATACCCCCAAGATCTCCCTTTCCCTCCTAGTTGCCGATTTCTCTCTCAAATCCCATTTCTAATCACTCCCATCGTCGATTTCTGCCTCAACCCATGCCCCTCCATCGTTTACAGCTATACACACTCTCCTCTCTCTCCGTTCTCATTCGTTGGAGCTCTCCCATCCCCCATTTGAGGCTAGAAATCATGTGAGCTTCTAACCCAACCCATTTCAACCTTTTTCCTTTATAATCCCAGCCTTTTGGGGCCTGTTTCCCTCCTCTATCAAACCTAGATTCATGGTAGCCCATTAGGTCAGCCCAATCTCCCCATTTCCTTCATTTTTCATGGCCTTTATAGAGGTTATTTTAGCTTTTTTCTCCCTTTCCACCGTCCTCTCTCTCATAGGAAAGAGGAAGACCGCCGCTGATGAAGTTGGGCCTAGTCGCCCTTCGCATTTAAGGAAGCCAAGAGGTGGCGCCTCTAGTTCAAGCATCGCCGTAAGTCCAAGTGCAGCTCATGAGTTTCAGACGAAGTGAGATCTTGATCCCCGATCTCCTGCTGGAAGGGCCTGGTTGGCGGAACAACCCCATGAAGTTTATGAGGGCCGTCGGGTCCTTTTTGAAGCTCAGGTGGATGGGTGACTCTTTGGAGAATATCAGTTGCTCGAGCTCCTGGAACAGGCACAGTAGGGTCCGCTATTTGATGCCAGGCAACGCGCCAACGCAAGCACGGTCCGAGCTTTCTATGTTAACATTCATGAGGCTACGCTGGAACCCTTATAGTTCTGGATCTTATGTGGAGTGGATTTATGGGCCACAGTTGACGTCAGATTGATATCTCGGCTTCTGAATGTGCCCGTTGGCGAGGTACATGTGAGCGCTAAGAATCTGAATAGTATGCGTGAAAGGGACCGCCGCACACGTTCCCTTTGTGGTCGACTAGTTGAGTGGTAGCCAAACCGGAGTCTTCTTACATCCCATATGATAGGCGACTTTAACTTGCTCCATCACATTTTCACATTCAATGTCTACCGTAGGTGGAGCAACCGTAGTGAGTGTACACACCTCATGGTGGACTTCCTGTATCAGGTGGGGAAGAGGGCAAACCTGTGTGTGCCTTCGTTCGTGTTGCGATAGATAGTTCAGGTTGTATGCTTGAGGAGGAGGACTGAGTCGCTCCCATACGGTCGACTCATATGCAGGATTACACGTGAGTTTTGGTTATGGCCTTAGTGGGGAGATGCCAGTGCCGATTCATCAGATCAATGAAGCTACTCTCAATCGGATGGAGATCGGGCCATGACAACATCAAGCTCGACTTGAGGAGAGAGAAGATGAGACTGAGAGTGAAGAAGAAGAGAGTGAGGAAGAAGCTGGGGTCGAGATCCAAGAAGAGGAAGAACTAGAGGCCCAGAGCACAGATGAGAGCTCCCCTCCTACGGTTCCAGAGCAGGGCACTGGCCAGGCTACTTAGGATGCTCGTATAGCTCACCTGGAGGAGGATCATGCTGCCCTACACAGGGCCAGTTTACCTTGCGACAGGACATTACGGACCTGCGGGGCTTTGTGAAGCGCAAGTTGAAGAAGGTGACCAGCACCTTAAAATCTATCTTGTGTTGCCTGCAGGATAAGGGTGCCCCTCCTCCATCGCCAGACTCGGACGAGTGATTAGATTTCAAATGTTTGTAGGTCATATGTAGGTTGTTTTGTGTTTTCTGTGTGTGAGCATGAGAAGGCTTAGTAGTTGGTTTATGTTGCAGTTGTAGCTTTGTCTAGCTTAGTTTCCCATGTGTTTCTTGTCATGATACATGTAAGGATATATCTCTTGTATTGTGACAAATTTTGATTGAATGAAATGCATGGAGTTTCTTCGGTTGTTATGTGAATGATTGTGTGGTGTGTTTGTGCTATTGCTGAAACTGTCTAAGTTGTATCCTATTTTGAATATAGGGAATGCCACCTAAGGTTACTCGGAGCACGACACGTCTTAGGCTGGGTGAGCCGATGGATCGGGTCCCTCCCTAGAGTGATGATCATATAGACCCTGCTGTGGGCCTGATTCGTGAGACTACACCTGAGTTTCAGCCTTCTGCAGGTCCTACAGTCGGACCACCACCTTTCACACCGCCAGTTAGAGAGCAGTACCGTGCGTCTTCCTCGACCCAGTATGTGCCTCAGCCTACTCCACCTCCTGATAAGTTTGAGCAGTTAATGATCATGATGCACCAGCAGCATCAACAGATTTTGACTACCATTGCAGGGGCCTTAACACAGGGTGGGAGTGCGACTCCAGCTGTGCCACCTGTGCATCCAGCTGAGGATGCTGGGACTTCGACTCAGGATGAGGGTATGGCTCATCCTGCACCATCTGCCTACCCTACGGGGAATGCTGCTAATACCTGAGGCCTACTTGAGCGATTTCAGCGCTTGCGGCATCCTACTTTTGTGGGTTCTCACAGACTTGAGGAGGCCAAGTACTGGCTCGACCGTATCTCGAAGATGTTGAGGATGCTGCACTGCTCAGAGTCTGAGTAGGTTGAGTTGGCCACTTTCATGTTCGAGAGAGAGGCCAGCTTATGGTGGGATAGTATACATCTGGACTTGGACAGCATTCGAGTTCCGTTTCCATGAGAAATATTATCCGCAGACCTACCGACGTGAGAGTGAGAATGAGTTTTTACGCCTCAGGCAGGGAGGCATGTCAGTTATAGAGTATGAGCATCGATTTACGGAGTTGGGCAGATACGTCCCTATGATACTTGCTGACTAGCAGGTGTGCATACGATGATTTTTTGAGGGCTTACAACCTGACATTCGATCGAAGATGTGTTGTGTCAGCATACCCTCTTATGCCGAGCTGATACATATGTGCATGCGGGCAAAGCAGGATGTTGATCGACTGGCACGTTCTCGTGGCCGTATGGTTGCTAGGCCACGACTAGATGATCAGGGCAGACCACTCCTTGGCAACCTCGCATCGATTCTCCTCCTAGTACTACAGCGCCAGTACTTCCGATGAGGCGCCCAGGTGTGACCTATACTTACTGTGGGAGACTGGGTCACACTGCAGAGAGCTGCTTTGCTCGGATGAGAGATAGTGGGTTTTCACCACCGCAGAAGATCGATCATCCTCGCCCACAGGAATTATTCGCTCCACCGTTGCGGTCAGCTCCTGCACATCCTTCTTTCAAATCTCCCGTACCTCAGTTTTGGCCGCCTCAACGGCCCATGGTACCACGGCCGAATCGTCCATAGCAGGCTCAGGTACATGCATTAACAGCAGAGGCATCCGGGATAGAGACTACCCCGCCCTTGGCCTTTGAGGTCACAGCCCAGGTACTCCTATATTCGTGCTGGTGGATACAAGATCCATGATTTCATTGATATCGCATTCAGTAGTCAAGTGCCTTGGGCTACCGACTACTCGGATGGATGGGGTGTGAGTTCTTACAACACACGGGACCTTTTCTGATGCCACTATGATGTGTGAGGGTTGTTTACTAGATCTAGGGGACAAGACGATGGCTATTGACCTTGTCGTCGACCCCTCTCTCTATTATCTCGACGTCATTCTTGACATGGATTGGCTGACTACAGGGAGGGTTGAGATTGATTGCGAGACCCTTATAGTGACAGTCTACGAGCAGGAGGGCACGTCCTTTACATTTCCAGTGCAGGTTAATCTCCCCTTTTGAGTACTTAGCTACGCTTCTTTATTGAGGGATGTTGATGCCCCGACACTTGAGCGCACGCCAGTAGTCCGTGATTATGAGGATTTGTTCAGGAAGATTCCTGGGTTGCCACCTCAGCGTGAGATTGATTTTAATATCGACCTGGTACCCGATTTGACGCCCATGTCACTGCCGATGTATCGCATGGCCCCGTGTGAGATGGAAGAGTTGAGGAAACAGATCGATGATCTGTTGGAGGTTGGCTTCATACGACCGAGTGTGTCTCCTTGGGGAGCACCGGTGCTATTTGTGATGAAGAAGGATGGTTCACTGCAATTGTGTATTGATTATCGTAGGTTAAATCAGATTACGGTGAAGAATAGATACCCTTTGCCCAGGATTGATGACCTATTTGATCAACTGAGAGGAGCGCAGTACTTCTCAAAGATTGATCTGCAGTCAGGGTATCACCAGCTACGCGTCAGGGATGAGGACGTGTAGAAGATAGCCTTCAGGACCAGCTTTGGCCACTACGAGCTCCTCGTAATGTCGTTCGGTCTTACAAACGCACCAGCTGTGTTCATGAATCTGATGAACAGAGTATTTTGGCCATTCCTCTATCGATTCGTCATCGTGTTTATAGACGAAATTTTGGTATATTCTAGGAGTCGAGAGGAGCATGAGGAGCACTTGTGATTAGTCCTGGATACACTGAGACAACACCAGTTGTTCGCACAGTATAAGAAGTGCGACTTCTGGAAGGAGGAAGTTAAGTTCCTGGGATGTGGTGTTCAAGGATGGGATGGCGGTGGACCTTGCTAAGGTAGCCGCGGTGCAGGATTAGAAGCAGCCTCGTTCGGTTACCGAGGTGAGGAGCTTCCTAGTACTTGCTTGCTACTATCGACGATTCATTCGGGACTTCTCCAAGATAGCCAGACCCTTGACTCAGTTAACATGGAAGGATTTAAAGTTCGCTTGGAATGAAAAGGTGTAGGCAACTTTTCAGGAGCTGAAGGACAGGCTGACGTCCGCCCCTTTGCTAGTATTGCCAGAGAAAGGGGTTAAGTACACGATATACACCGATGCGTTTAGCGTTGGTCTAGGTTGTGTCCTTATGCAGAAGGACAGGGTAATTTCGTATGCCTCGAGACAATTAAGGAAGCACGAGGAGAATTGCCCTACACACGACCTTGAGTTGGCAGCCTTCATTTTCGCATTGAAGCTCTAGAGACATTACCTCTACGGGGAGGAGTTCGAGCTCTTTTGCGGCCACAAGAGCCTCAAGTACATATTCACGTAGCGGGACCTAAATATGACGCAACGGCGATGGATGGAGACTTTGAAGGACTTTAAGTTTGAAATTTTCTACCATCCGGGCAAGGCGAACCTTGTGGCTGACGCGTTGAGCCGCAAGAAGGCGATAGAGTTTGCGGCTCCACTGATGGTAGCTAAGTGGGACATGGTTGAGTTTTTGTGAGACTTTGAGCAGAAACTCACTGTGGAGGAGCCATTTGAGTTTATCGCACATGTTCAGGTGCGACCACTTGTCGATGACAGGGTCATCGCGTTGCAGAGGGATGATGTGCGTCTGATTGAGCTTCGAGAGCAGGCCAGTGATGATGCAGACGTCGAGTGGCGAGTTGGAATGGATGGGGGCTTATGTTATCATGGCTGCCTATGCGTCCCAGATATCTCTGACTTGAGACAAGAGATTCTCGAGGCTGCACACAGTTCCAGACTTGCGATGCATCCGAGCAGTACAAAGATGTATCGCAATGTGAAGAGGACATATTGGTGGGATGACATGAAGACCCACATCACAGATTTCGTGTCCCGTTGTCTCACTTGCCAACAGGTGAAAGCAGAGCATCGCCGACCTCCTGGACTCCTTCAGCCTATGCCTATAGCTGAGTGGAAGTGAGACTTTATTTCTATGGATTTCATTTCGGGACTACCGAAGACAAGGAAGGGACATAATTCTATTTGGGTGATCATCGACAGTTTGACAAAGTCTGCGCACTTCCTACCGATCAGAGTTACGAACTCTACAGACGAGTTGGCTAGACTATACATCAAGGAGATAGTGCGTCTGCATAGAGTTCCCTTAGAGATCGTGTCGGACCGAGACACTTGCTTTACTTCTATTTTCTGGACTCGCATCCAGGAAGCTATGAGTGTGAAGTTGAAGTTCAGTACTGCTTTTCACCCACAGACGGACGGTCAGACAAAGTGGGTGAACCAGATTTTAGAGGACATGCTGCGGGCTAGCGTGTTGGATTTCAAAGACAGTTGGGATGATTTTCTTCCATATGGGGAGTTCGCGTACAACAACAGTTTTCAGGCGAGTATCAGTATGACACCTTATGAGGCCTTGTATGGGCGTCCTTATCGAGCACCACATTACTGGGCAGAGGTCGGTGAGTGTAGATTGATCGGCCCAGATATAGTGCAGGCGACCTCAGAGAAGATTGACATCATCAGACGCTGACTTCTTACAGCGCAAAGCAGACAGAAGAGTTATGCCGATACGAGATGACGCCCGCTAGAGTTTGTGGTTGGGGATCACGTATTTTTGAGAGTTTTCCCTATAAAAGGAGTTCTTTGGTTTGGAAAGAAGGGGAAACTAGCACCACAATTTATTGGTCCATTTCAGATTCTTGACCGTGTGGGTGTAGTGGCATATCGTCTGGCTTTGCTTACGCCTCTTGCGAGCGTACACAACGTATTTCATATTTCTATGCTGAAGAAATACATTCCTGATCCTTCCCATATCATTAGATGGGAGCAGGTGCAGTTAGGTGAGGATGTTACATATATACTGCGACCGGCGCGTATATTAGACAGGAAGCAGTAAGTATTGCGTAGCAAGGTCATCCCCCTTGTGAAGGTGTTGTGGACGCATCACACTAAGGAAGAGGCTACTTGGGAGACAGAAGCCGAAATCAGAAAGAACTACCCACAGCTTCTCGAGGAGTATGAAAAGGTACAAATTTTGAGGATGAAATTTATTATTTAAGGGGGGTAGATAGTAACGTCTCGAAAAAATCCATACAGGGGCCTGAGTACCACCTCGATCAGAAATCACTTAGGATTAATTCCTTTAGAAATTAAGCGTAAGTCAACTATCACTATGTTAGATTAGCTGTGAAATTAGCACTGATCGCTTTAAATACGTTCTGCCAGACCCAAAACTTGTGGAATCGTTAACGCTATAACGTCCTAAAACCAAGGATCAAACTCTAAACCCGTTTGCTCTCAGGAACCCATTGAAACTTTGTATTGGATCTAAACCGTGTGTCGAAAGTCTAATTTCTACAATCTCAGACCATTATGACCACTTAGCTGGACCTGACAATCGTTTCAAAAATCAAGCCCAACTGATGTTCTGAGGCTATTTCGTTGAGCCTGGAGCAAGGAGGGTGAGAAAGAGTGAAATTCTTTATAAATTAAATGTGATTTAAATAAATCTGGCACGTTTCGCTTGCGGTTAAGTATAAGCATTAAGACCGTTGGAATGTGACCCAAATACACCCTCGGATCAGGGAACATTTCCCACTCAGGTCAGTGTACTTGGAATCTCTGATCGAATCTCAGTGACCGCCGAACTGAAATTGGTCCTCCACGTGCAATCTGGAAACCCGATCGAATTGAAAACTTAATGTGACTAGGATCCAACATCCATGAGCTTAAGTCTGACCGCATTTAGTCAGGGGACCTCCAGAAACGTTCTTTTGGATCGGAAGAGACCCGATTTGGTTATAACCCAAATATACCTTGGTTTAAAGTCTAAATAGGTGAGTTTCTAACCTATTTAAGGAACTTAAACCCTCTCACATCCCTTCCATACGAATTTGCAAAAATCCTAGAGAAGAGAAGAGAGAAAATAGAGAGATTCCGTGAGAGTTGTGAGGAGAGTTTCCTGTCACTCGATCCTGCTACTACACGAGCTCACCCATCGTGTTCTAATCACTCTTCCGGTGATTCCGACTTCATTCTAGGTAAGAAAACCCTAACCTCAACCTGTTTTAGGGATTCCATCGATACAAGTAGCGAAGTAGCTGATTTATCTTGTGATATAGGTCATCATACAGACATTGACGAAGCGTAGAGTTTCTATTCGATTCGTTACGCTTCTACGGCGTAAGGTGAGGATTTTAGATTCTTAGGTTAACTGTTTTCAAAGCTTTCAATGTCGTTTAATAGTAGATTTTCGATAAGAACGCTGTTTGAAATGTAGAACATGTTGTCTGTTTTCCATTTCGATTACGTACGGAGAATATGAGATTTAGGGTATTTCAGGTATTTATAGGAAATACCGTATACGTACGTATTTTGCCTATATGATTGTCATGAGTATTTTTCATGTTATTATACAAGTCATGCGTGTATGATCTGTTTGGTGAAGAGATTCGCCCTAATGCACACTTTGGGTCGACATACGCTATGTAGACAAATGTGTGTAGACTAAGTGTTTGTATAAAAGTATGTATTAGTAAGTATCGAGTAAATGTTGTTGTAGAATAGTTTTGAGATTGGATTCTCAATTAATATGATGATGTACATGATTTCCTCCATGTTGTTATATTGAATTGATTTCCTTATATACATGAAATGCTTGTGTTTGGTTAATTTTCTTGTGTTGTATGTTATAACATGTTGTTAACATGCTTGGATTAATTGTGTTTCATTTCTGTCATTCTCACATGATCACTGATGTAGATTACAAGTGCTTGGGGCTATACTCTAGTCCAGGCAGTCGGTAACAGATTCAAAATCATGGTTGGATTCTATTTACCACGAAGGACGCGTCGATGAACCCGAGTCGTGCTTTGGGTTAACGGCAGTAATTAGAGCACACGAGGTTTTTTATGCACTTCATGTCGTTCAGCTTGAGGTGCGCTCGTACTAGTCGAGCTCGTCAAGTAACCCGACTGACCATTGTATGTTCACCTTGTATTGGTCATAATTGCTTGAACCTAGGGTACTGAACTTACCAAAGATAACCCTGATAACCATGGTACCTTGATCCATTAAGACTCATGAGCCAGGCATGATGGTATGGGACACCGTGGTCGAGCTATCGGCCTACGCTGGGGCCACAAACCTCCCCGTAGTGACCAGTGAGTACCTCAGACTCGTGAGTAGATTATGGCGGTATGAGACACTACATTTAAGCTGTCGGCCTACTATGATTGGTGATGAGCCCTTTGTAGTGACCTCGAGCGTATTCTAAGTCTACGAGAAGCGACGACCCTTCCGTAGCAACAAGAGTACAACTAGGCCTGTATTGATAAGGTGATGGGGGAGCGGAGCAACGAGTGCCTGCAATAGCCCTGACAGCCCTTGCAGCGACTTAGAAATATACCATCGCATGAGACTACTAGGAGTGACGATCCTAGACAGGATCTGTGTTGGGATTGATATAAGGGAAGTACCTTAGTTTTCCAATACTGCTGTATAAAAGGACTAATAACAACTCGATAATCATATCCACATCGCACTGCATGTGCTCGGAAGATGTGGAGCACTGAGGGAAGAAAGCATGCCGCGGACGTAAGATGGTGTCGCATGAGGGAGTATGTCGGTGAGGGCACGCATCATACTGCATCTCATACTTGCATTAACAACAGTATCTAGGAATGTCTGATTGTTTGCTTTACTATTATCGCGTGATTGATTTAATAACATGCTAATCTTTGCTCTATGATTCCACTGAGTTGATCACTCACCCCCACGTTACGGGACGGTGTTTGCAACACTTACCAGACTCTGTCTTAGATGTAGGTTGTGAGGCGATTCAGGAGCTGGAGCCGGACTACTTCGAGGACCAGGACGAGTTCTCCTATATGCAGTTTTTTGACGGCTTCTCATAGGTGGCCTGGATCAGCGGGATTTTGCTAGTTGGACTATCTTGTGACATTTGATTTGGTTTGTTATATGTACATGTGACTCAGGGTTATATTCATACTTTGGAGATAGTTCAAGATTGTTTTGTTTTTCATAAGTGATATATATATTCTTCAGTCTTCCGCTTACGTTTTATCACTGGATCTGGAGTATGAATTGCAATTTTGGTATAATCTCACTCATGTTTATGCACTAACTCAGACAACATTGAATCATAAGCATATTTGTTGCATAAGTGATGGTCTGGAACTCGGGAGTTGGGTTTCTACACGACCCCCAATTTTCAGGGCGTTACAGTGAGTCCACCTTCTCCTTCCTGATTGAAGTTTGTTTCGATTACAATTATCAATGTTACCCTTATTATCATCATTAGGATTGTAACACTAAATATGATTAACCATTAGTAAATTACCTTACTAATGTTAGTTATTACAGACAAATTACAATTGTTAAATATTAGCGTTTTATTCTTCACTCTTAAATATAATTATTGACAGTTATGATCATCATCATTAGAAAATATTATCATTTTCCTTATGGGATTAGTATAAATCTTGTTGATATGATTATTAGGTGTTAGTCCTTGTTATATTATGGTTAGTAAAAATTTTATTATTATTACTTGTATTATTTAAGATATTATTAGTCATTATAAGAGTATTGGATAATGTTGAAATATTTAAATACGAACTTGTGAATGATTATTATTAATATTGATTATTTAATACTTCTATTATAACTATTACATCATTCATGGTACAATAATAATAATAATAATATCAGAGTTCAAATCCTAGAATCTAAGTTTAAGACTAAACCCTAAGATGAAAATCATAATTTTACAATAAAAATCCTAAGATAAATAATTCAAACCCTAGGCTATGATCTTAAACCTAGGTAGTGCATAGAACTTGGATCTAATTGTACAAGTTCATGACTTGTGGTAGGATTCAATTCTAAGGGCGCAAGCACTTAGTGACACTAGAAGGTGATTCAGTTCATCAGGTGATGACTTCTCCCCTTAAGGTTTTCATCTCTAAATTAGATCGAGGATAACTTTTAAATTGATTATGAATGATGCCTTAGAGCTTGATTAATTATATGATTAGCTTACTTGGATATATGTTTGAGAATTGATCATGAATATCAAGTGCATATGCTAGACCTTGATTCATTCAATAGTTCTTGAATTGTATTTACACTTGTACTTAATGGTATCCTAGTTTGATACTTGATCTTTATGCCATTTGGATATGCTATTGTACTATTTGCAAGACACATATGAGTTGAAATCTCTCTAGTCTGTGAGGTGAGCCTCTATCTATGAAAGAGAGTCTTTACTTAGGGTGTAATGAGATGAATAGAACCTCAACATAGAGGTGATGTTAGTGGCAAAATTATTCATGGGACTTACCATCTATGGGGTGATTCTGCCTATTTGACTGTGGGATGAACCATTTGATGTTTTTATTGCCGTTTCTTATTCGTATTTAAGGCATGTATACTGATTCCTTTTAATCATTATATTCAGTATCTTTGACATTCATTTCCACTCAACATACGACGGTAGCTTCCCATACATTGAGAGTTGATTGGCCACATGTTGATGTGTTCTATCAACATCCTAAGGCGGTAGACTTATGGGCCAGGGATGGTAGAAATGAGACACTATGCCTGAGCCATCGGCCTACGCTAGGTGACGAGCCCCCCTTAGTGACCTTGAGATTTATTAAACTAGCTGATTATAATTGGATTAATAATGGTCTGACTAATCATACATACATGACATATTGACGATGACGGGTGAATATTTCTAGATGTTGTAGCACGTGCCCTCTGGGTTATTGGGTGTATCGTTTCGCTAATTGCCAGATCATCGACTATCGATTTACGTATGTGATATATGATGGGTAGTCATTATGCAGTACATGAGGATGCATGTGATGTGCTTTGCTAATGGCCAGCCTTTACATGGGTGACGAGCCCAACAGCCGACTAGATGAGCATCCCCAGGTCGATGATGCATTTACACATCCATGCATATAATAAGACTGCATTTTGTTATGTTTTGTGTGTCTTGTTGCTTTCATGCTATACTTGTCTGAGGCGGCGATGTGTAATATTGAGGGGAATTCACACTGAGCTGGCCACTCATCCATCAAATATATAACCATACAGGTAGTACAGGTGGCTTAAGCGATATTTAAGTTCAGATTGATGAGGAGTTGGGTATAATTATCAAGGATGTATGGATGTACTTGCTGAGAGAAGCTGCGCGATCGTGCGACTTACGTTTAAATGCATTTTAATATTTCTCATGTAATAAATTTTATAAATCTTGTATTTGTAATTATCGAGACATTAGTTTGTATAAGTTATTATGGGTAGCCTCTTATATATTCTAAATGTAAATGTAAATTTTTCTTTATGTTAATTTGTCCATTCTACGCTAAACTGCTAACTCTGAAATATACACACACACACACACACACACACACACACACATACATATATATATATATATATGGAATTTGTCTCTCTATAGGTTAACACTCGAGTTTTTAGGAAACATGTCATATACTTGGGTGCTAAAAACACAGGGTGTTACATCATGTAAATCCACGGTAGTGTTGGACACATTGATAAAACTCTATAGTTATGAGATGCAAAACGATCTGGATTTTTATTAATTATATTGCATAATGTGGTCGTTACTATGTATGACGAGCTACACACACTATGCTACGAATGCATTCATGAAGATCGGTTGCACATCTCGATACCATTCGTAGTGGTGGAGTAAGAAAAGTATCGGAACCCTTATATTATCTTAATTTGAGAAATTACTTGAATTGTGTTAATCTTGAAGGATACTATCATTATAAGTTGGGCATTGACCCTCTCCAACCATATAGATAGTGCAGGTGATGTATAAGTTGAAGATATGGGTGACACATGATCTCCCTATGAAAGAGTGTCAGTAATATGAGATTATGTTTTTTATTCATTAATTTAAGTTTAGCTTTATTTACATTTCATGCTATAAATTTGATATTTGTAATAAACTCCCACCTAAGTGAGTAATAAATGATTAGTTGAACTTTTATGTTTAAAGGGAATAAGAATTTTAGTATGGTAGGTTTTATTCTCGTGAATGGTTACCTTCACTAATGTGATCTGAAAAAGAAAAAAAATAAGGTACAATTATAAATTATTCATTCATTTATTTCACTAACACTTGGAATTCTTGGGCACGAGTATGAACTCGGGCTGCGAAAGCTTGGGGCATTACAATGGGGTCCTACATTCTACTGATGCTTTATGTAGATGATATGTTGATTGTGTTTGTACCCTATTCGACCGGCTCCCATTTTCAGTCATATTCAAGTGGATTATACATGTATGAGGTTAATGGTCGAAAGATTACAATAAGAATGTGAGATCAAATTTTAGAAGACTGCTATCATGTGCCTTGCACATAATAAATAATCATTGAGGCACGACCGAGTTCAAGTGACTCAGCAATTAGTTAGCTAGTGGTCAAGTTACTACGAATGATGAACAAGGGTCAAAGATTTAGGAAATGCTAGATCGTTGGAAGAATATGGAAGCAGAACATGGGAAGAAGTAGTTATGATAACTATCAGATCGTGAGAAGGATCCAGAATGGCTAGATCAGAGTTATAATTAGAAGAATATTTCAACAGAAAAAATCGTCTTACACAAACCCAAACAAATCAATTATCTTCAATTATCTTTCAATTATCCTGTTGAATTTACATTCCATAGTGTAAACTTGACTTTTATCAAGTACTTTCTTTCCTTTAGAATAATCATTTACTTATTGCATTTTCTTTCTTTCTTTAGCATAATCCATAGCATAAATACAGTAGTCAATAGCTAGAATCTAAGTACTTTTTAAAGGTAGAATTTTCAATTATAACTTTATAGTCCACTCTTCATCCATTAAGAAAGTCCTTTCATACGGAATGCAAGGAGAACCCCACCCTCTGACTATCACCTGATCCATTTACAATTTGAGCGAGTGGCTGAATGGGCGACCAATCTCCTCACATATCGATCATACCCAGTGTCTGCTGACTTTAACGCTCGGGGTCATTGTTATTCGTTTTGAATTGGAACCACAATCCCAATTTTAGCACGCCTACGTACTTGTCGCCCATGCTAGAAAGAGGAATGTCTAAATAATGGAAAATAATTTTCCAGCATGCCTATTGGGACCTGCATTATTATAGGTCACTGATTCTATCATTGCCTAAATGCAATGGAGGAGTGGCAGAATTGTCGGGAATGAACCCTCCACACCAACCGCACCAGCCATGGTGGATGACGTGTAGGTTTAAGCACCTCCAAGTGAAATTCAATTGAATGTTAATCCAACTAGAAACCAAGCACGGTGTCGACGGCTCGCCCTATTCTTCCGGACAAGGTATTAATGGTACTAAGGGATGTGCATACAAGCATCAAGTTGGTGCAAGAAAATGTAACAATTCAAGTGATACATCTCCGTCAGCAGGCTAAGAACACTAACCATTATATAGCCAGTTAGACTGAGGTCATGTAACAATTGTTAGCCGTTGTAACAGAGTGTATGCAGAAAAATAATGGTAGTTTGGCCGGTAATGCTATCCCTTTCCTGCCAACACCATCATTGCAGTGAAATATTCCACCTACTCCTCAAGAGGTGAGAATTCCCCCCCCCCCCCCCCCCCCCCCCCCCTCTTGCAGAGGTCAGGCAACCGGAGTAGGAAGCTAGAAATTATGACAATAGAAATCAAGGATTTCCAATGGGATTCTACCTTCCACAAGGTCTGAGATTCCAAGAGAATGTTAATAGATTTGGCCTGGATCATCCACCAGCCATGGAACCTCCACAGGTTGATCACGACCAGATATTGCAACTAGTGCAAGAAGTTGCAGGCCAAGTATTAGGCCACAACACTATTCCAGCTTATCATAAACCTTACCTAGAATGGGTAGATTGACAACATCCCTTGCCGAGGAATTATCGACTAGACTTTGCTCTAATTTCAAGGGAGCATAGTCAACCGACTATCAAACATATTGGTTGATTCACCATGCAATGTGGTAAACTAGCCAATAATGATTATTATAAATTACAGTTATTCGATCATTCACTAATTGTTGCGGCCTTCACATGGTATTCTAATTTTTTGCCAGATTCAATACATAGCTGGTAAGAATTTGATGAAAAGTTTCATGCTCAATTCTTTTTTAAGAATCGAGACATCACCATAGTAGATCTCGCATGATTCCGGCTATTACCTAGTGAATCATGTGAAAGTTATATCGTGTGGTTTAAATGGACAAAGAGTCATTGAAAGGTGGTCATGACCGAAGCCAAATTTATGCAACTCGCACAAAACGGTTTTAAATACAAGTTCCACAAAAAATTTGGAACACAGAGTTTGTTGATTTATATGACCTCACCAAGAAGGTCTCACGATACGAAGAATTGCTTCAAGAAGGGGCTAGACTACCAAATTGTCAATTGGAACATATTATAACGATCTTAATTACGAAATTGCAATCGCAAAGGTGGTGGCTAAGAAACTGTTGGTTTGCTTGGCATTGGTCAAAGTAGAATCGTCCACCCCAACAACCCAAAAAACTCAAAAGGTATACACCTTTGATATTACTTAGGTTAAGAATTTTTTTTGAAAAAGAGGCCATGTTAATTGATATCGATCCATTCCCAGCCAACATGGAAATAAATACGATCGCAGCCGACTTAAGGGATTGACCTCGACCGAAAGTGGAGCTTGGTTACAAGCGGCCAATACATTCCCAAACAGCAGTGGACGCCTCAATATCTAGACGCATACAGGCATAAGAATCATTAACTATGCGAATGTTGTGCCAGAAAGATTCCTTAGTAAGTTAAGAATAGTCGTGGAAGTCACGACTATGACAATAGTTGGGGTAGCCAGTTGTCAGAGCAGCTAATGTTTGACCAATAATAGCATTGGAGATTATCTTCAACATGAATGGTCAAACCACCTGCAACGTGGGAAGCGGTATGGAAGTGACTTACACATCTAAAATTTCCTATGATTTTGAAAAATATGACTAGGATACAGAAGTTTCCTTAGTATAGGAATATGGCCGAACTTGTAAGAAAATAAAAATGAAGTTCATCTTCGGCTGGAACCCAAGCTACCACACCCATTTTGGTAAGTTCCTTCATCGGAGGAGTAAGTAACAGTAAATGTGGTCGAAGCAATTGCTCTGCCCATCTATCAAGAGAGTGGAGCTATCATAAAAAATGCTGAAGCATCTAGAAAATCTAAAGAAGAAGGTGATACCAATAATTTATCGGATTAATTTAGTGAGGATTGCTTCCCAACAGAAAATGGCTAGCCAGTGAATTCATAAACCCTGTAAACAAGCTGGAGACTGTGGCGATTGAATCACCGACTAGCCTCATAAAAAACATAACCCCTAGTCAAACTAATGAAATCAAGTCTGATACATTAGGGGAGCAAGGTTTTGGTAATAGTATTGTGTTTGGTTCACTGCCACCGATAGTATTTCATTGTAACATGGTACTTACTTTGCCATCCAAATTTCAGGAAAGAACCACTCACCCAAGCACAATACCAGGTGATGTGGAGGAACATGCTCCTCTAACTATCATTTAGCATGCTTCTTTCCCCTATGATGAAGGGAAACAGGACAAAGTGTTGCACATCCATACAGTCACCCTAGCGACCGATGGGGATACTGACAGGGTAATTATCGACAAACCCACTATTGATATGGCGTAGCACCTTAAGCCGTTATGTACCAGCTCAAATTTTCATGGCTAGAGTTTATACTAGTGCCTAAGAAAATCGGGTGTTAATAATGTATAAATTAGATGCTTTAAAAATTGCACCTTTTTTTTCATATGGATCACATCCAGATAAATTCATAAAGGTAACATTCATGAGAATAAAATAGACTGTATTGATTATTTCATCAGAGTAAAAGAATTCAATAAATAATCAAATGCCTTCTCAATGGGAGATTATTACATTCATAAAGTTTGCAGCAGCAATATAAAACTAAATCATAAAACTATCTTCTTTATTCTTTCAGTATAATCTTCTATAGGGAGGTGGTTATTTAAGTCTTCAATCTGTACATCACCTGTATCATTTGTGCGGTTGGAGAGGGTTAACGTCGTACTCATAGTGATGGTTATCCTTTAATATTAACAATAATTCAAGAGATTCATAACAGCAATATAAAGGTTCTGATAAGTCCCGTACTCCACAACTACGAGAGGTATCAATATGCACAAGCAATCTATATGAATACATGTCTAGCAAAGTATATACAGTTCATCACATTAACGATCGTCACAAGGTGGAAAATGATTAGAGTTATCTGGCTCGCCCTGCATCCCATTTTACGGAGATTCGCCAACGTGTCCCATGTTTAACATGATTTTATGTGGTTATCCCAAGATGAACACAACACATGATTGGATGAATTACATGACATAATTTGTTCACAGAGTGACTACTTGCGACATCCAATCCTAGAGGTGATATAACATGCATTGCAAATCACTTACATCGATTTGTGCACCACTACCCATGAAACAAGGAATTATGTGTCACCCTAGGGGCCACTACCGAAAACGTATTACATCTATTTGATTGCTAGAGGTGGGATTTTTAGCATAGTACTTGCACCAAAGAGAGAAATCCATTGAATTATGGGAGTTCTGGAATATTAAGACACATGCCCAAGCCATAAATGTAAATAGCACAAGGCCATACTACAGGAGATGAGTAGTAATGACTAACTCAACAAAAAAGAGAGTGGAAATGGCTAACTCAATAATAAGGAGAGTAGCAATGGCTAACTCAGCATAAAGGAGAGTGACAATGACCAACTCAATAATAAGAATAGTCGTGAGGACTAACTTAAAAATTGGTAAAGGCAAGGGCAAGACTTGTATCCATCGTCCTACATAAATTCATAAAGGTCACGCATAATTAAAGTCATGCCATAATTTTCAAAGGATAGACAATTGATGATGATAAATTATACAACTGCAAAGAAGCTCACAGTGTCATGAAAGCAAGTAAATGGCAGGATAATATCATCTTAAATCAAGAAAGATTAAAGGATAAAAACCCTCACCTGTTAAACTCGATCACACTCTATCATTGTTATATCTAAATAGATGCATTATAGTACCAAACTATAACACAATTAACACAATTCTTACAGTTAGATTATCACATTTTCATGCATTGTATGGTTAGGATCAAACTTTAGGCTAGGGTTTTGTATAGATGTAGACTTAAGTTTATATTAAATAATGACTAAATTATAAAGCATGAACTGGTTTATTGTATAAATACTTTACCTCATTTAATAAATTTCAACTCGATACGTTCAACGATACTCTACGATGAGCCGACTTAGTCCCACTTGTTTTGTCTTGATTATTAATCAATCTACCTATGTAGAAGGAACCAAAATCTGAAAGATAACTCCAATTTTTTAAGGACTACAAAAGAGAATGATGTTGAGTGATTTACCTCATTCTTCCCTTAACTTTAGACCAACTAAACCGAAGTTCAATGAACTCCCACACCGAGTTAACTCTATTCCACTCACTATGGAGCAATTCTACCATCAACGTTTTAATTTAGAGTTGGCTGGAATTCAACATTGACTCATGACCATCTAAAAAAAATCAGGGCAATCACCTTGTAAGACCTTAACCTAAGTGTACACAGCATTCCTTAGGGGTCCTACCGGTCAAATTTCGATGACCCGTGACCTACGGTTAGTGTTTGTGGTCATTCTCGAGTTCGGTAACATCGACCCGACTCGGATCGCCCCAAAACCTATGCCATTTTATCCGTATCAGTGCCGCTGTTCCAACACCGCGTCCCATGCATGAATCCAACATGTAAATCATGAGTTATGGGCAACGTTCGATTTGGGCATTTGATGTGTGATGGTGGACCCCACCCCACACATTTTCCTGGGTGCTTGTGTAAGGATGATGTCACCCTATAGTAGGTTTGCTAGAAAGCCTACTAGCCTACCACCCTAAGACTTACTAAAGCCTAACACTTTGTTATTGTCACCATAGGCCATCATGGTTTCTCTAACCAAGGAAAGAGAGGCAATGATTGCCTCCCTACAACTCCCTCCCTCTCTCTCTTTCTTCTCATTCTCTCTACCTTTCCCTCTCCTCTCCCTTTGCTAGGACGTCCCACCTCCCCCAAAAATTCCAGCCCTCTCACCTCCCAACACCTCCTAATCCACTCATGTAACACCCTGAAAATCGGGGGTCGTGTATAAACTCAACTCCCGAGTTCCAGACCGTCACTTATGCAACAAAAATGGTTATGATTCAATGTTGTCTGATTTAAAGCATTCACATGAGTAAAAGTATACCAAAACTGCAATTCATACTTCAGATCCAGTGATAAAAGCAAGCGGAAGACTAAACAAGATATATATCACTGTATGGAAAAACAAAGTAATCTCAACTGTCTCCAAAGTATGACTACATCTCTGAGTCTCATATACATGTACATAACAAAAGAATAATGTTCAAAAAGAAAAGTCCCACTGATGTCCCCTCGATCCAGGTCACCTACGGGAAGCCGTCATGATACTGCATATACGAGAACTCATCCTGGTCCTCGTCATCATCTAGCTCCACCTCCTGGATCTCATCGTCACCTGCAACTACAACAGGGTCTGGTGGGTGTTGCAAACACCATCCCGTAACGTGGGAATGAGTGATCAACTCAGTGGAATCATAGAGCAAAGATTAGCATGTTCACAATTCAGTCACGCGATAATAGTAAAGCAGTAAATCAGACAAGTCCTAATACTGTTGTTAATGCAAGATGATATGACGTGATGTATGCCCTCACCGACGATCACCCTCATACGGCAACATCTTACGACCGCGGCATGCCACACTCCCTAGAGTGCTCCACATCTTCCAGGCACATGCAATGCTATGGTGATATGATTACCAAGTTATTATTAGTCCATTCAAACAGCAGGATTGGGAAACTAAGGTACCTCCCTTGTATCAATCCCAACACGGATCCTGTCTAGGGTCGTCACTCCTAGTAATCTCATACGATGTACATTTCGTAGGTCACTGCAAGGGCTGCCAGGGCTGTTGCTCGCACTCGTTGCACTGCTCCCCCATCACCTTATCAATACAGGCCTACTGTACTCTACTGCACGGAAGGGTCGTCGCCTCCCGTGAACTCAGAATACGCTCGCGGTCACTACAAAGGGCTCGTCGCCTGATCAGTGTAGGCCGACAGCTAGAATATAGTGTCTCATACCACCATAATCTGCTCACGAGTCAAGGTGCTCACTGGTCACTACGGGGAGGTTTGTGGCCCCAGCGTAGGCCGACAGCTCGACCACGGTGTCCCATACCACCATGCCCGGCTCATGAGTCTTCGTGGATCAAGGTACCACGGTTAATAGGGTTTACAATGGTAAGTTCAGTACCCTAGGTTCAAGCAGTTATGTTACATACAAGGTGAACAAACATCGGCCAGTCGGGTTACTTGACGGGCTCGACTAGCGCGATCGCATATCGAATTGAACGACATGAAGTGCGTAAAACACTTCGCGTGGCCTAACCACTGCCGCCAACTCTCAACACGAATCACATTCATCTACGCGTCGTTCGTGGCTATGACCAGTCAGCCACGAAATCGCTCGGTTACCGACTGCCTGGACTAAGTCAAGTCCCACACATCTATGGAATTACTATACAAGGTATTGGAATTGAAATACATCATGTGAGCATGTTAACACATGTTATAACTTTCAACTTAAGCAAATCTTCAAGGCATACTTCCCATGCATATTCAACTTAAGCAAATCCTCAAGCACATACATTCAATGCATGTAATGAAATCATGCATTTTATCAACATGTAGAAAATCATCTAGGTCAGCATAATAGTTGAAAAATCAATCACAAACTATCATATAACATCATTTAATTCAATACATACTAATACAAGCATTTATACAAACACATGCACTACACACTTAGGTCTACATATAGCATGTCGACCCAAAGTGTGCAACTAGGCGAATCTCTTCGCCAAACTAATTATGCACGCATTCCTAACTTCCTAATGCGACAACAAACCATGTCAATCACATCAGCAAAATATGAATGCAAACAGTACTTCCTACAAATGACTAAAATGCCCTAAATCTCATATTCTTCGTTAGCTTATGAAAGGGGAAACGGAGAGCATTTTGTACATGTCAAACGGCGATGCCGTCAAGAATCTACTATTAAACGACATTGAAAGCATTGGGAACCGTCAATCCAAGCGTCTAAAATCCTCACCTAGTGTCTTGTAGACTCGGGAATTGAAGCGGAGTGTATATGCTTCGTCTACGGCGAGTAAGGAGCCTAATACATAAGATCCATAAGCTACATCGCCATGGAAACAAGAAAAACTCAAATCACCAACTATTTAGGGTTTTTACTTACCTAGGATTGCGGTGGAATCGCCGGGAAAGCGGTAGAGGAGTGTCGCTTAAGCACGTGTAACACGTAGCACAAGTGGCGGGAAGAACTCTCCCACTCTCTCACAATCTCTCACTCTTTTTCTCTCTCCCAAGCTAGGGCTTCTCTCAAATTCGGATGGGAGAGAGGAGTGAGGGTTTCAACCCCTTTTATAGCCTAAAACATTCCCAAAATAGGCTTGGGAACAATGTTTACTTGGTGCCTAACCAAATCGGGGCCGTTTCGGTCCAAAAGGGCATTTCTGGAGGTCCCCAGGCCAAATGCGGTCGGACTTAAGCTCATGCATACTGGATCTAGCACACATCCAGTTTTCAGACCGGTTGGGTTCCCAGATCGCACGTGGCGGCCCAGTTTCAGTTTAACGGTCACCGCACCAAGATCAGGCCTATAAGTCTCGTGATATATAATAGATATTTTTCCTGATCCAAGGGTGTGATTTGGCTGTATCCTGACGGTCAGAATGCTTAATACTGATGCGTCAAATTTGTGTGCCAGATTTGAATTTGAAATTCCAACTATGTCCCTATTCACACTCTCTTCGGTCCGGGCTCAATGAAATAGCCTGTAATAATCGGTTTGACTTGATTTTTGGAATGAGTGTCAAGCCCAGCTAGACGGTCCTAACGGTCTAAGATAGGAGGTATCGGACTTTCAACGTGCGGTCTAGATCCAATACAAAGATTCAAAGTGGTCCAGAGAACAAACCGGCTTAGAGTTTGATCCGAGGCTTTAGAGCATTATAGCACCCTTAGTTCCACTCGCTTCGGGCCTTGTAGAACGTATTTAAAGTGATCGGGGACCATTTCCCAGCTATTCTAACGTTGCACTAGCTAACCTAGTCAAATTTTCCAAAGGAATGAATTCTACGCAAATTCGGGTCGAGTTGGTACTCGAGCCCAAGGATGGATTTTTCACGGGCGTTACAATCTACCCCCCTTAACAAATAATTTCGTCCTCGAAATTTTGTTCCTTTTCGTACTCCTCGAGAAGCTGTGGGTAGTTCTTTCTGATCTCGGCTTCTGTCTCCCAAGTAGCCTCCTCCTCAGTATGATGCGTCCATAGTACCTTCACAAGGGGAATCACCTTGCTACGCAGTACCTGCTCTTTCCGGTCTAAGATGCGTGTCGGTCGCAGGATATAAGTAACATCCTCTCCTAACTGCACCTGCTCCCATCTGATGATATGAGAAGGATCAGCAACATACTTCTTCAGCATAGAAACATGAAATACGTTGTGGACGCTCGCGAGGGGCGTGGGTAAAGCCAATCGATAAGCCACTGCTCCCACACGATCGAGGATCTGAAATGGACCAATGTATCGCGGTGCCAGCTTCCCCTTCTTTCCGAACCGAAGGACTCCCTTCATAGGGGAAACTCGCAAAAACACATGATCCCCGACTGTGAACTCTAGTGGTCTCCGTCTCGTATCGGCGTAGCTCTTCTGTCTGCTCTGCGCTGTAAGAAGCCGACGTCGAATAATATCAATCTTCTCTGACGTCGCCTGCACCAACTCTGGGCCAATCAAGCTGCGCTCACCGACCTCTAACCAGCAATGCGGTGCGCGACAAGGTCGCCCATACAGCGCCTCATAAGGTGCCATGCCGATACTCGCCTGGAAGCTATTGTTGTATGCAAACTCCGCATATGCAAGACAGTCATCCCAACTGTCCTTGAAGTCCAATGCGCAAGCTCGCAACATGTCCTCCAGGATCTGGTTCACTCGCTCTGTCTGTCCGTCCGTCTGTGGGTGGAAGGCAGTACTGAACTTCAACTTCACACCCATAGCCTCCTGAATGCGAGTCCAGAAAATAGAAGTGAACCGCGTGTCTCTGTCCGACACGATCTCCAACGGAACTCCATGCAGACGCACGATCTCTCTAATATACAATCTAGCCAGCTCGTCTGCAGAGTTCGTAACTCTGATCGGTAGGAAGTGCGCCGACTTCGTCAATCGGTCGACGATCACCCAAATAGAATCATGCCCCTTCCTCGTCTTCGGCAACCCAGAAATGAAGTCCATGGAAATGAAATCCCACTTCCACTCTGCAATCGGCATAGGCTGCAAAAGTCCAGGTGGTCGGCGATGCTCTGCCTTCACCTGTTGACAAGTGAGACAACGGGACACGAACTCAGCAATGTGGGTCTTCATACCTTCCCACCAGTACGTCCTCTTCACGTCACGATACATCTTCGTGCTGCCAGGATGCATCGCGAGTCTAGTAGAATGCGCAGCCTCGAGAATCTCTCGTCTCAAGTCAGGGACATCAGGAACGCATAGGCGGCCACGGTAACGTAAACCCCCATCCATGCCAACTCGCCAGTCGGCGTCATCATCATCACTGGCCTGCTCTCGAAGCTCAGTAAGATGCGCGTCGTCCCTCTGCGCCTCGATGACACGGTCATCGATCGGGGATCGCACCTGAACATGTGCGATGAACTCAAATGGCTCCTCTACGGTGAGTTTCTGCTCAAAGTCTCGCAAAAACTCAACCATATCCCACTCGGCAACCATCAGCGGAGCCGCAAACTCTATCGCCTTCTTGCGGCTCAACGCATCAGCCACAAGGTTCGCCTTCCCAGGATGGTAAGAGACTTCAAACTTGAAGTCCTTCAGCGTCTCCATCCATCGCCGCTGCCTCATATTCAAGTCCCGCTGTGTGAATATGTACTTGAGGCTCTTGTGGTCGCAAAAGAGCTCGAACTCCTCTCCATAGAGGTAATGTCTCCAGAGTCTCAGTGCGAATATCACGGCTGCCAACTCCAGGTCGTGTGTAGGGTAATTCTCCTCGTGCTTCCTTAATTGTCTCGAGGCATACGAAATTACCCTGTCCCTCTGCATAAGGACACAACCCAAACCAACGCTAGACGCGTCAGTGTATATAGTGTATTTAACCCCTTGCTCTGGCAATACTAGCACAGGGGCGGACGTAAGTCTGTCCTTCAGCTCCTGAAAAGCTGACTCCGCCTTATCATTCCAGGCGAACTTCACGTCCTTCCGTGTCAACTGAGATAAGGGTCTCGCGATCTTCGAGAAATCCTGAATGAAACGCCGATAGTAGCCAGCGAGACCCAAGAAACTCCTCACCTCAGTGACAGAACTAGGCTGCTCCCAGTCCTGCACCGCAGCTACCTTAGACAGGTCAACTGCCATGCCATCCTTGGACACCACGTGTCCCAGAAACTTCACCTCCTGCTTCCAGAAGTCGCACTTCTTGTACTGTGCGAACAACTGATGCTGTCTGAGCGTATCAAGGACCAAACGCAAGTGCTCCTCATGCTCGTCTCGACTCCTAGAGTATACTAAAATGTCGTCGATGAAGACAACGACGAATCGATAGAGGAAAGGCCGTAGTACCCGGTTCATCAGATCCATGAACACGGCCGGTGCGTTCGTGAGACCGAACGACATCACGAGGAACTCGTAGTGACCAAAACTGGTCCTGAACGCTGTCTTCTGCACGTCCTCATCTCTGACGCGCAACTGATGATATCCTGACTGAAGGTCAATCTTCGAGAAGTACTGCGCTCCTCTCAACTGATCAAACAAGTCATCGATCCTGGGCAAAGGGTACTTGTTCTTCACTGTGAGTTGGTTCAGCCTGCGATAATCAATACACAATCGTAGCGAACCATCCTTCTTCTTCACGAACAAGACCGGTGCTCCCCAAGGAGATACGCTAGGCCGTATAAGGCCAAGCTCTAGTAGTCCATCAATCTGCGTCCTCAACTCCTCCATCTCACATGGTGCCATGCGATACGTCGGCAGTGAGACGGGTGTAGAACCAGGAATCAGATCGATAGTGAAATCGATCTCACGTCGGGGCGGCAAACCAGGGATCTTCCTGAACAGATCCCCGAACTCAGAAACAACCGGCGTCTGCTCAAGTACCTGGGCACCAGCGTCGTGCAACAGGGTGGCGTAGCTAAGAATGCGGAAAGGAAGATTTACCCGCACTGAAAATGTGAAAGGCGTGCCCTCAGGCTCGTACACCGTCACCACACGAGCCTCGCAGTCAATCTCGGCTCTCGCTGCAGTCAACCAGTCCATGCCAAGAATGACGTCGAGATATACGAGCGAGGGATCGACCACCAAATCAAGAGTCATCGTCCTGCCTCCCAGATCAAGTAAACAACCCTCACACATCTGGGTGACATCCGAATAATCTCCATGAGCTGCAAGGACTCGCACGCTATCCATAGTAATAGTCTGCAACCCAAGACGTCTGACTACGGCACGCGATATCAAAGAAATCGTGGAACCAGTGTCCACCATGACAAGAACGGGAGTACCTCCGATATGGCCCGTGACCTCGAAGGCTGAATGCTGGAAAGTCGGCGTCGTAGCTGCCCCAGCGGTCAGTGCATGAACTCGAGCCTGCTGTGGCCGGTTCGGCCGCTGTGTCAAGGGCCGTGGGGGCTGTCGAATCTGCGATACTGTGGGTCTGAAAGAGGACTGCGCAGGAGCTGACCGTATAGGCGGTGCTGATATCGCCTGTGGACGTACACGATCAATCTTCTGCGGCGGCGAGAACCCACTGTCCCGCATCCTCGCAAAGCAACTCGGCGCTAGGTGGCCCGTCCTCCCACAGTATGTGCATGATAGATCAGGGCGCCGAAACGGTCCTACTGGCGCCGTGGTCCTGGTAGGAGGATCAATGCGAGGCCTCTTGCCCGCGAAGGGCCTATCTGGCAACTCCGGTCGCGGCCTAGAAGTAGTCGGGCCTCGTGATCGCGCAAGTCGATCCACGTCCTGCTCTGCCCGCATGGACATGTGAACCAACTCCGCATAGGAGGAGAAACTGATGCAGCACATCTTCGACCGAATATCCGGTCGCAAGCCCTCCAAAAAGCGCCGTATGCGCATCTGCTCATCAGCTAAAATCGTCGGGACGTACCTGCCCAACTCTGTGAACCGATGCTCATACTCGGTGACCGTCATCGCTGCCTGCCTGAGACGGAGAAACTCATTCTCCCTCTCGTGTCTGTAGGTCTGAGGATAATACTTCTCATGGAAGCGAAACTCGAATGCTGCCCATGTCCATACGAAGTCTGCGGTAACAGTCCGCAATACACTATCCCACCACATACTGGCCTCTCTCTCAAACTGGAAGGTAGCCAGCTCTACCTGCTCTGCCTCAGTACAGTGCAACATGCGCAGAATCTTCGACACTCGGTCGAGCCAAAACTCAGCCTCCTCGGGTCTGTGAGAACCCGTGAAAGTAGGAGGCCGCAAGCGCTGAAATCGCTCCAGAAGGCCCCGTGTGTCGGCAGGGTTCCCCGCAGGGAAAGCAGGCTGCGCAGGAAGTGCTATGCCCTCATCCTGGGCGTAAGCATAGGCATCCTCAGCTGGATGCGCAGGTGGTGCAGGCGGAGTAGATGCAGTCGCACCCCCACCCTGGGCTAAAGTCCCGACTATAGTAGTCAATAGCTGCTGCTGCTGTAGCATCATAGCCATCATCTGCTCGAATCTATCAGGTGGTGGAGCAGGCTGTGGCGGATGAGGTGCGGAAGTAGATGCGCGCTGTGGCTCTCTAACTGATGGTGTAAATGGCGGTGGTCCATTTGTAGGACCAGTAGCAGGCTGAGACGATCGAACAGTCTCAGGAATCGGGCCCACAGCAGGGTCCGGACGAGTGCCAGACTGAGAAGGAGCCTGATCCATCTGCTCTAACAATGAAAGCCGAACCGTGCTCCTCGTAGTCTTAGGTGGCATTCCCTATATTCAAAATAGGGCGCAACCTTGTCAGTCTCAATTGCACAAATACACCACAATCATTCACTAAAGAGTCAAAGGCATTCCATGCATTTCAATTAATCAAAATTGTCACAATACAAGGGATATATCCTTACAAGCATCATGACTAGAATGACATGGAAATTAAGACAGTCAAGCAACAGCGACAAAAGCAAAGCACTAGCCCTAATAGGCTTTACACACATGAAACAGAAAATAGTTAACTACTCATAACAACATCTAAGATCGCGTTGCTAGTCGGAGTCTGGCGACGGAGGAGGAGCACCCTTATCCTGTAAGCAACACAGGATTGCCTTCAAGGTGCGAGTCACCTTGCCAAATTTCTTCTTCGTAACGGCCTTGGCATCAGCGACCTCTGCTCGAAGTTCTTGGACTTCCCTTCGCAAAGCGGTCTGACTCTCCTCCATCCGAGCAATGCGATCGTCAATAGTAGTCTGCGCAGAAGGAGGAGGGCTCTCGTCAGTATCCTGAGCCTCCTCTTCTGCTTCTTCCTGAGTCTCTTCCTGAACCTCTGCACTAGGTTCTCCTTCGCTTTGATCTTCCTCTTCATCAAAGTCGTCCCCACTATCCCTTTCAAGTTGATTTTCACGATATTGCGACCCGATCTTCATCTTAACCATCGTCGACTCATCGATGGTGTGAATCGATACCGGCAACTCGGGTCCAAGTCTATAGGCAAACTCAAGCGCAATTCTGCAAATGAGTCGGCCAAAGGGAAGGGATTCGGATGTTCTTCTCGACCTGGCTATGAGAACTATCTGCCGTAAGATGAAAGTGGCCATACATACGTTCTCTCCCTGAGCCACCAGAAATAAGAAATCGACCATAAGACGTGTACATTCAATGCGGTTCGTCGACCTAGGATAAACATTGAACGTGCAGATGTGATGCAGCAGACGCAAATCCTCAGACATGTACGTCGCCTTGAGGCTATTATTAGGCTGCCATGGAACCAACTTACCGCACAGAAACCTGGTGCGGCGATCTCGTTCACGTCTAGTCCTCAAATTTTTCTCACTTGGATGTACATCACCTAGAGGCACGTTGAGAAGTCGCGCAACCAACTGGACGTCGATCGTAGCCATCCGATCTCTACCAAAAGGGATTTTAAACTGCAAGGGCTCCAAGGTAGGACTCTGGATGCTAGCATAGAAGGCACGAACAGTGCTCACATTAGCACGAGCGCGAGCTTCAAAGATCGGTCCCCAGTGCGCAGCTTCAATGCGTTCGAACAACAGATATTCGCCGAACAATCGCCCATCTACGTCCGCCTCAAATAACACTCTACGATCAGTGTATTCACCATGAGGCATCTCTGATAGGATGGTTCGTCCAAGGTGTGCATGGGGATCCAAATCCCGCTTCGTACGGCACTCCAGGACTGCAGCTGGACCTGCGGCGGCGCTTGAACTTGCGGCACCACCCCGCGGTCTTCTCGATTGAGCAGGGCGGCTCGGCCCAGCCTCATCTGTTGTAGTTTTCCTCTTACCCATCAAAGACAGGATGGATGAGAGTGACAAAAGTCCCAAAATAGCTTCCACGAAAGCCATGGAAAACGCCGAAAATGCGGAGAAATGGCTGCCCAATCTGACAAAAGGAAATCTAGACGTCGTAGAGGGATGCTTCAAGCTTCCCAAGGCTGTACTTTCAGGGAAAAATAAGAACAAAAAGGTGGAATGGAGCTGCTCACGATTTCGACACTATATGGGGGATTTTGGAGCTCCAAATGGGAAAATCTTCAAGGAAAGGGGCTGCCAACACCCAATAATCAATGGGTGGTGGTCGGTTTTGGCCAAGGAAGGGATTAGGAGGGGTTTGGGTCACCGGGATTTGGAATGGAGCGCTGAAAATCAAATCTAGGGCATGCAAGGGGGCTGTTTGTGAAGGAGAGGGGTGTTTTAGGGGTTTTCGTGGGATGGGAGGTACCTAGGGGTGATGGGGGAGGTATTTAAGTGGGTGCGCCCAAAGGGCAGCACCATCGGAGGTGGCCGGCCGGCGATGCATCGCCCGGCCGGCGATGGCATCGCCGGCTAACCTTCAGGTTGGCCAGCGGGACCCCATGGGTCTGGTCCCCCATGGTCCCAGGGCCCCAAAAAAGTTGGTCCCACCCCTTGGTTCATTATATTTTGGTCCCTATGAGCCCAAACATGTGTTCGGGGCTTTCCGGGTCTACATCGCAATCCCGAATACCAAACCATATGATGCAGCATATGAATTTGGGGTAGAAGGATCCAGTACATCTTTCTAGATCCTTAGTTGCTAAAGAAAGTGAAGTTAGAATGGCCTTATGGCCATTTTTCATAAAATTTTACTATTCACTATAAAATTTGGTGAATGTACTAATTTGTGTTATTTTCACATTAGGTTTGATGCCTAACATGAAATGGATACAAAAGAACTGAAGGTTGAAGTGTTTAGAGAAGGAATTTTGAGAATTTTTGGCAAAACGGGGTTTTTTAAGCCCTGGCGATTGATTACTAGAGTCGTGGTCATTCCACGGCCCATGGATTCACTTTTGCGGTTTAAAACCGCTCATAGGACATCTCCACCCGACTTCCTACAGCTTAGAAGTGATTCGGGTCGCTTTACGCGACCCGAGATGCGTTACAGACTCGATCTTGCGATCGATCCTCATAGACTTCGCCTATCGGCGAATCTGTGATCCTAGGAGTGTTTCTAGACCCTTCTCGCACCCACCTAAGTCAAAGGAAGCGACAGCGTACGTCGCAAGACCATAACCCAGGCCCAGTATACTCTCATTCATGCTCTGATACCAACTTGTAACACCCTGAAAATCGGGGGTCGTGTATAAACTCAACTCCCGAGTTCCAGACCGTCACTTATGCAACAAAAATGGTTATGATTCAATGTTGTCTGATTTAAAGCATTCACATGAGTAAAAGTATACCAAAACTGCAATTCATACTTCAGATCCAGTGATAAAAGCAAGCGGAAGACTAAACAAGATATATATCACTGTATGGAAAAACAAAGTAATCTCAACTGTCTCCAAAGTATGACTACATCTCTGAGTCTCATATACATGTACATAACAAAAGAATAATGTTCAAAAAGAAAAGTCCCACTGATGTCCCCTCGATCCAGGTCACCTACGGGAAGCCGTCATGATACTGCATATACGAGAACTCATCCTGGTCCTCGTCATCATCTAGCTCCACCTCCTGGATCTCATCGTCACCTGCAACTACAACAGGGTCTGGTGGGTGTTGCAAACACCATCCCGTAACGTGGGAATGAGTGATCAACTCAGTGGAATCATAGAGCAAAGATTAGCATGTTCACAATTCAGTCACGCGATAATAGTAAAGCAGTAAATCAGACAAGTCCTAATACTGTTGTTAATGCAAGATGATATGACGTGATGTATGCCCTCACCGACGATCACCCTCATACGGCAACATCTTACGACCGCGGCATGCCACACTCCCTAGAGTGCTCCACATCTTCCAGGCACATGCAATGCTATGGTGATATGATTACCAAGTTATTATTAGTCCATTCAAACAGCAGGATTGGGAAACTAAGGTACCTCCCTTGTATCAATCCCAACACGGATCCTGTCTAGGGTCGTCACTCCTAGTAATCTCATACGATGTACATTTCGTAGGTCACTGCAAGGGCTGCCAGGGCTGTTGCTCGCACTCGTTGCACCGCTCCCCCATCACCTTATCAATACAGGCCTACTGTACTCTACTGCACGGAAGGGTCGTCGCCTCCCGTGAACTCAGAATGCGCTCGCGGTCACTACAAAGGGCTCGTCGCCTGATCAGTGTAGGCCGACAGCTAGAATATAGTGTCTCATACCACCATAATCTGCTCACGAGTCAAGGTGCTCACTGGTCACTACGGGGAGGTTTGTGGCCCCAGCGTAGGCCGACAGCTCGACCACGGTGTCCCATACCACCATGCCCGGCTCATGAGTCTTCGTGGATCAAGGTACCACGGTTAATAGGGTTTACAATGGTAAGTTCAGTACCCTAGGTTCAAGCAGTTATGTTACATACAAGGTGAACAAACATCGGCCAGTCGGGTTACTTGACGGGCTCGACTAGCGCGATCGCATATCGAATTGAACGACATGAAGTGCGTAAAACACTTCGCGTGGCCTAACCACTGCCGCCAACTCTCAACACGAATCACATTCATCTACGCGTCGTTCGTGGCTATGACCAGTCAGCCACGAAATCGCTCGGTTACCGACTGCCTGGACTAAGTCAAGTCCCACACATCTATGGAATTACTATACAAGGTATTGGAATTGAAATACATCATGTGAGCATGTTAACACATGTTATAACTTTCAACTTAAGCAAATCTTCAAGGCATACTTCCCATGCATATTCAACTTAAGCAAATCCTCAAGCACATACATTCAATGCATGTAATGAAATCATGCATTTTATCAACATGTAGAAAATCATCTAGGTCAGCATAATAGTTGAAAAATCAATCACAAACTATCATATAACATCATTTAATTCAATACATACTAATACAAGCATTTATACAAACACATGCACTACACACTTAGGTCTACATATAGCATGTCGACCCAAAGTGTGCAACTAGGCGAATCTCTTCGCCAAACTAATTATGCACGCATTCCTAACTTCCTAATGCGACAACAAACCATGTCAATCACATCAGCAAAATATGAATGCAAACAGTACTTCCTACAAATGACTAAAATGCCCTAAATCTCATATTCTTCGTTAGCTTATGAAAGGGGAAACGGAGAGCATTTTGTACATGTCAAACGGCGATGCCGTCAAGAATCTACTATTAAACGACATTGAAAGCATTGGGAACCGTCAATCCAAGCGTCTAAAATCCTCACCTAGTGTCTTGTAGACTCGGGAATTGAAGCGGAGTGTATATGCTTCGTCTACGGCGAGTAAGGAGCCTAATACATAAGATCCATAAGCTACATCGCCATGGAAACAAGAAAAACTCAAATCACCAACTATTTAGGGTTTTTACTTACCTAGGATTGCGGTGGAATCGCCGGGAAAGCGGTAGAGGAGTGTCGCTTAAGCACGTGTAACACGTAGCACAAGTGGCGGGAAGAACTCTCCCACTCTCTCACAATCTCTCACTCTTTTTCTCTCTCCCAAGCTAGGGCTTCTCTCAAATTCGGATGGGAGAGAGGAGTGAGGGTTTCAACCCCTTTTATAGCCTAAAACATTCCCAAAATAGGCTTGGGAACAATGTTTACTTGGTGCCTAACCAAATCGGGGCCGTTTCGGTCCAAAAGGGCATTTCTGGAGGTCCCCAGGCCAAATGCGGTCGGACTTAAGCTCATGCATACTGGATCTAGCACACATCCAGTTTTCAGACCGGTTGGGTTCCCAGATCGCACGTGGCGGCCCAGTTTCAGTTTAACGGTCACCGCACCAAGATCAGGCCTATAAGTCTCGTGATATATAATAGATATTTTTCCTGATCCAAGGGTGTGATTTGGCTGTATCCTGACGGTCAGAATGCTTAATACTGATGCGTCAAATTTGTGTGCCAGATTTGAATTTGAAATTCCAACTATGTCCCTATTCACACTCTCTTCGGTCCGGGCTCAATGAAATAGCCTGTAATAATCGGTTTGACTTGATTTTTGGAATGAGTGTCAAGCCCAGCTAGACGGTCCTAACGGTCTAAGATAGGAGGTATCGGACTTTCAACGTGCGGTCTAGATCCAATACAAAGATTCAAAGTGGTCCAGAGAACAAACCGGCTTAGAGTTTGATCCGAGGCTTTAGAGCATTATAGCACCCTTAGTTCCACTCGCTTCGGGCCTTGTAGAACGTATTTAAAGTGATCGGGGACCATTTCCCAGCTATTCTAACGTTGCACTAGCTAACCTAGTCAAATTTTCCAAAGGAATGAATTCTACGCAAATTCGGGTCGAGTTGGTACTCGAGCCCAAGGATGGATTTTTCACGGGCGTTACAATCTACCCCCCTTAACAAATAATTTCGTCCTCGAAATTTTGTTCCTTTTCGTACTCCTCGAGAAGCTGTGGGTAGTTCTTTCTGATCTCGGCTTCTGTCTCCCAAGTAGCCTCCTCCTCAGTATGATGCGTCCATAGTACCTTCACAAGGGGAATCACCTTGCTACGCAGTACCTGCTCTTTCCGGTCTAAGATGCGTGTCGGTCGCAGGATATAAGTAACATCCTCTCCTAACTGCACCTGCTCCCATCTGATGATATGAGAAGGATCAGCAACATACTTCTTCAGCATAGAAACATGAAATACGTTGTGGACGCTCGCGAGGGGCGTGGGTAAAGCCAATCGATAAGCCACTGCTCCCACACGATCGAGGATCTGAAATGGACCAATGTATCGCGGTGCCAGCTTCCCCTTCTTTCCGAACCGAAGGACTCCCTTCATAGGGGAAACTCGCAAAAACACATGATCCCCGACTGTGAACTCTAGTGGTCTCCGTCTCGTATCGGCGTAGCTCTTCTGTCTGCTCTGCGCTGTAAGAAGCCGACGTCGAATAATATCAATCTTCTCTGACGTCGCCTGCACCAACTCTGGGCCAATCAAGCTGCGCTCACCGACCTCTAACCAGCAATGCGGTGCGCGACAAGGTCGCCCATACAGCGCCTCATAAGGTGCCATGCCGATACTCGCCTGGAAGCTATTGTTGTATGCAAACTCCGCATATGCAAGACAGTCATCCCAACTGTCCTTGAAGTCCAATGCGCAAGCTCGCAACATGTCCTCCAGGATCTGGTTCACTCGCTCTGTCTGTCCGTCCGTCTGTGGGTGGAAGGCAGTACTGAACTTCAACTTCACACCCATAGCCTCCTGAATGCGAGTCCAGAAAATAGAAGTGAACCGCGTGTCTCTGTCCGACACGATCTCCAACGGAACTCCATGCAGACGCACGATCTCTCTAATATACAATCTAGCCAGCTCGTCTGCAGAGTTCGTAACTCTGATCGGTAGGAAGTGCGCCGACTTCGTCAATCGGTCGACGATCACCCAAATAGAATCATGCCCCTTCCTCGTCTTCGGCAACCCAGAAATGAAGTCCATGGAAATGAAATCCCACTTCCACTCTGCAATCGGCATAGGCTGCAAAAGTCCAGGTGGTCGGCGATGCTCTGCCTTCACCTGTTGACAAGTGAGACAACGGGACACGAACTCAGCAATGTGGGTCTTCATACCTTCCCACCAGTACGTCCTCTTCACGTCACGATACATCTTCGTGCTTCCAGGATGCATCGCGAGTCTAGTAGAATGCGCAGCCTCGAGAATCTCTCGTCTCAAGTCAGGGACATCAGGAACGCATAGGCGGCCACGGTAACGTAAACCCCCATCCATGCCAACTCGCCAGTCGGCGTCATCATCATCACTGGCCTGCTCTCGAAGCTCAGTAAGATGCGCGTCGTCCCTCTGCGCCTCGATGACACGGTCATCGATCGGGGATCGCACCTGAACATGTGCGATGAACTCAAATGGCTCCTCTACGGTGAGTTTCTGCTCAAAGTCTCGCAAAAACTCAACCATATCCCACTCGGCAACCATCAGCGGAGCCGCAAACTCTATCGCCTTCTTGCGGCTCAACGCATCAGCCACAAGGTTCGCCTTCCCAGGATGGTAAGAGACTTCAAACTTGAAGTCCTTCAGCGTCTCCATCCATCGCCGCTGCCTCATATTCAAGTCCCGCTGTGTGAATATGTACTTGAGGCTCTTGTGGTCGCAAAAGAGCTCGAACTCCTCTCCATAGAGGTAATGTCTCCAGAGTCTCAGTGCGAATATCACGGCTGCCAACTCCAGGTCGTGTGTAGGGTAATTCTCCTCGTGCTTCCTTAATTGTCTCGAGGCATACGAAATTACCCTGTCCCTCTGCATAAGGACACAACCCAAACCAACGCTAGACGCGTCAGTGTATATAGTGTATTTAACCCCTTGCTCTGGCAATACTAGCACAGGGGCGGACGTAAGTCTGTCCTTCAGCTCCTGAAAAGCTGACTCCGCCTTATCATTCCAGGCGAACTTCACGTCCTTCCGTGTCAACTGAGATAAGGGTCTCGCGATCTTCGAGAAATCCTGAATGAAACGCCGATAGTAGCCAGCGAGACCCAAGAAACTCCTCACCTCAGTGACAGAACTAGGCTGCTCCCAGTCCTGCACCGCAGCTACCTTAGACAGGTCAACTGCCATGCCATCCTTGGACACCACGTGTCCCAGAAACTTCACCTCCTGCTTCCAGAAGTCGCACTTCTTGTACTGTGCGAACAACTGATGCTGTCTGAGCGTATCAAGGACCAAACGCAAGTGCTCCTCATGCTCGTCTCGACTCCTAGAGTATACTAAAATGTCGTCGATGAAGACAACGACGAATCGATAGAGGAAAGGCCGTAGTACCCGGTTCATCAGATCCATGAACACGGCCGGTGCGTTCGTGAGACCGAACGACATCACGAGGAACTCGTAGTGACCAAAACTGGTCCTGAACGCTGTCTTCTGCACGTCCTCATCTCTGACGCGCAACTGATGATATCCTGACTGAAGGTCAATCTTCGAGAAGTACTGCGCTCCTCTCAACTGATCAAACAAGTCATCGATCCTGGGCAAAGGGTACTTGTTCTTCACTGTGAGTTGGTTCAGCCTGCGATAATCAATACACAATCGTAGCGAACCATCCTTCTTCTTCACGAACAAGACCGGTGCTCCCCAAGGAGATACGCTAGGCCGTATAAGGCCAAGCTCTAGTAGTCCATCAATCTGCGTCCTCAACTCCTCCATCTCACATGGTGCCATGCGATACGTCGGCAGTGAGACGGGTGTAGAACCAGGAATCAGATCGATAGTGAAATCGATCTCACGTCGGGGCGGCAAACCAGGGATCTTCCTGAACAGATCCCCGAACTCAGAAACAACCGGCGTCTGCTCAAGTACCTGGGCACCAGCGTCGTGCAACAGGGTGGCGTAGCTAAGAATGCGGAAAGGAAGATTTACCCGCACTGAAAATGTGAAAGGCGTGCCCTCAGGCTCGTACACCGTCACCACACGAGCCTCGCAGTCAATCTCGGCTCTCGCTGCAGTCAACCAGTCCATGCCAAGAATGACGTCGAGATATACGAGCGAGGGATCGACGACCAAATCAAGAGTCATCGTCCTGCCTCCCAGATCAAGTAAACAACCCTCACACATCTGGGTGACATCCGAATAATCTCCATGAGCTGCAAGGACTCGCACGCTATCCATAGTAATAGTCTGCAACCCAAGACGTCTGACTACGGCACGCGATATCAAAGAAATCGTGGAACCAGTGTCCACCATGACAAGAACGGGAGTACCTCCGATATGGCCCGTGACCTCGAAGGCTGAATGCTGGAAAGTCGGCGTCGTAGCTGCCCCAGCGGTCAGTGCATGAACTCGAGCCTGCTGTGGCCGGTTCGGCCGCTGTGTCAAGGGCCGTGGGGGCTGTCGAATCTGCGATACTGTGGGTCTGAAAGAGGACTGCGCAGGAGCTGACCGTATAGGCGGTGCTGATATCGCCTGTGGACGTACACGATCAATCTTCTGCGGCGGCGAGAACCCACTGTCCCGCATCCTCGCAAAGCAACTCGGCGCTAGGTGGCCCGTCCTCCCACAGTATGTGCATGATAGATCAGGGCGCCGAAACGGTCCTACTGGCGCCGTGGTCCTGGTAGGAGGATCAATGCGAGGCCTCTTGCCCGCGAAGGGCCTATCTGGCAACTCCGGTCGCGGCCTAGAAGTAGTCGGGCCTCGTGATCGCGCAAGTCGATCCACGTCCTGCTCTGCCCGCATGGACATGTGAACCAACTCCGCATAGGAGGAGAAACTGATGCAGCACATCTTCGACCGAATATCCGGTCGCAAGCCCTCCAAAAAGCGCCGTATGCGCATCTGCTCATCAGCTAAAATCGTCGGGACGTACCTGCCCAACTCTGTGAACCGATGCTCATACTCGGTGACCGTCATCGCTGCCTGCCTGAGACGGAGAAACTCATTCTCCCTCTCGTGTCTGTAGGTCTGAGGATAATACTTCTCATGGAAGCGAAACTCGAATGCTGCCCATGTCCATACGAAGTCTGCGGTAACAGTCCGCAATACACTATCCCACCACATACTGGCCTCTCTCTCAAACTGGAAGGTAGCCAGCTCTACCTGCTCTGCCTCAGTACAGTGCAACATGCGCAGAATCTTCGACACTCGGTCGAGCCAAAACTCAGCCTCCTCGGGTCTGTGAGAACCCGTGAAAGTAGGAGGCCGCAAGCGCTGAAATCGCTCCAGAAGGCCCCGTGTGTCGGCAGGGTTCCCCGCAGGGAAAGCAGGCTGCGCAGGAAGTGCTATGCCCTCATCCTGGGCGTAAGCATAGGCATCCTCAGCTGGATGCGCAGGTGGTGCAGGCGGAGTAGATGCAGTCGCACCCCCACCCTGGGCTAAAGTCCCGACTATAGTAGTCAATAGCTGCTGCTGCTGTAGCATCATAGCCATCATCTGCTCGAATCTATCAGGTGGTGGAGCAGGCTGTGGCGGATGAGGTGCGGAAGTAGATGCGCGCTGTGGCTCTCTAACTGATGGTGTAAATGGCGGTGGTCCATCTGTAGGACCAGTAGCAGGCTGAGACGATCGAACAGTCTCAGGAATCGGGCCCACAGCAGGGTCCGGACGAGTGCCAGACTGAGAAGGAGCCTGATCCATCTGCTCTAACAATGAAAGCCGAACCGCGCTCCTCGTAGTCTTAGGTGGCATTCCCTATATTCAAAATAGGGCGCAACCTTGTCAGTCTCAATTGCACAAATACACCACAATCATTCACTAAAGAGTCAAAGGCATTCCATGCATTTCAATTAATCAAAATTGTCACAATACAAGGGATATATCCTTACAAGTATCATGACTAGAATGACATGGAAATTAAGACAGTCAAGCAACAGCGACAAAAGCAAAGCACTAGCCCTAATAGGCTTTACACACATGAAACAGAAAATAGTTAACTACTCATAACAACATCTAAGATCGCGTTGCTAGTCGGAGTCTGGCGACGGAGGAGGAGCACCCTTATCCTGTAAGCAACACAGGATTGCCTTCAAGGTGCGAGTCACCTTGCCAAATTTCTTCTTCGTAACGGCCTTGGCATCAGCGACCTCTGCTCGAAGTTCTTGGACTTCCCTTCGCAAAGCGGTCTGACTCTCCTCCATCCGAGCAATGCGATCGTCAATAGTAGTCTGCGCAGAAGGAGGAGGGCTCTCGTCAGTATCCTGAGCCTCCTCTTCTGCTTCTTCCTGAGTCTCTTCCTGAACCTCTGCACTAGGTTCTCCTTCGCTTTGATCTTCCTCTTCATCAAAGTCGTCCCCACTATCCCTTTCAAGTTGATTTTCACGATATTGCGACCCGATCTTCATCTTAACCATCGTCGACTCATCGATGGTGTGAATCGATACCGGCAACTCGGGTCCAAGTCTATAGGCAAACTCAAGCGCAATTCTGCAAATGAGTCGGCCAAAGGGAAGGGATTCGGATGTTCTTCTCGACCTGGCTATGAGAACTATCTGCCGTAAGATGAAAGTGGCCATACATACGTTCTCTCCCTGAGCCACCAGAAATAAGAAATCGACCATAAGACGTGTACATTCAATGCGGTTCGTCGACCTAGGATAAACATTGAACGTGCAGATGTGATGCAGCAGACGCAAATCCTCAGACATGTACGTCGCCTTGAGGCTATTATTAGGCTGCCATGGAACCAACTTACCGCACAGAAACCTGGTGCGGCGATCTCGTTCACGTCTAGTCCTCAAATTTTTCTCACTTGGATGTACATCACCTAGAGGCACGTTGAGAAGTCGCGCAACCAACTGGACGTCGATCGTAGCCATCCGATCTCTACCAAAAGGGATTTTAAACTGCAAGGGCTCCAAGGTAGGACTCTGGATGCTAGCATAGAAGGCACGAACAGTGCTCACATTAGCACGAGCGCGAGCTTCAAAGATCGGTCCCCAGTGCGCAGCTTCAATGCGTTCGAACAACAGATATTCGCCGAACAATCGCCCATCTACGTCCGCCTCAAATAACACTCTACGATCAGTGTATTCACCATGAGGCATCTCTGATAGGATGGTTCGTCCAAGGTGTGCATGGGGATCCAAATCCCGCTTCGTACGGCACTCCAGGACTGCAGCTGGACCTGCGGCGGCGCTTGAACTTGCGGCACCACCCCGCGGTCTTCTCGATTGAGCAGGGCGGCTCGGCCCAGCCTCATCTGTTGTAGTTTTCCTCTTACCCATCAAAGACAGGATGGATGAGAGTGACAAAAGTCCCAAAATAGCTTCCACGAAAGCCATGGAAAACGCCGAAAATGCGGAGAAATGGCTGCCCAATCTGACAAAAGGAAATCTAGGCGTCGTAGAGGGATGCTTCAAGCTTCCCAAGGCTGTACTTTCAGGGAAAAATAAGAACAAAAAGGTGGAATGGAGCTGCTCACGATTTCGACACTATATGGGGGATTTTGGAGCTCCAAATGGGAAAATCTTCAAGGAAAGGGGCTGCCAACACCCAATAATCAATGGGTGGTGGTCGGTTTTGGCCAAGGAAGGGATTAGGAGGGGTTTGGGTCACCGGGATTTGGAATGGAGCGCTGAAAATCAAATCTAGGGCATGCAAGGGGGCTGTTTGTGAAGGAGAGGGGTGTTTTAGGGGTTTTCGTGGGATGGGAGGTACCTAGGGGTGATGGGGGAGGTATTTAAGTGGGTGCGCCCAAAGGGCAGCACCATCGGAGGTGGCCGGCCGGCGATGCATCGCCCGGCCGGCGATGGCATCGCCGGCTAACCTTCAGGTTGGCCAGCGGGACCCCATGGGTCTGGTCCCCCATGGTCCCAGGGCCCCAAAAAAGTTGGTCCCACCCCTTGGTTCATTATATTTTGGTCCCTATGAGCCCAAACATGTGTTCGGGGCTTTCCGGGTCTACATCGCAATCCCGAATACCAAACCATATGATGCAGCATATGAATTTGGGGTAGAAGGATCCAGTACATCTTTCTAGATCCTTAGTTGCTAAAGAAAGTGAAGTTAGAATGGCCTTATGGCCATTTTTCATAAAATTTTACTATTCACTATAAAATTTGGTGAATGTACTAATTTGTGTTATTTTCACATTAGGTTTGATGCCTAACATGAAATGGATACAAAAGAACTGAAGGTTGAAGTGTTTAGAGAAGGAATTTTGAGAATTTTTGGCAAAACGGGGTTTTTTAAGCCCTGGCGATTGATTACTAGAGTCGTGGTCATTCCACGGCCCATGGATTCACTTTTGCGGTTTAAAACCGCTCATAGGACATCTCCACCCGACTTCCTACAGCTTAGAAGTGATTCGGGTCGCTTTACGCGACCCGAGATGCGTTACAGACTCGATCTTGCGATCGATCCTCATAGACTTCGCCTATCGGCGAATCTGTGATCCTAGGAGTGTTTCTAGACCCTTCTCGCACCCACCTAAGTCAAAGGAAGCGACAGCGTACGTCGCAAGACCATAACCCAGGCCCAGTATACTCTCATTCATGCTCTGATACCAACTTGTAACACCCTGAAAATCGGGGGTCGTGTATAAACTCAACTCCCGAGTTCCAGACCGTCACTTATGCAACAAAAATGGTTATGATTCAATGTTGTCTGATTTAAAGCATTCACATGAGTAAAAGTATACCAAAACTGCAATTCATACTTCAGATCCAGTGATAAAAGCAAGCGGAAGACTAAACAAGATATATATCACTGTATGGAAAAACAAAGTAATCTCAACTGTCTCCAAAGTATGACTACATCTCTGAGTCTCATATACATGTACATAACAAAAGAATAATGTTCAAAAAGAAAAGTCCCACTGATGTCCCCTCGATCCAGGTCACCTACGGGAAGCCGTCATGATACTGCATATACGAGAACTCATCCTGGTCCTCGTCATCATCTAGCTCCACCTCCTGGATCTCATCGTCACCTGCAACTACAACAGGGTCTGGTGGGTGTTGCAAACACCATCCCGTAACGTGGGAATGAGTGATCAACTCAGTGGAATCATAGAGCAAAGATTAGCATGTTCACAATTCAGTCACGCGATAATAGTAAAGCAGTAAATCAGACAAGTCCTAATACTGTTGTTAATGCAAGATGATATGACGTGATGTATGCCCTCACCGACGATCACCCTCATACGGCAACATCTTACGACCGCGGCATGCCACACTCCCTAGAGTGCTCCACATCTTCCAGGCACATGCAATGCTATGGTGATATGATTACCAAGTTATTATTAGTCCATTCAAACAGCAGGATTGGGAAACTAAGGTACCTCCCTTGTATCAATCCCAACACGGATCCTGTCTAGGGTCGTCACTCCTAGTAATCTCATACGATGTACATTTCGTAGGTCACTGCAAGGGCTGCCAGGGCTGTTGCTCGCACTCGTTGCACCGCTCCCCCATCACCTTATCAATACAGGCCTACTGTACTCTACTGCACGGAAGGGTCGTCGCCTCCCGTGAACTCAGAATGCGCTCGCGGTCACTACAAAGGGCTCGTCGCCTGATCAGTGTAGGCCGACAGCTAGAATATAGTGTCTCATACCACCATAATCTGCTCACGAGTCAAGGTGCTCACTGGTCACTACGGGGAGGTTTGTGGCCCCAGCGTAGGCCGACAGCTCGACCACGGTGTCCCATACCACCATGCCCGGCTCATGAGTCTTCGTGGATCAAGGTACCACGGTTAATAGGGTTTACAATGGTAAGTTCAGTACCCTAGGTTCAAGCAGTTATGTTACATACAAGGTGAACAAACATCGGCCAGTCGGGTTACTTGACGGGCTCGACTAGCGCGATCGCATATCGAATTGAACGACATGAAGTGCGTAAAACACTTCGCGTGGCCTAACCACTGCCGCCAACTCTCAACACGAATCACATTCATCTACGCGTCGTTCGTGGCTATGACCAGTCAGCCACGAAATCGCTCGGTTACCGACTGCCTGGACTAAGTCAAGTCCCACACATCTATGGAATTACTATACAAGGTATTGGAATTGAAATACATCATGTGAGCATGTTAACACATGTTATAACTTTCAACTTAAGCAAATCTTCAAGGCATACTTCCCATGCATATTCAACTTAAGCAAATCCTCAAGCACATACATTCAATGCATGTAATGAAATCATGCATTTTATCAACATGTAGAAAATCATCTAGGTCAGCATAATAGTTGAAAAATCAATCACAAACTATCATATAACATCATTTAATTCAATACATACTAATACAAGCATTTATACAAACACATGCACTACACACTTAGGTCTACATATAGCATGTCGACCCAAAGTGTGCAACTAGGCGAATCTCTTCGCCAAACTAATTATGCACGCATTCCTAACTTCCTAATGCGACAACAAACCATGTCAATCACATCAGCAAAATATGAATGCAAACAGTACTTCCTACAAATGACTAAAATGCCCTAAATCTCATATTCTTCGTTAGCTTATGAAAGGGGAAACGGAGAGCATTTTGTACATGTCAAACGGCGATGCCGTCAAGAATCTACTATTAAACGACATTGAAAGCATTGGGAACCGTCAATCCAAGCGTCTAAAATCCTCACCTAGTGTCTTGTAGACTCGGGAATTGAAGCGGAGTGTATATGCTTCGTCTACGGCGAGTAAGGAGCCTAATACATAAGATCCATAAGCTACATCGCCATGGAAACAAGAAAAACTCAAATCACCAACTATTTAGGGTTTTTACTTACCTAGGATTGCGGTGGAATCGCCGGGAAAGCGGTAGAGGAGTGTCGCTTAAGCACGTGTAACACGTAGCACAAGTGGCGGGAAGAACTCTCCCACTCTCTCACAATCTCTCACTCTTTTTCTCTCTCCCAAGCTAGGGCTTCTCTCAAATTCGGATGGGAGAGAGGAGTGAGGGTTTCAACCCCTTTTATAGCCTAAAACATTCCCAAAATAGGCTTGGGAACAATGTTTACTTGGTGCCTAACCAAATCGGGGCCGTTTCGGTCCAAAAGGGCATTTCTGGAGGTCCCCAGGCCAAATGCGGTCGGACTTAAGCTCATGCATACTGGATCTAGCACACATCCAGTTTTCAGACCGGTTGGGTTCCCAGATCGCACGTGGCGGCCCAGTTTCAGTTTAACGGTCACCGCACCAAGATCAGGCCTATAAGTCTCGTGATATATAATAGATATTTTTCCTGATCCAAGGGTGTGATTTGGCTGTATCCTGACGGTCAGAATGCTTAATACTGATGCGTCAAATTTGTGTGCCAGATTTGAATTTGAAATTCCAACTATGTCCCTATTCACACTCTCTTCGGTCCGGGCTCAATGAAATAGCCTGTAATAATCGGTTTGACTTGATTTTTGGAATGAGTGTCAAGCCCAGCTAGACGGTCCTAACGGTCTAAGATAGGAGGTATCGGACTTTCAACGTGCGGTCTAGATCCAATACAAAGATTCAAAGTGGTCCAGAGAACAAACCGGCTTAGAGTTTGATCCGAGGCTTTAGAGCATTATAGCACCCTTAGTTCCACTCGCTTCGGGCCTTGTAGAACGTATTTAAAGTGATCGGGGACCATTTCCCAGCTATTCTAACGTTGCACTAGCTAACCTAGTCAAATTTTCCAAAGGAATGAATTCTACGCAAATTCGGGTCGAGTTGGTACTCGAGCCCAAGGATGGATTTTTCACGGGCGTTACAATCTACCCCCCTTAACAAATAATTTCGTCCTCGAAATTTTGTACCTTTTCGTACTCCTCGAGAAGCTGTGGGTAGTTCTTTCTGATCTCGGCTTCTGTCTCCCAAGTAGCCTCCTCCTCAGTATGATGCGTCCATAGTACCTTCACAAGGGGAATCACCTTGCTACGCAGTACCTGCTCTTTCCGGTCTAAGATGCGTGTCGGTCGCAGGATATAAGTAACATCCTCTCCTAACTGCACCTGCTCCCATCTGATGATATGAGAAGGATCAGCAACATACTTCTTCAGCATAGAAACATGAAATACGTTGTGGACGCTCGCGAGGGGCGTGGGTAAAGCCAATCGATAAGCCACTGCTCCCACACGATCGAGGATCTGAAATGGACCAATGTATCGCGGTGCCAGCTTCCCCTTCTTTCCGAACCGAAGGACTCCCTTCATAGGGGAAACTCGCAAAAACACATGATCCCCGACTGTGAACTCTAGTGGTCTCCGTCTCGTATCGGCGTAGCTCTTCTGTCTGCTCTGCGCTGTAAGAAGCCGACGTCGAATAATATCAATCTTCTCTGACGTCGCCTGCACCAACTCTGGGCCAATCAAGCTGCGCTCACCGACCTCTAACCAGCAATGCGGTGCGCGACAAGGTCGCCCATACAGCGCCTCATAAGGTGCCATGCCGATACTCGCCTGGAAGCTATTGTTGTATGCAAACTCCGCATATGCAAGACAGTCATCCCAACTGTCCTTGAAGTCCAATGCGCAAGCTCGCAACATGTCCTCCAGGATCTGGTTCACTCGCTCTGTCTGTCCGTCCGTCTGTGGGTGGAAGGCAGTACTGAACTTCAACTTCACACCCATAGCCTCCTGAATGCGAGTCCAGAAAATAGAAGTGAACCGCGTGTCTCTGTCCGACACGATCTCCAACGGAACTCCATGCAGACGCACGATCTCTCTAATATACAATCTAGCCAGCTCGTCTGCAGAGTTCGTAACTCTGATCGGTAGGAAGTGCGCCGACTTCGTCAATCGGTCGACGATCACCCAAATAGAATCATGCCCCTTCCTCGTCTTCGGCAACCCAGAAATGAAGTCCATGGAAATGAAATCCCACTTCCACTCTGCAATCGGCATAGGCTGCAAAAGTCCAGGTGGTCGGCGATGCTCTGCCTTCACCTGTTGACAAGTGAGACAACGGGACACGAACTCAGCAATGTGGGTCTTCATACCTTCCCACCAGTACGTCCTCTTCACGTCACGATACATCTTCGTGCTGCCAGGATGCATCGCGAGTCTAGTAGAATGCGCAGCCTCGAGAATCTCTCGTCTCAAGTCAGGGACATCAGGAACGCATAGGCGGCCACGGTAACGTAAACCCCCATCCATGCCAACTCGCCAGTCGGCGTCATCATCATCACTGGCCTGCTCTCGAAGCTCAGTAAGATGCGCGTCGTCCCTCTGCGCCTCGATGACACGGTCATCGATCGGGGATCGCACCTGAACATGTGCGATGAACTCAAATGGCTCCTCTACGGTGAGTTTCTGCTCAAAGTCTCGCAAAAACTCAACCATATCCCACTCGGCAACCATCAGCGGAGCCGCAAACTCTATCGCCTTCTTGCGGCTCAACGCATCAGCCACAAGGTTCGCCTTCCCAGGATGGTAAGAGACTTCAAACTTGAAGTCCTTCAGCGTCTCCATCCATCGCCGCTGCCTCATATTCAAGTCCCGCTGTGTGAATATGTACTTGAGGCTCTTGTGGTCGCAAAAGAGCTCGAACTCCTCTCCATAGAGGTAATGTCTCCAGAGTCTCAGTGCGAATATCACGGCTGCCAACTCCAGGTCGTGTGTAGGGTAATTCTCCTCGTGCTTCCTTAATTGTCTCGAGGCATACGAAATTACCCTGTCCCTCTGCATAAGGACACAACCCAAACCAACGCTAGACGCGTCAGTGTATATAGTGTATTTAACCCCTTGCTCTGGCAATACTAGCACAGGGGCGGACGTAAGTCTGTCCTTCAGCTCCTGAAAAGCTGACTCCGCCTTATCATTCCAGGCGAACTTCACGTCCTTCCGTGTCAACTGAGATAAGGGTCTCGCGATCTTCGAGAAATCCTGAATGAAACGCCGATAGTAGCCAGCGAGACCCAAGAAACTCCTCACCTCAGTGACAGAACTAGGCTGCTCCCAGTCCTGCACCGCAGCTACCTTAGACAGGTCAACTGCCATGCCATCCTTGGACACCACGTGTCCCAGAAACTTCACCTCCTGCTTCCAGAAGTCGCACTTCTTGTACTGTGCGAACAACTGATGCTGTCTGAGCGTATCAAGGACCAAACGCAAGTGCTCCTCATGCTCGTCTCGACTCCTAGAGTATACTAAAATGTCGTCGATGAAGACAACGACGAATCGATAGAGGAAAGGCCGTAGTACCCGGTTCATCAGATCCATGAACACGGCCGGTGCGTTCGTGAGACCGAACGACATCACGAGGAACTCGTAGTGACCAAAACTGGTCCTGAACGCTGTCTTCTGCACGTCCTCATCTCTGACGCGCAACTGATGATATCCTGACTGAAGGTCAATCTTCGAGAAGTACTGCGCTCCTCTCAACTGATCAAACAAGTCATCGATCCTGGGCAAAGGGTACTTGTTCTTCACTGTGAGTTGGTTCAGCCTGCGATAATCAATACACAATCGTAGCGAACCATCCTTCTTCTTCACGAACAAGACCGGTGCTCCCCAAGGAGATACGCTAGGCCGTATAAGGCCAAGCTCTAGTAGTCCATCAATCTGCGTCCTCAACTCCTCCATCTCACATGGTGCCATGCGATACGTCGGCAGTGAGACGGGTGTAGAACCAGGAATCAGATCGATAGTGAAATCGATCTCACGTCGGGGCGGCAAACCAGGGATCTTCCTGAACAGATCCCCGAACTCAGAAACAACCGGCGTCTGCTCAAGTACCTGGGCACCAGCGTCGTGCAACAGGGTGGCGTAGCTAAGAATGCGGAAAGGAAGATTTACCCGCACTGAAAATGTGAAAGGCGTGCCCTCAGGCTCGTACACCGTCACCACACGAGCCTCGCAGTCAATCTCGGCTCTCGCTGCAGTCAACCAGTCCATGCCAAGAATGACGTCGAGATATACGAGCGAGGGATCGACGACCAAATCAAGAGTCATCGTCCTGCCTCCCAGATCAAGTAAACAACCCTCACACATCTGGGTGACATCCGAATAATCTCCATGAGCTGCAAGGACTCGCACGCTATCCATAGTAATAGTCTGCAACCCAAGACGTCTGACTACGGCACGCGATATCAAAGAAATCGTGGAACCAGTGTCCACCATGACAAGAACGGGAGTACCTCCGATATGGCCCGTGACCTCGAAGGCTGAATGCTGGAAAGTCGGCGTCGTAGCTGCCCCAGCGGTCAGTGCATGAACTCGAGCCTGCTGTGGCCGGTTCGGCCGCTGTGTCAAGGGCCGTGGGGGCTGTCGAATCTGCGATACTGTGGGTCTGAAAGAGGACTGCGCAGGAGCTGACCGTATAGGCGGTGCTGATATCGCCTGTGGACGTACACGATCAATCTTCTGCGGCGGCGAGAACCCACTGTCCCGCATCCTCGCAAAGCAACTCGGCGCTAGGTGGCCCGTCCTCCCACAGTATGTGCATGATAGATCAGGGCGCCGAAACGGTCCTACTGGCGCCGTGGTCCTGGTAGGAGGATCAATGCGAGGCCTCTTGCCCGCGAAGGGCCTATCTGGCAACTCCGGTCGCGGCCTAGAAGTAGTCGGGCCTCGTGAACGCGCAAGTCGATCCACGTCCTGCTCTGCCCGCATGGACATGTGAACCAACTCCGCATAGGAGGAGAAACTGATGCAGCACATCTTCGACCGAATATCCGGTCGCAAGCCCTCCAAAAAGCGCCGTATGCGCATCTGCTCATCAGCTAAAATCGTCGGGACGTACCTGCCCAACTCTGTGAACCGATGCTCATACTCGGTGACCGTCATCGCTGCCTGCCTGAGACGGAGAAACTCATTCTCCCTCTCGTGTCTGTAGGTCTGAGGATAATACTTCTCATGGAAGCGAAACTCGAATGCTGCCCATGTCCATACGAAGTCTGCGGTAACAGTCCGCAATACACTATCCCACCACATACTGGCCTCTCTCTCAAACTGGAAGGTAGCCAGCTCTACCTGCTCTGCCTCAGTACAGTGCAACATGCGCAGAATCTTCGACACTCGGTCGAGCCAAAACTCAGCCTCCTCGGGTCTGTGAGAACCCGTGAAAGTAGGAGGCCGCAAGCGCTGAAATCGCTCCAGAAGGCCCCGTGTGTCGGCAGGGTTCCCCGCAGGGAAAGCAGGCTGCGCAGGAAGTGCTATGCCCTCATCCTGGGCGTAAGCATAGGCATCCTCAGCTGGATGCGCAGGTGGTGCAGGCGGAGTAGATGCAGTCGCACCCCCACCCTGGGCTAAAGTCCCGACTATAGTAGTCAATAGCTGCTGCTGCTGTAGCATCATAGCCATCATCTGCTCGAATCTATCAGGTGGTGGAGCAGGCTGTGGCGGATGAGGTGCGGAAGTAGATGCGCGCTGTGGCTCTCTAACTGATGGTGTAAATGGCGGTGGTCCATCTGTAGGACCAGTAGCAGGCTGAGACGATCGAACAGTCTCAGGAATCGGGCCCACAGCAGGGTCCGGACGAGTGCCAGACTGAGAAGGAGCCTGATCCATCTGCTCTAACAATGAAAGCCGAACCGCGCTCCTCGTAGTCTTAGGTGGCATTCCCTATATTCAAAATAGGGCGCAACCTTGTCAGTCTCAATTGCACAAATACACCACAATCATTCACTAAAGAGTCAAAGGCATTCCATGCATTTCAATTAATCAAAATTGTCACAATACAAGGGATATATCCTTACAAGCATCATGACTAGAATGACATGGAAATTAAGACAGTCAAGCAACAGCGACAAAAGCAAAGCACTAGCCCTAATAGGCTTTACACACATGAAACAGAAAATAGTTAACTACTCATAACAACATCTAAGATCGCGTTGCTAGTCGGAGTCTGGCGACGGAGGAGGAGCACCCTTATCCTGTAAGCAACACAGGATTGCCTTCAAGGTGCGAGTCACCTTGCCAAATTTCTTCTTCGTAACGGCCTTGGCATCAGCGACCTCTGCTCGAAGTTCTTGGACTTCCCTTCGCAAAGCGGTCTGACTCTCCTCCATCCGAGCAATGCGATCGTCAATAGTAGTCTGCGCAGAAGGAGGAGGGCTCTCGTCAGTATCCTGAGCCTCCTCTTCTGCTTCTTCCTGAGTCTCTTCCTGAACCTCTGCACTAGGTTCTCCTTCGCTTTGATCTTCCTCTTCATCAAAGTCGTCCCCACTATCCCTTTCAAGTTGATTTTCACGATATTGCGACCCGATCTTCATCTTAACCATCGTCGACTCATCGATGGTGTGAATCGATACCGGCAACTCGGGTCCAAGTCTATAGGCAAACTCAAGCGCAATTCTGCAAATGAGTCGGCCAAAGGGAAGGGATTCGGATGTTCTTCTCGACCTGGCTATGAGAACTATCTGCCGTAAGATGAAAGTGGCCATACATACGTTCTCTCCCTGAGCCACCAGAAATAAGAAATCGACCATAAGACGTGTACATTCAATGCGGTTCGTCGACCTAGGATAAACATTGAACGTGCAGATGTGATGCAGCAGACGCAAATCCTCAGACATGTACGTCGCCTTGAGGCTATTATTAGGCTGCCATGGAACCAACTTACCGCACAGAAACCTGGTGCGGCGATCTCGTTCACGTCTAGTCCTCAAATTTTTCTCACTTGGATGTACATCACCTAGAGGCACGTTGAGAAGTCGCGCAACCAACTGGACGTCGATCGTAGCCATCCGATCTCTACCAAAAGGGATTTTAAACTGCAAGGGCTCCAAGGTAGGACTCTGGATGCTAGCATAGAAGGCACGAACAGTGCTCACATTAGCACGAGCGCGAGCTTCAAAGATCGGTCCCCAGTGCGCAGCTTCAATGCGTTCGAACAACAGATATTCGCCGAACAATCGCCCATCTACGTCCGCCTCAAATAACACTCTACGATCAGTGTATTCACCATGAGGCATCTCTGATAGGATGGTTCGTCCAAGGTGTGCATGGGGATCCAAATCCCGCTTCGTACGGCACTCCAGGACTGCAGCTGGACCTGCGGCGGCGCTTGAACTTGCGGCACCACCCCGCGGTCTTCTCGATTGAGCAGGGCGGCTCGGCCCAGCCTCATCTGTTGCAGTTTTCCTCTTACCCATCAAAGACAGGATGGATGAGAGTGACAAAAGTCCCAAAATAGCTTCCACGAAAGCCATGGAAAACGCCGAAAATGCGGAGAAATGGCTGCCCAATCTGACAAAAGGAAATCTAGGCGTCGTAGAGGGATGCTTCAAGCTTCCCAAGGCTGTACTTTCAGGGAAAAATAAGAACAAAAAGGTGGAATGGAGCTGCTCACGATTTCGACACTATATGGGGGATTTTGGAGCTCCAAATGGGAAAATCTTCAAGGAAAGGGGCTGCCAACACCCAATAATCAATGGGTGGTGGTCGGTTTTGGCCAAGGAAGGGATTAGGAGGGGTTTGGGTCACCGGGATTTGGAATGGAGCGCTGAAAATCAAATCTAGGGCATGCAAGGGGGCTGTTTGTGAAGGAGAGGGGTGTTTTAGGGGTTTTCGTGGGATGGGAGGTACCTAGGGGTGATGGGGGAGGTATTTAAGTGGGTGCGCCCAAAGGGCAGCACCATCGGAGGTGGCCGGCCGGCGATGCATCGCCCGGCCGGCGATGGCATCGCCGGCTAACCTTCAGGTTGGCCAGCGGGACCCCATGGGTCTGGTCCCCCATGGTCCCAGGGCCCCAAAAAAGTTGGTCCCACCCCTTGGTTCATTATATTTTGGTCCCTATGAGCCCAAACATGTGTTCGGGGCTTTCCGGGTCTACATCGCAATCCCGAATACCAAACCATATGATGCAGCATATGAATTTGGGGTAGAAGGATCCAGTACATCTTTCTAGATCCTTAGTTGCTAAAGAAAGTGAAGTTAGAATGGCCTTATGGCCATTTTTCATAAAATTTTACTATTCACTATAAAATTTGGTGAATGTACTAATTTGTGTTATTTTCACATTAGGTTTGATGCCTAACATGAAATGGATACAAAAGAACTGAAGGTTGAAGTGTTTAGAGAAGGAATTTTGAGAATTTTTGGCAAAACGGGGTTTTTTAAGCCCTGGCGATTGATTACTAGAGTCGTGGTCATTCCACGGCCCATGGATTCACTTTTGCGGTTTAAAACCGCTCATAGGACATCTCCACCCGACTTCCTACAGCTTAGAAGTGATTCGGGTCGCTTTACGCGACCCGAGATGCGTTACAGACTCGATCTTGCGATCGATCCTCATAGACTTCGCCTATCGGCGAATCTGTGATCCTAGGAGTGTTTCTAGACCCTTCTCGCACCCACCTAAGTCAAAGGAAGCGACAGCGTACGTCGCAAGACCATAACCCAGGCCCAGTATACTCTCATTCATGCTCTGATACCAACTTGTAACACCCTGAAAATCGGGGGTCGTGTATAAACTCAACTCCCGAGTTCCAGACCGTCACTTATGCAACAAAAATGGTTATGATTCAATGTTGTCTGATTTAAAGCATTCACATGAGTAAAAGTATACCAAAACTGCAATTCATACTTCAGATCCAGTGATAAAAGCAAGCGGAAGACTAAACAAGATATATATCACTGTATGGAAAAACAAAGTAATCTCAACTGTCTCCAAAGTATGACTACATCTCTGAGTCTCATATACATGTACATAACAAAAGAATAATGTTCAAAAAGAAAAGTCCCACTGATGTCCCCTCGATCCAGGTCACCTACGGGAAGCCGTCATGATACTGCATATACGAGAACTCATCCTGGTCCTCGTCATCATCTAGCTCCACCTCCTGGATCTCATCGTCACCTGCAACTACAACAGGGTCTGGTGGGTGTTGCAAACACCATCCCGTAACGTGGGAATGAGTGATCAACTCAGTGGAATCATAGAGTAAAGATTAGCATGTTCACAATTCAGTCACGCGATAATAGTAAAGCAGTAAATCAGACAAGTCCTAATACTGTTGTTAATGCAAGATGATATGACGTGATGTATGCCCTCACCGACGATCACCCTCATACGGCAACATCTTACGACCGCGGCATGCCACACTCCCTAGAGTGCTCCACATCTTCCAGGCACATGCAATGCTATGGTGATATGATTACCAAGTTATTATTAGTCCATTCAAACAGCAGGATTGGGAAACTAAGGTACCTCCCTTGTATCAATCCCAACACGGATCCTGTCTAGGGTCGTCACTCCTAGTAATCTCATACGATGTACATTTCGTAGGTCACTGCAAGGGCTGCCAGGGCTGTTGCTCGCACTCGTTGCACCGCTCCCCCATCACCTTATCAATACAGGCCTACTGTACTCTACTGCACGGAAGGGTCGTCGCCTCCCGTGAACTCAGAATGCGCTCGCGGTCACTACAAAGGGCTCGTCGCCTGATCAGTGTAGGCCGACAGCTAGAATATAGTGTCTCATACCACCATAATCTGCTCACGAGTCAAGGTGCTCACTGGTCACTACGGGGAGGTTTGTGGCCCCAGCGTAGGCCGACAGCTCGACCACGGTGTCCCATACCACCATGCCCGGCTCATGAGTCTTCGTGGATCAAGGTACCACGGTTAATAGGGTTTACAATGGTAAGTTCAGTACCCTAGGTTCAAGCAGTTATGTTACATACAAGGTGAACAAACATCGGCCAGTCGGGTTACTTGACGGGCTCGACTAGCGCGATCGCATATCGAATTGAACGACATGAAGTGCGTAAAACACTTCGCGTGGCCTAACCACTGCCGCCAACTCTCAACACGAATCACATTCATCTACGCGTCGTTCGTGGCTATGACCAGTCAGCCACGAAATCGCTCGGTTACCGACTGCCTGGACTAAGTCAAGTCCCACACATCTATGGAATTACTATACAAGGTATTGGAATTAAAATACATCATGTGAGCATGTTAACACATGTTATAACTTTCAACTTAAGCAAATCTTCAAGGCATACTTCCCATGCATATTCAACTTAAGCAAATCCTCAAGCACATACATTCAATGCATGTAATGAAATCATGCATTTTATCAACATGTAGAAAATCATCTAGGTCAGCATAATAGTTGAAAAATCAATCACAAACTATCATATAACATCATTTAATTCAATACATACTAATACAAGCATTTATACAAACACATGCACTACACACTTAGGTCTACATATAGCATGTCGACCCAAAGTGTGCAACTAGGCGAATCTCTTCGCCAAACTAATTATGCACGCATTCCTAACTTCCTAATGCGACAACAAACCATGTCAATCACATCAGCAAAATATGAATGCAAACAGTACTTCCTACAAATGACTAAAATGCCCTAAATCTCATATTCTTCGTTAGCTTATGAAAGGGGAAACGGAGAGCATTTTGTACATGTCAAACGGCGATGCCGTCAAGAATCTACTATTAAACGACATTGAAAGCATTGGGAACCGTCAATCCAAGCGTCTAAAATCCTCACCTAGTGTCTTGTAGACTCGGGAATTGAAGCGGAGTGTATATGCTTCGTCTACGGCGAGTAAGGAGCCTAATACATAAGATCCATAAGCTACATCGCCATGGAAACAAGAAAAACTCAAATCACCAACTATTTAGGGTTTTTACTTACCTAGGATTGCGGTGGAATCGCCGGGAAAGCGGTAGAGGAGTGTCGCTTAAGCACGTGTAACACGTAGCACAAGTGGCGGGAAGAACTCTCCCACTCTCTCACAATCTCTCACTCTTTTTCTCTCTCCCAAGCTAGGGCTTCTCTCAAATTCGGATGGGAGAGAGGAGTGAGGGTTTCAACCCCTTTTATAGCCTAAAACATTCCCAAAATAGGCTTGGGAACAATGTTTACTTGGTGCCTAACCAAATCGGGGCCGTTTCGGTCCAAAAGGGCATTTCTGGAGGTCCCCAGGCCAAATGCGGTCGGACTTAAGCTCATGCATACTGGATCTAGCACACATCCAGTTTTCAGACCGGTTGGGTTCCCAGATCGCACGTGGCGGCCCAGTTTCAGTTTAACGGTCACCGCACCAAGATCAGGCCTATAAGTCTCGTGATATATAATAGATATTTTTCCTGATCCAAGGGTGTGATTTGGCTGTATCCTGACGGTCAGAATGCTTAATACTGATGCGTCAAATTTGTGTGCCAGATTTGAATTTGAAATTCCAACTATGTCCCTATTCACACTCTCTTCGGTCCGGGCTCAATGAAATAGCCTGTAATAATCGGTTTGACTTGATTTTTGGAATGAGTGTCAAGCCCAGCTAGACGGTCCTAACGGTCTAAGATAGGAGGTATCGGACTTTCAACGTGCGGTCTAGATCCAATACAAAGATTCAAAGTGGTCCAGAGAACAAACCGGCTTAGAGTTTGATCCGAGGCTTTAGAGCATTATAGCACCCTTAGTTCCACTCGCTTCGGGCCTTGTAGAACGTATTTAAAGTGATCGGGGACCATTTCCCAGCTATTCTAACGTTGCACTAGCTAACCTAGTCAAATTTTCCAAAGGAATGAATTCTACGCAAATTCGGGTCGAGTTGGTACTCGAGCCCAAGGATGGATTTTTCACGGGCGTTACAACTCATCATCTACAAATCTCAACCATCGAACCATGATCCTTGAAGCTTCAAGATGCTAGTGGTGTAGCTTTGGAGTTATTTTCATAGGTGCGTGTGTTGCATTGTTTAAATTTTAGATTTTTTCTTCTTCCTCTTGATTCTTCATTCTCCTTCCATTGATGGAGCTTGTGGGACCCATCAAGTGATGATGGTGGCCCCAAGACTCCATGAATATGGCTCGAAGCCTATCTTACATTCCATGCATGTGCATGCAAGGAACCATTCTCCATGGATCCCTTCATGCTCCTTTCTTCCTTAGATCAAGGATCTTTGGGTCATCTAGACCCTTGATCCTTGGTGGAGATTGGATCTCCACCATAGATCTTAATTGATAGCCTTAATCATGTAGATTGTACATCTTAGGGTAATGAAATGTCTATGCATGTGTGTGATAAAGGGAAGGGCTTCATTGAGGCGGAGACCTTTCTCTTGTGGCCATTTTCTTCTCCTTTTCTTATTAGAAGTTTTTTATCATGAGTGTGTGGCCCACCTTGTGGATCGACAAGATTCAAACCGTCCATAGAGGAAGGACATTTTTCACAGTCCATCCCTTGGATGTGTTGCCCCTAAAATCACCAAAATGGGGTGCATGCAAGGATGATTTGGATGATGAGATGGTTTGGATGTTTGTGGGACCCACTTGGGTGGACCACACCATGATTTTCTGGGTTTAAATCCCCATTTAAATAATGTTTGCAATTTATTTTTATCAGACATATGTTGCTGTCCAGACTGTTTGGACAGATTTTGGGCCATCTTGGGGCCTAATTTTTGGTCATTTGGTGGAGATGTTGATACCATAAAATATTTGTTTCTTGAAGGTGTATGTCCCACCTATAAGCCTACCAAATTTTAGCTCCATCTGACCCCATTTGAGCCTCTGAAAGAGTGGGCCAACATGGGTCTTCAACCAGATTTCTATTATAATTTCCAGCAATACAGGCTGTTGTAACCCATAATTTTAAAATATTTTCTCTGATGGTGGGCCACCTTTATGGGTCCTACCTTATTCTAGACTTGATAAGGGACCTTGGTCTCTAATTTTAGAATTTTTTTAGACCCTGGACCCACTCCATTGGGGAGCCCAAATTGGTACAACAACATGAACAATGCTGGAATTTTTCTACATTGCTGTATTTATGCGTTTGTGGAGATAATTGGGTCCAACCCATTTGGGCTTTTATGTATATCTGTGGGGCCCACCTTGTGATGATCCAGAGGCCACAAGGGGCCATTTTTGTGGGTCTAACCAAATGGACCAGCCATCCATGATGGACGTCCACCATGGGCTAGCCGTCCTTGGCCAGGCCCACCATGATGTATGTCTTTCATCCACGCCGTCCCTCCATATTTGTGGGGCCCATGTGGATTGGGTCAACCCTAGGTGGACGTACCATGTGGGGTCCACTTGAGACGTGGGAGCCCACCTTGTTGCATGTGTATGGGGCCTAAACCATCCACACCTTGGACCGCCCAGGCCTAGGACGCCCCTGCCCTTTTGGGGCTACTGTTGGGCCTGCAGTCTAGGAGCAGGCCTACCTTTCTGAGTGCTAAATCCCTATCTCCAAATTGGTGGGGCCCCTAGGATGTATTGATGGACACTATGGGAGTAACTCCAAAGTATTTTGACATATTCCTAAGCCTCAATAGGCCTAGAAGATTTTGTGGACTAAAAGTCTAGCCTTGGCCATTTAAATACACCATGCATGGCTAAATTTTTATTGGAATTAGGGGCCCACCACATTGATAAATTGGGTACTTTTTCCTCATCTATACCTTAGTATAATTATTTGGGCTTAATTAATGCATGTTTTGGACCACCTTTAATAACCATTTGTAGGACCCAATACATACCAAATTTTTGGGTTTCCTAATGGCCCCAGGTCGGGCTGGAATGTCTCACCTTGGCCAGCCAAATGATGGCTGACCTTCCACCATTTGCTGGACTTATGGGCTGAGGAAGAGGTGGATTTGGGCCCTTGAATGACCACTTAAATGGCTAGTTATTGGGCTGATGTAATGGGGCCCATTCCACCCAACCAAAAAAAAAAAAAAAAACTTGTTTTGGGCCATGTATTTGAATACATGGGCTACCCACTAAGTCCATCTAAATGCTTGGACTCTATGGCCCTTAAGATACGGGCTTTGGGCCTTGGGCCTTGGTTCCCCTCCTCGGGCCATGATTGTTAGAGGTAGTATCGGGCGTACTTCCTTATGCCTTTTGTGGGACCTATGTGCATATGGTTTGAATATGGGCCTTGGGCCTTATGTTTATGTGGTTTGCAGATTAGATGCCTTGGGGCAATGGTGGTTAAAAGTTCCTATTTGGACCCCTCTAGGTCCATTAGTTGCTAAGTGTGGTTGAATGCCCACCTTAGTCTCTTTCTATGCCCATTTCCATATTATCTAGGGCCTAACTTTGTATACTTAGTCTTGTGGGCTATCTCGGGTAAATGGGCCCCCACTAGAGGTTGTATTTCTTATAAAAAATTGGTTAAGTAACTAGACCCTTCATGGTTAGGTTGAGAGTACATCTTCTCATTCACCTCATTGACACCCTTATTTATCTTCATGACCCACTCCCATACTCATCATATGTATGCTTGGTTGAGGTATGTTGACCATGGTTGTGCCATTATGTAGGACATGTTAGTATCTCCTCGAGGGATGGATTTTATCCTATTGAGCATGGTGGATGCTTGGGATTGTTGCACGATTGATTGCGTGATTCATGCATTTGACATTGCATAACATGTGGATATCCACCCTTGATTCATCAGGGCCGTAGCCTCCATAGAGATATTGTGGATGGCCGTGTGTGGACATAGGAAATGATTCTTAAGCATTTGGGGTGCATAGGATATCCCTGGGTGAAATCTCCTAAACTTCCACGGTACCAAGGAGACGCGTTAACGCTGAGACCGAGTGGAAAACATTAGCACATGAGTGCCCTTATACCTTGAGGCCGCGTCTCCCACTGCAACGTGGTCAGTTGGGATGGGGTGTGGCCTTACCCACTTGCAAGAGAGGGCAACAGCTAGGTTGAGTTTGACCAACTCATGAATGGGCCCACTACCATCGAGCCTCACTGGTGATTGGTTGTCCACGGGTGGGTAGTGAGGTCTCCTACGCTCATTTGACTGTGTGGGTCTTGCAAAGTGGCAGTCATCCAACAATGTACTTGACCTTAGTGGATTCCTTATGATGGAACTATACTTAATATGTAGATTGGATATGAGGATTGACATTACTTCGCATTGCATTTGCATCGGCTGTATAAGCCTTATATTGCATCGCCTTGGTATGACACCCAATACTTATGTATTGCATTACATAGTCTTGGTACGGCTTGCTGCATTCAAGCATAGCCACGGTACGGCTAGAGGCATTGGTATCTGTAACACCCTGAAAATCAGGGGTCGTGTATAAACTCAACTCCCGAGTTCCAGACCGTCACTTATGTAACAAAAATGATTATGATTCAATGTTGTCTGAGTTAAAGTATTCACATGAGTAAAAGTATACCAAAACTGCAATTCATACTCCAGATCCAGTGATAAAAGCAAGCGGAAGACTAAAGAATATACATATCACTGTATGGAAAATAAAATAGATCTCAACTGTCTCCAAAGTATGAATACATCTCTAAGTCTCATATACATATAAATAAACAGAAATCAAATGTCAAAAATAGTCCCACTGAGAAGTCCCACCAATCTAGGCCCCCTAAGCAAAGCCGTCGTGATACTGCATATATGAGAACTCGCCCTGGTCCTCATCATAGTCCGGCTCTGCCTCCTGAATCGCTGCCTCACCTGCATCTAAGACAGGGTCTGGTGGGTGTTGCAAACACCATCCCGTAATGTGGGAGTGAGTAGCTAACTGAGTGGAATAATAGAGCAAGGATTAGCATGTTCTCAAATCAATCATGTGATAATAGTAAAGCAGTAAATCAAACAACCCTAATACTGTTGTTAATGGAATATGAAATGACATGATGGATGCCCTCACCGACATTCTCCCTCATACGGCACCATCTGCGTCCGCGGCATGCTTGCGTACCGCTCAGTGCTCCACATCTTCCAGGCACATGCAATGTGATGTTGATATGATTACCGAGTTATTATTAGTCCTTTTCATACAGCAATATTGGAAAACTAAGGTACTTTCCTTATATCAATCCCAACACAGATCCTGTCTAGGGTCGTCACTCCTAGTAATCTCATACGATGTATATTTTGTAGGTCGCTGCAAGGGCTGCCAGGGCTGTTGCTCCCACTCGTCGCACCACCCCCATCACCTTATCAATACAGGCCTACTGTACTCTCACCGCTACGGAAGGGTCGTCGCCTCCCGTAGACTCAGAATACGCTCGCGGTCACTACAAAGGACTCGTCGACTGATCAGTGTAGGCCGACAGCAAGAATATAGTGTTCTATACCACCATAATCTGCTCACGAGTCATAGGTGCTCACTGGTCACTACGGGGAGGTTTATAGCCCCAGCGTAGGTCGACAGCTCGACCACGGTGTCCCATACCACTATGCCCGGCTCATGAGTCTTTGTGGATCAAGGTACCATGGTTGACAGGGTTTACAATGGTAAGTTCAGTACCCTAGGTTCAAGCAGTTATGACTCATACAGGGTAAACAAACAATGGCCAGTCGGGTTACTTGACGGGCTCGACTAGCACGAGCACATCTCAAGTCGAACGACATGAAGTGTATAAAACACCTCGTGTGGCCTAACCACTTCCGCCAACTCCAAAACACGGCTCGCGTTCATCGACGCGTCGTTCGTGGCAAAGATAAGCCAACCACGACTTTACTCGGTTGCCGACTACCTGGACTAGGTATAGTCCCAAACAATTATGAATCCATATCAGCAATCATATAAGAGTAATGGAAATGAAATACAACAATGTGAGCATGTTAACACATGTTATAACATACAACAAAGTAAATCATCTAACACATGCATTTCATACATATAATGAAATCATGCATATAGCCAATATGTAAGAAATCATTTACATCAACATATTATTTGAGAATTCAATCTCAAACTAATTCATAACACCACTTAATTCAATACATACTAATACGAACACTTATACAAACACTTTTACTACACACTTAAGTCTACATATAGTATGACGACTCAAAGTGCGCATTTAGGAGAATCTCTTCGCCAAACTAATTATGCACGCATTCCTAATATCCTAATGCAACAAGTAGCCATGTTAATCATCTTAGCAAAATATGGATGGAAACTGTATTTCCTACAAATGACTAAAATGCCCTAAATCTCATATTTTTCGTCTGCTTACGAAACAGGAAACGGACAGCATGTTGTACATGTCAAACGGCGTTGCCGTTGATAATCTACTATTAAACGACATTGAAAGCATTGGAAACAGTCAATCAAAGCGTCTAAAATCCGCACCTTTTCTCCTATAAGTGTATTGATCCGAACAGAGCGTGTACGCTTCGTTTACGGCGAACCGGGAACCTATTTTACAAGATGTATCAGCTACCATGCTAAAGAACCAAAGGAACCTTAAATCAGCAAGTATTTAGGGTATTTGCTTACCTAGAATCACGGCGAAATCACCAGGAAAGTGATTGAGGCGCGTTGCTTAAGCACGTACAACACGTAGTGCAAGCAGCAGGAAATTCTCTCCCACTCTCTCTCACAATCTCTCACCTTTTCTCTTACACCAGCTAGGGTTTCTAGCAAATTCGGATGGGTGAAAGAAGTGAGGGTTTAAGCCCCTTTTATAACCTAAAACTTTTCCAAAACAGGCTTGGGAACAATGTTTACGTGATGCTTAACCAAGTCGGGGCTGTTTCGGTCCAAAAAGACATTTCTGGAGGTCCCCTGGCTGAACGCGATCGGACTTAAGTTCATGCACGTCGGATGTCGCTCACATCCCATTTTCAAACCATTAGTGTTCGTAGATCGCACGTGGCGGTCCAGTTTCAGTTCAGCGGTCACCGCACGTAGATCAGGCCTACAAGTCTCATGATATGAAATAGAAATTTTTCCTGATCCAAGGGTGTAATTTGGCTGAATTCTGACGGTCAGAACGCTTAATAATAACGCGTCAAGTCGTGTGCCAGATTTGAATTTTAAATTCCAAATCTAACCCTATTCTCACTCTCTTCACTCCAGGCTCAATGAAATAGCCTGTGAATGTCGGTTGGACTTGATTTTCGAAATGATTGTCAAGTCCAGCTAGGCGGTTATAACGGTCTAAGATTGTAGGTATCGGACTTTCGACGCGCGGTCTAGAACCAATACAAAGTTTCAAAGAGGTCCTGAGAACAAACCGGTTTAGAGTTTGATCCGAGGTTTTAGAGTATTATAGCATCATTGGTTCTACTCACTTTAAGTCTTGTAGAACGTATTTAAAGTGATCAGGGACTATTTCTCAGTTACTCTAGCGTTGTGCTAGCTAACTTACACTTATTTTCTAAAGGAATTAATTCTACGCGATTTCTGGTCGAGTTGGTACTCGAGCCCAAGTACTGATTTTTCCAGGGCGTTACAATCTACCCCCCTTAATAAAAAATTTCATCCTCAAAATTTGTACCTTTTCGTACTCCTCGAGAAGCTGTGGGTAGTTCTTTCTGATCTCGGCTTCTGTCTCCCTGGTAGCCTCTTCGTCAGAGTGATGCGTCCATAATACTTTAACAAGGGGAATCACCTTTCTACGCAGTACCTGCTCCTTCCAGTCTAGGATATGTGTCGGTCGCAGGATATATGTAACATCCTCTCTTAACTGCACCTGCTCCAATCTGATGATATGGGAAGGATCAGAAACGTACTTCTTCAGCATAGAAACATGAAATACTTTGTGAACGCTAGCAAGAGGCGTGGGTAAAGCCAAACGGTATGCCACTGCTCCCACACGATCGAGGATCTGGAATGGACCAATGAATCGCAGTGCCAGCTTCCCCTTCTTCCCGAACCGAAGGACTCCCTTCATAGGGGAAACTCGTAAAAATACATGATCCCCAACTGTGAACTCTAGCGGTCGCCGTCTCGTATCGGCATAACTCTTTTGTCTGCTCTGCGCTGTGAGAAGCCAACGTCTAATAATATCAATCTTCTCCGACGTCGCCTGCACTAACTCTGAGCCAATCAAGCTACGCTCACCGACCTCTGTCCAGCAATGCGGTGCGCGACAAGGTCACCCATACAACGCCTCGTAAGGTGCCATACCGATACTCACCTGAAAACTGTTGTTGTACGTGAACTCCGCATATGCAAGACAGTCATCCCAACAGTCCTTGAAGTCCAATGCGCAAGCTCGCAACATGTCCTCTAAGATCTGGTTCACCCGCTCTGTCTGTCCGTCTGTCTGTGGGTGGAAGGCAGTACTGAACTTCAACTTCACACCCATAGCCTCCTAAATGCGAGTCCAGAAAATAGAAGTGAACCACGTGTCTCTGTCCGACACGATCTCCAACGGAACTCCATGCAGACGCACGGTCTCTCTGATGTATAGTCTAGCCAGCTCGTCTGCAGAGTTCGTGACTCTGATCGATAGGAAGTGTGCCGACTTTGTCAGACGGTCAACGATCACCCATATGGAATCATGTCCCTTCCTCATCTTCGGCAGCCCTGAAACGAAATCCATGGAAATGAAGTCCCATTTCCACTCTGCGATCGGCATAGGCTGCAAGAGTCTAGGTGGTCGGCGATGCTCTACCTTCACCTGCTGGCAAGTAAGACAACGGGACATGAACTCTGCTATATGGGTCTTCATAACTTCCCATCAATAGGTCCTCTTCACCTCGCGATACATCTTCGTACTGCCTAGATGCATCGGGAGTCTGGTACAATGCGTAGCCTCGAGAATCTCTCGTCTCAAATCAGGGATATCTGGGACGCATAGGCGGCCACGATAACATAAGCCCCCATCTGTGCCAACTTGCCACTCAGCATCCGCATCATCACTGGCCTGCTCTCGAAGCTCAGTCAGATGCGCCTCATCCCTCTGCGCCTCGATGACTCGGTCATCGATCTGAGATCGCACCTGCACATGTGCGATGAACTCATACGGCTCCTCTACAATGAGTTTCTGCTCAAAGTCTCGCAAAAACTCAACCATATCCCACTCAGCAACCATCAGTGGAGCCGCAAACTCTATCGCCTTCTTGCGGCTCAACGCGTCAGCCACAAGGTTCGTCTTCCCAGGATGGTAAGAGACTTCGAACTTAAAGTCCTTCAAAGTCTCCATCCATCGCCGCTGCCTCATATTCAAGTCTCGCTGCGTGAATATGTACTTGAGGCTCTTGTGGTCACAAAAGAGCTCAAACTCCTCTCCATAGAGGTAATGTCTCTAGAGTCTCAGTGCGAATATGATGGCTGCCAACTCTAGATCGTGTGTAGGGTAATTCTCCTCGTGCTTCCTTAATTGTCTCGAGGCATACGAAATTACCCTGTCCTTCTGCATAAGGACACAACCCAGACCAACGATAGACGCGTCAGTGTATATAGTGTACCTAACCCCTTGATCTGGCAATACTAGCACAGGGACGGACGTAAGTCTGTCCTTCAGCTCCTGAAAAGCTGACTCTGCCTTGTCATTCCAGGCGAACTTCACGTCCTTCCGTGTCAACTGAGATAAAGGTCTCACGATCTTCGAGAAATCTCGAATGAAGCGTCGATAATAGCCAGCGAGACCCAAGAAACTCCTCACCTAAGTGACAGAACCAGGCTGCTCCCAGTCCTGAACTGCAGCTACCTTAGACAGGTCAACTGCCATGCCATCCTTAGACACCACGTGTCCCAGGAACTTCACTTCCTGCTTCCAGAAGTCGCACTTCTTGTACTGTGCGAACAACTGATGCTGTCTGAGTGTATCCAGGACCAAGCGCAAGTGTTCCTCATGCTCCTCTCGACTCCTAGAGTATACTAAAATGTCGTCAATGAACACAACGACGAATCGATAGTGGAAAGGCTGAAATACCCAGTTCATCAGATCCATGAACACGGCTGGTGCGTTCGTGAGACCGAACGACATCACAAGGAACTCGTAGTGGCCAAAGCTGGTCCTGAATGTTGTCTTCTGCACATCCTCATCCCTGATGCACAACTGATGATATCCTGACTGAAGATCAATCTTCGAGAAGTACTGCGCTCCTCTCAACTGATCAAACAAGTCATTGATCCTGGGTAAAGGGTACTTGTTCTTCACCGTGATCTGGTTCAGCCTGCGATAATCAATACACAATCGCATCGAACCATCCTTCTTCCTTACAAACAGGACTGGTGCTCCCCAAGGAGACACACTAGGTCAAATAAGGCTAAGCTCCAACAGACCATCAATCTGTGTCCTCAACTGTAACATCCTGAAAATCGGGGGGGTCGAGCAAAAACTCAACTCCCGAGTTCCAAAATGTTATTTATGCAACATGGATATGTATGATTGAATGTTGTCTGTGATAATGTATTAAACATGAGTGAGATTAAGCCAGAACAACATATCATACTCCAGAGACAGTTAAAGTCACAAGCGGAAGACTGTGATAGTAGTATAACATATATAAACTGTTGTATGTCTCTAGAGTGTGAACATGTTACCAAGTTATATACATACATGTATACTCCAAAAGTAAACAAAAGGAATATACATGAGTGCTCTGAAAATATAAAATGACAAGTGTCAAGGTATCTAATCAACCTCCCTGTAATCCCGTCAATCAGAATACGCATAAAGGAGGGATCCTCCTCCTCATCAACTTCATCAAGTTCAGCTCCGTCTCGTAGGCCGCAGCATCATCTGCAATCACAAAAAGGTCTGGTGGGTGTCCAGGAACACCGTCCCATAACGTGGGAGTGAGTAGCTAACTCAGTGGAATAATAGAGCAAGGATTAACATGTTCTCAAATCAATCATGCGATAATAGTAAAGCAATAAATCAAACAATCCTAATACTGTTGTTAATGCAATATGACATGACGTGATATATGCCCTCACCAACGATCTCCCTCATACGGCACCATCTTACGACCGTGGCATGCCACACTCCCTAAAGTGCTCCACATCTTCCAAGCACATGCAATGTAATGGTGATATGATTTCCGAGTTGTTATTAGTCCATTCAAACAGCAAGATTGGGAAACTAAGGTACCTCCCTTATATCAATCCCAACACAGATCCTGTCTAGGGTCGTCACTCTTAGTAATCTCATACGATGTATATTTTGTAGGTCGCTGCAAGGGCTGTCAGGGCTGTTGCTCGCACTCGTTGCACCGCTCCCCCATCACCTTATCAATACAGGCCTACTGTACTCTACTGCTACGGAAGGGTCATCGCCTCCCGTAGACTCAGAATACGCTCGCGGTCACTACAAAGGGCTGCCAGGGCTGTTGCTCGCACTCGTTGCACCGCTCCCCCATCACCTTATCAATGTAGGCCGACAGCAAGAATATAGTGTCCCATACCACCATAATCTGCTCACGAGACTAGGTGCTCACTGGTCACTACGGGGAGGTTTGTGGCCCCAGCGTAGGCCGACAGCTCGATCACGGTGTCCTATACCACCATGCCCAGCTCATGAGTCTTCGTGGATCAAGGTACCATGGTTAACAGGGTTTACAATGGTAAGTTCAGTACCCTAGGTTCAAGCAGTTATGACTCATGAAGGGTGAACATACAACGGCCAGTCCGGTTACTTGACGGGCTCGACTAGCACGATCGCATCTCAAGTTGAATGACATGAAGTGCGTAAAACACTTCGTGTGGCCTAACCACTGCCGCCAACTCCAAAACACGGCTCGCGTTCATCGACGCGTCGTTCGTGGCAAAGATAAGCCAACCACGAATTTGCTCGGTTATCGACTGCCTGGACTAAGTACAGTCCCAAACATGTGGAATCACATCAGCAAAGCATGTGAAAGAATTGAAAATGAAATACCACCATATGAGCATGTTAACACATGTTGTAACATACAACTTAAGCAAATCACCTGATACATGCTTTCACACATATAATGAAATTATGCATGTAACATACAACTTAAGCAAATCACCTGATACATGCCTTTCACACACATAATGAAATTATGCATATCGCCAACATATAGGAAATTATTTCCATCAGCAAATTAATTGAGAATTCAATCTCAAACTAAATCATAATGAAATCACCAAGCACATGTTATAACATACACCTTACGTGAATCATCAAGCACATGCATTTCATTCATATAATGAAATCATGCATATGGCTAACATGTAAGAAATCATTCACATCAGCATATCAATTGAGAAACCAATCTCAAACTAATCCATAACATCATTTCATTCAATACATACTAATACAAGCATTAATACAAACACTTACACTACACACTTAAGTCTACATATAGTACGTCGACCTGAAGTGCGCATTTAGGCGAATCTCTTCACCAAACTAATTATGCACGCATTCCTAACATTCTAATGCAACAACAAATCATGTCAATCACATCAGAAAAATATGAATGAAATCAGTACTTCCTACAAATGACTAAAATGCCCTAAATCTCATATTCTCCGTCGGCTTACGAAATAGGAAACGGATAGCATGTTGTACATGTCAAACGGCGTTGCCGTCGATAATCTACTATTAAACGACATTGAAAGCGTTGGAAACAGTCAATCAAAGCGTCTAAAATCCGCACCTTGTCTCTTATGGATGTGTAAATTCAAACGGAGCGTATACGCTTCGTCTACAGCGATAAGAGAACCTAATTCACGAGTTACGTCAGCTAACAAGCTATGAATCCTAGTAAACCTCAAATCAGCAACTATCTAGGGTTATTTCATACTTGAAAAAGTGGAGGAATCATTGGCCAGGTGATTAGAGCACGTGGCTTAATGACTTGCAACACGTGGCACAAGCAGTAGGGAATTCTCTCCCACCTTCTCTCACAAACTGTCACCTTTTCTCTCTCCCAATCTAGGGCTTTTTGGTAAATTCGGATGGGAGAGAGGAGTGAGGGTTTCATCCCTTTTTGTAAGCCCAAACTTGCCCGAAATAGGCTCGGGAACAAGTTTCACTTGAGGGGTAACCAAATCGGGGCTGTTTCAGTCCAAAAGGACATTTCTGGTGGTCCCCTGGCTGAATGCGGTCGGACTTAAGCTCATGCATACTGGATCTAGCATACATCAAGTTTTCAGTCGGGTAGGGTTCACAAATCGCACGTGGCGGTCCAGTTTCAGTTCAGCGGTCACCGCACGTAGATCAGGCCTGCAAATCTCATGATATGAAATAGAAATTTTTCCTGATCCGAGGGTGTAATTTGGCTGAATTCTGATGGTCAGAATGCTTAATACTGACACGTCAAGCCGTGTGCCAGATTTGAATTTTAAATTCCAATTCTGTCCCTATTCGCACTCTCTTCAGTCCGGGCTCAATGAAATAGCCTGTGATTATCGGTTGGACTTGATTTTCGAAATGATTGTCAAGTCCAGCTAGGCGGTCCTAACGGTCTAAGATAGTAGGCATCGAACTTTCGACGCGCGGTCTAGATCCAATACAAAATTTTAAGGTGGTCTAGAGAACAAACCTGCTTAGAGTTTGATCCGATGTTATAGAGTATTATAGAGTCATACGTTCTACTCGATTTGGGTCTTGTAGAACGTATTTAAAGTGATCAGGGACTGTTTCCCAGCTACTCTAACGTTGCGCTAGCTAACTTACGCTTAATTTCTAAAGGAATTAATCCTAAGTGGTTTCTTTGGCTATGGAATTGGGTTCTGAATGATTTTCAAGGTGTTTTAATTGACCCACTGCCTAAGGACGTCAAATCCCAGATTGGCCAAAATTCGGGGTGTTACATCAACTCCTCCATCTCACACGGTGCCATGCGATACGTCGGCAGTGAGACGGGCGTGGAACCAGGCACCAGATCGATAGTGAAATCAATCTCTCGTCGAGGCGGCAAACCAGGGATCTTCCTGAACAGATCCTCAAAATCACAAACGACTGGCGTATGCTCAAGCATCTGGGCACCAGCGTCCCGTAGTAAAGTAGCGTAACTAAATATGCGGAAGGGGAGATTTACCCGCACTGGGAATGTAAAGGATGCGCCCTCTGGCTCGTAGGCAGTCACTATACGAGTCTCGCAGTCAATCTCAGCCCTTGCTGCAGTCAACCAGTACATGCCAAGAATGACGTCGAGATAAAAAAGAGAGGGGTCGACGACAAGATCAAGAGCCATCGTCCTGCCCCCCAGATCCATCAAACAGCGATCACACATCAGGGTGACATCTGTAAAGGACCCGTGAGCTGTATAAACTCGCACCCCATCCATCCTAATAGTCAGTAGCCCAATGCGCCTGACTATGGCATGTGATATCAATGAAATCGTGGATCATGTGTCCACCATCACAAGAATAGGAATACCTCCGATGTGGGCAGTGACCTCAAAGGTCGAATGCTGAGAAGTCTCTGTCGCAGCTGCCTCAGCTGTCAAGGCATGCACCCGCGCCTGCTGTGGCCGGTTCGGCCGCTGTGCCGTGGGCCGTAGAGGCGGCCTGAACTGAGATACCGGAGGTCTAAAGGAAGGGTGCACAGGAGCCAACCGTAAAGGCGGTGCTGATATAGCTTGTGGGCGTGTACGGTCGATCTTCTGCGGCAGTGAAAACCTACTGTCTCGCATCCAAGTGAAATAACTGTGCCGAATGGCCCGATCTCCCACAATAAGTACATGATAAATCGGGGTGCTGCATCGGGGGTACTGGCGCTATAGCCCTAGGAGGAGGGTCAACGCGAGGCCTCTTGCCCGCAAAGGGCCTGTCCTGCAACTCTGGTCGTGGCCTAGGAGCAATAGGGCCACGAGATCGCGTAATTCGATCCACATCCTGCTCTGCCCGCATGGACATGTGAATCAACTCTGCGTAGGAGGGAATGCTCATGTAACACATCTTCAACCGAATATCCGGTCGTAAACCCTCAGAAAAGCACCGTATGCGCATCTGCTCATCTGCCAGTATAGTTGGGATGTATCTGCCCAACTTAGTGAACCTATGCTCATACTCAGTCACTGTCATGCCTCCCTGTCTGAGGCGCAGAAACTCGTTCTCCCGATCATGCCTATACGTCTGGGGATAGTATTTCTCATGGAAGCGGAACTCGAACGCTGCCCAGGTCCATATGTAGTCAGCAGCAACGGTCCGCAACACACTGTCCCACTATAAGCTAGCCTCCCGCTTGAACAAGAACGTAGCTAACTCGACCTGCTCAGTCTCTGAACAATGCAGCGTCCGTAGTATCTTCGACACACGGTCGAGCCAATACTCGGCCTCCTCGGGTCTATGAGAACCTGTAAAAGTGAGAGGCCGTAAGCGCTGAAATCACTCTAATAAGCTCCATGTGTTTGTGGCATTCCCCGCAGGGTAAGCAGGTGGTACAGAATGAGTCATGCCCTCATCCTGAGCATATGTATCGGCATCCTCAGCTGAATGCGCAGGTGGTGCAGGTGGAGGCACACTCCCACCCTGGGCTAGAGCCCCCAATATAGTAGTCAGGAGCTGCTGCTGCTTCTGCATCATAGCCATCATCTGCTCAAATCTATCTGGAGGTGGAGCAGGCTGTGACATGTACTGCGTCGAAGAAGACGCACAGTACTGCTCTCTGACGGGCGGTGTGAAAGGCGGTGGTCCAACTGCAGGACAAGTAGTAGGCTGAGATGCACATGCTGTCTCAGGAATCGGGCCCACAGCAGGGTCTGCATGAGCATCAGACTAAAAAGGAACCTGATCCATAGGCTCACCCAATGTAAGCCGAACTGTGCTCCGTGTAGCCTTCGGCAGCATTCCCAATATTCAAAGTAGGGCGCAACCTTGTCAGTCTCAATAGCACAAACACACCGCAATCATTCACATAAAGAGTCAAAGGCATTCCATGCATTTCATTTAATCAAAATTGTCACAATACAAGGGATATCTCCTTACAGGCATCATGATAGCAAGTACATGGGAACTAAGACAGTTACAGCTACAACAACAACACAAGTAAACTACTATCCTTAACAGGCTTACACAACATAAAGAAGGAAACGACTAACTGCTACCAACAACATCTAAAATCTCATCGCTAGTCTGAGTCAGGTGACGGCCTTGGTATCCTCGACCTCAGCCCGAAGTTCCTGAGCTTCCCTTCGCAAGGTGACCTGTCTCTCCTCAATTCGGGCAATGCGATCATCACCAGTAGCTTGAGCAGAAGGAGGAGGGCTCTTATCTGTATCCTGAGCCTCCCCTTCTACCTCTTCCTGGACTTCTTCCTCTACTTTCGCTCCAGTTTCTCCCTCACTTGGATCCTCTTCATCATCAAAATCGTCCTCGCTATCCTCCTCAAGCTGAGTCTCACGATACTGAGACCCGATCTTCATCTTGACCATGGTAGACTCATCAATGCAGTGAATCAAAACTGGCAACTCCGGCCTAAGTCTGTAAGAAAACTCAAGCGCGATCTTGCATATAAGTCGGCCAAAAGGAAGACACTCAGACGTTCTTCTTGATTTCGCTATGAGGATAATCTGTCGCAACACGAAAGTGGCCATACACACATTTTCTCCCTGGGCCACCTGATACAAGAAATCAACCATAAGGCGCGTACATTCAATGCGATTTGTCGACCTGGGATACACGTTGAACGTGTAAATGTGGTGCAGCAGGCGCAAATCATCAGATATATGAGATGCCTTGAGGCTATTGTTAGACTGCCATGGAACCAGACTACCGCATAGGAACCTGGTACGGTGATATCGCTCATGCCTACTCCTCAAATTCTTTGTACTGGGATGAACATCACTAAGGGGTACGTTCAGAAGTCGCGCTATCAACTGAACATCGATCGTAGCCATCCGGTCTCTACCAAAGGAAATCTTGAACTGCAATGGCTCCAATGTAGGACTCTGGATACGACCGTAGAAGGCACGAACGGTGCTCATATTAGCACGAGAACGGGCCTCAAAGAGTGGACCCCAATGTGCAGCTTTAATGCGCTCGAATAACAGAAATTCTCCAAAGAGTCGCCCTTCCACGTCCGCCTCAAACAACACCTTACGGTCAGTATATTCACTGTGAGGCGTCTCTGCTAATATCACTCACCCAAGTTGAGCATGGGGATCCAAATCCCACTTTGTATGGAACTCTCGGGCTGTGCTTGGACTTGCGGCGACGCTTGAGCTAGCGGCACCACCCCTCGGTCTTTTTGATTGCGCGGGGCGACTAGGCCCAGCCTCATCCACTGCGGTCTTTCTCTTTCCCATCAAAGAGAGGATGGTGGAGAGAGAGAAAAAAATCCAAAATGGCTTCAAAAAAAGCCATGAAAAATGTGGGAAATGTAGAGAAATGGCTGTCCAAACAGAAAAAAAAAATCTAGGTGTTGTAGAGGGATGCTTAAAGCTCCCCTAGGGTAGATTTTCAAAAAAAAAAGAGAAGGAAAAAGGGGAATGGAGCTCCACACGATTTCAGCACGTTTTGGGAGTTGTAGGAGCTCCAACGAATGAATTTTAAAAGAGGAGGAGTAGCAAATCACTATGAAGGGATGAGATAGGGTCGGTTTTTACAAGAAATGGGATTGGAAGGGATTTGGAGCTGCGTTTTGAGATAGGGCAGCAAGAAAAATGAAAATGGAGGCTTGGGAGGAGTTGTTTGTGAAGGAAGTACCCTTTTTAGGGGTTTTCGATGGACGGACGCTATGTGGGAGGGATGTACTAGCCACATAAGGGCGTGCGCCCAAATTTTACAGCAAGTGGGCCCCACTGTACGGCGATGCATCGCCGGATCGGCGATGGCATCGCTGACCGGTGGTGGATCCAGCTGGTTTGGCCTGGTGGGCTGGGTCCCCCCTACCCTGGAGGTACCAGATATATATGGGCCCCACCCTAGTTCATTGTAGATTGGCCTAGGGAGGCCCAAACATCCATTCAGGGATTTCTGGGGCCAATCTATAAAACAGAATGCAATCTCCTATCATGCAGCATATGATTTTGGGGTAGAAGGAGCTAATACATCCATCTAGCCCATTAGTTGCTAAATATTACAAACTTAGAATGGCCTAATGGCTAGTTTTCATGAAATTTTACTATTCACTGTAAAATTTTGTTGAAGTATAATTTTATATCATTTTCACATTAGGATCAATACCTAACATGAAAATTCAGAGAAAGAATTGAAGAATGGAACGGTGAGAGGAAGAATTTTGAAGAAATTAGGTGAAACGGGGTTTTTAAGCCCTAGCGATTGAATGTAAGGGTTGTGGTTGTCCCACAGCCCAAGGATTCACATTTATAGATTTAGAACCATTCAAAGAACGTCTCAACCCACCTACCTACAACCTAGGAGCTACTTAGGTCGCTTCACGCGACCCTAGATGCGTTACGGACTCGATCGCGCGATCGATACGAATAGACCTCACTTATTGGCGAATCTGCGATCCTGTAAGTATTTCTAGACCTTTCTCACACCCACCTAAGTCAAAGGAAGCGTCAGTGTACGTCGCGTGACCATAACCCAGGCCCGGTATAATCTCATTCATGCTCTGATACCAACTTGTAACACCCTAAAAATTGGGGGTCGTGTATAAACTCAACTCCCGAGTTTCAGACCGTCACTTATGCAACAAAAATGATTATGATTCAATGTTATCTGAGTTAAAGCATTCACATGAGTAAAATTATACCAAAACTGTAATTCATACGCCAGATCCAGTGATAAAAGCAAGCGGAAGACTAAAGAATATACATATCACTGTATGGAAAACAAAATAGATCTCAACTGTCTCCAAAGTATGAATACATCTCTGAGTCTCATATACATGTAAATAAACAGAAATCAAATGTCAGAAATAGTCCCACTGAGAAGTCCCGCCAATCCAGGCCCCCTAAGCAAAGCCGTCGTGGTACTGCATATATGAGAACTCGTCCTAGTCCTCATCATAGTCCGACTCTGCCTCCTGAATCGCTGCCTCACCTGCATCTAAGACAGGGTCTGGTGGGTGTTGCAAATACCATCCCGTAACGTGGGAGTGAGTAGCTAACTCAGTGGAATAATAGAGCAAGGATTAACATGTTCTCAAATCAATCATGTGATAATAGTAAAGCAGTAAATCAAACAATCCTAATACTGTTGTTAATGCAATATGACATGACATGATGGATGCCCTCACCGACATTCTCCCAAATACGGCACTATCTGCGTTCGCGGCATGCTTGCGTACCGCTCAGTGCTCCACATCTTTCACGCACATGCAATGTGATGTTGATAAGATTACCGAGTTATTATTAGTCCTTGTCATACAGCAATATTAAAAAACTAAGGTACTTCCCTTATATCAATCCCAACACAGATCCTGTCTAGGGTCGTCACTCCTAGTAATCTCATACGATGTATATTTTGTAGGTCGCTGCAAGGGCTGACAGGTCTGTTGCTCGCACTCGTTGCACCACCCCCATCACCTTATCAATACAGGCCTACTGTACTCTCACCGCTACGGAAGGGTCGTCGCCTCCCGTAGACTCAGAGTACGCTCGCAGTCACTACAAAGGACTCGTCGCCTGATCAGTGTAGGCCGACATCAAGAATATAGTGTCCCATACCACCATAATCTGCTCACGAGTCATAGGTGCTCACTGGTCACTACGGGGAGGTTTATGGCCCTAGCATAGGCCGACAGCTCGACCACGGTGTCCCATACCACCATGCCCGGCTCATGAGTCTTTGTGGATCAAGGTACCATGGTTGACAGGGTTTATAATGGTAAGTTCAGTACCCTAGGTTCAAGCAGTTATGACTCATACAGGGTGAACAAACAATGGCCAGTCGGGTTACTTGACAGGCTCGAATAGTACGAGCGCATCTCAAGTCGAATGACATGAAGTGCATAAAACACCTCGTGTGGCCTAACCACTGCCGCCAACTCCAAAACACGGCTCACTTTCATCGACGCGTCGTTCGTGGCAAAGATAAGCCAACCACGACTTTACTCGGTTGCCGACTGCCTGGACTAGGTATAGTCCCAAATAATTATGAATCCACATCAGCAATCATATAAGAGTAATGGAAATGAAATACAACAATGTGAGCATTTTAACACATGTTATAACATACAACTAAGTAAATCATCTAACACATGCATTTCATACATATAATGAAATCATGCATATAGCCAATATGTAAGAAATCATTTACATCAGCATATTATTTGAGAATTCAATCTCAAACTAATTCATAACACCATTTAATTCAATACATACTAATACAAACATTTATACAAACACTTTTACTACACACTTAAGTCTACATATAGTATGACGACTCAAAGTGCGCATTTAGGCAAATCTCTTTACCAAACTAATTATGCACGCATTCCTAATATCCTAATGCGACAAGAAGCCATGTTAATCATCTCAGCAAAATATGGATGGAAACTGTATTTCCTACAAATGACTAAAATGCCCTAAATGTCATATTTTTCGTCTGTTTACGAAACAGGAAACAGACAGCATGTTGTACATGTCAAACAGCGTTGCCCTTGATAATCTACTATTAAATGACATTGAAAGCGTTGGAAACAGTCAATCAAAGCGTCTAAAATCCGCACCTTTTCTCCTATAAGTGTATTGATCCGAACGGAGCGTGTACGCTTCGTCTACGGTAAACCGGGAACCTATTTTACAAGATGTATCAGCTACCATGCTAAGGAACCAAAGGAACCTTAAATCAGCAAGTATTTGGGGTATTTTCTTACCTAGAATCACGGCGAAATCGCCGGGAAAGTGATTGAGGCGCGTTGCTTAAGCACGTGCAACACGTAGTGCAAGCAGCAGGAAATTCTCTCCCACTCTCTCTCACAATCTCTCACCTTTTCTCTCACACCAGCTAGGGTTTCTAGAAAATTCGGATGGGTGAAAGAAGTGAGGGTTTAAGCCCCTTTTATAACCTAAAACTTGCCCAAAACAGGCTTGGGAACAATGTTTACTTGATGCCTAACCAAGTCGGGGCTGTTTCGGTCCAAAAAGACATTTCTGGAGGTCCCTTGGCCGAACGCGATCGGACTTAAGTTCATGCACGTCGGATGTCGCTCACATCCCATTTTCAGACCAGTAGTGTTCGTAGATCTCACGTGGCGGTCCAGTTTCAGTTCAGCGGTCACCGCACGTAGATCAGGCCTACAAGTCTCATGATATGAAATAGAAATTTTTCTTGATCCAAGTGTGTAATTTGGCTGAATTCTGACTGTCAGAATGCTTAATAATAACGCGTCAAGTCGTGTGCCAGATTTGAATTTCAAATTCCAAATCTTACCCTATTCTCACTCTCTTCACTCCAGGCTCAATGAAATAGCCTGTGAATGTCGGTTGGACTTGATTTTCAAAATGATTGTCAAGTCCAGCTAGGCGGTTATAACGGTCTATGATTGTAGGTATCAGACTTTCGACGCGTGGTCTAGATCCAATACAAAGTTTCAAAGAGGTCCTGAGAACAAACCGGTTTAGAGTTTGATCCGAGGTTTTAGAGTATTATAGCGTCATTGGTTCTACTCGCTTTGGGTCTTGTAGAACGTATTTAAAGTGATCAGGGATTATTTCCCAGCTACTCTAGCGTTGCGCTAGCTAACTTACACTTATTTTCTAAAGGAATTAATCCTATCCGATTTCTGGTCGAGTGGGTACTCGAGCCCAAGTACTGATTTTTCCAGGGCATTACAGTATCATTCATGTTTCCCTCTGCATTCTCTCCTATCTTCTTATAAGCACCATTATTACACACCTTACACCACCCTCTAAGCTTTCTATAAGCTTATGCACGATTGATGCATGCAGGAGATCTTAGGTCATTGCTGTGGATTGGATTGGCGCGAGCTAAGGACCTATTGCAGACCTTTCCTTCCCATCTTTCTATATTATGTATTTCCTTTTGAGTATTGTACCTATAAAGTTTAAATTCTTAGTGGATTTTGCATGTATTCCTTGTTTATTTTCTGAGATTTACTTGCTATAATCTTGGGTATGCTCAATTGGATTGTAATTGTGATATGAAAATCCTCCTTGTAGGATCCTAGGATCAGAACCTGAGCCAGGAACCGAGAATGGGGTACTACGGAGGTTGTTACTGCCGGAACCAGCTATTGGGCTCCTTGTGGCTCTGGTCACCGAGTCTGGGGAGTGATAGGAGTTGGTATCAAAGCATAACAAGTAATCTCGAACATAACTTGGGATAACAATGCATATCTGGTGTGAGGTTAGGACAAGTAGTATCCCAAGAGCCTTCCTTCCGTTTGAGCCTACAATATTCTGATCCTATGCATCGTCCTCCTTGTTCTTCTGTAGACGATGTCGCCTAAGCGGGGCGCCCGTGGCCATGGCTCTCATTCTACTCTAATAACCGAATCGACTCGAGCGCATCTAGCTCCCGCTATTGAGGACCCAACACCTGAGGTCTTAATTTCACCCCCGGTGATGCCTATTCCTCTGCCTGAGCCTGTTGTTCCAGTTTCTGAGGTTCCAACTCCTTCTGTCACACCCGTGCCTCTGCATGAGCATTTTCAGTAGATGATACAGGCCGGCACTGCTTGTAACACCCTGGATTTTTACCAACCTGGAATTAGACATCCTTAGGCAATGAGTCGACCATAATACCTTGGTAACCTCTCAGAACCCAATTCCAAAGCTAGAGATATCATTTAGAACGAAATTCTTTAGAAATTTAACATGAATTAGCCAGCGCTACACTAGACTTCCTGCAAAATTAGCACCAACCACTTTAAATATGATCTGTAAGACCCAAAACCTCTAGAATTGTTACCGCTATGTTACCCTAAAATCTAGGATCAAACTCTGAACCCGTTTGCCCTCAGGAACCCTTTGAAACTTTGTATTGGATCTAGACTGCACGTCGAAAGTCCGATATCTATAATCTTAGACCATTACGACCGCCTTGTTGGACTTGACAATCATTTCAAAAATCAAGCCCAACCGATGTTCTAAGGCTATTTCATTGAGCCTGGAGCAAGGAGTGTGAGAAAGAGTGAAATTCATTAAAAATTAAATGTCATTTAAATAAATCTGGCATGTTTCGCTTGCGAGTTAAGTATAAGCATTCAGACCGTTGGAATCTGACCCAAATACACCCTCGGATCAGGGAACATTTCTCACTCATGTCAGTGTACTTGAAATCCTCGATCGAATCTCTATGACCGCTGAACTGAAACTGGTCCTCCACGTGTGATTTGGGAACACTACCGGACTGAAAACTTAGTGTGAGCAGGATCTAATATACATGAGCTTAAGTCCGACCGCATTCGGCTAGGGGACCTCCCGAAATGCTCCTTTGGATCGGAAAAGACCCGATTTGGCTATAACCCAAGTATACCTTGACTTAAAGTCTGTTTTGGTTATGTTTGGGCTTATAAAAGGGCCTTAAACCCTTAGCTTTCTAACCCATACGAATTTTCTAGAAACCCTAGGAAGGAGAGAGAGAGAAAAGAGAGAGAAAGTGAGGGAGAAGCTGGTGATTTCTCCTGGGATTCTTCCCTGCTGCTCTACATGCCGAAGCCACCTACCTACATCGTTATTCCGATGATTCTGATTTCGTTCTAGGTAAGAAAACCCTAACCCTAACTTGATTTGAAGCTTAGACTAACTGTAGAAGAGTTCTAGCTAACCTGTTTCTTGCCATATGTAGCGTGTCTGCCGTTGACGAAGACACATCATCTAAATCTTAACGAATACGCATTTCTGGTTTAAGGTGCAGATCTTAGACGCTTAGATTCCCTGTTTTCAAGGCTTTCAATGTCGTTTAATGGTAGATTGTTGACAAGAAAGCTGTTTGACATGTAGAACATGCTGTCTATTTTTCATTTCGAATACATACGAAGAATATGAGATTTAGGGTATTTTAGGTATTTGTAGGAAATACTGTATACGTACGTATTTTTTTAATATGATTGCCATGAGTATTTGTCATGTACCTATGTTAGTTATGCGTGTATGATCTGTTTGGCGAAGAGATTCGCCCTAATGCATGTATTGGCCGACATATGCTATGTAGACTAATGTGTGTAGACTAAGTGTTTGTTGAAATGCCTAAATCAAGATGATTTATGCCTGCTATATGTTTTGAATGTAAGAACATGATTGTTGTGTATTAGACAACTCCTTTATATAAGGATCTGTCATATCATATGTCGAAATCAACATACGTCAAGTACGTTGGAGTTGTGTAGTCTAAGTGTTTGTATAAATGCTTGCGTGAGTAAGCACTTAATGAGTAGTGTTGTAGGCTAGTGTTGAGATAGGATTCTCAACTACGGTGATGATGAGTATGACGTCCTCCACGTACGTTGTTGAATTGATTCCTGATATATGAAATGCTTGTGTATGCTTAACTGCGTATGTCGTACCTTATAACATGTTGCTAACATGCTTGAATTAGATGTCATTTCAATTTTGTTTATCGCATATGATTACTGATTCACATTACATGTGTTTGGAGCTATACTCTAGTCCAGGTAGTCGGTAACAAATTAGAGTTCGTGGTTGGATTCTATTCACCACGAAGGATATATATGACGAACCCGAGTCGTACTAGAGTCATTGGCAGTGGTTAGGCCACACGAAGTGCTTGTGCACTTCATGTCGGTCGATTCAACGTGCGCTCGTGCTAGTCGGACTCATCAAGTAACCCGACTGACCATTGTATGTTCACCTTGTATTCGTCATAACTTCTTGAACCTAGGGTACTAAACTTACCATTGGAAAGCCCCTCTAACCTTGGTACCTCGATCCCCTAAGACTCATGGGCCGGGCATGGTGGTATGGGACACCGTGGTCAAGCCGTCGGCCTATGCTGGGGCCACAAACCTCCCCGTAGTGACCAGTGAGCACCCTACTCTGAGCAGATTATGGTGGTATGGGACATTATATTCTTGCTGTCGGCCTACATATAAGGTGATGGGGGAGTGTGAAAAAGCGTTGAAGACCGCTTAAGTTGAAGTAGGAATATGTCAATATGTCTTAGAGGGGGGTGAATAGGACTTTTTAAAGATTTATAAGTTATTTTTCAGTCCTATCTCACTAATCCTATCACAGAGTATAAATTAGGATTACTCAAGAACTAACTCTATTGGCTTCCAAGCCTAATAGAGGATCTAATCACAAACTATTTAAAGGACAAACAGTGTGTAGATGAGATTGTGATGGATATGACTGTATGTGCATAAAATGTGATCATATATAAAGACATACAAGGCAATCACATAAATGAAAAACAATATCAATCTCAAACACAGTCATTTTATAGTAGTTCAACGACTTGTCTACTCCACTCCCGGCTTCCACACTCAACCCTTGAGTGACCAGATTTCACTACGGAGGTTTCCCATGGTTCAGATGACTATTTTGATTGCTGGACGCATTTTGTCCTCACTCGATTTTTCGATTGAGATGCCGAGGACATCGACAGAGCTGGCCGATCATATCGAAGGGGTAATCGATATAATCGACAGTGTAAGAAAAACTTCACTGATTTTCCTTTTTGATAAAAAGCTTTCTTACTTAGAAACCCTAAGATGTTCTAGTTCTTTTTAAGGGTTTAATCACCTTGTGTTTTGGGACATGGGATGTGAGGCTATGATTTACCTTTTGGCGAGCTTCCACACATCCAGATGAGGCAGACGCTTGACTTGATCTTCTTGTTAAGTGCTCTTCTGACTGACTCAACTTACAACGTAATTGACAAACCAGAGCACATAATAGGTGCACTTTCAATCTCCCCCTTTGTCAATTACGTGACAAAATCCCCAAAACACCCTAGGAACATATCTAGACAGATATATCCTAAATTGTGTGTACATGTATTAACACAATTTTACAAATTCTAAACACCCATGTATACAACAAACAAATTCTCCCTCTTAATTCAAAAACTCCCGCTTTCTTGTTGCGGCTGCTCCCCCTAACACCTGCAACAAAGATATACAATTTTCGCTCGTGGTGTTTTGAATTGTTCTCCCCCTTTTTGTCAGTCATTGGCAAAGGTATAAGATGTGATATTGACTGAAGATTGAAGCATATGGGAGAACCACAGATAGATAGATATAATGAAGACATCAATGAAGCAGTTAGCACAGGCATTGTATAAGCAAATAGGAATCTAATGAGAATTAAGTTCAACCATATCAACAAAAAGATTTCATTGTCCAGAGGTGTAAAGATACCTAAAACGAGTAAGCAAAGATAGATGCACAATCAAATATTTTTCCCGACTAGATGCATGGCTCTACCAGAAACTGTCTCCTCTTGTCAATTTGAAAGCTCGCCAGTAGTTAGAAGCTTAAGAATCTGCTGTATAGAGTGTTGGAGAGCTTCTATCCTGTTTTCTATTCCTGATAGTCGTTGTTCACAGTGTTGGAGTCTCTCATCAATTCTAGTGAAATTGTTTAAAAGTTGGCGCTCAAGCACATGATGCTGATGATTTGTGACAGAAATAGAACTGCAATCAGGAGTTCGATTGGACCCCCAAAGAATTTCTTCATTAAGCACGGGACCACTATCTTCAAGAGGTGGAAATATCTTCGTATCTGATAAGGCAGAAGCATACACTTGTTGCACTGCTTCATGGTCATACCAAACTGCAGGATATACCTTATCAGATGTTTCTGGTAGACTCGCCCAGTGTGCGAGCTTATAGATAAGAGATGGAAAAGGAAGAAATTCAAGATGGTCACTTCTGATTACCTTGATCAGCTAGTCTAATATGAAAGTCGGTAAGCATACAGAAATCTCTTGATAGACATCATACAGAATGTTGAGTGCAATGAGACTCAAATATGTGTCATTTACGTCACAAGGGTACACATTCGTGCAGAAAATACCGTGAAGGAGTCGGAACGACATTCCTAGGTGTTTTACTGGAAGAATATTGCTATCATTTCTAGGAATTGTCCTACCTTGGCACAGTGCTTGTGTAATTTCCTCCCATCTACCCAAATCATTTAGATTTCTACTAGTGACAGGGATTTTCGTCACTTCAATGTTTAGAACATGACCAAGAACTGATGGAGTAATGTGCTTGGTGTGCGGCATGAATTTCAGACATATGCAAGGTGGGTAATCTTGGGTAACATGACAACAGTTGAAGAACTGCTGGATCATTTCAAACTGATATGGCCTGCCCATGTCAAACATATTCTTCCATCCAATGGTTTCCATCATGAGATCCACCGCATTGAGTTTGACAGTACTCATGATAATAGTACGATCGACTATTATGACTTGTTCCCAGTCCGACTGGTTTTGAGGGGGTCTAAAATATTTCTTTCTTATTTTTGAAAGATTTTACAAATGAGAGAGCCTTACCTTTTCCTTTAATCATCTTCCTTATATCACTTGGGTGCCAAAATTTTAGCTAGACTTCATTCACATCAAATAGAGGAACTGATCAGGGCAGAGAGTTGGCCTCTTTAAAAGAATTTCCAATTAGTCTTTTTATTTGGGCGCCAAATGTCGATCATATCGTCCAACCTATCGATTGTATCGAGAGGTTGTCGATCGATGCTATCGAGACTGCTATCGATGTTATCCATGGTCACATGATTTTTCACATTCTGAACAGCTATTGATAGTATTGATCTCCAGTCGATGAAATCGAAAAAGACCATCACTTGCATTGAAAGTATTTACTATTCAGATTCTTCCTACTTTTAGCATGCTATTATATATTTCCAAAAAAAAATGCACCATTTCTGTAACTATAAATGAGATAATGATCTTATACAAAACTTTTAAGGTCTCTAACCTTAGATGTTCTTTTGAAGGCTCAACAAAATTACATCATTTCAGGAAATCTCCAGATTTTGATGCATAACCTGGACTAACTTCTTCTCTCTCAGTGTTTCTCAATATCATTTCTTCCTTTTCCTACAATAATGTAGCAGTGGTTATTTGTGCAAAGACCTTTCATAATTGATTTCCCTGTTTGATTTAGACTCTCGTATTCTTCTTTGTTGAAATTTACCACATGCCTATTATCGTAAATTTGAGAGATGCTCAGTAAGTTATGTGTCAATCCTTTTATGCAAAAAGCATTCTCATCTTTAAACAGACTAATTCCTTCTATAATTCCCTGACCAATTACTTCAGCAGTGGTTCCATCTCCGTAGGTGACTATCCCTTTGTGAAGATCTTTATAGTTTGAAAGGAGAGACTTTTCACCTATGACGTGTCTTGAGCAACCACTGTCTAGGTACCAATTAGCCATATTGCCTGATAAATGATCTGATTGAGTAACAAGGCAATTTGTCTTTTCTTTAATCGCCCACTTTATGATAGGAGTTTTACTTGTGGTAGATTTGTTCTTCTTATTTGATTTGTCCACATGACTTAACTGCTCCTTCATCCTGTCAACTATCTCATGTGGTTAGGATTGCACACTTCTTTTATTTAGCTCATAAACTGACTCCCTATTTTTGCAATGAGCTGGGATAGGTTTGGTGTTACTACTGGATGCAACAGATTTTCTAAATGGTTGTGCATCAGTTTTTGTTCTAGCCTTTCCATAACCTAATCCCTTTTTGTCTTCTCCATATTTTCCCATTCCTAATAGTTTTTCTAATTTCTCACTACTCTGGAAAAAGTTACAGTTTATTTTGGCAATTTTTCTAGATTCTTCTAGATCATTTTGAAGTGTATAATTTTTATCTTGAAGAATCAGGTTTTCCTCATTTAGTTTTTTTGACTTGTTCCTCTAATTTCTTTGACTCAGATTTCAATGAGTTGTTAGTTCTTTTAAGTCTATCATTGTCTGAGTGGCATTGCTACAAATCGGTGATTAGATGAGTATTAATGTTTGAAGCTTTATCCAAATCTATTTGTAGCATTTCCTTTTTATTTTCAACTATTCCAAGTCTTTTGACAATATTAACGCTATGGATGTAAAGTTGATTGTAAGCGTTTTGTAATTCATTTTACTCTTTATCTTCTTCTTCCTCAATTTTCTCGTTATCAGATGAAAATGATTCAGTGGCTTATTGTTCTTCTTCAGATTCCATGGGAATAATTGGAGCGGTGGAGACCATAAGAATTTTAAAAGGTTTCTGATCTCCATCACTTCCTGAGTCACTGTTTTTTGAATTTGACTCCTCCGTATAATCCCATGTGGCAGCCATCGTCTTGCCCTTAGTTTTTCTATTTGGGCATTCGGTAGATAGATGTCCATACTCATGACAGGCATAACATTGTGGTTCTCTGTTTCTTTTCCCAAATTTTCCTGCTAAAGGTTTGTCATCCACCTTTCTACCTTTAGAGGGGCGGCCGCGATTCCTTTGAAAGAATCTTCTGAATCTTTGTGCCAGCAGATCCACTTCCTCATCTTCATCTTCCTTTTCACTCTCACTGTCCTCATGTTTTGGTTTCTTGGAGGTTTTTAGGACAGTGCTTTTAGATTTTTGGGGTTGTGTGAAGTGTAGTTCAAAGGTTTGTAGGGAACCTACTAGTTCTTCTACCTTCATTTCATCAATATTCCTACACTCCTCAATTGTTGTTACCTTGGGATTGAAGCGTTCCGGTAAGGATCTTAAGATTTTTCTACATATTTTAGGTGCCGGAACCTTCTCTCCCAAACCACCCATGGAGTTACAAATAATGTTTAATTTGGTGTAAAACTCCATAAATGTCTCATGCTCTTCCATCTTGAGATTTTAAAACTGGATGTTAAGAGTTGTAGTTTAGATCTCTTCACAGTGCTTGTGCCTTCATGGGTTGTTTTCAGTAAATCCCATGCTTCCTTGGATGTCCCACACATACTTATTTGATTGAAAATATCTTGGGACACGACACAGTAGATGGCGTTCATTGCTTTTGCTTCAGAATTTTACTGTTCTTTGTCGAACGCCGTCATTAGGTTTGGGTTTAGTGACTGTGGTTTCATCTTCAAGTATAATTTGTTCGGATGGTACCACGTATCCTTTTTCAACTGCATCCTAAACTTCATGAGCCAAAGATCTCAGGAAGTAGTGCATTCTAGCCTTCCAGTATGCATAATTTGATCCATTAAATACTGGAGGTCTAGTGACAGATGAGCCCTCTCCTTTGGCCATATTCTACTTCAGTCAAGATCACTCTCTAGGCGGTGAAGCCCTTAAAGAGAGACCCTCTCTGATACCAATTGATAAAGCGGCGAAGACCGCTTAAGTTGAAGTAGGAATATGTCAATATATCCTAGAGGGGGGTGAATAGAACTTTTTAAAGATTTATAAGTTATTTTTCAGTCCTATCTCACTAATCCTATCACAGAGTATAAATCAGGATTACTCAAGAATTAGCTCTATTGGCTTCCAAGCCTAATAGAGGATCCAATCACAAACTATTTAAAGGACAAACAGTGTGTAGATGAGATTGTGATGGATATGACTGTATGTGCATAGAATGTGATCATATATAAAGACATGCAAGGCAATCACATAAATGAAAGACAATATCAATCTCAAACACAGTCATTTTATAGTGGTTCAACGACTTGTCTACTCCACTCCCGGCTTCCACACTCAACCCTTGAGTGACCAGATTTCACTAAGGAGGTTTTCCATGGTTCACCTCAAACCTAAGGTTTTAAATCAGGTTCACCTTCAACCTTTACAGAGGTTTCTACTCAGTTCACCTCAAACCCTGGAGTTTTACTGGCGTACTCCTAACCGGATGTTTATGCCCACACAGGACAAGGGTCCACACAACGCACCCTGAGGTTTCTACTCGGTTCACCTCTAACCCTGGAGTTTTGCTGGCGTACTCCTAACCAGATGTTTATGCTCTTCACAGAGCAAGGGTCCACACAACGCACCCCGCACGTACACTCCCGTCGGAGGCCTCCTTCGAGGACTTCAAATGGTGAGCAACACTTAAAACCCAATCCTAAAAAGGAATGATTGCAAGTGTCCTCTGGACTCTTAGTACTTACAGATAAGTTGATGAGTCCCTTTCAGCGTGATGATGAAGATCTCCTTCTTGTTGATGAAGAATCTTTAGCTCCCTTGATCCGCAACACAAAGATGTATATATGCTAGGCTTAGGTTGGGTCAAGGCTATGATGGAATGCCACTCTCTGAAGATTTTCCTATAAGGAAGATAGAGAGGTTCCCATCATCTATGCATTCAAGGCATCCCAGCTTAATGATATGTCATTAAGGTAGTAGCTGAAGGATCCTTGAATGCGGAAGTTCATTCTCTAATCCACTCTATGAGATATCAATGATGAGGGTGGATTGGAGGATGAACTTCCTGAGAGAAAGGGCTTAAGGTAAATGATAGGAAGGTTAAAACTCTCAAAAGAACTCTCTACTTTCTCTACCAGCAATAAAGACTACTCTCTCTATTTATAGGCAAAAGGTTCCAACGGATATAAACGGTCATATTTATGATAGAGTTCGATATGATCGAGCAGTCGTCGATATGATCGAGCGTATACTCTCGATTGTATCGACCGACCTATCGATGATACAAACTTAATTGTCATTTCGCTTTTGGAAACCTTCCGCCAACTGGTCAATAGGATCGAGACACACATCGATGTTATCGGATTTCGAACTCCGATTCCATCGAGTGATGATTCGATCTATCGACAGGTGAAAAATAAGAGAGAAGCTTTAAAAAATTTCAGGGTCACAAATATGATTGGGGAAACAGTCGATGTCATCAGAATTTGTACATCGATTATATTGGAGACCTTGTTGATGGGATCGAGAAATCGTATAGATTTACATGTAAGCTTGCTGGACGATTTATGTCCTGACTCGATCCAATCGACTTGGTCTCGATATGATCGATATACAAATATCGATTTATCGACAAGCACCCCGATCAACATTAAAAGCAACCTGAAATTCATGCTGGTGAGAACATGTGCCCCACAGTTGATATGATCGACTGACTCCCGATATAATCGATATTTGAGTTCAGATTGAATCAGGCAGTCATCCATATATCGAAGCATATGTTAGTTTTCTTTAGAAAAATAGGGATGTCAGAAAGAAGTCTGTCGATTATATCGATTCACTTCAGATATGATCGATATTCGAATATCGATGATATCGACACTTAAGTCGATATATCGATAAATCGTCCAGATGACTATTTTGATTGCTGGACGCATTTTGTCCTCACTCAATTTTTCGATTGAGATGCCGAGGACATCGACAGAGCTGGCCAATCATATCGAAGGGGTAATCGATATAATCGACAGTGTAAGAAAAACTTCACTGATTTTCCTTTTTGATAAAAAGCTTTCTTACTCAGAAACCCTAAGATGTTCTAGTTCTTTTTAAGGGTTTAATCACCTGGTGTTTTGAGACATGAGATGTGAGGCTATGATTTACCTTTTGGCGAGCTTCCACACATCCAGATGAGGCAGACGCTTGACTTGATCTTCTTGTTAAGTGCTCTCGTCCGACTGACTCAACTTACAACGTAATTGACAAACCAGGGCACATAATAGGTGCAATTTCAGAGTGGAGCAACGAGTGCGAGCAACAGCCCTGGCAGCCCTTTGTACTGACCTTGAGTTTATCCTGACACCGCATGGGGACGATGAGTCCTGATGCATTCTTAAGGATATGAACTAGGCCTGTATTGATAAGGTGATGGGGAAGCGGTGCAAAGAGTGCGTACAACAGCCCTGACAGCCCTTGCAGTGACCTGAAAATATATCATTGTATGAGATTACTAGGAGTGACAACCCTAGACAGGATCATTATTTGGGTATTGATATAAGGGAGGTACCTTAGTTTCCCAATCCTGTTGTATGAAAAGGACTAATAACAACTCGGTAATCATATTCATATCGCACCGCATGTGCCTGGAAGATGTAGAGCACTGAGGAAAGAAAGCATGCCGTGGACGTGAGATGGTGCCGCATGAGGGAGTATGTCGGTGAGGGCATCCATCATGTCTTTTCATGCTTGCATTAATCACAGTGTTTAGGAATGTTTATTTTGCTTGCTTTACCATTATCGCTTGATTGATTTGATAACATGTTAACCTTTGCTCTATGATTCTACTGAGTTAGCTACTCATTCCCATGTTACGGGATGATGTTCCGGACACCCACCAGTCCCTATTTTAGTTTCAGATGATGGCGATGCTTGTGAAGTGGAGCCGGACTTGTATGATGATGAGGAGGACTTCTTCTTTGTGTTTTAATCGACGGGATTACAGGGAGGTTGATTAGACGCCATGACACTTGTCATTTTATATTTTTGGAGCACTCATGTATATTCTTTTCTTTCTATTTTGGAGTATACATGTATTTAGTTAACCTGGTAACACGTTCACATTCTGGAGACTTACAATCATTTATATATTTTATATATCTATCACATTCTTTTGCTTGCTAATTTAACTGTCTCTGGGGTATGATATGTTGTTTTGGCTTAATCCACCTCATGTTTTATGTATTATTACCACCGACATTCATCCATCATTAAAAATGTTGTATAAGTGGTGTTTTGAAACTCTGAAGTTGGGTTTCACCCGACCTCGAATTTTCAGGGTGTTACACTGCTGTCCTTCAATCCCGTAATTGAGGATGGCCGGGCCTGTGTTTATTTGGGCTTGGGAGGAATTTGTGGTCCGCTTTGACCAAAAGTTCTTTCTTAATCATGTTTAGGAGTAGTGGGCTATGGAATTCGAGACTCTAGTCCAGGGAGATTGATGGTGTCTTAGTATGAGGCTTGTTTCTTGGCTCTTTCTAGATTTTCTCCTTATCTCGCTGATGACGAGAAGAGGAAGGCCGGCCATTTCAAGAATGACTTGCCTCCTGCTCTCCGTGGTTGAGTAGTGGGCCATTGCTTGGAGACGTTCGATCAGGTTGTCCACTGAGTGTTGGTTTATGAGGAGGACTAGGCTATGACCCAGAGGACCCGTGATCATAGTTTCGGCAGAAACTGGAAGAGGAGGGCACCAGCCTACAGTTCCCAACAGCACCGTCAGTAGAGGTGGAGAGGTAGATCCGAGTTTAGGCAACCTGTGGCACAGACGACAACTTTATCTTTAGCGCAGCCAGCCGCTTCTTCCTCCGGTCTGTTTACCAGTGTATGTTATAATTATGGGCAGATCGAGCATTGGAGGCGTGATTGCCCTCTCTATCACGCCCCAAATTCAAAAATCGGGCTCATAAAATTCTCGATGGCTGAATCTGGTGCCGACAGCCTCCTAGTACCCCATTCTTGGCTCCCAACACTCATACACTAGATGTCGATCCTAAGATCCTACAAGGAGGATTTTCAACATGAATTTATCTCATAAGAAGCATAACCACAAGTATACCCAAATCACAAGAACACAATCATCATCACATATCCACTAATATAAACATTTAAATGCAGTGCTAAAAGGGAAATACATATATAAAAAGTCAAAGCTCCAGAAGATGGCTGCACGCTTCATGCTCAACGCTGTTGCAACCTAACGCCACTTGCACGCATCTATCATGCATAAGCTTATAGAAAGCTTAGAGGGTGGTGCAAGTATATGAACAATATATGCGTGCTCAGAATGTAATATCTGAGTAAATGAAAATACTGGTAAGTCCATGAATCATACAATATCAGAGTAAGTAGAAATACTGACAAGTCCATAAAAATATCATCAACCTCATACAAGATATGCGATGAAAAGACGTAGCAAGCCAATATCATATACTGAGAAAGTAATGTAAACCGGCTATGTAACGTGGAAACATAATGAACCAGATATCAGATATCGAGGATGTAATACAATATGCAATTTGAAAGAGTTAAGAATACCATAAGCCTTATCTAGGTCATATAAATGTAGAAACATAGCAACCTAAAATGTCATATACCGAGGATGTAATACGATATGCAATATATGGTGCGAATGAAATGACCAAGCTACAGTGTGAAGTCGGGATGATAGTACATGGTACCGTAGGCTATGGGGCCTATCACAAAGGACTTTTATCCAAACCAGTCCCATACCTAAATTTAGTTAGATAAACTCAATGTGGTAAGCTCCTAATATTAGGTTAGTCGCGCGCCCCAACCAAAATCCTGGTCATTGCAAAAGTACACATAACAATTAGTTGCGCACCACCAGCCTGAGTGGATAGTGAATAAATGAGTGAATGAATGAATATAATGCTGAGTATGCAATGCCTGCTCTACAAATCAGTACTGTACATCTCTGGGTTCATCACTGGGGTCTAGTACACTCCACGCCACCTGCCACCCCATCAAGCGCACAACTAATTAAGTGAAAGAGACCTCACTATCTGCTTGCCAATATCAGGCCCGGTTCATCCATAGAGGACCCATTCCTCAATCTGGTCAAACTCAGCCTAGCATTGCCTACTCCCTCAGGTGGGTAAGGCTATACCCCCTTCTAATCGACCACAACACAGTGGGAGATGCGTCCTACTGGTATTCGGCCCTAATGCACTCATATACATCCACTCGTTCTCGACGTTGGAGTGTCCATTGGTACCTAAAGGGTTTAGGGAATTTCACCTAGGGATATTTATAGCACCCCATGTAGAAAAATATTTTCATTGTCTCATCTGACCATCTACGACATGCCTGTGAAGACCACGAACCTGATGTCCCTACGACGTATAGTAATCATAATCACACAATACAAGATGTATGAGTCATGCAGTTCAATCATGCATTAATCCTGTGCATACCGTGTGCTTACGTGGGATAACTCTGCCTATCAGGTTGTCCAATAAACCATCGACACTATGACATATGCATTGGTCAATCATATCTCATAACAAACATGCAGATGATACGTATCGGTACGTATCATGATACTATGTTGTCATATACTCATAATCGATATCAATAACCTACATCGACAATCGACCTCAACAATGTGGATATTTAACCAACATTGCCCCCAAGGAATGACTTACATAGATCCTAACATATAGTGGACCCATTGCCTCACATAAGGTTCAAATATATAACACCATGGGCCTCACTCAAGAGCTTAATACACATCATGATGGGCCTCTCACATGGGCCTAATTGTAAGACCTGTATCCTAATCCGTACTGTTCCGTTGATTCCCGCGACCCTTCTTGTCAAATTCCGGCAATCCGCGACTTATGGTTGACGTTGCGCACGACCGTAAGTTGTATCCTATTCATTTGAGCTGGCTTAATCCGAGACTTGTATCATTGCGATCGCACCGTCGCCGCGGTTCCAACGCCGCAACTCACGCACCGATCGGATACCCAGACGATGAGATACGGACCCACGTTCAGTTCGAGCAAAAAACACCGCGCGTTGCAAATCCCAAGGAATCTCTACAATATGTCCCATCAATCCCATCAATCAATCCCATCAATCACCTCTCATGTCAAGTACACCCACCCATGCTTCCTTTCTCCACAAGACAAGCAACCACCTAAGTCAACTAACCTCTCACTTCACCCATCACTCACTTCACCCATCACTCACCTCACATCACTCCATCTCTCATTAATCACACCTCTCTCTCTCTCTCATTTCTCAACACTCCAAACCCAAGCAAGGGAGCCCTCTCACGTCCAAGCTCTTCTCATGAGAATGTGCATTTTGGTGGCCCACTTCCCATCATCCTAGCCATCCATTTCCCACCTCCACCATCAAAGTGAAGCTCTAGGAGACCGGCTATCCAACGGACCAAGAAGATCAAGAGGCGGGTGCTTTGATGGAGTAGTTTTCATATTTTTAAGGTGGGCCAAGTGAGGCCAACCGATCAATGGTTTGGATCTCACTTGGGACCCTAAGATGTGGCCAATGGCTCATCTTGATCATCAAGATCATTCCATGATGGGGCCATTCTCCATGGACCCCATCATGATGTTTACTTTCCTTGTATTGAGGAGGTCATCTAGACCGTCCATTTCTAGTGGAGTGGGATCTCCACCGTTGATCTTTTGTTGATGGTCCATATGTAAGGGGACCTTGATGTATGTTTGGATGGTTGAAACGGAGGGCCCATAGTGTCGGAGTCCCTCCATCACGCGTGTCCCACTCCATCTCTCTCTCTCCCTCTCCTTTTATTTATTTTATTTCCTTGTGTGTGATGAAACGGCCATGTGGCCCGCTTGGATGGACCCCGCCATTTACGATTAAAAGTGGGGCCCATCTCATATGCATGGCAGTTTCACCACCCATCTTGTGGTGGCCTACATGAACAAAACAAAAAAAAAGGGGGGAAGAGAAACGTCCAGCGTCTGGACGCTGGACGTCAAATGGAAAAACACAAAAAAAAAACTGGCTTGTTCAAAGCCTTGGAAAGGGGCCACTTGTACAGGACCCACCTCGTTGCATGTATCTAATCCATGCCGTCCATCCCATGTAGAGCTCCATTTTAAGCGTTGAAATGAAAGATGGGATTAATCAGAGCATTTGGTGGGCCATAGTTTTAAAAATGGTACCATTACCATTGAACTCTACCAAAACTCTTCCTACACGCTGAAAAATGACCGATATTGGTCTTGATGGGTGTATTTTGTGCTTGGGAATACAATGGACGGAGTGGATGCACTTCACGCGGGCCCCACACCTGAAAAACTACAAGAAACTATGATTCCAAAATAAAATAAAATATAGTTTTTGAGGCAGCAGAGGCTGCTGCCTCTGTTCACGTCAGACGCCCCAACGGGCGGGCGGGCAGCGGACGCCAAGGGGGTCCCACGGCCAATGGAGTGGGGCCCACCTTGATGTTTATAATCCATCCAACCCGTTCATCAGGTCACAGAGACCTGGGTGAGGATGGAGAACCAATCTCAGCTTGATCCAAAACTTCTGCAGGGCCAAAAATGGCTGTCAATGGTAAGATTCAATTCGCACTCTTTCATACGGTGTGGGCCACCTGAGCTTTGGATGTATCTCATTTTTGGGGAGGGCCCGCCTTAGGAAGTGGGCCACCCTGGGAACGGGTCCAATGGTGAATAAACATCAAGGTGGGGCCCACTCCATTGGCCGTGGGACCCCCTTGGCGTCTGCTGCCCGCCCGCCCGTTGGGGCGTCTGACGTGAGCAGAGGCAGCAGCCTCTGCTGCCTCAAAAACTATATTTATTTTTTTTTGGAATCATAGTTTCTTGTAGTTTTTCAGGTGTGGGGCCCGCGTGAAGTGCATCCACTCCGTCCATTGTATTCCCAAGCACAAAATACACCCATCAAGACCAATATCGGTCATTTTTCAGCGTGTAGGAAGAGTTTTGGTAGAGTTCAATGGTAATGGTACCATTTTTAAAACTATGGCCCACCAAATGCTCTGATTAATCCCATCTTTCATTTCAACGCTTAAAATGGAGCTCTACATGGGATGGACGGCATGGATTGGATACATGCAACGAGGTGGGTCCTGTACAAGTGGCCCCTTTCCAAGGCTTTGAACAAGCCAGTTTTTTTTTTTGTGTTTTTCCATTTGACGTCCAGCGTCCAGACGCTGGACGTTTCTCTTCCTCCTTTTTTTTGTTTTGTTCATGTAGGCCACCACAAGACGGGTGGTGAAACTGCCATGCATATGAGATGGGCCCCACTTTTAATGGTAAATGGCGGGGTCCATCCAAGCGGGCCACATGGCCGTTTCATCACACACAAGGAAATAAAATAAATGAAAGGAGAGGGAGAGAGAGAGAGATGGAGTGGGACACGCGTGATAGAGGGACCCCGGCACTATGGGCCCTCCGTTTCAACCATCCAAACATACATCAAGGTCCCTTTGCATATGGACCATCAACAAAAGATCAACGGTGGAGATCCCACTCCACTAGAAATGGACGGTCTAGATGACCTCCTCAATACAAGGAAAGTAAACATCATGATGGGGTCCATGGAGAATGGCCCCATCATGGAATGATCTTGATGATCAAGATGAGCCATTGGCCACATCTTAGGGTCCCAAGTGAGATCCAAACCATTGATCGGTTGGCCTCACTTGGCCCACCTTAAAAACATGAAAACTACTCCATCAAAGCACCCACCTCTTGATCTTCTTGGTCCGTTGGATAGCCGGTCTCCTAGAGCTTCACTTTGATGGTGGAGGTGGGAAATGGATGGCTAGGATGATGGGAAGTGGGCCACCAAAATGCACATTCTCATGAGAAGAGCTTGGACGTGAGAGGGCTCCCTTTCTTGGGTTTGGAGTGTTGAGAAATGAGAGAGAGAGAGGTGTGATTAATGAGAGATGGAGTGATGTGAGATGAGTGATGGGTGAGGTGAGTGATGGGTGAAGTGAGAGGTTAGTTGACTTAGGTGGTTGCTTGTCTTGTGGAGAAAGGAAGCATGGGTGGGTGTACTTGACATGAGAGGTGATTGATGGGATTGATGGGACATATTGTAGAGATTCCTTGGGATTTGCAACGTGCGGTGTTTTTTGCTCGAACTGAACGTGGGTCCGTATCTCATCGTCTGGGTATCGGATCGGTGCGTGAGTTGCGGCGTTGGAACCGCGGCGACGGTGCGGTCGCAATGATACAAGTCTCGGATTAAGCCGGCTCAAATGAATAGGATATGACTTACGGTCGTGCGCAACGTCAACCATAAGTCGCGGATTGCCGAAATTTGACGAGAAGGGTCGCGGGAATCAACGGAACAGTGCGGATTAGGATACGGGTCTTACAGCTCTCCCCACCTAATAAAAATTTCGTCCTCAAAATTTACGTTACCATCGCAACTAACCATAACTCAAAAAGGAAATAGGGAACATAACATCATATATAATCAAGCATCACAATACATCATACAATCAATCATCGAAAAGATGGGGATAACGCTCGCGGATCTCTGCCTCGCGCTCCCAAGACGCCTCATCCACACTATGGTGGCCCCACTGCACTTTCACCAAGGGAATGACCTTGGTTCTGAGGACCTGATCCTTTCGATCGAGGATACGAACTGGCTGCTCAATATAAGAAGCGTCCTCATGAACCTCTAACGGCTGCCAATCGATAACAGGAATGACGTCTGAGCCACACTTCCTCAACATAGAGATGGAAGATGTTGTGGACGCCAGACAACTGCGATGGCAAGGCAAGCCGGTAGGCCACAGCGCCAATGCGTCCAGTGATCTCGAAAGGTCCTATGAATCTCGGGGCAAGCTTGCCCTTCGTTCCAAAATGAACTACACCCTTCATGGGTGAGACCTTGAGATACACATAATCCCCGACAACAAACTCCAAGGGACGACGTCGACGATCAGCAAAGCTCTTCTGCCGGCTCTAAGCTGTGCGCATCCTCTGTCTGATGATGTCGATAGCCTCTGACGTCTGCAGCACAAGCTCGGGACCTAGGAGACGTCGCTCTCCAACCTCGGTCCAACAACTCAGAGATCTGCATGGTCTGCCATATAATGCCTCAAAAGGAGCCATGCCAATGGTTTCCTGATAGCTGTTGTTGTAAGCGAACTCAGCCAATCGCAGGTGCTGGTCCCAACTACCCGCGAAATCAATCGCGCAAGCCCGAAGTATATCCTCAAGGATCTGGCTGACCCTCTCGGTCTGACCATCGGTCTGCGGATGATATGCGGTGCTGAGCTGCAAATCAGTGCCCATCGCTCTCTGGAAGCTCCTCCAAAACTGAGACGTGAACCTCGGATCTCAGTCTGAAACAATCGAGACGGGAACACCATGCAATCTCACGATCTCATCGATAAACATCCTGGCGAGCCGATCTGTATGCCAAGTCTCACGAATCACAAGAAAATGTGACGACTTCGTCAGACGGTCCACAACAACCCAGATGGCATCATGACCGCGCTGAGTCCTCGGCAATCCCAAGATAAAATCGGTAGATATATGCTCCCACTTCCACATCGGGACGCTCAGCGGCTGCAGTAGACCAGGGGGTCTCTGGTGGTCGGCCTTGACACGCTGGCAGGTGTCACACTCGGCCACAAAACTGACTATCTGGCGCTTCATCCCTGACCAAAAATACTGGCGTCTCATATCGCGATACATCTTCGTCGAACCAGGGTGGATAGAGAAACGCGATCGATGTGCCTCGGTCATAGGATCTCTGTGTAAATCAGGAATATCCGGGACACACAATCGGCCTCTGAAGCGAAGTCCACCGTCAGAACCAATCTGTCAATCCGTCTGACTCTCAGATGCTGCCTCCGCTCGGTAATCCTGTAACGACTCGTCTGTCTGCTGAGCCTCGATCACCCTTGCGACAAGAGAGGGTTGAATCGACAAGCTCGATAGCTGAACAATAGATGACTGCAGACCAAACTCAAAGTCGTACTCTGCTATATCCTCGAGCATCCTCCACTCCTGAATCATCATATGCGCTACCAGGCCTCGTGGCTGATGACTGAGGGCATCCACCACCACGTTCGCCTTGCCCGGGTGGTACTGAAGATCAAAATCGTAGTCCTTCAGGAGTTCCATCCAACGCCTCTGCCTCATGTTCAGCTCGGACTGAGAGAACAAATACTTCAAGCTCTTGTGATCGGAAAAGAGCTCGAATCTCACCCCATAAAGATAGTGTCTCCACACTTTCAGTGCAAAGACAACCGCTGCCAGCTCTAGATCGTGTGTAGGGTAGTTCAGCTCATGGACCTTGAGCTGTCGGGACGCATAAGCCACCGGCTTCCCGTGCTGCATCAGGACAGCACCTAAGCCAACTCGTGAGGCATCAGTAAATACAACAAATCCATCACTCCCAGAGGGAAGAGTGAGGACAGGAGCGGACGTGAGGTGGTCCTTCAACTCCATAAACGCCTGCTCACAAGCGTCGCTCCAAATGAACTCGGCACCCTTCCGGGTCAATCTGGTCAACGGGGCTGCAATGCGAGAGAATCCCTCAATAAAACGTCGGTAGTAGCCCGCCAAACCAAGAAAACTGCGGATCTCGGATGCATTCGTGGGCTGATCCCACTGACGCACGGCATCTATCTTCGAGGGGTCTACAGCGACACCCTGCCTCGTCACTACATGGCCGAGGAACTTCACCTCCTCCTGCCAGAACTCGCACTTCTCCAGCTTCGCGTAGAGCTGGTGTGCACGGAGGGTCTGCAATGTAATCTCAAGATGTCGCTCATGCTCCTCACGAGTCCTCGAATATATCAGGATGTCGTCAATAAACACCATGACAAACTGATCAAGATACGGACGGAAGACCTCGTTCATCAACTGCATGAATACTGTGGGCGCATTGGTCAGTCCAAAGGACATGACCTGGAACTAAAAATGACCGTATCGCGTCCTAAAGGCTGTCTTCGGGATATCCTCATCTCGAACCCGAACCTGATGATAACCGGACCACAAGTCTATCTTTGAAAAGAATTGCGCCTCCTGCAGCTGATCAAACAAGTCATCGATACTCGGAAGCGGGTACTTGTTCTTGATCGTGACCTTGTTGAGCTCGCAGTAGTCTACGCAAAGCCTCAACGAGCCATCCTTCTTCTTTACGAAGAGTACCGGTGCTCCCCACGGCGAACTGCTCGGACGAATAAAGCCTTACTCGTGCAACTTGTCCAACTACTTCTGCAGTTCCCGTAACTCCAACGGTGCCATACGATACGGGGCCTTCAAAATAGGCGCAGTACCAGGCACAAGATCAATCTGAAACTCAGTATGCCGACGAGGTGGTAATTCTGGAATCTCCTGAAACACATCAGGAAAACCACAAACAACCGACAGCTGGTCGATACTCAAAGCAGCTGGCTCCTCAACGACACACGATAACAGGCAAGAACGCTGCCCTCCTCTGGGCTCGGCAACAAACTGAAACTCTGGCACGCCGGGTATGCAGAATGTGACTGTCCTCGCAGAGTAGTCTAATATGGCGTAGTACTCGGCAAGCCAGTCCATACCAAGGATAACATCAAAACCAGACATCGGCAATACAAATAGGTCTGCAGGCAAGAAGATATCCCCAATCAAAATAGGGCAAGATGTGCAAAATCGGCCCAACACTGTGGTCTTCCCTAATGGCGTCGATACTACCAAATCCTCACGGGCAGACTCCAACGGCAAACCGGTCGATCGGCAGAAATCATCGGCGATAAATGAATGCGATGCACCAGAGTCAAATAGTACATGTGCAATGCATGCAGAAACAGGAAGAGTACCCTCGACGACCCCTCCTGATGACTGAGGGTCCTACTGGGCGGCATAGAATCTGCCCTGAGCCTGCTGGGGAGGTGCAGGTCCCCTCTGAGGTCTCTGTTGCTGTTGTGGCCACTGTGGGGGCCTAACCTGCTGCCTCTGCTGCTGTGGAGGATGTACAAGAGGCTGGTGCTGTGGTCGTTGCTGCTGTGGTGGCTGTCGTGGAGGTGGATGTGGTGCCCTCGGCTGCTGCTGCTGCTGCGGATGGGGACACTCGTGCCTACGATGCCCTGTACGACCGTACCCAAAGCAAGTACCTGTAAACGATCCCGAAGATGGTGCTGGGGGTACTGCTGGTGCTCGGAATGCTGGGCGGGTCGTGCGCCGCTGCTGTGAACGATGCTGCTGATGGGAGCTACTAGAGGGTGCCTTCCTCTTCTGATCTCCCCTCTGATCGCGGGCTCTCTGCACACTGGCCCAATCTGTCTCATATATCAAGGCTCTCTCTACTATCTTCTCAAATGTCGGGAGCATGTGTCCGATCACACGGCTCCAGAGGGCAGGACGTAAGCCGTTCTCAAAACGGCGGGCCTTCCGCCTCTCATCATCAACAAGATACGTCGCGAATCTGGATAGTGCGACGAACCGAGCCTCATACTAGGACACAGACATGTCCCCCTGGACCAAAGTCTCAAACTCTAGTGCGCGCTGCTATCGCACATGTTCAGGAAAGAACTTTCGGTCAAACCGTCCACTCAAAATCGGCGGCTACCGATCGGGCCACAGATGCCCACCAATACTGAACCTCGCCCTGCAGAAGGAATACAGCTAATGGAACTCGCTGCTGGGTCGTACATCTCATGATGTCGAATATCTTCTCCACCTCGGAGCACCACAACTCTGCAGCAGTAGGGTCTGGCTCACCCCGAAAACGTGGGGGATCGTGCCGTCGGAAATCCTTGAGGAGAGCGCTCGCACGCTCCTGATCAGCCTCAACCGGTGACACTGTGGGACGCCTGCTCTGCCCCTGAAGAATGGCGGTCATCGCCTGCAACATCTGCTGCAGCTGAGTAGCACTCACAGGTACGGTCGGATCCGCACCGGTCTCAGGAAAATGAGTGGCATCCTCAGGCTCAAAGGCAGGACTATCTGGTGGTGGAGTAGGAGTAGCAGGTGGTAAAGCAGGAGCTGCAGGTGGTGGTGCGGGAGTCGCAGGTGGTGGAGCGGGATTCGCTCGGGTAGTTTTTCTAGCCATAACGTCCCCTACAGGAAGGAACAATGGCCTATCAGTCTTGAGAATCCTCGAAGGCACATACATTAAGCGTTTACGTCGAAAAATCGTTAAACCATTCAGACTCGGAACCTATTTATAGTAGATATGTGATGTGTTACTCAGGTATTCCCAAGTTATGCTCTGATACCAACTTCTGTCACGCCCCAAATCCAAAAATCGGATTCACATGAATCCCGATTACCGAATCCGGTGCTGACAGCCTCCGTAGTTTCTCATTCTCGGCTCCTGACAATCAAATGCCAGATTCCGATCCTGGGATCCTGAAAGGAGTATTTTCAGAATGAAATTTCTTTTTTTTTTGTAATGGAGCATAACCACAAGCATAACCAAGTCACAAAACGACATCACCACATATCCACTATAATAAAATTTTAAGTACAATGTAGAAAGGGAAATACAAAGTGATCAAAAAGCTCCAAAAGGTCCTGATGTGCACTCCTGTCTCAGCGCTGCTGTCGTCCAACGCTACCTGCACGCAACTATCGTGCATAAGCTTACAAAAGCTTAGAGGGTGGTGTAAGTGTGTGCGTAAGGCAAACGCCAAGTGTACAGTATCAGAACAATGCGGAAGTATGTGGTAAGTCCATAGAATCAACCATGCCAAAGCTATGCGATGAGATATGAATGTCATCGGCCACACCGATACAATGTAAGGCCTATATAGCCGAATGTTATATGTGAAATGCAATCCAAGCAAGTCGGTACTCCTCAAGTACGTATGTCAGTACAGTTCCTCTCTGGATATCACCGGGGTCCAATACACATGCAGAGACTGCCACCTCCCTAGCTGCACAGTCAAGCAAGCGGATGAGACCTCACTATCCACCTGACCAGTAGTATGCCAATACCTACCCGGCTCGTCGATAGTGGACTCATTTGCGAGCTAGTCAAACTCAGCCTAGCTTATAGTCCCCTCACTCAGGCGGATAAGGCCACACCCCCTTCCAACCGACCACGACACAGTGGGAGACGCGGCCTACTGGTATTCGGCACTCGGGCGCTCATGTATCCACTCGGTCTAGATGCTGGAGCATCTCCTAGTACCAAAAAGGTTCTGGGACTTTCACCCAAGGACATCCTAAGTGCCCACAGTGCTATAATAAGTATTTTCGGTATTCAATACGGTCATCCACGATGTACCTGTGGAGCCACGGCCCTGATGTCGCTAGGGCGTGTAGTGATCAAGTCACACGTATGCGAGATGCATGAATCACACGTCAAATCATGCAGAAGTCCAGCGCGTACTGCGCAATCATGTAGGGCACTCAGTCACATAACGAGTCCCGTAAATGGTTTGCCCAATGGCGTATGTTATGATCAGTCATTAGTGCGAATTGAATCCTACCATTGACAGCCATTTTTGGCCCCGCAGAAGTTTTGGATCAAGCTGAGATTGGTTCTCCATCCTCACCCAGGTCTCTGTGACCTGATGAACGGGTTGGATGGATTATAAACATTTTGGTGGGCCCCACATGGGACCCACAGTAATGTATGGGGCTGTATTCCACCGTCTGCATGGACGGTGGAGCCCACTGTATTGCACGTGCATGGGTGTGTAGGCGCGTGTGTGTGTGCATGTGTGTGTATGCATGTGTGAGTGCACATGTGCGTGTGCCTGTAGGTATGTGTGTGTATATATACATGTATATATAATATTACATATATTTCCTAAAATATTGTGTATATATATATATATATATATACACATACCTATGTATATATACTGTATATATATTATATAGTATATTAAAATTTTGGTGGGCCTTCATGTGACCCCCGCCACGATGCATATGTTGCATCTAAACCATCCATTTATTTGTTTTTGTAAATTTATTTTATGGCATGAGCCAAAATGAGCCAGATCTATGGTTCAAATGGGCCACCATGGTATGTGTATATGGCCCTTTATTGATTTAACTTTGGTCATTCATTGAGGTCTACCTTGGTATATATCTGAGACCTAAATGATCAGGCCCATTTGATACATATAAGGGCCACGGGATTAAGCCCATTTGGCATATGTAATGCCCATGGGTTTCGGCCCATTTGGCATATGCAATGCCCATAGAATCTGGCCCACTTATTTTATATAAGGTCCACGGGATTCAAGCCCATTTGATACATATTAAAGCCCATGAGATTAAGCCATTTGGTGTGCATGGGGCACAAATGAAGTGGCCTAGTTGATATATTTAAAGCTCATGTGTATGGGCCCATCTGACATATTTAAGGCTCAAGTTGTGAGGCCACTTTGATGTATTTCAAGGCCCATGGATCATGGACCATTGCAATGTACATAAGGCTCATTGGTGAGGCCCATCAATGTAACCCATTTGGTGAATGTGAGGCCTATATAATACGACCCATTTGATATATCTAAGGCCCAGGGATCGAGGCCTAACGGATGTCCTTAGGGTCCATTACAATGTACGTTTATCATGGTTCGTGAAATGATATTTATGGCGAGCCGTGCCTAGGAAGCAATGTTGGTTCGACGTCCACATTGTATGTACAATGTTGGTTAAATGTCCGCATTGTAACTCTCTTTAGGGCCCATTGATAGGTCCATACCCGTTGCTATTCATTGCCTTATAACATGCTTAGAATAATCTCATGACTCATTCCCATACGCATGCTTGATATGAGTAATGACTGATCATAACATACGCCATTGGGCAGACCATTTATGGGACTCGTTATGTGACTGAGTGCCCTACATGATTGCGCAGTACGCGCTGGACTTCTGCATGATTTGACGTGTGATTCATGCATCTCGCATACGTGTGACTTGATCACTACACGCCCTAGCGACATCAGGGCCGTGGCTCCACAGGTACATCGTGGATGACCGTATTGGATACCGAAAATACTTATTCTAGCACTGTGGGCACTTAGGATGTCCTTGAGTGAAAGTCTTAGAACCTTTTTGGTACAAGGAGATGATCCAGCGTCTAGACCGAGTGGATACATGAGCGCCCGAGTGCCGAATACCAGTAGGCCGCGTCTCCCACTGTGTCGTGGTCGGTTGGAAGGGGGTGTGGCCTTATCCGCCTGAGTGAGGGGGCTATAAGCCAGGCTGAGTTTGACTAGCTCACAAATGAGTCCGCTATCGACGAGCCGGGTAGGTATTGACATACTACTGGTCAGGCGGATAGTGAGGTCTCATCCGCTTGCTTGACTGTGCAGCTAGGGAGGTGGCAGTCTCTGCATGTGTATTGGACCCCAGTGATATCCAGAGAGGAACTGTACTGATATACGTACTTGAGGAGTACCGACTTGCTTAGATTGCATTTCGCATATGACATTCGGCTATATAGGCCTTGCATTGTATCGGTGTGGCTGATGACATTCATATCTCATCGCATAGCTTTGGCATGGTTGATTCTATGGACTTACCACATACTTCCGCATTGTTCTGATACTGTACACTTGGCGTTTGCCTTACGCACACACTTACACCACCCTCTAAGCTTTTGTAAGCTTATGCACGATAGTTGCGTGCAGGTAGCGTTGGACGACAGCAGTGCTGAGACAGGAGTGCACATCAGGACCTTTTGGAGCTTTTTGATCACTTTGTATTTCCCTTTCTGCATTGTACTTAAAATTTTGTTATAGTGGATATGTGGTGATGTCGTTTTGTGACTTGGTTATGCTTGTGGTTATGCTCCATTACAAAAAAAAAAAAATTCATTTTGAAAATCCTCCTTTCAGGATCCCAGGATCGGAATCTGGCATTTGATTGTCAGGAGCCGAGAATGGGAAACTACGGAGGCTGTCAGCACCGGATTCGGCAATCGGGATTCATGTGAATTCGATTTTTGGATTTGGGGCGTGACACTAATATACATCACAACGGGTTTCATTGCCCGGCCCTCAAATGCACCACAATAGGCCTCATCACATAGGCCTCATATGCATCACATTGGGCTTTAAACACAGGATGAATACACATCACAATGGGCCTTAAATACAGGCCACATATACATCACATTATGCCTCGACAATCGGCCTTGATATTAGGCCTCGACAATCAGCCTCGATAATCGAAATTGGCCAATACAATCAACCTCAGTAATCGAAATTGACCTCGACAATCGGCCTCGATAATAAGAATCAGCCTCGACAATCAGAATTGGCCTCAATAATCGGCCTTGACAATCAGAATCGGCCTCAATAATTATAATCGGCGTCGTCAATCAGAATCAGCCTTGACAATCAGAATTGGTCTTAATAATCAGAATCAGCCTAAACAATCAGAATTAGCCACGAAAATCAGAATTGACGTCTACAATCGGCCTATATAATCGGCCTCGATAATCAGAATCGACCTTAACAATCAAAATTGGCCTCGACAATCGGAATCGACTTCTACAATCGAAATTAGCCTCAACAATTAGAATCAGCCTCGATAATCAGAATTGGCCTCAATAATCAGAATCGGCCTTGACAATCAGAATTGGCTTCGACAATCGAAATCGGCTTTAACAAATCAGAATTGGCCTCGATAATTAGAATTGGTCTCGATACTAGGCCTCGACAATTAAAATCGGCCTCGACAATCCGAATCAGCCTCGACAATCAGAATCATCCTCGACAAATCAGAATTGGCCTCAATAATCGCCTCGACAATTGGAATTGGCCTCGACAATTGGAATTAACCTCGACAATCAAAATTGACCTCGACAATTGAAATTGGCCTCGACAATCGGAGTCGACCTCGATAATCGAAATCGGCCTCGACGTAAGGTAGGGTTCATTGGTGGACAATCGATGATGAATCAAGTAATATCAATGGGGCCCAATAATTTGGGTTAACCCACTAGAGAATGATGAGAATGGGCCTTACCAGGCCTAAGGGAAGGTTATAATGTGGACATTTAATTATCACTGCCCATCAATGTGGACATTCAGCCAACATTGCTCCTAAGGAGTGGCCAACATAGGGCCAAACGTACAGTTGGCCCACAGTCTCACACAAGGGCCTAATGTACATCATCATGGGCCTCACTCAAAGGCCTAATATACATCAGGATGGGCCTCTACAAATATAACAAGTTGGGCCTCTTACAAGGGCCTCATATATCACTTTAGGCCTTATTAAATGAGCCCCAAGTACATCACATCTGGCCTCACCAAATGGGCCCCAATTACATCAAATGGGCTGTGTCAAATGGGCCTCAAATACATCAAATGGGCCATATCAACTACACCATTCATCCATCTTTAGGGATCAATTTAGAGCATTATCAAAAAAATGATTCATATCAAAAGGTCATCTGGACCATACCACAAATAACGGTGGAGATAATGATTTTCCATTGTCAAAACCTCAATGGCCCACCATAGCATTTATTTTCCATCCAGTCGGTTCATAAGGTCACAAGGACCTGAACTAGGAGTAAAAACAAATATCACATTCATTTAAAACTTCTGTAACCAAAAGGGTTTCAATGGTAGATGTTTAATCCCACTGTTTTTGTAATGTGGTCCACTTGATAATTAGATTTGTCTTATTTTTAATCTCAAGCCCTAAAATTATCTCTCCAAATGGTTGGAGGGTGTACATACAACACCTGCATCATGGTGAGTGGTCAGACGGTGCAGCTACATCATGGTGGGACCGCATATGGCACCGTCCAAACGGACGGTGCTGATGAAACACGCAGATCAAGGTAAGGTCCTCGATCTGGATGGTATAGATGAGGCATATACCTAATTGAGGGTTCCACATCCCAACTGGACGATGGGGACCCCACATGTGTGGCTGGGTCCCACCATCTAGCAAAGGATGGACAGTGAAGATAATACCCATACATTAAGGTGGGATCCACCGTTCTTACTGGCGTCTGGTACGCTAGCCAATCCCTTTCCCAATCAGGTGGGTCCCCATGGGGGCCACCACATATTATATATATGTATTATAATATATATATATACTACATTCATGGGTCCAGCATCTAGGCCGGGGACAGCCTAGATGAGGACCCGCTACACGGTGGGGTCCCACCGTCTCTAATAGATGGTGTAGATGAAACACATATTAGTGGGGTCCACTACAACAGGACGGAGAGAGAGAGTAAGAGAGATAAAGAGAGAGAAATGTGAAGGGGAGGGACCCCGCCACTATTGGGCCCTCCTTATATAATGTATACATCAAGTGAGTCCCACAACAAGTGGGCCCTTAAAACAAGAATCAATGGTGGATCACCCACATATGGCCTCCTTCTTTAGCTCCTTAGACTCCTAGGCTCCTTGTCTTTGATCTTGATGGAGGTTGATGAAGAATAAAGGGTTGAGATGGGAGATAAGAGGATAGGAAAGTGAGCCACACTTGGCTTAGCAGACTTAAGAGTTTTGGACATTGGAAGCTCTCTCTTGGGAGTTAGGGGAATTGTTAGAGAATGAGAGAAAGAGAGAGAGAGAGAGAGAGAGAGAGAGAGAGAGAGAGAGAGAGAGAGAGAGAGAGAGAGAGAGAGGAGTGATGGAATAATGAGGGATGGGTGGAATGGGTGTTGTAAGGAATGAGGATGGGAAGGTATGGGTTTGGTTAAAATTTGGGTAAAAGAGGGATGGGTGGAGAGAGAGAGAGAGAGAGAGAGAGAGAGAGAGAGAGAGAGTTAACTTAAGGAAAGAGGGGATGGGTGCTTGTACTTGTGATAGGGTGAGGTGGCATGGGGTATGCATGATGTACTTGATTTGATTGATGTGATGTTTGGTAGAGATTCCCTCAGGTTTTGTAATGTGTGGTGTTTTCCTCGAGATGAATGCTAGCCCATAACTCCTGGCCCGGGTATCACATAGGCGCGTGAAACATGGCGTTGGAACCACGACAATGGCGCGGTCGCTATGATACAAGTTTTGGGTCGAGTCAACTTTGGTATGCAGGACTCAGATTAGGATCGCCTGCAAACGTCGTATATAGGTCGAGGGTTCCCAGAATTCGACCAGGAAGATTGAGGAAGTCTACGGAACGATACGGTCTAAAATACAGGCCTTACAGCTCTCCCCTCCTAATAAAAAATTTATCTTCAAAATTTACATAATCATCACAACTAGATGGAACTCATATGGAAGAGAAAACATGGCATCATCATATAAAATCGGAGACAGCATACAAGATACATAATATAATCAATCATCGAAGAGATGGGGATAGCACTCTCGAATCTCAGCTTCGTGCTCCCAAGACACCTCATCCGTACTATGGTGATCCCTACTGAACCTTAGATCCTGGATCAGAAACGATTAAAACTAGGATACCTTGCAGTCTTAGAATTTTTACAAACAATTAATCTAACAAGACGGTCTTATGCCCTAGTCGCACAAATTGTCGGTGATTCCTTCTGACGACTGAGGGTCCTGTTGGGCTACATAAAGTCTGCCCTATGCCTGTTGGGGAGGTGTGTGTCTTCTTTGTAGTCATCTTTGCAGCAATTGCTTTTGGGTCCTAATGGTAGGAGCTTTTGTCGCTGCTGCTAGTGCTAAAGGCAGGGACACTCCTGCCAATGGTGTCTCATCTCGCCGCAACCATGACCGACACCAGTGAACTGCCTTAGAGGTGGTGTTAGGGGTGCTGCTAATGCTCGGATGGCTGGGCAATTCCTGTGCCTCTGCGGCCATCGATGTTGTTGCTGGTGGGAGTTGCTGGAGTGGGCTTGCCACTTCCGGTCTCTTTCTTTGGTCACGATCCCTCTGTGAACTGACCCACTCGGCCTCATAAATCTAGGCCCTCAGTACTATCTCCTCAAAATTTAAGAGCTCATGCCCAACAACATGGCCTTGGAGATCGTAACATAAGTTGTTGTCGTAACGTCGAGCCTTCCCCTCCTCTTGATCAACCAAATAAGTAATGCCTTGAATTTCGAGGGTCGAACAAAGCTCTACTCATGAGATTCAACACATCACTTATGCAACACGGAGAATGATGTATATATGTCATCCCTACTAATGCATTAACATGAGTGGGATTATACTAAAACTGTATATTATACTCCAGAGATAATGTAATTAAGTAAATGGAAGTCTGACGTATATGAATTAAGATAAGTAAGAAGTTCACAACCTCTAAAGTATGATAATGTAATAGGGTTTAATATATATAAAATCTGTTGTAAAATAGACAAAATGGGAAAATGTAAGATGTCCAACTAAACATGTATCCCAGTATCCCAGCATCTTGATGAATCAGCTTAAGGTCTACGTAGACCCGTCAGAAAGCTGACAGCAGGAGAACTCGTCCATGAAATCCTGGTCCGCTGCATAATCCTCATCGTCATCTGCATTTAAACTAGTATCTGGTTGGTGTTTTAAAACATCATCCCAGAGTGGAAGTGAGTGATCAACTCAGTGGTACTATAAGGTAAAGGTTAATATGTTATTAATTCAATCAAGCAGTTATGATAAAGCAACATAACAATCACTTCCTAGTTACTCTTGTTAATGCAGGAATGGAGTGCAAGTAATGATGCATGCCCTCACATTAAAAGCTCCCTCAACAAGCGATGCCGACACCATATCGCATATGACAACACTACCTCCTGTGCGACTTCCACACCTTTAAAGCATGTCCTAACTAATGCAGTGCTATGCATGGTCATGTTAGCCTAGTAATTAATTAAGTTTATTCATACAACAGATTTGAGAAGCTAGGGTAACTCCCTTTATATCATTAACTCAAAATGAACGACCCATCTAGGTTCATCACTCCTAGTCAAGCACATACGATAGGAAAGTTATGGGGTCATCACTCCCGATTGAAAACAGTGGATAGGCAAGTGCATAATTTTGTGCTCACGGACACTACGGGGTGGCTAATCACCTCGATATAGGTCGACAGCTCGAACACACTACCACCATGCTTGGCTCATAAGTCTTGGTGGATCGTAGTACCATAGTTAAGGCGAACCTTTACATCGAAGGGGGTACTTTAGATTCAAGCAGTGGTGTCCGTACATCGTAAACACACATTAGGCCAATTGGATTATTAGACAAGTTTGATTGGTACGAGCACACACCGACTTAATCGACATGGAGTGCATAAGCACCCCTCATGGCCTAACCACTGTCAATAATTGTCGTGCGAGCCGGATTCATCGAATATATCTGAGGTGGTGAATTTAATTCGACCACCTGAATGGGGAGTATTACTGATTTCCTGGACTACAAGTAGCCCCAATCCTACTCAATTGTAATAAATAAACACATGTGATAATAATTTCAGCATTTATCAATCAGTCCAAATAAATCTCTCATTTGAACATTTCATCAAATACATTGAACATGTCACCAACACTACGTTCTAAAAATTAGAACAACGGGTACATAAACTATGAAATCGGTTAGCTAGTTTATTGATTACTCAATCCGAATTTCTAAATCTAAATTAGGGTTAGGATTTCTTACCCAAATCGTAACCGGAAATGATTGTGCAGTGAAGTGGGGAGGTGAATCCATACGTGAAGTAGTGGGAGAGAACCACTGCAGCAATCTCTAGAGATTTCCCCTCCCTACTTACTCCTTTCTCTTCTTTTCTCTCTTCTCTCTCCTAGGGTTAGAGAAATTCGTATGGAATAGAAATAGGGTGGTTTAAGGGCTTTATATAGGCCCAGAACTGATGTAAATGGCCCCAGGGCCATGGTATACTTAATTTATAACCAAAGGGTGTCTGTTTCTGATGAACGGGGCTCATCTGGAGGTCCATTACTCCCCTATGTCAAAGGGTAAGTTTCCTGGAAATGGATCTATGTCAGGATGTGATTTCAGGGAGATCGGATAGGCCGATCTACCGTGGAGGACCTGTGTCAGATCAATGGTCATGCTTACTCGATCAGGGCCACAAGTATATAAATTTGTACAACGAAATTTCCCCTATCCATGGGTGAAGTTTGGTCAGAAATTGACAGTCTGAAATCCTCAATTTCAAGCATAAGCGAATGGTCCAATTCACATAAGTTTCAATACATTTTCTAAATATATTTACATTTCTCACACACTTTATTTAGGGCTTGATTCCCGTGATGGTTGTCAAGCCCAGTAGGATGGACAACATCCTAAAGTTTCGCGGTCATACGACTTTTGACATGCGGTCCAGGTCCGATATGGAGTTTCAATGTATTCCCGAGAGTGACAAGCTCGTGGGATTTCTCCTAGGTTTTCAAGTAGTGTTGAGTTAACGATTATGATGATTTTGGGTCTTGCCATTTGTGTAAATGGTGGTTCGAGCTAAATCTGCCGATTAATTTAGTTTAGTGCTTAATTAATTTTTGCCTAAATTTCTAAAGAATACGGTACTTAGGGATTTCTTCCTGAGGTGATACTCGGGTCTTTATACGGATTTTTTCGAGACGTTACAATCTACCCCCCTTAAAGAAAAAAATTTTCCCCAAAATTAGTACCCTTTCATACTCCTCGAGGATCTAAGGGTAGTTCTTATAGACTTCGTCTTCCGTTTCCCAAGTGGTCTCTTCCTCATTGTGGTGCATCCACAACACCTTCACGAGCCGGATTACTTTGTTACGTAACACTTGTTCCTTCTTATCAAGAACACGTGTTGGTCGCAGTACATAGGTAGCATCTTCACTTAACTGTACTTGCTCCCATTTGATAATGTGGGAAGGGTCAGGAACATATTTCTTCAACATCAATACGTGAAATACATTGTGCACGTCTACGAGTGGTCTTGGCAAAGTAAGGCGGTACGCTACCACACCCACTCGGTCTAGTATCTGGAATGGACCAATAAATCACGGTGTAAGTTTCTCTTTCTTGTAAAAATGAAGTACTTCCTTCATTGGGGAAACCTTAAGGAATATAGTCCCCAACTTCAAATTCCAGTCGTCACCGTCTTGCATCGACGTAACTCTTCTGTCTACTCTGGGCTGTAAGAAGTCAATGCTTGATAATATCGATCTTCTCTAAGGTAGCCTGTACCAAATCTGGGCTAACTAGACTCTTCTCACCAATGTCTGCCCAACAATGTGGTGCTTGACACGGGCGCCCATACAAAGATTCATAAGAAGCTATGCCAATGCTCGCTTGGAAGTTGTTGTTATAAGAGAACTCAACATAGGAGAGAAAGTCATCCCAATTGTCCTTGAAGTTAAGTACGCATGCTCGCAACATATCTTCTAATATCTAATTTACCCATTTCATCTACCCATCAGTCTGTAGGTGGAACGCGGTACTGAATGTCAGTTTCACTCCCATTGCTTCTTAGATTTGAGTCCAGAAAATAGACGTGAATCCTATGTCTCGGTCCAACACAATCTCTATAGGAATTCCATGCAGTCGCACTATCTCTTTAATTTACACCTTGGCCAGGTCATCAGCTGAATTAGAAACTCTAATCGGGATGAAATGGGTCGATTTCATCAATCGGTCCACAATCACCCAAATGGAGTCATGCCCCTTTCTGGTCTTGGGTAACTCGAAAATGAAATCCATGAATATGAAATCCCATTTCCATTCAGTTATGGGCATGGGCTGAAGTAAACCAGGGGGTCGGTGATGTTCGGCCTTAACTCGCTAGCACGTGAGACAATGGGATACATAATCTATTATATGGCTTTCATGTTGTCCCACTAGTACGAACACTTTATATCACGATACATCTTCGTACTGCTTGGATGCATCGACATCTTGGAATTGTGAGCAGCTTCTAGGACTTCCTTTCTCAAATCATGGAGATTCGAAACACATAGGCGGCCACGGTATCGTAAATCTCCGTCCGAGCTAACTCTCCATTTGGATTTTTCAGTGTCACTTGCTTACTCTCTCATTTTCACCAACAATTCATCTTCTTCCTGTGCCCTAATGATTCGGTCATCAATAAGAGGCTGTACTTGAATGTGTGTGACGTTCTCGAATGGCTCCTCTACTATAAGCTGTTGTTCGAAGTCTCGCACGAACTCCATCATATTCCACTCTCCTATCATTAGCGAAGCTACAAATTCTATTATTTTCTTGCAGCTCAATGCATCGGCCACAAGGTTGGACTTGCCAGGATGGTAGGATACCTCAAACTTGAAGTCTTTCAAGGTCTCCATCCAACGTCGTTGTCTCATATTCAAGTCTCTCTATGTAAAAATGTACTTGGGGCTCTTATGGTCGCAAAAGAGCTCGAACTCCTCTCCGCAGAGGTAATGTCTCCAGAGCTTTAATGCGAAGATGACAATTGCCAATTTCAGGTCGTACGTGGGATAGTTTTCTTCATGTTTCCTCAACTATCACGAGGCATAGGCGATCACCTTATCCTTCTGCATAAGTACACATCCCAAACTAACACGAGAGGCATCGGTGTAAATAATGTACTTGACCCCTTACTTTGGAAATACGAGCACATGCGTGGACATCATCTTGTCCTTTAATTCCTGAAAGGCTGCTTCTGCTTTCTCGTTCCAAGTAAACTTAATATCCTTCTAAGTGAGTTGCGACAACGGTCAGGCTATCTTGGAGAAATCTTTAATGAAACGAAAATAATAGCCGGCAAGTCTGATGAAACTCCTCACTTCTGTAAGTTAACCGGGCTGCTCCCAGTCCTGCACTGCAGTCACCTTGGCAAGGTCCACGACAATTCCTTCCTTGAAAACCACGTGTCCCAGAAACTTGACTTATTCCTTCCAGAAGTTACATTTTCGGTACTGAGAAAATAACTAATTCTGCCTAAGAGTATTAAGGACTGCTCGTAGGTGCTCTTCATACTCCTTCCTACTCTTTGAGTATATCAAAATGTCATCTATAAACACGATGACGAATCGGTATAAATATGACCGAAACACCTGGTTCATGAGATCTATAAATACGGCCAGTGCTTTTGTAAGTCCAAATGGCATCACGAGGAATTCGTAGTGCCCGAAACTAGTTATGAAAGTTATTTTCTGTATGCCTTCATTCTTAACGCGCAACTGATAATACCTGGACTGTAGGTCGATCTTAGCAAAATATTATGCTCCCTTCAACTGATCAAACAAGTCATCTATCCTGGGTAGAGGATACTTGTTCTTCACTATTACGTGGTTCGACCAGCTATATTTTATATATAATCATAGCGATCTAACCTTCTTCTTCATGAAAAACATAGGAGCTCCCCAAGGAGAAATGCTAGGCCATATAAAACCTGCATCCAACAAATCATCTATCTGCTTTCTTAGTTCCTCTATTTCACATAGAGGCATGCGGTATGTCGGTAAAGAAATAAGTGTTGCATTAGGCACAAGGTTGATAGTGAAGTCGATCTCGCATTAAGGAAGTAGTCCAGGGATCGTTCTGAACACGTTCGTGAAATCTCATACTACTGGCGTGTCCCCAAGGGTCGGACTATCATAATTATCTAGAAGGGAAGTATAACAACTGATGCGGTAGGGCCAACTGACCTGAACAGGGAAAGTGAAGGTCGTGCCCTCGGGTTCATGGGTTGTCACCGATTTAGTATTGCAGTCGATCTCTGTCTTCATTTCGGTGAACCAATCCATGCCAAGGATGATGTCGTAATGATATAGGGTGGAGACAATCAGTTCAGTACACACCACTCTGCTCTCTAAATCTATCAAGCAACCCTTACATAGCTTAGTGGCGTCTGTGAAAGTTTTTATTGTCGTAATGACTCTCACCCCAACCATAGGGGTAGTGTTCAACCCTAAATGCTTAACTGTAGAGTATGATATTATCGAAATAGTGGACTCACTGTCCACTAACAGAAACACAGGTGTACTTTGAATGTGGGCAGTGACTTCAAAGGCTAATGGTACTACAGTTGTTGACTCAGATGCTTCGCCTGCAAGTGCATGTACATGAGCTTGTTGTGGATGATTTTCTTGCACTGCCATAGGTCGTAAAGGTGGCCTATATCGAGGTGTAGGAGATCAGTTGAATGGCTGTGCTAGTGGTACAGATCGTAGAGGTGGAGCTACTATAGTACGTAGTGGCTGATGGTTAATCTTCTGAGGTGGCATGAAACCATTGTCCTTCATCTTGGTAAAAAAAAAGGTTAGTGTGTCCCCCTTTGTTGTAATAAGTACACCAATGGCTAGTTTTCCACTACTAGGTAGGGGGAGCCATGAGCCTAGGAGATGAATCCATACATGGCCTCTTGCCAAGGACTGGACGGTTCTGTAATTCTGGCTGAGGCCTCGGGCCTATTGGCATACGTGTTTGAGACAATCTCTCACCATCCTGCTCAGCTCGCAGGGACATGTTACTAGCTCAGTATAATTGGGAATGCTAGCGCAACACATCTTAGTGTGGATATCAGGCTGTAAACCCTCTAAAAATTGTTGTATTCTCATCGACTCATTCATTAGGATCAGTGGAGCATATCTAGCCAGCTCTGTGAAGTGATTCGCTTATTAAGCCACTATCATCCCCCCTTGTCGAAGGCAGAGGAATTCACCTTCCTTTTCATTATGGTAAGTGAGGGGGAAGTACTTTTCATGAAAATGAGTTTCGACCGCGCCCTACATCCACACATAGACTTTGGGAATGGTTTGTAGGATGCTATCCTACCAGAGACTATCCTCCTTCTCGAACATGTAGGTAATAAGCTCCACTTGCTCTGCCTCAGTATAGTGCAACGGCTTCAACATCTTGAAGATGTGATCTAGCTAGAATTCAGCCTCCTTAGGCCTATGAGTACCTGTAAAAGTGTAACGCCCATGAAAAATCCGTACTTGGGCTCGAGTACCAACTCGACCCAAAATCGCGTAAAATTAATTTCCATGGAAATTAAGCGTAAGTTAGCTAGCGCAACGCTAGAGTAGCTGGGAAATAGTCCCTGATCACTTTAAATACGTTCTACAAGACCCAAATCGAGTAGAACAAATGACTCTACAACACTCTATAACCTCGGATCAAACTCTAAGCAGGTCTGTTCTCTGGACCACATTGAATTCTTGAATTGGATCTAGACCGCGCGTCGAAGGTCCGATACCTCCTATCTTAGACCGTTAGAACCGCCCAGCTGGACTTGACAATCATCTCGAAAATCAAGTCAAACCAATAATCACAGACTATTTCGTTGAACCCGGACTGAAGCGACCGCGAATAGGGACAGAATTGGAATTTCAAATTCAAATCTGGCACACGACTTGACGCGTCAGTATTAAGCGTTCTGACCATCAGAATTCATCCAGATTACACCCTCGGATCAGGAAAAATTTCCATTTATTATCATGAGACTTTCAGCCCTGATCTACGTGCGGTGACCGCTGAACTGAAACTGGTCCGCCACGTGCGATCTGCGAACCCTGCCAGACTGAAAACTTAATACGTGCTACATCTAGTACGCATGAGCTTAAGTCCGATCGCAATCGACCAGGGGACCACCAGAAAGCAGCTTTTGGACCGAAACAGCCCCGAAATGGATAGGCACCAAGTAAACTTCGTTCCGGAGCCTATTTCCGGCGTTTTTAAGCTTATAAAAGGGGTTGAAACCCTCATTTCCCTCTCCCATCCGAAAATTCCAAACCCTAGAGAAAAGGAGAGAGTTTGAGAGAAAGAGAAGAAGGGATTTTTCCCGCTTCCGAGCCACCGATTGCTGCTGCTTCACCAACTCTTCCCAATCACCTGGTTGGTGATTTCTCCGTTCTTTCAGGTACAAAACAACCCTAGAACTTGCTGATTTAGGGTTTATCCAGATTTAGGGCGTGTTAGCTAACGTATTTCATAAATCAGGTTCTCCTACTGCCGTAGACGAAGCGTACACGCTCCGTTCAAAATCACGCATCCGTAAGAGACTAGGTGAGAATTTTAGACGCTTTGATTGACGGTTTACAACGCTTTCAATGTCGTTTAATAGTAGATTATCGACGGCATCGCCGTTTGACATGTACAACATGCTCTCCGTTTCCTGTTTCGTAAATTAACGAAGAATATGAGATTTAGGGCATTTTAGTCATTTGTAGGAAGTGCGGTCTACATTCATATTTTTCTGACGTGATTGACATGGTTTGTTGTCACATTAGGGAGTTAGGAATGCTTGCATAATCAGTTTGGCGAAGAGATTCACCAAGTTGCGCACTTTGGGTCGACATACTATATGTAGACTTAAGTGTGTAGTGCATGTGTTTGTATAAATGCTTGTATTAGTATGTATTGAATTAAATGATGTTATGTAGTAGTTTGAGATGGATTTCTTGGTTAATATGCTGACCTAAATGATTTCCTACATGTCGACTGTATGCATGATTCTATTACAAGCGTGGAATGTATGTGTTTGAAGATTTGCTTAAGTTGAATGTTATAACATGTGTTAACATGCTCACATGATTGTATTTCAATTCCAATACCTTTGCATATATTGTTAATGTGATTTCATAGATGTGTGGGACTAGACTTAGTCCAGGCAGTCGGTAACCGAGAGAATTCGTGGCTGACTGGTGATAGCCACGAACGACGCGTCGATGAACGTGATTCGCGTTTAGAGTTGGCGACAGTGGTTAGGCCACGCGAAGTGTTTTACGCACTTCATTTCGTTCGACTTGAGATGCGATCGCGCTAGGCGAGCCCGTCAAGTAACCCGACTGGCCGACGTATGTTCACCTTGTATGAGTCATAACTGCTTGAACCTAGGGTACTGAACTTACCATTGTAAACCCTGTTAACCATGGTACCTTGATCCACGAAGACTCATGAGCCGGGCATGGTGGTATGGGACACCGTGGTCGAGTTGTCGGCCTACGCTGGGGCCACAAACCTCCCCGTAGTGACCAGTGAGCACCTAGACTCGTGAGCAGATTATGGTGGTATGGGACACTATATTCTAGCTGTCGGCCTACACTGATCAGGCGACGAGCCCTTTGTAGTGACCGCGAGCGTATTCTGAGTCCACGGGAGGCGACGACCCTTCCATTGCAGTAGAGTACGATAGGCCTGTATTGATAAGGTGATGGGGGAGCGGTGCAACGAGTGCGAGCAACAGCCCTGGCAGCCCTTGCAGTGACCTACGAAATATACATCGTATGAGATTACTAGGAGTGACGACCCTAGACAGGATCTGTGTTGGGATTGATACAAGGGAAGTACCTTAGTTTTCCAATCCTGCTGTTTGAATGGACTAATAACAACTTGGAATTCATATCACCATAGCATTGCATGTGCCTGGAAGATGTGGAGCACTCTAGGGAGCGTGGCATGCCGCGGTCGTAAGATGTTGCCGCATGAGGGTGATCGTCGGTGAGGGCATACATCACGTCATGTCATCTTGCATTAACAACAGTATTAGGATTGTCTGATTTACTGCTTTACTATTATCGCGTGATTGAATTGTGAACATGCTAATCTTTGCTCTATGATTCCACTGAGTTGATCACTCATTCCCACGTTACGGGATGGTGTTTGCAACACCCACTAGACCCTGTTGTAGATACAGGTGAGGCCGAGATCCAGGAGGTGGAGCCAGAGATCGACGAGGACCAGGATGAGTTCTCGTATATGCAGTATCACGATGGCTTCCCGTAGGCGACCTGGATCGAGGGGACATCAGTGGGACTTTTTTGAACATTATTCTTTTGTTTATGTATATGTATATGAGACTCAGAGATGTAGTCATACTTTGGAGACAGATGAGATTTACTTTGTTTTTCCATACAGTGATATGTATATTGTTTAGTCTTCCGCTTGCTTTTATCACTGGATCTGAAGTATGAATTGCAGTTTTGGTATACTTTTACTCATGTGAATGCTTTAAATCAGACAACAATGAATCATAACCATTTTTGTTGCATAAGTGATGGTCTGGAACTCGGGAGTTGAGTTTATACACGACCCCCGATTTTCAGGGTGTTACAAGTTGGTATCAGAGCATGAATAAGAGTATACTCGGCCTGGGTTATGGTCTCGCGACGTACGCTGTCGTTTCCTTTGACTTAGGTGGGTGCAAGAAGGGTCTAGAAACACGTCTAGGATCGCAGATTCGCCGATAGGCAAAGTCTATTAGAATCGATCGCAAGATCGAGTCGGTAACGCATCTCGGGTCGCGTAAGGCAACCCGAATCGCTTCTAAGCTGTAGGAAGTCAGGTTGAGATGACCTATGAGCGGTTTTAAACTAAAAAAGTAAATCCTTGGGCCGTGGGATGACCACGACTCCTGTAATCAATCGCCAGGGCTTAAAAACCCCGTTTCATCAAAAATCTTCAGAATTCCTCCTCTAAACACTCTGATCTTCATTTATTTCTTATCCATTTCATGTTAGGCATCAAACCTAATATGAAAATAATAAAAATTAGTACTTTCGCAAAATTTTATAGTGAATAGTAAAATTTCATGAAAAATGGCCATAAGTCCATTTTAACTTCACTTTCTTTAGCAAATAAGGATCTAGATAGGTGTACTGGCTCCTTCTACCCCAAATTCATATGCTGCATTATATGGTTTGGTATTCGGGATTGCGATGTGGTCCCAAAAATCCCTGAACACATATTTGGGCTCATACAGATCAAAATACGATGAACTAGGGGGTGGGCCATATATTTTTGGAACCCCTGGACCATGGGGTACCAGACCCATGTGGTCCCACCGGCCAACTTGGAAGTTGGCCGGCGATGCCATCGCCGGTCCGGCGATGCATCGCCGACCGGTGGGGTCCGTTGGACCTAAATCTTGGGCGTACGCCCTTAAATGAGGTGTATATCCTCCCTATGTAGCTCCCATCTCACGAAAACCCCTAAATCATACCCCTCCTTCACAAACAGCCCTCCCCATAGCCCTATTTTCGATTTTCAGCAACTACCTCCAAACTCCGGCGTCCCAAATCACTCCTAGGTCCCTCCTTGGCCAAAACCGACCACCACCCATCACTTATTGGGAGTTGGAAGCCCCTCTTCTTGAAGATCTCACCATTTGGAGCTCCAAAAATCCCCAAATAGAGCTGAAATCGTGAGGTGCTCCATTCTACTTTTTTGTTTATATTTCTCCTTGAAATTACAGCCTTAGGAAGCCTGAAGCATTCCTCTACGACACCTAGATTTCCTTTTTCCAGATTGGGCAGCCACTTCTCCGCATTTTCGTTATTTTTCATGGCTTTCGTGGAAGCCATTTTGGGCCTTTTATCACTCTCATCCATCATATCTTTGATGGGTAAGAGGAAAACCGCAACAGACGAGGCTGGGCCGAGTCGCCCTGCTCGATCGAGAAGACCGTGGGGTGGTGCCGCAAGTTCAAGCGTCGCCACAGGTCCAGCTCCAGTCCTGGAGTGCCGTACAAAGCGGGATTTGGATCCCCATACACACCTTGGGCGAACAATTCTATCAGAGATGCCTCATGGCCAATACACTGATCGCAAAGTGTTATTTGAGGCGGACGTAGATGGACGATTGTTAGGAGAGTATCTGTTGTTCGAGCGCATTGAAGCTGCGCATTGGGGTCCGATCTTTGAAGCTCGCGCTCGTGCTAATGTGAGCACCGTCCGTGCCTTCTACGCAAGTATCCAGAATCCTACCTTGGAGCCTTTGCAGTTTAAAATCCCTTTTAGTAGAGATCGGATGGCTACGATCGACGTTCGGTTGATTGCGCGACTTCTCAACGTGCCTCTAGGTGATGTGCATCCCAGTGAGAAGAATCTGAGGACTAGACGTGAACGAGATCGCCGCACCAGGTTTCTGTGAGGTAAGTTGGTTCCATGGCAGCCTAATAATAGCCTCAAGGCGACGTACATGTCTGAGGATTTGTGCCTGCTGCACCATATCTGCACGTTCAATGTTTATCCCAGGTCGACGAACCGCATTGAATGTACACGTCTTATGGTCGATTTTTTATTTCTGGTGGCCCAGGGAGAGAACGTATGTATGGCCACTTTCATCTTACGACAGATAGTTCTCATAGCCAGGTCCAGAAGAACATCCGAATCGCTTCCCTTTGGCCGACTTATTTGCAAGATTGCGCTTGAGTTTGCCTATAGACTTGGGCCGGAATTGCCGGTATCGATTCACACCATCGATGAGTCGACAATGGTCAAGATGAAGATTGGGTCACAATACCGTGAAAATCAACTTGAAAGGGATAGTGGGGATGACTTTGATGATGAGGAAGATCAAAGCGAAGAAGAACCTAGAGCAGAGGTTCAGGAAGAAGCTCAGGAAGAAGCAGAAGAGGAGGCTCAGGATACTGATGAGGGCCCTCCTCCTTCTGCGCAGGTTACTATCGATGACCGCATTGCTCGGATGGAGGAGAGTCAGACAGCTTTGCGAAGGAAAGTCCAAGAACTTCGCACAGAAGTGGCTGATGCCAAGGCTGTTACAAAGAAGAAATTTGACAAGGTGACTAGCACCTTGAAGGCGATCCTGTGTTGCTTACAGGATAAGGGTGCTCCTCCTCCGTCACCAGACTCCGACTAGCGATGCGATCTTTGATGTTATTATCAGTAGTTAGTCATTTCCTGCTTTATGTGTGTAAGCCTGTTAGGGCTAGTGCTTTGTTCATGTTGCTGTTGTTTAACTGTCTTAATTTCCATGAAATTCTCGTCATGATGCTTGTAAGGATATATCCCTTGTATTGTGACAATTTTGATTAATTGAAATGCATGGAATGCCTTTGACTCTTTATGTGGATGATTGTGGTGTATTTGTGCAATTGAGACTGACAAGGTTGCCCCGTATTTTGAATATAGGGAATGCCACCTAAGATTACGCGGAGCACGGCTCGTCTTGCGCTGACTGAGCATATGGATCAGACTCCCTCTCAGTCTAGTACCCATTCGGACCCTGCTGTGGGCCCGATTCCTGAGGCGGTTCGATCGTCTCAGCCTGCCGCTGGTCCTACAGATGGACCACCGCCATTTACACCATCAGTCAGAGAGCCACATCGCGCATCTACTTCCATACCGCATCCGCCACAGCCTGCTCCACCCCCTGATAGATTCGAGTAGATGATGGCTATGATGCTGCAGCAGCAGCAGCTTCTGACCACCATAGTGGGGACATTAGCCCAGGGTGGGGGTGCGACTACATCTACTCCACCTGTACCACCTGTGCATCCAGCTGAGGATGCCTATACATACGCCCAGGATGAGGGCATGGCTCATCCTGCGCCGCCTGTTTTCCTTGCGGGGAATCCTGCTGACACACGGGGCCTATTGGAGCGATTTCAGCGTTGCGGCCTCCTACTTTCACGGGTTCTCACAGACCCGAGGAGGCTGAGTACTGGCTCGACCGAGTGTCGAAGATCTTGCGGATGTTGCACTGCACCGAGGCCGAGCAGGTAGAGCTGGCTACCTTCCTGTTTGAGAGAGAGGCCAGTATGTGGTGGGATAGCGTACTGCGGACCGTTGGCGCAGACTTTGTATGGACGTGGGCAGCATTTGAGTTCCGCTTCCATGAGAAGTATTATCCCCAGACCTACAGGCACGACAGGGAGAATGAGTTTCTCCGTCTCAGACAGGCAGCGATGACAGTTACCGAGTATGAGCATTAGTTCACGGAGTTGGGCAGGTACGTCTCGACGATCCTAGCTGATGAGCAGATGCACATACGGCGCTTTTTGGAGGGTTTGCGACCGGATATTCGGTCTAAGATGTGCTGTGTTAGTATTCCCTCCTATGCGGAGTTGATTCACATGTCCATGCGGGCAGAGCAGGACGTGGATCGACTTGCGTGATCTCGAGGCCCGGCTGCTTCTAGGCCACGACCAGATTTGCCAAACAGGCCCTTCGCGGGCAAGAGGCCTCGCATTGATCCTCCTACTAGGACTACGACGCCTGTACCACCGTTTTGGCGCCCTGATTTGACATGTACATACTGTGGGAGGACAGGCCACTTGGCGCAGAGTTACTTTTCGAGGATGCGGGACAGTGGGTTCTCGTCGCCGCAGAAGATTGACTGTGTACGTCCACAGGCTATATCAGCACCGCCTATACGGTCAGCTCCTGCGCATCCTTCTTTCAGACCTACGGTATCGCAGATCCGACAGCCTCCACGGCCCTTGACACAGCGGCCGAACCGGCCACAGCAGGCTCGGGTTCATGCATTGACAGCTGAGGCAGCTGCGACGCCGACTTTCCAGCATTCAGCCTTCGAGGTCACGGCCCATATCGGAGGTACTTCCGTTCTTGTCATGGTGGACACTAGTTCCACGATTTCTTTGATATCGCGTGCCGTAGTCAGACGTCTTGGGTTACAACTATCACTATGGATAGCGTGCGAGTCTTTGCAGCTCATGGGGATTATTCGGATGTCACCCAGATGTGTGAGGGTTGTTTGGTTGATCTGGGAGGCAGGACGATGACTCTTGATCTGGTCGTCGATCCCTCGCTCGTTTATCTCAACGTCATTCTTGGCATGGATTGGTTGACTGCAGCGAGAGCCGAGATTGACTGCGAGACTCATATAGTCACAGCGTACGAGCCTGAGGGTGCATCCTTCACATTTCCAGTGCGGGTAAATCTTCCTTTCCGCATACTTAGCTACGCCACTCTATTGCGCGACGCTGGTGCCCAGGTACTTGAGCAGACGCCAGTTGTTTCCGAGTTTGAGGATCTGTTCAGGAAGATCCCTGGTTTGCCGCCCCGACGTGAGATCGATTTCACTATCGATCTGGTTCCTGGTTCTACACCCGTCTCACTGCCGACGTATCGCATGGCACCATGTGAGATGGAGGAGTTGAGGACGCAGATTGATGGTCTGCTAGAGCTTGGCCTTATACGACCTAGCGTGTCTCCTTGGGGAGCACCGGTCTTGTTCGTGAGGAAGAAGGATGGTTCGATGCGATTGTGTATTGATTATCGCAGGCTGAACCAGCTCACGGTGAAGAACAAGTACCCTTTGCCTAGGATCGATGACTTGTTTGATCAGTTGAGAGGAGCGCAGTACTTCTCGAAGATTGATCTTCAGTCAGGTTATCATCAGCTGCGCGTCAGGGATGAGGACGTGCAGAAGACAGCATTCAGGACCAGTTTTGGCCACTACGAGTTCCTCATGATGTCGTTCGGTCTTACGAACGCACCGGCCGTGTTCATGGATCTGATGAACCGGATATTTCGGCCTTTCCTCTATCGATTCATCGTTGTCTTCATTGACGACATTTTGGTGTACTCTAGGAGTCGAGAGGAGCATGAGGAGCACTTGCGTTTGGTCCTTGATACGCTCAGACGGCATCAGTTGTTCGCACAGTACAAGAAGTGCGACTTCTGGAAGTAGGAGGTGAAGTTTCTAAGACACGTGGTGTCCAAGGATGGCATGGCAGTTGACCTGTCTAAGGTAGCTGCGGTGCAGGACTGGGAGCAGCCTGGTTCTGTCACTGAGGTGAGGAGCTTCTTGGGTCTCACTGGCTACTATCGGCGCTTCATTCGGGACTTCTCGAAGATCGCGAGACCCTTATCTCAGTTGACACGGAAGGACGTGAAGTTCGCCTGGAATGATAAGGCGGAGTCAGCTTTTCAGGAGCTGAAGGACAGACTTACATCTGCCCCTGTGCTAGTATTACCAGAGCAAGGGGTTAGATACACTATATACACTGACGCGTTTAGCGTTGGTTTGGGTTGTGTCCTTATGCAGAGGGACAGGGTAATTTCGTATGCCTCGAGACAATTAAGGAAGCACGAGGAGAATTACCCTACACACGGCTTAGAGTTGGCAGCCGTTATATTCGCACTGAGACTCTGGAGACATTACCTCTACGGAGAGGAGTTCGAGCTCTTTTGCGACCACAAGAGCCTCAAGTACATATTCACGCAGCGAGACTTGAATATGAGGCAGCGGCGATGGATGGAGATGTTGAAGGACTTCAAGTTTGAAGTCTCTTACCATCCTGGGAAGGCGAACCTTGTGGCTAATGCGTTGAGCCGCAAGAAGGCGATAGAGTTTGCGGCTCCGCTGATGGTTGCCGAGTGGGATATGGTTGAGTTTTTCGAGACTTTGAGCAGAAACTCAACATAGAGGAGCCATTTGAGTTCATCGCACATGTACAGGTGCGATCTCAGATCGATGACCGAGTCATCGAGGTGCAGAGGGACGATGCGCATCTTACTGAGCTTCGAGAGCAGGCCAGTGATGATGCTGACGCCGACTGGCGAGTTGGCATGGATGGGGGCTTACGTTACAGTGGCCGCCTATGCATCCCAGATGTCCCTGACTTGAGACGAGAGATTCTCGAGGCTGCACATTCTACTAGACTCGCGATGCATCCAGGCAGTACAAAGATGTTTCGTGACGTGAAGAGGACGTATTGGTGGGAAGGTATGAAGACCCACATAGCTGAGTTCGTGTCCCGTTGTCTCACTTGTCAGCAGGTGAAGGCAGAGCATCGCCGACCACCTGGACTTTTGCAGCCTATGCCGATTGCAGAGTGGAAGTGGGATTTCATTTCCATGGACTTCATTTCTGCGTTGCCGAAGACGAGGAAGGGACATGATTCCATTTGGGTGATCGTCGACCGATTGACGAAGTCGGCGCACTTCCTACCGACCAGAGTTACGAACTCTGCAGACGAGCTGGCTAGATTGTACATCAGAGAGATTGTGCGTCTGCATGGAGTTCCGTTGGAGATCGTGTCGGACAGAGACACGCGGTTCACTTCTATTTTCTGGACTCGCATTCAGGAGGCTATGGGTGTGAAGTTGAAGTTCAGTACTGCCTTCCACCCACAGACGGACGGACAGATGGAGCGAGTGAACCAGATCCTGGAGGACATGTTGCGAGCTTGCGCATTGGACTTCAAGGATAGTTGGGATGACTGTCTTGCATATGCGGAGTTTGCGTACAATAATAGCTTCCAGGCGAGTATCAGCATGGCACCTTATGAGGCGTTGTATGGGCGACCTTGTCGCGCACCGCATTGCTGGTTAGAGGTCGGTGAGCGTAGCTTGATTGGCCCAGAGTTGGTGCAGGCGACGTCAGAGAAGATTGATACTATTCGACGTCGGCTTCTTACAGCGCAGAGCAGACAGAAGAGCTACGCCAATACGAGACGGAGTCCACTAGAGTTCACAGTTGGGGATCACGTGTTTTTGCGGGTTTCCCCTATGAAGGGAGTCCTTCGGTTCGGGAAGAAGGGGAAGCTGGCACCGCGATTCATTGGTCCATTCCAGATCCTCGATCGTGTGGGAGCAGTGGCTTACCGATTGGCTTTACCCACGCCCCTCGCGAGCGTCCACAACGTATTTCATGTTTCTATGCTGAAGAAGTACGTTGCTGATCCTTCCCATATCATCAGATGGGAGCAGGTGCAGTTAGGAGAGGATGTTACTTATATCCTGCGACCGACACACATCTTAGACAGGAAGGAGCAGGTACTGCGTAGCAAGGTGATTCCCCTTGTGAAGGTACTATGGACGCATCACTCTGAGGAGGAGGCTACTTGGGAGACAGAAGCCGAGATCAGAAAGAACTACCCACAGCTTCTCGAGGAGTACGAAAAGGTACAAATTTCGAGGACAAAATTATTTGTTAAAGGGGGTAGATTGTAACGCCTGTGAAAAATCCGTACTTGGGCTCGAGTACCAACTCGACCCGAAATCGCGTAAAATTAATTTCTATGGAAATTAAGCGTAAGTTAGCTAGCGCAACGCTAGAGTAGCTGAGAAATAGTCCCTGATCACTTTAAATACGTTCTACAAGACCCAAATCGAGTAGAGCAAACGACTCTACAATACTCTATAACCTCGGATCAAACTCTAAGCAGGTCTGTTCTCTGGACCACATTGAATTCTTGAATTGGATCTAGACCGCGCGTCGAAGGTCCGATACCTCCTATCTTAGACCGTTAGAACTGCCCAGCTGGACTTGACAATCATCTCAAAAATCAAGTCAAACCGATAATCACAGACTATTTCGTTGAACCCGGACTGAAGCGACCGCGAATAGGGACAATTGGAATTTCAAATTCAAATCTGGCACACGACTTGACGCGTCAGTATTAAGTGTTCTGACCGTCAGAATTCATCCAAATTACACCCTCGGATCAGGAAAAATTTCTATTTATTATCATGAGACTTTCAGCCCTTATCTACGTATGGTGACCGCTGAACTGAAACTGGTCCGCCACGTGCGATCTGCGAACCCTGTCAGACTGAAAACTTAATACGTGCTACATCTGGTACGCATGAGCTTAAGTCCGATCGCAATCGACCAGGGGACCACCAGAAAGCAGCTTTTGGACCGAAACAGCCCCGAAATGGATAGGCACCAAGTAAACTTCGTTCCGGAGCCTATTTCGGGCGTTTTTAAGCTTATAAAAGGGGTTGAAACCCTCATTTCCCTCTCCCATCCGAAAATTCCAAACCCTAGAGAAAAGGAGAGAGAGTTTGAGAGAAAGAGAAGAAGGGATTTTTCCCGCTTCCGAGCCACCGATTGCTGCTGCTTCAGCAACTCTTCCCAATCACCTGGCTGGTGATTTCTCCGTTCTTTCAGGTACAAAACAACCCTAGAACTTGTTGATTTAGGGTTTATCCAGATTTAGGGCGTGTTAGCTAACATATTTCATAAATCAGGTTCTCCTACTGCCGTAGACGAAGCGTACACGCTCCGTTCAAAATCACGCATCCGTAAGAGACTAGGTGAGAATTTTAGACGCTTTAATTGACGGTTTACAACGCTTTCAATGTCGTTTAATAGTAGATTATCGACGGCATCACCGTTTGACATGTACAACATGCTCTCCGTTTCCTGTTTCGTAAATTAACGAAGAATATGAGATTTAGGGCATTTTAGTCATTTGTAGGAAGTGCGGTCTACATTCATATTTTGCTGACGTGATTGACATGGTTTGTTGTCACATTAGGGAGTTAGGAATGCTTGCATAATCAGTTTGGCGAAGAGATTCGCCTAGTTGCGCACTTTGGGTCGACATACTATATGTAGACTTAAGTGTGTAGTGCATGTGTTTGTATAAATGCTTGTATTAGTATGTATTGAATTAAATGATGTTATGTAGTAGTTTGAGATGGATTTCTTGGTTAATATGCTGACCTAAATGATTTCCTACATGTCGACCGTATGCATGATTCTATTACATGCGTGGAATGTATGTGTTTGAATATTTGCTTAAGTTGAATGTTATAGCATGTGTTAACATGCTCACATGATTGTATTTCAATTCTAATACCTTTGCATATATTGTTAATGTGATTTCATAGATGTGTGGGACTAGACTTAGTCCAGGCAGTCGGTAACCGAGCGAATTCATGACTGACTGGTCATAGCCACGAACGACGCGTCGATGAACATGATTCGCGTTTAGAATTGGCGGCAGTTGTTAGGCCACGCGAAGTGTTTTACGCACTTCATGTCGTTCGACTTGAGATGCGATCGCGCTAGTCGAGCCCGTCAAGTAACCCGACTGGCCGACGTATGTTCACCTTGTATGAGTCATAACTGCTTGAACCTAGGGTACTGAACTTACCATTATAAACCCTGTTAACCATGGTACCTTGATCCACGAAGACTCATGAGCCGGGCATGGTGGTATGGGACACCGTGGTCGAGCTGTCGGCCTACGCTGGGGCCACAAACCTCCCCGTAGTGACCAGTGAGCACCTAGACTCGTGAGCAGATTATGGTGGTATGGGACACTATATTCTAGTTGTCGGCCTACACTGATCAGGCGACGAGCCCTTTGTAGTGACCGCGAGCGTATTCTGAGTCCACGGGAGGCGACGACCCTTCCGTTGCAGTAGAGTACGGTAGGCCTGTATTGATAAGGTGATGGGGGAGCGGTGCAACGAGTGCGAGCAACAGCCCTGGCAGCCCTTGCAGTGACCTACGAAATATACATCGTATGAGATTACTAGGAGTGACGACCCTAGACAGGATCTGTGTTGGGATTGATACAAGGAAAGTACCTTAGTTTCCCAATCCTGCTGTTTGAATGGACTAATAACAACTTGGAATTCATATCACCATAGCATTGCATGTGCCTGGAAGATGTGGAGCACTCTAGGGAGCGTGGCATGCTACGGTCGTAAGATGTTGCCGCATGAGGGTGATCGTCGGTGAGGGCATACATCACGTTATGTCATCTTGCATTAACAACAGTATTAGGATTGTCTGATTTACTGCTTTACTATTATCGCGTGATTGAATTGTGAACATGCTAATCTTTGCTCTATGATTCCACTGAGTTGATCACTCATTCCCACGTTACGGGATGGTGTTTGCAACACCCACCAGACCCTGTTGTAGATGCAGGTGAGGCCGAGATCCAGGAGGTGGAGCCAGAGATCGACGAGGACCAGGATGAGTTCTCGTATATGCAGTATCACGACGGCTTCCCGTAGGTGACCTGGATCGAGGGGACATCAGTGGGACTTTTTTGAACATTATTCTTTTATTTATGTATATGTATATGAGACTCAGAGATGTAGTCATACTTTGGAGACAGATGAGATTTACTTTGTTTTTCCATACAGTGATATGTATATTGTTTAGTCTTCCGCTTGCTTTTATCACTGGATCTGAAGTATGAATTGCAGTTTTGGTATACTTTTACTCATGTGAATGCTTTAAATCAGACAACAATGAATCATAACCATTTTTGTTGCATAAGTGACGGTCTGGAACTCGGGAGTTTAGTTTATACACAACTCCCGATTTTCAGGGTGTTACAAAAAGTAGGAGGGCAGAAGCGCTGAAAGTGCTCAAATAAGCCACTTGTATTCATTGTTCCAGTGGGCTGCATGGGTGGCATAGGTGGGACTACATTCATGTTTTGGGCAATAACCCCCGCAATCATAGCCAAAACTTGTTGTTGTTATTGCATTAGGAGCATCATCTCCTCCAACCTATCTGAAGGAGAAGCCACTTGAGTCATGTGTGGTGTCGATCTAGATGCACGGTTCTGTCCCAAAATAGGTGGTGCACTGGGTGTTGGCCCATTGGTGGGGCCAGTGTCCGGTTGTGAATTCGGCATCGTCTCAATATTCGAGATATTGCTTAGGGGAGGTTCTCCGTCAATCGATCCGCCAAGTGGGAGACATGTTGTATTCCGAGTGATTTTTGGAGGCATTCCCTATATACAACATAGGGTGCAATGTGTGTAAGATTAGGATAACACCACCCACATTTTCCAAACATTCTATACATTTTAAATCAAAAGAAGCTTCATCCATTTCATTTAACCAAAATTTGTCACAATACATGAGATGTAATATTACAAGAATTATGACATAGAATGCATGTGAGCTAATTTAACAAAAAAGTTTTAACACTAACTACTCTAACATCCAACTAAGCTAACCAAGGCTATTACAAACAAAAACAAGAAACAAAGAAAACAAGAAGACAATGACAACACATGACTAGTCCTTTGACTCTGAAAAAGTTGGAGGCTTACCCTTATCCTACATACAGCACAGGAGGGACATCAAGGTGCGAGACATTTTCTTGAATTTCTATTTCAGATAGGCCTGGTTCTCCTTGAACTCTTGCTTCAGGGTAGCCTGGTTTTCTTCAATCCTGGCCATGCGGGCTTCTAATGTGGCCCGATCATGGCGGTCTTCATGTGTAGTAGGAGGTCCTCCATCTGAGTTAGGCCTCCTATTCTTCTTCCTGCTCTTCCTCCCCACTGCCTTCCTCGCCATCTCCTTCTTCATCCTCACTGCCTTCTTCCTCTCCACTTCCTTCCTCATCTTCGCTACTTTCTTTCTCTTCACTCTCTTCTTCTATTTCATCCCCGTACTCATCGAGTCGAGCTTGGCATTGCCTAGGGCCAATCCCCATATTGTTGAGTGTAGTCTCACTGATGAAGTGGATCGGTATAAGATTATCCATATGAAGTCTGAAACTAAAGTTACGGGCAATCTTGCAGATAAGTCAGCCGAATGGGAGGGATGTCCCCCTGAGTAGATCGTGTGGTCCTAATTATCTGTGACAAGGTGAAAGTAGGTAGGCACAACTTCTCTCCTTGTCTACCTCTGTACATGAAGTCCACCATCAACGAGTGCATTCTATATGGTTACTCCACCTAGGATACATGTTGTACGTGCATATGTGGTGGAGTCGGTGGAAGCCTGCCATTATGCGTGATGATGTGAGGCTATTGTCTCCCCTCCAATGAACCAGTCGGCCGTAAAGGAGACGTGTGCAACAATCTTTCTCTCATCGACTAGAGAGGTGAGTTGCACTAGCATGTACCACACCACGTTCTATTCCTATAATACAGGTTATGTCGTCCACATCAACTATGGCTTCTTGCCTCCCCAAAGGGATAGTAAAGTGAAGAGGCTACAGTAGTGGGTTCCGTATGTGTGCATAAAAGGCTCGCACGGTGCCTTCACTTGTATGAGCCTTCCCTTCAAACATGGGACCCCACCCGGTCTCCAACAGAAGGTCAATCACTGGATATAACCCAAATAATTTCTCATCCACATGAGCTTCAAATACAACTTTGCAGTCATGAAACTTACCAAGTTTAGTGTTCGCTGGTAGCGATCTTTCCAACGGGATTTGAGGATTGAGGTACCGTTTTAATCTTCGCTCTCACTCAACACTTGCTCTAGTCTTGGCATCCATCCTCTTCCTAGAGCGGCTTGGATGGCTAGACTCGGCCTCATCCTGGGGCACTCTCTTCTATCCCATAAGGGAAAGGAGTGTTGAGATGGAGAAAATGGCAGTGACTAGCTCAAAGAGAGCCATGGAGTTGGAAAATCATGAGAATGAGGTGGATTTAAGGATATGGGAAGTATGAGACACAAAATAAAAAGATTTTTGTGCTCGATAGGTGTAAATGAGGAAGATGGAAAGTTGTAGGAGGTAATCTCTAGGGGAATGATGGTGAATGGGTGTAAGATGTGGGAGAAATGAGAGGTTTGAATGAATGGAAGAGGAGATTTGAGAGGGAAAGAGGATTTGGAGGGTTTAAAGGTATTTGGGGAGTTGAAAAACATGAAACGAGGGTGAAATGGGGTAAAAGGGGTAAAATAAGGGAACTCACATGTGGGACAAGCCCCACATGGTCAGCTGCCTGCGCAGTGCGCCGCACCCCCTAAGGGTGTCTGGCGGTGGACACCCCCTCCCGGGGTGCCGAATACGTGTGGGGAACCCCCTAGGTCCCACAGAATTTTACAGTTTGGGCCCCTATGCCCGTAAAAGGTACTTTCTTAGTCCAACACGCGCATATTCGTGCCTTTTGGCTTGTTTCAAGTTTGAGATTCACTGAATTATAGTTCAAACCCGTCGATTGACGTCCTAAAAGGGACTGAGATCAATTCACATGATCTTGAACACGTACAAACTACACTACAATGGTTAATCTCTCCCGTCAGTAAAACTTTGGGATCATACAATTGTTTCTAAATTTCATCACCCCCTTCCTAAGTCAGAGTGCATTAGAATGTGTTGTGTTACCTATCACCCTGGTCCAGTTTAATCCAAATCATGCGCTCTGATAACAACTTGCAACACCCTAAATTTTGAGGGTCGAGCAAAGTTCTACTCTCAAGATTCAGCAAATCACTTATGCAACATGGAGAATGATGTTTATATGTCATCCATACCAATGCATTAACATGAGTGGGATTATACAAAAATAGTATATCATACTCCAGAGATAATGTAATTAAGTAAACGAAAGTCTGACGTATATAAATTAAGATAAGTAAGAAGTTATCAACCTCCAGAGCATGATAATGTAATAGGGTTTAATATATACAAAATCTGTTACAAAATAGACAAAATGGGAAAATGTAAGATGTCCAACTAAGCATGTATCCCAGTATCCCAGCGTCCCGAAAAATTAGCTCAAGGTCTACGTAGACCCACTAAAAAGCTGACAGTAGGAGAACTCCTCCTCGTCCATGAAATCCTGGTCCACCACGTAAACCTCATCATCATCTGCATCTAAATCAGTGTCTGATTGGTGTTTTAAAAAATCATCCCAGAGTGGGAGTGAGTGATTAACTTAGTGGTACTATAAGGCAAAGGTTAATATGTTATCATTTCAATCAAGCAGTAATGATAAAGCAGCATAACAATCACTTCCTAGCTACTCTTGTTAATGCGGGAATGAAGTGCAAGTAATGATGCATACCCTCACATCAAAAGCTCCCTCAACAAGTGATGCAGATACCATATCGCATATGACAACACTACCTCCTGTGCGACTTCCACGCCTTTAAAGCACGTCCTAATTAATGTAGTGCTATGCATGGTCATGTTACCCTAGTAATTAGTTAAGTTTATTCAAACAATAGATTTGAGAAGATAGGGTACCTCCCTTTATATCATTGACCCGAACTAAAGGATCCATCTAGGTTCGTCACTCCTAGTCAAGGACATACGATAAGCAAGTTGTGGGGTCATCACTCCCGATTGAAAACAGTGGATAGGTAAGTCCATAATTTTGTGCTCGCGGACACTCCAGTGTGGCAAATCACCTCGTCGTAGGCCGACAGCTCAAACATAGTGTCCCATACCACCATGCTTGGCTCACGAGTCTGAGTTTGCTCACTGGTCACTATGGGGTGGCTGATCACTTCGGCATAGGCTGACAGCTTGAACATGGTGTCCCATACCACCATGCCCGGGTCATGAGTCTTAGTGGATCGTAGTACCATAGTTAAGGTGGGCCTTTACATCGGAGGGGGTACCTTAGATTCAGGTAATTATGTCTGTACAACGTAAACACACATTAGGCCAATCAGTTTATTAAACAAGTTCGATTGGTACAAGCACACGCCGACTTAATCGACATGGAGTGCATAAGCACCACTCGTGGCCTAACCACTGTCGATAATTGTCGTGCGACCTGGATTCGTCGAATATATCTGAGGTGGTTAATTTAATTCGACCACCTGAATGGGGACTATTACCGATTGCCTGGACTACAAGTAGCCCCAATCCTACTCAGATCTAACAAGTAAACACATGTGACAATTATTCTAGCATTTGACAATTAGTCTAAACAAATCTCTCATTTTGGCATTTCATCAAACACATTGAACATGTCATCAACACTTACATTTTATCCATAAATTGTATAGCGGCAAATATGATTACATGGAAGAAACTATACATATGATTAAGGTAATTAAGAATCCTATCTTAATACACTAAATAAATACACTTCATCAACATTTTCTCATTCAAACATTTTATCAAACACATAAGTTACACTTTACCAAATACATAGACTAGATTAGTTACGACATATATTATGGCAATTCCTTACACAAGGAGATCATCATGCAAATGACAAATATGAATCCTAGGTTAACAGTCATGGTAAGCACAAATCATAATTTTAGGTTCATTCAAACATTTCAACAAACACATGGGATGTATCTTTCATTCAACCTAGTCCATACATGTATAATATATCGAAAACGTCGTATCTAAGACAATATGGCAGCAATCAAGTATGACATAAATCATTAGCTGACATTGAAAGTATTGAAAACTATAACCTAAATGTTTATAGTCCGCACCTTTCGTCAGAATACTTGATTTGAACTCGGTTTAAACACTATATTCTCAAAAACAGAACAATGGGTACCTAAACCATGAAATATGTTAGCTAGTTTATCGATTACTTAATCTGAATTTCTAAATCAAAATTAGGTTTAAGATTTCTTACCCAAATCGTAACCGGAAACGATTGTACAGCGAAGTGGGGAGGTGAATCTGTACGTGGAGTAGTGGGAGAGAACCACTGCATCAATCTCTAAAGATTTCCCCTCTCTCCTTACTCTTTTCTCTTCTTTTCTCTCTTCTCTCTCATAGGCCTAGAACTATTGTAAATGGCCCCAGGGCCATCGTATACTTAATTTATAACCAAAGGGTGCCTGTTTCTGACGAACGGGGCTCATCGGAAGGTCCATTACTCACTTATGTCCCAAGGTAAGTTCCTTGATAATGGATCTATGTCAGGATTTGATTTCGGGGAGATTGGATAGGCCAATCGGTCGTGGAGGACCTGTGTCAGATCAATGGTCATGCTTACTCGATCGGGGCCACAAGTACACAGATTTGTGCAGCAAAATTTCCCCTATCCATGGGTGAAGTTTGGTCAGAAATTGACAATATGAAATCCTCAATTTCAAGCATAAGCGAATGGCCCAATTCACTTAAGTTTTAATACATTTTCTAAAGATATTTACGTTTCTCACACACTTCATTCAGGGCTCAACTTGTGCATTTCTGGACACAGTCTGGGCTCGATTCCCGTGATGGTTGTCAAGCCCAGTAGGACGAGCATAATCCTATAGTTTCACGGTCATCGGACTTTCAACGTGCGATTTAGGTCTGATATAGATTTTCAATGTATTCTTGAGAGCGACAGGCTCTTTGGATTTCTCTTAAGTTTTCAAGTAGTGTTGAGTTAATGTTTTTAATGATTTTGGGTCTTGCCATTTGTCTAAAGGGTTGTTCGAGCTAAATACACCAATTAATTTGGTTTAGTACTTAATTAATTTTTTCCTAAATTTCTACAGAATACGGTACGTGGAGATTTATGCATGAGGTGGTACTTGGGTCTTTGTACAGATGTTTTTTGAAACGTTACAAAATATGGCATGAATCTAGACAACGCTACAAAATGAGACACATACTGTGCTAAAGACATGTCTCCTTGCACCAAGGTCTAACAAATGGCACGAATCGAACACTTGCTGTCGATGAAAGTGGTCGGGAAAGTACTGCTGGTCGAATCGTTCTATGAAATCCTCCCATGTATAGACAAAATCAGGCCCTGTAACACGAGTAAAGGAGGTCCACCAGTGCTCGACCTCACCCTAAAGAAGAAATACAGCTAACCGGACCCGTTCCTGGTTCATACATGCCATTGTATCAAAAATCTTCTCCAGATCAGAGCACCATCTCTCGGCTGCTGTCGGATCTGGCTCACCCTGGAAACATAGGGGATCTAACTGTCAGAACTCCCAAAGAAGGACGCTCACGTGTTCCTGCTCTGCATGGGCTAGAAAAATAATGGGGTGTCTGCCCTGCCTCTGAAGAGCAGCTGTCACAGCCTACAACATCTATTGTAATTGGGAGGTACTCATGGGTACAGTTGGATCCACACCGGTCTCAGGTGGAGCAACAACGTCCTCAGGCTGGCAAGAAAGGATCTCTAGTGGTGGAGTGAGAGTCACTCGTGTCACTCTTCTGGGTGGCATGTCCTATATGAAGGAACAAAGGTGCCTATTATCCTTAGATACTCTCGAATATACACATGATGGTGAGCTCTATCTGAAAGTCATTAAGTTATTCAAACTAGGGGACCTAATCATTCTAAGTTCTTAACAATCATAGAGTGTAGGGTATCTTTCAACAAATATGTGATGTGATCCTCAGGTATTCCCAAGTTATTCTTTGATACCAACTTCTGTCACGCCCCAAATTCAAAAATCAAGCTCATAAAATTTTAAATCATCGAATATGGTGTCGACAGCCTCCGTAGTACCCCATTCTCGGCTCGCAGTGTTCATATGCCAGATGCTAATCCTAGGAACCTACAAGAAGGATTTTTAACATGAATGTATCTCATAAGAAGCATAACCACAAGTATACCCAAATCATAAGAAAAACATCATCATCACATATCCACTAATATAAACATTTGAATACAATACTGAAAGGGAAATACATAAATCAAAAATTAAAGCTCCAGAAGATGGCTGCACGCTCCATGCGCAACGCTATTACAACCTAACGCTTCTTGCACTTATATATCGTGCATAAGCTTATATAAAGCTTGGAGGGTGGCGTAAGTGTATGAGCAGTATATGCGTGCACAGAATGTAATATCAGAGTAAATGAAAATATTAGTAAGTCCATGAACCCTATAATATCAGAGTAAGTAGAAATACTGATAAGTCCATAAAAATATTATTAACCTCATCCAGGATATGCGATGAAAAGACATAGCAAGCTAATGTCATATACTGAGAAAGTAATGTAAATCGGCTATATAATGTGGAAACATAATGAACCAGATATCACATATCGAGGATGCGATACAATATGCAATTTGTAAGAGCTATGAATACCATTAGCCTCATCTAGGTCATATAAATGCAGAAACATACCAACCCAAAATTCCATATGCTAAGGATGTAATGCAATATGCAATATGTGGTGCAAATGAAATGACCAAGCTGCAGTGTGAAGTCGAAATGATAGTACGTGGTATCGTAGGCTATGGGGCCTATCACAAAGGACTTCTATCCAAACCAGTCCCATACCTAAATTTGGATAGATAGACTTAATGTGGTAAGCTCCAGATCTCAAGTTAGTCACACGCCCCAACCAAAATTCTTACCATTGTGAAGGTATATATAACAATTAGTTATGCACCACTAGTCCGAGAGGATAGTGAATGAATGAATGAATGAATATAATGTTGAGCATGCAACTCCTGTTCCATAAATTAGTACTGTACATCTCTATGATCATCACCGGGGTCTAGTACACTCTACGCCACCTGCCACCCTCATTAAGCGCACGACTGAGTAAGTGGAAGATACCACACTATCTGCTTACCAATATCAGGCCTGACTTGTCAATAGTGGACCCATTCCTCAAGATGGTCAGACTCAGCCAAACATTGCTAGCTCCCTTAGGTGGGTAAGGATACACCCCCTTCCAACTGATCACAACACAGTAGGAGACGTGGCCTACTGGTATACAACCCTCATGTGCTCATAAATATCCACTTGGTCTCGACGTTGGAGCGTCCTTTGGTACCTAGAGGGTTTAGAGAATTTCACCAAAGGATATCTATAGCACCCCATATAGAAAAAGATTTCTAGTGTCCCATCTGGCCATCCACGACATGCCTGTGGAGACCATGACCCTGATGTCGTTAGGGCGTACAGTAATCATAATCACACAATACAAAATATATGAGTCATGCAGTCCAATCATGCATCAATCCCGTGCATACTGTGCGCTCATGTGGGATAACTCCGCCTATCAGGGAGTCCGATAAACCACCGACATTATGGCATATGAAATGGTCAATCATATCTCATTACAAACACGCAGATGATGCGTATTGGCATGTATCATGATGTTATGTTGTCGCATACTCATAATCGGTATCAATAACTGACATCAAGAATCAACCTTGACAATGTGGACATTTAACCAACATTGCCCCCAAGGAATGGCTCACATAGAGCCTAACATATAGCCCTGACCTCTCATAAGGGCCAAATGTACAACACCATGGGCCTCACTCAAGATCTTAATACACACCATGATGGGCCTCTCACATGGGCCTAATATACATCACAATGGGTTCCATCGCTTGACCCTCAAGTGCACCATAATCAGCCTCATATACTTCACATTGGGCCTTAAACACGGGTTGAATACACATCACAATGGGCCTTAAATACAGGTTGCATATACATCACATTAGGCCTTGACAATCGGCCTCGACAAATCAGAATTAACCTCGACAATCAAAATCAGCCTCGACAATCAAAATCAACCTATACAATCGACCTCAATAATCAAAATTAACCTCGATAATCAGCCTCAACAATCAAAATCATCCTCGATAATCAGAATCGGCCTTGACAATCTGAGTCGACCTCGATAATTAGGCTTGATAATCAGAATTGGCCTCGACAATCAAAATTAGCCTCAACAAACAGAATCAGCCTCGACAATCAGAATCGGCCTATACAATCGTCCTCAACAATCGGAATCATCCTCGATAATTGGCCTCGAGAATTAGAATCGCCTTGACAATTGGAATCGGCCTTGATGATCAAAATTGGCCTCGACAATCGAAATCGACCACGAAAATCAGAATTGACCTCAATAATTAGAATTGGTCACGATAAATCAGAATTGACCTCAATAATCAGCCTCAACAATCGAAATCATCCTCCATACTTGGCTTCAATAATCAAAATTGGCCTCGACAATCAGAATCTTCCTCTACAAATCATAATCAGCCTCGAAAATAGGAATCAGCCTCGATACTCGGCCTCAAAAATTAGAATCGACAATCAAAATCGGCCTCGACAATCGACCTCGACGCAAGGCAGGGTCCATAAATGGACGGCCTATGATGAATCAAGCAATATCAATGGGCCCAAATAATTTGGGTTAACCCACTAGAGAATGAAGAGAAGGGGCCTAACCAGGCCTAAGGGAAGGTCAAATGTGGACATTTAACCATCACTGCCCATCAATGTGGATATTTAACCAACATTGTTCCCAAAGAGTGGCGTACATAGGGTCAAACGTACAGTGGGCCCACGGTCTCACACAAGAGCCTATTGAACATCATCATGTGCCTCACTCAAGGGCCTAATATACATCATGATGGGCCTCTGCAAATACAACAAGTTAGGCCTCTTATAAAAGCCTCATATATCACATTGGGCCTTATTAAATGAGCCCCAAGTACATCACATCGGGCCTCACCAAATCTACCCCAATTACTTCAAATGGGTCGTATCAAATAGGCCCCAAGTACATCACATCGGGCCTCACCAAATGGATCCCAATTACATCAAATGGGCAGTATCAAATGGGCCCCAAATACATCAAATGGGACATACCAACTACACCATTCATCCATCTTTAGGGATCAATTTAGAGTATTATCTAAAAAAATGAATCGTATCAAAATGTCATCTGGACCATACCACAAATAACGGTGGAGATTATGATTTTCACTGTCAAAACCTTAATGGGCCCACCATAGCATTGATTTACCATCTAGTCTATTCATAAGGTCATAAGGACTTGAAGTAGGAGGAAAAACAAATATTATATTGATCCAAAACTTTTGTAACTAAAGGGGTTTTAATGGCAGACTTTTAATCCTACTATTTTTGCAGTTTGGTCCACTTGATAATTAGATCTGTCTTATTTCTAATATTAAGCCCTAAATTTATCTCTCAAAATGGTTAAATGGTGTAGATACAACACCTGCATCATGGTGGGTGGTCAGACGATGCAGTTGCATCATGGTGGGACCGTACATGGCACTGTCCAAATAGACGGTGCTGATAAAACGTGTATATCAAGGTGGGGTCCTCGATCTGGATGACATAGATAAGGCACATACCTCATTAAGGGTTCCACGTCCCAGCCGGACGGTGGGGACCCCACACGTGTGGCTGGGTCCCACCGTCTAGTAAAGGATGGATAGTAAAGATGATACCCATACATTAAGGTGGTTTCCACAGGTCTTGTTGGCGTCTGGTATGCAAGTCAATCCCTTTCCCAATCAGGTGGGGCCCACCACATATTATATATATATATATATATATATATGTATTATAATATATATATATATATATATTACATATAATATATATATACTACATACATGGGTACCGCGTCCAGGCCCTGGACTGCCTGGATGCGAACACGCTACATGGTGGAGTCCCACTGTCTCTAATGGACGGTGTAGATGAACACATATTAGTAGGGTCCACTACAATAGGACAAAGAGAGAGAGAGAGAGAGAGTAAGAGAGATAGAGAGAGAAACATGAAGGGGAGGGACCCCGCCACTATTGGGCCCTCCCTATATAATGCATACATCAAGTGGGCCCTTAAAACAAGAATCAACGATGGATCACCCACATGTGGCCTCCTTATTTACCTCCTTGGACTCCTAGGCACCTTGTGTTTGATCTTGATGGAGGTTGATGAAGAATGAAGGGTTGAATGGGGGATGAGAGGGTAGGAAAGTGGGCCACACTTGTCTTGGGAGACTTGGAGAGCTTCGGACGTTGGAAGCTCTCTCTTGGGAGTTAGGGGAATTATTAGAGAATGAGAGAGAGAGAGAGAGAGAGAGAGAGAGAGAGAGAGAGAGAGAGAGAGAGAGAGAGATGAGTGATGGATTAATAAGGGATGGGTGGAATGTGTGTTGTAAGGAATGGGTATGGGAAGGTATGGGTTTGGTTAAAATTTGGGTAAAAGAGGGATGGGTGGAAAGAGAGAGAGAGAGAGAGTTGACTTAGGGAAGAGGGGATGGGTTCTTGTACTTGTGATAGGGTGAGGTGGCATGGGGTATGGATGATGTGCTTGATTAATGTGATGTTTGAAAGAGATTCCCTTGGGTTTTACAATGCACGATATTTTCGTCGAGATGAACATGGGCCCACAACTCTTGGCCCGAGTATCACATCAGCGCGCGAGACACGACGTTGGAACCGCGGCGACGACGCCATCGCTAGGGTAAAGTTTCAGGTTGAGTTGACTTTGGTATGTAGGACTCAGCTTAGGATCCCTCCAAACGTCGGATACAGGTTGAGGGTTATCAAAATTCGACTGAGTGGGTCAAGGAAGCTTATGGAATGGTATAGTTTAAGATACGAGCCTTACACTCTTCCCTTGCAGCAGCGGAGGCCACCTCAGTTACCTTCTCCTAATCCTCCTCAGCAACAACAGTATCAGCAGTGAGCACAACATCAGGCTCCCGCTCCTAGGCCTCCTTAGCAGCAGACGAAGCCAGACAGCCTCCATAGCAGCCATTACATCAGCAGTGATAGCAGCAGTAGAGGGGACATGCACCTCCCCAGTCCCTGGGCTGAGTATATATCACTACAAAGTAGGTGCATAGTCAGGATCCCCAGACTTCAGGCTTCCTTTCATTACCAGCTCAGGGCAGATTCTATTCTGTGCAGCAGCCATTGGGCCAGGAACCGCAGTCTTCTTTTGGTGGAGCCATTAAGGGTATTCTCCTTATTTTCTGCCTATGTTGCTCATGTTCTCTTTGATTCTAGTGCTTCCCATTCCTTCATGGCCAAGGAGTTTTGATGATCAGAGTTCGCGTCTGAGGCTTTGGGTGTTTCGACTCCCTTGGGGAAGTCTGCCATTTTGTGTCGTCATTGCCCTTCTTGCCCGGTTTTGGTTGGCGATTATTCTTACCTGCCGATTTATTTATGTTGTCAATGGTGGAGTTCGATATTATCGTGGGTATGGACTGACTTGCTGAGTACCATGCTATCTTGGACTATGCTGTGAGGATAGTTACATTTCATATTCCTAGTTTGCCAGTGTTCCAGTTTGTTGCCGAGCCCAAAGGATAGCCATTGCCCAATTTGTTGGCTTGTATTGTCAAGGAGTCTATGGCATGGTGTATTGAGCAGCCTCTAGTAGTTTGCAAGTACCCAGATGTGTTCCAGGAGATCCCGAGTTTGTCGCCGCGTCCGCAGATTGAGTTTCAGATTGATTTGGTGCCTGGTACCGTGCCTATCTCGAAGGCCCCATACCGGATGGCACCAATGGAGGTGTAGGAACTACAAGAGTAGTTGGATGAGCTCTTAGAGTTGGGTTTTATTCGTCCCACCAATTCACCTTCGGGAGCCCCGATTTTTTCGTGAAGAAGAAGGATGGCTCGTTGAGGCTCTCTGTGGATTACCATGAGCTTAAAAGAGTCACTATTAAGAACCGATACCCACTTCTCCGTATTGATAATTCGTTCAACCAGCTGTACGGTGCCCAGTTCTTTTCCAAGATAGACTTGCACTCTGGTTACCATCAGATTTGGGTCCAAGAGGAGGAAATTTTGAAGATAGCATTCTGGACGCGCTACGGTCACTTTGAGTTCCTGGTCATGTTGTTCGGACTGACCAATGTGCCCACCGTATTTATGTAGCTGATGAATGAGGTCTTCCGGCCTTTTCTCGATCAGTTCATGGTGATTTTTATTGATAATATTCTTGTGTATTTGAGGACTTGGGAGGATGATATAGAGCACTTGCAGATTGTGCTTGAGACCCTCTGTGCCCACTAGCTGTATGCGAAGCTGGCGAAGTGCGAGTTCTGGTAGGAGGAGGTGAAGTTCCTCAGTCATGTGGTGACAAAGGAGGGTGTTGTCGTGGACCCCTCGAAGGTTGATGTAGTGCGTTAGTGGGGCTAGCCCACGAACGCGTTCTAGATCCGTAGCTTCCTTGGTCTGGTGAGATATGATCGACGATTTATCAAGGGTTTCTCCCATATTGTAGCACCGCTGACTCGGTTAACGTGAAAGGGCGGTGAGTTTGTCTGGAGTGATGCTTGTGAGGAGGCATTTATGGAGTTGATGGACTGCCTAACGTCCACTTCTGTCCTCACTCTTTCAGATGGGAGTAATGGTTTTATTTTGTTTACTGATGCCTCCAGAGTTAGCTTGTGTGTTGTCCTGATGAAACACGAGAAGCCTGTGGCATATGCCTCACATGGCTTAAGGTCCACGAGCTGAACTACCTCACCCATGATTTAGAGCTAGCAACAGTTGTCTTCTCACTGAAGGTGCGGAGGCATTATCTTTATGGGGTTATGTTCGATCTCTTTTCGGACCATAAGAGCTTGAAGTATTTATTTTCACAGTCTAAGTTGAACAGTGACAGAGGCAATGGATGGAGCTATTGAAAGATTATGACTTCGACCTTCAGTACCACCCGGGTAAGGCGAACATGGTGAAGGATGCGCTTAGCCGTCAGCCACGAGGCCTGGTGGCTCAGATGATGGTTCGAGAGTGGTAGATACTCAAGAATATTTCAGAGTTTGACTTTTGAGTTTGGTCTACATTCTTCTATGGTTCACCTTTTGAGCTTGTCAATTCAACCCTCTTTGGTTGTTAGAGTGATCGAGGCTGAGCGGACGGACGAGTCACTTTAAGAGTACCGAGCAGAGGTAGCATCCGTAGAGCAGTCTGACTGGCTGATTGGTTCCGATGGTGGATTATGCTACAAAGGTCGATTGTGTGTCCCGAACGTGCTAGAGTTGCATCATGATTTGATGACCAAGGCACACCGATCGAGATTTACCATCCACCCGGGCTCCATGAAGATGGATAAAGATATGAGGAGGTAGTACTTTTGGTCGGGGATGAAACATCAGATTGCTAGCTTCATGGTTGAGTGTGACACTTGCCAGCATATTAAGGCCGATCACCAGAGATCTCCTGGTCTCTTGCAGCCATTGAGCGGTCCAGTATGGAATTGGGAGCATGTGTCAATGGATTTCATCAGAGGTTTACTGAGGACTCAGCGTGGTTACGATGCCATCTGAGTTGTCGTCGATCATCTGACGAAGTCGGCATATTTTATTCCAATGCGTGCTTCCTAGACTATGGAACAGTTGGCGAGGATCTTTATTGAGGAGATAGTGAGACTACATGGCATTCCAATTTTGATCATACTTGACCGAGACCCCAGATTTATGTCTCAGTTTTGGAGGAGTTTCCAGTAGGTGATGGGGTCTACCTTGTATCTCAGCACCGCTTATCATCCACAGATGGATGAGTAGACCGGAAGGGTTAACCAGATCCTTGAGGATATACTCAGAGCCTGTGTGATTGACTTTACGAGTAGTTGGGATGCATTTACACCTTACCGAGTTTGCGTACAACAACAGTTATCAGGCGACTATCGGCATGGCTCATTTTGAGGAACTCTATGGTAGACTGTGCAGATCTCCTAGCTGTTGGACCAAGGTTGGAGAGCATCATCTCCTAGGTCCTGAGCTTGTGTAGAAGATGTCAGAGATTGTGGATATTATCAGGCAGTGGATGCGTACAACTCAAAGCCGGCAGAAGAGTTTTGCTAATCGTCGGCGTTGACCCCTTGAGTTTACAGTTGGGGACATGGTATATCTTAAGGTCTCACTTATGAAGGGTGTGGTTCAATAAGAGAAAAGAGTAAGCTTGCCTCGAGATTCATTGGACCTTTCAAGATTACCGAGCGCATGGGCACTGTGGCCTATAGACTTGCCTTACCTTCAAAGTCATCCGGGATCCCCGATGTGTTCCATGTGTCTATGTCGAGGAAGTGTGGGTCAGACATCATTCTAGTGATTGATTGACAGCCGCTTGAGGTCTGTGAGGATGCTCCCTACATTGAGCAGTCGATTTATATTCTAGATTAGAATGAGCAGGTTCTCTGGACCAAAGTCATTCCCCTGGTAAAGGTACAATGGAGTCATCATTCGGAGGCTGAGGCATCTTGGGAATGTGAAGTCGATATTAGAGAGCATTATCCCCTTTGTTTGATGCTTGATTGACTATATGATTGTATGCATTACCTTCTCTATTGAAGATTGCTATATATGATGTGGTGTTTCTACATTTTCATTTTGTCCTGGATTTGGTAAAATTTGAGGACAAAATTTCCTTGTTGGTGGGGAGAGTTGTAAGACCCTAACCCAAGTGTACATGGCATTCCTTAGGGTCATGCGGTCTTATCGGTTGAATTCCGGTGACCCATGACCTACGGTTAGCGTTTGTGGTCGTCCCCAAGTTTGATCATGTTGACCCGACTCAAATTGACCCGAAACCTATTCCATCTTATTCATATCGGCACCGCGGTTCCAACGTCAGGTCCTGTGGTGAACCCGACGTGTACATCATGAGTTATGGGCAACGTTTGATTTGGGCCTTTGATGTGTGATGGTGGACCCCACCCCCCACGTTTTCCTAAGTGCTTCTATAAGGATGATGTCACCCTATAGTAGGTTTGCTAGAATGCCTACTAGCTTGCCACCCTAAGACCTAATAAAGCCTAACACTTTGTTATTGTCACCATAGGCCATCATGGTTTCTCTAACCAAGGAGAGAGGCAATTATTGCCTCCCTACAACTCCATCCCTCTCTTTCTTTCTTCTCATTCTCTCTACCTCTCCCTCTCCTCTCCCTTTACTAGGACATCCCACCTCCCCCAAAAATTCCAACCCTCTCACCTCCCAACACCTCCTAATCCACCCATCATCAACCAATCTCAACCATTGAACCATGATCCTTGAAGCTTCTTGATGCTAGTCGTGTAGCTTTGGAGTTATTTTGATAGGTGGGTGTGTTGCATTGTTTAAATTTTAGATTTCTTCTTCTTCCTCTTGAGTCTTTATTCTCCTTCCATTCATGGAGCTTGTGGGGCCCATCAAGTGATGATGGTGGCCCCAAGACTCCATGATTATGGCTCGAAGCCTATCCAACATTGCATGCATATGCATGCAAGGGACCATTCTCCATTGATCCCTTCATGCTCCTTTCTTCCTTAGATCAGGGATCTTTGGGTCATCTAGACCCTTGATCCTTAGTGGAGATTGGATCTCCATCATAGATCTCAATAGATAGCCTTGATCATGTAGATTGTCCATCTTATGGTAATGAAATGTCTATGTATGTGTGTGATGAAGGGAAGGGCCTCATTGAGGTGGAGACCCTTCTCTTATGGTCATTTTCTTCTCCTTTTCTTGTTAGAAGTTTCTAATCATGAGTGTGTGGCCCACCTTGTGGACCGATAAGATCCAAACCGTCTATAGAGGAAGGACTTTTTTCACAGTCCATCCCTTGGACATGTGGCCCCTAAAATCACCAAAATGGGGTGCATGCAAAGATGATTTGGATGATGGGATGGTTTGGATGTTTGTGGGGCCCACTTGGGTGGACCACACCATGATTTTCTGGGGTTAAATCCTCATTTAAATAATGTTTACAATTTATTTTTATCAGACATGTTGCTGTCCAGACTTTCTGGATAGATTATGGGCCATCTTGGGGCCTGATTTTTTGTCATTTGGTGGGGATTTTGATACCATCCAATATGTTATTCTTGAAGGTGTATGTCCCACCTATAAGCCTACCAAATTTTAGCCCCAACTGATCCCATTTGAGCCTCCAAAAGAGTTGGCCAACATAGGTGTTCAATCAAATTTCTGCTGTAATTTCCAGCAATACAAGCTGTTGTAACCCATAATTTAAAAATATTTTCTCTAATGGTGGTCTACCTTTCTGGGTCCCACCTTGTTCTAGACTTGATAAGGGACCTTGGACCCCAGTTTCAGAATTTTTGGAGATCCTGGACGCACTCCATTGGGGAGCCCAAATTGGTACAGCAACATGAACATTGCTGGAAGTTTTTTACATTGCTGTATTTTTATGTTCGTGGAGATAATTGGGCCCAACCATTTGGGATTTTGTGTATATTTGTAGGGCCCACTTTGTGATGATCCAAAGGGCACAAGGGGACATTCTTGTGGGGCCAACCAACTGGACCAGCCATCAATGATGGACGTCCAGCTGGTGGACGTCAACCACGGGCTGGCCGTCCTTGGCTAGGCCCACCATGATGTATGTCTTTCATCCACGTCGTCTCTCCATATTTGTGGGGCTCATGTGGGTTGGATCCACCCTAGGTGGATGTCCCATGTGGGGCCCACTTGGGACGTAGGAGCCCACCTCGTTGCATGTGTATGGGGCCTAGACCGTCCACACCTTAGACCGCCCAAACCTATGATGCCCCTGCCCTTTAGGGCTGCTGTTGGGCTTGCGGTCCAGCAGTAGACCCACCTTTCTGAGTGCCAAATCTATATCTCCAAATTGGTGGGGCCCTTATGATGTATTTATGGACACTCTAGTAGTATCTCCCAAGTATTTTTGACATGTTCCTGGGCCTCAATAGGCCCAAAAGATTTGGTGGACTAAAAGTCCGGCCATGGCCATTTAAATACACAATGTATGGTTGAATTTTTATTGGAATTATGGGCCCACCACATTGATAAATTGGGTACTTATTCCTCATCTATACCTTAGTATAATTATTTGGGTTTAATTAATGCATGTTTTGGGCCACCTTTAATAACCATTTGTGGGACCCAATGCATACCAGATTTTGGGGTTCCTAGTGAGCCCAAGTCAGGCTGGAATGTCTCACCTTGGCCAACTAAATGATGGGATAACCTTCTACCTTTTGCTGGACTTACAGGCTAAGGAAAAGGTGGATTTGGGCCCTTGAATGCCCACTTAAATGTCTAGTTATTGGGCTGATGTAATGGGGCCCATTCCACCGAATAAAAAAAACTTGTTTTGGGCCATGTATTTGTAGACATGGGCTTCCCACTAAGTCAATCTAAATGATTGGAATCTATGGCCCTTAGGACTTGGGCTTTGCGCCTTGGTTCCCCTCCTTAGGCCATGATTGTTAGAGGTAGTATTGGGCCTACTTCCTTATACCTTTTGTAGGACCTATGTGCATATGGTTTGGATATGGGCCTTGGGCCTTATGTTTATGTGGTTTATAGATTAGATGCCTTGGGGCAATGGTGGTTAAAAGTCCCCATTTTGACCCCTCTAGGTCCATTAGTTGCTAAGTGTGGTTGAATGCCTACCTTATTCCCTTGCTAAGCCCGTTTCCATATTATCTAGGCCCTAGCTTTGTATGCTTAGTCTCGTAGGCTACCCCAGGTAAATGAACCCCCACTAGAGGTTGTATTTCTTATGAGTAATTGGTTAAGTACCTAGACCCTTCATGGTTAGGTAGAGAGTACATCTTCTCATTCACCTCATTGGCACCCTTATTTATCTTCATAGCCCACTCCCATACGCATCATACGCATGCTTGGTTGAGGTACGATTGGCCATGGTTGTGGCACTGTGTAGGACATGTTGGTATCTCCCTGAGGGATGGAGTTTAGCCTCTTGAGAACGGTGGATGCTTGAGATTGATGCATGGTTGATTGTGTGATTCATGCATCCGACATTGCATAGCATATGGATATTTGCCCTTATTTCATCAGGGTCGTACCCTCTACAGAGATATTGTGAATGGCCATGTGTGGACATCGAAAATGATTCTTGAGCATTTGGGGTGCATAGGATATCCCTAGGTGAAAGCCCCTAAACTTCCACGGTACCGAGGGGACACCTCAACGCCGAGACCAAGTGGAAAACATGAGCACACGAGTGCCTTTATACCTTGAGGCCACGTCTCCCCCTGCAACGTGGTCGGTTAGGATAGGGTGTGGCCTTACTCGCCTAAGAGAGAGGGCAACAACTAGGCTAAGTTTGACTAGCTCGTGAATGGGTCCGCTACCGTCTAGCCTCGCTGGTGATTAGCTGTTCACAGGCGGGTAGTGAGGTCTCCTACAATGGTTTGACTATGCATGTCTTGTAGAGCAACAGTCATCCAGAAGTATACTTGACCCTGGTGGATTCCTTATGATGGAACTGTACTTGATATGTGGATTAGATATGAGGACTGACATTACTTCGCATTGCATTTGCATCGGCTGTATAAGCTTCATATTGCATCATCTTGGTATGGCGCCCAGTACTCATGTATTGCATTGCATAGCCTTGGTACGACTTACTGCATTCATATCTTAGCCTCGGTACAGCTAGTGGCATCGATATATTCTGATCCTATGCGTCGTTGTCCTTGTTCTTCTGTAGACGATGCCGCCTATGTGGGGCGCCCATGGCCTTGGTTCTCATGGCCGTGGCTCGCATTCTACTCCAGTGACCCGATCGACCCGAGCGCATCCAGCTCCCGCTATTGACGACTCGACTCCTGAGGTCATGATTCTGCCCCCTGTGAATCCTATTCCCTCAGCCGAGCCTGTTGTTCCAGTTTCCAAGGCTTTATCTCCTTCTTCCACACCCCTACCTCTACCTGAGGAAAGTACTGCCCCCGTTCATCCTATGGTTTCAGTTGGGGTTGAGCATTTTTAACAGATGATACAGGTCATCACTGCTGTCCTTCAGTCCCGTCAGACTGCCGCCAAGATTCTTGTGCAGTTTGACTTACCCGGTGGGAGCACGATCTTTCGTGAGTTCCGGTAGCATGATCCCCCCAGATTCAAGGGTGAGCCTGAACCTTCCGCCACCTAGGCATGGCGCACCGAGATCGAGAGGATTTTCGACACTATGCAGTGTCCTGCTGATTAGAGAGTTTCCCTAGCTACCTTTCTTCTTCAGGGCGAGGCCTGGCATTGGTGGTCATCTATATTGAGGATGGCCGGGCCCAAGTTAGTTTGGGCTTGGGAGGAATTCGTGGTCTGCTTTGACTAAAAGTTCTTTCCTAAGCATGTTCAGGAGCAGAGCGCTATGAAGTTCGAGACTCTAGTCCAGGGAGATATGACGGTGTCTCAGTATGAGGCCCATTTCTTGGTTCTTTCTAGATTTACTCCTTATCTCACAGATGACGAGAAGAGGGAGGTATGCCATTTTCAGAATGGCTTGCGTCCTGCTCTCCACAGTCGAGTAGTGGGCCATTGCTTGACAACGTTCGATCAGGTCATCCACCAAGCGTTGGTTTGTGAGGAAGGCTGGGCTATGACCCAGAGGACCCGTGATCAGAGTTTCGGCTGAGACCGGAAGAAGAGGGCACTAGCCAGCAGTTCTTGACATCACCATCAGTAGAGGCGGAGAGGTAGATCCAAGTTTAGGCAGCCTGTGGTGCAGAAGATAGCTTCATCTTCAACGCAGCCTGCCGCTTCTTCCTCCGGTCCGTTTACCGATGTATGTTATGGTTGTGGGCAGACCAGGCACCGGAGGCGTGATCGCCCTCTCTGTCATGCCCCAAATTCAAAAATCAGGCTCACAAAATTTCCGATCACTAAATCCGGTGCCAACAGCCTCCTTAGTACCCCATTTCGGCTCCTAGTGCACATACGCCAAATGCCGATCCTAGGATCTTATAAGGAGGATTTTCAACACGAATTGATCTCGTAAGAAGAATAACCATAAGTATAACCAAATCACAAGAACAACATCATCATCACATATCTACTAATATAAACATTTGAATACAGTGCTGAAAGGGAAATACATATATCAAAAATCAAAGCTCCAGAAGATGGCTGCACGCTCCATGCTCAACGTTACTATAACATAACGCCACTTGCATACATCTATCGTGCATAAGCTTATAGAAATCTTAGAGGGTGGTGTAAGTGTTTGAGCAGTATATGCATGCTCAGAATGTAATATCAGAGTAAATGGAAATACTGGTAAGTCCACGAACCATACAATATCAAAGTAAGCAGAAATACTGATAAGTCCATAAAAATATCGTCATCCTCATCCAGAATATGCGATGAAAAGACATGACAAGCCAATGTCATATACTAAGAAAGTAATGTAAATCGGCTATGTAATGCAAAAACATAACAAACTAGATATCAGATATTGAGGATGCAATACAATATGCAATTAGAAAGATCTACAAATACCATCAACCTTATCTAGGTCATATAAATGTAGAAACATAGCAACTCAAAATGCCTATGCCGAGGATGTAATGCAATATGCAATATGTGGTGCGAATGAAATGACCAAGATGTAGTGTGAAGTCGGGATGATAGTACATGGTATCACAGACTATAAGGCCTATCACAAAGGACTTCTATCCAAACTAGTCACACACCTAAATTTGGATAGATATAATCAATGTGGTAAGCTCCTGATCTCAGGTTAGTCGAGCGCCCCAACTAAAATCCTGGCTATTGCGAAATTACACATAACAATTAGTAGTGCACCACCAGCTTGAGTGGATAGTGAATGAATGAATGAATGAATATAATGTTGAGTATACAACTCCTGCTCCACAAATCAGTATTGTACATCTCTGGGATAATCACCGGGGTATAGTACGCTTTATGTCACTTGTCAACCTATCAAGCGCACAACTGGGTAAGTAGAAGAGACCTCACTATCTACTTGCCAATATCGGGCCCGGCCGTCGATAGCGGACCCATTCCTCAAGCTGGTCAGACTTAGCTTAGCATTGCCTACTCCCTCAGGCGAGTAAGGCCACACCCCCTTCCAACTAACCACAACACAGTGGGAGACGCGGCCTACTGATATACGACCCTCATGCACTCATATATATCCTCTCGGTCTTAACATTGGAGCATCCTCTGATACCTAGAGGGTTTAGGGAATTTCACCTAGAAATATCTATGGCACCCCATGTAGAAAAAGATTTCTAGTGTCCCATCTAGCCATCCACGACATGCCTGTGGAGACCACGGCCCTGATGTCGCTAGGGCATACGGTAATCACAATTACATAATGCAAGATATATGAGTCATGCAGTCCAATCATACATCAATCCTACGCATACCATGAACTCATGTGGGATAACTCTGCCCATCAGGGAGTCTCATAAACCACCAACACTATGGCATATGCAATGGTCAATCATATCTCATAAAAAAATATGCAGATGATTCTTATGGGCATGTATCATGATGTTATACTGTCACATACTCATAGTCGGTATCAATAAATGGCATTGATAATCGACCTCGACAATGTAGACATTTAACTAACATTGCCCCTAAGGAATGGCCCACATAGAGCCTAACATATAGTTGACCCATGGCCTCACACAAGAGGTAAACATACAACACCATAGGCCTCACTTAAGAGCTTAATACACATCACAATGGGCCTCTCACATGGGCCTAATATATATCACAACGAGCTCCATCGCCTGGCTCTCAAATGCACCACAATGGGCCTTACCACATAGGCCTCATATACATCACATTGGGCCTTAAACACAGGCTGAATACACATTATAATGGGCCTTAAATACCGGCCACATATACATTACATTAGGCCTTGATAATAGGCCTTAATATTCGACCTTGACAATTGGCCTCGATAAGCAGAATCAGCCCTAACAATCGGCCTCGACAATCAGAATTGGCCTCGATAATCGGCCTCGACAAATTAGAATCGGCCTCGATAATTGGCCTCGACAATCGGAATCGGCCTCGATAATTGGCCTCGACAATCGGCCTATACAATCGGCCTCAACAATCGAAATTGACCTCGATAATTGGCCTCAACAATCAGAATCAGCTTCGACAATAAGAATCAGCCTCTATAATCGGCCTCGACAGTCATAATCGGCCTCAAGAATCGGACTCGACAATCAGAATCGGCCTCGAAAATTGGAATCAGCCTCGATAATCGGAATCGGCCTCGAGAATCAGAATCAGCCTCGACAATCAGAATCGACCTCGACAACAAGAATTGGCCTCGACAATCAGAATCAGCCTCGACGATTATAATCAGCCTCGACAATTGAAATCGACCTCTACAATTGGCCTTTACTCAAGGAAAGGTCCATAGATGGACAACCGATGATGAATCGAGCAATATCAATGGGGTCCAATAATTTGGGTTAACCCACTAGAGAATAATGAGAATGGGCCTAACTAGGCCTAAGGGAAGGTCACAATGTGGACATTTAACTATCACTGCCCATCAAGGTGGACATTCAACCAACTTTTCTCCTAAGGAGTGGCCCAAATAGGGCAAAACATATAGTGGGCCTACGGTCTCACACAAGGGCCTAATGTACATCATCATGGGCTTCACTCAAGGGCCTTATATACATCACAATGGGCCTTCGTAAATATAACAAGTTGGGCCTCTTACAAAGGCCTCATATATCACATTGCACCTTATCAAATGAGCCCCAAGTACATCACATTGGGCCTCACTAAATGGGCCTCAAATACATCAAATGGGCTGAATCAAATGGGTCATACCAACTACACCATTCATCCATCTTGAGGGATCAATTTAGAGCATTTTCCAAAAAAAATAAATCATATCAAAAGGTCATCTGGACCATACCATAAAAAATGGTGGAGATAATGATTTTCCACTGTCAAAACCTCAATGGGCCCACCATAGCGTTCATTTCCTATCCAGTCTGTTCATATGGTCATAAGGACCTGAACTAGGAGGAAAAATAACTATCATATTAGTCCAAAACTTCTATAACTAAAGGGATTTCAATGGTAGATGTTTAATCCCACTGTTTCTATAGTGTGGTCCACTTGTAATTAGATCTGTCTTATTTTTAATCTCAAGCCCTAAAATTATCTCTCAAAATGGTTGGACGGTGTAGATACAACACCTGCATCATGGTGGGTGGTTAGACGGTGTAGCTGCATCATGGTGGGACTGCACATGACACTGTCCAAACGGATGGTGCTGATGAAACATGTATATCAAGGTGGGGTCATCGATTTAGACGACATAGATAAGGCACATACCTCATTAAGGGTTCCATGCCCCAGCTGGACGGTGGGGACCCCACACGTGTGGCTGGCTCCCACCGTCTAGCTAAGGCCAGACGGTGAAGATCATACCCATACATTAAGGTGGGATCGACAGTTCTTGCTGGCATCTGGTACGTCAGCCATTCCCTTTCCCAATCAGGTGGGGCCCACCACATATTATATATATATATATATGTATTATAATATATATATATATATATATATATTACATATAATATAAATATACTACATACATGGGTCCAACGTCTAGGCCCTGGATGGCCTGGATGTGGACACGCTATACGGTGGGGTCCCACCGTTGAGGCATAAAAAATGATGAAGGATTGAAGCAAGAAGGGATAAGGAGATAGAAAGAACACTTGAAAAGAAGAAGAAAGAGACAGTTTTAAAGGGTTTGCATGGGACCGCGCAACCAATGTCAGTTGCGCGGTACTGCGCAATCAATATTCTTTGCACGGGTCGGCACAACGTATATGTCAGTTGCGCGGGACCTCGAAACACGCTGTAGAAGTGGTCCTTTGCAGAATGATCTAAAGCACTGAAAGATTTGTCCCACATTGCTAAGATCAGAATTTTCACACGTGCGAGCGTTTATAAATACTCATTCTCCTCCTTCATTAAAGGTAATTGAAGGTTTTCAAGAGGAGTAGAGCGGAGCAGAAGACCGAAGGTAGGAGAGGAGTCTCCTGTCAGTTGTGAGAGATCACGTAACAAATATTAGTTGCGTGGGTCCGCGCAACCAGACTGCCTTGCAGTCTGTGAAGGTAAGGGGCTGTTATGCCACCGAAATCTCTGTGCAAAGCTTCCCTTCTTCAGGCCTTCTTCTATTAACAAGTTCAGAGGAGAAAGATTAGTCGATCAGATCGACATTCCCCCTAAGTATTAGGGGATGACTCAAATAGACACCATTATGCTGCTAAAATCTCTATTTCATTGAAGATTCGTAGATCAGATCGACATTCCTCATAAGTCCTAGGAGATGATCAAAACAGGCATCGAAAGGCTGCCGAAATGAAATTTTTGATACTTAAAGCATAAGTTATTTATTTCTAAATGATCTATCTTAGAATCAATGGATGTAAAGAGGATGTAAATGAACCTAGTATCAATGAAATGTGATGAATGTTCCCAATACTCTTTCTCTGTTATGTTTAAATACAACAATTTCTCAAATCAAATGCATTTGTTTCTTTGTTGAAACAAAATGGTGACTCTATTGGGGAATTTATTATCTTATTTAAATATTAACAGTGAAATTGTTATGAACTCTCATCATAGTTTGGCATCCTACGGATGCCAAAATGGCAAATCTCAGTAGGAAAATCCTCCCCTTCATCTCTAAGATAGATTATTTAATTCTTTAAAAATGGTGACTATAACCATGTTTCATGTGTGAAGGTTTCTAAATCTGACTACAACATGTTATTCATGGCAACTCTAGCAAGAAAGATGAATTTTCGATTCACTCTAACAGGATTCACGATAGAATATACGCCGGATCTAGTCCCGAATCACCCGACTCAGATTATCGAAAATGGTAAAAGCAACATCTTAGCGACAGCAAGAGTAGTATCTGCTTTGCCTGAACCACTAGAAGGCGATGGGGTATGGACCGTTGTAACATCTTGTAGGACAAGGATGAAAATACAAGAAGTATCAGAGTTAATCAGCCCTTCACAAGAATTAGAGGACCAATAATGTGCAATGCGGTTAAAAAGAACCCTGAGCTCGCTCCGCTAGCAATATACCCTAGACCAATAGTACCACAATTCACGGAGTACGATTTCCCCGCTTTGGGTACTTTAAAGGCTAAATGGACGAGAGAGCAGAAAGGAAAGGTGTTGATGATCAGTTCACCAATGTCCGCGCCACTTCAGGCTAGTATATCAGGGTCAGTATCACCATGATCGATTAATGATGTGGGGTTTAAGGGAAAAGTCAATGAAATCCCATCTTCTCCTGTCTTCATAAGTCCCATCATGTCATCCTATTCTTGTTCAGCTCTAGTTACTGTTTCATCAAAGAGTAGAAAAGCTACAGTGCATATGACAAGGATGAATCAAGAACGTGAAGTGACTATAGAAGATCGCATCAATGAAATGACAGAAGCCCAAAATGCATTAATGAAAGAATGCAGAAACCTCAAAGAGGCCTTGGTGGCCTTCATACATAATGTAGCCCGAATAACAGCTGTTGAAAAAGTTGTTCGAATAGAAAGGGAACGTGGAACTACTGGTCCTTGCAGGTATCAAACGCCATATCCATGAGAGGTGGATGATATTCCCTTCCCAGCCAGTTTCAAGTGTCTGGACTTTCAAAAGTTTAATGGGAAAGGTTCTCCCGAGGAACATTTAATGCACTTCATTACTAGTATGGGAGATCTCTCTATAGTACCACAATATTGCTTACAGTTGTTCGGGGCATCACTGATGGGTAAGGCATTCCGATGGTATTCCAGTTTGGTTCCATTGTCAATCCACACTTGGGAGTAGATGCGATATGTTTTTGCATCTCATTTTTTCTCTCCAAGTCAAGATGTTAGTATTGTTAAGTTGGCTTCTGTGCGACAAGGCGAAGGTGAATCAGTAACGAGGTTTATAAACAGGTGGAAGACATTGGGAACTTTGTGCAAACAGCTGCTAGAAGAAAGTGAACAAGTCAAGATGTGTCTGAACTCTATGAAAAGGGAATTCGTAATTGGACTGGCCAGTGTCGACATCAAAAGTTTTAGGGATTTGGCCGCTAAGGCTCATACTTTGGAATTGGTGAATCGGATAGTGCCAACATTTCACCACGATATAGCTCAGGGGGCTCTTAGCAGAATAACAGTGAATACTACTGATCGCTATTAGCAGCATAATAGTGTAAGAGGTTTAAAGGAAGAAAATATAAGGCGAAAAGAAGAGTTGATTCAATTAAGAAGGTATAAAAAGGTCAGGATGAATTCGCATGAAGGGTTTGCATTCAATAAGGAAGAAGTCATTCCAATGATGAACCAATTGTTGAAAGTTGGCGCGATAGAATTGCCAGAACCTAAACACCCTGAGGAGGTGACAAGACTTGAAGAGTAAAATTTTTGTCGCTATCACCGCTTATTGGGACATCTAATAGAGAATTGTCATACATTGAAGTGTATTATATAGCGAATGATAGACATGAATAAGATAATTATCGAAAATAGAACAAGCAAGAAGGTCATGAAGAGTACGAGTTTCGACTGCGAAGATTACATCAGCTTAAATTATGAGAAAGGAATTCTGATTGGGATCGGTCGGGAAAGGCGAAGAAAATTTAAAGACATAGAGACAAGGTCGTCAGTAAATATGTTACGGTAAAGGAGCCAGCGAAAGAAAATACTGAGATAGTTGAGCGTCCAGAGGCAGCTCCGAAGTAAATAGAGGACAGAGGGCAACTGTAATACCCTGAAAATCGGGGGTCGTGTATAAACTCAAATCCCGAGTTCCAGACCGTCACTTATGCAACAAAAATGATTATGATTCAATGTTGTCTGAGTTAAAGTATTCACATGAGTAAAAGTATACCAAAACTACAATTCATACTCTAGATTCAGTGATAAAAGCAAGCGGAAGACTAAAAGAATATATATATCACTGTATCGAAAATAAAGTAGATCTCGACTGTCTCTAAAGTATGAATACATCTCTGAGTCTCATATACATGTAAATAAACAAAATCAAATATCCAAAAAGAGTCCCACTGAGAAGTCCCATCAACCCAGGCCACCTAAGCAAAGTCGTCGTGGTACTGCATGTATGAGAACTCATCCTGGTCCTCATCATAGTCCGGCTCTGCCTCCTGGATCACTGCATCACCTGCATCTAAGACAGGGTCTGGTGGGTGTTGCAAACACCATCCCGTAACGTGGGAATGAGTAGCTAACTCAGTGGAATAATAGAGTAAGGATTAACATGTTCTCAAATCAATCATGCGATAATAGTAAAGCAATAAATCAAACAATCCTAATACTGTTGTTAATGCAATATGACATGACGTGATGGATGCCCTCACCGACGGTCTCCCTCATACGGCACCATCTTACGACCGCGGCATGCAATCGTCTCTCAAGTGCTCCACATCTTCTAGGCACTGCAATGTTATGGTGATATGATTTCCGAGTTGTTATTAGTCCATTCAAATAGCAGGATTGGGAAACTAAGGTACTTCCCTTGTATCAATCCCAACACAGATCCTGTCTAGGGTCGTCACTCCTAGTAATCTCACACGATGTATATTTTGTAGGTCGCTACAAGGGCTGCCAGGGCTGTTGCTCGCACTCATTGCACCGCTCCCCCATCACCTTATCAATACAGGCCTACTGTACTCTCACTGCTACGGAAGGGTCGTCGCCTCCCGTAGACTCAGAATACGCTCGCGGTCACTACAAAGGACTCGTCGCCTGATCAGTGTAGGCCGACAGCAAGAATATAGTGTCCCATACCACCATAATCTACTCACGAGACATAGGTGCTCACTGGTCACTACGGGGAGGTTTGTGGCCCCAGCGTAGGCCGACAGCTCGACCACGGTGTCCCATACCACCATGCCCGGCTCATGAGTCTTTGTGGATCAAGGTACCATGGTTAACAGGGTTTACAATGGTAAGTTCAGTACCCTAGGTTCAAGCAGTTATGACTCATATAGGGTGAACATACAACGGCCAGTCGGGTTACTTGACGGGCTCGACTAGCATGATCGCATCTCAAGTCGGACGACATGAAGTACGTAAAACACCTCGCGTGGCCTAACCACTGCCGCCAACTCTAAACACGACTCGCGTTCATCGACGAGTCGTTCGTGGCAAAGATAAGCCAACCATGAAATTGCTCAGTTACCGACTGCCTGGACTAGGTATAGTCCCAAACACATATGAATTCACATCAGCAATTCATTTAAGAGTATTGGAAATGAAATACAACCATGTAAGCATGTTAACACATGTTATAACATACAACTTAAGTAAATCTTCAAGTACTTGCATTTCATACATATAATGAAATCTTGCATATAGCTAACATGTAGGAAATCATTTACATCAGCATATTAATTGAGAAATCAATCTCAAACTAATTCATAACACCATTTAATTCAATACATACTAATACAAGCATTTATACAAACACTTACACTACACACTTAAGTCTACATATAGTATGTCGACTCGAAGTGCGCAGTTAGGCGAATCTCTTCGCCAAACTAATTATGCATGCATTCCTAGTATTCTAATGCGACAAGAATCCATGTCAATCACATCCACAAAATATGAATGAAAACACTACTTCCTACAAATGACTAAAATGCCCTAAATCTCATATTCTTCGTCGGTTTACGAAACAGGAAATGGACAGCATGTTGTACATGTTAAACGGCGTTGCCGTCGATAATCTACTATTAAACGACATTGAAAGTGTTGTAAACAGTGAATCAAAGCGTCTAAAATCCGCACCTTTTCTCTTATAGTTGTGTGAATTCGAACGGAGCGTATACGCTTCGTCTACGGCGAACTGTGAACCTATTACACAAGATCTATTAGCTATTTCGCTATGGAACTAAGGGAACCTCAAATCAGCAACTATTAGGGTTTTTTTCTTACCTAAAAATGCGGAGAAATCACCGGCCAAGTGATTGGAGCGTGTTGCTAAAGCACGTGCAACAGGTAGGGTAGCAGCAGAAAAATTCTCTCCTACTCTCTCTCACAAACTCTCACCTTTTCTCTCTCCCAATCTAGGATTTTTCTCAAATTCGGATGGGAGAGAGGAATGAGGGTTTCAACCCCTTTTATAAGCCCAAACATGCCCGAAATAGGCTCAGGAACAATGTTTACTTAAGTTATATCCAAATCGGGGCTGTTTCGATCCAAAAAGGCATTTTTGGTGGTCCCCTGGCCGAACACGATCTGACTTAAGTTCATACATGTCGGATGTCGCTCTCATCCCATTTTCAGACCATCAGTGTTCGTAAATCGCACGTGGCAGTCCAGTTTCAGTTCAGCGGTCACCGCACGTAGATCAGGTCTACAAGTCTCATGATATGAAATAGAAATTTTTCCTGATCCGACGGTGTAATTTGGCTGAATTCTGACGGTCAGAACGCTTAATACTGACACGTCAAGTCGTGTGCCAGATTTGAATTTCAAATTCCAAATCTAACCCTATTCTCACTCTCTTCAGTCCAGGCTCAATGAAATAGCCTGCGAATGTCGGTTGGACTTGATTTTCGAAATGATTGTCAAGTCCAGCAGGGCAGTTCTAATGGTCTAAGATTGTAGGTATCGGACTTTCAACGCGCGGTCTAGATCCAATACAAGGTTTCAAAGAGGTCCAGAGAACAAACCGGCTTAGAGTTTGATCCGAGGTTTTAGAGTATTATAGAGTCATTGGTTCTACTCGATTTGGGTCTTGTAGAACGTTTTTAAAGTGATCAGGGACTATTTTCCAGCTACTCTAGCGTTGCGCTAGCTAACTTACTCTTATTTTCTAAAGGAATTAATCCTACGCGATTTCTGGTCGAGTTGGTACTCGAGTCTAAGTACGGATTTTTCCTGGGCGTTACAATCTACCCTCCTTAACAAATAATTTCATCCTCGAAATTTGTACCTTTTCGTACTCCTCGAGAAGCTGTGGGTAGTTCTTTCTGATCTCGGCTTGTCTCCCAAGTAGCCTCTTCCTCAGAGTGATGCGTCCACAATACCTTCACAAGGGAAATCACCTTGTTACGCAGTACCTGCTCCTTCCTGTCTAGGATACGTGTCGGTCACAGGATATATGTAACATCCTCTCCTAACTGCACCTGCTCCCATCTGATGATATGGGAAGGATCAGAAACGTATTTCTTCAGCATAGAAACATGAAATACGTTGTGAATGCTCGCGAAAGGCGTGGGTAAAGCCAAACGGTATGCCACTGCTCCCACACGATCGAAGATCTGGAATGGACCAATGAATCGCGGTGCTAGCTTCCCCTTCTTACCGAACCGAAGGACTCCCTTCATAGGGAAAACTCGTAAAAATACATGATCCCCAACTGTGAACTCCAGCGGCCGCCGTCTCGTATCGGCATAACTCTTCTGTCTGCTCTGCGCTGTGACAAGCCGACGTCTAATAATATCAATCTTCTCAGACGTCGCCTGTACTAATTCTGGGCCAATCAAACTACGCTCACCGACCTCTGCCCAGCAATGCGGTGCGCGACAAGGTCGCCCATACACCGCCTCATAAGGTGCCATACCGATACTCGCCTGAAAACTGTTGTTGTATGCGAACTCCGCATATGCAAGACAATTATCCCAACTGTCCTTGAAGTCCAATGTGCAAGCTCACAACATATCCTCTAAGATCTGGTTCACCCGCTCTATCTGTCCATCTGTCTGTGGGTGGAAGGCAGTACTGAACTTCAACTTCACACCCATAGCCTCCTGAATGCGAGTCCAGAAAATAGAAGTGAATCTCGTGTCTCTGTCCGACACGATCTCCAACGGAACTCCATGCAGATGCACGATCTCTCTGATGTACAGTCTAGCTAGCTCGTCTGTAGAGTTCGTGACTCTGATCTGTAGGAAGTGCGCCGACTTCGTCAGACGGTCGACGATCACCCATATGGAATCATGTCCCCTCCTTGTCTTCGACAGCCCTGAAATGAAATCCATGAAAATGAAATCCCACTTCCACTCTGCGATCGGCATAGGCTGCAAGAGTCCAGATGGTCGGCGATGCTCTGCCTTCACCTGCTGACAAGTGAGACAACGGGACACGATCTCTGCTATGCCGGTCTTCATACCTTCCCACCAATAAGTCCTCTTCACATCGCGATACATCTTCGTATTGCCTGGATGCATCGCGAGTCTGGTACAACGCGCAACCTCAAGAATCTCTCATCTCAAGTCAGGGATATCTGGGACGCATAGGCGGCCACGATAACGTAAGCCCCCATCCATGCCAACTCGCCACTCGACGTCTGCATCATCACTGGTCTACTCTCGAAGCTCAGTCAGATGCGCATCATCCCTCTGCGCCTCAATGACCCAGTCATCGATCTGAGATCGCACCTACACATGTGCGATGAACTCATACGGCTCCTCTACAGTGAGTTTCTATTCAAAGTCTCGTAAAAACTCAACCATATCCCACTTAGCAACCATCAGCGGAGCCGCAAACTCTATCGCCTTCTTGCGGCTTAATGCGTCAGCCATAAGGTTCGCCTTCCCAGGATGGTAAGAGACTTCGAACTTAAAGTCCTTCAAAGTCTCCATCCATCGCCGCTGCCTCATATTCAAGTCTCGCTGTGTGAATATGTACTTGAGGCTCTTGTGGTCAGAAAAGAGCTCGAACTCCTCTCCATAGAGATAATGTCTCCAGAGTCTCAATGCGAATATAACGGCTGCCAACTCTAGGTCGTGTGTAGGGTAATTCTCCTCGTGCTTCCTTAATTGTCTCGAGGCATACGAAATTACCCTGTCCCTCTGAATAAGGACACAACCCAGACCAACGCTAGATGCGTCAGTGTATATAGTGTATCTAACCCCTTGCTCTGGCAATACTAGCATAGGGGCGGATGTAAGTCTGCCCTTCAGCTCCTGAAAAGCTGACTCCACCTTATCATTCCAGGAAAACTTCACGTCCTTCTGTGTCAACTGAGATAACGGTCTCACGATCTTCGAGAAATCCCGAATGAAGCGTCGATAATAGCCAGCGAGATCCAAGAAACTCATCACCTCAGTGACAGAACCAGGCTGCTTCCAGTCCTGAACTGCAGTTACCTTAGACAGGTTAACTGCCATGCCATCCTTGGACACCACGTGTCCCAGGAACTTCACTTCCTGCTTCCAGAAGTCGCACTTCTTGTACTATGCGAACAAATGATGCTGTCTGAGCATATCCAGGACCAAACGCGAGTGCTCCTCTCGACTCCTGGAGTATACCAAAATGTCGTCAATGAACACAACGACGAATCGATAGAGGAAAGGCCGAAATACCCAGTTCATCAGATCCATGAACACGGCTGGTGCGTTCGTGAGACCGAACGAAATCACAAGGAACTCGTAGTGGTTAAATCTGGTCCTGAATGCTGTCTTCTACACGTCCTCATCCCTGACACGCAACTGATGATATCTTGACTGAAGATCAATCTTCAAGAAGTACTGCGCTCCTCTCAACTAATCAAACAAGTCATCGATCCTGGGTAAAGGGTACTTGTTCTTCACCGTGATCTGGTTCAGTCTGCGATAATCAATACACAATCGCATCGAACCATCCTTCTTCCTTATGAACAGAACTGGTGCTCCCCAAGGAGACACACTAGGCCGTATAAGGCCAAGCTCCAACAGACCATCAATCTGCGTCCTCAACTCCTCCATCTCATACGGTACCATGCAATACGTCGGCAGTGAGACGGGCGTGGAACCAGGCATCAGATCGATAGTGAAATTAATCTCTCGTCTAGGCGGCAACCTAGGGATCTTCCTGAATAGATCCCCAAACTCGCAAACGACTGGCGTATGCTCAAGTATTTGGGCACCAGCGTCCCGTAGTAAAGTAGCATAACTAAGTATGCGGAAGGGGAGATTTACCCGCACTGGGAATGTGAAGGATGCGCCCTCTGGCTCGTAGGCAGTCACTATACGAGTCTCGCAGTCAATCTCGGCCCTCGCTGCAGTCAACCAGTCTATGCCAAGAATGACGTCGAGATAAACAAGAGAGGGGTCGACGACAAGATCAAGAGCCATCGTCTTGCCCCCCAGATCCACCAAACAGCCCTCACACATCAGGGTGGCATCTGTAAAGGACCCGTGAGCTGTATAAACTCATACCCCGTCCAACCTAATAGTCGGTAGCCCAATGCGCCTGACTATGGAATGCGATATCAAAGAAATCGTGGATCCTGTGTCCACCATCACGAGAATAGGAATACCTCCAATGTGGGCAGTAACCTCAAAGGCCGAATGCTGATAAGTCTCTATCGCAGCTGCCTCAGCTGTCAAGGCATGCACCCGTGCCTGCTGTGGCCAATTCGACCGCTGTGCCGTGGGCCGTAGAGGTGGCCTGATCTGCAATACTGGAGGTCTGAAGGAAGGGTGCGTAGAAACCAACCATAAAGGCAGTGCTGATATCGCCTGTGAGCGTGTACGGTCGATCTTCTGAGGTGGCGAGAACCCACTGTCCCACATCCGAGCAAAACAACTCTGCACTAAGTGGCCCGCTCTCATACAATATGTACATAATAAATCAGGGCGCCACATCGATGGTACTGGCACTGTAGCCCTAGAAGGAGGGTCGGCGCGAGGTCTCTTGCCTGCAAAGGGCCTGTCCTACAACTTCGGTCGTGGCCTAGGAGCAATAGGGCCACGAGATCGCGTAAGTCGATCCACGTCCTATTCTGCCCGCATGGACATGTGAATCAACTCTGCATAGGAGGGAATGCTCACGCAGCACATCTTCGACCGAATATCCGATCGTAAATCCTCCGAAAAGCTCCGTATGCGCATCTGATCATCTGTCAGTATAGTCGGGACATATCTGCCCAACTCGGTGAACCGATGCTCGTACTCAGTGACTGTCATGCCTCCCTTTCTGAGGCGTAGAAACTCATTCTCCCACTCATTCCTGTACGTCTGGGGATAGTATTTCTCATGAAAGCGGAACTCGAATGCTGCCCAGGTCCATATGTAATCGGTGGCAACGGTCCGCAACAAACTGTCCCACCATAAGCTGGCCTCTCGCTCGAACAAGAACGTAGCCAACTCGACCTACTCAGCCTCTGAACAATGTAGCATCCGCAGTATCTTCGACACACGGTCGAGTCAATACTCGGCCTACTCGGGTCTATGAGAACCCGTAAAAGTGGGAGGCTGTAAGCGCTGGAATCGCTCTAACAAGCCCCGTGTGTCTGCGGCATTCCCCGCAGGGTAAGCAGGTGGTACAGGATGAACCATGCCCTCATCCTGGGCATATGTATCAGCATCCTCAGCTGAATGCGCAGGTGGTGCAAGTGGAGGCATACTCCCACCCTGGGCTAGAGTCCCCACAATCGTAGTCAGGAGCTGCTGCTGCTGCTGCATCATGGTCATCATCTGCTCAAATCTATCTGGAGGTGGAGCAGGCTGTGGTGTGTACTGCGTCGAAGAAGACGAGCGGTACGACTCTCTGACGGGCGGTGTGAACGGCGGTGGTCCAACTGTAGGACCAGCAGTAGGCTGAGACGCACGTACTGTCTCAGGAATCTGGCCCACAGCAGGGTCCGCATGAGTATCAGACTGCGAAGGAGCCTGATCCATAGGCTCACTCAATGTAAGCTGAGCTGTGCTCCGTGTAGCCTTCGGCGGCATTCCCTATATTCAAAATAGGGCGTAACCTTGTCAGTCCCAATAGCACAACTATACCGCAATCATTCACACAAAGAGTCAAAAGCATTCCATGCATTTCATTTAATCAAAATTGTCACAATACAAGGGATATCTCTTTACAAGCATCATGACAGGAAGTACATGGGAACTAAGACAGTTAAAGTTACAACAGTAACATAAGCAAACTACTAGCCTTATCAGGCTTACACAACATAAAGCAGGAAACGACTAACTACTAATAACAACATCTAAAATCATCGCTAGTCTGAGTCGGGTGACGGAGGAGGAGCACCCTTATCCTGTAAGCAGCACAGGATCACCTTCAAGGTGCAAGTCACCTTGCTGAATTTTCTCTTCATAACGGTCTTGGTATCCTCGACCTCAGTCCGAAGTTCCTGAACTTCCATCCGCAAGGTGACCTGACTCTCCTCAATTCGGGCAAAGCGATCATCACCAGTAGCCTGATCAGAAGGAGGAGGGCTCTCATCTGTATCCTGAGCCTCCTCTTCTACCTCTTTCTGGACTTCTTCCTCAACTTCTGCTCTAGGTTCTCCCTCACTTGGATCCTCTTCATCATCAAAGTCGTCCTCGCTATCCTCCTCAAGCTGAGTCTCACGGTACTGAGACCCGATCTTCATCTTGACCATGGTAGACTCATCAATGCTGTGAATCAGAACTGGCAACTCCGGCCCAAGTCTGTAAGAAAACTCAAGCGCAATCTTGCATATAAGTCGGCCAAAAGGAAGCGATTCAGACGTTCTTCTTGATTTCGCTATGAGGATGATTTGTCGCAAGATGAAAGTGGCCATACACACATTCTCTCCCTGGGCCACCAGATACAAGAAATCAACCATAAGGCGTGCACACTCAATGCGATTTGTCGACCTGGGATACACGTTGAACGTGCAAATGTGGTGTAGCAGGCGCAAATCATCAGACATATGAGACGCCTTGAGGCTATTATTAGGCTGTCATGGAACCAATTTACCACAGAAACCTGGTACGGAGATCTCGTTCACGTCTACTCAAATTCTTCACACTAGGATGAACATCACCAAGAGGCACGTTCAGAAGTCGCACTATCAGCCGAACATCGATTGTAGCCATCCGGTCTCTACCAAAGGAAATTTTGAACTGCAATGGCTCCAATGTTAGACTTTGGATACGAGCGTAGAAGGCACGAACGGTGCTCACATTAGCACGAGCACGAGCTTCAAAAAGTGGACCCCAATACGCAGTTTCAATGCGCTCGAATAACAGAAATTCATCGAAGAGTCGTCCTTCCACGTCCGCCTCAAATAACACCTTACGGTCAGTATATTCACCGTGAGGCATCTCTGCTAAAATCACTCGCCCAAGTTGAGTATGGGGATCCAAATCCCGCTTTGTATGGAACTCTCGGGCTGTGCTTGGACTTGCGACGGCACTTGAGCTAGCGACGCCACCCCGCAGTCTTCTTGATTGAGCAGGGCGACTAGGCCTAGCCTCATCCGCTGCGGTCTTTCTCTTTCCCATCAAAGAGAGGATGGAGGAGAGAGATAAAAGACCCAAAATGACTTCAACAAAAGCCATGAAAAATGGGGGAAATGCAAAGAAATGGCTGTCCAAACTGGAGAAGGGAGATCTAGGCATTGTAGAGGGATGCTTCAAGCTCCCCTAGGATGGATTTTCAGAAAGAAAAGAGAATGAAAAAGGGGAATGGAGCACCTCACGATTTCAGCTCATTTTGGAGATTGTAAGAGCTCCAAACGATGAGATTTGCAAGAGGGAAGGCTGCAAACTGTAATGGATTGATGGAGTGGGGTCGTTTTCAACAAGGAATGGGTTTGGGAAGGATTTGGAGCCACGGTTTTGAGATAGGGCAGCAAGAAAATGAAAAAGGAGCTAGGGAAGGGGGCTGTTGTGAAGGAAGTACCCCATTTAGGGGTTTTCTTTGGACAGAACCTCATGGGGGGGGTGTGTTACCCAAAATACCCCACGTGCCCAAAAATCAGATCAAGTGGGCCACCTCGGGCGGCGATGCATCACTGACCATCTCTCATGTTGGTCAGTGGGACCACATGGGTCTGGTCCCCCATGGTCCAGGGACCCCAAAAATGTATGGGCCCCACCTTAGTTCATTCTAGATTTCCCTAGGGAGGCCCAAACATGCATTCGGGGCCTTAGTTCATTCTAGATTGCCCTAGGGAGGCCCAAACATGCATTCAGGGCTTTCTAGGGCCAATCTGCAAACCTGAATGTAATATGCTATCATGCAGCATATGATTTTAGGGTATAAGGAGCTAATACATCTATCTAGCCCATTTTTTGCTAAATATCATAAACTTAGAATGGCCTAATGGCCATTTTTCATGAAATTTTACTATTCATTGTAAAATTTTGTTGAAGTATGATTTTATGTTATTTTCACATTAGGATCAATGCCTAACATGAAAATAATAAGAAAGAATTGAAGAATGAAGCGGTGAGAGGAAGAATTTTGAAGAATTTAGGGGAAACGGAGTTTTTAAGCCCTAGCGATTGAATGTAAGGGTCGTAGTTGTCCCACAGCCCAAGGATTCACATTTATGGGTTTATATTTATTCAAGGAACGTCTCAACCCACCTACCTACAACCTAGGAGCTACTTAGGTCGCTTCACGCGACCCTAGATGCGTTACGGACTCGATCGCGCGATCGATACGAATAGACTTCGACTATTGGCGAATCTGAGATCCTATAAGTGTTTCTAAACCCTTCTCGCACCCACCTAAGTCAAAGGAAGTGAAAGCGTACATCGCGTGACCATAACCCAGGCCCGGTATAATCTCATTCATTCTCTGATACCAACTTGTAACACCCTGAAAATTGGGGGTCGTGTATAAACTCAACTCCCGAGTTCCAGACTGTCACTTATGCAACAAAAATCATTATGATTCAATGTTGTCTGAGTTAAAGCATTCACATGAGTAAAAGTATACCAAAACTGCAATTCATACTCCAGATTCAGTGATAAAAGCAAGCGAAAGACTAAAAGAATATATATATATATATATATATCACTGTATGGAAAATAAAGTAGATCTCGACTGTCTCTAAAGTATGAATACATCTCTGAGTCTCATATACATGTAAATAAACAAAATTAAATGTCCAAAAAGAGTCCCACTGAGAAGTCCCATCAACCCAGGCCACCTAAGAAAAGTCGTCGTGGTATTGTATGTATGAGAACTCGTCCTGATCGTCATCATAGTCCGGCTCTGCCTCCTGGATCGCTGCATCACCTGCATCTAAGATACGGTCTGGTGGGTGTTGCAAACACCATCTCGTAACATGGGAATGAGTAGCTAACTCAGTGGAATAATAGAGCAAGGATTAACATGTTCTCAAATCAATCATGCGATAATAGTAAAGCAGTAAATCAAACAATCCTAATACTGTTGTTAATGCAATATGACATGATGTGATGGATGCCCTCACCGACGGTCTCCCTCATACGGCACCATCTTACGACCGCGGCATGCAATCGTCTCTCAAGTGCTCCACATCTTTCAGGCACATGCAATGTTATGGTGATATGATTTTTGATTTGTTATTAGTCCATTCAAACAGCAGGATTGGGAAACTAAGGTACTTCCCTTGTATCAATCCCAAAACAGATCCTGTCTAGGGTCGTCACTCCTAGTAATCTCATACGATGTATATTTTGAAGGTCGCTGCAAGGGCTGCCAGGGTTGTTGCTCACACTCATTGCACCGCTCCCCCATCACCTTATCAATACAGGCCTACTCTGCTCTCACTGCTACGGAAGGCTCGTCGCCTCCCGTATACTCAGAATACGCTCACGGTCACTACAAAGGACTCGTCGCCTGATCAGTGTAGGCCGACAGTAAGAATATAGTGTCCCATACCACCATAATCTGCTCATGAGACATAGGTGTTCACTGGTCACTACGGGGAGGTTTGTGGCCCCAGCGTAGGCCGAAAGCTCGACCACGGTGTCTCATACCACCATGCCCAGCTCATGAGTCTTTGTGGATCAAGGTACCATGGTTAACAGGGTTTACAATGGTAAGTTCAGTACCCTAGGTTCAAGCAGTTATGACTCATACAGGATGAACATACAACGGCCAGTCGGGTTACTTGACGGGTTCGACTAGCATGATCGCATCTCAAGTCAGACGACATGAAGTGCGTAAAACACCTCGCGTGGCCTAACCACTGCCACCAACTCTAAACACGACTCGCGTTCATCGACGCGTCGTTCGTGGAAAAGATAAGCCAACCATGAAATTGCTCGGTTACCGACTGCCTGGACTAGGTATTGTCCCAAACACATATGAATTCACATCAGCAATTCATGTAAGAGTATTGGAAATGAAATACAACCATGTAAGCATGTTAACACTTGTTATAACATACAACTTAAGTAAATCATCAAGCACATGCATTTCATACATATAATGAAATCATGCATATAACTAACATGTAGGAAATCATTTATATCAGCATATTAATTGAGAAATCAATCTCAAACTAATTCTTAACACCATTTAATTCAATACATACTAATACAAGCATTTATACAAACACTTACACTACACACTTAAGTCTACATATAGTATGTCGACTCGAAGTGCGCATTTAGGCGAATCTCTTTGCCAAACTAATTATGCACGCATTCCTAGTATTCTAATGCGACAAGAAGCCGTGTCAATCACATCAGCAAAATATGAATGAAAACAGTACTTTCTACAAATGACTAAAATGCCCTAAATCTCATATTCTTTGTCGGTTTACGAAACAGAAAACGGACAGCATATTGTACATGTCAAACGGTGTTGCCGTCGATAATCTACTATTAAACGACATTGAAAGCATTGTAAACAGTCAATCAAAGTGTCTAAAATCCGCACCTTTTCTCTTATAGGTGTGTGAATTCGAATGGAGCGTATACGCTTTGTCTACGGCGAACTGTGAACCTATTACACAAGATCTATCAGCTATTTTTCTATGGAACTAAGGGAACCTCAAATCAGCAACTATTAGGGTTGTTTTCTTACCTAAAAATGTGGAGAAATCACCGGCCAAGTGATTGGAGCGTGTTGCTAAAGCACGTGCAACAGGTAGGGCAGCAGCAGAAAAATTCTCTCCTACTCTCTCACACAAACTCTCACCTTTTCTCTCTTTCAATCTAGGGTTTTTCTCAAATTCGGATGGGAGAGAGGAATGAGGGTTTCAACCCCTTTTATAAGCCCAAACATGCCCGAAATAGGCTCGGGAACAGTGTTTACTTAAGTTATATCCAAATCGGGGCTGTTTCGGTCCAAAAAGGCATTTTTGGTGGTCCCCTAGCCGAACGCGATCGGACTTCACTTCATACATGTCGGATGTCGCTCTCATCCCATTTTCTGACCATCAGTGTTCGTAGATCGCACGTGGCGGTCCAGTTTCAGTTCAGCGGTCACCGCACGTAGATCAGGTCTACAAGTCTCATGATATGAAGTAGAAATTTTTCCTGATCCGAGGGTGTAATTTGGCTGAATTCTGACGGTCAGAACTCTTAATACTGACACGTCAAGTCGTGTGCCAGATTTGAATTTTAAATTTCAAATCTAACCCTATTCTCACTCTCTTCAGTCCAGGCTCAATGAAATAGCCTGCGAATGTCGGTTGGACTTGATTTTCGAAATGATTGTCAAGTCCAGCAGGGTGGTTCTAACGGTCTAAGATTGTAGCTATCAGACTTTCGACATGCGGTCTAGATCCAATACAAGGTTTCAAAGAGGTCCAGAGAACAAACCGGCTTAGAGTTTGATCCGAGGTTTTAGAGTATTATAGAGTCATTGGTTCTACTCGATTTGGGTCTTGTAGAACGTATTTAAAGTGATCAGGGACTATTTCCCAGCTACTCTAGCGTTGCGCTAGCTAACTTACTCTTATTTTCTAAAGGAATTAATCCTACGCGATTTTTGGTCGAGTTGGTACTCAAGTCCAAGTACGGATTTTTCCCGGGCGTTACAGTAACCAACGACGGACAGTTTGTTAGAAATAAACTTGGGTACAAAAGAGGAACCACAGAACACGTTTATTAGTGCCAACCTTTCTGAACAAGAGTCTGCAGAATATGATCGACTTCTTAAAAAAAATAAAGATGTGTTCACTTGGACGTATGCAGAGATGCTTGGATTGGAGCCTTCCGTAGTGTTGCACCGACTAAATATTTCTAAGGAGAAAAGGCCGGTTAAACAAGCGCAAAGGCGATTTCATCCGGACCTGGTTCCCCTCATTGAAGAAGAAGTTAATAATTTGATAAAGGTCGAGTTTATTAGAGAGGTCAAATATCCTAAGTAGATATCGAATATTGTCCTGGTAAGGAAGAAAAATGGACAGGTCAGGGTATGCGTCGATTTTGGAGACCTAAATGAAGCCTGCCTAAAGGATGATTTTTCGCTTCCAATAACTAAATTACTGATTCATAGTACAACTCAGTATGCCGTTATGTCCTTTATGAATAGTTATGCGGGATATAATTAGATTCGAATGGCCCTTGAAGATGAAGAGGCAACGACATTTAGAACTTCATTAGGAATCTTCTGTTATAAGGTTATGCCGTTCGGACTTAAAAATGCTGGGGCAACATATCAGAGAGCAATCCAAAGAATTTTTTAAGACATGATGCACAAGCACGTTGAATGTTATGTTGACGACTTGGTGGTCAGGTCAGGAGGGCATCAGGAACATTGTGAACAATTGGTGTCGATTTTTTAGCGACTCAGAAAGAAACAATTGAAGATGAATCCCACTAAATGGGCATTTGGAGTATCCTCCATAAAGTTTTTAGGTTTTGTTGTCCAGCATAGGGGCATTGAGATTGACCCTAAGAAAGTCAGGGCTATTCAGGATATGCTGCCGCTAAAAATATTAAAGGAATTAAAGAGTTTGCAAGGAAAATTAACATACATTCGTCGGTTCATTTCGAATTTAGCAGGGAGATGTTAGCCATTTTCTCATTTGATGAAAAAGGATAAGAATTTGTATGGAGTCAAGCTTGTCAGAACATATTTGACTTAATAAAGGAATTACTGAAAAAGCCACCAGAACTGGCAGCTCTAGTGAAAGAGAAACCGCTTATTTTGTACACATCTACAGTTGAATCTTCTTTAGGAGCTCTGTTGGCACAAAAGAATGAGTTTGGAAAAGAAATAATTCTTTATTACTTAAGTCGGACCTTAATGGGTACAGAGTGCAATTATTCCCCGATTGAGAAGGAATTCTTGGCATTAATATTCACAGTATAGAAGTTGAGGCATTATTGTCTTTCGCACGATATAACATTGGTTTCAAGGGCTGACCCAATAAAGTTTTTAATGACAAGACCGATGTTGTCTGGAAGGTTAGCTAAATGGATGTTGTTACTTTCAGAGTATGTTATTACATATGAACCGGAAAAAGTAATAAAGGGGCAGGCAGTGGCAGATTTCCTAGCAGCTCACCCCGTAATAGAATCCGAAGCCATCAGTGATGACTTTCCTGATGAGCAAGTCATGCTGAATGAACTGCAGAACCCGTGGCAGATGTATTTTGATGGAGCTTCTCGAACATCAGGAGCAGGGGCAGGAGTAATATTCATTACTCCTTAAGGTGATTTACTACCTTACTCCTTTACATTAGGTACTACATGTACGAATAATGAGGCTGAGTATAGAGCCCTGATAATTGGAATGGAGATGGCTAAAGAAACGGAGGTAAGAACACTACATATTTTTGGGGATTCTAAATTGATTATAAATCAATTGACAACTGAATTCGAAATAAGAAAGAAGGAACTTTTGTTGTACTGTCGGAAGGCACAATAGTTGTTAGAACAGTTTTCCTATGTTGAAATCAAGCATATCGCCCAGTCAGAAAACGTAAAAGCGGATGCCTTGACTAGTTTGGCAGTAGCTCTGTCTTGCCCTGATCGAAGCCCTCTTCAAGTAACTATAGAGGAAAGAAGATTTTTACCATCAGCAGAGGTTGTTGAAGAAGTTATTGAAGCTCTTCCTGTATCATGCTTAGAGATTACAACAAATGATTGGCGTCAGCCTTTCATAGATTATCTCAAATTTAACATCCTACAAGAAGAATCTACGTAGAGGCAGTAAATCAGACAATGGTCAAGTAGATTCATCATATGCAGTGAAGTATTATATAAAAAATCTTACAACGGAGTGTTGCTACGTTGCTTAGATGAGCAAGAAGCAGGCTAGGTGTTGCGAGAAGCACACTCTGGAGAATATGGGGCATATCAAGCTGGTCGAAATTTATTTCATCGAGTACATAAAATGGAATATTATTGGCCCACCATGTTCAAAGATGCAATAGATTATGCGAAGCGATGTCATGAATGTCAGATTCATGAGGATGTTATACATGTTCCTCTAGAAGACTTACATCAGTCAATTGCCTCTTGGCCTTTCTCAGCATGGGGGCTCGACGTTATTGGTCCTATCAATCCACCCTCATCCAAAGGGAAGTAATATATATTGGCAGCAACAAATTATTTCTCTAAATGGACCGAAGCAGTTGCGTTGCACAATGTTAAAGAAAAAGATGTAATAAGTTTCATCCGACATGCGATAATATACCGTCACAGTATTTCAAAGAAAATTGTTACAGACAATGACACTCCTTTCAAAAACAGAGGCATAGAAAAACTGTGTCAGAAATTCAATATCCATCACTTATTCTCAACACCTTACTATCCACCGGCTAACGGATTAGCAGAGGCGTTCAATAAAATAATAGTCAAAATATTGAAGAAGATAGTAACAGGGAACAAACGTGATTGGGATGAAAGGTTACAGGAAGCATTAGGGGCATACAAAACTACTCATCAAACAACAACAAGGGCAACACTGTATTCACTAGTCTATGGTGTGAAAGCAGTAATTCCAATTGAAATTCAAGTAGAGTCACTAAGAGTGGAAGTGCACCAGTCTATAACTAATGATGATAATGCAAAAATAAGATTGAAAGAACTGGATTTTCTTGACGAGAAACGTCTGGCTACACAACAGCGTCTGCAAGTGTATCAGGCAAGAATATCAGCCGCCTTTGACAAGCAAATTAAGTATCGTTCTTTAAAAAAGGGGGATATGATGTTGATGTTGAAGAAACCTATCGTAGTTACCCGTCGAACAGGGGGTAAGTTTGATCCTAAATGGGATGACCAATACATAATAAAACAAGTATACTCCAATGGAGCATATAAAGTTTTAGATCAAGATGGGCAAGGAATAAGCATACCAGTCAATGCTCACTTCCTTAAGAGATACCGTCCATGAAATAATTTTGATTTTTGATCCAGTAAATTATCAAGATAATAATTCCTGCATCAAAAGGGGGCAAGACAGGTGAGTAAAAAAAAAACTGTGAAATATGTTTCTCACTATAAAATGTATATAGATGAAATGCAGGCTTTTATGCATATTAAGTCATCACCAAATGAAAAGTGTTGATGATCACTGTCAAGTGATAACGATTGCTATCAAGCATTAATGATCATCGCCGACGCTAAAGATTTCCATCAAGAATACCAGGTATCAATGATTATCACAAATAAACAAATAAAATAAATAAATAGCAATATCGTTGTCGCTGATCAATCACTTGCCAAAATTGTTATCATCGCCAAGCTGATACACTATTTTAAACATAATACGAAAGTTCTCATAACATTATCAGCAGTAGCGAAATATCAATTATTGATCTACCATTTTTTTTGGCAGTGGAATAAACTATATAGTCAACCATGTATAAAGTTGATGACAGCGATGGTTGCTAGTTGTAAAAAGGCAGCCTAGCCAAGCCTATATGGCCAACTACGCATGAGACCTATGATCATAAAAAGGCAGCCCAGTCAAGCCAATGGCCAACTGTGCATGAGACCTATCAAGATCACCATTAAGGCAGCGGTGAGAAGCCAGTGGCCCTAAAAAACCCGTGAAGGCCATCGTACGCATACCCATGCGGGCAGCTGACGAAGCCAATCACCAAAAGCCTAAGGGGCAAAAGTCGACCAAAAGCCTAAGGGCCAAAAGTCCTCAAATGGCTAGTCAACGTAACCCCCATGCCATCTATATAGCTTTCCGGAAGCATCACGGGGAATGGAGGACAATGCCCTCCTGTGAATGGGCCCGACCTTGCAGACGAAGAAAATAAGGGCCACAGTGTGAGCTTTAGATAGGCCAACCGTGTGTAAAACCCCCCAGATTTATGGTTTGATTTCGGTACTAACTCATGAGGAAGGGCGTAAACCTACTCATTGATGGGCCAGCAGCCATAGATTTGGTATCCCAAAGGTCACCTTGTGAGCCCCGTGAACTCTAGAGAGTTACTACGGCCAACCCTACGCGTAATTCCAATAGAGTTCACCGCCCCGATAGCTTTAATGGGACCCTCTAATGAATCGTGATTTATGAACTCCCTAGGCAGTGAGAAGTCCAGCGAAATCCTAAGAGTTACAGAGGCCATCACGTGAGACCCGACTCCACTACTCATGAGCTTAAACTGTGTGTGCAATTGACTGAATTGAAACTTAGCGCCGATAATAAAATATAAATAAAATCATCATATAGGAAAACTCATGCTAACAAGCATAAAATGTTGATGTTTTATAATTAGTTCTTTATTGAATATCATGTTAGACTATGTGCAACATTCAAAATGCAGCAAATACATATTTTACTCTAGAAATGTGCTCAAATATGCAATTACCTGATGAACATTTTAAGTATTAAGTAGACAAGATGCAAAAATGTGTTTCTCTTGAATCAAATTCAAATTAGCAAAGATTATCCATCCTTCAATGGTATCAGCAGGCTTCACTACGGAAGTATTACCTTCTAAAGAAATCTTTCTACAACATTGACTGGGAAAGGGGGGCAAGATTTATGTCTTCAAAAATCAGTGAAAATTAAAGGAAAAGTCTATGAAGAAATGCTAAGGAGCACAAAATAGGGATGACATATCCAGGAGTGTGATTTAACGAGCAAAGAATATAATGTGAAGCGTGATGACAGACAGAATATCACAAATAGTTTTTTTAAAAAAAAAAAAAGAAGAGAGAGAGAGAGAGAGAAGTTTTCATTACGTATTTTAAAATTATAAATACTACATAAAGTTAAATTAAAAAAAAAAAAATATATATATATATATATATATTATTATAATGAATTGAGATACTAATTCTGATTAATTTGGCAGGAAAGATTATCATTTGAAAGCTTAGGTTATGCAGATCATGAATAAAGGAGACAATCGAAAAAGGTGTCGCGGTAGGAGAAACATTAAAGAACAACCCCAGATACAGAGTTAAAGGAAAGAATCGCTGGAATTGATCAAAGAGACCGTTACAGTAGCAACGGTGTTGGAAGAAAGTTCTCTGATCAAATCTCTTAGAGACCAAGTCCTCACAGCGTTGCAGAAGCATGCTTCAATGAAAAGAGAATTTTATCCTCTCTAGTGAAATATCTGCTCGACACTGGTGGCTAGGGGCATTCGAGTCTTTTGTTTAAGCACCATCATTCAATTCTTCTGGTCGAACGTAATCATTCAAGCTCTTCGTTCGAGCACGAGCATTTCAGTCTTCCGCTCGAGTGCCATCATTCTAGTCTTCTAGTCAAACGCAATCATGCAAGCCTTCCATTCAAATGCGATCACCTAGTCTTCCGTTTGAATGCGAGCATTCCAGTCTTTCGTTCAAATGCGATCGTTCAATCTTCTGGTCAAGCATAATCATCCAGTCTGCCATACAAGCATGATCATCCAGTCTGCCACACAAGCATGATCATCCAGTCTGTTATACAAGAATGATCATCCAGTCTTCCATACAAGCATAATCATCTGGTCATCCTTCAGTTGAAATTCATTTAAGATTCTTCAAGTGGAAGAAGATTGATCCTCCATTGATTTCGTAAACTAATCAAAGAAGGATCGAGGGGGCATCTGTTGAGGCATAAAAAATGGTGAAGGATTGAAGCAAGAAGGGATAAGGAGATAGAAAAAAAACTCAAAAAGAAGAATAAAGAGACAGTTTTAAAGGGTTTGCGCGGGACTGCGCAACCAATGTCAGTTGCGCGGTACTGCGTAATCAATATTCTTTGCACGGGTCCGCGCAACATAAATGTCAGTTACGCGGGACCCCGAAACATGCTGCAGAAGTGGTCCTTTGCAGAATGATCTAAAGCACTGAAAGATTTATCCCACATCGCTAAGATCAGGATTTTTACATGTGCGAGGGTTTATAAATACCCCTTCCCCTCCTTCATTAAAGGTAATTGAAGGTTTTTAAGAGGAGTAGAGAGGAGCAAAGCGGAGCAGAAGACTAAAGGTAGCAGAGGAGTCTCCTGTCAGTTGCGTGGGATCGTGCAATAGATATCAGTTACGCGGGTCCACGTAACCAGATTGCCCTGCAGTCTGTGAAGATAAGGAGCTGTTATGTCACTGAAATCTTTGTCCAAGGCTTCCCTTCTTCAGGCCTTCATCTAATGACAAGTTCAGAGGAGAAAGATTAGTCGATCGGATCGACATTCCCCCTAAGTATTAGGGGATGACTGAAACAGACGCCATTATGCTGCTGAAATCTCTATTCTTTGAAGATTCGTCGATCAGATCGACATTCCTCCTAATTCCTAGGAGATGATCAAAACAGGCGCCGAAAGGCTGCCAAAATGAATTTTTTGATACTTAAAGCATAAGTTATTTATTTCTAAATGATCTATATTAGAATCAAGGGATGTAAAGAGGATGTAAATGAACCTAGTATCAATGAAATGTGATGAATGTTCCCAATACTCTTTCATTGTTATGTTTGAATAAGATAATTTCCTAAATCAAATGCATTTGTTTCTTTGTTGAAACACCTACCATCTTTGATAGACGGTGTAGATGAAACACATATTAGTGGGGTCCACTATAACAGGAGGGAGAGAGAGAGAAAGACTAAGAGAGATAGAGAGAGAGAGATAAACATAAAGGGGAGGGACCCCGCCACTATTGGGCCCTCCCTATATAATGTATACATCAAGTGGGTCCCACAACAAGTGGGCCCTTAAAATAAGAATCGACGGTGGATCACCCATATGTGACCTCCTTCTTTAGCTCATTGGACTCCTAGGCTCCTTGTCTTTGATCTTGATAGAGGTTGATGAAGAATGAAGGGTTGGGATGGGAGATGAGAGGGTAGGAAAGTGGGCCACACTTGGCTTGGGAGACTTAGAGAGCTTTAGACATTGGAAGCTCTCCCTTGGGAGTTAGGGGAATTGTTAGAGAGTGAGTGAGAGAGAGAGAGAGAGAGAGAGAGAGAGAGAGAGAGGAGTGATGGATTGATAAGGGATGGGTGTAATGGGTGTTGTAAGGAGTGGGGATGGGAAGGTATGGGTTTGGTTGAAATTTGGATAAAAGAGGGATGAGCAGAGAGAGAGAGAGAGTTAACTTAGGGAAAGAGGAGATGGGTGCTTGTACTTGTGATAGGGTGAGGTGGCATGGGGTATGGATGATGTACTTGACTTAATTAATGTGACCTTTGGTAGGATTCCCTCGGGTTTCACAACATGCGGTGTTTTCCTCGAGATGAACACGAGCCCACAACTCATGGGCCGGGTATCGCATTGGCGCACGAGACACAACATTAGAACCACGACGACGACGCGGTCACTACGGTAGAAGTTTCGGGTTAAGTCGAATCCGATATGAAGGACTCCACTTAGGATCACACGCAAACGTCGAATATAAGTCGAGGGTTATCGAAATTCGACCGGGAGAACCGAGGAAGCCTAGGGAACGATACGGTCTAAGATATGGGCCTTACAGCTCTCCCCTCCTAATAAAAATTTTATCCTCAAAATTTACATCATCATCACAACCAAACGTAACTTATAAGGAAGAGAAAATATGTGTCGTCATATAAAATAAAAGACAACATACAAGATACATTATATAATCAATCATTAAAAAGATGGGGATAATGCTCTCGAATCTCGGCCTCACGCTTTTAAGATGCCTCATCACACTATGGTGACCCATACTGAACCATAGATCTTGGATCAGAAATGATTAAAACTAGGATACCTTGTAGCCTTAAAATTTTTACAAACGATTAATCTAATAAGACGGTCCTATGGCCTAGTCGTGTGAATTGTTGATGATTCCTTCTGACAATTGAGGGTCCTACTGGGCTGCATAAAGTCTGCCCTATGCCTATTAGGGAGGTGTGTATCTTCTCTGTAGTCGCCCTCACCGCAACTGCTGCTGGGGTCCCGATGGTAGGAGCTTCGTGGCTGCTGCTGGTGCTGAAGGTGGGGACACTTTCACCAGCAATGTCTCGTCTCGCCACACCCATAACAAACACTGGTGAATTGCCTCGGAGGTGGTGCTAGGGGTGCTGCCGATGCTCGGATGGCTAGATGATTCCTGTGACTCCACAGCTGTCGACGCTGCTACTGCTAGGAGTTACTGGAGGGGGTATGCCTTTTTCGGTCTCTTCTTTGGTCACGATCCCTCTGTGAACTGACCCACTCGGACCCATAAATCTGGGCCCTCCATACTACCTCCTCAAAAGTCGGAAGCTCATGCCCAACAACATGGCGTCAGAGACCGTAATGTAAGTTGCTCTCGAAACGGTGAGCCTTCCACTCCTCTTCATTAACCAAATATGGCATGAATTTAGACAACGCTACAAAACGAGCTGCATACTGTGCCACAGACATGTCTCCCTGCACCAAGGTCTCGAACTCTAATGCTTACTATCAATGAAAGTGGTTGGGAAAGTACTGTTGGTCAAATTATTCTATGAAATCCTCTCACGTCCAGACAAAATCAGGCCCTGTAACATGGGTAATGGAGCTCCACTAGTGTTCGACCTCACCCTGGAGAAGAAATATAACTAACCGGACCCACTATTGGGTCGTTATAGCGCCCCGACTTTTTAAGACCCAAGTATATGACTCATTTCCTAAAAACCCGAGTGTTAACCTTAAAGGATGGTCTAATTCGTGTATATATATATATATATATATATATATATATATATATATATATATATATATATATATATATATTTCTTTTATCAGAGTAAGCAGACGAGCATAGAATGGACAAGTAAGCACAAAAGAAAATTTTAAATTTCATTTAGAATATACAAGTGGTTGCCCAAAATGACTTATACAAACTAATATCTCAGAATTTAAACAAGTACAAGATTTACATGATTCAATACATGAAGAATAACAAAAAGCATATAAATATAAGCCGCAAGATCACGCAGCTCCTCAAGGCAAATACAGTCATGCATCCCTGACGATTGTACCCTGCTCTTCATCAAGTCTGAACATGCATATTACTTAAGCCACCTGTACTACCTGTACAGTTGTATATTTGATGGATGAGTGACCAACTCAGTGTGAATTCACTTCAAGATTGCACACCGCCACATTAGATAAGAAATAGTATAAAACATCCAGACAACCAAAATAGAGTAAATGCAGTCTTATTAGATGCATGGATGCATGATGTAATGCAATCATCGACTCGGGTAAAACATCCAAACGGTCTGTGCCCTGAGTAAAACATCTGGACGGGCATTGGGGTCATCACCCATGAATGTGACTGGTTATCAGCGCAACACTCAGCGTAATCACATGGGTATGAAGATCCATGTCATCATCATAAATCGAATGACTGGTCATTAGCGCAACACTCAGCATAATCTCATGGGCATAATGATCTAAGTCATCGTAAATATACAATGTATCCATGGTTAGCTAAGTCATTATTAGGCCATTTACAACCAGCCAATTTAGATAAGATCAAAGGTCACTAAAGGGAGCACATGGCCCAGCGTAGGCCGACGGCTCGGGCATAGTGTCCCATTACCACCATCCCTGCCCCATGAGACTACCATCTTAGGATGCTTAATGAAAACTTGTTGACTAGTGGCCAATCATATTACAGTATATGGGGCTTACCATCGCATGGTTACACAGTATAAAACATCGAACCTATATAGAAAAAATATCAAAATAAATCCACGTAGGGCGAGTATCAAAATATGCCACATAGGGCGAATATCAAAATCATATGATAAAGACCATCCTTAAAAACCATTGGACTCAACAACCCTAGATGGTAGGCCCACATCAATGATCCATCTAGATCACCACTCAATAACCACTAAATTGAAGGTCCATAATAATCACTGTCAATAGAGTTACATCCCAAGTATGGGTGTACATTTATAAGTGAGGGTTTTCCACTGATGTACCAGTTTAAGTTCTATAAGCAATCCATAAATAATTCGTGGACAAATATATAAGGTGAACATTAAGCAAGCAATATAGCAATTCAATTTTCACCAGCTAACACATGTGATTATAAGAGAGAGATATTAATTATAAATTTAAATAAAAAACTATATCTTAATCTAATGGAAAGATAGAAAGCTCAAGGGGAAGAATCATCACCTTATACTTTGAATCGCCTACCAGTGTTGTTAAAGAATGCGAGTTTCCTTAGAATCAAACCTTATCATGAATTGTAAAGTTATACTGTTAGATTCAAGCTTATATGCTATTCTTAGTCAAGGTCTTAACCTAGGGTTTGAATTACCTTGGTTTTAGGATTTCACCCAAGAGTCTAGGTCTAGACTTGGACCTTAGGATTTGGACCCTAGTTAGTGTATAATTAATTTAGAAGTTATGAGGTTCTTATTACAATTAATATTATCTAATATGGTAATCATAATCGTCATGACAGTGATAACTAGTATAGTCCACTGTCAATGGTAATATTTAAGGATGGTAATTAAAACACTACTATTTAATAACTGTAACTATGCCTATAATATTTAGTATCAGTGTAAATAGTCTACCAATGGTTAATCATGTTTAATAATCGTAACAATTAACGTAATAACAATTAGGGAGAGAAAGTTAGCTCACATTGGTTGACTCAACAGCAAGTTGGGTTTGAAGGGTCTCCTGAATATGGTTATTTGGGTCTGCATCAAGGTGACCATGCCGAACAAAGTGGCCTAGACTGGGCCTGAAATTTCCCACTAATAAGGCCCGAACTGGGTACGATTTGGCCCAGCCATTTCTACACAATCAAGGCCTAAAGGGCTGAGCTGGGCTAGGCTGATTTCAATCCAGTTGAGGGCATTTGTTGATAGCCCAAGGGTGAAAATGCTGGACTTATTTTGGCCCAGCAATAATGACCCATATACAGCCCAACCCTGCTATACCATAGTGGCCCAGAAACTGACCAAGCCCACCAGATTCTGTCCCAATAGTTGGCCGAGATTGTGTATGATGGTGAGGTGGGCTGATGGTCTAGCCCACCTGTGTGGTTGGAATTCTGCTCAGTCTAGACAGGTTGCTGGAGGCTTGAATGCTGGCCGATCTTAGCCCAAATCTCTACCTTGTGCACAACCCATAATACCAATGCAGGGTGCGACCCACTGAGTTTCTTGGTGTGTCTGCTGACTGACGTCATTGGAGAGGAGAACGCGCACATGACTGCACCAAACCTCCTTCTTCCTCTCATATTTTCTCTCCCATTTTCTCTCCCTCTTTGCATGACTCTTTCTCAGACTCTCTCCCTCTCTTTCTTCCCTCCTATTTCTTCTCCTATTTCCTCTCAGGCTATCTGGGGGAAATCCTGAGGGAGTAGGGATTTTTTTTTATAGACGAGGAGCATGCTCAAACGGGGAAGGAGCTGTTATTAATGGCATTTTTCCTTCCAGCTCTCCTTTCACTGATCTACACCTTGCAAATGGTCCCAATGGACCCAAGGAAGCTTACAAATAAGCTTCATTGAAGTTTCGAGGAGATGGGGTTGGTGGGTTCGAGCAAAGGAGGCTGCAACTGATTTTTTTTCCTTGGACAGTTGCAAGAATGGAGGGCGAGCTCCTGTTGCAGGTCCATTCCATCTTATTTACAATCCCTAATGTCCCAGCACTTTCGGATCAGTAACAGATGGCTTGGATTTGCTCTGACTAAAATTGCTTTCAAATCCGATAGGTAGGATGGAATCCGTTGTGGTTTTGTTTGGAATACCTAAACCACCAACATTGGAGGACTGAGAGCCCGTTAAATGGGCGACTGAGATCAGTTGAAGACCCCTCACATGGATCGCCAAGTTGGTGGTAGCAGGGGCAGTTTCCATTTTTAGAAACAATGTGCTTCCAGTCCCTTTTTACGTTGGTTCTTGTGTGCATGTGGGTGCATGCCATCAGGTGAAAGTACCTAGGGTTTGGTCAAAAGGATCATCCAAACCGGAAGGATGGTTCAGATCATGATGATGTTTCCCACCGGTGGGCCACCATTGAAACAAATGGACATCGGTCCATTCATTGGAAGAAAATAAACAGAAAGGGAGTTCTTTCCTTTCGCAGGAGGACACGGGTCAGACCCGTTTGACGGCTTGGATAAAATAAATAAATAGATAAATTAATTTAGTTTGTAAGTGGGTCACATTTTAAATTAACGGTTAGACTTAGGGACCTAATGGGTGGTTTGATCCATCTATCAAAGTGATCGAGATCCTAAAATAGATGTCTTTGGATTATTTTGAAAATTAATCAGGGGAATGGCTTGATATACGAATGAATGTTGTACTAGATGGTTGAGATTGATGAACTGGGGATCACTGGACGTAGATGTGTAACGAAATCTACATGTGTTTCCACATACGTGCAGTTAAAATCGAATTTTTATGGTGGCACCCGAGCACTGAAAGTACGGGGCGTTATAGTCGTTCATGCCATCGTATTAAAAATCTTCTCCACATCGAAGATCCATCTCTTGGTTGCTTTCGGATCTGACTCACCCTGGAAATGGGGGGGATCGAACTGTTGGAACCCCTAAAGAAGGACGCTCGCACGCTCCTGCTCTACCTGGGCTGGCGAAACAATAGGATGCCTACCTTGCCTCTGAAAATGGCCGTCATAGCCTGCAACATCTGCTGTAACTGGGAGACACTCACGGGTACGGTCAGATCCACACCGGTCTTAGGTGAAGGAACAACATCCTCAAGGTGGGGAGCAGGGATCTCTGGTGGTGGAGTGGGAGTCGCTCGTGTCGTTCTCTCGGGCGGCATGTCCTATAGGAAGGAACAAAGGCGCCTATTATCCTTAACCACTCTTGAATATATACATGATGGTGAGCTCTATCAGAAATTCTCTAATTTATTCGAAGTAAGGGACCTAATCATTTTAAGTTCTCAACAATCATAGAGTGTAGGGTATCTATCAGTATATATGTAATGTGATCCTTAGGTATTCCCAAGTTATGCTCTACTACCAACTTCTGTCACCCCCTAAATTCGAAAACCGAGCTCACAAAATTTTCAATCGGTGAATCCGGTGCTGACAGTCTCCGTAGTACCCCATTCTCGACTCCCAACGCTCATACGCCAAATGTCAATCCTGGGATCCTACGAGGAGGATTTTCAACACAAATTTATCTCATAAGAAGCATAACCACAATTATACCCAAATCATAAGAACAACATCATCATCACATATCCACTAATATAAACATTTGAATACATTGTTGAAAGGGAAATACATATATCAAAAACCAAAGCTCCAGAAGATGGCTGCACACTTCATGCTCAACATTGCTGCAACCTAACGCCACCTACACACATCTATCATGATAAGCTTATAGAAAGCTTAGAGGGTGGTGTAAGTGTGTGAGCAGTATATGTGTGCTCAGAATGTAATATTAGAGTAAATGGAAATACAAGTAAGTCCACGAACCATACATGTTTCGAACAAGAAACAAATGCGTTCGATTTGGGGGATTTATTTAGTGATAACAAAGAATTTAATGAGAGAACAATGATCACATTTATTCTGAGTTCATTTACATCCTCGGATTCCCTTGATTCTAAAAATAAAATACTATTAATTAAAGCAATAAATGAAAGATAAGACAGTCTGATGGTGATTTCGGCAACATTTCGACACTTTTTTATCACATCTCTAGGGGAGATGGGTTGTGCGGGCTTGAAGCCCTTAATCTGACCATTGAGATTAGTTTTGATCATCATTCCGTTCATTCTTCCTTGATCTGATTGTTGAGATCAGTTCTAATCATCCTTCTGTTCATTCTTCCTTGAATCATCCTTGAAATGTGGAGCGACCATCCCGTGAAATGTAGAGCGGTGATCAACCCTTGAAATATGGAACGACGATCATCCCTTGAAATGTGGAAAGCGATCATCCCATGAAATGTGGAACGACGATCATCCCTTAAAATGTGGAGCGGTGATCATCCCTTGAAATGTGGAATGGTGATCATCCCTTGAAATGTGGAACGGTAATCATCCCTTGAAATGTGGAGCGGTGATCATCCTCCCTTGAAATGCATGGACCTTCCATCATACTCTCCTTTCTCTCTCTTCTCTGTGAATTCCTTGATACTCAACTTCTGAAGGTGTGGGGGCCATCTGTCTGAAGGTAGAAGTATACAAGCTTAAACAAGGAACATGGAGTGCATGAGGTTTACTATGGGACAAAGGCTTCCATCAAGACAAAGTCCACATGAAGTGGCACACTAAGGAGGCTTTAGGACAACATAAACATGTCTTCAAGACAGCCCTCCATGGGAAGTGGTGTTCGAAGCCAAGTCTTAGGACATATTCTCCATAGGAAATGGCATTGGAAGCCAATCCTTAGGACATCCTCCACGAGAGGTGGTGCATGGAGAAGGCTTCTGGACATGTTTCCATAAGAAGAGGCGCTCCAGGCCTTATCTTAAGACAATGTTCCATCAGAAGAGGCATTGGAAAGCTTTCATCAAGAAAATCTTCCACTTGATGTGGTGCATAAGGCAGATGTTAAGATAAGAATTCCTCTTAAAGTGGCGCAGAGGAGTTTTCTCCAACCTCCATTGCACGGTTGCGCGTAAACAACTTCCATTGTGCGGTTATGCACAAACCTGTCTTTAGGACAATGTCCTCTTAAAAAGTGGCAAAGAAGCTTTACACTTGGACAAAACCCCATGCAAAGTGGTGTAAAGCGGATTTCCTCCACATTGATTACGTGGACTGGCGCAATGCACTTCTCCATTACGTCGGCTGGCGCATTGGTCTCCTCCATTGCCTTTCTTCTCTTCACATCTCTTCATTCCTCTTGTGTCCCAACCTACCAACTGACCAACCTCTCAAATGACGCATGGGGAGGGGTATTTATAGGCCTCACTCTCTTACATAGTGGCAATCACTACCACTTTTCCCTTCACATAATGTCCATCTTCCTTTCTTAAACAACAGTGTCCACCAAGCTCTCCTTTAAATGGTGGTGCACAACCACTTCTTTCTCCATACAAGGCAATATCCATCCATTCTCTTTTTACCAAAATACCCTCACTTACTCCCTTTTACCAAAATACCTAAATACCCCTAGATACTGATTTTTACCAAAATACCTAAAATACCCCCGGATATTGATTTTTACCAAAATACCTTAAATACCCCTGGATACTGATTTTTACTAAAATACTTAAAATACCTTCAGATACTGATTTTTACCAAAATACCTAAAATACCCTCGGATACTGATTTTTACCAAAATACAGAGTGAATGACCCTGGGAAAGTTCCGCACCATGGAATTCTCTGACCAATGTAATTGAATATTTTTTGTACCTCAACAGATGCCCTCTCGATCCTTCTTTGATTAATTCATGAAATCAAATGGAGGATCAATCTTCTTTCGTCTGAAGAATTAAATGAACTGCAACTGAAGGATGACTAGATGATCATGCTTGCATGAAAGGCTAAATGATTGCGTTTAATTGAAAGAATTAAATGATCACGCTCGCACGGAAGACTTGAATGATCGCATTTGAACGAAAGACTGGACAATTGTGCTCGAACGGAAGACTAGATGATCACACTCGAACGGAAGACTTGAATGCACCCCAACTAGTAGTGTCGAGCGGATGTTTCACTAGAGAGGATAAAATTCTCTTTTCATCGAAACCCGTCATTGCAACAGCTGTGATGACTTCATCTTTGAGCTGATCAAAGAACTATCTTTCAACATCGTTGCTGCTGTAACAGTCTCTTTGATCAACTCCACGGAGTCTTTCCTTCAATTTCGTGTCTAGAGAGTTATTCTTTAATGCTACTCCTGCAGTAACAACTTTCTCGATTGTTTCCTTTATTTATGATCTGCAAACCCAAGCTTTTGAATGATAATCTTTCTTGCCAAATTAATCGAAATTAGTATCTCAATACATTATAGTTTTTTTAATTTAGCTTTATGAAGCATTGATAATTTTAAAATAAATTGAAAACTTCTCTTCTTTTTAAGTTGATTGTGATATTCGCAATATGATAATGATTTAATCATTTCATCTTTACGCTTGTCATCATGCTTCGCATTGTATTCTTTTCTCATTAAATCACACTCGTGGAGATATCATTTCTAGCTCTAAAGGTTCAACCGCTGAGTCTTTTACTGAGTCTTCTCTAATTTGTGCTCCTTAGCATTTCTTCATAGACTTTTCCTTGGATCTTTGCTGATTCTGAAAAATGGACTAGACTTCTTTCAATTTTTATTTAATAACTTTTTGAAATCCATAGAAATTACTGATGATGATTCCGTTTGTTCTTTGTCTCCATCAGATCTGGTACGTAGAATCTTGCGATATCATTACTATGATAGCGAGAAGATACGATATCGACATATGAATTTCTCCACCGCGCATAAGAGATTATCAGAAAGACCAAGGTATAGATTACTTTAAAGTAATAGATCCTGCTCTCTTTCAAGGCCAACTTTGCATAAAGATTTCTTTAGAAGATAATATTTTTGAAGTGAAGCTTGCTGACACCCTTGAAGGATGGATAATCTTGAAGATTTGAACTTTTGAGTAGATAATTTCCAATATCTTGAAGGCATTTATTGATGCTGTAATTTGAACCTGATTCAAGAGAAATGCTTTTTTTGCATGTTGTTTACTCAACATTTAAAAATTTCCATCAGGCAATTGCATATTTGAGCATATCTAAAGTGAAATATGTATCTGCAGCATTTTGAACGTTACACAGTTTATGCTTTTGAGCAGTGGAGCTAGTGTACTTTTGATTGACCATACTTTAATTGTACAAGGATGAACTTGTCCTGACTTGACTGGACTTGACTTGACTCGACTTGACTAGTCTAGATTGACACTACTGGACATTGGACTAACACTATTAGACTGAAACTTACTGGACTGACACCTACACACACAGTTTAGGCTCTTGAGTAGTGGAGAAAGAAGTTTTTTAGACTCATGTGGGAGTCAAGCAAGTAGTTTCTTAGATCATGTAGGAGTTGGGTCTCATGTGATGGTCTCTGTAACTCTTATGAGTTCACTGGACTTCTCACTGCCTGGTGAGTTCACAAACCACGATCCATCAGAGGGGCCTAGTGAAGCTACCGGGGCCGTGAACTCGGTTGGATTTATGCACAGGGTTGGCCACAGTAACTCTCTAAAGTTCACGGGGCACACGAGGTAACCTTTGGGGTACTAAATTCAGGGCCGCCAGTCCATCAATGAGTAGGTTTAAGCCTTTCCTCATGATTTATTACTGACATCAAGCTAAGGATCTGGGGGGTCTTACGCACGGTTGGCCTATCTATGGTTAATGACCAAAGAGCACACACTGCAGCCCATGTTTTCTTCATCTGCAAGGTCAAGCTCCATTCACAGGAGGGAAATTTTATTTTTTCCCTATGACACTACCGAAAAGCTATACAGACGGCATGGGTGTTACGCGTGATTAGCTGTTGAGGACTTTTTTACCCTTTAGGACTTCAAGTTAATGGCTTCATCCGCTACTAGCATGTGTATGCATACGATGTCCTTCATGGGCTTTTTAGGGCCACTGGCTTCTCGCCATTGCCTGAATGGAAATGGACATAGGATTTGTGAATAGTTGGCCGTATAGGCTTGGCTAGGCTACCTCAAATGATAAGGAACCAGCGTTGTTATCAACTTTATATGTGGTTGGTTATGTAGTTTATTCCACTGCCAAAAGATTGTGGATCAATAATTGATATTTCTCCGCTGCTAATAATGTTTTGAGAACATTCGTATCATGTTTAAAATAGTGTATCAGCTTGGTGATATTAGCAATTTTGATAAGTGATTAATGATGACAATAATAGTTGCTAATTTTGGTGATAATCATCGGTACTTGGCGATTCTGACAAAAATCTTCAGCGTCGGCGACAATCATCAATGCTTGAGAGCAATCATCAATGCTTGGCCGTGATCATCAACGCTTGATAGCAATCATCAATGCTTTGCAGTGATCATCAATGTTTGGCAGTAATCATCTACGCTTTTCATTTGGTGATCGTCATTGGCGCTTCGCATTTGGCAATGACTTGATATCTTTGAAAGCCTGCATTTTGTTCATATACACAGAAGAAATACATCCTTTGGTGAGAAATACATTTTATATTTTTTTACTCACGTCTTGCCTTCTTTTGATTAGGAAGCATTGCTCTGGGAATATTCGTAATCAAAATCATGATCTAGTGACCTTTAACAAATATACTAACACAGCATCACCTCATACTTTTTGTCCAAGATTAGCTTTGCCCCCAGTCTCGAACTAATCAGGCCTGTGTACTCTTATTTCTTCTTCTATGTCGTACACCTTAACAATTTTGCCTTTATCAACCATCTTCTGTAACTTGTTCTTCAAGCTGAAACAATTTTCCATTTGACATTCAACATAGGAAGTACATCATCTTCTTCAAGTGAATACATCCACAATCTTGGGCTGTGCAAATTCTTTCTTTATTTTCTTGGCCGTATGTTTAGTCATGTTTCTTATATCAGGTATTCCTTGCCCATTCACTTTTCTTTCTTCTCCAATTGTATCTGCTGAATTTCTTTTGAGATTCGAAGTCAACTAATTCATATAAAAATCAAACACCCTTGTAATGATCATTTCTAAGTTGCAAGCTTCTTCAATCAAATCTTGAAATGTCTGATACACTTGAGAAGCTTTGCCCTCTTTTTTAGTTTTGAAGTATTACACCGTGAATCTTCTGAGTTAAAACTGCCTATTCTTCTATCGAGTGACTATTTTCCATCGGGATCATATGTCATTTCTTTCTCTTTTATTTCATGTTTTCTATTATGACAATTTTACTATTGTCAATCATCTCCTATAGAATATTCTTTTCTTCGTTGCTTCATTTCCTTTGAATACCATAACCATGGCAGTTTGATTTCCTCTGCAGCTAGGGATTGATTCCTCATAAGAAGTATATCATCTTCTTCAATTGTATATTTCCCCTAGTCCTTGAATTGTCCAAACTTTTTCTCTACTTTCTTATTTGTAAAATCGCTGATGTTTTCTTCATCGAAAGATTCAATTCTTTAATTTTTGACAATCCTTCATTTTTCTTTTCTTTCTTCAGCTATATCTGGTTATTTGTTATTGTTCCCTTAAGACTCTTGAAATAGCCGATTCATATGAGAGTTGAGTAGCTTTACTTTGACTCTTGCTCTTCTACTCTGAAAAGTTGTGACGATTTCCCATGGGTTCTTTATTGACTGATGAATTTGTTAATTTGCTAATTAATTCATCTACTTGTTGGCGAGCAACGTCTGATTCAGTCGAATTAACTTCTCATTTAAAGGCTTTCCTTAGGGTTCACTATTGTTCACTGTAGTCGCTGTTGGAAGAGTAGGGTCTTCAGTTACACATTCATCTAGTGAAGGCTGATTAATATTTGCTGGCGAATTTTCTATTTTCTGAACACTTCAAATGTACTGATATTAAATGAGAAAGTAAAAACTACATTGTTGATGCCGTCAAAGAGGATAAACCGACAGATCGAACCCTTCATTTTTCATTTGATCAAACCTTTCATCAAATCTCAGCTGTCCCCTTCAGCCTGCTCAAATCATCATTGTGCCTGTGTGCATAACACCCTTTACCTTTGCGTGGATTTGCATAACCGATCATAGTTTACGCGAGTTGGGCAAAGGGCTTAACACACTTAGTCAGTCTTATGCTGCGTAGATGTGCACAACCTCACATACTATTTTTGCGGCCCCGCACAACCGGTCACGCAAATGCATTAATATCTGCCCTTTAAATCATTCTTCTTTATGTATCCTTTCTTTTTAATCTTCTTTCTTCTTTCTTCCTTATCTTTGATATCTTCTCATCTCTCAAAAAATGTACTTTGTTTTTAGAGATGAAGTGGAGGATGTTTCCACTGAGAGTCGCCATTTTAGCATCTATACAGATGCCAAAAAATGATAAATGTTCTCTGAATATTTTCTAATTTACCATTAAATAATAAGTCCCCAGCAGAGTCACCATTTTGTTTCGAAAAAGAAACAAATGCATTCGATTTTGGGGATTTATTCAATAATAACAAAGAATTTGATGAGAGAACAATGATCACATTTATTTTGAGTTCATTTACATCCTCGGATTCCCTTGATTCTGAAAACAGAATACAATCAATTAAAGTAATAAATGAAAGATAAGACAGTCTGATGGCAATTTTATTAGCATTTTGACACTTTTTGATCACGTCTCCAGGGGAGATGGGTTGTGTAGGCTTGAAGCCCTTGATCTGACCCTTGAGATAAGTTCTGATCATCCTTCTATTCATTCTTCCTTGATCTGACCATTGAGATCAGTTCTAATCATCCCTCCATTCATTCTTTCTTGAATCCTCCTTGAAATGTGGAGCGACCATCCCTTGAAATGTGGAGCGGTGATCATCCCTTGAAATGAGGAACGATGATCATCCCTTGAAATGTGGAATGGCGATCATCCCTTGAAATGTGCAGGGTGATCATCCCTTGAAATGTGGAGCGGGGATCATCCATTGAAATGTGGAGCGGTGATCATCATCCCTTGAAATGCGTGGATCTTCTATCATACTCTCCTTTCTCTCTCTTCTCTGTAAATTCCTTGATACTCAACTTCTGAAGGTGTGGGGGCCATTTGTTTAAAGGTAGAAGTATATAGGCTTAAATAAGGAACATAGAGTGCATGAGGTTTACTTTGGGACAAAGGCTTCCATCAAGACAAAGTCCACATGCAGTGGCACACCAAGGAGGCTTCAGGACAACATAAACATGTCTTCAAGACGGCCCTCCATGGGAAGTGGGGTTGGAAGACAAGTCTTAGGACATATTCTCCATAGGAAATGGCGTTGGAAGCCAATCCTTAGGACATCTTCCACAAGAGGTGGCGCATGGAGAAGGCTTCTGGACATGTTTCCATAAGAAGAGGCACTTCAGGTCTTATCTTAAGACAATGTTCCATCAGAAGAGGCGTTGGAAAGTTTTCATCAAGACAATCTTCCACTTGATGTGGCGTAAAAGGCAGATGTTAAGACAATAATTTCCTTTCTTCTCTTCACATCTCTTCATTCCTCTTGTGTCCCAACCTACCAATTGACCAACCTCTTGAATGAAGCATGGGGAGGGGTATTTATAAGACTTACTCTCTTACATAGTGGTGATCACCACCACTTTTCCCTTCACATAATGTCCATCTTCCTCTCTTAAACAATGGTGTCCACCAATTCCCCTTTAAATGGTGGTGTACAACCACTTCTTTCTCCATACAAAGCAATATCCATCCATTCTCTTTTTATCAAAATACCCTCACTCACTCCCTTTTACCAAAATACCTAAATTAGCCCCGGATACTGATTTTTATCAAAATACCTAAAATACCCCTGGATACTGATTTTTAACAAAATACAGAGTGAATGACACTAGGAAAGTTTCGCACCATGGAATTCTCTGACCACTGTAATGAAATATTTTTTGTGCCTCAATAATACAATATCAGAGTAAGCAGAAATAATGACAAATCCATAAAAATATCATCAACCTCATCCAGGATATACGATGAAAAGACATAGCAAGCTAATGTCATGTACTGAGAAAGTAATGTAAATTGGATATGTAATGTGGAAACATAATAAACCAGATATCAAATATCAAGGATGCAATACAATATGCAAGTTGTAAGAGCTACGAATACCATTAGCCTCATTTAGGTCATATAAATACAGAAACATAACAACCCAAAATGGCATATGTCGATTATGTAATGCAATATACAATATGTGGTGCAAATGAAATGACCAAGCTATAGTGTGAAGTTAGGATAATAGTACTTGGTATCACAGGTTATGGGGCCTATCATAGATGACTTCTATCCAAACCAGTCCGATACCTAAATTTGGATAGATAGACTCAATGTGGTAAGCTCCTGATCTAAGGTTAGTCGAGTGCCCCAACTGACCTGGCTATTGCAAAAGTACACATAACAATTAGTTGTGCACCACCAGCCTGAGCGGATAATGAATGAATATATGCTGAGTATGCAACTCCTTCTCCACAAATTAGTACTGTACATCTTTGGAATCATCACCGGTGTCTGGTACACTTTATGCCACCTACCACCCCATCAAGCGTACAACTGGGTAAGTGGAAGAGACCTCACTATCCACCTACCAATATCGGGCCTAGCTCGTAATCAGCAGACCCATTCCTCAAGCTGGTCAGACTCAGCGTAGCATTGCCTACTCCCTCATGTAGGTAAGGCCACGCCCCCTTCCAACTGATCACGAAACAGTAGGAGACGTGACCTATTGGTATACGACCCTCATGCGCTCATATATATCTACTCAGTCTCGACGTTGGAGTGTCCTCTGGTACCTAGAGAGTTTAGAAAATTTCACCCAAGGATATCTATGACACCCTATGTAGAAAAAGATTTCTGATGTCCCATCTAGCCATCCATGACATGCCTGTGGAGACGACGGCCTTGATGTCGCTAGGGCGTATCGTAATCACAATCACACGATGTAAGATGTATGAGTCATGTAGTCTAATCATGCACCAATCCTACGTATACCGTGTGCTCATGTGAGATAGATTCGCCTATCAGGGAGTCTCATAAACTACCGACACTGTGGCATATGCAATGGTAAATTATATCTCATAACAAATATACAGATGATGCTTATGGGCATGTATCATGATGCTATGCTTTCACATACTCATAATCGGTATCAATAACTAGCATCGACAATCGACCTCGGTAATGTGGACATTTAACCAACGTTACCCCTAAGGAATGACCCACATAGAGTCTAACATATAGTGGACCCATGGCCTCACACAAGGGCCAAATATACAACACCATGGGCCTCACTCAAGAGCTTAATACACATCACGATAGACCTCTCACATGGGCTTAATATACATCACAACGGGCTTCATCGTCTGGCCCTCAAATACACCACAATGGGCCTCATACATAGGCCTCATATACATCATATTGGGCCTTAAACACGGGCTGAATACATATTACAATGGGCCTTAAATATGGGCAGCATATACATCACAGTAGCTCACGATAATCGGCCTTAATATTTGGACTCGACAATCGACCTTGATAATCAGAATCGGCCTCGATAATCGAAATTGGCTTTGATAATCGACCTCGACAAATAAGAATTGACCTCGACAATCAGAATTAGCCTCAATAAATCAGAATCGGCCTCGACAATTGACCTCGACAGTTGGAATTGGCCTTGATAATCGACTTATACAATCCGCCTTAACAATTAAAATTGACCTCGACAATCGGCCTCGACAATTGGAATCGGCCTCAATAATTGGCCTTGGCAAACAAAATCAGCCTCGACAATCAGAATCGAATTTGACAATCGAAATCAGCCTTGACAATCAGAATCAGCCTCGATAATCAGAATCTGCCTCAACAATCAGAATCGGCCTCGACATCAGAATCGGCCTATACAATTGACCTCGACAATTGGAATTGGCCTTAATAATTGGCCTCGACAATCATAATTGGCCTCGATAATTGGAATCAACCTTGACAATCAAAATTGACCTCGACAATAAAAATCGACCTCGACAATCAGAATCAGCCTCAACAATAGAAATCGAACTCGATAATTGGAATCGGCCTCGACAAACAAAATCAGCCTCGACAAATTAGAATTAACCTCGATAATCGGCTCGACAATCAGAATTGGCCTCGATACTCGACAATCAGAATTGGCCTCGATACTCGACAATCAGAATTGGTTTTAACAATCAAAATTGACCTCGACAAATCAGAATTGGACTTGATAATCGAAATTGGCCTCAATACTTAGCCACGATAATCGAAATTGGACTTGACAATTGGCCTCAACAATTGGTATTAACCTCGACAATCAGAATTAGCCTTGACAATCGGAATCGGCCTCGATAGTCAGAATCAACCTCGACGCAAGGCAACGTCCATAAATGGATGGCCGATGACGAATCAAGCAATATCAATGGGGCCCAATAATTTGGGTTAACCCACTAGAGAATGATGAGAATGGGCCTAACCAGGCTAAAGAGAAGGTCACAATGTAGACATTTAGCTATCACTACCCATCAATGTGGACATTCAACCAACATTTCTCCCAAGGAGTGGCCAACATAGGGTCAAACGTACAGTGGGCCCACGGTCTCACACAAGGGCCTAATGTACATTATCATGGGCCTCACTCAAGGGCCTAATATACATCACGATGGGACTCCACAAATACAAAAAATTAGGCCTCTTACAAGGGCCTCATATATCACATTGGGCCTTATCAAATGAGCCCTAAGTACATCACATTGGGCCTCACCAAATGGGCCCTAATTCATCAAATGAGTCGTATCAAATGGGCCTCAAATACATCAAATGGGTCGAATCAAATGGGTTGTACCAACTACACCATTTATCCATATGTAAGGATCAATTTAGAGCATTATCCAAAAAAATTAATCATATCAAAAGGTCATCTGGACCATACCACAAATAACGCTGGAGATAATGATTTTCCACTATCAAAACCTCAATGAGCTCACCATAGAGTTCATTTACCATCCAGTCTGTTCATAAGTTCACAAAGACCTGAACTGGGAGGAAAAACAAATATCATATTGGTCCAAAACTTCTGTAACTAAAGGGGTTTCAATGGTAGATGTTTAATCCCACTGTTTCTGCAGTGTGGTCCACTTGTTAATTAGATTTATCTTATTTTTAATCTCAAGCCCTAAAATTATCTCTCAAAATGGTTGGACGGTGTAGATATAGCACCTGCATCATGGTGGCTGGTCAGATGGTGCAGCTGCATCATGGTGAGACCACACATGGCACTATCCAAACGGACGGTGCTGTTGAAATAAGTATATCAAGGCAGGGTGCTCGATCTGGATGGCATAGATGAGTCGCATACCTCATTGGGGGTTCCACGTCCCAGCTGGATGGTGGGGACCCCACACGTGTGGCTGGGTCACACCATCCAGTAAAGGATGGATGGTGAAGATAATACCCGTACATTAAGGCGAGATCCACAGTTCTTGCTGGCATTTGGTACGCTAGCCAATCCCTTTCCCAATCAGGTGGTCCCCACGTGGGGCCCACCACATATTATATTAATATATATATATATATATATATATATATATATATATATATATATATATATACATGGGTCCAGCATCCAAGCCCTGGACGGCCTAGATGCGAACACGCTACACGGTGGGGTCCCATCGTCTCTAATAGATGGTGTAGATGAAACACATATTAGTAAGGTCCACAATAATAGGATGGAGAGAGAGAGAGAGAGTAAGAGAGATAGAGAGAGAGAGAGAAATGTGAAGGGGAGGGACCCCACCACTATTGGGCCCTCCCTATATAATGCATATATCAAGTGGGTCCCACAACAAGTGGGCCCTTAAAATAAGAATCAACGGTGGATCACCCACATGTGGTGTAACACCCCGTGTTTTCAGGACCCGAGTATATGACTCATTTTTCAAAAACCCTGGTGTTAACCATAAACGATGGTCAAATTTGAGTGTATTTTTTTTCGTTTATCAGAGTAAGCAGATGAGCGTAGAATGGACAAGCAAGCATAAGAAAAATTTTCATTTCATTTAGAATATACAAGTGGTTACCCATAATGACTTATACAAACTAATGTCTCAACATCAACGATTACAAGATTTGCATACATAAGAAATAACAGAAAGCATATAAATGCAAGTCGCATGACCACACCTCCTCTTAGCAATACGGTCGCGCATCCATGGCACCTGCATAGCTCCTCATCAAGTTTGAACAAATACATTATCTGGGCCACCTGTTCTACCTGTACGGTTATATATTTGATGGATGAGTGGTCAACTCCGTGTGAATTTCCCTCAAGATTTCACACCACCGCATTAAGTAAGCATAGTTATAGAATAACAAAGCAATCAAAATAATACATGATGCAGTCTTTTTAAATGCATGAATGCATATGCACATCGGCCTGGGGATACACATCTAGCCGGAATTGGGCTCGTCACCCATGCAAATCATCGACCTGAAAAAAATATCCAGACGATTTATGCCCCGGGAAAAACATCTAGATGGGCGAATATGACTGGTCATCAGCGCAACACTCAGCCTAATCGCATGGTTATGATAATTCAAGCCATCATCATAAATCGAATGACTGGTCATTAGCGCAACACTCAGTGTAATTGCATGGGCATAATGATCCAAACCATCGTATATATGTCATGTATGCTTGATTAGCTAAGTCATTATTAGTCTATTTATAGCCACCCAATTTAAATAATCTCATGGTCACTATGGGGGGTACATGGCCCAGCATAGGTCGATGGCTCGGGCATAGTGTCCCATTACCACCATCCCTGGCCCATGAGACTACCAACTTAGGATGTTTAATGGAACCTGATCAACTTGTGGCCAATCATATTCAGTGTATGTGGCTTATCATCGCACAGTTGCATGATATAAAACATCGAACCCATATAGATCAAATACCAAAATGCCACATAGGGTGATATCGAAACAAGCCACATGGGGTGATATCAAAACAAGCCACATAGGGCCATTATCAAAATAGGTGACATAGGGAAGTATTGAGGCATAAAAATAATGAAGGATTGAAGTAAAGGAAGATTGAAATTGAGAAAGAAAAATTGAAGAAAATGAAGAAAAAGCAAACTTGAGGATGGTTTACGCAGGTCCGTGCAAAGGATATCAGTTGCGCAGAGCTGCATAACCAAATAAGTGTTGCACAGGACTGCAAAACTAAATGCGGGTTGCGCAGGTCTGCACAATGAGTTCCAGGAATGATTCTTCATAAAAGATCTTAAACACTAAAAGAAGAATCCCATGGGCCCAAAATCAAGGTATCACATGTGCGAAGGTCTATAAATACCCCCTCACCTCCTTCATTTGGACCGATTTAAGATTTTTGAGAGGAAGCGGAGCAAGAAGGGAGATTGAAGGTGAGAGAGAGAGAGAGAGATTGTGATTTGCGCAGGTCCGTGCAACCAACATCAATTACGTGGGACCACACAACCAGACTTCCCTGTAGTCAGTGAAGATCAAGGGCTGTTATGCTGTCGGATTATTTGAAGCCTTTGAAATCCTTCTGTTCAAGTTTAAAGGAGAATAATCAGTAGAAGGGCATATTCCTCTTAAGACCTAAGAGATGACTGAAACAAGCGTCGAAATGCTGCCGAATTTAATATCTGATTATGACATTTGAACTTAGAATAATTTCTTTCTTTATAATAATTTGTCTTAGAATCAAGGGACATTAGAAGGATGTAAATGAACTCGGTATTAATAAAGTATGATGATTGTTTCAAATACCCTTTCTTTGTTACATTTAAGTAAGATAATCCCCCAAATCAGATGCATTTTTTTCTTGTTCGAAATAAAATGGTGACTTTGCCGAGGACCCTTTTATCTTATTTAATCTTAACAGTGAAATCGTTATGAAGCTTTCATCATAATTTGACATCTGTAAGACGCTAAAATGGTGATTCTCAGTGGGAACATCCTCCCCTTCATCTCTAAGATAGATTATTTAATTCTTCAACAACTAACTACAATTATGTGTCATGTTTGAAGTTTCTGCATCCGATTATAGCTTACATCTCATGACAACTTCTATGAGAAAGGTGAACTTCCGATTTACTTCAACTGGGTTCGTGATAGAATAGGCACCGGATCAAATACCGAAGCAACTGGCTCAAATCCTTATAACCAAAAGTAGAAATATTCGAGTGATAGTGGGGGTAACATCTGCCTCATCTAAATCACTGAGAAGTGATGATGGTTGGACTGTTGTAACGTCTCGCAAGACAAGGGCATGAAACGTAGGGTGCCTTAGAGTGAATTCATTTTCACCAAGAGTCAGGAATCTGACAACGACTCTGGGTATTTCAAAGGCCATATGGATAAGAGAACAAAATGGTAAAGCACTAATAACAAGCTCGCTAGTATTTGCATCATCCTAGGCAAATTCACCATTGTTCATATCACCTCACCCGGTTGATGGTAATGAAAGCATGAAAAGGTCGAACCCAGAAAATATGACGACCATAGAAGACTATATGGATGAGATGGTAGGAGCACAAAGAGAACTAATAAATGAGTGCAGAGACCTTAAAGAGGCTTTAGAAAACCTTGCACATGATGTAGCCCGAATAGCAACTCTTCCGATGGTAGGCATGATGAATACACAAGGAAGTCATTCTGAAAACTCTTAATTACAAGAGGCGAAATCACAGGGGTGTAACATCCCAAAAATCGGGGGTCGAGTAAAAACCCAACTCCCGAGTTTCAAAATGTTATTTATACAACATAGATATGTATGATTGAATGTTGTCTGTGTTAATGTATTAAACATGAGTGAGATTAAGCCAGAACAGCATATCATACTCCAGAGACAGTTAAATTTACAAGCGGAAGACTGTGATAGTATGTATAACATATATAAACTGTTGTATGTCTCCAGAGTGCGAACATGTTACCAGGTTATATACGTACATGTATACTCCAAAAGTAAACAAAAATAATATACATGAGTACTCTAAAAATATAAAATGATAAGTGTCAAGGTATCTAATCAACCTCCCAGTAATCCCGTCAATCAGAACACACATAAAGGAGGGATCCTCCTCATCATCATCAAGTCCAGCTCTGCTTCTCAAGCAGCACCATCATCTGCAACCAAAATAGGGACTGGTGGGTGTCCGAAAACACTATCCCGTAACGTGGGAGTGAGTAGCTAACTCAGTGGAATAATAGAGCAAAGATTAGCATGTTCTTAAATCAATCATGCGATAATAGTAAAGCAATGAATCAAACATTCCTAATACTGTTATTAATGCAATATGACATGACATGATGGATGCCCTCACCGACGATCTCCCTCATACGACACCATCTTCGTCCGCGGCATGCTTGCGTACCGCTCAGTGCTCCACATCTTTTAGGCATATGCAATGTGATGGTGATATGATTACCGAGTTATTATTAGTCCATTTATACAGCAAGATTGGGAAACTAAGGTACTTCCCTTATATCAATCCCAACACAGATCCTGTCTAGGGTCGTCACTCCTAGTAATCTCATACGATGTATATTTTGTAGGTCGCTACAAGGGCTACCAGGGCTGTTGCTCGCACTCGTTGCACCGCTCTCCCATCACCTTATCAATACAGGCCTACTGTACTCTCACTGCTCCGGAAGGGTCATCGCGTCCCGTAGACTCAGAATACGCTTGAGGTCACTACAAAGGGCTTCCAGGGCTGTTGCTCGCACTTGTTGCACCGCTCCCCCATCACCTTATCAATGTAGGCTGACAACAAGAATATAGTGTCCCATACCACTATAATCTGCTCACGAGTCATAGGTGCTTACTGGTCACTAAAGGGAGGTTTGTGGCCCCAGCGTAGGCCGACGGCTCGACCACGGTATCCCATACCACCATGCCCGACTCATGAGTCTTTTTGGATCAAGGTACCATGGTTGACAGGGTGTTCAATGGTAAGTTCAGTACCCTAGGTTCAAGCAGTTATGACACATACATGGTGAACATACAATGGCCAGTCGGGTTACTTGACGGGCTCAACTAGCACGAGCGCATCTCAAGTTGAATGACATAAAGTGCATAAAATACCTTGTGTGGCCTAACCACTGCCGCCAACTCCAAAACACGACTCGTGTTCATCGACGCGTCGTTCGTGGCAAAGATAAGCCAACCAAGAATTTACTCAGATGCCGACTGGCTGGACTAGGTATAGTCCCAACCAATTATGAATCCACATCAGCAATCATGTAAGAGTATTGGAAATGAAATACAGCAATGTGAGCATGTTAATACATGTTATAACATACAACTTAAGTAAATCATCTAACACATGCATTTCATACATATAATGAAATCATGCATTTAGCTAACATGTAGGAAATCATTTACATCAGCATATCATTTGAGAATTCAATCTCAAACTAATTCATAACACCATTTAATTCAATGCATACTAATACAAACACTTATACAAACACTTAAACTACACACTTAAGTCTACATATAGTATGTCGACTCAAAGTGCGCATTTAGGCGAATATCTTCGCTAAACTAATTATGCATGTATTCCTAATATCCTATGCGACAAGAAGCCATGTCAATCACATCAGAAAATTATGGATTAAAACAGTATTCCCTACAAATGACTAAAATGCCCTAAATCTCATATTCTTCGTCTGCTTACGAAACAGGAAACGGACAGCATGTTGTACATGTCAAACGGCGTTGCCGTCGATAATCTACTATTAAACGACATTGAAAGCGTTGGAAACAGTCAATCAAAGCGTCTAAAATCTGTACCTTTTCTCCTATAAGGGTATTGATTCGAACGGAGCGTATACGCTTCGTCTACGGTGAATCGGGAACCTAATATACAAGATGCATCAGCTACTTCGTTATGGAAACTAAGGAACCTCAAATCAGCAACTATTTAGGGTATTTTCTTACCTAGAAGTGAGGCGAAATCATCGGCAAAGTGATTTAGGTGTGTTGCTTAGGCACTTGCAACAGGTAGCACAAGCAGCAGGAAAAACTCTCCCACTCTCTCTCACCTTTTCTCTCTCTCAACCTAGGGCTTTTTCTAAATTCGGATGGGAGAGATATGAGAGGGTTTCAAGCCCTTTTATAAGCCCAAACATACCCAAAACAGGCTTGGGAACAAAGTTTACTTGATGCCTAACCAAATCGGGGCTGTTTCGGTCCAAAAGGACATTTTTGGTGGTCCCCTGGCCGAACGCGATCGGACTTAAGTTCATACATGTTAGATGTCACTCTCATCCCATTTTCAGACCAGTAGTAATTGTAGATCGCACGTGGCGATCCAGTTTCAGTTCAGCGGTCACCGCACGTAGATCAGGTCTACAAGTCTCATGATATGAAATAGAAATTTTTCTTGATCCGAGGGCGTAATTTGGCTAAATTCTGACGGTCATAACGCTTAATACTGACGCGTCAAGTCGTGTGCCAGATTTGAATTTTAAATTCCAAATCTAACCCTATTCTCACTCTCTTCAGTCCAGGCTCAATGAAATAGCATGTGAATTTCGGTTGGACTTGATTTTTGAAATGATTGTCAAGTCCAGCTAGGCGGTTATAACGGTCTAAAATTGTAGATATCGAACTTTCGACGCGCAGTCTAGATCCAATACAAAGTTTCAAAGAGGTCCAGAGAACAAACCAGTTTAGAGTTTGATCCGAGGTTTTAGAGTATTATAGCGTCATTGGTTCTACTCACTTTGGGTCTCGTAGAACATATTTAAAGTGATCAGGGACTATTTCCCAGCTACTCTAGCGTTGCGCTAGCTAACTTATGCTTAGTTTCTAAAGGAATTAATCCTAAGTGATTTCTTTGACTATGGAATTGGGTTCTGAGCGATTTCCCAAGTGTTTTATTTGACCCATTGCCTAAGGACGTCTAACCCCAGGTTGGCAAAAATTCGGGGTGTTACAAGGGATCTAATTCGGGTATAAGGGCCATAACACAAAGCGAGACGAGGAAAATTGTTGAAGAAGTTGTCAAATTAGAAAGGAAACGCAGGATTACTGGCCCTTTCAGGTGTCGTACGCCATATCCAAGGGAGGTGGATGATATTTCCTTTCCAGCCAATTTCAGACGCCTAGATTTTTAAAAGTTTGATGGAAAAAGATCTCTGGAGAAACATTTAATGCACTTCGTTACTAGCATGGGGAATTTCTCTACAATACCACAGTATTGCTTAAGGTTGTTTGGGTCGTCATTAACGGGAAAAGCGTTTTAATGGTATTCTAGTTTGGTTCGAGGGTCGATTTACACTTGGGAGCAAATGCAAGACGCTTTTGTAGAAAATTTTTATTCGCCAGTGTGAGATGTCAGTATTATTGAGTTGTCTTCTGTGCGACAGGGTGAAAGTGAATCAGTAGGTAAGTTTATAGATAGGTGGAAGGTAATGGGAACTTTGTGCGAACAGCTACCAGGTGAACATGAACAAGTCAAGATGTGTTTGAACTCTATGAAGACAGAATTCATAGCTGAACTTCCCAGTGCTGACATCAGAAACTTTCATGATTTAACCACTAAGGCTTATGCTTTAGAATTGGTAAATCGAATTGCTCCAGCATTTTGCCATGATACAGCTCAGAGGGCTCACAGCAAGATAATAGTAAATACTGTTAATTGTGATATGCAGCATAACAATGTAAGGGATTTAAAGAAAGAAAAAACAGAATAAAAAGAAGGATCGATTCAACTAGGAAGGTATAAAAAATCCAAGGTGCTTGATTCACATGAAGGGTTCGCATTCGATAAAGAAGATGTCATCCCAATGATGGACCAGCTATTGAAGGTCAGCGCGATAAAATTGCCAGAGCCCAAACGCCCCGAAGATGTGATAAGAATTGGAGAATGACATTTTTGTCACTATCATCGCTTAGTGGGACATCCAACGGAGGATTATCATATGTTGAAAAGTATAATACAACAGATGATAGATAAAGATGAAATAATAATTGGAAAGAAGACAACCAAGAAGGCCATAAAAAGTATGGGTTTTGACCGTGAGGAATACATCGGCCTAAATCATAAGTGGGGAATACAAGTTATTATTGGGGACGTCAAGAGAAGCAAAGAAGATTTCCAGATATGGGGGCAAAGTCATCAGTAAATATGATTATGGTTTAGCAGCTGGCAGAAGAAAATTCTAGGATGGTAGAACGTCCTGAGGAAGCTCTGAAACAGATGGAAGATGGAGGGCAACCGACGATAGACAGTTTGTAAGAAATAAACTTGGGTACAAAAGAAGAGCCACGAAACACGTTCATTAGTGCTGGCCTTTCCGAATAAGAATCCGCAGAATACGTTCAACTTCTCAGGGAAAATAAAGATGTATTCGCTTGGACATATGCAGAGATGCCTGGCTTAGAGCATTCTGTAGCATAGCACCGATTGAATATTTCTAAGGAGAAAAGGCCAGTTAAACAAGCTCAAAGGTGATTTCATCCGGACCTGGTCCCCCTGATTGAAGAAGAGGTCAATAAATTGATAAAGGTCGGGTTCATAAGAGAGGTTAAATATCCCAAGTGGATATCGAATATTATCCCGGTGAGGAAGAAAAATGGACATGTCAGGGTGTGCGTCGACTTTAGAGACCTGAATGAAGCCTGTACAAAAGATGATTTTTCGCTCCCAATAACTGAACTACTGATTAATAGTACAACTCAGTATGTTGTCATGTCCTTTATGGATGGTTATGCAGGATATAATCAGATTCGAATGGCCCCTGAAGATGAGGAAGTGATAGCCTTTAGGACTTCGTTGGGAATTTTCTACTATAAGGTTATGCCATTCAGACTCAAAAATTTTAGGGCTACATATCAGAGAGAAATGCAAAATATTTTTCAAGATATGATGCACAAGCACGTTGAGTGTTATGTTGATGATTTGGTATTCAAATTGGGAACCCATCAGGAACATCGTGAGCACTTGGCGTCAGTTTTTCGTCGGCTTAGAAAGAAACAATTGAAGATAAATCCTGCTAAATGCGCATTTGGAGTGTCCTCTGGTAAATTTTTTGGTTTTGTTGTCCAGCATAGGGGCATTGAGATTGATCCAGGGAAAGTCAAGGCCATTCAGGATATGCCACCACCGAAGACACTAAAAGAATTAAAGAGTTTGCAAAGAAAAATGGCATACATTCAACGTTTCATTTCGAATTTGGCAGGGAGGTGTCAGCCGTTTTCCCATTTGATGAAAAAGGATACAAAGTTCGTATGAGATCAAGCCGGTCAGAATGTGTTCGATTCAATAAAAGAATTGCTGAAACAGCCGCTAGTATTGGCAGCCCCAGTGAAAGGAAAACCGCTTATTTTATATATATCTGCAGCTAAACATTCTTTAGGAGCTTTGTTGGCGTAAGTGAATGAATTCGAAAAAGAAACCGCTCTTTATTATTTAAGTCGGACCCTAATAGGGGTAGAATGCAATTATTCTCCAATCGAGAAGGAATGTTTGACATTGATATTTGTGGTACAAAAGTTGAGACATTATTGTTTATCTCATCATATAACGTTGATTTCAAGAGCCGATCCGATAAAATTTTTTATGACGAGATCAATGTTGTTCGGAAGGTTAGCCAAATGAATGCTACTACTTTCAGAATATACTATTATGTATGAACCAGCGAAAGTGGTAAAAGGGCAGGTAGTGGCGGATTTCCTTACAGCGCATCTTGTAGTAGAATCTGAGGCCATTAGTGATGATTTTCCAGATGAGAAGTTTACGTTAGCTGAATCTTAGAACCCGTGGCAGATGTATTTTGATGGTGCTTCTCGAGTATCGGGAACGGAGGAAGGAGTGATATTCATTACTCCCTAAGGTGATTTATTACTTTATTCCTTTACGTTGGGAACTGTATGTACGAATAATGAGGCTGAATACAGAGCCCTGATTATTGGAATGAAAATGGCTAAAGAAATGAAGATAAGAACCCTACATATCTTCAGGGATTCTAAATTGATTATAAATCAATTGACAACTGAATTTGAGATAAGAAAGAAAGAGCTTTTGCCATACTATCGGAAGGCACAACAGTTACTAGAACAGTTTTCCCAAGTTGAAATCAAGCATATCCGTCAGTTAGAAAATGCGAGAGCAGATGCTCTGGCCAGCTTGGCAGCGCTCTGTCTTGTCCAAGTCGAAGCCCTCTTCAAATGACTATAGAAGAAAGAAGATTTTTACTGTCATCAGAAGCCATTGAAGAAATTACTGAAAGTCTTCCTGTGTCGTGTCTAGAGATCACAATAGATGATTGGCGTCAGCCTTTCATCGACTATCTTAAGTTTAATATCCTACCAGAAGAACCTTCGCAAAGATACCAATTTAACCAACAGTCAAGCAGATTCGTCATGTACAGTGAGGTGTTGTACTGAAAACCTTATAACGGAATGTTGTTGCGTTGCTTAGACAAATAAGAGGCAAACTAAACATTACGAGAAGCACATTCCGGAGAATGTGGAGCACACTAAGCTATCGAAACTTATTTCATCGAATACATAGGATGGGATATTATTGGCCCACCATGTTCGAAGATGTGATAGATTATGCATAGTGATGCCATGAATGTTAGATTCATGGAGATGTTATACACGTTCCTCCAGAAGATCTACATCAGTCAATTGCTTCTCGACCCTTCTCTGCTTGGAGGCTTGATGTTATTGGTCTTATCAATCTGCCTTCGACTAAAGGGAAGCAATATATTTTGGCAGAGACAGATTATTTCTCCAAATGTACCGAAGCAATTGCATTGCGCAATGTTAAAGAGAAGTATGTGGTCAATTTCATTCGATACGCATTAATATACCGTCATGACATTTCAAAGAAAATCATTACAGATAATGGTACTCCCTTTAAAAACAGAGGCATGGAAAAGTTATGTCAAAAATTCAATATTCATCATTCACTCTCAACACCTCATTATCCATCGGCTAATGGGTTAACAGAAGCATTTAATAAAACAATAGTCAAAATACTGAAGAAAACAGTAATAGGGAACAAACGTGATTGGGATGAAAAATTACAAGAAGCATTATGGGCATACAGGACTACTCACCGAACAATGACGAGCAACACTATATTCACTATTCTATGGTGTGGAAGCAGTGATCCCAATTGAAATACAAGTAGCATCATTGAGAGTGGTAGTACACTAGTCTATAACTGATGATGAAAATACAAAAATAAGGTTAAAAGAGCAGGATTTGCTTGATGAGAAACGTCTGGTTTCCCAACAGCGATTACAAGCATATCAGAATATCAGCTGCCTTTGAAAAATGCATCAAGTATCGTTCTTTTAAAAAGGGGGATATGGTGCTGATGTTGAAAAGACCTATCGTAGTCACCCGTCAAATAGGAGGCAAATTTGAACCTAAATGGGATGGCCCGTACATAATAAAAGAAGTATATTCCAATAGAGCATATAGAGTTGTAGATCAAGATGGGCAAGGAATCAATATACCAGTTAATGCTCGCTTTCTAAAAAGATACTGTCCATAAAATACTTTTGATTTTTCTCTAAAAAATTATTAGAATAATGATTCTGTATCAAAAGGGGGCAAGATTAATGAATAAAGAAGAAGTTCGCGAGCATATTAAGATCATGTAATAGCAGATTTTGTAGAAGGAAAGTGAACATCACCATCACCAAGTGAGCCCCACAAGATTTTGCCTGAAATTGATACTACCATCAAGCTAGTATATTATAAACAACACAGAGAGATGAATAGGTGCAATTGAAGATATTGGCAGGAGTAGTGATGTGTCAATTTCAGGCAGAAATGTCTATCATTCTGATAATAAATGATCATACTTATCGTTGTCCCTTAAGACATTTTTAAGGTAGCCTAATTAAGCCACTAGCCAATCGTGCATAAAACCTATCAAGATCGTCATTTGGGCAGCGGTGAGAAGCTAGTAGACTTAAAAATCCCGTGAAGGCTATTGTACGCATACCCATGTAGGTAACTGACAGAGCCAGTAATCAAAAGCCTAAAAGGCCAAAAATCCTCAATGGCCAGTCATGCGTAACCCCCATGCCGTCTGTATAGCTTTCCGGTAGCGTCATGGAAAATGGAGGAAAATGCCCTCCTGTGAATGGGCTCGACCTTGCAGACAAAGAAAATGAGGGCCACAATGTGAGCTTTAAATAGGCCAACCTGCATAAGACCCCCGAGATCTGCGGTTTGATTTCAGTACTAACTCATGAGGAAAGGCTTAAACCTACTCATTAATGGACTGGTGACCGTAGATTTGGTACCCCAAAGGTTGCCTTGTGCACCCCGTGAACTCTAGAGAGTTACTACGGTCAACCCTGTGCATAATTCCAACTGAGTTCACTGCCCCGGTAGCTTCACTAGGCCCCTTTGATGGATCACGGTTTGTGAACTCCCTAGGCTGTGAGAAGTCGAGTGAACCCCTAAGAGTTACAAAGTCCATCACGTGAAGCCCAACTCCACTACTCATGAGCTTAAACTATGTGTAACCAACTGACTTGAAATTGGGTACCGCTAAATAAAATAAAAATATCATATAAGAAGTTCCGCACTGACAAGCATAAAATGTTAAATGTTGTAATTATTTATTTATTAAATGTTATGTTAAGATTGTTGCATAGATAAATATGCTTGAAATTTGTTATAAATTGGAAGTTTATGAGCATTTCAATCTTGTTGATAACGTGAGTTAGGAATATATATATATATATATATATATATATATATATATATATATATATATATATATATATATATATATATAGAATCGTTGCATGTAAAGAAACATGTGCAATATTAAGATTACAAGAATATATGGCCTTGTATTCTTGTAATGGAAGTACGGTAAGATAGGTCAATCACTTGATATAATGACAGGAATCACAAAGTTTCACATGAAAAATAAAATCACAATCATATTAAGTTAGAGCAAAATATTTAATGCTTGATATCTTTTAACTTAAAGTTAAATATTTTAGAATATATTTATCCTTGTAAAGAAGATGAGTCTTTGATAACAATGTGCTTATCCTTCTGAGACGGGCGATGATGTTCTGACGTTTCCTGCTTTCTTGATGAAGGAGGATTACTTGTAACAGCCCGAATTTTTGTCAACCTGGGATTAGACGTCCTTAGGCAATGGGTCAACCAAAACACCTTGGTAATCACTCAGAACCCAATTCCATAGCCAAAGAAATCACTTCGGATTAATTCCTTTAGAAACTAAGCGTAAGTTAGCTAGCGCTATGCTGGAGTAGATGTGAAATTGTCCCTGATCGCTTTAAGTACGTTCTACAAGATCCAAAACTTATAGAATCAATGGTGCTATAATACCCTGAAACCTAGGATCAAACTCTAAACCGGTTTGTTCTCGGGAACCCTTTAAACTTTTTATTGGATCTAGACCGTGCGTTGAAAGTCCGATATCTACCATCTTAGACCGTTATGACCGCTTAGCTGGACTTGACAATCATTTCAAAAATCAAGCCCAACCGACGTTCAAAGGCTATTTCATTGAGCTTGGAGTGAAGAGAGTGAGAAAAGGGTTAGATTTGAAAATTTTAATTCAAATCTGGCACGTGACTTGGCACGTTATTATTAAGCGTTCTGGCCGTCAGAATTTAGCCAAATTTCACCCTCGAATCAGGAAAAATTTCTCTTTCATATCATGAGACTTGTAGACCTGATCTAGGTGCGATGACCGCTGAACTGAAACTGGACCGTCACGTGCGATCTATGAACTTTGCCAAACTGAAAACTGGGTGTGAGCAACATCCAGTGACCATGACCTTAAGTCCGACCGCGTTCGGCCAGGGGACCTCCTGAAGTGCCCTTTTGGATCGAAACAGCTCCAATTTGGTTATACTTCAAGTGAACCTTGTTCCCAAGCCTAATTTGGGAAGGATTTAGCTTATAAAAGGGCTTTAAACCCTCACTTATCTCACCCATCCGAATTTGCTAGAAACCCTAGCTAGAGAGAGAGAAAAAGTGTGAGATTGAGAGAGTGTGTGAGAGAGATCTTCCTGCCACCTGCACTAGCTGTTGCACGTGCCAAAACAACGTACTCCAATCACTTTCTCGACGATTCCAACGCATTTCTAGGTAAGGAAAACCCTAACCACTTGCTAATTTAAGGTTCCGTCAATTCTAATAGAGAAGTAGCTTATACATCTTGTGCATTAGGTCGCCTGTTCACCGTAGACGAAGCGTATACGCTCCGTTCGGAATGATACACATCTAGGGTAAAAAGGTGAGGATTTTAGACGCTTTGATTGATTGATTTCAAAGCTTTCAATGTTATTTAATAGTAGATTATCGACGGCAACGCTGTTTGACATGTATAACATGCTGTCCATTTTCTGTTTCGTATATGTACGGAAAATATGAGATTTAGGGCATTTTAGTCATTTGTAGGAAATACTGTATACAAGCATATTTTGCTGAAATAGTTGTCATGGCTATTTGTCGCATTAGGATATTAGGAATGCGTGCATAATTGGTTTGGCGAAGAGATTCGCCCAAATGAGCACTTTGAGTCGACATATACTATGTAGACTTAAGTGTGTAGGCTAAGTGTTTGTATAAATATTTGTATTAGTATGTATTGAGTATATGGTATTGTGAAATAGTTTTGAGATTGAATTCTTAAGTAATATGCTGATGTAAATGATCTCCATCATGTTGGTTAGAAGTATTGATTTCTTTATGTATAGGAAATGTATATGTTGGATGAATTGCTTAGTGGTATGTTATAACATGTTTCAACATGATTATATTGTTGTATTTCATTTCTATTACTCTTATATGATTGTTGATGTGGATTCACAAATGTTTGGGGCTATACTTAGTCCAGGCAGTCGGTAACAGAGTAAATTCGTGGTTTGCTTGTATTTACCACGAAGGACGCGTCGATGAATGCGAGTCGTGTTTGAAGTTGCGGCAGTGGTTAGGCCACACGAAGTGTTTTACGCACTTCATGTCATTCGACTTGCGATGCGCTCGTACTAGTCGAGCCCGTCAAGTAACCCGAATAGCCATTGATTGTTCACCCAGTATGAGTCATAACTGCTTAAACCTAGGGTACTGATCTTACCATTGAAAATCCTGTCAACCATGGTACCTTGATCCATGAAGACTCATGCATGGTGGTATGGGACACCGTGGTCGAGCTGTCGGCCTACGCTAGGGCCACAAACCTCCCCGTAGTGACCAGTGAGAACCCTACTCTGAGCAGATTGTGGTGGTATGGGACACTATATTCTTGCTGTCGGCCTACACTGATTGGTGATGAGCCCTTTGTAGTGACCTTGACTTTATCCTGACACCGCATGGGGGCGACGAGTCCTGATGCAGTCTTAAGGATAATTAGGCCTGTATTGATAAGGTGATGGGGGAGCGGTGCAATGAGTGCGAGCAACAGCCCTGACAGCCCTTGCAGTGACCTACAAATATAACATCGTATGAGATTACTAGGAGTGACAACCCTAGACAGGATCTGTGTTGGGATTGATATAAGCAAAGTACCTTAGTTTCCTAATATTACCGTATGAAAAGGACTAATAATAACTCGGTAATCATATCAATATCACATTACATGTGCCTGGAAGATGTGGAGCACTGAGCGGTACGCAAGCATGCCGTGGACGCAGATGGTGCCGTATGAGGGAGAATGTCGGTGAGGGCATCCATCATGTCATGTCATATTGCATTAACAATAGTATCTAGGAATGTTTGATTAATTGCCTTACTATTATCACATGATTGATTTGAGAACATGTTAATCTTTGCTCTATGATTCCACTGAGTTAATTACTCACTCCCACGTTACGGGACGGTGTTGCGCACACCAAATAATTCCTATTTTAATTGCAGATGATGGCGATGCTTGTGAAACAGAGCCGGACTTGATGATGATGAGGAGGATCCCTCCTATATGCAGGTTCTGATTGATTGGGTTATAGGGTTACTGATTAGATGCCAATATACTTGGTATTTTGCCTTTTTCTTACACACCCATGTATATTCTTTTTATCATTTTTGGAGTATACATGTATATGTTTAACCTGGTAATATGTTCACACTCTAGAGACCCACAACAGTTCATATACTTTATATATCTATTACATTCTTCCGCTTGCTAATTTAACTCTCTGGAGTATGATATGTTGTTTTGTTCTAATCCCACTGATGTTTTCTGCACTAATATGAACAACATTCATCCATCATTGAAAATGTTGCATAAATGATGTTCTGGAACTCGGGAGTGGAGTTTTTGCTCGACCCCCGATTTTCAGGATGTTACATTACTGCATAATATCTGTAAAGGTGGAGGAAGGTGGAATTGTAAGGGATCATTGTTGTTTACAGAAAATTCATGAACATCCGTCAGAGGAGTACCAAAAGCTACCCACCCTTTAAGGATATTGGCAGACTTTGCTTCATAAGTGGCATTTTCCAAAGAGATCCTTGTACCAAGTTGATCTGGAAAAGGGGGAGGACTCATTTTTTCAAAGTAACCAATACCCATATCCTTCTGATAGTCCCTGAGGCAAGGAGGAGGAATCCACATTTCATGATTTACTGAATGATAATTATTTACCAAGTAATGCTGATGAGCCCGCCATCGCATCCACCAGTAAGAAGCGCTAACCGGATAATTGTAGCCAGGAATTATGAAATGAGAGCCGATTTGAATGATCAGGAGTTGTTTCCATATCAAGGCCCAATTATATGGCCCAATGTCATAACTTCTCATCACTCTTGTGACAATGTCACGAGTCCCAAGAACAGTTTAATCAAAGCCAAATTGATGAGCAAACCTACTGGGGTAATATGGTTTGCCCCAGAATACATTACCTTCTCTCCACGGAAGAGTGCTGGATCTGATGGAAATAAGGAAGGAATGTTCATTAAATGAGATGGAATCATCATCAATTGTGTCCATGTCTTCAGGGTAGCTGGTCAATGGAAATTGGTGAAAGTCAATGGGGTCCTTGTTGTTTATTCTCCTTGAAATCCATTCACTTAATTCCTTAATCATATTTCTCAGTTGAAAATGTTGAAGGGGAAGTCAATTAGGGTTCAAGTATGCCCTTCCAGAATCAGCAAATGTCCAACGAAAGTATATTCCTGGCCAACCTATGAAGAAATTGAAAGTGCACCTACAAGTGCCCTGGTTTGTCAATTACAGGGTGTGTTGAGTCAATCGGACTACAGAACCTAACAGGAAGATCAATTCAAGCGTCTGCCTCCACTGGGTGTGTGGAAGCTCTCCAGAGGTAAATCATAGCCTCACATCCCATATCCCAAAACACCAAGTGATTAAAACCCTTAAAACTAAGTAGAACATCTTAGGGTTTTATTATAAGAAAATTTTTTACCAAATAGGAAAATCTTCAAGTTTTCTTACTCTTTCGATTGTATCGATTCACATTTCGATGTGATCGACCTGCTCTGTCGATGTCCTCGGCATCTCAATCGATACAATCGAGTAAGGACAAAAAGCATCCAACAACCACACATTCATCCGGACGATTTATCGATATATTGAAGTTTTAATTGATATCATCGATATTCGAATATCGATCCCATCGAAAGTGGATCGATAATATCGACAGGCATTTTTATGGCGCCCCTGTCTAAAGAAAACTACTATAAGCTTCGATATATCGATGACTATTTCAATTCAATCTGAATTCAAATATCGATCATATCGGAAGTCATTCGATCATATCGATAGTAACCACATATTTCCTACAGTAAATATTTCAGGGTATTTTAAACGTTAATCGGGGGTCATTCGAGGAAATCGATATTCTTATGTCGATGCCATCGAGTCCTGGTCGATTGGATCGAGTTTGGCACAAACTGACCAACGTGCTTATAGGTAAATCTATATGATTTATCGATCTTATCGATAAGGTCTCTATATCATCAAGATTCAAATTTCGATGACATCGACTGTTCCCTGACATATCTTTAGAACCTGAAATTCTTCAAGGCTTGTCTCTCTTGTTTTCACCTGTCGATAGATCGATCCCTCTTTCGATGGAATCGGAGTTCGAAATCTGAAAACATCGATGTGTGTCTTGATCCCATCGACCAGTTGACAAAAGGCTTCCAAAAGTGAAAATGACATTTGAGTTTGTATCATCAAGCAGTCAGTCGATGCTATCGGGAGTATACGCTTGATGATATTGACCCTGCTTGATGATATCGAACTTTGTCATAAATGTGACCGTTTTATATCTGTTGGAACCTTTTGCCTATATATAGAGAGGTTAGTCTTTATTACTGGTAGAGAAAGAAGAGAGTGCTTTTGTGTGTCTTACCCTCAGATCATATACCCAAAGCCCTTTCTCTCACGTGAGTTCATCTTCCAATCCACTCTTACCATTAATATTCAATAGAGTGGATTGGGAAATGAACTTTCGTATTCAAGGATCCTCCAGCAACTATCTTAATAGCATATCATTAAGCTGGGATGCCTTGAATGAATACATGATGAGAATCACTCTATTTCCTTATAGGAAAATTCCAAGAGAGTGGATTTCCGTCCTAACCTTGACCCAACCCGAAGCCTAGTACTGGTACATCTTTTGTGTTGCGGATCAAGGAAGCTAAAGACTCTTCATCAACAAGAAGGAGATCTTCATCACTGTGCTAAAAAGGACTCATCAACTTATCTGTAAGTACCTAGAGTCCAGAGGACACTTGTGATCATTCCTTTCTAGGTTTGTGTCTTAAGTGTTGCTCACCATTTGAAGTCCTCAAAGGAGGCCTCCGGCGGGAGTGTACGCTGTGGGTGCATTGTGTGGATCTTTGCTCTGTGGAGAGCATAAACATCCAGGTGGGTTGTGTGGACCCTTGCTCTATGTAGGCATAAACATCTGGTTAGGAGTGCACCAACAAAACTCCAGGGTTAGAGGTGAACCAAGTAGAAACCTCCGTGTAAAGGTTGAAGGTGAACCTGATTTAAAACCTTAGGTTTGAGGTAAACCCTGGGAAACCTCCTTAGTGAGATCCGGTACACTCAAGGGTTGAGTGCCGTAGCCGAGAGTGGAGTAGACAAGTAGTCGAACTATTATAAAAATGACTGTGTTTGCGATTGCCTTGTTTGTGTGATTTGCTTTACTATTTCAATATCTGAATATTTGAGATCACACCTCACACACATACACAGTCATATCCAGCATGAACTAAGTTCTACATTGCTATCTTTTGAGTAGTTTGTGTTTGGACCCTCTACTAGGCTTGGAAGCCAATAAAGTTACAATTGAGTAATCCTGATAATTGTATATCTGATAGGATTAGTGCAATAAGATTTTTAAATACATTGAAAAACTTTAAATAGTCCTATTCATCCCCCTCTAGGACATATTGGCATATTCCTACTTCAACTCAAGCGGTCTTCACCGTTATTTCAGAAATGCTAAGGAGGGCAGACAGGAAAGGTTTTAGGAGCAGAATCTTTTGAACTATAAATAACATCTCCAAAAGCGCAATAGAGAGAACACAGCACTGGAGGAGCTAGCAAATATTTTCAGCCTTCCGTCATTGCTCCTGCAACCACAAAAAATGAAGGCCTAATGGTATCCGTCTAATCGGGGTTAGGGAATATAACCAAGTTCAACCAGTAAATAAGAAAGGCGGCTAATTCGTAAGGACTGTATTCCGTAGAATGCTCTGTGTTTTTAAGAATGTTCTTTAGTTCTGAGTGATTGTAATCTGTAAAACTGCCAAAAGTATAGATACAATACCTGTAACATCCCGAAAATCGGGGGTCGAGTAGAAACGCAACTCCCGAGTTCCAAAATGTCATTTATGCAACATAGATAATGATGAATGCATGTTTTCTGTAGAATGGTATTAAACAAGATTGAGACTAAGCCAAAATAGCATATCATACTCTATAGACAGTTAAATTTTACAAGTAGAAGACTGTGATAAATACATAAAATATATAATTGATTGTAAGTCTCCAGAGTGTGAACATGTTACCATGTTAACTGTATACATGTATACTCCAAAAATGATCAAAAATAATATACATCAGTGCTCCAAAAATATAAAATGACAAGTGTCATGGCATCAAATCAACCTCCCTGTAATCCCGTCAATCAGAACACGGTCTACATAGACCCGCCTGATAACGGCCTATAGGAGAAATTTTCCTCATCATCATACAAGTTCGGCTCTGCCTCGCAGGCCGCGCCATCATTTAAAACTACAATAGGGTCTGGTGGGTGTCTAGAACACCACCCCGTAACATGGGAGTGAGTAGCTAACTCAGTAGAATCATAGAGCAAAGGTTAACACGTTATCAAATCAATCAAGCGATAACGATAAAGCAAGCAAATCAAATATTCCTAAATACTGTAATTAATGCAAGAATGAAATGACATGATGGATGCCCTCGCCAACATACTCCCTCATGAGACACCATCTTACGTCCGTGGCATGCTTTCTTCCCTCAGTGCTCCACATCATCCAGGCACATGTAGTGCGATATGAATATGATTACCGAGTTGTTATTAGTCCCTTTCATACAGCAGGATTGGGAAACTAAGGTACTTCCCTTATATAATTCCCAACAAGGATTCAGTCTAGGGTCGTAACTCCTAGTAGTCTCATACGATGATATATTTTTAGGTCGCTGCAAGGGCTGTCAGGGCTATTGCACGCACTCGTTGCTCCGCTCCCCCATCACCTTATCAATACAGGCCTAGTTATACTCTTGTTGCTACGGAAGGGTCGTCGCCTCACGTAGACTCAGAGTACGCTAGAGGTCACTACAAAGGGCTGTCAGGGCTGTTGCACGCACTCGTTGCACCGCTCCCCCATCACCTTATCAATGTAAGCCGACAGCTCGAATATAGTATCACATACCACCATAATCGGCTCACGAGTCTGGGTTGCTCACTGGTCACTACGGGGAGGCTCGTGGCACCAGCGTAGACCGACAGCTCGACCACGGTGTCTCATACCACCATGCTCGACTCATAAGTCTTAGTGGATCAAGGTACCACGGTTATCAGGGTTATCACTGGTAAGTTCAGTACCCAAGGTTCAAAAGGTTATGACCAATACAAGGTGAACATACAGTGGTCAGTCGGATTACTTGACGAGCTCGACTAGTACGAGCGCACCTCAAGCTGAATGACATGAAGTGTATAAACACCTCGTGTGGCCTAACCACTGTCATCAACCAAAGCACGACTCGGGTTCACCGACCCGCCCTTAGTGCTGAATAGAATCCAACCACGAATTTAAATTTGTTACCGACTGCCTAGACTAGAGTATAGCCCCAAACACTTGTAATTTAAATCAATAATCATATGAGAGAGACAAAATTGAAATACAAGTAATTCCAGCATGTTATCAGCATGTTATAACATACATCATAAGAAGTTAACCATACACGAGTATTTCACACATAAGGTAAACAATTCAAATACAACAACCATGGAGGAAATCACGTGCATCATCAAATTAGTTGAGAATCCAGTCTCAACGCTAATCTACAACACCATTTACTCAATAATTACTAATACATACATTTATATAAACACTTAGACTACACAACTCCAACGTACTTGACGTATGTTGATTTCAACATATAATATGACAGATCCTTATATCAAGGAGATGTCTAATACACAACAATCATGTTCTAACATTCAAAACATATGGCAGGCATAAATCATATTGATTTAGGCATTTCAACAAACACTTAGACTACGCTTAATAACATATATAGCGTACGTTGGCCGAAACATGTATTAGGGAGAATCCTTTCGCCAAATAGATCATACATCCATAACTAGCATACATGCACGGCAAATACTCATGGCAATCATATCAGAAAAATATGTACATATACAGTATTTCCTACAAATACCAAAAATACCCTAAATCTCATATTCTGCGTACGTATTCGAAATGAAAAATAGATAGTATGTTCTACATGTCAAAAAACATCCTTGTCAACAATCTACCATAAACGACATTAAAAGCTTTGAAAAATGGTAAACTAAGCGTCTAAAATCCGCACCTTACGCCGTAGAATCGCAACGAACTCGACAGAGACTCTACGTCTTTGTCTATGGCACAAAGGTAACCTGTAGCATGAAATAGGTGAGCTATTACGTCTTTGGAACTATTCTAGGCTTAAAAATAGGTTAGGGTTGGTTTAACTTACCCAAGAACGAAGTTGGAATCGACAGAATAGTGATGCAGGTGGATGGCTTTGGCATGTGGAGCAGCAGGGAAGAATAGTAGGAGGGTTCTCTCACTTCTCTCACACTTTCTCTCTCTTTTCTCTCTTCTCTCTCCTAGGGTTTCTCTCAAATTCGTATGGGATTTGTGAGAGTGAGTTTAAGGCCCTTTTATAAGCCCAAACATAACGAAAATAGACTTGAAGTTAAGGTATACTTAAGTTATAACCAAATTGGGTCTGTTCCGATCCAACGAAGCACTTCTGGAGGTCCTGTTACTAAATGCGGTCGGACTTAAGCTCTCTAATATTGGATCTAGGTCCAGCTAAGTTTTTAGTCCGGTCGGGTTTTCAGATCGACCGTGGCGGACCAGTTTCAGTTCAGCGGTCATCGAAACTCGATCAGGGCCACAAGTGCTATGACATGTAAGGGCCAACTTTCCTGATCCGAGGGTGAAATTTGGTCGAATTCTAACGGTTAGAATGCTTTAAAATGTCGCGTAAGTGACACGTGCCAAATTTATTAAAAATTGAATTAATTTTTGAAATATTTTTCTTTTCTCACTCTCTTCACTCTGGACTCAGTAAAATGGTCTCAGGATATCGGTGGAGCTTGATTTTTGAAATGATTGTCAAGTCCAACTAGGCGGTCATAATGGTCTAAGATTATAGATATTGGACTTTCGACGTGCGTCTAGATCCAATACAAAGTTTCAAAGGGTTCCTGAGAAGAAACAAGTTTAGAGTTTGATCCTAGGTTTTAAGGTAACATAGTGCCTACAATTCTATAGGTTTTGGGTCTTACAAATTGTATTTAAAGTGGTTGGTGCTTATTTCACAGGTAATCTAGTTTAGCGCTAGCTAAAACACATTAAATTTCTAAAGAATTTGGTCCTAAATGATTTCTTTGGCTTTGGAATTGAGTTTTGAGAGTGATATGGTTGACCCATTGCCTAAGGACGTCTAACTCCAGGTTGGCAAAAATTCAGGGTGTTACAATCTACCCCCCTTAAAATATAATTTCATCCCCGAAATTGGCTAAGAGTAATGAGTCCCTAGAGAGACTTTAGTATTGACATTCTAAGGAAGGTTCAAATCTTATTTAATGACCTAACCTTACGCATAACCTAAATCAACTTCTTCGATCCTGGGCGAGTGGGGAAAAGGCCAACCACGCTTCCGCTGCGCTACTCTGATTCAACAGTTGTATTAGATAATCCTAACTAGATTAGGCTCGGTACTTTCTACCCCCCTTAAAACTTAGTTCTACTTAAGGTTCAAGAATCTATGTCTTGAACCATATATCGGAACGAGGTGTAACTTAGGGCCTATCCTTGACATGAAATGGGAAATAACCTCTCACTACATTGGTCTTCCTTTGCTAATGATGCGTTCTATGGCATTGGTACCTATGGTTGTAGAAAGAAGCGTAATCTCTATTGTGATTGAGTTCAGGGGCAGGTGTGAGCTTGCGGCAAGATGTCTAATCTCTATTGGCTATATGTCCTTAACATTTCCCAAAGGGAAAGCAATAACTTTTGATTATAGGTGGTCGGGCCAACACGGAAAAAAAGTTATGTAGTGAGTCTGAGCCGGATACATAGACATTCTGCCTCGCAATGACAGAAAATATATCATATCAGTTCTTAATCCTAGTAGATGAGATCTTCTGCTTGATCAGAGCATTGGATTTATTGGTAACTACCAGGATTGTGAATGCGATTCAGACCACGAATACATCGCTTATATACAGTTCCTTTACTCCGTGTTCCCGATTGCAATAAGTCCTTGGGAGGGCACTTCTAAGGGGCGTGTTGGTTTATCCTAGCATTCAATCCGAGGGATATATAAGTTTTCTCTGAACGTGAATAGTTCTAAGTCAGGCAAGCTTCCTAAGAGTTACTAAAAGAGCCTTTGAGTATTATGGGGATCTATCAAAGGAATGAAGTCCTATTCCAACCAAGTCAAATTCCAAATCTAACCCTATTCTCACTCTCTTCAGTCCAGGCTCAATGAAATAGCCTGTGAATGTCGGTTGGACTTGATTTTTGAAATGATTGTCAAGTCCAGCTAGGTGGTTTTAACGGTCTAAGATTGTAGGTATCAGACTTTCGACGCACGGTCTAGATCTAATACAAAGTTCCAAAGAGGTCTAGCGAACAAACTGGTTTAGAGTTTGTCCGAGGTTTTAGAGTATTATAGCGTCATTGGTTCTACTCGCTTTGGGTCTTGTAGAACGTATTTAAAGTGATCAGGGACTATTTCCCTGCTACTCTAGCGTTGCGCTAGCTAACTTACACTTATTTTCTAAAGGAATTAATCCTACGCAATTTCTGGTCGAGTTAGTACTCGAGTCTAAGTACGGATTTTTCCAGGGCGTTACAATCTACCCCCCTTAACAAAAAATTTTATCCTCAAAATTTGTACCTTTTCGTACTCCTCAAGAAGCTGTGGGTAGTTCTTTCTGATCTCAACTTCTGTCTCCCAGGTAGCCTCTTCCTTAGAGTGGTGCGTCCACAATACCTTCACAAGGGGAATCACCTTGCTACGCAGTACCTTCTCCTTCCTGTCTAGGATACGCGTCGGTCGCAGGATATATGTAACATCCTCTCCTAACTGCACCTGCTCCCATCTGATGATATGGGAAGGATCAGAAACGTACTTCTTCAGCATAGAAACATGAAATACATTATGAACGCTCGCGAGAGGCATGAGTAAAGCCAAACGGTATGCCACTGCTCCCACACGATCGAGGATCTGGAATGGATCAATGAATCGCGGTGCTAGCTTCCCCTTCTTCCCGAACCGAAGGACTCCCTTCATAGGGGAAACTCTCAAAAATACATGATCCCCAACGGTGAACTCTAGCGGCCGCCGTCTCGTATCGACATAACTCTTCTGTCTGCTCTGCACTGTGAGAAGCCGACGTCTAATAATATCAATCTTCTCTGATGTCGCCTGCACTAACTCTGGGCCAATCAAGCTACGCTCACCGACCTCTGCCCAGCAATGCGGTGCGCGACAAGGTCGCCCATACAACGCCTCGTAAGGTGCCATACCGATACTCGCCTAAAAACTGTTGTTGTACGCGAACTCTGCATATGCAAGACAGTCGTCCCAACTATCCTTGAAGTCCAATGCACAAGCTCGCAACATATTCTCTAAGATCTGGTTCACCCGCTCTGTCTGTCTGTGGGTGGAAGGCAATACTGAACTTCAACTTCACACCCATAGCCTCCTGGATGCGAGTCCAGAAAATAGAAGTGAACCGCGTGTCTCTCTCTGACACGATCTCCAACGAAACTCCATGCAGACGCACGATCTCTCTGATGTACAGTTTAGCCAGCTCGTCTGCAGAGTTTGTGACTCTGATCGGTAGGAAGTGCGTCGACTTCGTCAGATGGTCAACGATCACCCATATGGAATCATGTCCCTTCCTCGTCTTCGGCAGCCCTGAAATGAAATCCATGGAAATGAAATCCCACTTCCACTCTGCGATCGGCAAAGGCTGCAAGAGTCCAGGTGGTCGGCGATGCTCTACCTTCACCTGCTGGCAAGTGAGACAACGGGACACGAACTTTGCTATGTGGGTCTTCATACCTTCCCACTAATAGGTCCTCTTCACGTCGCGATACATCTTCGTACTGCCTGGATGCATCGCGAGTCCGGTACAATGCGCAGCCTCGAGAATCTCTCATCTCAAGTCAGGGATATCTGGGACGCATAGGCGGCCACGATAATGTAATCCCCCATCCATGCCAACTCGCCACTCAGCGTCTGCATCATCACTGGCCTGCTCTCGAAGCTCAGTCAGATGCACATCATCCCTCTGCGCCTCGATGACCCGGTCATCGATCTGAGATCACACCTGTACATGTGCGATGAACTCATACGGCTCCTCTACAGTGAGTTTCTGCTCAAAGTCTGGCAAAAACTCAACCATATCCCACTCAGCAACTATCAGCGGAGCCGCAAACTCTATCGTCTTCTTACGGCTCAACGCGTCAGCCACAAGGTTCGCCTTCCCAGGATGGTAAGAGACTTCGAACTTGAAGTCCTTCAAAGTCTCCATCCATCGCCGCTGCCTCATATTCAAGTCTCGCTGCATGAATATGTACTTGAGGCTCTTGTGGTCGCAAAAGAGCTCGAACTCCTCTCCATAGAGGTAATGTCTCCAGAGTCTCAGTGCAAATATGACGGCTGCCAACTCTAGGTAGTGTGTAGGGTAATTCTCCTCGTGCTTCCTTAATTGTCTCAAGGCATACGAAATTACCCTGTCCTTCTGCATAAGGACACAATGTAATGCCCTATAAAAAATCCATACTTGGACTCGAGTACCAACTTGACCAGAAATCGCGTAGGATTAATTCCTTTAGAAAATAAGTGTAAGTTAGCTAGCGCAACGCTAGAGTAGATGGGAAATAGTCCCTGATCACTTTAAATACGTCCTATAAGATCCAAATCGAGTAGAACCAATGACGCTATAATACTCTAAAACCTCAGATCAAACTCTAAACCGGTTTGTTCTCTGGACCTCTTTGAAACTTTATATTTGATCTAGACCGCACGTCGAAAGTCCGATACCTACTATCTTAGACCGTTAGAACCGCCTAGCTGGACTTGACAATCATTTGAAAAATTAAGTCCAACCGACATTCGCAGGCTATTTCATTGAGCCTAGACTGAAGAGAGTTAGAATAGGGTTAGATTTGGAATTTGCAATTCAAATATGGCACACGACTTGACGTGTCAGTATTAAGCGTTCTGATCGTCAGAATTCAGCCAAATTACACCCTCGGATCAAGAAAAATTTCTATTTCATATCATGAGACTTGCAGGCCTGATCTACGTGCGGTGACGGCTGAACTGAAACTGGACCGCCACGGGCGATTTACAAGCACTGATGGTCTGAAAACGGGATATGAGCGACATCCAACATGTATGAACTTAAGTCCGATCGTGTTCGGCCAGGGGACCACCAGAAATGTCCTTTTGGACCGAAACAGCCCCGATTTGGATATATCTTAAGTATACTTTGTTCCCAAGCCTATTTTCGGCACATTTGGGCTTATAAAAGGGGTTGAAACTCTCATTCCTCTCTCCCATCCGAATTTGAGAAAAACTCTAGATTGAGAGAGAGAAAAGGTGAGAGATTGTGAGAGAGAGTAGGAGAGAATTTTCCTGCTGCTGCCCTACCTGTTGCACGTGCTTTACCAACATGCTCCAATCACTTGGCCGGTGATTTCTCTGCATTTCTAGGTAAGAAAATACCCTAATAAGTTCCTGATTTGAGGTTCCCTTGATTCCATAGCGAAATAGCTGATAGATCTTGTAACATCCTGAAAATCGGGGGGTCGAGTAAAAACTCAACTCCCGAGTTCCAAAATGTTATTTATGCAACATAGATATGTATGATTGAATGTTGTCTGTGTTAATGTATTAAACATGAGTGAGATTAAGGCAGAACAGCATATCATACTCCAAAGACAGTTAAATTTATAAGCGGAAGACTGTGATAGTATGTATAACATATATAAACTGTTGTATGTCTCCAGAGTATGAACATGTTACCAAGTTATATACATACATGTATACTCCAAAAGTAAATAAAAAGAATATACATGAGTGCTCTAAAAATATAAAATGACAAGTGTCAAGGAATCTAATCAACCTCCCTGTAATCCCGTCAATCAGAACACGCATAAAGGAGGGATCCTCCTCAACATCATCAAGTCCAGCTCTGCCTCGCAGGTCGCGCCATCATCTGCAATCACAATAGGGACTGGTGGGTGTCCGAAAACACCATCCCGTAATGTGGGAATGAGTACCTAACTCAGTGGAATAATAGAGCAAGGATTAACATGTTCTCAAATCAATCATGCGATAATAGTAAAGCAGTAAATCAAACAATCCTAATACTGTTGTTAATGCAATATGACATGACATGATGGATGCCCTCACCGACATTCTCCCTCATACGGCACCATCTTCGTCCGCGGCATGCTTGCGTACCGCTCAGTGCTCCACATCTTTCAGGCACATGCAATGTGATGGTGATATGATTGCCGAGTTATTATTAGTCCATTCAAACAGCAGGATTGAGAAACTAAGGTACTTTCCTTATATCAATCCCAACACAGATCCTGTCTAGGGTCGTCACTCCTAGTAATCTCATACGATGTATATTTTGTAGGTCGCTGCAAGGGCTGTCAGGGCTGTTGCTCGCACTCATTGCACCGCTCCCCCATCACCTTATCAATACAGGCTTACTGTACTCTCACTGCTACGGAAGGGTCGTCGCCTCCCGTAGACTCAGAATACACTCGCAGTCACTACAAAGGACTCGTCGCCTGATCAGTGTAGGCCGATAGCAAGAATATAGTGTCCCATACCACCATAATCTGCTCACGAGACATAGGTGCTCACTGGTCACTACGGGGAGGTTTGTGGCCCCAGCGTAGGCCGACAGCTCGACCACGGTGTCCCATACCACCATGCCCGGCTCAAGAGTCTTCGTGGATCAAGGTATCATGGTTGACAGGATTTACAATGGTAAGTTAAGTACCCTAGGTTCAAGCAGTTATGACTCATACAGGGTGAACATACAACGGCCAGTTGGGTTACTTGACGGGCTCGACTAGCACGATCGCATTTCGAGTCGAACGACATGAAGTGCGTAAAACACTTCATGTGGCCTAACCACTGACGCCAACTCCAAAACACGACTCGCGTTCATCGACGCGTCGTTCGTGACAAAAATAAGCCAACCATGAATTTACTCAGTTACCGACTGCCTGGACTAAGTATAGTCCCAAACAATCATGAATCCACATCAACAATCATGTAAGAGTAATGAAAATGAAATACAACCATGTGAGCATGTTAACACATGTTATAACATACAACTTAAGTAAATCTTCCAACGCAAGCATTTCATACATATAATGAAATCATGCATATAGCTAACATGTAGGAAACCATTTACATCAGCATATTAATTGAGAAATCAATCTCAAACTAATTCATAACACCATATAATTCAATACATACTAATACAAGCATTTATACAAACACTTACACTACACACTTAAGTCTACATATAGTATGTCGACTCAAAGTGCGCATTTAGGAGAATCTCTTCGCCAAACTAATTATGCACGCATTCCTAATATCCTAATGCGACAAGAAGCCATGTCAATCACATCAGCAAATTATGGATGAAAACAGTATTTCCTACAAATGACTAAAATACCCTAAATCTCATATTCTTCGTCTGTTTACGAAACAGGAAACGGATGACATGTTGTACATGTCAAATGGCATTGTCGTCGATAATCTACTATTAAACGACATTGAAAGCATTGGAAACAGTCAATCAAAGCGTCTAAAATCCGCACCTTTTCTCTTATAGGTGTGTGAATTCGAACGGAGTGTATACGCTTCGTCTACGGTGAATAGACAACCTGATTTACAAGATCCATAAGCTAACATGCTATGGAAATGGAGGAACACTAAATCAGCAACTATCTAGGGTATTTTCTAACCTAGAAACGCTGAGAAATCACCGGCCAAGTGATTGGAGTATGTTGCTTAGGCACTTGCAACAGGTAGCACAAGCGGCAAGGAATTCTCTCCCACTCTCTCTCACAAACTCTCACCTTTTCTCTCTCCCAATCTAGGATTTTTCTCAAATTCGGATGAGAGAGAGGAATGAGGGTTTCAACCCCTTTTATAAGCCCAAATGTGCCCAAAATAGGCTCAGGAACAAAGTATACTTAAGGTATATCCAAATCGGGGCTGTTTCGGTCCAAAAGGATATTTCTGGTGGTCCCCTGGCCGAACGCGATCGGACTTAAGTTCATACTTGTCGGATGTCGCTCACATCCCGTTTTCAGTCCAGCAGTGTTCGTAGATTGCCCGTGGCGGTCCAGTTTCAGTTCAGCGGTCACCGTACGTAGATCAGGTCTACAAGTCTCATGATATGAAATAGAAATTTTTCCTGATCCGAGAGTGTAATTTGGCTGAATTCTGACGGTCAGAATGCTTAATACTGACACGTCAAGTCGTGTGCCAGATTTGAATTTTAAATTCCAAATCTAACCCTATTCTCACACTCTTCACTCCAGGCTCAATGAAATAGCCTGTGAATGTCGGTTGGACTTGATTTTCAAAATGATTGTCAAGTCCAGCTAGGCGGTTCTAACGGTCTAAGATTGTAGGTATCGGACTTTCGACGCGCGGTCTAGATCCAATACAAAGTTTTGAAGAGGTCCAGAGAACAAGCCGGTTTAGAGTTTGATTCGAGGTTTTAGAGTATTATAGCATCATTGGTTCTACTCGCTTTGGGCCTTGTAGAACATATTTAAAGTGATCAAGGACTATTTCCCAGCTACTCTAGCGTTGCGCTAGCTAACTTACACTTATTTTCCAAAGGATCCTAAGTTATTTCTTTCCAGCTATGGAATTGGGTTCTGAGCTATTTTCCAGGTGTTTTAGTTGACCCATTGCTTAAGGACGTCTAATCCCAAGTTGGCCAAAATTCGGGGTGTTACAGATCTTCTGTATTAGGTTCACAGTTCGCCATAGACGAAGCGTATACGCTCCGTTCGAATTCACACACCTATAAGAGAAAAGGTGTGGATTTTAGACGCTTTGATTGACTATTTCCAACGCTTTCAATGTCGTTTAATAGTAGATTATCGACGGCAACGCCGTTTGACATGTAGAACATGCTGTCCATTTTCTGTTTCGTAAACCAACGAAGAATATAAGATTTAGGGCATTTTAGTCATTTGTAGGAAGTACTGTTTTCATTCATATTTTGCTGATGTGATTGACATGGATTCTTGTCGCATTAGAATACTAGGAATGCGTGCATAATTAGTTTGGGGAAGAGATTCGCCTAAATGCGCACTTCGGGTATGTAGACTTAAGTGTGTAGTTTAAGTTTTTGTATAAATGCTTGTATTAGTATGTATTGAATTAAATGGTGTTATGAATTAGTTTGAGATTGATTTCTCAATTAATATGCTGATGTAAATGATTTCCTACATGTTAACTATATGTATGATTTCATTATATGTATGAAATGCATGTGCTTGATGATTTACTTAAGTTGTATGTTATGACATGTGTTAACATGCTCACATGGTTGTATTTCATTTCCAATACTCTTACATGATTGCTGATGTGGATTCATATTTGTTTGGGACTATACCTAGTCCAGGCAGTCGGTAACCGAGCAAGTTCGTGGTTGGCTTATTTTTGCCACGAATGACGCGTCGATGAATGCGAGCCGTGTTTTGGAGTTGGCGGCAGTGATTAGGCCACATGAAGTGTTTTACACACTTCATGTCGTTCGACTTGAGATGCGATCGTGCTAGTCGAGCTCGTCCAGTAACCCGACTGGCCGTTGTATGTTCACCCTGTATGAGTCATAACTGCTTGAACCTAGGGTACCGAACTTACCATTCTAAACCCTGTCAACCATGGTACCTTGATCCAGGAAGACTCATGAGCCGGGCATGGTGGTATGGGACACCGTGGTCGAGTTGTCGGCCTACGCTGGGGCCACAAACCTCCCCATAGTGACCAGTGAGCACCTATGTCTCGTGAGCAGATTATGGTGGTATGGGACACTATATCCTTGCTGTCGGCCTACACTGATCAGGCGACGAGTCCTTTGTAGTGACCACGAGCGTATTCTGAGTCTACGGGTGGCGACGACGCTTTCGTAGTAGTGAGAGTACAGTAGGCCTGTATTGATAAGGTGATGGGGGAGCGGTGCAACGAGTGCGAGCAACAGCCCTGGCAGCCCTTGCAGCGACCTACAAAATATATTTCGTATGAGATTACTAGGAGTGACGACCCTAGACAGGATCTGTGTTGGGATTGATATAAGGGAAGTACCTTAGTTTCCCAATCCTGCTATTTGAATGGACTAATAATAACTCGGAAATCATATCACCATTACATTACATGTGCCTGGAAGATGTGGAGCACTGAGCAGTATGCAATCATGCTACGGATGAAGATGGTGCCATATAAGGGAGAATGTCGGTGAGGGCATCCATCATGTCATGTCATATTGCATTAACAACCGTATTAGGATTGTTTGATTTACTGCTTTACTATTATCGCATGATTGATTTGAGAACATGTTAATCCTTGCTCTATTATTCCACTGAGTTAGCTACTCATTCCCACGTTTCGGGATGGTGTTTGCAACACCCACCAGACCCTGTCTTAGATGCAGGTGATGCAGCGATCCAGGAGGCAGAGCTGGACTATGATGAGGACCAGGATGAGTTCTCATACATGTAGTACCACAACGGCTTTGCTTAGGTGGCCTGGGTTGACGGCACTTCTCAGTGGGATTCTTTTTGGATATTTGATTTTGTTTATTTACATGTATATGAGACTTAGAGATGTATTCATACTTTAGAGACAGTCGAGATCTATTTTGTTTTACCATACAGTGATATATGTATTCTTTAGTCTTTCGCTTGCTTTTATCACTGGATCTGGAGTATGAATTACAGTTTTGATATACTTTTACTCATGTGAATGCTTTAACTCAAACAACATTGAATCATAATCATTTTTGTTACATAAGTGATGGTCTGGAACTCGAAAGTTGAGTTTATACGCGACCTCCGATTTTCAGGGTGTTACACACAACCCAGACCAACGCTAGACGCATCAGTGTATATAGTGTATCTAACCCCTTGCTCTGGCAATACTAGCACAGGGGCGGACGTAAGTCTGTCCTTCAGCTCCTGAAAAGCTGACTCCGCCCTGTCATTCCAGGAGAACTTCACGTCCTTCCGTGTCAACTGAGATAGAGGTCTCGCGATCTTCGAGAAATCCTGAATGAAGCGTCGATAATAGCCAGCGAGACCCAAGAAACTCCTCACCTCAGTGACAGAACCAGGCTGCTCCCAGTCCTGAACTATAGCTACCTTAGGCAGGTCAACTGTCATGCCATCCTTGGATACCACGTGTCCCAGGAACTTCACTTCCTGCTTCCAGAAGTCGCACTTCTTGTACTGTGCGAACAACTGATGCTGTCTGAGCGTATCCAGGACCAAGCACAAGTTCTCCTCATGCTCCTCTCGACTCCTGGAATATATCAAAATGTCTTCAATGAACACAATGACGAATTGATAGAGGAAAGGCCGAAATACCTGGTTCATCAGATCCATGAACACGACTGGTGCGTTCGTGAGACCGAACGACATCATAAGGAACTCGTAGTGGCCAAAGCTGGTCCTGAATGCTGTCTTCTACACGTCCTCATCCTTGACGCACAACTGATGATATCCTGACTGAAGATCAATCTTTGAGAAGTACTGCTCTCCTCTCAACTGATCAAACAAGTCATCGATCCTGGGTAAAGGGTACTTGTTCTTCACCGTGATCTGGTTCAGCCTGCGATAATCAATACACAATCGCATCGAACCATCCTTCTTCCTTACAAACAGGACTGGTGCTCCCCAAGGAGACACACTAGGTCGAATAAGGCCAAGCTCCAACAGACCATCAATCTGCGTCCTCAACTCCTCCATATCACACGGTGCCATGCGATACGTCGGCAGTAAGACGGGCGTGGAACCAGGCACCAGATCGATAGTGAAATCAATCTCTCGTCCAGGCGGCAAACCAGGGATCTTTCTGAACAGATCCCCAAAATCACAAACAACTGGCGTATGCTCAACCATCTGGGCACCAGCGTCCTGTAGTAAAGTAGCGTAGCTAAGTATGCGGAAGGGAAGATTTACCCGCACTGAAAATATAAAGGATGCGCCCTCTGGCTCGTAGGCAGTCACTATACGAGTCTCGCAGTCAATCTCGGCCCTCGCTGCAGTCAAACAGTCCATGCCAAGAATGACGTCGAGATAAACAAGAGAGGGGTCGACGACAAGATCAAGAGCCATCGTCTTGCCTCCCAGATCCACCAAACAGCCCTCACACATCAGGGTGGCATCTGTAAAGGACCCGTGAGCTGTATAAACTGGCACCCCATTCATCCTAAGAGTCGGTAGCCCAATGCACCTGACTATGGCATGTGATATCAATAAAATCGCGGACCCTGTGTCCACCATCACAAGAATAGGAATACCTCCGATGTGGGCAGTGCCCTCAAAGGCCGAATGCTGAGAAGTCTCTGTCGCAGCTGCCTCAGCTGTCAAGGCATGCACCCGTGCCTGCTGTGGCCTGTTCGGCCGCTGTGCCATGAGCCATAGTGGCGGCCTGAACTGAGATACCAGAGGTTTGAAGGAAGGGTGTGCAGGAGCCAACCGTAAAGGTGGTGCTGATATAGCCTGTGGGCGTGTACGGTCGATCTTCTACGGTGGCAAGAACCCACTGTCCCGCATTCGAGAAAAACAACTCTGTGCCAAATGGCCCGATCTTCCACAATAAGTACATGATAAATTGGGGCACCGCAACGGTGGTACTGGCGCTGTAGCCCTAGAAGGAGGGTCGGCGTGAGGCCTCTTACCCACAAAGGGCTTGTCCTGCAACTCTGGTCATGGCCTAGGAGCAATAGGGCCACGAGATCATGTAAGTCGATCCACATCCTGCTCTGCCTGCATGGACATGTGAATGAGCTCTGCGTAGGAGGGAATGCTCACGCAACACATCTTCGACCGAATATCCGGTCGTAAACCCTCAGAAAAGCGCCGTATGCGCATCTGCTCATCTGCCAGTATAGTCGGGACGTATCTGCCCAACTCAGTGAACCTATGCTCATACTCAGTGACCGTCATGCCTCCCTGTCTGAGGCGCAGAAACTCGTTCTCCCGATCATGCCTATACGTCTGGGGATAGTATTTCTCGTGGAAGCGGAACTCGAACGCTGCCCAGGTCCATATGTAATCAGGGTTAACAGTCCGCAACACACTGTCCCACCATAAGCTGGCCTCTCGCTCGAACAAGAACGTAGCCAACTCGACCTGCTCAGCCTCTGAACAATGCAGCATCCGTAGTATCTTCGACACACGGTCGAGCCAATACTCGGCCTCCTCGGGTCTATGAGAACCCTTAAAAGTGGGAGGCCGTAAGCGGTGGAATCACTCTAGCAAGCCCCGTGTGTCTGCGGCATTCCTCGCAGGATAAGCAGGTGGTACAGGATGAACTATGCCCTCATCCTGAGCATACGTATCGGCATCCTAAGATGGATGCGCAGGTGGTGCAGGTGGAGGCACACTCCCACCCTGGGCTAGAGCCCCCACAATCATAGTCAGGAGCTGCTGCTGCTGCTGCATCATAGCCATCATCTGCTCAAATTTATCTGGAGGTGGAGCAGGCTGTGGCATGTACTGCATCGAAGAAGACGCACGGTACTGCTCTCTAACGGGCGGTGTGAAAGGCGGTGGTCCAACTGCAGGACCAGTAGTAAGCTGAGACGCACGTACTGTCTCAGGAATCGGGCCCACAGCAGGGTCCGCATGAGCATCAGACTGTAAAGGAGCCTGATCCATAGGCTCACCCAATGTAAGCCGAGCTGTGCTCCGTGTAGCCTTCGGCGGCATTTTCTATATTCAAAATAGGGCGCAACCTTGTTAGGCTCAATAGCACAACCACACCGTAATCATTCACATAAAGAGTCAAAGGCATTCCATGCATTTCATTTAATCAAAATTCTCACAATACAAGGGATATCTCCTTACAAGCATCATGACAAGAAGTACATGGGAACTAAGACAGTTAAAGTTACAATAGCAACATAAGTAAACTACTAGCCTTAACAGGCTTACACAACATAAAACAGGAAATGACTAACTGCTACCAACAACATCTAAGATCTCATCGCTAGTCTGAGTAGGGTGACGGAGGATGAGCACCCTTATCCTGCAAGCAGCACAGGATCGCCTTCAAGGTGCGAGTCACCTTGCCGAATTTCCTCTTCATAACGGCCTTGGTATCCTCGACCTCAGCCCGAAGTTCATGAACTTCCCTTCGCAAGGCGACCTGACTCTCCTCAATTCGGGCAATGCGATCATCACTAGTAGCTTGAGCAGGAGGAGGGCTCTCATCTGTATCCTGAGCCTCCTCTTCTACCTCTTCCTGAACTTCTTCCTCAACTTTTGCTCCAGGTTCTCCCTCACTTGGATCCTCTTCATCATCAAAATCGTCCTCGCTATCCTCCTCAAGCTGAGTCTCACGGTACTGAGACCCGATCTTCATCTTGACCATGGTAGACTCATCAATGTAGTGAATCGGAACTGGCAACTCTAGCCCAAGTCTGTAAGCAAACTCAAGCGCGATCTTGCATATAAGTCAGCCAAAAGGAAGCGACTCAGACGTTCTTCTTGATTTCGCTATGAGGATAATCTGTCGCAACACGAAAGTGGCCATACACACATTTTCTCCCTGGGCCACCTGATACAAGAAATTAACCATAAGGCGTGTACATTCAATGTGATTTGTCGACCTGGGATACACGTTGAACGTGCAAATGTGTTGCAGCAGGCACAAATCATCAGACATATGAGACGCCTTGAGGCTATTGTTAGGCTGCGATGGAACCAGTCTACCACATAGAAACCTGGTACGGCGATCTCACTCACGCCTACTCCGTAAATTCTTTGCACTGGGATGAACATCACCAAGGGGCACGTTCAGAAGTCGCGCTATCAACTGAACATCGATCGTAGCCATCCGGTCTCTACCAAAGGGAATCTTGAATTGTAATGGCTCCAATGTAGGACTTTGGATACGAGCGTAGAAGGCACGAACGGTGCTCACATTAGCACGAGAATGAGCTTTAAAGAGTGGACCCCAATGTGCAGCTTCAATGCGCTCGAATAATAGGAATTCTCTGAAGATTTGTCCTTCCACGTCCACCTCAAACAACACCTTACAGTCAGTATATTCACCATGAGGCATCTCTGCTAATATCGCTCGCCCAAGTTGAGTATGGGGATTTAAATCCCGCTTTGTATGGAACTCTCGGGCTGTGTTTGGACTTACGGCGGCGCTTGAGCTAGCGGTGCCACCCCTCGGTCTTCTTGATTACGCAGGGCGACTAGGCCCAGCCTCATCCGCTGCGGTCTTTCTCTTTCCCATCAAAGAGAGGATGGTGGAGAAAGAGAAAAAACCTAAAATGGCTTCAACAAAAGCCATGAAAAATGGGAGAAATGTAAAGAAATGGCTGCCCAAATAGAAAAAAGGAGATCTAGATGTTGTAGAGGGATGCTTCAAGCTCTCCTAGGATGGATTTTCAAAAAGAAAAGAGAAGGAAAAAGGGAAATGGAGCTCCACACGATTTCAACACGTTTTGGGGGTTGTAGGAGCTCCAACGGATGAGATCGGAGAAGGAGAGGGTTGCTAATCACGTTGGAGGTATGGGATAGGGTCGTTTTCAGCAATGGGAGGATTTGGGAGTGATTTGGGGTCACGATTTGAGATAGGGCAGCAAGAAAATGAGCAAGGGGCTTGGGAAGGGGGCTGTTTGTGAAGGAAGTATCCCATTTAGGGGTTTCCTAATGCGACAAGAAGCCATGTCAATCACATCAGCAAATTATGGATGAAAATAGTATTTCCTACAAATGACTAAAATGCTCTAAATCTCATATTCTTCGTCTGCTTACGAAACAGGAAACGGACGGCATGTTGTACATGTCAAACAGCGTTGCCGTCGATAATCTACTATTAAACGACATTGAAAGCATTGGAAACAATCAATCAAAGCATCTAAAATCCACACCTTTTCTCCTATAGGTGTATTGATTCGACGGAGCGTGTATGCTTCGTATACGGCGAACTGGGAACCTAATACACAAAATCCATAAGCTACTTTGCTATGGAAATGACGGAACCTCAAATCAGCAAGTATTTAGGGTATTTTCTTACCTAGAATCGCGGCGAAATCACCGAAAAAGTGATTGAGGCGCGTTGCTTAAGCACGTGGAACACGTGGCACAAGCAGCAGGAAATTCTCTTCCACTCTCTCTCACAATCCCTCACCTTTTCTCTCACACCAGCTAGGGTTTCTAGCAAATTCGGATGGGTGAGAGAAGTGAGGGTTTAAGCCCCTTTTATAACATAAATCTTGCCCGAAACAGGCTTGGGAACAATGTTTACTTGATACATAACCAAATTAGGGCTGTTTCGGTCCAAAAAGGCATTTTTAGTGGTCCCCTGGCCGAACGCGATTGGAATTAAGTTCATGCATGTCGGATGTCGCTCACATCATATTTTCAGACCAGTAGTGTTCGTAGATCGCACGTGGCGCTCCAGTTTCAGTTCAGCGGTCACCGCACGTAGATCAGGTCTTCAAGTCTCAAATATGAAATAGAAATTTTTCCTGATCCAAGGGTGTAATTTAGCTGAATTCTGACGGTCAGAACACTTAATACTGACGCGTCAAGTCGTTAACCCTATTCTCACTCTCTTCAGTCCAGGCTCAATGAAATAGCCTGCGAATGTCGGTTGGACTTGATTTTCGAAATGATTATCAAGTCCAGCTAGGCGGTTTTAACGGTCTAAGATTGTAGGTATCAGACTTTCGACGCACGGTCTAGATCCAATACAAAGTTTCAAAGAGGTCCAGAGAACAAACCGGTTTAGAGTTTGATCCGAGGTTTTAGAGTATTATAGCGTCATTGGTTCTACTCGCTTTTGGTCTTGTAGAACGTATTTAAAGTGATCAGGGACTATTTCCCTGCTACTCTAGCATTGCGCTAGTTAACTTATACTTATTTTCTACAGAAATTAATCCTACGCAATTTCTGGTCGAGTTAGTACTTGAGTCCAAGTACGAATTTTTCCAGGGCGTTATAAGGAATTAGGTGATTGGGAGGGTTCTCATCAAGGAACTGTGGACCAGTGGGGTCCACGAGTCCCCAAACTTGGTCGGCCCGCCGGCCCGCTCGGCCGAGCCCGCTGATCGGCTAGCCTTGCCACCCACTAGACAAATCGGCGAGGCCTCACCCTTTTGGTGAGGACCTGCTGCCCCCTAAGTCCCAAAAAGGTCTGGGTCCCACCTCGGGTCCCCCTGTAAGTGCTCCGTTTGGCCCCCGACTCCATTTGAGGTGTTTTCGGGGCCAATTTGTAAATCAGAATGAGTTTATGTGATGTGTAACGTATGATTTTGGGGTAGAAGACACTAATATATCCAACTAACCCATTTATTCCACAAGATTCCATAACTGGAATGGTTAAAAGTCCAATTTATATATATATTTACTATTTATAGTAAATTTTTGTATAAGTATGATTCTCCATCATTACCACATTAGGATTTATGTCTAGTATGGAAGGACTTAGAAAAAGTTGAAGAATGGGGTGGTGAAAGGAGAGATTTTGAAGGAATTGGATAAAAGGGGGTTTTAGGCCTTGAGATTGAGTGTAAGGGTTGTGGTTAACTCACAACCTAAGGACATTCATTTCTAGATTTGAAATTCTTCAGGGAATGACTCAAACCCGTCGACTGACGGCCTATAGGCAACTTAAGTCTCTTCACGCGACCAAAGATACGTTATGGACTAAATTACCATATAGTCTCACTTGTCAGCGAAACGTGAGATTCTAATATGGTTTCTAGGTTCCATCACCCCCTTCCTAAGTTAGAGTGCGTCAGTGTACATTTTGTTGCCATAACTCAGGTCCGGTTTAATCCAAATCATGCTCTAATACCATCTATAACATCCCAAAAATTGGGGGTCGAGTAGAAACCCAACTCTCAAGTTTCAAAACGTCACTTATGCAACATAGATAATGATGAATGCATGTTATCTATAGAATGACATTAAACAAGATTGAGACTAAGCCAAAACAGCATATCATACTCTAGAGAGTTAAAATTTACAAGCGAAAGACTGTGATAAATACATAAAATATATAATTGATTGTAAGTCTCCAGAGGGTGAACATGTTACCAGGTTAACTATATACATGTATACTACAAAAATGATCAAAAAAAATATACATGAGTGCTCTAAAAATATAAAATGACAAGTGTCATGGCATCAAATCAACCTCCCCGTAATCCCATCGATCAGAACATGGTCTATATAGACCCGCCTGATAACTGCCTATAGGAGAAATCCTCCTCCTCATCATAAAATTCTGGCTTCGCCTCACAGGCCACGCCATCATCTGAAACTACAACAGGGTCTGATGGGTGTCCAGAACACCGTCCCGTAACGTGGGAGTGAGTAGCTAACTCAGTGGAATCATAGAGCAAAGGTTAACATGTTATCAAATCAATCAAGCGATAACGATAAAGCAAGAAAATCAAACATTCCTGAATACTGTAATTAATGCAAGAATGAAATGACATGATGAATGCCCTCTTCAACATACTCCCTCATGCGACACCATCTTATGTCCGCGGCATATTTTCTTCCCTCAGTGCTCTACATCTTCCAGGCACATGCAGTGCGATATGAATATGATTACCGAGTTGTTATTAATCCTTTTCATACAGTAGGATTGTGAAACTAGGGTACTTTCCTTATATCATTCCTAATAAGGATTCTGTCTAGGGTCGTCACTCCTAGTAGTCTCATAAGATGATATATTTTTAGGTCGCTGCAAGGGCTGTCAGGGCTTTTGCACGTACTCGTTGCTCTGCTCCCCCATCACCTTATCAATACAGGCCTAGTTGTACTCTTATTGCTACGGAAGGGTCGTCACCTTACGTAGACTTAGAGTACGCTAGAGGTCACTACAAAGGGCTGTCAGGGCTGTTGCATGCACTCGTTGCACCGCTCTCCTATCACCTTATCAATGTAGGCCGATGGCTTGAATATAGTGTCACATACAACCATAATCGGCTCAGGAGTCTGGGTTGCTCACTGGTCACTACGGGGAGGCTCGTGGCCCCAGTGTAGGCCGACAGCTCGACTACGGTGTCCCATACCACCATGCCCAGCTAATGAGTCTTAGTAGATCAAGGTACCATGGTTATCAGGGTTATCACTGGTAAGTTCAGTACCCTAGGTTCAATCAGTTATGACTAATACAAGGTGAACATAAAGTGGTTAGTCGGGTTGCTTGACGAGCTCGACTAGTACGAGCGCACCTCAAGCTGAACGACATGAAGTGTATAAACACCTCGTGTGACTTAACCACTGCCGTCAACCAAAGCATGACTAGGGTTCACGACACGTCCTTCATGGTGAATAGAATCCAACCACGAATTCAAATCTGTACTGACTGCCTGGACTAGAGTATAACCCCAAACACTTGTAATCTAAATCAATAATCATATGAGAGAGACAGAATTGAAATACAAGTAATTCCAGCATGTTATCAGCATGTTATAACATACATCATAAGCAGTTAACCATACACGAGTATTTCACACATAAGGTAAACAATTCAAATACAACAACCATGGAGGAAATCACGTACATCATCAAATTAGTTGAGAATCCAGTCTCTACGCTAATCTACAACACCATTTACTCAATACTTACTAATACATACATTTATACAAACACTTAGACTACACAACTCCAACGTACTTGACGTATGTTGATTTCAACATATAATATGACAGATTCTTATATCAAGGAGATGTCTAATACACAACAATCATGTTCTTACATTCAAAACATATGGCAGGCATAAATCATATTGATTTAGGCATTTCAACAAACACTTAGACTACGCTTAATAACATACATAGCGTACGTTGGCCGAAACATGTATTAGGGCGAATCCTTTCGCCAAATAGATCATACATCCATAACTAGCATACATGCACAACAAATACTCATGACAATCATATCAGCAAAATACGTACATATACAGTATTTCCTATAAATACCAAAAATACCCTAAATCTCATATTCTGCGTACGTATTCGAAATGAAAAATAAACAGTATGTTCTACATGTCAAACAACATCCTTGTCAACAATGTACCATTAAACAACATTAAAAGCTTTGAAAAATGGTAAACTAAGCGTTTAAAATCTGCACCTTACGCCGTAGAATCGCAATGAACTCGACAGAGACTCTAAGTCTTTGTCTACGGCACAAAGGTAACCTGTAGCATGAAATAGGTGAGCTATTACGTATTTGGAACTATTCTAGGCTTAAAAACAGGTTAAGGTTGGTTTAACTTACCCAAGAGCGAAGTTGGAGTTGCCAGAAGAGCGAAGTTGGATGGCTTTGGCATGTGGAGCAGCAGGGAAGAATAGCAGGAGGGTTCTCCCACTTCTCTCACACTTTCTCTCTCTTTTCTCTCTTCTCTCTCCTACGGTTTCTCTCAAATTCGTATGGGATTTGTGAGAGAGAGTTTAAGGCCCTTTTATAAGCCCAAATATAACGAAAATAGACTTGAAGTCAAGGTATACTTAAGTTATAACCAAATCGGGTCTGTTCCGATCCAACGGAGCACTTCTAGAGGTCCTATTACTAAATGCGATCGGACTTAAGCTCTCTAATATTGGATCTAGGTCCAGCTAAGTTTTCAGTCTAGTCGGGTTTCCTGATCGACCATGGTAGACCAGTTTCAGTTCAGCGGTCACCAAAACTCGATCAGGGCCACAAGTGCTATGACATGTAAGGGCCAACTTTCCTGATCCGAGGGTGAAATTTGGTCGAATTCTAATGGTCAGAATGCTTAAAAATGTCACAAAAGAGACACGTGCCAGATTTATTAAAAATTGAATTAATTTTCTAAATATTTTCCTTTTCTCACTCTCTTCACTCCGGACTCAGTAAAATGGTCTCAGGATATCGGTTGGGCTTGATTTTCGAAATGATTGTCAAGTCCAACTACGCGGTCATAATGGTCTAAGATTATAGATATCGGACTTTCGACGGTCTAGATCCAATACAAAGTTTCAAAGGGTTCCTGAGAACAAACAGGTTTAGAGTTTGATCCTTGGTTTTAGGGTAACGTAGCGTCAACGATTCTATAGGTTTTGGGTCTTACAGATCGTATTTAAAGTGATTGGTGCTTATTTCAAAGGTAATCTAGTTTAGCGCTAGCTAAAACACATTAAATTTTTAAAGAATTTACTCCTAAAGGATTTCTTTAGCTTTGGAATTGAGTTCTGAGAGTGATATGGTTGACCCATTGCCTAAAGACATCTAACCCCAGGTTGGCAAAAATCCGGGGTGTTACAATACCTCTGTAAAATCATAAGATTATAAAAAAGAGAAGAAGGAGAAAAAGTTGAAAGGAAAGGAATATACCGCAGTCTTCGAGAAAAGTGAGCTAGCCATTCAAGAGAAGAGACACGATTTGGGTGAGGGAAGGCAGCCAATGCATTGAAGAGTTCGAGGGTAGTTCTAGAAACTGTGGATACATCCCCTTTAGATGCAATAGCAAGCTCTTCATTAGAGGGTATATACGCATTAAAGATATCACCCATAATGGGAAGACCTACTATGCAAAACAATTCCCATAAAGTGATACTCATTTCACCTAGGGGAAGATGAAATGGGTTGGTGATTGGAGACCAATGATTAAGAAAGCATCTAAGAATAGTAGCATCTGCACGAAAGTGTTCCGATGTGGCTATGATTGAGTCAGAAAGCGTGATCTGATCCAGTATGATAGTATCTCTTCGAACGACGGCATGGGCCCAAGCACTATAAAAATTACAGATAGATAATAGGCCTGTGGTTGTGAATCTTCCTATACTCTAGGGTAATTTCTCAAGAAAGAAGAGTTGCTGAGCTGTTTCGAAATAATGGAAAGGGAAAGGTTGATGAGGATCACAATGGGGTTGTGAAAATCTCATCTTTTGAATTCTTCATAATCCTTGACGAAGTCCATTCTCTCCCAAGTATCCTGTCAACATCCTTGGTTCTCTTGTGACCCAGTCACTCACTGAGATGAAGGTATTTTGTCGGTCAAAGGGTTCGCAGTGTAGGATCGACCAATGACATCGTAAATTCATGGGTATAATGGTTTAATTATTGGTAGAAGGGTTATAAAAAATTAAGGATTCCTCATTTATCTCTACATGTTTCCAAGAATGAGGAAGAGGATGCTTCCACTTAGAAGAGGATGAATAGTGCTTTCTTCTAGAAGAGGAGGCTGAAGAATGGGCCATGGAGAAAAGAAGTTTTAAATCTCAAAGATACTAAATCCTGATTGTGTAGACCCATGCAATCAAGTTCAGTTACGCGTCTCCGTGCAAGGGCTAGCGGATACTATGCAGATAGGGATCAGTTACGCGGGTTCGCGCAAGGAGAATCAGTTGCGTGAAAAATCACAAAAAGAGCAGAGATATGCTACAGTGTAAATTGGTGGAAATGACTGAGGGTTGGGGGTATTTATAGGACGAATGGTCGAGTATGGAATGCAGGACTTGATTGTGCGGACCTGCACAGACACCATTAGGATAAGTGTTTTAATCCTTCTCTTTGATTCTTGGGGAAACAAAGAAAGGATAAAGGGGGCATTTGTTGAGGCATAAAAATAATGAAGGATTGAAGTAAAGGAAGAGTGAAATTGAGAAAGGAAAATTAAAGGAAATGAAGAATAAGCAGACTTGAGGATGGTTTGCGCAGGTCCATGGAAAAGATATCAGTTGCGCGGAGCTACGCAACCAAATAAGCATTGCGCAGGACCACGCAACTAAATGGGGGTTACGCAGGTCTACGCAATGAGTTCCAGGAATAATTCTTCATAAAAGGTCTTAAACACTAAAAGAAGAATCCCATGGTGCTAAAATTGAGGTACCACATGTGCGAAGGTCTATAAATACCCCCTCACCTCCTTCATTTGGACCGATTGAAGATTTTTGAGAGGAAGCGGAGCAAGAAGGGAGATTGAAGGTGAGAGAGAGAGATTATGGTTTGCACAAGTCTGCATAATCAACATCGGTTGCGCGGGACCGTGCAACCAGATGTCCTGCGCAACCAGACTACCTTGCAGTCTATGAAGATCAAGGGCTGTTATGCTGTCGGATTATTTGAAGCTTCGAAATCCTTCTGTTCAAGTTTAAAGGAGAATAATCAGCAGAAGGGCATATTCCTCCTAAGACCTAGGAGATGACTGAAACAAGCGTCAAAATGTTGCCGAATTTAATATCTGATTATGACATTTGAACTTAGAATAATTTCTTTCTTTGTAATAATTTGTCTTAAAATCAAGGGACATTAGAAGGATGTAAATGAACTCTGTATTAATAAATTATGATGATTGTTTCAAATACCCTTTCTTTGTTATGTTTAAATAAGATAATCCCCCAAATCAGATGCATTTGTTTCTTATTTCAAACAAGCCAGTGTCAAAACCATGCGATAAAAGATCATCCTTGAGAACTGTTGGACACAACAACCCTGGATAGTAGGCCCACATCAAAGGTTAATTTAAACTACCATTTAATAACCACTAGGCCGAAGGTCCATTACTATCACAACCAGGCGGGTTACAACCCAAGTATGGGTGTATTCATATAGGTTGGGGTTTCCCACTGGTGTACCAATTTAAGTTACATAAGCAATCCACAAATAAGCATGAATAAATACGCAGGATAAACATTAAGCATTTAATATAGCAATTTAATTCCAATAATTAACACATGTGACTATGAAGTGGAGATATCAATTACAATTTAAAAATAAAAATTATGACTTAAGCTAATGAGAAAATGAAAAGCTCAAGGGGAAGAATCATCACCTTATACTTCGAATTGCGTCCTAGTGTCGCTAAGTGCCTGCGCCCTTAGACTTGGATCCTATCATAAGTTATGAAATTGTACCATTAGATTAACTTCTCCATTTGTGTCCAAAGTATTGTCCTAGGGTTAGGTTACTTAGGGTCTTTATGTAGAATTAAGGTTTCATTCTAGAGTCTAGTCTCATACTTAGATTTTAGGATTTAAATCATAAATTCTTATTAATATTGGTATTATTATTATTATTTAATGAGTTGAATAATATTCATAAAACAAGTATTAATCCATCAATATTAATAATGAGGGTTCATAAGTTCATATTTGCATGTACTATCCATATCTAAGGACTAATAACCCCTAGGTAATGATAACAGAACATTTATTAATGATAATATAACAAGGACTGATACTAATAATTTTAAAATAACCATTAATATTAATAATACAACCAATATTAGTTAACATGACACTGTTAATCATTATGATGAAATTACATAATATGTTCTTCCCTTAAGGATAATACTTAATAATGATAGAATGGAACATTAATATTTAATAATAATGTAACACCCCGGATTTTTGCCAACTTAGGATTAGACGTCCTTAGGCAATGGGTCAACTATAGCACCTTGGTAGTTTCTCAAAATTTGATTCCAAAGCCAAAGAAATCATTTAAAACCAAATTCTTTAGAATTTAACGTGAATTAGCCAATGCTACACTAGAGTACCTGTGAAATTAGCACCAACCACTTAAAATATGATCTGCAAGACCCAAAACTTGTAGAACCAATGACGCTACAATACCCTGAAATCTAGGATTAAACTCTAAACCCGTTTGCTCTCAGGAAACCTTTGAAACTTCGTATTGGATTTACACCGCGCGTCGGAAGTCTGATATCTATAATCTCAGACTGTTAGGACCGCTTAGCTGGACTTAACAATCATTTCAAAAATCAAGCCCAACCGATGTTCTGAGGCTATTTCATTGAGCCTGGAGCAAGGAGTGTGAGAAAGAGTGAAATTCAATTAAAATTAAATGGGATTTAAATAAATCTGGCACGTTTCGCATGCGGGATCAGTATAAGCATTCAGACCATCGAAATCTGACCCAAATACACCCTCGGATCAGGGAACACTTCTCACTCAAGTCAGTGTACTTGGAATCCTCGATCGAGACTCCGTGACCGCTGAACTGAAACTGGACCGCCACGTGCGATCTGTGAACTCTACCAGTTTGAAAACTTAGTGTGAGCAGGATCCGATATGCATGAGCTTAAGTCCGACCGCGTTCGGCCAGGGGACCTCCCGAAATGCTCTTTTGGATCGAAAAAGACCCGATTTGGCTATAACCCAAGTATACCTTGACTTGGAGTCTATTGTAGTCATGTTTGGGCTTATAAAAAGGGCTTAAACCCTTAGCCTTCTAACCCATACGAATTTGGAGAAAACCCTAGGAGAGAGGAGAGAAAAGAGAGAGAAAGTGAGGGAGAAGCTGGTGATTTCTCCAGGGATTTTTCCATGCTGCTCCACGTGCCAAAGCCACCCACCTGCATCGCTATTTTGGCGATTCTAACTTCGTTCTAGGTAAGTAACCCCTAACCTATACCTGTTTTAAGGATTCTTTCGATTCAAATATCGAAATAGCTTATGTATCTTGTGCACTAGGTCGCCATAACACCGTTGACGAAGCGTAGACGTTCTATTCGAATCGACACACGTTTAAGGCGAAATGTGAGGATTTTAGACGCTTTGATTGACTGATTTCAATGCTTTCAATGTCGTTTAATAGTAGATTATCGAAGAAAATTCCGTTTGACATGTAGAACATGTTGTTCCTTTTCTGTTTCGACTGCGTACGGGAAATATGAGATTTAGGGTATTTTAGGTATTTATAGGAAATATTGTTTACGTCCATATTTTTCTGAAATGATTTCCATGGCTATTTTTCATGTTATGATATTAGGAATGCGCGTATGATCTGTTTGGCGAAGAAATTTGCCCTAATTCGCACTTTGAGTTGACATACGCTATGTAGACTAAAGTGTGTAGACTAAGTGTTTGTATAAATGTTTGTATTAGTATGTATTGAGTAAATGGTGTTGTGAGTTAGTTTTGAGATTAAATTCTCAATTAATATGCTGATGTTTATGATTTCCATCATGTTGGCTATATGTATTGATTTCATTATATATATGAAATGCATGTGTGGCTTGATTTGCTTATGTTGTAAGTTATAACATGTGTCAACATGCTTGTATTGTTTATATTCATTTCTGTTACTCTCATATGCTTACTGATGTTGATATACAAATGCTTGGGGCTATAACTTAGTCCAGGCAATCGGTAATGGATCGAATTCGTGGTTGGCTTCCATTTGCCACTAAGGATGCGTCGATGAACGCGAGTCGTGTTTTGGGCAGGCGGCAGTGGTTAGGCCACACGAAGTGTTTTATGCAGTTTATGTCGTTCAGCTTGAGTTGCGCTCGTACTAGCCGAGCCCATCAAGTAACCCGACTGGCCATTGTATGTTCACCATGTATGAGTCATAATTGATTGAACCTAGGGTACTGGACTTACCATTGAAAATCCTTGTTAACCATGGTACCTTGATCCATAAAGACTCATGAGCCGGGCATGGTGGTATGGGACACCGGGGTCGAGCTGTCGGCCTACGCTGGGGCCACAAACCTCCCCGTAGTGACCAGTGAGCACATTTGACTCATGAGACGATTGTGGTGGTATGGGACACTACATTCGAGCTGTCGGCCTACACTGATTGGTGACGAGCCCTTTGTAGTGACCTCGAACGTATTCTGAGTCTACGAGAGGCGACGACCCTTCCGTAGCAACGAGAGTACATTAGGCCTGTATTGATAAGGTGATGGGGGAGCAGTGCAACGAGTACGAGCAACAGCCCTGGCAGCCCTTGCAGCGACCTACAAATATAACATCGTATGAGATTACTAGGAGTGACGACCCTAGACAGGATTTGTGTTGGGATTGATATAAGGAAGCTACCTTAGTTTCCCAATACTGCTGTATGAAAGGATTAATAATAACTCGGTAATTATATCCACATCGCACTGCATGTGCCTGGAAGATGTGGAGCACTGTGGGAAGAAAGCATGCCGTGGGCGTAAGATGGTGCCGTATGAGGGAGAATGTCGGTGAGGGCATCCATCATGTCATTTCATGCTTTCATTAACAACAGTATCTAGGAATGTTTGATTGTCAGCTTTACTATTATCGCGTGATTGATTTGATAACATGCTAATCTTTGCTCTATGATTCCAATGAGTTGATCACTCACTCCCACGTTACGGGACAGTGTCACGCACACCAACCAGTCCCTGTTTTAGTTACAGATGATGGCGCTGCTTGTGAAGTGGAGCCAGACTTAATGATGATGAGGAGGATTTCTCCTATATGCGTGTTCTGACCGACGGGATTACAGGGAGGTTGATTTGGCGCCATGACACTTGTCATTTTATATTTTTACAGCACTCATGTATATCCTTTTTATCATTTTTGGAGTATACATGTATATGTCTAACCTGGTAACATGCTCACACTCTGGAGACTTACAATCAATCATACATTGTTATATATTTATCACAGTCTTCCGCTTATAAAATTTAACTGTCTCTGGAGTATGATATGCTGTTTTGGCTTAATACCAATCTTTTTTAATGTCATTCTACAGATGACATGCATTTATTATTATCTATGTTGCATAAATGATATTTTGGAACTCGAGAGTTGGGATTCTACCCAACCTCCAATTTTTGGGTTGTTACAAATGGTATCAGAACATGATTTAGATTAAACCGGACCTGGGTTATGGCCATGCCACGTACGCTGTCACCCTTTGACTTAGGTGGGTGTAAAAAATAATAATAATAATAATAAAATAAATCTAGAAACACTTATAGGATCGCAGTTTTGCCAATCGGCGAAGTTTACTCAAATCGATCACTTTGATCAAGTTCGTGTGCATCCGTGGTCTCATGAAACGACCCTGGACCACTTCTAGATAACGTGTGGATGGGTCTAGACCTCTCCGGACTCAATCCCAGCCGTAAAAAATTGCTAAATGCAAATATGCATCAGGTAGTGTCAGAAATGACCCGAAATGGATCGAAACGGGGTCATGGGCCAATCCTAGCTATTATACAATGAACCAAGGGGGGAACCACACCTTTTTGGGGCCCCTAGGGCGGGGGGGACCCAGTCCATATGGCCGGCCTCACCAAAAATGACTTTCACCGGCGAGGACCTCGCCGTACGGTGGGCCCCACTTGGGCCGTACTTCGGGCCAACGCCCTCTGATGGGTAGGGCACCCCTCCTATATGTGGGTCATCCCTTAAAAATGCCCCAAAGGCCTACCTCCTTCACAAACAGCCCTCCCAAGCTCTCCCTTTTCAAGTTTTTTGCTGCCTCCCTCTCAAATCCCATCTCCAAACAACCCTCAATCCCATTTTCAGTCACAACCGATGCCAACCCATCATCCACAGCTGTTGGCACTCCCTTTCCTCTCCATTTTCATCATTTGGAGCTCTCCCAACCTCCATAGAAGGCTGAAAATCGGGTGAGCCTCCATTCCAACTTATCTTACTTTTTTCGCTTTAAAAATCCAGCTTTTGAGGGCCTGATTTACCCCTCTATAGAGCCTAGATTCGTTTCAGTCCATTAGGGCAGCCATTTATTCTCCTTTCCCCCATTTTCCATGGCTATTGTTGAGGTTATTTTGGCCTTTTTCTCCCTTTCCACCATCCTCTCTCTCATGGAAAAGAGGAAGACCGCCGGAGATGAAGCTGGGCCTAGTCGCCCTTCGCGATCGAGGAAGTCGAGAGGTGGTGCAGCTAGCTCAAGCGCCGCCGCTAGTCCAAATGTTGGGAGAGAGCTGTATACGAAATGAGATTTGGATCCCCACGCTCAGATAGGAAGAGCATTGTTGGCGAACTTGGCCCATGGCGCGTATACTGATCGCAAGGTTCTGTTTGAGGCGCATGTGGAGGAGCTGCTCTTTGGTGAGTTTCTGTTATTTGAGCGCATCGAAGCTGCCAGCTGGGGTCCGCTCTTTGAAGCCCAGTCTCATGCAAACGTGAGCACTGTTCGTGCCTTCTATGCTCATATTCGGGCTCCTACATTGGAGCCATTACAGTTCAGGATTCCCTTTGATAGAGACTGGGAAGTCACGATCGATGTTCGGTTGATAGCTCGACTTTTGAAGGTGCCTCTTGGCGAGGTACGTCCAAGTGCTAAGAATCTGAAGAGTGTTAGTGAACGAAATCGCCGCACCAGGTTCCTGTGTGGTGGTTTGGTTCCATGGAAGCGTAACAAGAGCCTCTTAGCGTCCCACATGTCAGATGATTTTTTCCTGTTGCCCCACATTTGCACGTTCAATGTGTATCCTAGGTCGACTAACCACAGTGAATGTACGCGTCTCATGGTCGATTTCCTGTATCAAGTGGGCCAGGGAGAGAATGTGTGTATGACCACCTTTATGTTGCGACAGATCGTCCTCATAGCGAAGTCAAGAAGAATGTCTGAGTCACTTCCCTTTGGCCTGCTCATATGTAAGATCGCGCTTGAGTTTTCTTACGGACTTGGGCCAGAGATGCCTGTGCCGATTCACTTCATTGATGAGGCTACCATGAACCAGATGAAGATAGGGCCTCAGCAGCGTGAGGCTCAGCTTGATGATGACAGTGAGGGCGGATATGATAGCAAAGAGGATGCTAGTGAAGAAGAAGTTGGGGCAGAAATAGAGGAAGAAGTCCAGGAAGAAGAGGAAGAGGAGGCTCAGGATACTGATGAGAGTCCTCCTACTACGACGCGGGCTGCTAGGGATGCTCACATAGGCCGACTTAAGGCGAGTTAGGTTGCCTTACGACGGGAAGTCTAAGAACTCCGGGGTGAGGTGAAACAAGATCTTGAGGATACCAAGGCCGTTATGAAACGAAAATTTAGCAAGGTGACTCGCACCTTGAAGCCCATCCTGTGTTGTCTGCAGGATAAGGGTGCCCCTCCTCCATCACCAGACTTGGACTAGTGATTGGGTTTTTAGATGGCCGTAGTTAGTTTGTTTCCTTCTTTCTGTGTGAGAGCCTGAGAAGGCTTAGTAGTTGTTTTATGTTGCAATTGTAGACTTGGCTAACTTAGTTTTTCATGTGTTTCTTGTCATGATGCATGTAAGGATATATCTCTTGTATTGTGACAAATTTTGATTTAATGAAATGCATGCAGTCCCTTTTGCTATGAAGTGTGTGGAATGCTTCAGGGATTGTGTATTGCAATGCTACATCTCACGCTTTCCAACACAAGGCCCATTTTCCAAAGCCTACGAAATTGATTTGAATCGCAACTCACCCACCTACTGAACATGTCATTCCCAATTCTTGGACGGGAGTAGGAAAGCAGTCCCATTTAATACAACTTGAGACCACTGGCCACATATGCTCTTAGAGTTTTGGACTTGGAGTGGTACTCCTAGATTTGGAAGATCTGACGATATAAGAAATCAAATTTTAATTAAACAATCTTGACTCTAAGCGATAGAACAATTCCCTGTAGTAGATATGGTATGAAACCATCTAACGTATAAGCTTAGGCTTTGGATTACAGCTAGTGAGTTACAGACTAGGCTACTAGTTATAATAAGTACTGTAAAGCTTGTATATGTTAAGGAATAGTAGGTTAGATTTGGTTAGAGTAGGACCTCATTTCTTCGATAGGTCCCCTTAATACTTATAGATTTCTGTTATAACCCTTAGGGAAGTTGTTTTAACTCAGAACCATTCACTCTCAGGGAAAACTTATAAATCCCTCAGATTGAACTTAGAATAAACCAGCACGCCCCTTAGAATTCCCCTTAGAATTGCCTTCCCAAGGATTTATTGCAATCGGGAATGCGGAGTAAAGGAATTGTATATTAACGATGTATTCACGGTTTGAATCGACTTCTTAATCCTAGTGGTTACCAATAAATCCAATGCTCTGATCAAGTAGAAGATTGGCATCGACTCGGATTACGAACTGATACAATAAATTTTCTATCCTAGCTAGACAGAAAGTCTATGTATCCGGCTCAGACCCACTACACAACTTTTCTTCCATGTTGGACCAACCACCTACAACTAAAAGTTATCGCTTTGTCTTTGGAAAATTGTCAGGACTTATAGCCAGTAGAGAATTAGACATCTTCCCGCCAACTCATACCTGCCCCTGAACTTAACCACAATAGAGATTAGGTTTCTTTCTATAACCATAGGTACCAATACTATAGAACGCATTATTAGCAAAGGAAGACCAATGTAATAAGAGGTTGTTTCCCATTTTATGTTAAGGATAAGCCCTAAGTTACACCTCGTTCCGATATACGGATCGAGGCATAGATTCTTGAACCTTAAGTAGAACTAATTTTTAAGGGGGGTAGAACGTATTGAGCCCAATCTACTTAGGATTATCTAATATAATTGTTCGATCAGAGTAGCGCAGCGGGAGCATGAATGGCCTCTTCCCCACTGGCCCGGGATCGAAACAGTTGATTTAGGTTATATGTAAGGCTAGGTCATTAAATAGGATTGGAATCATCCCTAGAATGTCAATACTAAAGTCTCTTTAGGGACTCATTACCCTTAGCCAATTTCGGGGATGAAATTTTGTTTTAAGGGGAGTAGATTGTAACACCCCGAATTTTTGCCAACCTGAGATTAGACGTCCTTAGGCAATGTGTCAACCATAACACCTTGGTAGTTTCTCAAAATTCGATTCCAAAGCCAAAGAAATCATTTAGAACCTAATTCTTTATAATTTAATGTGAATTAGCCAGCGCTATACTAGAGTACTTATGAAATTAGCACCAACCACTTTAAATACGACCTGCAAGACCTAAAACTTGTAGAACCAATGACGCTACAATACCCTGAAATCTAGGATTAAACTCTAAATCCGTTTTCTCTCAAGAACCCTTTGAAACTTCGTATTGGATTTAGATCGCATGTCGAAAGTCCAATATCTATAATCTCAAACCGTTAGGACCGCTTAGCTGGACTTGACAATCATTTCAAAAATCAAGCCCAACCGATGTTCTGAGATTATTTCATTGAGCCTGGAGCGAGGAGTGTGAGAAATAGTGAAATTCATTTAAAATTAAATGGGATTTAAATAAATCTGGCATGTTTCACATGCGGGATCAGTATAAGCATTCAGACCGTCGAAACCTGACCCAAATACACCCTCAGATCAGGGAACATTTCTCACTCAGGTCAGTGTACTTGGAATCCTCGATCGAGACTCCGTGATCGCTGAACTAAAACTGGACCGCCACGTTTGATTTGGGAACTCTACCAGTCTGAAAACTTGGTGTGAGCAGGATCCGATATACATGAGCTGAAGTCCGACCGCGTTCGGCCAGGGGACCTCCCAAAATGCTCTTTTGGATCGAAAAAGACCCGATTTGGCTATAACCCAAGTATACCTTGACTTGGAGTCTATTTTGATCATGTTTGGGCTTATAAAAGGGACTTAAACCCTTAGCCTTCTAACCCATACGAATTTGGAGAAAACCTTAGGAGAGAGGAGAGAAAAGAGAGAAAGTGAGGGAGAAGCTGGTGATTTCTCCAGAGATTCTTCCATGCTGCTCCACGTGCCAAAGCCACCCACCTGCATCGCTATTCTGGCGATTCTAACTTCATTCTAGGTAAGGAAATCCTAACCTATAGCTTTTTTAAAGATTCTTTCGATTCAAATATCGAAATAGCTTATGTATCTTGTGCACTAGGTCGCCATAACATCGTTGACGAAGCGTAGACGTTCTATTCGAATCGATACACGTCTAAGGTGAAAGGTGAGGATTTTAAATTCTTTGATTGACTGATTTCAAAGCTTTCAATGTCGTTTAATAGTAGATTATGGAAGAGAACGCCGTTTGACATGTAGAACATGCTGTCCATTTTCTGTTTCGACTGCGTACGGAAAATATGGGATTTAGGGTATTTTAGGTATTTGTAGGAAATATTGTTTACGTCCATATTTTGCTGAAATGATTTCCATGGCTATTTGTCATGTTATGATATTAGGAATGCACGTATGATCTGTTTGGCAAAGAGTTCGCCCTAATGCGCACTTTGAGTCGACATACGTTATGTAGACTAAAATGTGTAGACTAAGTGTTTGTATAAATGTTTGTATTAGTATGTATTGAGTAAATGGTGTTGTGAATTAGTTTTGAGATTAAATTCTCAATTAATATGCTGATGTTTATGATTTCCATCATGTTGGCTATATGTATTGATTTCATTATATATATGAAATGCATGTGTGGCTTGATTTGCTTACGTTGTAAGTTATAACATGTGTCAACATGCTTGTATTGTTTATATTCATTTCTGTTACTCTCATATGCTTACTGATATTGATATACAAATGCTTGGGGCTATAACTTAGTCCAGGAAGTCGGTAATGGATCGAATTCGTGGTTGGCTTCCGTTTGCCACGAAAAACGCGTCGATGAACGCGAGTCGTATTTTGGGCAGCGGCAGTGGTTAGCCCACACGAAGTGTTTTATGCACTTCATGTCAATCAGCTTGAGATGCGCTCGTACTAGTCGAGTCCGGCAAGTAACCCGACTGGCCATTATATGTTCACCATGTATGAGTTATAACTGCTTGAACCTAGGGTACTGGACTTACCATTGAAAATCCCTGTTAACCATGGTACCTTGATCCATAAAGACTCATGAGCCGGGCATGGTGGTATGGGACACCGTGGTTGAGCTGTCGGTCTAGGCTGGGGCCACAAACCTCCCCGTAGTGACCAGTGAGCACATTTGACTCGTGAGCCGATTGTGGTGTTATGAGACACTACATTCGAGCTGTCGGCCTACACTGATTGGTGACGAGCCCTTTGTAGTGACCTCGAACGTATTCTAAGTCTACCAGAGGCGACAACCCTTCCATAGAAACGAGAGTACATTAGGCCTATATTGATAAGGTGATGGGAGAGCGGTGCAACAAGTGCGAGCAACAGCCCTGGCAGCCCTTGTAGCGACTTACAAATATAACATCGTTTGAGATTACTAGGAGTGACGACCCTGGACAGGATCTGTGTTGGGATTGATATAAGGAAGCTACCTTAGTTTCCCAATACTGCTGTATGAAAGGATTAATAATAACTCGGTGATCATATCCACATCGCACTGCATGTGCCTGGAAGATGTGGAGCACTGTGGGAAGAAAGCATGCCGCAGGCGTAAGATGGTGTCGTATGAGGGAGAATGTCGGTGAGGGCATCTATCATGTCATTTCATGCTTGCATTAACAACAGTATCTAGGAATGTTTGATTGCCTGCTTTACTATTATCGTGTGATTGATTTGATAACATGCTAATTTTTGCTCTATGATTCCACTAAGTTGATCACTCACTCCCATGTTACGGGACGGTGTCGCGCACACCAACCAGTCCCTGTTTTAGTTACAGATGATGGTGCTGCTTGTGAAGTGGAGCCGGACTTAATGATGATGAGGAGGATTTCTCCTATATGCGTGTTCTGACCGACGGGATTACAAGGAGGTGGATTTGGCGCCATGACACTTGTCATTTTATATTTTTAGAGCACTCATATATATCCTTTTTATCATTTTTGGAGTATACATGTATATGTCTAACCTGGTAACATGCTCACACTCTGGAGACTTATAATCAATCATACATTGTTATATATTTATCACAGTCTTCTGCTTGTAAAATTTAACTTTCTCTGGAGTATGATATGCTGTTTTGGCTTAATCATAATCTTTTTTAATGCCATTCTACAAACGACATGCATTTATTATTATCTATGTTGCATAAGTGACATTTTGGAACTCGGGAGTTGGGATTCTACCCGACCCTCGATTTTTGGGATGTTACAAATAATAATCTTTATATGTAATATCTAATATCAGTATCGATAATTTACTAAAGGCCATACATTTATAATAGTAGAATTCCTAATAATGAGAATTATGGTAATGCTTAAAATGAGTTTAGTGTAGGTTTGAAGGGCCCATTGTACAAGATTATTATTTGGGCCAACACTAGAGAGACCAGGCCCACTAGACTTTTGCCATAATAAGGAAGCCCAGTTATTGGGTCCAATCTAAACTCAAGTGGGACCGGACCACTGCACCTTATGGTGAGGCCCACTAGATGGTGATTTCTCCACCCTAGAATGTGGGTTTTCTTTGGGATGATTTCAGCCCACTTTTGGGCCCGATGTAAGGTTTAATTTTTGGTCAGCTCATGACTCATATCATGGCCCGATCTCAAGCCATTTTTGGACCTGATTGAGGGTCCCATGGAGGGCTTTTCTCAGCCCAAGACATGGTTGATTTCAGTCATGGACGTGGGCTGGTTTCGGCCCACAGTCGTGTTTTAAAAGAGTTGGGCTCACTACATGTTTCCAAGGAGCTGGGCCCATTACACTACTTTCAAAGGGATGGGCTGGCTAAGATTTGTGTTGTGGCCCACTCAGATATGTGATACAACCCACTAAGATTCATCTTAGGTGGGGCTCATCATGAAGGTGGCATGGCCCACTAAGATTTATCTCAACCGAGACCTGCTGAGATGACCAGTTTGAGTTGGCCCGGTCTGAATCATTATAGACCCAATTATTCTTTTTAGTGGTTAAGGCATTCGCAATGTCAAGATTTATGGAAATCTGACTGGAAAAATGATCCTATCCGTTGCTGCCAGTCCAAATCAAGGCCGCTTAATGGGTGCAACTAAATGGATGGTCTGGGTCATTCCTTACCGAGGTGGGGTGTCCGGGTGATACCTTTGGGAACCTAGCGCCAGCTGAGTCGACTCGGTGCCGCATAACACCTGGACAGCAGGCGGAGCGGTAGCTGCACTCCCTCACTCACGAACTCCTTTCATCTCAGCTTTCCCTCCCTTTTGAGGAGGATCTAGACACATTTGGGCAGCGACTTAGCCTAACACAAGCCAAGTGGAGTGATGCCAGCGAGTCCAGACTCGAGCGCGGGTGCAACAGTCGACCTGCACCACGGTTGCCTCCGCTTTACCTTCATTATCTGCTCCTTTCTCTTCCTTCCATCCATCTCCAATCCGGGTTGAACCATCTTGGAATCACAGTAACTTGGTGAGCCGAAATGACAACCATGCATGGAGTTTTTTTGTGAGGAAGATGAAGTGGGTGGTAATGGCGGATTGCAAACGAGGGCTTCTTCCTCCAATCTTCTTCTTTCTGATGATACATATTGGTCTTAGAAAGCTCCCATACAAGCTTTTTCAAAGCTTGGAGGGGATTAGGGTAGTGGGTTCGAAGGTGGAGGCTAGCGGCTGTCTCTCTCTCAGGCGGCTACAAGGAACGGAGAGACAAGCCTTTTGCTATATAAGTTTTCTTCTTTCGAAACCCTAGATCTCCCAAAACTGTTGGATGCAAGTCGAACGGTGGGGATTTAATTTGCTCAAAACCGTCTTCCAATACGGTGGGCAAAAACTGAAACCGCTCATAGTTTCATTTAAAACGCCTCAAGCAGATGGACGGTTGAGATCGCGCCTGCATGGACGCTCCGGATCGTGCCAGATGCCTCCCATGTGGATTGTGCCAGCTAGAAGGAAGACAGGTTCTATTTTTGGAAAGTTTGGTTTTGCAGGGCCTGTTTCCACTAGAGATCACAGTCACGTGCGTACGTTCCAACACGTGAGATGAGTTGGGTTTTGGTCGCCAATGCCCCCTAAATCAGATAGATGTTTGGGATCATTAGGATGGTGACCGATGGTGGGCCACACTTGCATTAAACGGACGCCTTCCATTTTTTTAAAATGCCTATAGGCGGGAGCAGCTGGAGAGAGAAACTCCATTTGGGGCTAGGCATGGGTCAGAGGTTATCTGCTCGTGCAGGCAATCTGGTGCACCTTGAGTGTACACTAGCTATGCACAAGCACGTCACTAAGTGGGGGTCTTCCATGATGTTTGTGATAAATCTACATCGTCCATTTCATTCGGTGGGCCCTCCATTAGCCCCTGACCAAAGTTAGGGTAGATCCAAGGTCCAGGTGGTCCATACGAGTTAATTCTTAGCCCCAACGTGGCTTCTGTTGATCTAACGGTCGGATCTTCCCGAAATCAAATGTCAATGGTTAAAAGAATCCAATGGACCATTCAGGCTAGAAGTCAATTGTTAGATTGTGGGTTATGCGACCTATTATGCATTAACTATTATGTTACCATACTTGTAATATCATTATTTACTATTATTATTTTTATTATTATTATTTATATATGTTATGGGACACTTAAGCAGGACTACCTGACTCATGATTTTATCTTATTAATATTTATACATTATTACCTATACATTTTTATTTATTTATTATCATCATTATTATTATTATATGTATCAAATTGTAAATTGGCTGATTGTGTGTGTGTGTTAGGTCTTAAATTTTTATATAAGTCATTAAATTGTTTGAAATATATTATTTATTATAAGCTTTTCTAGTATATTTTATTTTTATGTATTACAAATTCTATAGCTTGTAATTTATATTAATGATGTTGTAAGTATATGCATATAATATGGATTTTAGTTACATATCATTTTAATATGAAACTTGAATATTTATAAAATATATAAACAACATTTCATAATATATATATATATATATATATATATATATATATATATATATATATATATATATATATATATATATATATATTAGGTTGTATTATTTCTCCCTTTTTTTGTATTATCATTAAATTAAATTAAATGGTAACACTCGAGTACTAGAAAGTATGGGGTGTTACAATCTAACCCCCTTAAAGAAAATCTCACCCTCGAGATTTGGTAAGAAGGTGTATCCTATTTCGTGTATGCTTAAGTGTGAAAATTCCAATGCTATATCCCAATCTACTACAACCCTTAACCCTCCATCCTAGCCAATCACTGGTGCGTTTAGCTTCCACTAAATGTTATAATCATTTTAGTATTAACTAAAACCAGGAAATCTTACTAGTGCTTGTTAACATCAGGGTTTCTCATAGCACTTACTAAGATTTTAAGTTCTTCTGGGTGGCGAATACTAATATCCTAGATTTTCTTTTATCTCCCTTTACCTTTAATAATAATTTCCAACATCTAAAGCACAATACAATTTTCTAGTTTTTCATTGTTCAAGCTGCCACGAATAGATGGTTGTAGTAGGTTTGAGCCGGATACATGGGTCCTATGCTCGCGCAAAACAGAGGTCTTACTGTATCATTTCCTAATCCTGGTAAACCTCGATCTTCTTCCTGATCAAGGCATTGAGACCATTAGAATCTTCAGGATATGGAATTGCATCAAACAGCATAACTTCGCTTAAATATGGTTCCATCAACTCGTGATCCCAATCATTCTAGTCTTCTTGGGAATATTAAGTAATGTTCTTACTTTCATAACTGAAAATTTTATGTTGCCCATTATGCTTTCACTGCGTACTCTGATTGTCTAGCCACCACCTTTTTTTTTCTAGGATCCCTACATGAATCTTAAGTTTAAAATTATTATTATTATTATTATTATTATTTGTAAATCTATCTGGAATTCTAAATCTAATTCCAATATGTTTAGTCTAGGGTTGAAAATTCACCTAAAATTCTATAATTCCGCCTCTAATCAATTTTGCGTAGTGGAATGGTGGGAAGTGTTATTCCTAAGTAAAGATATATATAAGAAAATTCAATTTAAGATTCGTAGTACAATCCCTTAAGTCCACAGAACACTTGTTTTCAATTCAATATACGATATAGTTGTTAAGGAAATTCCTACAAGCCTACGTTCAATCCATTTGCTGATTTTTGCAATAGTGTTATCCCTAACTATGAAATTTTAGGAAACTTCCTACCCTAGATCTCTAGAAGATTTTCAATTAGAAGTCAAGCATAAGGAATACCCATATATAGCGTTATGTGCATCATAATGGGTACTCGTTCTCTTACGAAACACCCTTACTTCTTAAGTCTAAACCACTATCTTTGTAGCTTACAAATGAGCCAAAGTCTTTATTCCTAAGTTCAAATGTCTAAATTTAAGATCTCCAAGGGGACATAAGTTCATTTCTAAGCCCTACAGTTATTAAGACAATTTTTTTTTCAGGGAGCCTAATATTTGAACTTCTGCATTCTCATTTCTTCCCAGTTCTAAGGGATTTCTACGTATGTTGAATCCCAAAGGCTTAACCAAAACTTCCAAGGGAGCTTAAAGTTGAAGTCTTCTATGTTCTAAAATTTTCCTAAGTTCAGATAGAATGTCATGTAAGTTTGGATTGTCATCCAAACAACTTCTAAGGGAACCTATGTTTGGGTTTCTATATTCACAATCATTCTTCTAAATCTAAGGGAAGTTCACATAAGTTAAAATTTCTAATTTCAAACATCCTAACTTCAGACATTTAAGGTTTATATAAGTTCATTTCCCAAGGTAAAGTTTGTCCAAACTATGCTCTAATACTAACTGTAACGCCTCGTGTTTTCAGGACACGAGTATATGACTCGTTTTCCAAAAACCTGAGTGTTAACCTTAAAGGATGGTCAAATTCGAGTGTAATTTTTTTTTCATTTATCAAAGTAAGCAGATGAGCTTAGAATGGACAAGTAAGCATAAGGAAATTTTTTATTTTATTTAGAATATACAAGTGGTTTCCCATAATGACTTATACAAACTAATGTCTCAACATCAATGATTACAAGATTTGCATACATAAGAAATAACAGAAAGCATATAAATGTAAGCCGCATGACCACGCAGCTCCTCTTAGTAATACGGCCGCGCATCCATGGTACCTGCACAGCTCCTCATCAAGTCTGAACATATACATTATCTGGGCCACCTGTTCTACTTGTACGGTTGTATATTTGATGGATGAGTAACTAGCTCAGTGTGAATTTCCCTTAAGATTTCACACTACCGCATTAGGAAAGCATAGTTATAGAACAACAAAGCAATCAAAATAATACATGATGCAGTCTTTTTAAATGTATGGATGCATCTATGCACATCGGCCTGGGGATGCTTATCCAGCCGGACTTGGGCTCGTCACCCATGCAAAGCATCGACCTGGGAAAAACATCCAGATGATTTGTGCCCTGGGAAAAATATCCAAACGGGCGAATATAACTGGTCATCAGCGTAACACTCAGTGTAATCGCATGGGTATGATAATCCAAGCCATCATCATAAATCGAATGATTGGTCATTAGTGCAAAATTCGGCGTAATCGCATAAGCATAATGATCTAAGACATCGTAAATATGCCATGTATGCATGATTAACCAAGTCATTATGTAATGCCCTGAAAATCGGGGGTCGAGCATAACTTAGCTCCCGAGTTTCAGAACATCACTTAGGTAACATTTTTTTTATGATGGATGAATGTTATCTGTATTAGGGCATAAAACATGAGGTAGATTAAGCCAAACAGCAAACATCATTCAAGGACAGTCTGAAAACACGAGCGAAAGACTGAAATATATATATAAATCAAAATAAGTCCCCAAGATATGTATGCTCTACCAGGTCATAATTACAAGTCGTGTCTCAAAATATATATATCAAAAAGTGATAAATCACTACCAACATAGCCCTGAATCCCCATCAATCAGAGCATTATTCACATAAACCCACCTGAGAACTACATATAGGAGAAACCCTCCTCATCGGCATAAAAGACCAGCTCTGCCTCGCAAGCATCGCCACCATCTGAAACTAAAATAGGGACTGGTGGTGTTGCAAACACTGTCTCGTACCGTGGGAGTGAGTGATCAACTCAGTGGAATCATAGAGTAAAGATTAACATATTATCAATTCAGTCAAGCAGTAATGATAAAGCAAACATATCAACCATTCCTAAATACTCTTATTAATGCAGGGATGAGATGTTTCATGAATACATGCCATCGCCTACACTCCCTCGTGCGACACCGTCTTACGTTCGCGGTATGCTTCCAGCCCTCTGTGTACTTCATCGTCGGCACATGCAATGCGATGATATGAACATGATTACCGAGTTATTATTAGTCCTTTTCATACAGCAGGATTGGGAAGCTAAGGTACCTCCCTTGTATCAATACCCAAATGATGATCCATTATAGGGTCGTCAGTCCTAGACAATCTCATACGATGTTGCGTTTTTAGGTCGTCACAAAAGGGCTTGTCACCAAATCAGTGTTGCTCCTGTGGGAAACACATCACACGCACAGGACACGACAACTGATCAGTGTTGGCCTAGTTATACTCTAATGCTACGGAAAGACTCATCGCCTCAACGCAGACTCAGAGTATGCTCGAGGTCACTACAAAGGGCTCGTCACCAATCAATGTAGGTCGACAGCACAAACATAGTGTCCCATACCACCATAATTAGCTCACGAGTCTAGGTTTCTCACTGGTCACTACAGGGAGGCTCGTCGCCTTAGCATAGGCCGATAACTCGACCACGATGTCCCATACCACCATGCCTGGCTCATGAGTCTTAGTGGATCGAGGTACCAAGGTTAGAGGGGTTGTACACTGGTAAGTTTGGTACCTTAGGTTCAAGCAGTAGCGTCCAAACATGGTGTACATACATCGATCAATCGGGTTAGTTGATAAGCTCAACTAGGCCAAGCGCACGTCGAAATGATTGACATGGAATGCATGAGCACTCTGTGTGGCATAACCACTGTTGAACATTCCAAGTATGACTTGAATTCGTCAAATCTATCCTGCGTGGCGTAATTAACTTCAACCACCAATTTAAGGGCTGTTACCGATTACCTGGACTATTCATAGCCCCAAACACATTCAATTACGACATGTCATCCGATGATATAGTTAAAACAGTAAATGGATCATATTTCAAATTATACAATCAAAGGTCCGATATTGTCCGCTTTAGGGCTATTAGGGCTGTTACACGAAATCGTTACACCACTCCCCCATCACCCTTCACGGTTTTGTTTCTGCATGTTATGGAATACAACTCAAACATGAATCCACACATAAAAAATATAAAATACATGGAGGAAGTCATACACATTGACAAGGTAGTTGAGAAGCATATCTCAACACGCATACAGGTACACCTTACTAACTACTAACTCATTCAAACATTTTTACAAACACTTAGCCTACACATTCCATCATAAATGATATAAATAAGTTTATCATACGTATTAGGGCCAATCCTCTCATCAAAGGGTTATCGCCTATACAACAATCATATATCTATGACAGTTAGTCATGGCGAGCACGAAAGCAAATTCTATACTCATTCAGTCATTTTCACAATCACTCAGACTACACAATATTATATACACAACGTATGTTGATAAAACATGTATTAGGCTAATCCATTCACCCAGAAGGTGATACACATGCATCTAGCATACATAGACAGCAATTAATCATGGCAAGCATAAATTCAAAATTTCTACATATACAGGTATTTCAACAAATACATTGAATACACTACGGTATACATATTTCATACGTATTTGTAACACGAAACAAACAACACATTTTGCATATGAAATAGCATCCAAGTTAATAATAAATCATTATCTGACATTGAAAGCTTTGAAAACCATAACCTATACGTCTATAATCCGCACCTTAAACCAGAAAACGCATAATAGATATGATTCAGACGATAAGTCTTCGTCAACGGCGGATAGGCTACCTAAGGCATGAAACAGGTTAGCTAAAACATCACTTAAACTATTCTAAGCTAGAAACAGGTTAGGGTTTGATTAACTTACCCAAGAATGGAATTAGAATTGTCGGATTAACGATTCAGAGACGATGGATTTGATGTGTAGAAGAATTAGGAAGAATTCCAAGAAGGAACAATAGGTTCTCTCTTACTTTCTCTCTCTTGGATTAGCTAGGGTTTAGAATTCGTATGGGATTTGAGAATGGGGGTTTAAGGCCTTTTTATAAGCTCAAAAGCGATGAAAATGGCCCTAGGGCCAATGTATACTTAGGTTATAACCAAATCGGGTCTGTTCCGATCCAACAGAGTATTTCTGGAGGTCCTATTATTAAATGTCGTCGAACTTAAACTCTCTAGTATCGGATCTAGGTCAAGCTAAGTTTTCAGTCTAGTTGGGTTTACAGATCGACCGTGGTGGACCAGTTTCAGTTCAACGGTTAACGAAACTCGATCAGGGTCACAAGCACTTTGACATGTATGGGCTACCTACTCTGATCCGAGGGTAAATTTGGGTCAAAAATCAATGGTCAGAACGCTTATAAATAGCACACAAGCGACACGACTCAGATTACTTAAATTCTTATTTAATTTCTTAAAAATATTCACTTTCTCACACCCTTCACTCTTCACTCTAGACTTAAGGAAACAGTCTCAGGACATCATATGGACTTGATTTTTAAGGTGATTGTCAAGTCCAACTAGGCAGTCATAATCGTCTAAGTTCATCGCTATCGGACTTTCGACGTGCGGTCCAGGTCCGTTACGAAGTTTCCAGATGCTCCCGAGAGCAACTGGGTTTAGAGATTGATCCTAGATTTTAGGGTCCTGTGGCATTAACGATTCTACATATTTTAGGTCTTACAGTTTTTATTAAAAGTGGTTCAAACTAATTCTACTGAGTATTCAGTTTAGTACTTAACCAAATTCTACCCTAATTATGGCAGAATACTGTCTTAGGGCCATTCTATGCCCCACTTTTGGCATTTCTAGTTGTTATATTATTTTAATTATTTTTTTAGTAGTTCATCATCAATTTTACCCCATCTCCACTAAATTTTATGAGATTTCATGTTGTAGATAAATTCTAAAAATTCCAGAAGTAGCAGCTGTCCAAACTAATAATTTTTAAATACTTGTCACAATGACCTATTTTTAACTATATTAAGTATTTTATTATATTTTTTTCTTATTTTTATATGAAACTAGACTCATCAAGCTTAAACTTGGCTTTTGAATCACCTAAATTGAAGTTATAACGAGGGAGATATGATATTTCAAAGTCAAATGAAAAGTTGTAGGAAAATTGTAGAAAACGGGCCGCCCGGCCTGCTGTGGTCCGCTGTGGCCCGCCCAGCCCAGACAAGCCGTGGTCGACCGCGGTTGGCACGGCGGCGCCATGGTCTGCTGGACTAATTGGGGGTAGTTCTACCACCCGATATTTGAAATAGGCATATCTTACAGCCCAGGATAAGTTACGTGACGTGCGATATATGATTTTGGGGTAGGAGAAACTGACCTATCTAAATAACCTATTTATTCTACCAAATTCGATAATTTTAATGGTCAAAAAAATTATTTTATTTATTTATTTAGTATTTATATTAAATTTTAATTTAAATATTGTTCTTCATCACCTAAACTTTAGGATTCATATCTATTATGAAAGTAATTAGAAAATTTTGAAGAATAAGTTGGTAAAAGGTGAGATTTTGAAGGAAATGGGTTAAAAAAAAAAGGATCTTAAGCTTTGGGATAGAAGTCTGAAAAGTTAATAAGGTGTTATGATCGCCCCACTACCTAAGGATGCCTATTTTTAGGTTGGCAAAAATTTGAGGTGTTACACATTATTAGTCCATTTACAACCAGCCAATTTAAATAATCTCACGGTCACTACGTGGGGCAGATGGCCCAGCATAGGCCGATGGCTCAAGCATAGTGTCTCATTACCACCATCCCTGGCCCATGAGACTACCAACTTAGGATGTTTAATGGAACCCAATTGTAGACACCCCCGCCTAGGCTATATCTTGAGAAGGCTAAGACTATCCGGTAACTATGATCATACCTTTAACCAAACCTTGATTGCAGCCCAAACCAAACCCTGACCAAAAAGTTGTCAAACCCTCAATCTGTAACCCTAAATCGTGATCCAAACCGTTCAGCACACATGCAGCCCTGCCTATACCATATATCCTAACCAGGACCCCCTTTACCCAAGCCTAAACCCACTTGTCTGAGCCACAAACCCCAAAAGAAGACGTCCAGTTGAACCCGCACAACGTAAAAAACCCACACGTGTAAACCCGACCCGAATGAAGCCTGGGCAGCAGTCTGACTACCACCTGCGGTACTTCAAGTGCTGCTGTAACATCTCAGAAAAATCCGTACAGGGACTCGAGTACCAACTCGACCAGAAATCACGTAGGATTAATTCCTTTAGAAAGTAAGCATTAGTTAGCTAGCGCTACGCTAGAGTAGCTGCGAAATTATCCCTGAACACTTTAAATACGTTCTGCAAGATCCAAAACTTGTAGAATCAATGACGCTATAATGTCCTAAAACCTAGGATCAAACTCTAAACCCGTTTACTCTCAGGAACCTTTTGAAACTTCATATTGGATTTAGACCGTGCATCGAAAGTCCGATACCTACAATCTTAGACCGTTATGACCGCTTAGCTGGACTTGACAATTATTTCAAAAATCAAGCCCAACCGACGTTCAGAGGCTATTTCATTGAGCCTGGAGTGAAGAGAGTGAGAAATGGGTTAAGATTTGAAATTTAAATCCAAATCTGGCTCGAGACTTTGCATGATATTATTAAGCGTTCTGACCGTCAGAATTCAGCCAAATTTCACCCTCGGATCAGGAAAAATTTCTCCTTCATATCATGAGACTTGTAGACCCGATTTAGGTGCGATGACCGCTGAACTGAAAATGGACCGCCACGTGCGATCTGCGAACTCTACCGGACTGAAAACTTGGTGTGAGCAACATCCAGTGACCATGAGCTTAAGTCCGATCGCGTTCGGCCAGAGGACCTCCCGAAATGCTCTTTTGGATCGAAACAACCCCGATTTGGTTATAACCTAAGTATACCTTGTTCCTAAGTCTAAAAATGTTAGATTTTAGGCTATATAAGGGCCTTAAACCCTCACATATCTCTCCCATCTGAATTTACGAGAAACCCTAGATTGAAAGAGAGAGAAAGTGAGAGACTTGTGGGAGAGATTTCCCACTACTTGTTGTAGTTGCTACATGTGCTTAAGCACCACATTCAAACCACTTTGTTGGTGATTCCAACACACTTTTAGGTAAGGAAAACCCTAACTACTTGCTGAGTTAGGATTCCGTCAATTTAAATAGCGAAGTAGCTTATACATCTTGTCCATTAGGTCGCCGTTACGCTGTTGACAAAGCGTATACGTTCCATTCGAAATGATACACGTCTAGGGCAAAAAGGTGAGGATTTTAGACGCTTTAATTGACTGATTTCAAAGCTTTCAATGTCGTTTAATAGTAGATTATCGACAGTAATTCCGTTTGACATGTACAACATGCTGTCCATTTTCCGTTTTATAAACGTATGGAAAATATAAGATTTAGGGCATGTTAGTCATTTGTAGGAATTACTGTTTACATCCACATTTTGCTGCAATGTTTGCCATGGATATTTGTCATGTTAGGATATTAGGAATGTGTGCATGATCTGTTTGGCGAAGAGATTCGCCCAAATGCACACTTTGAGTCGACATACGCTATGTAGACTAAAGTGTGTAGGTTAAGTGTTTGTATAAATGTTTGTATTAGTATGTATTGAGTAGATGGTGTTGTGAATGAGTTTTGAGATTGAATTCTCAAGTAATATGCTGATGTAAATGATTTCCATTATGTTGGCTATATGTATTGATTTCATTATATTTGGATGATTTGCTTAAGTTGTATGTTATAACATGTGTCAACATGCTTACATTGTTGTATTTCATTTCTGTTACTCTCACATGATTACTGATGGTGATATTCAAGTGTCTGGAGCTATACGTTAGTCCAGACAGTCGGTAATGGATCAAATTCGTGGTTGGCTTCTATTTTCCACGAAGGATGCGTCGATGAAAGCGAGTCATGTTTTGAGTTGGCGGCAGTGGTTAGGCGACAGGAAGTATTTTATGCAGTTCATGTCGTTCGACTTGAGATGCGCTCGTACTAGTCGAGCCTGTCAAATAACCCGACTGGCCATTGTATGTTCACCCTTTATGAGTCATAACTGTTTGAACCTAGGGTACTGAACTTACCATTGGAAACCCTGTTAACCATGGTACCTTGATCCATAAGGACTCATGAACCGGGCATGGTGGTATGGGACACCGTGGTCGAGCTGTCGGCCTACGCTGGGGCTACAAACCTCTCCATAGTGACCAGTGAGCACCTTTGACTCGTGAGCAGATTATGGTGGTATGTGATACTTATTCTTTCTGTCGGCCTACACTGATCAGGTAACGAGCCCTTTGTAGTGACCGCGAGCGTATTCTGATTCTACGGAAGGCGACGAACCTTCCGTAGCGATGGGAGTACATTAGGCCTGTATTGATAAGGTGATGGGGGAGCGGTGCAACGAGTGCGAGCAAGAGCCCTAACAGCCCTTGCAGCGACCTACAAATATAATATCGTATGAGATTTCTAGGAGTGACGACCCTAAACAGGATCTGTGTTAGGATTGATATAAGAGAAGTACCTTAGTTTCCCAATACTGTTGAATGAAAGGACTGATAACAACTCGGTAATCATTATCAATATCGCATTGCATGTGCCTGGAAGATGTGGAGCACTGAGGAATGCAAGCATGCTGCGGGCGTAAGATGGTGCCGTATGAGGGAGTATGTCGGTGAGGGCATCCATCATGTCATTTCATGCATGCATTAACAATAGTATCTAGAAATGTTTGATTAATTACTTTACTATTATCGCGTGATTGATTTGATAACATGCTAATCTTTGCTCTATTATTCCACTGAGTTGATCACTCACTCCCACGTTATGGGACGGTGTTTGCAACACCACCAGACCCTATTTTAGATGCAGGTGATAAGGCGATTCAGGACGCTGAGCCGGATTATTACGAGGATCAGGATGAGTTCTCGTATATGCAGTTCTACGACGGCTTTACGTAGGTGACCTGGATCGGCGGGACATGCTAGTTGGACCTTATAACATTTTGATTTTTATTTTATTACATGTATATGAGACTTAGAGATGTATTCATACTTTGGAGACAGTTTGAGATTTATTTTATTTTTCATACAGTGATATATATATTCTTCAGTCTTTTGCTTGCATTTTATCACTGGATCTAGAGTATGAATTGCAGTTTTAGTATAATCTTACTCATGTGAATGCTTTAACTCAGACAACATTGAATCATAATCATATTTGTTGCATAAGTGATGGTCTGGAACTCGGGAGTCGGGTTTCTACACGACCCCCGATTTTCAAGGTGTTACAAGTTAGTATCAGAGCATGATTTGGATTGAACCGGACCTGGGTTATGGCCACGCGACGTATACTGTCACCCCTTTAACTTAGGTGGGTGTGAGAAAAACCTAGAAACACTTATAGGATCACAGTTTCTCCAATAGGCGAAGTCTACTCAAATTTATCCTTTTGATGGAGTCCATAACGTATATTTGGTCATGTGAAGCGACCTACGTTGCCTCTAGGTCTTTATTTGACGGGTTTGAGACGTTCCCAGAAGAATTTCAAACTCAGAAATGCATGTCCTTGGGTTGTGGGGCAACCAAAATCCTTACACTCAATCTCAGGGCTTAAAAACCCCGTTTCATCCAATTCCTTCAGAATCTTCCCTTCCACCACCCCATTCTTCAAATTTTTCTAAGTCCTTTCTTACTACACATGAATCCAAAATATTACTTAAATAAAAATTTTACTATAAATAGTAAAAATATGTAAGAATTGGACTTTTGGCCATTCCAATTATGGAATCTCTTATAATAAATGGGTTATTTGAATGGATTAGACTCTCCTACCCCAAAATCATATGCTACATGATGCATAAAATTATTCTGGTTTATAGACTGGCCCTGAAACACCCCAAACAGAGTCTTGGGCCTATCTAGGCCAATATGCAATGAACCATGGTGGGACCCATGTACATTTGGGGCCTACAGGACAGGGGGAACCAGTCCTGGGGGGTGCCCATCGCCGGATGCCACTTTGGCCGGTGATGACATCGCCGTATGGTGGGCCCCACTCGGTCTAAAATTTGGGCCGACGCCCTTTTATGGTCAGGGCATCCCTCCCATAGGTGGTTCACACCTTGAAACCCTCCAAATGCCCTACCTCCTTCACAACAGCCCTCCCAAGCTCTCCTTTTTACATTTTCTTGCTGCCTTCCCCTCAAATCTCGGTGCCAAACCTCTCCCATTCTCATTCTCGATCACGACCGACGCCAACCCATTCATTTTCAGCTGTTCACAGTCCCCTCTCTCTCCATTTTTGTCCGTGGAGGCTCTTACAACCTCCATTCAAGGCTGAAAGTCAGGTGAGCTCCATTCCCACTTATTGTTCTCCTTTCCCTTTGAAAATTCACCCCGTGAGAGCTTGATTCATCCCTCTACAGAGCCTAGATTCGTTCCAGTCAATTTGGCCAGCCACTTCTCTCCATTTCCCACATTTTTCATGGCTTTTATTGAGGTTATTTTAGCCTTTTTCTCTTTCTCCACCATCCTCTCTCTCATGGGAAAGAGGAAGACCGCCGCCGATGAAGTTGGGCCTAGCCGCCCTTCATGATCTAGAAAGCCGAGGGGCGGCGCCGCTAGCTTAAGCGCCGTCTCAAGTCCAAGTGTAGTTCGTGAGTTTCATACAAAGTGGGATTTGGATCTCCATGCTCACGTAGGGCGAGTACTGTTAGCAGAGTTGCCTCATGGCGCATATACTGATCGTAAGGTACTGTTTGAGGCGCACGTAGATGAACAACACTTTAGAGAATTTCTGTCGTTTAAGCGCATTGAAGCCGCCAGTTGGGGTCCGCTCTTCGAAGCCCGTTCTTGTACGAATGTGAGCACCGTTCGTGCCTTCTATGCTCATATCCGAAATCCTACATTGGAGCCATTGCAGTTCAGGATTCCCTTTGACAGAGATAGGGAAGCTACGATCGATGTTCGGTTGATAGCTCGCATTTTAAAGGTGCCTCTTGGTGAAGTTCATCCAAGTGCTAAGAATATGAAGAGTGTTCGTGAGTGAGATCGCCGCACCAGGTTCCTATGTGGTGGTTTGGTTCCGTGGCAGCCTAACAGGAGCCTCTTAGCGTCCCACATGTCGAATGATTTTCGCCTGCTACACCACATTTGTACGTTTAATGTGTATCCTAGGTCGACAAATCGCAGTGAATGTACGCGTCTCATGGTCGATTTCTTGTATCAAGTGGGCTAGGAAGAGAATGTATGCATGGCCACCTTTGTGTTTTGACAGATCATCCTCGTAGCGAAGTCGAGAAGAACGTCTGAGTCACTTCCTTTTGGCCGGCTCATATGTAAGATTGCACTTGAGTTTGCTTACAGACTTGGGCCGGAGTTGCCTTTACTGATCCACTTCATCGATGAGACTACCATGAACAAGATGAAGATCGGGCCTCGGCAGCGTGAGGCTCAGCTCGATGATGATAGCGAGGGCGATTATGATAGCGAAGAGGATGCAAGTGAAGAAGAAGCTGGGGCAGAAATTGAGGAAGAAGCCCAGGAAGAAGAAGATGAGGAGGCTCAGGATACTGATGAGAGCCCTCCCCCAGTGACTCAGGCTACTAGAGATGCTCACATTGCCCGACTTGAGGAGAGTCAGGTTGCCTTGCGAAGGGATGTCCAGGAACTTCGGGCCGAAGTGAAACAAGATCTCGAAGATACCAAGGCCGTCATGAAGTAAAAATTTGGCAAGGTGACTCGCACCTTGAAGGCTATCCTGTGTTGCCTGCAGGATAAGGGCGCCCCTCCTCCATCGCCAGACTCGGAGTAACGATGAGATTTTAGATGTTTGTTGGTTGTAGTTAGTTGTTTCCTGCTTTCTGTGTGTAAGCCTGATAAGGCTAGTAGTTTTCTTATGTTGCTGTAGTAGCTTTGACTGGCTTAGTTCCCATGTGTTTCTGGTCACGATGTATGTAAGGATATATCTCTTGTATTGTGACAGTTTTGGTTAAATGAAATACATGGAATTCTCCGATTTAGTATGTGAATGATTACGGTGTGTTTGTGCTATTGTTAAAACTGACAAGGTTGCGCCCTATTTTGAATATAAGGAATGCCGCCTAAGGCTATGCGGAGCACGGCACGACTTACATTGGGAGAGCCTATGGATCGGGTTCCTTCCCAGATCGATGAGCATACAGACCCTGCTGTGAGCCTTCTTCGTGAGACTTCACCTGAGTCTCAGCCTTCCACAGGTCCTGCAGCTGGACCATCACCTTTCACACCGCCCGTCAAAGAGCGGTATCGTGCATCTTCCTCGACGCAGTGTGTGCCACAGCCCGCTCCACCTCCTGATAAGTTTGAGCAGTTGATGGCCATGATGCATCAGCAGCACCAGCAGCTCTTGACTACGATAGTAGGGGCTCTAAACCAGGGTGAGAGTGCGACACCACCTGCACCATCTGTGCATCCAGCTGAGGATGCTGGCACTTCGACTCAGGATGAGGGCATGGCTCATCCTGCACCTTCTGCTTACCCTACGGGGAGGTCTGCTGATTCACGGGGCCTACTCGAGCGATTTCAGCGCTTACGTCCTCCTACCTTTACGTGTTCTCACAGACCCGAGGAGGCTGAGTATTGGCTCGACCGTGTGTCGAAGATACTACAGATGCTGCATTTCTCAGAGCCTGAGCAGGTTGAGTTAGCTACGTTCATGTTCGAGCGGGAGGCCAGCTTGTGGTGGGATAGCGTATTACGGACAGTTGCTGCTGATTATATCTGGACTTGGGCAGCGTTCGAGCTCCGATTCCATGAGAAATACTATCCCCAAACTTACAGGCACGAGCGGGAGAATGAGTTTCTACGCCTCAGACAGAGAGGCATGTCTGTGACAGAGTATGAGCATCGGTTTACTGAGTTGGGCAGATACGTCCCGACGATACTTGCTGACGAGCAGATGCGCACACAACGCTTTTCTGAGGGCTTATGACCGGACATAAGGTCGAAGATGTGTTGTGTCAGCATTCCCTCCTACGCAGAGTTGATACACATGTCCATGAGGGCAGAGTAGGATGTTGATCGACTGACACGATCTAGTGGCCCTATCGTTCCTAGGCCATGAGCGGATATGAAGGACAGGCCATTTGCTGGCAAGAGGCCTCGCATCGACCCTCCGCCTAGGGCTACAGCGCCAGTACCCCCGATGAGGCGTCCCGATGTGTCGTGTACTTATTGTGGGCGATCGGGTCACACAGTAGGTAGTTATTTTGCTCGGATGCGGGATAGCGGGTTTTCACCACCGCAGAAGATCGACCGCCCATGCCCAAAGGCTTTATTAGCTCCACCTTTACGATTGGCTCCTGCGCATCCTTCCTTCAGACCTCTAGTATCTCAGTTCAGGCTGCCTCAACGGCCCATGGTACCACGGCCGAATCATCCACAGCAGGCTCGGGTACATGCTTTGATAGCAGAGGCAGCCGAGACAGAGACTGCTCAGCCTTTGGCCTTTGAGGTCACCGGCCATATTGGAGGTACTCCTATACTTGTGATGGTGGATACTGGATTCACAATTTCTTTGATATCGCATTCCATAGTCAGGCGTCTTGGGCTACCGACTATTCAGATGGATGGAGTGCGAGTCCTTACGGCTCACAGGACTTTTTCTGATGCCACCCTGATGTGTGAGGGTTGCTTGGTGGATCTAGGAGGCAGGACGATGATTCTTGATCTTGTTGTCGACCCCTCTCTTGTTTATCTCGACGTCATTCTTGGCATGGATTGGTTGACTATAGGGAGGGCCGAGATTGACTGCGAGACCTGTATGGTGACAGTATACGAGCCAGAGGGCATGCCTTTTACATTTTCAGTGCGGGTAAATCTCCCCTTCCGCATACTTAGCTACACTTCTTTCCTATGGGACGCTGATGCCCCGACACTTGAGAGTACGCCAGTCGTCCGTGATTTTGGGGATCTATTCAGGAAGATCCCTTGGTTGCCACCTCAGCGTAAGATTAATTTTACCATCGATCTAGTACCTGGTTCCACACCCGTCTCACTACCGACGTATCGCATGGCACCGTGTGAGATGGAGGAGTTGAGGAAACAGATTGATGATCTGTTGGAGGTTGGTTTCATTCGACCGAGTGTGTCTCCTTGGGGAGCACCAGTTCTATGTATGAAGAAGAAGGATGGTTTTATGCGATTATGTATTGATTATCGCAGGCTGAACCAGATTACGGTGAAGAACAAGTACCCTTTACCCAGGATAGATGACTTGTTTGATCAGCTTAGAGGGACGCAGTACTTCTCGAAGATTGATCTGCAGTCAGGATATCATCAGTTGCGTGTCAGGGATGAGGACGTGCAGAAGACAGCATTCAGGACCAGCTTTGGCCACCACGAGTTCCTTGTGATATCGTTCGGTCTCACGAACGCACCAGCCGTGTTCATGGATCTGATGAACGGGGTATTTCGGCCATTCCTCTATCGATTCGTCATTGTGTTCATAGACGACATTCTGGTATACTCCAGGAGTCGAGAGGAGCATGAGGAGCACTTGCGATTGGTCCTGGATACACTCAGGCAGCATCAGTTGTTTGCGCAGTATAAGAAGTGCGACTTCTGGAAGAAGGAAGTGAAGTTCCTGGGACATGTGGTGTCCAAGGATGGGATGGCAGTTGACCTGTCTAAGGTAGCTGCAGTTCAGGACTGGGAGCAGGCTGGTTCTGTCACTGAGGTGAGGAGTTTCTTGGGTCTGGCTTGCTATTATAGACGTTTCATTAGAGATTTCTCGAAGATCGCCAGACCTCTATCTCAATTGACACGGAAGGATGTGAAGTTCGCCTAGAATGACAAGGCGGAGTCAGCTCTTCAGGAGCTGAAGGACAGGCTTACGTCCGCCCCTGTGCTAGTATTGCCAGAGCAAGGGGTTAGATACACGATATATACTGACGCGTCTAGCGTTGGTCTGGGTTGTGTCCTTATGCAGAAGGACGGTAATTTCATATGCCTCGAGATAATTAAGGAAGCACGAGGAGAATTACCCTACACATGACCTTGAGTTGGCAGCCATCATATTCGTATTGAAGCTCTGGAGACATTACCTTTATGGAGAGGAGTTCGAGCTATTTTGTGACCACAAGAGCCTCAAGTACATATTCACGCAATGAGACTTGAATATGAGGCAGAGGCGATGGAGGGAGACTTTGAAGGACTTCAAGTTTAAGGTTTCCTACCATCCCGGCAAGGTGAACCTTGTGGCTGACGTGTTGAGCCGCAAGAAGGTAATAGAGTTTGCGGCTTCGCTGATGGTTGCTGAGTGGGACATGGTTGAGTTTTTGCGAGACTTTGAGTAGAAACTCACTGTGGAGGAGCCATATGAGTTTATCGCACATGTGCAGGTGCGATCTTTTATCGATGGCAGAGTCATCGCGGCGCAGAGGGATGATGCAGACGTCGAGTGGCGAGTTGGCATGGATGGGGGCTTACGTTACTGTGGCTGCCAATGAGTTCCAGATGTCCCTGACTTGAGACGAGAGATTCTCGAGGCTGCACACTTTACCAGACTTGCGATGCATCTGAGCAGCACAAAGATGTATCGTGACGTGAGGAGGAAGTATTGGTGGGAGGGTATGAAGACCCACATCGCAGAGTTCGTGTCCCGTTGTCTTACTTGCCAGCAGGTGAAGGCAGAGCATTGCTGACCACCTGGACTCCTTCAGCCTATGCCCATAGCTGAGTGGAAGTGAGACTTCATTTCCATGGATTTTATCTCAGGGCTGCCGAAGATAAGGAAGGGACATGATTCTATTTGGGTGATCGTCGACCGTCTGACGAAGTTGGCGCACTTCCTACCGATCAGAGTTACGAACTCAGAAAGATCGTGCGTTTGCATGGAGTTCCTTTAGAGATCGTGTCGGACAGAGACACGCATTTTACTTTTATGTTCTGGACTCGCACTCAGGAGGCTATGAGTGTGAAGTTGAAGTTTAGTACTGCCTTCCACCCATAGACAGACGGACAGATAGAGCAGGTGAACCAGATTTTAGAGGACATGTTGCGGGCTTGCGCATTGGACTTCAAGGACAGTTGGGATGACTGTCTTGCATATGCAGAGTTCGCGTACAACAACAGTTTTCAGGCGAGTATCAGTATGACACCTTACGAGAAGTTGTATGGGCGACCTTGTCGAGCACCGCATTGCTGGGCAGAGGTCGGTGAGCATAGATTGATTAGCCCAGAGATAGTGCAGGCGACGTCAGAGAAGATTGACATCATTAGACGCCGGCTTTCACAGCGCAGAGTAGGTAGAAGAGTTATGCTAATACGAGACGGCACCCGCTAGAGTTCACAGTTGGGGATCATGTATTTTTGTGCATTTTCCCTATGAAGGGAGTCGTTCGGTTCGGGAAGAAGGGGAAACTAGCATCGCGGTTCATTGGTCCATTTCAGATTCTCGACCGTGTGGGTGCTGTGGCTTATCGTCTGGCTTTGCCTACGCCTCTCGCGAGCGTTCACAACGTATTTCATGTTTCTATGCTGAAGAAATACGTTTCTGATCCTTCCCATATCATCAGATGGGAGCAGGTGCAGTTAGGAGAGGATGTTAGATATATCCTGCGACCGACGCGTATACTAGACAGGAAGGAGCAGGTACTGCGTAACAAGGTCATCCCCCTTGTGAAGGTGTTGTGGACGCATCACTCTGAGGAAGAGCCTACCTGAGAGACAGAAGCTGAGATCAGAAAGAACTACCCACAGCTTCTCGAGGAGTACGAAAAGGTACAAATTTTGAGGATGAAATTTTTGTTAAGGGGGGTAGATTGTAACGTCTCGAAAAAATCCGTACAGGGACTCGAGTACCAACTCAACCAGAAATCACGTACGATTAATTCCTTTAGAAAGTAAGCATTAGTTAGCTAGCGCTACGCTAGAGTAGCTGAGAAATTATCCCTGAACACTTTAAATACGTTCTGCAAGATCCAAAACTTGTAGAATCAATGACGCTATAATGCCCTGAAACCTAGGATCAAACTCTAAACCCGTTTGCTCTCATGAACCTTTTGAAACTTCGTATTGGATTTAGACCGCGCATCGAAAGTCCGATACCTACAATCTTAGACCGTTATGACTACTTTGCTGGACTTGACAATCATTTCGAAAATCAAGCCCAACCGACGTTCAGAGGCTATTTCATTGAGTCTGGAGTGAAGAGAGTGAGAAATGGGTTAAGATTTGAAATTTAAATCCAAATCTGGCACGAGACTTTGCGCGATATTATTAAGCGTTCTGACCGTCAGAATTCAGCCGAATTTCACTCTCGGATCAGGAAAAATTTCTCCTTCATATCATGAGACTTGTAGACCTGATTTAGGTGCGATGACCGCTGAACTGAAAATGGACCACCACGCGTGATCTGCGAACTCTACCGGACTGAAAACTTGGTGTGAGCAACATCCAGTGACCATGAGCTTAAGTCCGATCGCGTTCGGCCAGGGGACCTCTCGAAACGCTCTTTTGGATCGAAACAGCCCCGATTTGGTTATAACCTAAGTATACCTTGTTCCTAAGTCTAAAAAGGTTAGATTTTAGGCTATATAAGGGCCTTAAACCCTCACATATCTCCCCCATCCGAATTTACTAGAAACCCTAGATTGAAAGAGAGAGAAAGTGAGAGAAAGTGAGAGACTTGTGGGAGAGATTTCCCACCACTTGCTGTAGCTGCTACATGTGCTTAAGCACCGCATTCAAACCACTTTGTTGGTGATTCCAATACACTTCTAGGTAAGAAAAACCCTAACTACTTTCTGATTTAGGATTCCGTCGATTTAAATAGCGAAGTAGCTTATACATCTTGTCCATTAGGTTACTGTTACGCTGTTGACGAAGCGTATACGTTCCGTTCGAAATGATACACGTCTAGGGCAAAAAGGTGAGGATTTTAGATGCTTTGATTGACTGATTTCAAAGCTTTCAATGTCGTTTAATAGTAGATTATCGACGGCAATGCCGTTTGACATGTACAACATGCTGTCCATTTTTCGTTTTGTAAACGTATGGAAAATATGAGATTTAGGGCATGTTAGTCATTTATAGGAAATACTGTTTACATTCACATTTTGCTGAAATGTTTGCCATGGCTATTTGTCGTGTTAGGATATTAGGAATGCCTGCATGATCTGTTTGGCGAAGAGATTCGCCCAAATGCGCACTTTGAGTCGACATACGCTATGTAGACTAAAGTGTGTAGGCAAAGTGTTTGTATAAATATTTGTATTAGTATGTATTGAGTAGATGGTGTTGTGAATGAGTTTTGAGATTGAATTCTCAAGTAATATGCTGATGTAAATGATTTCCATCATGTTGGCTATATGTATTGATCTCATTATATTTGGATGATTTACTTAAGTTGTATGTTATAACATGTGTAACATGCTTACATTGTTGTATTTCATTTCTGTTACTCTCACATGATTACTGATGGTGATATTCAAGATTTTGGGGCTATACGTTAGTCCAGGCAGTCGGTAATGGATCAAATTCGTGGTTGGCTTCTATTTTCCACGAAGGACGCGTCGATGAACGCGAGTCGTGTTTTGATTTGGCGGCAGTGGTTAGGCCACACGAAGTGTTTTATGCACTTCATGTCGTTCGACTTGAGATGCGCTCGTACTAGTCGAGCCCGTCAAATAACCCGACTGGCCATTGTATGTTCACCCTGTATGAGTGATAACTGTTTGAACCTAGGGTACTGAACTTACCATTGGAAACCCTGTTAACCATGGTACCTTGATCCATAAAGACTCATGAGCTGGGCATGGTGGTATGGGACACCGTGGTCGAGCTTTCGGCCTACGCTGGTGCTACAAACCTCCCCGTAGTGACCAGTGAGCACCTATGACTCCTGAGCAGATTATGGTGGTATGGGACACTTTATTCTTGCTGTCGGCCTACACTGATCAGGTGACGAGCCCTTTGTAGTGACCGCGAGAGTATTCTGAGTCTACGGGAGGCGACGACTCTTCCATAACGATGGGAGTACATTAGGCCTGTATTGATAAGGTGATGGGGGAGCGGTGCAACGAGTGCGACCAACAGCCCTGACAGTCCTTGCGGTGACTTACAAATATAATATCGTATGAGATTTCTAGGAGTGACGACCCTAGACAGGATATGTGTTGGGATTGATATAAGAGAAGTACCTTAGTTTCCCAATACTGCTTTATGAAATGACTCATAACAACTCGGTAATCATTATCTATTTCGCATTGCATGTGCCTGGAAGATGTGGAGCACTGAGGAATGCAAGCATGCCGCAGGCGTAAGATGGTGCCGTATGAGGGAGTATGTTGGTGAGGGCATCCATCATGTCATTTCATGCATGCATTAACAACAGTATCTAGGAATGTTTGATTTGATTGCTTTACTATTATCGTGTGATTGATTTGATAATATGCTAATCTTTGCTCTATTATTCCACTGAGTTGATCACTCACTCCCACATTACGGGACGGTGTTTGTAACACCACCAGACCCTGTTTTAGATGCAGGTGATGAGGCGATTCAGGACGCTGAGCCGGATTATTACGAGGATCAGGATGAGTTCTCGTATATGCAGTTTTACGACGGCTTTGCGTAGGTGACTTGGATCGGCGGGACATGCTAGTTGGACCTTATGAAATTTTGATTTTTATTTTATTACATGTATATGAGACTCAGAGATGTATTCATACTTTGGAGACAGTTTGAGATTTATTTTTTTTCCATACAGTGATATATATATTCTTCAGTCTTCCGCTTGCATTTTATCACTAGATCTGGAGTACGAATTATAGTTTTGGTATAATCTTACTCATGTGAATGCTTTAACTCAAACAACATTGAATCATAATCATATTTGTTGAATAAGTGATGGTCTAGAACTCGGGAGTCGGGTTTCTACACGACCCCCAATTTTCAGGGTGTTACAGTCGCCCCTCTTGGCCCACGTGTGGACAGCTGTTCCAGTATCTAAAAGTCAACTTTCTTCAGAATTTAGCCCCCCCCCCCCCCCCCCCCCCCCACCTTTTCTATTTACCATTTTACCACTCCCCATGGCCAATGAGAGAGTGCCACATGGCATTCCTCTCTCCATAACCAACCATGCTTGCCACCTCACCTTTTACCCCTCTTAAACCCCACAATTATCATAAGACCATTGGAGAAGGCTATAAATAGCCCTCTCCTCTTCACATTTTTATCATCAACTCTTCACTTCCAAGCTTAAGTGAGAAGGAGAGTGAGAGGGAGAGAGAGAGAGAGGATGAGAGTGAGGGTGAGGAGATGCTCTCAAGCATTCAGGTCTAGATTTTTCAGCTATCTTCTTAGCTCACTCCTTGCCTTCCTAGCCATCTTAACCTTCCAACCTAGCCCAGTTGATCACGGTTCAACCCACATCCTAGCCTACTCAAGATCAAGTCAAGGATCCGTTTACATACAAGCATTCAACTGGACATCTACTCCCTTATCAACCCCCCTGCTTCTCAAGATCTCTAGTGAACGTATGCTCTATGGCTTGCCGTATAATGGATCTTGTCACATCAAAAATTTCTAGAGATCTAGTCTATTTTTTTAATCTTTGCATAAGCATCATCATATCCGCCTTCTAGATACGCCATTGGACGTATGCTCTGTTTCTTTCCGAAATCTCGGATCTTGTCGCATCAGAAATTCACGTGTGTGCCTAGTCCTATCCCGACCACCTCATCCATCCCTTGAGATTGTTTGTAACACCCCAGATTTTTGCCAACCTAGATTTAGACGTCCTTAGGCAATGGGTCAATCCTAACACCTGATTAACTTCTCAAAACTCAATCCAAAAGTCTCAAATCCCTATTTCCTTCGAAAATCTCACCTTCACTACTTTATCCTTCAAAATTTCTAGGAGCTTTCATATTAGACACAAATCTTAAAGTTTAGGTGATGTTGATCAATACTTAAACTAAAAATTACTATAAATAGTAAATAAATAAATAAAAATGGTTTTTAACTATTAATCTTTTAGAATCTAACGAAATAAGTAGGCTATTTGGTTAGATCAGCTTCTCCTACCCAAAAATCATATATTGCATGTCAAATAACTCATCCTAGGTTCTAAAATACGCCAATTTCAAATATTAGACGGTGAAATCACCCCAAACAGGTCAGCGAGCGTCGCCGGTTTGGCGAGGCATCGCCGAACTTATCCGTACAACGGTCTGGCAGGCCGGTTTTTGACTTTTTCCTGTGCGTTGGACAGCTGCCGCTTCTGGAATTTTTAGAATTTTTCTACAACTTGAAATCTTATGAAATTTGGTGGAGTCAGGGTAAACTTGATGATGAACCCCCAGAAAAATAATAAAAATAATATAATAACAAGAAGTTCCAAAAATGGGGCATAGAATGGCCCTAGGACCGTATTCTGCCCTATTAGGGTAGAATTTGGTTAAGTACCAAACTGAATACTCAGTAGAATTAACTTGGATCACTTTAAATATAAACTTTAAGACCCAAAATTAGTAAGACTGCTAACGCTACGTTACTCTGAAACCTAGGATCAAACTCTAAACCCGTTTGCTCTCATGAACCCTTTGAAACTTCGTATTGGATTTAGACCGCACGTCGAAAGTCCGATACCTACAATCTTAGACCATTTCGACCGCTTAGCTGGACTTGACAATCATTTTGAAAATCAAGCCCAACCGACATTCAGAGGCTATTTCATTGAGCCTGGAGTGAAGAGAGTGGGAAATAGGTTAGAGTTGGAAATTTTAATCCAAATCTGGCACGTGACTTGGCGCGTTATTATTAAGCGTTCTGACCGTCAGAATTCAGCCAAATTACACCCTCGGATCAGGAAAAATTTCTCTTTCATATCATGAGACTTGTAGACCTGATTTAGGTACGATGACCGCTGAACTGAAATTGGATCGCCACGTACGATCTATGAACTCTGCCGGACTAAAAACTGGGTGTGAGCAACATCCAGTGACCATGATCTTAAGTCCGATCACGTTCGACCAGGGGACCTCCCAAAATGCTCTTTTTGATCGAAACAGCCCCAATTTGGTTATAACTTAAGTATACATTGTTCCTAAGTCTAAATAGGTGAGGTTTTAGCCTATATAAGGGCTTTAAACCCTCACATATCTCACCCATCCAAATTTACTAGAAACCCTAGCTAGAGAGAGAGAGAGAAAGTGAGAGATTGTGGGAGACCCTGTGAGTGATCTTCTTGCCGATTGCTCCACCTTTTGCACATACCGAAGCAACGCGTTCGAATCACTTTCCCGGTGATTTTCAACACACTTCTAGGTAAGGAAAACCCTAACTACTTGCTGATTTAGGATTCCGTTGATTCAAATAGCAAAGTATCTAATACATCTTGTGCATTAGGTCGCCGCTACGCTGTTGACGAAGCGTATACGTTCTGTTCGAAACGATACACGTCTAGGGCAAAAGGTGCAGATTTTAGACGCTTAAATTGACTGATTTCAAAGCTTTCAATGTCGTTTAATAGTAGATTAACGACGGCATCGTCGTTTGACATGTACAACATGCTGTCCATTTTCTATTTTGTAAACGTACGGTAAATATGAGATTTAGGGTATTTTAGCCATTTATAGAAAATACGGTATACGTCTATATTTTGCTGGTAACATGTTCACACTTTGGAGACTTACAATCAATTATATATTTTATGTATTTATCATAGTCTTCCGCTTGATAATTTAACTCTCTTTGGAGTATGATATGCTGTTTTGGCTTAGTCTCAATCTTGTTTAATGTCATTCTACAGACAACATGCATTTATCATTATCTATGTTGCATAAGTGACGTTTTGGAACTCGGGAGTTGGGTTTCTACCCGACCCCCAATTTTTGGGGTGTTACAGATGGTATCAAAGAATGATTTGGATTAAGCCAGACTTGGGTTATGGTAACACAATGCACATTGACGCACTCTGACTTAGGAAGGGGGCGATGGAATCTAGAAACCAAATTAGAATTCCAAGTTTCGCCAACCAGCGAGATTAACTATCGTAGTATAGCCCATACGTAACCAAGACCATGTAAAATGATCTCACATCCCCACTTCTATTCACTCAAGCTTCCGTCTTCTTCTACATCTTACACCTATCCACCACCATTACCCAAAAACTACTCTGTATGACTTTCACCCTCATTATACCCCCTCATGTGGGCATAAAACCTACACTTTGTCTCCCATAACCTTCACAACCTCCAAATGATGGGACATTTAGGGCCTATTTGACCAACTGCATTATGTAAGATTAGGGCGGATGGAATTGTAAAAGGAGCAATAGATCATGTGTAAGGTATTGCCCCTAGATTAGGTGTATCCCATGATTTCTAATTCCGTGTTCAGAATGTATGCAATTAGAAGAAAATCTCAAGATCATGGGATTTGGAAATCCCATCTCCTACTTCCCAACACAAGAATCATTTTCTAAGGTCTATGGATCGATTTTAATCCCATCCCACCCTCCTTCCAAATATGTCATTTCAAATCCCGCGGTGGGATTAGCAACGAAACCCATTGAATACAACTTAGAGTTTTAGACTTAAAGTTGGACTCGTAGACTTTAAGGATTTGGTGGTGTAAGAAATTCTATAAATTAATAACATGAACCTTAGGACCTTCTTAGCTGGTATGAGCACATTTTTAGTGTTCGAGTGTAATTAGATTGAGGTCCAGGTAACTCAAATTCAACTAGACAACTTTTACCCTAAGTGATAAAACAAATTCCTTGTATTAGATGAGTATGAAATCATTTAGTGTATAAACATAGGTTTTAGGTTACCACTAGTGGATCACTGCTACTCCTAAGTTAAGACTAGGCTACTAGTTATACTAAGGAATGTAAAAGACTGATTATGCTAAGATAAATGGCAAATAGACTTAGTTAGTTAGCTTGATTAAGTTAGAGTGAGACCTCGTTCCTTTGTTGGATCCCCATAATACTTATAGACTTCTGTTATAACCCTTAGGGAAGTTGTTATAACTTAAAACCATTCACTCTCAGGAAAAACTTATAAATCCCTTAGATTGAACTTAGAATAAACCAGCACGCCCCTTTGAATTGCCTTCCCCAAGGGCTTATTGCATTCGGGAACGTGGAGTAAAGGAACTGTATATATAAGCGATACATTCGCGGTTTGGATCAACTTCTTAATCCTAGTAGTTACCAATGAATCCAATGCTCTGATCAAGCAGAAGATTGGCATCGATTAGGATTGAGGACTGATACAATAAATTTTCTGTCATCGCGGGGCAGAAGGATTATGTATTCGGCTCAAACCCACTACATAACTTTTCTGCCGTGTTGGCCGGACCACATACAACCAAAAGTTATTGCTTTGTATTTGGGAAATGGCGAGGACCTATAGCCAGTAAAGAATTAGATATCTTGCCACCAACTCACACCTGCCCTTGAACTTAACCACAATAGAGATTAGGCTCATCTCTATCACCATAGGTACCAATGCCATAGAACGCATCATTAGCAAGGGAAGACTAATGTAGTGAGAGGTTGTTTCCCATTTCATGTTAAGGATAGGTCCTAAATTATACATCGTTCCGAAATATGGATCGAGACATAGATTCTCAAACCTTAAGTAGAACTAAGTTTTAAGGGGGGTAGAACATTTTGAGCCCAATATAGTTAGGTCAGCTAATGCAATCGTTAGATCAGAGTGGCACAGCGGAAGCGTGGTTGGCCTCTTTCCCAATGGCCCAGGATCGAAATAGTTGATTTAGGTTATACGTAAGGTTAGGTCATTAAATAGGATTTGAACCTTCCTTAGAATGACAATACGAAAGACCCTCTAGGTACTCATTACCCTTAGCCAATTTCGGGGACGAAATTTTATTTTAAGGGAGGTAGATTGTAACACCCAAAATTTTTGCCAACCTAGATTTAGACGTCCTTAAGCAATGGGTCAATCCTAACACCTGATTAACTTCTCAAAACTCAATCCAAAAGTCTCAAATCCCTTTTCCTTCGAAAATCTCACCTTTCACTACTTTATCCTTCAAAATTTTCTAGGAGCTTTCATATTAGATACAAATCTTAAAGTTTAGGTGATGTTGATCAATACTTAAACTAAAAAGTACTATAAATAGTAAATAAATAAATAAAAATGGTTTTTAACCATTACCCTTTTGGAATCTCATGAAATAAGTAGGCTATTTGGTTAGATCAGCTTCTCCTACCCCAAAATCATATATTGCATGTCAAATAACTCATCTTAGGTTCTAAAATACGCCAATTTCAAATATCAGACGGCGTAATCACCCCAAACAGGTCAGCGAGCGGCAAGGGGATCGCCGGTTTGGCGAGGCGATCGCCGGTTTGGCGAGGCATCACCGAACTCGTCCGTACAATGGTCTGGCAGGCCGGTTTCTGCACTTTTTCCTGCGCATTTCTTCCAACTTTGAAAAATCATATCTCCTTCAATATAACTCCAATTTAGGTGATTTAAAAACTAGATTGAAGCTAAATGAGTCTAGTTTTATATAAAAATATGTAAAAAATATAATAAAATACTTAATATAGTTTAAAGTATGTCATTGTGAGCAACTATCCGATAATCACTTGTTGGACAACTGCTGCTTCTGGAATTTTTAAAATTTTTCTACAACTCGAAATCTTATGAAATTTAAAGTCAGGGTAAAATTGATGATGAACCCTCAAAAAAATAATAAAAATAATATAATAACTAGAAGTGCCCAAAATGGGGCATAAAATGGCCCTAGGACCGTATTCTGCCCTATTAGGGTAGAATTTGGTTAAGTACCAAACTGAATACTCAGTAGAATTAACTTGGATCACTTTAAATATAAACTATAAGACCCAAAATTAGTAGGATTGCTAACGCTACGTTACCCTGAAACCTAGGATCAAACTCTAAACCCGTTTGCTCTCAGGAACCCTTTGAAACTTCATATTGGATTTAAACCGTGCGTCGAAAGTCCGATACCTACAATCTTAGACCATTTCGACCGCTTAGCTGGACTTGACAATTATTTCAAAAATCAAGCCCAACCGATGTTCAGAGGCTATTTCATTGAGCCTGGAGTGAAGAGAGTGAGAAATGGGTTAGATTTGGAAATTTTAATCCAAATCTGGCACGTGACTTGGCGCGTTATTATTAAGCGTTCTGACCGTCAAAATTCAGCCAAATTACACCCTCAGATCAGGAAAAATTTCTCTTTCATATCATGAGACTTGTAGACCTGATTTAGGTATGATGACCGCTAAAGTGAAACTGGACCGCCACGTGCGATCTATGAACTCGGCCGGACTGAAAAATGGGTGTGAGCAACATCCAGTGATCATGAGCTTAAGTCTGATCACGTTCGACCAGGGGACCTCCTGAAATGCTCTTTTGGATCGAAACAGCCCCGATTTGGTTATAAACTAAGTATACATTGTTTCTATGTCTAAATAGGTGAGGTTTTAGCCTATATAAGGGCTTTAAACCCTCACATATCTAACCCATCCGAATTTGCTAGAAACCCTAGCTAGAGAGAGAGAGAGAGAGAAAGTGAGAGATTGTGGGAGACCCTGTGAGAGATCTTCCTGCCGATTGCTCCACCTTTTGCACATACCGAAGCAACGCGTTCGAATCACTTTTTCGGTGATTTCCAACACACTTCTAGGTAAGGAAAACCCTAACTACTTGCTGATTTAGGATTCCGTCGACTCAAATAGCAAATTAGATTATACATCTTGTACATTAGGTCACCGCTACGCTGTTGACGAAGCGTATACGTTCCGTTGGAAACGATACACGTCTAGGGCAAAAGGTGCAGATTTTAGACGCTTAGATTGACTGATTTCAAAGCTTTCAATGTCGTTTAATAGTAGATTATCGACGGCAACGCCGTTTGACATGTACAACATGCTGTCCATTTTCCGTTTCGTAAACGTACGGTAAATATGAGATTTAGGGTATTTTAGGCATTTATAAAAAATACGGTATACGTCCGTATTTTGCTAAAATGATTGCCATGGCTATTTGTGGTATTATGATATTAGAAATGTGTGTATGATCTGTTTGGCGAAGAGATTCGCCCTAATGCACATATTAGCCGATATATGCTATGTGGACTAATGTGTGTAGACTAAGTGTTTGTTGAAATGCCTAAATTAATGTGATTTATGCCTGTCATATATATTGAATGTAAGAACATGACTGTCGTGTATTAGACATCTCCTTGATATAAGGATTTGTCATATTATATGTTGAAATCAACATACGTCAGGTACGTTGGAGTTGTGTAGACTAAGTGTTTGTATAAATCTATGTATTAGTAAGTATTGAGTAAATGGTGTTGTAGATTAGTGTTGAGATTGGATTCTCAACTAATTTGATGATGTTCATGAATTCCTTCATGCTTGTATTTGAATTGATTACCTTATGTGTGAAATACTCGTGTATGCTCAACTGCTTATGATGTATGTTATAACATGGCGATAACATGCTGGTATTTCTTGTATTTCAATTCTGTCTCTCTCATATGATTTCTGATTTAGATTGCAAGTATTTGGGGCTATACTCTAGTCCAGGAAGTCGGTAATAGTTTAGAAATCGTGGTCGGATTCTATTCATCACGAAGGATGTGTATGACGAACCTGAGTCGTACTAGAGTCATCGGCAGTGGTTATGCCACACGAAGTGCTTGTGCACTTCATGTCGGTTGATTCAACGTGCGCTCGCGCTAGTCGGACTCATCAAGTAACCCGACTGGCCATTGTATGTTCACCCTGTATGAGTCATAACTGTTTGAACCTAGGGTACTGAACTTACCATTGAAAATCCTGTTAACCATGATACCTTGATCCATAATGTAACACCCTGAAAATCGGGAGTCATGTATAAACTCAACTCCCGAGTTCCAGACCGTCACTTATGCAACAAAAATGATTACGATTCAATGTTGTCTGAGTTAAAGCATTCACATGAGTAAAAGTATACCAAAACTGTAATTCATACTCCAGATCCAGTGATAAAAGCAAGCGGAAGACTAAAGAATATATATATCACTGTATGGAAAAATGAAGTAGATCTCAACTGTCTCTAAAGTATGAATACATCTCTGAGTCTCATATACATGTAAATAAACAGAAATCAAATGTCAAAATAGTCCCACTGAGAAGTCCCGTCAATCCAGGCCACCTAAGCAAAGCCGTCGTGGTACTGTATATATGAGAACTCGTCCTGGTCCTCATCATAGTCCGGCTCTGCCCCCTGAATCACCACCTCACCTGCATCTAAGACAGGGTCTAGTGGGTGTTACAAACACCATCCCGTAACATGGGAGTGAGTAGGTAACTCAGTGAAATAATAGAGCAAGGATTAACATGTTCTCAAATCAATCATGCGATAATAGTAAAGCAGTAAATCAAACATTCCTAATACTGTTGTTAATGCAATATGACATGACATGATGGATGCCCTCACCGACGATCTCCCTCATACGGCACCATCTTATACCCGCGACATGCATTCATCCCACAGTGCTTCACATCTTCCAGGCACATGCAATGTGATGGTGATATGATTACCAAGTTATTATTAGTCCATTCAAACAGCAGGATTGAGAAACTAAGGTACTTCCCTTATATCAATCCCAACACAGATCCTGTCTAGGGTCGTCACTCCTAGTAATCTCATACGATGTATATTTTGTAGGTCGCTGCAAGGGCTGCCAGGGCTGTTGCTCGCACTCGTTACACCGCTCCCCCATCACCTTATCAATACAGGCCTAATGTACTCTCACTGCTACGGAAGGGTCGTCGCCTCGCGTAGACTCAGAATACGCTTGCGGTCACTACAAAGGACTCGTCGCCTGATCAGTGTAGGCCGACAGCAAGAATATAGTGTCCCATACCACCATAATCTGCTCATGAGTCATAGGTGCTCATTGGTCACTACGGGGAGGTTTGTGGCCCCAGCGTAGGCCGACAGCTCGACCACGGTGTCCCATACCACCATGCCCGGCTCATGAGTTTTTATGGATCAAGGTACCATGGTTAAAAGGGTTTTCAATGGTAAGTGCAGTACCCTAGGTTCAAGCAGTTATGACTCATACAGGGTGAAAAAATAATGGCCAGTCGGGTTACTTGACGGGCTCGACTAGCATGAGCGCATCTCAAGTTGAATGACATGAAGTGCGTAAAACACCTCGTGTGGCCTAACCACTGCCGCCAACTCCAAAACACGGCTCGCGTTCATCGACGCGTCGTTCGTGGCAAAGATAAGCCAACCATGAATTTACTCAGTTGCCGACTACCTGGACTAGGTATAGTCCCAAACAATTATGAATCCACATCAGCAATCATGTAAGAGTATTGGAAATGAAATACAACAATGTGAGCATGTTAACACATGTTATAACATACAACTTAAGTGAATCATCTAACACATGCCTTTCATACATATAATGAAATTATGCATATAGCCAACATGTAGAAAATCATTTACATCAGCATATCATTTGAGAATTCAATCTCAAACTAATTCAAAACACCATTTAATTCAATACATACTAATACAAACATTTATACAAATACTTAAACTACACACTTAAGTCTACATATAGTATGTCGACTCAAAGTGCGCATTTAGGTGAATCTCTTCGTCAAAATAATTATGCACGTATTCCTAATATCCTAATGCGACAAGAAGCCATGTCAATCACATCAGCAAATTATGGATGAAAACAGTATTCCCTACCAATAACTAAAATGCCCTAAATCTCATATTCTTCGTCTGCTTAAGAAACAGGAAACAGACAACATGTTGTACATGGCAAATGGCGTTGCCGTCGATAATCTACTATTAAACGACATTGAAAGCGTTGGAAACAGTCAATCAAAGCATCTAAAAATTCGCACCTTTTCTCCTATAGGTGTATTGATTCGAACGGAGAATGTACGCTTCGTCTACGGCGAACTGGAAACCTAATACACAAGATCCATAAGCTACTTCGCTATGGAAATGACAGAACCTCAAATCAGCAAGTATTTAGGGTATTTTCTTACCTAGAATTGCTGCGAAATCACCGGCAAAGTGATTGGATTGCGTGGCTTAAACACGTGCAGCAGGTAGTGCAGCAGCAGGAAAAACTCTCCCACCTTCTCTCACAAACTCTCACTTTCTCTCTCACTCTTGCTAGGGTTTCTAGCAAATTTGGATGGGTGAGAGGAGTGAGGGTTTAAACCCCTTTTATAACCTAAAACTCGCCCAAAACAGGCTTAGGAACAATGTTTACTTGATACCTAACCAAATCGGGGCTGTTTCGGTCCAAAAAGACATTTCTGGTGTTCCCCTGGCCAAACGCGATCGGACTTAAGTTCATACACGTCGGATGTCGCTCTCATCCCATTTTCAGACCAGTAGTGTTCATAGATCGCCCGTGGCAGTCCAGTTTCAGTTTAGCGGTCACCACACATAGATCAGGTCTGCAAGTCTCATGATATGAAATAAAAATTTTTCCTAATCCAAGGGTGTAATTTGGCTGAATTCTGACGGTCAGAACGCTTAATATTGATGCGTCAAGTCGTGTGCCAGATTTGAATTTCAAATTCTAAATCTAACCCTATTCTCACTCTCTTCACTCTAAGCTCAATGAAAGAGCCTGTGAATGTCGGTTGGACTTGATTTTTGAAATGATTGTCAAGTCCAGCTAGGCAGTTATAACGGTCTAAGATTTTTGGTATCAAACTTTCGACACGCAGTCTACATCCAATACAAAGTTCCAAAGAGGTCCTGAGAACAAACTGGTTTAGAGTTTGATCCGAGGTTTTAGAGTATTATAGCGTCATTGGTTCTACTCGCTTTGGGTCTTATAGAACGTATTTAAAGTGATCAGAGACTATTTTCCAGCTACTCTAGCGTTGCGCTAGCTAACTTACACTTATTTTCTAAAGGAATTAATCCTACGCGATTTCTGGTCGAGTTGGTACTCGAGTCCAAGTACGGATTTTTCCAGGGCGTTACACATAAAGACTCATGAGTCGGGCATGGTGGTATGGGACACCATGGTCGAGTTGTTGGCCTACGCTGGGACCACAAACCTCCCCGTAGTGACCAGTGAGCACCCAGACTCATGAGAAGATTATGGTGGTATGGGACACTATATTCTTTCTGTTGGCCTACATTGATAAGGTGATGGGGGAGCGGTGCAATGAGTGCGAGCAACAGCCCTGGCAGCCATTTGTAGTGACCTCGAGCGTATTCTGAGTCTACTGGAGGCAACGACCCTTCCGTAGCGACAAGAGTACAAGTAAGCCTGTATTGATAAGGTGATGGGGGAGCGGTGCAATGAGTGCGAGCAACAGCCCTGACAGCCCTTGCAGCGACCTACAAATATAACATCGTATGAGATTACTAGGAGTGACGACCCTAGACAGGATCTGTGTTAGGATTGATATAAGCAAGGTACCCTAGTTTCCCAATCCTGCTGTATGAAAAGGACTAATACAACTCGGTAATCATTATCCATATCGCATTGCATGTTCCTGGAAGATGTGGAGCACTGCGGGAAGAAAGCATGCCGCGGACGTAGATAGTGCCGCATGAGGGAGAATGTTGGTGAGGGCATCCATCATGTCATTTCATGCATGCATTAACAACAGTATCTAGGAATGTTTGATTGTTTGCTTTACTATTAACGCGTGATTGATTTGATAACATGCTAATCTTTGCTCTATTATTCCACTGAGTTGATCACTCACTCCCACGTTACGGGACGGTGTTTTCGGACACCCACCAGTCCCTATTTTAGTTTCAGATGCTGGCACTACTTGTGGAGTGGAACTAGACTTGTATGATGATGAGGAGGATCCCTCCTTTATGCGTATTCTAATCGACGGGATTACAGGGAGGTTGATTAGACGCTGTAACACCCTGAAAATCGGGGGTCGTGTATAAACTCAACTCCCGAGTTCCAGACCGTCACTTATGCAACAAAAATGGTTATGATTCAATGTTGTCTGATTTAAAGCATTCACATGAGTAAAAGTATACCAAAACTACAATTCATACTTCAGATCCAGTGATAAAAGCAAGCGGAAGACTAAACAATGTATATATCACTGTATGGAAAAACAAAGTAATCTCATCTGTCTCCAAAGTATGACTACATCTCTGAGTCTCATGTACATATACATAACAAAAGAATAATGTTCAAAAAGAAAGTCCCACTGATGCCCCCTCGATCCAGGTCGCCTACGGGAAGCCGTCATGATACTGCATATACGAGAACTCATCCTGGTCCTCGTCGATCTCTGGCTCCACCTCCTGGATCTCGTCCTCACCTGCAGCTACAACAGGGTCTGGTGGGTGTTGCAAACACCATCCCGTAACGTGGGAATGAGTGATCAACTCAGTGGAATCATAGAGCAAAGATTAGCATGTTCACAATTCAATCACGCGATAATAGTAAAGCAGTAAATCAGACAATCCTAACACTGTTGTTAATGCCAAATGATATGACGTGATGTATGCCCTCACCGACGATCACCCTCATGCGGCAATATCTTACGACCGCGGCCTGCCACACTCCCTAGAGTGCTCCACATCTTCCAGGCACATGCAATGCTATAATGATATGCTTTCCAATTTGTTATTAGTCCATTCAAACAGCAGGATTGGGAAACTAAGGTACTTCCCTTGTATCAATCCCAACACAGATCCTGTCTAGGGTCGTCACTCCTAGTAATCTCATACGATGTATATTTTGTAGGTCACTGCAAGGGCTGCCAGGGCTGTTGCTCGCACTCGTTGCACCGCTCCCCCATCACCTTATCAATACAGGCCTACCATACTCTACTGCAACGGAAGGGTCGTCGCCTCCCGTGGACTCAGAATACGCTCGCGGTCACTACAAAGGGCTCGTCGCCTGATCAGTGTAGGCCGACAGCTAGAATATAGTGTCCCATACCACCATAATCTGCTCACGAGTCAAGGTGCTCACTGGTCACTACGGGGAGGTTTGTGGCCCCAGCGTAGGCTGACAGCTCGACCACGGTGTCCCATACCACCATGCCCGGCTCATGAGTCTTCGTGGATCAAGGTACCACGGTTAATAGGATTTACAATAGTAAGTTCAGTACCCTAGGTTCAAGCAGTTATGATACATACAAGGTGAACATACATCGGCCAGTCGGGTTACTTGACGGGCTCGACTAGCGCGATCGCATCTCAAGTTGAACGACATGAAGTGCGTAAAAAACTTCGCGTGGCCTAACCACTGCCGCCAACTCTCAACACGAATCACGTTCATCGACGCGTCGTTCGTGGCTATGACCAGTCAGCCACGAATTTGCTCGGTTACCGACTGCCTGGACTAATTCTAGTCCCACACATCTATGGAATCATATTAGCATTACATGTAAAGGTATTGGAATTGAAATACATCATGTGAGCATGTTAACACATGTTATAACATTCAACTTAAGCAAATCTTCAAGGCATACCTTCTATGCATGTAATACAATCATGCATAAGGTAAACATGTAGGAAATCATTTAGGTCAGCATATTAATCATGAAATCAATCTCAAACTACTACATAACATCATTCAATTCAATACATACTAATACAAGCATTTATACAAACACATACACTACACACTTAAGTCCACATATAGTATGTCGACCCAAAGTGCGCAACTTGGCGAATCTCTTCACCAAACTGATTATGCAAGCATTCCTAACTCTCTAATGTGGTGACAAACCATGTCAATCACGTCAGCAAAATATGCATGTAGACCGTACTTCCTACAAATGACTAAAATGCCCTAAATCTCATATTCTTCGTTAATTTACGAAACAGGAAACGGAGAGTATGTTGTACATGTCAAACGGCGATGCCGTCGATAATCTACTATTAAACGACATTGAAAGCATTGTAAACCGTCAATCAAAGCGTCTAAAATCCTCACCTAGTCTCTTACGGTCGCGGGATTTTGAACGGAGCGTGTACGCTTCGTCTACGGCAGTAGGAGAGCCTGATTTATGGAATACGTTAGCTAGCATGTTATGCAACTAAGTAAACCCTAAATCAGCAAGTTTTGGGGGTTATTTTATACCTGAAAAAGTAGAGAAATCACCAGCCAGGTGATTGGAAGGAAGTGCTGAAGCAGCAACTGTCAGGGGCTCGGAAGCGGGAAAAATTCCTTCTTCTCTTTCTCTCAAACTCTCTCTCTTTTCCTCCTAGGGTTTGTGAATTTCGGATGGGAAGGAGAAATGAGGGTTTCAACCCCTTTTATAAGCTTGAAATCGCCGAAAATAGGCTCCGGGACGAAGTTTACTTGATGCCTATCCATTTCGGGGCTGTTTCGGTCCAAAAACTGCTTTCTGGTGGTCCCCTGGTCGATTGCGATCAGACTTAAGCTCATGGGTACCAGATGTAGCTCGTATTAAGTTTTCAGTCCGGCAGGGTTCACAGATCGCACGTGGCGGACCAGTTTCAGTTCAGCGGTCACCGCACGTAGATCAGGGCTGAAAGTCTCATGATAATAAATAGAAATTTTTCCTGATCCGAGGGTGTAATCTGGATGAATTCTGACGGTCAGAACGCTTAATACTGACGCGTCAAGTCATGTGCCAGATTTGAATTTGAAATTCCAAATCCGTCCCTATTCGCGGTCGCTTCAGTCCGGGTTCAACGAAATAGTCTGTGATTATCGGTTTGACTTGATTTTCGAGATGATTGTCAAGTCCAGCTGGGCGGTTCTAACGGTCTAAGATAGGAGGTATCGGACCTTCGACGCGCGGTCTAAATCCAATACAAAAGTTCAACGTGGTCCAGAGGACAAACCCGCTTAGAGTTTGATCCGAGGTTATAGAGTATTGTAGAGTTGTCTGTTCTACTCGATTTGGGTCTTGCAGAACATATTTAAAGTGATCAGGGACTATTTCCCAGCTACTCTAGCGTTGCGCTAGCTAACTTATGCTTAATTTCCATGGAAATTATTTCTACGCGATTTCGGGTCGAGTTGGTACTCGAACCAAAGTACGGATTTTTCACGGGCGTTACAGACGCCATGACACTTATCATTTTATATTTTTAGAGCACTCATGTATATTCTTTTCTTTCCATTTTTGGAGTATACATGTATTTAATTAACCTGGTAACATGTTCACACTCTGGAGACTTACAATCAATTATATATTTTATGTATTTATCATAGTCTTCCGCTTGATAATTTAACTCTCTCTGGAGTATGATATGCTGTTTTGGCTTAGTCTCTATCTTGTTTAATGTCATTCTACAGACAACATGCATTTATCATTATCTATGCTGCATAAGTGACGTTTTGGAACTCGGGAGTTGGGTTTCTACCCGACCCTCAATTTTTGGGGTGTTACATTGTTTTACCACACAAAGTAGAGACCGTACGTTTGTACAGACATAGAGGGTGCCTAACACCTTCCCTCTTTATAACCGAGGTCCCTTACTCGAAATCTCGGATCACAGACCAGGAGTCAATTTAAGGTAGGGAAGTCTTCAGATTTCCCCCACCTTACGTATTCTGTGGTTCTAGCCTACCGCGGGATTTTAAGATTTTTCGGCTAGTGGCGACTCCAACATCCATAATCAACATATCACCCCCCTAATCACCATATTCAAATATAAATCAGCGTGGGCATCGATTTTCAGTGTCTACAGAATGGCAATTCCATGGAGAATTGCTAGCTCGTACTAGCTGAGACCCGACTCGAAAGTATATGGTACTTTAATCTCAAGAGACATCATCACTGCATTCATACAAAAAAAAACATTTTTGGCAACATTTGTTTAAGCATCAATTCGAGCTATGACTACTCGATCCCATGCAGCTATGCCTACCCATGAAGAAGAATCGGCAGCTCTGCCAGCTTCTGAAGCATCTACATCAGTACTGGTATCAACACTGGCACCAGTTCCGACACCTCTGGCAACTCCAACAAACTCGCCAACTACTGCAGTCGTAAATGAGATGGCTCAAAACCTCAAAGCATTGTAAAAGCTATTACTTCGCATGGTACCAAGTGTCATACCAAACATGCAGGCAACACAACCTAGTGTGCAAAACATCTTAATCCCACAAACTCCTCTTACTTTCTCCCTCGTTCCTCCAATAAATCCTGTTCTCCCTCTTCCTGCAGAATCAACCCAACATATAAATGGGAGTAACCCTCCTACACATATTCCTCTTAATTAGAGATCGAATCAATTCTAAAGGACAAAACCCCTCTCCACTGGTCCCTTCGAAATTGAAGAGCTCCGAGAGCAATTGCAAGATATGCAGAGGAAGCTACGGAAACAACAGGGGGTGGATCTCCCATCCACCAAGTTTAGGGATCTTTGTCCCTTCCTTGATGCAATGGTACCTCAAGGTTTCAAGGTAGAAAATTTAAAAGGTATAATGGTATGGGGTGTCCTATAGACCATTTAAGAGCAATTTGTGGAGAACTTAATACTCTGGTAGGTAATGACGGAGCATTAATCCATTTGTTTCAAAAATCCTTTAAAGGCGATGTATTAGATTGGTACACATCATTAAACTACCATCGAATTAAAACTTGGGAACAACTTTCTCAAGCTTTCATTGATCGTTTTGTGTACAATCTTAATGTAGCACCCAAAAGGGTGGATCTTGCTATATAAAGGCAGATGAATGATGAGTCATTATCAACTTATGTTGGACGATGGCAGGCCATGGCCGTTAGAATGAAAAGACCCATTGATGATGAGAAGCAAATCTACATGATCATCCACTCGGCAAACTCGAGTATCTCCGGATACCTCGTATCGTATCCATATGCCAACTTCACCTAACTCATTCCTGTTGGGGAATAAGACAAAGCCGGAAGAAGGGCTGGGACGATCTCCCCTTGGTGGCCTCATCAGGCCTCCCCAGTACATCGGATAGTGGTAAGAAAGCTTACTGGATATGAGAACGGTAACAAAAGTGTTCCTAACCTCCATCCAACAGAAGAAGACAATCTCGTCGACTCTACTCAAGGTGCTCAATTCGCTCCTCAAGAAGGACAATGGCAACAATAACAAATGGAGATTCCTCAGTATCCCAATCATGGTTAGCAGATGAGGATGACCCGGGAACCTAGGCAGTTTACACCGATAGCCCAAACTTACAATGAGGTACTAGCCAAGCTAGTCCAAAGGCAAATACTTACTCCGCTACTGCCTAGGTCCCCACCAAACCCTCTGCCACCAAACTATAATGAGAATGAGTATTGTGCATACCACCAATCCCGAGATCACACAATGGACCGTTGTTTTGCCCTGAAACATGTGGTCCAAGATCTGATTGACAACCAAATGATTGTGATTACCTCTCCTGCTGTTGCCACTACTAATTACACCCTCCAGAATCCTCTGCCATTGTATCAAGTATCTCCAAGTTCATCAGGAACCCCTACTAACAATATCAGTCAAGGAGAGCCACCCCCGGGCAATCCAGTCCAATGCATCCATTCAATTACTGCCAGCCCAACAACAATACCCCCAAGTTTACAAGGGGCACACCCTACCAGTCCAATCTATTCACTCTCAAATATGCAAGGGGCATCTTCAACCGGTCCAGTCCCATTCCCCAAGTTTACAAGGGACACACCCTACCAGTCCAATCTATTCACTCTCAAATACGCAAGAGGCATCTCCAGCCGGTCCAGTCTCCATTTCCCCAAGTCTACAAGGAGCACACCCTACCAGTCCAATCTATTCACTCTCAAATATGCAGGGGGCATCTCCAGCCGATCCAGTCTCATGTCCCCAAGTCTATAAGGGGCACACCCTGCCAGTCCAATCTCTTTGCTCTCAAATATGCGATGGGCATCTCCAGCCGGTCCAGTCTCCATGCCCTCAAGTCTACAAGGGACACACCCTACCAGTCCAATCTCTTCACTCTTAAATATATAAGGGGCATCTCCATCCAGTCTAATCTCCATGCCCCCAAGTCTATAGGAGCCACCACCGATCAATCCAATCCATATATCCTTTGTCTCACAAGGGGCACCACCTGCCTATTCAGCCCCTACTCCAACCCTCGTGACCCAAGAAAATGCTCCTTCTCCAATCAATATACCGCATGCCCTAGTAAAATCAGGGTCCAACTTCAATCATGTGGTAACATTCCAAGAAGGACATTCTGCTACTCAAAGGGATTTGCCTAGCTCTACTTAGTCTTTGATTCTTCAAGAGAAGAGTCTAGGACAAGTGGTTCCCACCTCTAGGAGAAAGGTCGAGGAAGAGATTAATGTCAAGATCTTGATTAGGCCCAAAGCATCAACCATCACTTTTCAGGTCTTTGACATCACAACTTCATTTCATCTCCTCCCTAATCAGTCTTAGATCCATAGAGTCAAGGCTCTCTCTTCAACTCTTTACCAAAAGGCCAAGTACATTTTTAGGGACAAGGCGCTGGCCATTCTTGACGATCCCGAATAAACTTTTCTGATAAAATCAGTCGACCGTCAAGAGTTAGATATCCTGATCATAGACATACAATGCTCCGATGAGGATATCTCATGCTATAGTCTTAAGTTCGAGACTATGAATTGCAAGCCTCTTGCATGTCTCATCGGATCAAACTATGTCTTCCTGCCAGTCGAGCAACGACATCTTTATTATCAGCTCAAATATCAAGAAAATGTAGGCATAACAGGACTGGGATATCAACCTCCTAAGGATGAGATAGCAAAGCACAAATGTGTCAAAGGAGGGAAAAATTAGCAAGAGGATGATGATCCCTTCATCCACACATCAATCAAATCCTTCAAAGAGGAGATCATTTATTCGGTAGGTAGGCCAAGATCCACTGTGGAGGATTAAATGAGCAAAATGAGCCCAATTGGATTGTTTAGAAATGACTTGGGCAAGGGGCAAAAATTGCCTCTGATTGACTGGACCATAGTCTGGGTCCCACCTGAACAGGAAGAATTCAAAGACTCACAATGCGTCGGGAATGAGCTAAGAAAAGTGACATCTAACACCAGCTCAAAGCCCAATTCCAAACTCATCATGACATTTGGGCATGACAATGAGGGCCCACCTACTGATCCGTCTGGCCCTACCTCCTAAGGGGAGGGAGTGCAGGGCAATAGCTGGTTCGAAGTCCCCAAGACGGCATAATAAAAGAAAATAATGTTTGGCTCCTCGAGCTGAATCAGGAAATCCCTGATTCACGTCGTCGTTTTTCTCAAAAAAAAAATCAAAAAATTCTCAAAAAGCTAAAAAACATTAGATATTTTTGAAATACCAAAAAAAATTCAGATACTTGTCAAAATGCCAAAAAATCATATATTTGTTAAAATCCAAAAACAACAGAAATTACCCAAAACACAAAAATAATAGAAAATCTTTCAAAACTCACAAGTAATAATGTGTCAAATGCGTCTATTACAATACCCAAGTTTAAAGTTGATTCATATGATTTTGATCTGGAGTTGGACTTCAAACTCATGGTTTTGAACGAAGCCCGGGATGGGGAAAATGATGATCCGACTCTCGAGCTAAAGGATTCCCTCTGAAAGCTTGAAATAAAGGCTAATGTTATCACGAATGATTTTGAAATTATGAAATCGGGATCCCTTGAGCTCCCTAGAACAGTACGCATCAAGAGATTCTCACCTCCTGAATATAAGTAAAGGATGATAGAATTCCTAACGCCCGGGGCTATCCAACCTCGCATCTCCTATGGAAGCCTTACCCAGATCGAATGAAGAACCAATCATACACCATCTCCTATGAAGCCAGAAGTCAAAACCATCAAGCAAAGCTATCAAGATTATGTTTGAAGTCCACGATGGAGTCCTACTGATGAATGATGGAGATAAGCTATTATAGCATGTCAGGAAGTGCTTCAAGTATCTAAAGCTTGTACAATGAATCCATGTGCATGCTTTGAGTCTTTATAACCTGGAAGCACCTTAACCCTTTTTTCTTGATGGGATGTGGACATCATCGAAAGAATGAACCTGAAGGCATCCAATGGTCATGAGTGCATTCTCATGGCATACAAAAGCGGGCACCGACAACATCTTACATTATCAGTATGAATAAAAAAGGAGAAGTCAAGGAAAATGATTGGTGGTAATCTCGATGCAACCAATTACATCTTACAGACGTAAAGCACACAACGATTGCTAAGACCAACGACAAGCAATTCTAAAAGAAAGTTTAGCAACATGGTAATCATGCACATCTTATCATTACGCCTACTAAATCTAGGGGGCAACTCCAGGCCATCCTGAGATAGTCCGCTGATCATCCACAAGATTCTTCTGGAAGGTGACCTTCATCTCACAATCATTAGGGGCAAAGATCTTCTAGAGCCCATCAACGTCGACAACATGGGTAAATTCTATTTGATAATGTCAACAACTACAAACGTACCGCTAAGGTCAAATGACAAAAGGTTAGCATCCTGAGGTACATTTCATCATCATTCCTTCCCTCCAATAAGTGTTCCAAAAAATAAAGGGTTCAAAAAAAAGAAAAAAAAAAGATGAAGAAAAAAATGGACAGATAAAGCGCGCAGCAAAAAAGAAAAAAAAGAAAAAAAAAAGAAGAGTTGAACCCAATGAGTAAGAACACAAGTTATTAACCCATTTCCCCTTAGGATAGTTTAACTCAATATCAATGGCTTCACAATCGTGATTGAAGACAAAGTCAGGTAGCTCACCAATCGCCTGGCAATGAATGGAGTCTAGCCTCTCACCTTTGTACAAGAAAAAGAGAAATCAAAGAAAAGCACGTGCCTAAGAGAAACGGGCGAGGTGAAAACCCAAAAGGGTGCCTTGAGTAAAAACAGCGGGTATGTAGCAGACTTGGTGAAAACCTGAAAAGGCACCAAGGGTAAAAATAGCACAGCTTCCAAGGGGTAGGAAAGAGCAAAAACTCAGGACATGATGAAAATCTTAAAGGACGCCATGGACAAAAATGACGGGAAAGCCAGTCGTGGTGAAAACCTGAAAAGGCGCTACGGGAAAAAAAGGTCTAGAAAAGAAAAAAATAGAAAATAAAAAGTACAGGTATAGAAGGAGTCAAGACAATGAGCAAAGTAAAGAAGCACAAGGAAAAGATAAGTCCTAGATTAGAATTCTGTCAGACTCTACCCAAATCTAAGGGGTGTGATCCTAGTATGCGCTACTCTCAGGGAATCGAGATCCTTAGTAAATAACTTAGAATACCAGATTCGACGTAGGCTAAGTTCAATATTCTGATTCCACCATTCAAAGCGTAAATCCAAACACAAGCAAACATCAAAAAATTTGGTATAAACAAAAATTTTCATTCCTTTCAAAAAAGTCTTTCTATACATCGCTTTACTTTCTTTACAAAAAAAAAAAACCAAAAAAAAAGAAGCATTCATGCATATACAGGACATGCAACCAATAAAGTCGGGGATCCACAAAGTCAAAGTCAAAGCCCCAAAAGGCCCACATTTTAAAACCCATAAGGCCCACAGTTCAAAGCCCTAGAAGCCCACATTTCAAAACCCATAAGGCCCACAAGTTCGAAGCCCCAAAGGACCACATTTCAAAGCTTACAAAGCTCACAAGTTCAAAGCCCCAGAGGCCCACATTTTAAAGCTCACAAGGCCCACATTTCAAAACCCATAAGGTCCACAGTTCAAAGCCTCAGAGGCCCACATTTCAAAACTATAATGTCCTGAAAAAATCTGTATAGAGACCCGAGTACCACCTCGAGCAAAAATCACTTAGGACTAAATCCTTTAGACATTAAACGAGAATAACTAGTGCTAAATTAGATTACCTGAAAAATTTTCACCAATCACTTTAAATGTGATCTGCAAGACCCAACACTTATAGAATCATCGACGCTACATTACCCTGAAACCTAAGATCCATCTCTAAATCTGGTTGTTCTCGGGAGCATATTGAAACTCTGTATCAGACCTGGACCGCACATCGAAAGTCTAATAGCGACGAACTTAGAAAATTATTGTCACGTCCCAAACTCAGAAATCGGGCTCACAAAATTTTCGATCGTCGAATCCGGTGCCGACAGCCTCCGTAGAACCCCATTCTCGGCTCCTAGCGCCCATTCGCCAGGTTTCGATCCTGGGATGCTACGAGGAGGATTTTCAACGTCAGTATGATTCGTAATAAGCATAACCAAAGGCATAACCCACAAACAACAACCAAGAACTCCATTACATTTCTACTATGATCAAAAACTTTACAAGTACAATGAGCATAAAGGGAAATACAATGATAAAGAATAAAAACTCCAAAACGATCTGCAACGTGCTCCTGCCTCAGCGCTGCTGCGAACCAACGTCACCTGCACGCAACAGTCGTGCATAAGCTTATAGAAGGCTTAGAGGGTGGTGAAAGTGTGTGCGCAAGGTAGTAATATGATCATGCAATATCAGAGTGATACGGAATATGCACATGGAACCATAATATCATGAGCCGTACCAAGGCTATACGATGCAAGACATGAATGGTATCGGTCATCCCAAGGCCATGCGATGTGCAATGCAACTCAAGCATACAGATCCTCATCTATGTCCACACATCAATACAACTCAAATATGGGATATCACCGGGGTCTAGTACACTCTAAACCAAATTGTCGCTACATCGCGTGCAATAAGGTAAGTGGAAGAGATCTCACTATCCATCTACCAATATCGGGCGTGACTCGTCGATGGCGGACCCATTCCTCAAGCTGGTCAAACTCAGCCTAGCATTGCCCCCTACACTCAGGTGGGTAAGGCCGCACCCCCTTCTAACCGACCACGACACAGTGGAGAGCGCAACCATCTGGTAATCGGCACTCAACACTCATCTACCCACTCGGTCTAAACATTGGAGCAACCTCTTGGTACCATAAGGATTTAGGGACTTTCACCCAGGGATATCTATAGCACCCCATGTACAATAAGATTTTCAGTATCCAATCCTGCCAACCACAATGCGTCTCTGGAGGCTACAGCCCTGATGTCGCTAGGGAGTATAACAACCATATCACACAATGCGAAATGCATGAATCACACTATCCAATCATGCAACAAATTCTGCGCGTATCGTGCGCTCATGTCGGGCAACACTGCCTAACCGGGAGCCCATAAACAACCTGCCCGAAGGCATATGCTATGATCAGTCAATTCTCATGTCAAGCATACATATGATGCGTATGATCATGAGTCATGAAGCTATATTAAACATGTTATAATTAGATGAACTATTCTTACAATGCAGATGGGCCTGGGCTGCCTATACACAATAAGTACGAGCCTAATAATGGGCCCTAAGGAGAGTTGTAATGTGGACATCCAACCAGCATTACACTCGAAATGTGGACGTCAAACCAACATTTCTTCCAAGGCACGATCGTCGTAAACATCATCACATACTCCGAGTTGGGTTTACACATTGCAATGGACCTTAGGTTCATCCTATTGGGCTTTACATATATATCAGATGGGCCATATCATATGGGCCTTTTATTCATCAAATGGGCCACATAAATAGGGCCGCACTAATGGGCCTTATGTGCATTGCAATGGGTCAAAACCCATGGGCCTTAGATTGCATCAAATGGGCCCAATCTCAAGAGCCTTATAGATATCAAATGGGCCTAATCCTGTGGGCCTTATATGATTCAAATGGGCCTAAGCCCCTAGGCCTTATATAAGTCAAATGGGCCTAACCCATAGGACTTATATAAACCAAATGGGCCTAAACCCATAGGCCTAAACCTATAGGCCTTATATATAAATCAAATGGGTTTAGTCCCATGGGCCTTAAAATATATCAAATGGGCCTAGTCTCATGGCCTTGGAACATATCAAGTGGGCCTCAACAATGGGCCACAAATACATCAAATGAGCCTACACACATAGGCCCATAAATAACAAAGTGGGCCTTAGTGAGTGGGCCACAAATACATTAAGATGGGCCTCTACAATGACCTTAAGATGATCTGAAAATGGTTAGACGGTTTGGATGAAACTCATGCATTATGGTAGGCTCCCATGTGAGCCCACTATAACATTTATTTTTCATCCAGTCCAGGGCCCACTAAAATGTTTATTAACCACCCAACCTGTTAGTAAGGCCACGTGAGCAAGGGCTCCACTGTAATGTTTACCCTGTTGATAAGTGTAACATCCCGAAAATCGGGGGGTCGAGCAAAAACCCAACTCCCGAGTTCCAAAATATTATTTATGCAACATAGATATGTATAATTGAATGTTGTCTGTATTAATGTATGAAAAATGAGAGGGATTACGCCAGAACAACATATCATACTCCAGAGACAGTTAAATTAACCAGCGGAAGTCTGTGAACATCTCCAAAGACAGTAGGTTCAAGCAGTTATGACTCATGCAGGGTAAACATACAACGGCCAGTCAGGTTACTTGATGGGCTCGACTAGCACGATCGCATCTCAAGTTGAATGACATGAAGTGCGTAAAATACTTCGTGTGGCCTAACCACTGCCGCCAACTCCAAAACACTGCTCGCGTTCATCGACGCGTCGTTCGTGGCAAAGATAAGCCAACCACGAATTCTCTCGGTTACCGACTGCGTGGACTAAGTATAGTCCCAAACACATATGAATCCACATCAGCAATCATATGAGAGTATTGGAAATGAAACACAACCATGTGAGCATGTTAACACATGTTATATTGTACAACTTAAGTAAATCATCTGAGACATGCCTTTCATACATATAATGAAATTATGCATATTACCAACATATAGGAAATCATTTCCATTAGCATATTAATTGAGAATTCAATCTCAAACTAAATCATAATGAAATCATCAAGCACGTGTTATAACATACAGCTTAAGCGAATCGTCAAGCACATGCATTTCATTCATATAATGAAATCATGCATATGGCTAACACGTAGGAAACCATTTACACCAGCATATTAATTGAGAAATCAATCTCAAACTAATTCATAACACCATTTAATTCAATACATACTAATACAAGCATTAATACAAACACTTACACTACACACTTAAGTCTACATATAGTATGTCGACCCGAAGTGCGCATTTAGGCGAATCTCTTCACCAAACTAATTATGCACGCATTCCTAACATTCTAATGTGACAACAAATCATGTCAATCACATCAGCAAAATATGAATGAAATCAGTACTTCCTACAAATGACTAAAATGCCCTAAATCTCATATTCTGCGCTGGTTTACGAAACAGGAAATGGACAGCATGTTGTACATGTCAAACGGCGTTGCCGTCGATAATCTACTATTAAAAGACATTGAAAGCTTTGGAAACAGTCAATCAAAGCGTCTAAAATCTGCACCTTGTCTCTTATGGATGCGTCGTTTCGAACGGAGCGTATACGCTTCGTCTACAGCGATAAGAGAATCTAATTCATGAGTTACGTCAGCAAACAAGCTATGAATCCTAGTAAACCTCAAATCAACAACTTTCTAGGATTATTTCATACCTGAAAAAGTGGAGGAATCACCGGCCAGGTGATTGGGATGTGTTGCTGAAGCACGTGCAACAGATGGCACGAAGGCAGGAAAAATCTATCCTACTCTCTCTCACAAACTCTCACCTTTTCTCTCTCCCAAACTAGGGATTTTTACAAATTCGGATGGGAGAGAGGAGTGAGGGTTTCAACCCTTTTTATAAGCCCAAACTTGCCTGAAATAGGCTCGGGAACAAGTTTCACTTAGTGCATAACCAATTCGGGGCTGTTTCGGTCCCCTGGTCGAATGCGATCGGACTTAAGCTCATGCATACCAGATCTAGCACGTATTAAGTTTTCAGTCCGGCAGGGTTCGCAGATCGCGCGTGGCGGTCCAGTTTCAGTTCAGCGGTCACCGCACGTAGATCAGGGCTGCAAGTCTCATGATATGAAATAGAAATTTTTCCTGATCCGAGGGTGTAATTTGACTGAATTCTGACGGTCAAAATGCTTAATACTGACACGTCAAGTCGTGTGCCAGATTTGAATTTAAAATTCTAATTCTGTCCCTATTCGCACTCTCTTCAGTCCGGGCTCAATGAAATAGCCTGTGATTATCGGTTGGACTTGATTTTCGAAATTACTATCAAGTCCAGCTAGGCAGTTCTAACGGTCTAAGATAGCAGATATCAGACTTTTGACGCGCGGTCTAGATCCAATACAAAATTTCAAAGTGGTCCAGAGAACAAACCGGCTTAGAGTTTGATCCAAAGTTATAGAGTATTATAGAGTCATACGTTCTACTCGATTTGGGTCTTGTAGAACGTATTTAAAGTGATCAGGGACTGTTTCCCAGCTACTCCAACGTTGCGCTAGCTATCTTATGCTTAGTTTCTAAAGGAATTAATCCTAAGTGGTTTCTTGGCTATGGAATTGGGTTCTAAGTAATTTTCCAGGTGTTTTAATTGACCCACTGCCTAAGGACATCAAATCCCAGATTAGCCAAAATTCGAGGTGTTACAATAAGGCCATGTGGCAAGGGGCCCACCAAAATGTTTATTTTCCATTCAAACCTGTTGATAAGGTCATATAGACCCAGGGCCCACCAAAATATATATTTTCTACCCAATATGGGCCCATTGTAATGTTTAATGCCATCCAAACCTGTTCATAACGTCACGTGGGCCAGGGCCCACAGTGATGGCCGGCATGGACACAATACATACACTAGGTGGGGGCCACCGTCCACTGCCATGGACGGACGGCGTGAGTGAAATAATTGCATCACAGTGGGTGTCACCACCCACTGTTGTGGATGGTGTGGTAAGCCACACATACCGCAGTGGGTCCCATGTAAGGCCCACCAAAGTGTTTATTTGCAATCCAACCCGTCCATTATGTGTGCCCCACAAAATTAAGGGTTCACACCAAGTTTCAGCCACATTCAAAATTCAGGTAGGCCCCACCAAGTATTTTTATATGATTTAGGCATGTCTTCACATGATTTGGATGGTATGGCCCACCTGAGTTCAGTTTGTGGATGATTTTTGGAGTCAACGCACCATTCAAGGGAACCTATTAAATGAACGGTATAGATGTAAACCATACATCATGGTGGAGTCTACAAGTGGGCCAATGCGGCCACCTTTTTTTTTAACGTGGACGTCTCTGGACGTCATGGCACAAAATCATGCCAAAAAAATTTTATTTTATTTTTTTCGTAGGTGGGACCCACATTAACCAGATCTGCCCCGTCCATTGCATGTGTCCCACAAAAATGGGGTCCAAAACAAGTTTCAGGCGGGTCCAAGCTTCTGGTGGACCCCAGCAATCATTTTTTTCAAAATTTAAAGAAAAATACTAATATTCTTAATGCCACGGCCCGCCAGATAATTCGATTGGTCTCATTTTTCGGCTCAATGCCTAAAATGATCCCGAGAATATAATGGATGGCTTGGATTAAATATATACATCAAGGTGGGGCCTACACAAGGGGACCACCCCAAAAGCTTCTTTCTTTCTCTATTTTTTTTCCTTTCTTACAGGGACGTCCAACGTCCCAGACGCTGGACCGGTTTGGCTTTTAAAAAAATTTACATTATGGTGGGCCCTGTTGAAGTGGGCCACCACAGATGAATGTTGTGGGTACAGCATGTAAGGTGGGCCCCACTTGAGGAACACTTGGACCAAATAAATACCTCAAGGTGGGGTCCATTCAAGTGGACTACACAACCCTATTACATAAAATAACATAAAATAAAATTAAAAAAAATAAAAAGAGAGAGAGAGAGAGATAGAGGGTTGGACACGCTTGATGGAGGGACCCCGATACTATGGGCCCTCCCTTGCAATGAATCATACAATCAAGTGGGTCCTTTAACACATGGGACCATCAAAATTTAGAATCAAGGGCGGGGATTCTTTCCCCACCAATATGGACGGTCTAGATGACCTTTTCTAAGAAATAAACATCATGATGGGGTCCATGGAGAATGGCCCCATCATGGAATGATCATGATGATCCAGTGGGCCATCGGCCACATCTTAGGGTCCCAAGTGAGATCCAAACCATTGATCGGTTGGCCTCACTTGGCCCATCTCAAAAACATAAAAATTTAGTATGATCAAGCACCCACCGTCCGATCTTCTTGCTCCTATGGGCTACTTAGCTCCTTAGCTTGGATTTCAATGGAGGAGATGGGGAATGGAAGGTTAGGATGGGGAGATCATGGGGTAGGGAAGGTGGGCCACACTTAGAATTTTTGGGAGTGCTTGGGAGAGCTCTCATACGTATGGAGCTTGGGATTTTTTTGAGTTTGAAATGAGAAAGAGAAAGAGAGAGTTGTAAAGGGATAGAGAGAGAGAGAGAGAGAGAGAGAGAGAGAGAGATGGATGGATGGAGTGATGGATGTGGTGGTGATGGGTGTGTAAGACCTTTTTGACTTTTGAGGCCTTTTGTGTAAGAGAGGTATGGGCATGGAAGACTTTTGTGGCTTGCTTAGGAAAAGGGGTGAAAGTGATGTGTACTTGACATGAACTTGACATATGATGGATTGATGGGATTGATGTGATTGATGTGACACATCGTAGAGATTCTCTTGGATTTCACAACGCGCAGCGTTTTCCTCACACCGAACGTTGGCCCACATCTCTTGACCAGGGTATCACCTCAGCGCGCAAATCACGGCATCAGAACCGTAGCGACGGCGGTAGTGGTCTTGGGCTGAGTCGACTCGGGTTGTCGGCATATGAATTAGGATCATAAGCAAGCATCGGGTAAGGGTCGAAGGTTGCCAGAATTCGACCGGTAAGACCGCGGAAGTCTACGGGTCGGTACGGACTAAGATACGGGTCTCACAATTATGACCGCCTATTTGGACTTGACAACCACCTCAAAAATCAAGTCCAGATAGTATCCCATGGTGATTTTCTTGAGTCCAGAGCGAAGTGTGTGAGAAATGTGAATGTTTTTAGAAATTAAATCCGAATTTAAGTAATCTGAGTCGTATCGTGTGCGGGCTAACTCTAAGCATTCAGACCATCAAAATCTGACCCAGATACACCCTTGGATTAGGGAAAATGTCCCACACACACCAGTGTACTTGTGGCCCTAATCGAGTGCCGGTGACCATTGAATTAAAACTGGTCCGCCACAGTCGATCTGTAAACCTGATCGGACTGAAAACTTAACTTGACCAAGATCCGATATTAGGAAGCTTAAGTCCAACCGCATTCAGTAAAGGGACCTCCAGAAATGCTTTGTTGGATAGGAACAGACCCGATTTGGACATAACCTAAGTATACAATGGCCCTGGGGCTGTTTTCGTCAATTTTGGGCCTATATAAGGGTCTTAAACCCCCTCTCACATATTCCATACGAATTCTAAAACCCTAAAAAAGAAAGAGAGAGAAAGAGAGAGAGTGAGTGGGAGATTTATCCCGAGGTTCTTCCCAGCTACACTACGTGCCAAATCCATCCATTTGTATCACTATACGGGCGATCCCGATTCCATACTTGGGTAAGAAAACCTAACCCAAACCTGTTCTAGGGTTTCAAATAGTCTAAGTGATGATATAACTAACCAAATTCGTGCTCTAGGTTGCTAATCTACCGTTGACGAAGACTAAACGTCTAAATCAAATCTGTTATGCGTTTACAGTCGTAAGGTGCGGACTATATACTTTTATGTTATGATTTTCAAGGCTTTCAATGTCAGTTAATGATTTATTACTGATGTGGGTGCCATTACACATGCCAAATGCGACATCTGTTTCATTTTACGTATACGTATAAACTATGTTGTGAATAGGGTATTTCATGTGTTTGTTGAAATGTTTGTATACATTTTGAATTTAAATTCATGATTTCCATGATTAACTATCATAGGTACATGGTTGTTATATATGATACAACTCCTTGATAAGAGGATTTTCCCTAATACGTATTATAACCGACATACGTGATGTATGTTGGAAGGTGTAGTCTAAGTATTTGTAAAAAAATGTTTGAATAAGTTAGTAGTTAGTAAATTGTGATTTATTAAGGAGTTGAGATATAAATCTCAATTACCTTAGCTGTGTGTATGATTTCCTCCATGTACTATATAGCTTATTTATTTATGTTTAACTGTGTGTATGATTTCCTCCATGTACTGTATATTCATGTTTAAGGTATATTCCATAACATGCTCACATGAGTGTAGGATTTGATTTAAGTATTCATCATTGCTTGATTTTCTCACATGATTATTTATTATGATTGCACATGGATGGGACTATATCATAGTCCAGGTGATCAGTAACAGGCCCCGAACTAGTGGCTGAGGTTATTTCGCCACATAGGATGTGATCGATGAATCCGAGTCATACTTGGGATGTCGGCAGTGGTTAGGCCACACAGAGTGCTTATGCAATTCATGTTGATCAACTCAACGTGCGCTCGTCCTAGTCGAGCTCATCAATTAACCCGATCGACCTGATATATGTTCACCATGTTTGGATGCTATTGCTTGAATCTAAGGTACTAAACTCACCAGTGAAACCCCGTTATCCTGGCTACCTCGATCCACTAAGACTCATAAGCCAGACATGGTGGTATGGGACACCGTGGTCGAGCTGTCGTCCTACGCTGGGGCGATGAGCCTCCCCATAGTGACCAGTGAGCAACCTAAACTCGTGAGCCGAATACGGTGGTATGGGACACTGTATTCGAGCTATTAACATATACTGATTTGGTGACGATCCCTTTGTAGTGACCTCGAGAATACCTTGAAACTGTATTGAGACGACGAGCCTTTTTGTAGTAACTAGGGTATAACTAGGCCTGCATTGATAAGGTGATGAGCCCTTTCCAAAGACCTAGAACCATAACATCGTATAAAATTTGCTAGGATTGACGACCTTAGAATGGATCAGTGTTGGGGAAATGATATAAGGGAGGTACCTTAGCTTCCCAATCCTGCTGTATGGAAAGGATTAATAAGAACTCGGTAATCATGTACATGCACCGCACTGCATGTGTCATTTGGCGTTGGGCAGAGCACTGAGGAAGTGACTGACATGCACAACCATAAGATGAAGATCGCAGAGGGAGTGCAGGCGAGGGCATGCATCATTTCTTCACACATTCTTGCATTAATCAGAGTACTTAGGACTTGTTCGTTGTATTGCTTTATCATTTCTGCTTGACTGAATTGATAACATGTTAACCTTTGCTGTATAGCTCTACTGAGTTGATCACTCACTCCCATGTTCTGGGACGGTGCTTAAACACCAACCAAACCTTGTCTTAGTTGTAGATGACGATGCGACACCCGAGGCAGAGCTGAATTTTGAGGAGGATGAGGAGGCATTCTACTACATGCAGTATTCAAGAGGGTTCATATGAATTGTGTCCTGATCGATGGGGATTCAGGTGTCACGCCCCAAATCCAAAAATCGGATTCACATGAATCCCGATTGCCGAATCCGGTGCCGACAGCCTCCGTAGTGCCCCATTCTCAGCTCCTGACAATCAAATGCCAGATTTCGATCCTGGGATCCTACAAGGAGGATTTTCAGAATGATTTTTTTTTTTTGTAATGGAGCATAACCACAAGCATAACCAAGTCACAAAACAACATCACCACATATCCACTATATCAAAACTTTAAGTACAATGCGGAAAGGGAAATACAAGGTGATCAAAAGCTTCAAAAGGTCCTGATATGCACTCCTATCTCAGCGCTGCTGCCGTCCAACGCTACCTGCACGCAACTATCGTGCATAAGCTTACAAAAGCTTAGAGGGTGGTGTAAGTGTGTGCGTAAGGCAAACGCCAAGTGTACAGTATCAGAACAATGCGAAAGTATGTGGTAAGTCCATAGAATCAACCATGCCAAAGCTATGCGATGAGATATGAATGTCATCGGCCACACCGATACAATGCAAGGCCTATATAGCCGAATGTCATATGTGAAATGCAATCCAAGCAAGTCGGTACTCCTCAAGTAATTATATCAGTACAGTTCCTCTCTGGATATCACCGGGGTCTAATACACTTCACAGAGACTGCCACCTCCCTAGCTGCACAGTCAAGCAAGCGGATAAGACCTCACTATCCGCCTGACTAGTAGTATGCCAATACCTACCCGGCTCGTCGATAGCGGACTCATTTGCGAGCTAGTCAAACTCAGCCTAGCTTATAACCCTCTCACTCAGGCGGATAAGGCCACACCCCCTTCCAACCGACCACGACACAGTGGGAGACGCGGCCTACTGGTATTCGGCACTTGGGCGCTCGTGTATCCACTCGGTCTAGACGCTGGAGCATCTCCTTGTACCAAAAAGGTTCTGGGACTTTCACCCAAGGACATCCTAAGTGCCCACAGTGCTAGAATAAGTATTTTCGGTATCCAATACGGCCATCCACGATGTACCTGTGGAGCCACGGCCCTGATGTCGCTAGGGCGTGCAGTGATCAAGTCATACGTATGCGAGATGCATGAATCACGCTGTCAAAACATGCAGCAATCTAGCGCGTACTACGCGATCATGTGGGGCACTCAGTCACATAACGAGCCCCGTAAATGGTCTGCCCAATGGCGTATGCTATGGTCAGTCATTACTCATATCAAGCATACATATGATGCGTATGGTCATGAGTCATGAGATTATTCTAAGCATGTTATAAAGCGATGAATAGTAACGAGTATGGGCCTATTAATGGGCCCTAAAGAGAGTTACAATGCGGACATTTAACCAACATCGTACATACAATGTGGACGTCAAACCAACATTGTTTCCCAGGCACGGCCTGCCATAAATATCTTTTCACGAACCATGAGAAACGTACATTGCAATGGACCCTAAGGACATCCGTTAGGCCTCGATCCCTGGGCCTTAGATATATCAAATGGGTCGTATTACATAGGCCTCACATTCACCAAATGGGTTACATTGATGGGCCTCACCAATGAGCCTTATGTACATTGCAATGGTCCATGATCCATGGGCCTTGAAATGCATCAAAGTGGCTTCACTACTTAGGCCTTAAATATGTTAGACGGGCCCATACACATAAATATATCAACTAGGCCACTCCATTTGTGCCCCATGCACATCAAATGGGCTTGATCCCATGGGCTTTAATATGTATCAAATGGGCTTGAATCCCGTGGGCCTTATATGGAATAAATGGGCCGGATCCCATGAGCATTACATATGTCAAATGGGCTCAAACCCATGGGCATTATAGATGCCAAATGGGCTTAATCCCATAGGCCTTATATGTGTCAAATGGGCCTGATCATTTGGGCCTCAGATATATACCAAGGTAGGCCTCAATGAATGGCCAAAGTTAAATCAATAAAGGGCCCTATACACAGGCCATGGTGGGGCCATTTGAACCATAGATCTAGTTCATTTCTAGCTCAATCCATAAAAATAAATTTACTAAAAAAATAAATGAATGGTTTAGATGCAACACATGCATCATGGTGGGGGTCCGCTTTGAACCATGGATCTCACTTATTTTTAGTCTCAAGCCTTAAAGACGAACTTCCAAAATGGTTGAACGGCTTGGATGCCACACATGCATCATGGCGACCCCACCATCCAAATGATGGACAGCATATATTAAACAAATACATCATTGTGGGGCCAGCCAACCCGTTCCCACTGCCCCTGCTGACGTGAGTACAGCAGCTATGGAGCTGCTGTACGATGCAGCGTCAGTTGCTTAAACGGTAAAGGTGGGTCCCACGTGGGGCCCACCATTATATTTATTTGTCATCCAACGGTTGATAAGGTCATAGGACCTGAAAAGGGAAAAATATGAATCTCAGCTTGATTCAAAACTTTTGTGGGCCCCAAAAAATGGTTTTTAATGGTAGGTTTTGAGTCACCACTGTTTCCTTTGATCTGGGCCATCTGAGTTTCAGATCAGGCCATTTTTTTTTTGAGATGGCTCACAACTTTGTGGCCCACAGAATGGACGGAGTGGATATACAACCTACATCATGGTGGGGCCCACAGCTTGGACCGTGGGTCCCTGCTCGTTGGCTCGCCCGCCAGCGCCGCTGGCGCTGCCAGCATCTGACACAACAGCTGTTGCTACTGTGTGATATTTAAAAAAAATAATTAAAACCTATTTTCTTGGGGTTTTTATCGTGTGGGGCCTGCAGCTGATGAATCCAGTCCAGCCATTGGATTCCATGGCTCAATACAATTCAAACAAGTCCAATAAACGGTATTTTTTTGACTCAAGGTGGGCCCTAGCCAATTTTTAACGGTGAAGACGATGTTTGCTATGCTATGGCCCGCCTGAATATTGGATCGACACCATTTTTTGGCTCAACGCCTAAAATGGGTCGGAAAGGAAGGTGGACGGCATGGATTAGAAACATACATCTAGGTGGGTCTCGTACAAGTGGCCCACCCCATTCACCTTCATTTTATATATATATTTTTTTTGCTTTCTCCAGTGACGTCCAGCGCCTGGACGTCTTTCCCTTCTTTTTTTTGGGTTGTATGAAATACATTCAAGGTGGGCCCTGATTAGGTGGGCCGCCCCAAATGGATGTACATTTAAAATGGGCCCCACCCATGGACGGTTTGGATAAAATACATATTTCATGGTGGGGCTAATTTAAGTGGGCCACATAGCTACATTAACATATAAGAAAAATAAATAAAGAAGAGAGGGAGAGAGAAATAGAGTGAGACAAGCGTGATGGAGGGACCCCGGCATTATGGGCCCTCCGTTTCAATCATCCAATCATACATCAAAGGTCCCCTTGCATATGGACCATCAACAAAAGATCAACGGTGGAGATCCCACTCCACTAGAAATGGACAGTCTAGATGACCTCCTCAATACAAGGAAAGTAAACATCATGATGGGGTCCATGGAGAATGGCCCCATCATGGGATGATCTTGATGATCTTGATGAGCCATTGGCCACATCTTAGGGTCCCAAGTGAGATCCAAACCATTGATCGGTTGGCCTCACTTGGCCCATCTTAAAAACATAAGAAGTAATCTAAAGAAACACCCACCACTTGATCTTCTTGGTCCGTTGAGATGCCGGTCTCCTAAAGCTTCACTTTGATGGTGGAGATGGGAAATGGATGGCTAAGATGATGGGATTTGGAGATGGGAAGTGGGCCACCAAAATGCACATTTTCTCTCCATGAAAGGCTTGGACGTGGGAGAGCTTCCTTGCTTGAGATTTGGAGTGTTGAGAAATGAGAGGGAGAGAGAGAGTTGTAAGAGTGATGGAGTGATGTGAGGTGAGTGATGGGTGAGGTGAGTGATGGGTGAAGTGAGAGGTTAGTTGACTTAGGTGGTTGCTTGACTTGTGGAGAAAGGAAGCATGGGTGGGTGTACTTGACATGAGAGGTGATTGATGGGATTGATTGATGGGATTGATGGGACATATTGTAGAGATTCCTTAGGATTTACAACGCGCGGTGTTTTTGCTCGAACTGAACGTGGGTCCATATCTCATCATCAGGGTATCGGATCGGTGCGTGAGTTGCGGCGTTGGAACCGCGGCGACGATGTGGTCGCAACGATACAAGTCTCGGATTAAGCCGGCTCAAATGAATAGGATACGACTTACGGTCGTGTGCAACGTCAACTATAAGTCGCGGATTGCCGGAATTTGACGAGAAGGATCGCGGGAATCAACGGAACAGTGCAGATTAGGATACGGGTCTTACATCAGGGCCATACATGTAGTGGACTATCACATTTTGACATTTGTATTTTGAAACAATACTTGTAACTATTGACCTGGCAGTGCATACATATTTTGGGGACTTATACTAGTTTATATATTCGTTTCAGTCTTTTACTTGTGTATTACAACTGTCCTCGGATTATGTTCTACTGATTTAGCTTATTCTACTTCATGTTTTATACACTAATACAGACAACATACATCCATCATTGAAAATGTTGCATAAGTGATGTTTTGGAACTCGGGAGCTGAGTTATGCTCGACCTCCAATTTTCAGGGCATTACAAAAACCCACAATGCCCACAAGTTCAAAGTCCATAAGGCCCACATATCAAAAGCCCACCAAGTCCATTATTCAAAGGCCCGTGGTTCAAGGCCCATGTTTTCAAGCCCATTTCTTACGCCCACATATCCAAAGTAAGACCCACTTCACAAGCCAGATTTCGAGGCCCATGGTCGTAGGCCCACATGCTCAAATCAGGCTTATGTTCTTCAATTGCCTCATTAATTTATTAGTGGAGGCCATCTGGCTATTCGATCCAGACCGTACAATAAAATCTGGATGATCACGACCATCAGTGAGATCAGACGGGTCTTTCAAAAATTCAATAATATTCCAAACCACTAGCCCCATTAATTTATTGGTGGACACCATCTAAATTTTCTATAAATAAAAATAAAATAACGACGCTCACCCACAAAATTGAACGGATATTTTTTAAAAAATCTAAAAAATATATTTTCAAATAAAATTCCCAAGGAGTCTAGCTTCAAAGGGAATAGCTTTCAAACAAAGTTTTCAAAAATGCATGCAACATGCAGTACACTAAGGAATCTTCCATATTCTCTAGTTGCAGTCAATGTAAATAACTAAATGAGATTCGATCTCTTCCAGTTTCCCCAAAGGATTATCGAATCTGTATATGATACATGTACGATTGGCCCGATCTTTATATCTGGACGGTCGTACGAATGCTAGTAAAAATGAGTGGATCTATCTCTGAAAAGAATAATCAAACTCAAAGTAACAATAATCCATTGTAACTAAAGTATCAGAATCAGCAGACTGCATGGTAAAAGATTACTCGCACATACCTAGTCTAGGATATTCAAAAAAATTGATTGAGTCCAAGTTGGCATAGTGAGTTCCCCGTAAGGCCTCACCAACGCCCAAGGCAGCTAACCACTTTGACAATTAAACAGACTGAATACTCCTAGGGTGATTACGTAATAAAGGAACGACAGACCAAACAGTACGGGAATCCTTGTAAAGCTGCGACGAATGCGCAGAGGCCTTTACTTTTCAGACTCACCCTCCAATGCTATTGACAATCTGACGTGAAAGAGTTGTGATTGGTGATCTATAAAGCCGCGACGAATGCACAAGAGGCAATCACAATGTTTTCCTCAACCCTCGTGATATGTGAAAGTCATCTCATTTTTAAATAGTCGACTGACAATGATACAATGGCAAGCAACAGATTTGAGTCACTACCCTTTTTTCTGACCAGAAGGATAAGGTGTCCACTTTCTTTGACCTTCGGCTGCTCGCAACCTCGGTCAAAGAGGGGTATCTGTAGACACCCCACCCAGGCTACATCTTGAGAAGGTTAAGACTATCCAGGAACCATGATCATACCTTGAACCAAACCTTAATCGCAGCCCAAACCAAACCGTGACTAAAAAGTCCGCAAACTCCCAATCCGCAACCCAAAACTGTGATCTAAACCGTTCAGCACACATGCAGCCCCACCTATACCCTATATCCTAACCAGGACCCCCTTTACCCAAGCCTAAACTCACTTATCTAAGCCAAAAACCCCAAAAGAAGACCTCCAAGTGAACCCGCACAACGTACAAAACCTACACGTGCAAACCCGGCCCGAACGAAGCCCGAGTGACAGTCTGACTACCACCGACGGTACTTCAAGTGCCGCCCCTTACGGCTGGAGTGTGGACAGCTGTTCCAGCGTCCAAAAGTTAACTTTCTTCAGAATTTACTCACCCCCCCCCCCCCCCCCCAACCTTCACTATTTACCATTTTACCACTCCCCATGGCCAATGAGAGAGTGTCACGTGATATTCCTCTCTCCACAACCAACCATAGCTTGCCACCTCACCTTTTACCCCTCTCAAACCCCACAATTACCATAAGACCAATGGAGAAGGCTATAAATAGCCCTCTCCTCTTCACATTTTCATAATCAACTCTTCACTTCCAAGCTTAAGTGAGAAGGAGAGTGAGAGGGAGAGAGAGGAAGAGAGTGAGTGTGAGGAGATGCTCCCAATCCTTCAAGTCCAAATTTTTTAACTATTTTCTTAGCCCACTCTTTGCCTTCCTAGCCATCTTAACCTCCCAATCTAGCCCAGATGATCACGGTTTAACCCACATCATAGCCTACTCAAGATCAAGCCAAGGATCCATTTACATATAAGCATTCAACATGACATCTACTCCCTTATCAATCCCCCTGCTTCTCTAGATCTCTAGTGAACGTATGCTCGGATCCTGTCACATCAGAAATTCCTAGTGATCTAGTCCATTTTTTTAGTCTTTGCATAAACATCATCACATCTATCTTCTAAACATGCTGTTGGACATATGCTCTGTGGCTTGTCGAAATCTTAGATCTTGTCGCATAAAAAATCTACGTGTACGCCTAGTCCTATCTCGACCACCTCATCCATCCCTTGAGATTATTTTACCACACAAAGTAGAGACCGTACGTTTGTACGGGCAGAGAGGGTGCCTAACACCTTCCCTCTTTGTAATCGAGGTACCTTATCCGAAATTCTGAATTGCAGACCAGGAGTCAATTTAAGGTAGGGAAGTCTTCAGATTTTCCCCACCTTATGTATTCCGTGGTTCTAGCCGACCGCGGGATTTTGAAATTTTTCGACTAGTGGCGACTCCAACATCCATAATCAACCTATCACCCCCCCTAATCACCATATATAAATATAAATCAGTGTGGGCACCGATTTTCAGTGTCTACACCAATCAACTTGTGGCCAATCATATTCAGTGTATGTGGCTTACCATCGCACTGTTGCATGATATAAAACATCGAACCCATATAGAGTAAATACCAAAATAAAGCCACATAGGGCGATATCGAAATAAGCCACATAGGACGATATCAAAACAAGCCGCATAGGGTAATTATCAAAATAGGCCACATAGGGCAAGTGTCAAAACCATGCGATAAAAGACCATCCTTGAAAATTGTTGGACACAACAACCCTGGATGGTAGGCCCACATCAAAGGTTAATTTAAACCAGCATTCAATAACCACTAGGCCGAAGGTCCATTACGATCACAACTAGGCAGGTTACATCCCAAGTATGGGTGTACACATATAGGTGGGGGTTTCCCACTGGTGTACCAATTTAAGTTCCATAATACACAGGATAAACATTAAGCATGTAATATAGCAATTTAATTCCAATAATTAACACATGTGGCTATGAAGTGGAGATATCAATTACAAGTTAAAAATAAAAACTATAACTTAAGCTAATGGAAAAAATGGAAAGCTCAAGGTGAAGAATCATCACCTTATACTTTGAATTGCCTCCTAGTGTCGCTAAGTGCCTACGCCCTAAGAATTGGATCCTATCATAAGTTATGAAATTGTACCATTAGATTAACTTCACCATTTATGTCCAAAGTATTGTCCTAGGGTTTAGGTTACTTAGGGTCTTGATGTAGAATTAAGGTTTCATTCTAGAGTCTAGTCCCATACTTAGATTTTAGGATTTAAATCATAAAATATTATTAATATTGTTGTTATTATTATTATTATTATTATTATTATTATTATTATTATTATTATTATTATTTAATGAGTTGAATAATATTCATAAAACGAGTATTAATCCATCAATATTAATAATGAGGGTTCATAAGTTCATATTTGAATGTACTATCCTTATCTAAGGACTAATAACCCCTAGGTAATGATAACAGAACATTTATTAATGATAATATAACAAGGACTGATACTAATGATTTCAAAACAACCATTAATATTAATAATACACCCAATATTAGTTAACGTGACACTATTAATCATTTTGATGAAAATATATAATATGCTCTACCCTTAAGGATAATACTTAATAATGATAGAATGGAACATTAATATTTAATAATAATCATCTTTATATGTAATATTTAACATCAGTATAGATAATTTACTAAAGGCCATACATTTCTTGTAACACCCCGGGTTTTTGCCAACCTGGGATTAGACGTCCTTAAGCAATGGGTCAACTAAAACACCTAGGAAATCGATCAGAACCCAATTCCATAGCCAAAGAAATCACTTAGGATTAATTCCTTTAGAAATTCAGCATAAGTTAGCTAGCGCTACGCTGGAGTAGCTGTGAAATTGTCCCTGACCGCTTTCAATACGTTCTACAAGACCCAAAACTTGTAGGATCAATGGTGCTATAATACCCTGAAACCTAGGATCAAACTCTAAACCCGTTTGATCTCAGGAACTCTTTGAAACTTTTTATTGGATCTAGACCGCGTGTCGAAAGTCCGATACCTACAATCTTAGACAATTATGACTGCCTTGTTGGACTTGATAATCGTTTCGAAAATCAAGGCCAACCGACGTTCAGAGGCTATTTCATTGAGCCTGGAGTGAAGAGAGTGAGAATAGGGTTAGATTTGAAAATTTTAATCCAAATCTGGCACGTGACTTGACGCGTTATTATTAAGCGTTCTGACCGTCCGAATTCAGCCAAATTACACCCTTAGATCAGGAAAAATTTCTATTTCATATCATGAGACTTATAGACCTGATCTACGTATGATGACCGCTGAACTGAAACTGGACCGCCATGTGCGATCTACGAACACTACTGGACTGAAAATGGGATGTGAGCGAAATCCAACGTGCATGAACTTAAGTCCGATCGTGTTTGGCCAGGGGACCACCAGAAATGTCTTTTTGGACCGAAACAGCCCCGATTTGGTTAGACATCAAGTGAACATTGTTCTCAAGCCTGTTTTGGGCATGTTTTAGGTTACAAAAGGGGCTTAAACCCTCACTTCTCTCATCCATCCGAATTTGCTAGAAACCCTAGCTAGTGTGAGAGAAAAGGTAAGAGATTGTGAGAGAGAGTGGGAGAGAAGTTCCTGCTGCTTGCACTACCTGTTGCACGTGCTTAAGCAACACACCTCAATCACTTTCCCGGTGATTTCGCCGCATTTTTAGGTAAGGAAAGACCTCAAACACTTGCTGATTTAAGTTTTCGTCGGTCCTTAGCATGGTAGCTTATAAATCTTGTTAAATAGGTTACCTGTTCGCCGTAGACGAAGCGTATACGCTCCGTTCGAATCAATACACTTCTAGGATAAAAGGTGCAGATTTTAGACGCTTTGATTAATGGTTTTCCACGCTTTCAATGTCGTTTAATAGTAGATTATCGATGGTAACACCGTTTGACTTGTACAACATGCTGTCCGTTTCCTGTTTCGTAAGCAGACGAAAAATATGAGATTTAGGGCATTTTAGTCATTTGTAGGAAATACTGTAACATCCCGAAAATCGGGGGATTGAGTAAAAATTCAACTCCCGAGTTCCAAAATGTTATTTATGCAACATAGATATGTATGATTGAATGTTGTCTGTATTAATGCATTAAACATGAGTGGGATTACGCCAGAACAGCATATCATACTCCAGAGACAGTTAAATTAACAAGCGGAAGACTGTGATAGTCGGTATAACATATATAAACTGTTGTATGTCTCCAGAGTGTGAACATGTTACCAGGTTATATACATACATGTATACCTCAAACGTAAATAAAAAGAATATACATGAGTTCTCTAAAAATATAAAATGACAAATGTCAAGGTATCTAATCAACCTCCCTGTAATCCCGTCAATCAGAACACACATAAAGGAGAGATCCTCCTCATCATCATCAAGTCCAGCTTCGCCTCGCAGGCCGCGCCATCATCTGCAATCACAATAGGGACTGGTGGGTGTCCAAAAACACCATCCCGTAATGTGGGAGTGAGTGATCAACTCAGTGGAAAAACAGAGCAGAGATTAGCATGTTATCAAATCAATCATGCGATAATAGTAAAGCAGTAAATCAAACAATCCTAATACTGTTGTTAATGCAATATGACATGACGTGATGTATGCCCTCACCGACGATCTCCCTCATACGGCACCATCTTACGCCCGCGGCATGCCACCCTCCCTCAAGTGCTCCACATCTTCCAGGCACATGCAATGTAATGGTGATATGATTTCTGAGTTGTTATTAGTCCATTCAAACAGCAGGATTGGAAAACTAAGGTACTTCCCTCATATCAATCCCAACACAGATCCTGTCTAGGGTCGTCACTCCTAGTAATCTCATATGATGTATATTTTATAGGTCGCTGCAAGGGCTGTCAGGGCTGTTGCTCGCACTCGTTACACCGCTCCCCCATCACCTTATCAATATAGCCCTACTGTACTCTACTGCTACTGAAGGGTTGTCGCCTCCCGTTGACTCAGAATACGCTCGCGGTCACTACAAAGGACTCGTCGCCTGATCAGTGTAGGCCGACAGCAAGAATATAGTGTCTCATACCACCATAATCTGCTCACGAGACTAGGTGCTCACTGGTCACTACTGGGAGGTTGTGGCCCCAGGTAGGCCTACAGCTCGACCACGGTGTCCCATACTACCATGCCTGGCTCATGAGTCTTTGTAGATCAAGGTACCATGGTTAACAGGGTTTACAATGGTAGTACCCTAGGTTCAAGTAGTTATGACTCATGCAGGGTGAACATACAACGGCCAGTCAAGTTACTTGACGAGCTCGACTAGCGCGATCGCATCTCGAGTCGAACGACATGAAGTGCGTAAAACACTTCGTGTGACCTAACCACTGCCGCCAACTCCAAAACACGGCTCGCGTTCATCGACGCATCGTTCGTGGCAAAGATAGGCCAACCACGAATTTGCTCGGTTACCGACTGCCTGGACTAGGTATAGTCCCAAACACATATGAATTTACATCAGTAATCAGGTAAGAGTATTGAAAATGGAATACAAACATGTGAGCATGTTAACGCATGTTATAACTTACAACTTAAGTAAATCATCTTACACATGTCTTTCACACATATAATGAAATTATGCATATCTCCAACATATAGGAAATCCTCTCCATCAGCATATTAATTAAGAATTCAATCTCAAACTAAATCATAAGGAAATCATCAAGTACATGTTATAGCATACCACTTAAGTGCAACATCAAGCATATGCATTTCATACATATAATGAAATCGTACATATGGCTAACATGTAGGAAGCCATTTACACCAGCATATTAATTGAGAAATCAATCTCAAACTAATTCATAACACCATTTAATTCAATACATACTAATACAAGCATTTATACAAACACTTACACTACACACTTAAGTCTACATATAGTATGTCGACCAGAAGTGCGCATTTAGGCGAATCTCTTCGCCAAAATAATTATGCACGCATTCCTAACATTTTAATGTGACAATAAACCATGTCAATCACATCAAAAAAATATGAATGAAAACAGTAATTCCTACAAATGACTAAAATGCCCTAAATCTCATATTCTTCGTCGGTTTACGAAACAAGAAACGGACAGCATGTTGTACATGTCAAACGGTGTTGCCGTCGATAATCTACTATTAAACAACATTGAAAGCATTGAAAATAGTCAATCAAAGCGTCTAATATCCGCACCTTTTTTCTTATAGGTGAAGTGATTCGAACGGAGCGTATACGCTTCGTCTACGGCGAATAGAGAACCTAATACACAAGTTCTATCAGCTACTTCGCTATGAAACCAAGTGAACCTCAAATCAGCAACTTCTAGGGTATTTTCTTACCTGAAATGTAGAGAAATCACGGGCCAGGTGATCGGAGTGTGTTGCTTAGGCACTTGCAACGGGTAGCACAAGCGACAAGGAATTCTCCTCCAATCTCTCTCACAAACTCTCACCTTTTCTCTCTCCCAATCTAGGGTTTTTCTCAAATTCAGATGGGAGAGAGGAATGAGGGTTTCAACCCCTTTTATAAGCATAAAAATGCCCGGAATAGGCTCGAGAATAAAGTTTACTCGATGTATATCCAATTCGGGGCTGTTTCGGTCCAAAAGTACATTTCTGGTGGTCCCCTGGCCAAATGCGGTCGGACTTAAGCTCATGCATACTGGATCTAGCATACATCAAGTTTTCAGTCTGATAGGGTTCGCAGAGCGCACGTGGCAGTCCAGTTTCAGTTCAGCGGTCACCGCACGTAGATCAGGTCTACAATTCTCATGATATGAAATAGAAATTTTTCCTGATCCGAGGGTGTAATTTGGCTGAATTCTGACGGTCAGAACGCTTAATACTGACACGTCAAGTCGTGTGCCAGATTTGAATTTCAAATTCCAAATCTAGCCCCCTATTCTCACTCTCTTCGGTCCAGGCTCAACGAAATAGCCTGCGAATGTCGGTTGGACTTGATTTTCAAAATGATTGTCAAGTCCAGCTAGGCGGTCCTAATGGTCTAAGATAGTAGGTATCGGACTTTTGACGCGCGGTCTAGATCCAATACAAAGTTTTAAAGAGGTCCAGAGAACAAACCGCCTTAGAGTTTGATCCAAGGTAATAGAGTATTATAGAGTCATTGGTTCTACTCGATTTGGGTCTTGTAGAATGTATTTAAAGTGATCAGGGACTGTTTCCCAGCTACTCTAGCGTTGCGCTAGCTAACTTATGCTTAGTTTCTAAAGGAATTAATCCTAAGTGGTTTCTTTGGCTATGGAATTGGGTTCTGAGCGATTCTCTAGGTGTTTTAGTTGACCCATTGCCTAAGGACGTCTAATCCCAGGTTGGCCAAAATTCGGGGTGTTAAAAATACTGTTTTCATCCACATTTTTCTGATATGATTGACATGGCTTCTTGTCACATTAGGATATTAGGAATGCGTACATAATCAGTTTGGTGAAGAGATTCCCCTAAATGCGCACTTTGAGTCCACATACTATATGTAGACTTAAGTGTGTAGTCTAAGTGTTTGTATTAGTATGTATTGAATTAAATGGTGTTGTGAATTAGTTTGAGATTGAATTCTCAAATAATACGCTGATGTAAATGATTTCCTTCATGTTGGCTATATGTATGATTTCATTATACGTATGAAATGCATGTGTTAGATGATTTACTTAAGTTGTATGTTATAACATGTGTTAACATGCTCATGCTGTTGTATTTCATTTCCATTACTCTGATATGATTGATGAAGTGGATTCACAAATGATTGGGGCTATACTTAGTCTAGGCAGTCGGTAACCGAATCAATTCGTGGTTGGCTTATCTTTGCCACGAACGACGTGTCGATGAACGCGAGTTATTTTTTGGAGTTGGCGGTAGTGGTTAGGCCACACAAGGTGTTTTATGCACTTCATGTCGTTTGACTTGAGATGCGCTCGTGCTAGTCGAGCCCGTCAAGTAACCCAACTTGCCATTGTATGTTCACCATGTATGTGTCATAACTGCTTGAACCTAGGGTACTGAACTTACCATTGAAAACTCTGTTAACCATGGTACCTTGATCCACAAAGACTCATGAGCTGGGCATGGTGGTATGGGACACCGTGGTCAAGCTGTCGGCCTACGCTGGGGCCACAAACCTCCCCGTAGTGACCAGTGAGCACCTATGACTCGTGAGCAAATTATGGTGGTATGGGACACTATATTCTTACTGTCGGCCTACATTGATAAGGTGATGGGGGAGCGGTGCAACGAGTGCGAACAACAGCCCTGGCAGCCCTTTGTAGTGACCTCGAGCATATTCTGAGTCTACGGGAGGCGACGACCCTTCCGTAGCGACAAGAGTACACGTAGGCCTGTATTGATAAGGTGATGGGGGAGTGGTGCAACGAGTGCGAGCAACAGCCCTGGCAGCCCTTGCAGCGACCTACAAAATATACATCGTATGAGATTACTAGGAGTGACGACCCTAGACAGGATCTGTGTTAGGATTGATATAAGGGAAGTACCTTAGTTTTCTAATCCTGCTGTATGAATGGACTAATAATAACTCGGTAATCATATCACCATCACATTGCATGTGCCTGGAAGATGTGGAGCCGGTACGCAAGCATGCCGCGGACAAAGATGGTGTCGTATGAGGGAGATCGTCGGTGAGGGCATCCATCATGTCACGTCATATTTCATTAATGACAATATTAGGAATGTTTGATTTATTGCTTTACTATTATCGCATGATTGATTTAAGAACATGCTAATCTTTGCTCTATTATTCCACTGAGTTAGCTACTCACTCCCACATTACGGGATGGTGTTTCCGGACACCCACCAGTCCCTATTTTGGTTGCAGATGATGGCGCTACTTGAGAAGTGGAGCTGGACTTGATGATGATGAGGAGGATCCCTCCTTTATGCGTGTTCTGATTGACGGGATTACAGGGAGGTTGATTTGTTGCCTTGACACTTGTCATTTTATATTTTTAGAGCACTCATGTATATTCTTTTTGTTTACTTTTGGAGCATACATGTATGTATATAACCTGGTAACATGTTCACACTCTGGAGACATACAACAGTTTATATATATTATACATACTATCACAGTCTTTCGCTTGTAAATTTAACTGTCTTTAGAGTATGATATGTTGTTTTGGCTTAATCCCACTCATGTTTAATACATTAACACAAACAACATTCAATCATACACATTTATGTTGCATAAGTGATGTTCTGGAACTCAGGAATAGAGTTTTTACTCGACCCCCGATTTTCGAGATGTTACATTTCTAATAGTAGAATTCCTAATAATGATAATTTTGGTAATGCTTAAAATGAGTCTAGTGTAGGTTTGAAGAGCCCCATGTACAAGAGTATTATTTGGGCCAACACTAGAGAGACCAAGCCCACCAGACTTTTGCCATAATAGGACAGCCTAGTTATTGGGTCCAATCTAAACTCAAGTGGGACCGACCCACTGCACCTTATGGTGAGGCCCACCAGATGGTGATTTCTCCACCCTAGAATGTGGGTTATCTTTGGGATGATTTCAGCCCACTTCTGGGCCCGATGTAAGGTATGATTTTTGGCCAGCTCATGACTCAGATTATGGCTCGTTCTCAGGCCATTTTTGAGCCTGATTGAGGGTCCCATGGAGGGCTTTTCTCAGCCCAAGACATGGTTGATTTCAGCCGTGGACGTGGGCTGGTTTCGGCCCACAATCATGTTTCAAAAGAGCTGGGATCACTACATGTTTCCAAGGAGCTGGGCCCATTACACTACTTTCAAAGGGCTGGGCTGACTAAGATTTGTGTTGTGGCCCTCTGAGATATGTGATGCAGCCCACTGAGATTCATCTCAGGTGGGGCCCATCTTGAAGGTGGCATGGCCTACTGAGATTTATCTCAGCTGAGACCTGTTGAGATGACCAGTTTGAGTTGGCCTGGTCTGAATCATTACAGACCTGATTATTCTCTTTACTGATTAAGGCATTTGTGGTGTTAAGATTTATGAAAATCTGACTGGCAAAATGATCCTATTGATTGCTGCTAGTCCAAATCAAGGCCGCTTAACGGATGCAACTAAATGGATGGTCCAGATCATTCCTTACTGAGGTGGGATGTCTGGGTGATACCTGTGCCGAACCTAGTGCCAGCTGAGTTGACTCGGTGCGGCATGAAACCTGGACATCAGGCAAAGTGATAGTTGCACTCCCTCACTCCTTTCATCTAAGCTTTCCCTCCCTTCTGAGGAGGATTTGGATGCGTTTGGGTAGTGACTTAGCCTAACATAAGCCAAGTGGAGTGATGCCAGCGAGTCCCGACTCGAGCGCGGGTGCAATAGTCGACCTACACCACGATTGCCTCCGCTCTACCCTCCCCATCTGATCCTTCTTTCTCTTCCTTCCATCCATCTCCACTCTGGGTTGAACCAGCTTGGAATCACAGCAACTCGGTGAGCTGAAACAACGACCATGCATGGAGTTTTTTTTTGTGAGGAAGATGAAGTGGGTGGTAATGGTGGATTGAAAACGAGGGCTTCTTCCTCCAATCTGCTTCTTTCAGATGATACATATGGGTCTTAAAAAGCTCCCATACAAGCTTTTTTAAAGCTTGGACGGGATTAGGGTAGTGGGTTCGAAGGTGGAGGCTAGCGGTTGTCTCTCTCTCGGGCGGCTGCAAGGAATGGAGAGTCAAGCCTTTTTTTATATAGGCTTTCTTCTTTCAAAACCCTAGATCTCCTAAAACTGTTGGATGCAAGTCGAATGGTGGGGATTTAATTTTCTCAAAATCGTCTTCCAATACGATGTGCAAAAACTGACACCGCCCACAGTTTCGTTTAAAACGCCCCAAGCAGATGGACGACCAAGATCGCGCCTTCATGGACGCTCCAGATCATGCCAGACCCATCCCACACGGATCGTGCCAGTTAGAAGGAAGACAGGTTTTATTTTTAGAAAGTTTAGTTTTGCAGGATCTGTTTCCACTAGAGATGGTAGACATGTGAGTACGTTCCAACACGTGAGATGAGTTGGGTTTTGGTCGATCCTGCCCCCTAAATCAGATAGACAGTTTGGATCATTAGGCCAGTGACCGATGGTGGGCACACTTGCAACAAACGGACGCCTTCCATTTTTCAAAAATGCCCGTAGGCAGGAGCAGTTGGAGAGAGAAACTCCATTTTGGGCTAGGCACGGGTCAGAGCTTGTCTACCGGTGCAGGCAGTCTGGTGCACCTCGAGTGTACACTAGTTATGCATAGGCGCGTCACTAAGTGGGGTCTGCCATGATGTTTACGATAAATCGACACCATCCATTTTTTTTGGTGGGCCCTCCATTAGCCCCTGACCAAAGGTGGGGTAGATCCAAGGTCCAGGTGGTCCATACGAGCTAATTCTTAGCCCCAACGGTGGCTTTTGTTGATCTAACGGCCGGATCTTCCCGAAATCAAACGTCAATGGTTAAAAGAATCCAATGGACCATTCAGGCTAGAAGTCAATCGTTATATTGTGGGTTATGCGACCTATTACGCATTAACTATCATGTTACCACACTTGTAATATCATTATTTACTATTATTATTATTATTATTATTATTATTATTATTATTATTATTATATGCTGTGGGGCACTCAAGCAGGACTACCTGACTCATGATTTTATCTTATTAAAATTTATACATTATTACCTATACATTTTTATTTATTTATTATCATCATCATTATTATTATACGTATTAGATTGTAAATTGGCTGATTTTGTGTGTGTGTTAGGTCTTAAATTTTTATATAAGTCATTAAATTGTTTGAAATATATTATTTATTATAAGCTTTTCCAATATATTTTATTTTTATGTATTACAAATTATATAGCTTGTAATTTATATTAATGATGTTGTAAGTATATGTATATAATATGGATTTTAATTACATATCATTTTAATATGAAACTTGAACATTTATAAAATATATAAATAACATTTCATAGTATATATATTTAGGTCATATTATTTCTCCTTTTTTTGTGTTATTATTAAATTAAATTAAATGGTAACACTCGAGTACTGGAAAGTACGAGGTGTTACATGTGGCCTCCTTCTTCAGCTCCTTGTAATCTTAGGCTCCTTATCTTTGATCTTGATGGAGGTTGATAAAGAATGAAGGGTTGAGATGGGAGATAAGAGGGTAAGAAAGTGGGCCACACTTGGCTTAGGGGACTTGGAGAGCTTTGGACGTTGGAAGCTCTCTCTTGGGAGTTAAGGGAATTGTTAGAGAATGAGAGAGAAAGAGGAGTGATGGATTGATAAAGGATGGGTGGAATGGGTATTGTATGGAATGAGGATGGGAAGGTATGGGTTTGGTTGAAATTTGGGTAAAAAAGCGATGGGTGGAGAGAGAGAGAGAGAGAGAGAGAGAGAGAGAGAGAGAGAGAGTTGACTTAGGGAAAGAGGAGATGGGTGCTTGTACTTGTGATAGGGTGAGGTGGCATGGGGTATGGATGATGTACCTGACTTGATTGATGTGACATTGGGTAGAGATTTAGTCTAGTTTCAAAACACGCGGTGTTTTCCTCGAGATGAATGTCGGCCCACAACTCCTGGCCCGGGTATAGCATCGGCCCACAAGACACGTTGTTTGAACCACAGCGACGACGCAGTCGCTAGGATACAAGTTTCAGGTCAAGTCAACTCTGGTATGTAGGACTCAGCTTAGGATCAGGTGCAAACGTCGGATATAGGTCGAGTGTAACACCCCAGATTTTGGCCAACCTAGGAATAGACGTCCTTAGGCAATGGTTCAACTAAAACACTTGGGAAATCGCTCAGAACCCAATTCCATAGCCAAAGAAACCACTTAGGATTAATTCCTTTAGAAACTAAGCATAAGTTAGCTAGCGCAACGCTAGAGTAGTTGGGAAATAGTCCCTGATCACTTTAAATACGTTCTATAAGACCCAAAACTTGTAGAATCTATGGTGCTATGATACTCTAAAATCTCGGATCAAACTCTAAACCGGTTTGTTCTCTGGACCTCTTTGAAACTTTGTATTGGATCTAGACTGCGCGTCGAAATTCCGATACCTACAATCTTAGACCGTTATAACCGCCTAGCTGGACCTGACAATCATTTCGAAAATCAAGTCCAACCGACATTCACAGGCTATTTCATTGAGCCTGGAGTGAAGAGAGTGAGAATAGGGTTAAAATTGGAATTTAAAATTCAAATCTGGCACACGACTTGACGCGTCAGTATTAAGCATTCTGATCGTCAAAATTCAGCCAAATTACACCCTCGGATCAGGAAAAATTTCTATTTCATGTCATGAGACTTGTAGGCCTGATCTACGTGCGGTGACCGCTGAACTAAAACTGGACCGCCACGTGCGATCTACGAACACTGCTGGTCTGAAAATGGGATGTGAGCGACATCCGACGAGCATGAGCTTAAGTCCGATCGCGTTCGGCCAGGGGACCACCAGAAATGCCCTTTTGGACCGAAACAGCCCCGATTTGGTTAGGTATCAAGTAAACTTTGTTCACAAGCCTGTTTTGGACATGTTTGGGCTTATAAAAGGGGTTGAAACCCTCTCATATCTCTCCCATCCGAATTTGGAAAAAGCCCTAGGTTGAGTGAGAGAAAAGGTGAGAGATTGTGAGAGAAGGTGGGAGAGAATTTCCTGCTGCTGGTGCTACCTGCTACACGTGTTTAAGCAACACGCTCCAATCACTTTTCTGGTGATTTCACCGCATTTCTAGGTAAGAAAACATCCCTAATAGTTGCTGATTTGAAGTTCCTTAGTTTTCATAGCGAAGTAGCTTATGATTCTTATGTATTAGGTTGTCTATTCGCCGTATACGAAGCGTATACGCTCCGTTAGAATTGATACGCTTCTAGGAGAAAAGGTGCGGATTTTAGACGCTTTGATTGACTGTTTCCAACACTTTCAATGTCGTTTAATAGTAGATTATCGACGGTAACGCCGTTTGACATGTACAACATGCTGTCCGTTTCCTGTTTCGTAAACCGACGAAGAATATGAGATTTAGGGCATTTTAGTCATTTGTAAGAAGTACTGTTTTCATTCATATTTTGCTGATGTGATTGACATGGCTTCTTATCACATTAGAATACTAGGAATGCATGCATAATTAGTTTGGCGAAGAGATTCGCCTAAATGCGCACTTTGAGTCGACATACTATATGTAGACTGAAGTGTGTAGTTTAAGTGTTTGTATAAATGCTTGTATTAGTATGTATTGAATTAAATGGTCTATGAATTAGTTTGAGATTGATTTCTCAATTAATATGCTGATGTAAATGATTTCCTACATGTTAGCTATATGCAAGATTTCATTATATGTATGAAATGCATGTGCTTGAAGATTTACTTAAGTTGTATGTTATAACATGTGTTAACATGCTCACATGGTTGTATTTCATTTCCAATACTCTCACATGATTGCTGATGTGGATTCATAATTTTTTGGGACTATACCTAGTCCAGGCAGTCGGCAACTGAGTAAATTCGTGGTTGGCTTATCTTTGCCACGAACTACGCGTCGATGAACGCGAGTCGTGTTTTGGAGTTGGCGGCAGTGGTTAGGCCACGCGAAGTGTTTTATGCACTTCATGTCGCTCAGCTTGAGATGCGCTCGTGCTAGTTGAGCCCGTCAAGTAACCCGACTGGCCGTTGTATGTTCACCTTGCATGAGTCATAACTGCTTGAACCTAGGGTACTGAACTTACCATTGTAAACCCTGTCAACCATGGTACCTTGATCCACAAAGACTCATGAGCTGGGCATGGTGGTATGGGACACCGTGGTCGATCTGTTGGCCTACGCTGGGGCCACAAATCTCCCCGTAGTGACCAGTGAGCAACCCAGACTCGTGAGCAGATTATGATGGTATGGGACACTATATTCTTGCTGTCGGCCTACATTGATAAGGTGATGGGGGAGCGGTGCAACGAGTATGAGCAAAGCCCTGGTAGCCCTTTGTAGTGACCGCGAGCGTATTCTGAGTCTACGGGAGGCGACGACCCTTCCGTAGCAGTGAGAGTACAGTAAGCCTGTATTGATAAGGTGATGGGGGAGTGGTGCAACGAGTGCGAGCAACAGCCCTGGCAGCCCTTGCAGCGACCTACAAAATATACATCGTATGAGATTACTAGGAGTGACGACCCTAGACAGGATCTGTGTTGGGATTGATATAAGGGAAGTACCTTAGTTTCTCAATCCTGCTGTTTGAATGGACTAATAATAACTTGGCAATCATATCACCATCACATTGCATGTGCATGGAAGATGTGGAGCACTGAGCCGTACGCAAGCATGCCGCGGGAGTAAGATGGTGCCGTATGAGGGAGAACGTCGATGAGGGCATCCATCATGTCATGTCATATTGCATTAACAACAGTATTAGGATTGTTTGATTTACTGCTTTACTATTATCACATGATTGATTTGATAACATGCTAATCTCTGCTCTCTTATCCCACTGAGTTGATCAATCACTCCCACGTTACGGGATGGTGTTTTCGGACACTCACCGGTCCCTATTGTGATTGCAGATGATGGCGCGGCCTGCGAGGCAGAGCTGGACTTGATGATGATGAGGAGGATCTCTCCTTTATGCGTGTTCCGATTGACGGGATTATAGGGAGGTTGATTAGATGCCTTGACACTTGTCATTTTATATTTTTAGCGCACTCAAGTATATTCGTTTTGTCTACTTTTGGATTATACATGTATGTATATAACCTGGTAACATGTTCACACTCTGGAGACATACAACAGTTTATATATGTTATGCATACTATCACAGTCTTCCGCTTGCTAATTTAACGGTCTCTAGAGTATGATATGATATTTTAGATTAATCCCACTCATGTTTAATGCATTAACATAGACAACATTCAATCATACACATTTATGTTGCATAAGTGATGTTCTGAAACTCGGGAGTGGAGTTTTTACTCGACTCCCCGATTTTCGGGATTTACATCGAGGGTTGACAAAATTCGACTGGGAGGACCGAGGAAGCCTGTGAAATGGTACGGTCTAAGATACGGGCCTTACACTCTCCCCTTACAGTAGTAGAAGCCAATGTAGTTGCCTCCTCAGTAGCAGCGAGCACAACATCAGGTTCTCGCTCATAGGCCTTCTCCTCAGCAGCAAAGACAGCTAGGTAGGAATCCACAATGACCACAACAGCAACAGCAGAGGAGACATGCACCTCCCAAGTCCCTGGGCTAAGTATATATCGTTACACACTAGGTGCAGAGTTAAGATCCCCTGACTTCAGGCTTGCTTCCTTTGCTAGCTCAGGGCAGATTCTATTCTGCACAGCAAGCACAGGGCCAGGACCCGCGATCTACTTCTGGTAGAGTCATCGAGGGTATTCTCCTTATTTCTGCTTGTGTTACTCATGTTCTCTTTGATTCTGGCACTTCCCATTCCTTCGTGGCCGAGGAGTTTTGCTGATCGACTGATATTCTGTCAGAGTCCGCGTCTGAGGCTGTAACGTCTCAGAAAAATTCGTACAAAGGCCTCAGTACCACCTCAGGTAGAAATCCCTAAGAACCGTATTCTGTAGAAATTTAGAAGGAAATTAATTAAGTACTAAACAAAATTAATCGATGAATTTAACTTGAATCACTATTTATACAAATGGCAAGACCCAAAACCACCAATACCGTTAACTCAACACTACTTTAAAACATAAGAAAAATCCCAAAAGCTTGTTGCTCTCGGGAGAACATTGAAACTCCGTATCAGACCAGGACTGCACGTCGAAAGTCTGATGACTACAAAACTATAGGGTTATGACCGTCTTATTGGTCTTGACAACCATCGTAGGAATCGAGCCCAAATTGTATAAAAAAATGTACAACTTGAGCCCTAAGTAAAGTGTGCGAGAAACGCGAATATCCTTATAAAGGAAATGAAACTAAAGTAAATTGGGCCTTTCGCTTACGCGTGAAATTGAGAATTTCCAACCGTCAGTTTCTTACCAAACTTCACCTAGGGAAAAGAAAATTTCCCTGCTCATATCCGTAAACTTGTGGCCCCGATCTAGCAAGCATGACTGTTGATCTGACATGGGTCCTCCACAGCTGATCGACCTATCCAATCGTGTCAAAATCACATCCTGGCATAGATCCATTATCAAGGAACTTACTCTGTGATGTAAGTGAGTAATGGACCTCCTGATGAGCCCCGTTTGTCAAAAACAGCCGCCCTTTGGATGTAAATTAAGTATACCATACCCTAGGGAAATTTGCATCGGTTCTGGGCCTATATAAAGCCCTTAAACGACCCCATCTCTCCCTCATACGAATTTTCTAAAAACCTTAAGGGAGAGAGAGAGAGAGGGAGAGAAAAGAGGAAGGAGATCTTTGCTGGGATTCCTTCCCACAACTCCATGCACTAATTCACCTCCCCACTTCGCTACACGACCTGTTTTAACTGTGATTTGGATAAGAAATCCAAACCCTAACACCGTAATTAAGATCTAGAATATTTGTTTATCAACCTAGCTAACAAATTTGGTGATTTAGGTACCCGTCATTCCATTTTCGGGAACGTAGGATTCGAACCAAGTCTGAATCCTGTATTCTGACAAAAGGTGTGGACTATAAACGTTTAGGTTATGGTTTTCAATTCTTTCAATGTCAGCTAATGATTTATGAATATCTTGATTGCTGCCATATGATATTAGTTATGACATTTTTGATACATTATACATGTGTGAACTATGTTGAATACAAGATGCATTCCATGTGGTTGTTGAAATGTTTGAATGAACATGAAACTGTGATTTTCACTTGTCATGACTATAAATCTAGGATTCATGTTTGTCATATGTATGATAATCTCTTTGTGTCAAGATTTTTCATAATATATGTCGTAACTAATCTAGTATATTTATTTGAAAATGTGTAGTCCAAGTGTTTGATAAAATGTCTGAATGAGAAATTGTTGATAATAAGGGTATTGAGATAGGATTTTCAATTACCTTATACATAAGTGTAGTTTCCTTCATGAAATCTTAATTTCAACTACGCGATTTATGGATGAAATACAAATATTTGGTAACATGTTCAATATGTTTGATGCAATGTTTAAATGAGGAATTCACTTGAATTATTTGTTAAATGCTAATATGATTATCACATGTATTTACATGTTACATTTGAGTAAGATTAGGACTACAACATAGTCCATGCAATCAGTAACAGTTCCTGTTCAAGTGGACAAATTAGTCTCGCCACATTTGACACGTTCGATGAATCCAGGTCGTACGACGATTTTTAATAGTGGTTAGGCTACGTGGAGTGCTTATGCGCTCCATGTCGATTAAGTTAGCGTACGCTCGTACCAATCAAACTTGTCTAATAAACCGATTGGCCTATTGTAAGTGTTATGATTTCATATCCCTTTGGTTGTCAAATTTTGTGGTGCCAAAACCTATATCTATGTCTTGTATATCTTGTGTTTCATGTTTGAGACTATTCATTGCTTCAAGACATCGTATTTCAAGACAAGAACTTAAATGAAGAAAGTTTCAAGTCATGGATGAAGAATTCAAGAATGGAAGTCTCTAAGTATGCATGTTCAAGATTCAAACAAGTACAAGTATAGAAGAAGACTTTGTCAAATTAAGAAAGGATAAAGCTCGAGAAGGCCTACAACAAGATTCATAAATTCTCAAGCTTCTCTTAAGGGTTATCTGAGTGTACAGACTATCAATGTCCATCTCACTTTTAAGGTTTGTTTGACCTTAGATTGACCTTAGGATGGGCTTTACTATAGGTCATTCTGGATACATAATTCGTATATTTTAATATGCTTGTTCGGGCTATTCTAAGATCAATCCTAGGGACTTCAAGACCAGTCCTATCTCTGCTACGACCAGTCTTAAGTTTTTCAGGACCAGTCCTAGGTTGTTGAAGATTTTTAAATTTTTCTGGTTGTCCTACGACTAGTCCTGGACATCCTTCGACCAGTCCTGTGAGCTGTATGACTTGTCCTTCGACCGGTCTTAGCCCTATGACTCAAACTCTAGCAACTAATTTGGGGGTCCTACGACCAGTCGTAGGTGGCTCACGACCGGTCGTAGGCTACCCAGGACTAGTCGTGGAACAGCTAATCCTTATCCTGCGAAAATCTTTGAAAATCTTTGAAGCTACGACCAGTCATATATGGGATTTTTCAGACTATAAATAGAGCACGAACTTCAGAGTTTTTCAATTCAATTCAACTCAATTCAAGCAATATTTAGGTTATACTCTGAGATAAGTTCGTATTTGTTTTTAAGCTACTTTGTGCTCATTTAATATTCCTTTTGCTAGCTTGTTTATTATTTGATTTTGATCTACATTCCAATCTTATTTGAAAAGGAGAATTTCTGATATTCCTTCTTCTTGGATTCAAAATCAAATAGAACTAGCCCTTTTGATTTAAAATCAATTAGACTTAGAACCATTCTTAAAGTGAGTATTGGACTTTGAACGTTGAATCGAACTTCTACTCCGATTGGTTCTACCAGGCTACTTCAAAAGGAGATTCAGGTATTTTACATTTGTGTAATTTACATTCTTTAGTTTTGTTTGAGATTTGCCAGAAAAATATCATTGTTTTGGCTATCTGAGGAGAGCCACAAAACTCAGATTATGTGGGTTTTTGGATTGTGTAAGCCCGAGATAAAAAGACACAATTGTGAAGGTTTTAGGTAAACCTGTGAAACCTATTTTGATAGTGCATGCTAATATCCCCTGTGTGAGGATATTCAGAGTGGAGTAGCATTCTGTGTGGCTGTTGAAAAACAGTTGGTGTACACACAGGCGAACCACTATATATTGTTGTGTTGTGGATGTGCTTTATTCTTTCATTCCTTTATTCATTCAGTTTTGGGGATTGTATTTGTGGATGAATGTTGTAATAACTTAGGATTTATTTCTGTAAGTTATTTTGGTTTCCTTGCTTTTTATTTGTTAATGGTTTGTGATACAAAGGACGTTCTAGAAATAAGGTTGTCCTACCTTAAACCTTTGGTTTTTGGTGTAAGGTTGTCCTTAGAACTGATATAGTATCATTCTCTCAATTCTAGGTTATTAAGATTACTTTTAATTCAGCATTGCACTTTATTTCTTTTATTATTCTGTTATTTTAAGTTTTATTTCGCATTGCCCTATTCACCCCCCCTCTAGGGCATATAGCTAGGCCCTTTCACCTATTATGTGTTTACCATATATGGACATCACTGCTTGAATCTAAGGTATCACTTACCAATGTAAAAGCCCATTTTAACTATGGAACCACGATCTGTTAAGACTCATGAGCCAGGCATGGTGGTATGGGACACCGTGGTCGAGCTGTTGGCCTAGGCTGGGGTGACGAGCCTCCTCGTAGTGACCAGTGAGTAACCTAAACTCGTGAGTCAGGCATGGTGGTATGGGATATCGTGTTCGAGCTATCAGCCTACGATGAGGTGTCAAGCCTCCTATAGTGACTGCAAGTATGAATAAGGAATTTGCCTATCGATTGCTTTTCATTAGGGGTGATGCCCTACAGCTTGCCTATCATATGTGAATAACTAAGATTGATGACCCTGGATGGATCTTTCATTTTGGGTTAATAATATAAAGGGATGCACCTTAGCTTCCCAAATCTTCTGTATGAATAAGCTTAATTAAGTACTCGGCTAACATAACCCTGCACAGCATTGCATGTTCTTTGGCGAGGAAGTTGCACTTTAGGGAGGATGTTATGCGCGAACTCAGTTGTTAGCGTCGCTTGTGAAGGAGCTTTATGCGAGGGCATACATTATTACCGCATACCATTCCTGCATTAACATGAGTAGTTAGAGAATGATTGTTGTAGATGCAGGTGATGACGAAGTCTATATAGCTGTGTTGGACTTCAAAGATGAGGAGGAGGAATTCTCCTATTTTCAACTATCAGGCAGGTCCGCGTAGACCTTGTACTGATTCAACGGGATTACAGGGTCACATGGATTAGTTAGACACCTACGTTTTGACATTTTGTATATTTTGAAACAAACCTTATATATATTAAACCCTGTTACATCATCATACTCTAGAGGTTGTGAACTGCTTACTTATTTCAATACATATACTTCAGACTTCTGCTTGCTTAATTACATTATCTCTGGAGTATGATATGTTATTTTAGTATAATCCCACTCATGTTTAATACATTGATATGGACAACATTTAAACATCATTATCCATGTTGCATAAGTGATGTGCTGGATCTCGGGAGATGAGCTTTACTCGACTCTCAAAATTTGGAGCATTACAAGTTGGTATCAGAGCATAATTTGGATTAAACTGGACCTAGATTATAGGTAACATGATGCACTCTGACTTAGGAAGGGGGTGATGAAATGTAGAAATGATCGTAAAGTTTCACCGACGGGGATTGACCATTGTAGTGTAACTCGTACGCGTCCTAGGTCATGTGAAATGATCTCAGTCCCTTTTAGGCCATCAATCGATAGGTTTAGAATATAAGTCGGTGAATCTCAAATTTGAAACACACCAAAAGGCACGAATACATGCGTATTAGACCGAGAAAGTGCATCTTATGGGCATAAGGGGGCAAATTGTAAAATCTAGTGGAGCCCAGGGGGTCCCCCGCATGTACACAGTACCCTGGGAGGGGGTGGCCACCACCCCAAGGTAGAGCCACTGCCGGACACCCCAAGGGGGCACGACGGTAAGGCCCGGGCAACGGCGCACCGCCCACCTCCACTGCGGGGCACGGTGGCACTGTGCGGGAAGCAGCGTGCCACCGATTAGCCGATCATGTCGGGCCCTCCCAAGTGTGTCACCCTTCTTGCTACTCTTTTTAATCCCCTAAAACCCTCCCATGCTCATTTCAACCTACATCTAACCCTCCAAGCACCCTCAAACCCACTAACCATTCTTTTTCCCTCTCAAATCTTCTTGTCCACACACTCAAACCTTTTATTTCCCTTAAATCTTACGCTCACCCATCACTATTCCTCAAAACCTACCCTTTTCATCTCTCCATCTTCCTTATTTCCACCTATTTGAGCACAAGAATCCTCTTTTTGTGTCTTATATTTCCCATATCCTCAAATCCACTTCACTCTCAAACTTTTCTATCTCCATGGCTCTCTTTGTGCTTATCACTGCCATTTTCTCAATCTCAACGCTCCTTTCCCCTATGAGAAAGAGAAGAGCGGTCCCATATAAGGCCGGGCAGAGCCGTCCAACCTACTCGAGGAAGAAGGTGATCGTCGAGGCTAGTACAAGTGCCAAGCGAGATCAAAGATCGAAACAGGACTTCAATCCTTGAATCTCGTTGGAAAGGTCTCTACCGGTGGGTGCCAAACTTGGTAAGTTCCATGACCGCAAAGTCATATTTGAAGCTCATATTGATGAGAAACTATTTGGGTTGTAACTGGTTATTAACCTTCTGTTAGAGACCGGGTGAGGCCCTATGTTTGAAGGGAAGGCTTATGCAAGTGAAGGCACCGTACGAGCTTTTTATGCACACATACGAAACCCAATGCTAGAGCCCCTTCATTTTACTATCCCTTTAGGGAGGCAGGAAGCCATAGTCAATGTGGATGTGATGGCCCGTATTATAGGAATTGAACGTGGTGTGGTACATGCAAGTGCAACTCATCTTGCTAGTAGATGAGAGAAAGATCACCGCACACATTTTCTTTGTGGCCCACTGACTCATTGAAGGGGAGACAATAGCCTCACATCGACTAAGATAACGGCAGACTTTCGCCTATTCCGCCACATATGCACGCACAACATGTATCCTAGGTGAAGTAACCATACAAAATGCACTCGCCTTATGGTGGACTTCCTGTACAGAGCTGGACAGGGAGACAAGTTATGCCTACTTACTTTCACCTTGTGACAGATAATCAGGACCACACGCTCTACACGGGGAGACCCTCACTCCTATTCGGCCGACTTATCTGTAAGATTGCTCGTAACTTCAGTTTCAGACTAAATATGGATAATATCGCACCCATCCACTTCATCAGTGAGACTACACTCAACAATATAGGGATTAGCCCTATGCAACGCCGAAAGTGACTCGATGAGTATGGGGATGAAAAAGAAGAAGAAGAAAGTGAGGAGGAAGATGGAAGTGAAGATGAGGAAGAAAATGGAGGGGAAGAAGGCAGTGAGGAAGAAAGTAGTGAGGATGAAGAAGGAAGTGAGGAGGAAGAGTAGGAAGAAGTAGAGGAGGCCTAAGATTCAAATGGGGAACCTCCTACTACACATGAAGACCACCATGATCGGGCTGCCTTAGAAGCTCGCATGGCCAGGATTAAAGAAAACTAGGCCGCCCTGAAGCAGGAGTTCAAAGAGAATCAGGGTTATTTGAAAAAGAAATTAAGAGAATGTCTCGCACCTTGAAGACCCTCTTGTGATGTATGCAAGATAAGGGTGCGCCTCCACCTTCACCAGAGTCAGAGGACTAGTCATGTGTTGCAGTTATTTTTTATTTTTCTTTATTTCTTATTTTTCTTTGTAATAGCCTTAGATTGGCTTAGTTGGATGTTAGGGTAGTTAGTGTTAAAGCTTTGGCTAAATTAGCTCACATACATTCTCTATCATAATTCATGTAATACTACATCTCATGTATTGTGACAAAATTTTGGCTAAATGAAATGCATAAAGCTTCTTTTGATCTTGAATGTGTAGAATGTTTGGAAAAGTGGGTAATATTATCCTAATCTTACACATGTTGCACCCTATATTGTATATAGGGAATGCCTCCTAAAAACACTTGGATATAACACATCTCGCACTTAGTGATTCGATTGATGGGGCACCTCCCCTGAGCAAAAGGCCTTATAGACCCCGGTTTAGGCCTAGATATTGAGATAATACCAGATTCACAGCCGGCCAGTAACCCTACAAATGGGCCAACACCAAATGCACCACCGGTTCTGGGATAGAACCGTGCGTCTTCGTCGATGCCACACATGCTTCAGGCGGCTCCTCCTTCCGATAGGGTGGAACATATGATGTTCCTAATGCAGCAACAACAACAAGTCTTGGCTATAATAGCGGGGGCCATTGCCCAAAACATGAATATGGTCCCGCTTGTACCACCCGTGTAGCCCGCTGGAACTATGACTACGAGTGGCTCATTCGAGCGCTTTCAGCATTTTTTCCCTCCTACCTTTGCGGGTACTCACAGACCCGAGGAGGCTAAGAATTGGTTGGATCGTATATCCAAGATGCTGAAGCCATCACTGTAACACCCCGAATTTTTGCCAACCCGGGGTTAGGCGTCCTTAGGCGATGGGTCAACCATAACACCTTGGTAACCTCTCAAAACCCAATTCCAAAGCCAAAGAAATCACTTAGGATTAATTCCTTTAGAAATTAAGCGTCAGTTAGCTAGCGCTACGCTAGAGTAGCTGTGAAATTGTCCCTAAACACTTTAAATACGTTCTGTAAGACCTAAAACTTGTAGAATCAATGACGCTATAATACCCTGAAACCTAGGATCAAACTCTAAACCCGTTTGCCCTTAGGAACCCTTTAAAACTCCGTATTGGAAGTCCGATATCCACAATCTTAGACCGTTACGACCGCTTAGCTGGACTTGACAATCGTTTCGAAAATCAAACCCAACCGACGTTCAGAGGCTATTTCATTGAGCCTGGAGTGAAGAGAGTGAGAAATGGGATATTTGAAATTTTAATTCAAATCTGGCACGGGTCTTTGCGCTTTATTATTAAGTGTTCTGACCGTCAGAATTCAGCCAAATTTCACCCTCGGGTCAGGAAAAATTTCTCTTTCATATCATGAGACTTGTAGACCTGATTAAGGCACGATGACTGCTGAACTGAAACTGGACCGCCATGTGCGATCTGGAAACTTTGCCGGTCTGAAAACTTGATGTGTGCTAGATCCAGTAACCATGAGCTTAAGTCCGACCGCGTTCGGCCAGGGGACCTCCCGAAATGCTCTTTTGGATCGGAATAGTCCCAATTTTGGTTATAACTTAAGTATACTTTATTCCTAAGTCTATTTAGGTTATGTTTTAGCCTATATAAGGGCTTTAAACCCTCTCACAACCCTCCCATCCGAATTTGCAACAAACCCTAGATAGAGAGAGAGAGAGAAAAAGTGAGAGATTTTGAGAGAGGTGGGAGAGATTTTCCTGCCACTTGCTATAGCCATTGCACGTATCGAAGCACCGCAATCCAATCACTTTCCTAGCGATTCCAACGCACTCCTAGGTAAGAAAACCCTAACCTATCACTGTTTTAGGGATTCCTTTGATTCAATAGCGAAGTAGCTTATATATCTTGTGCATTAGGTCGCCTTTACACCGTTGACGAAGCGTATGCGTTCAAATCGAATCGATACACGTCTAGGGAAAAAGGTGCAGATTTTAGATGTTTTGATTGACTAATTTCAAAGCTTTCAATGTCGTTTAATAGTAGATTATCGACGAGCATGCCGTTTGACATGTAGAACATGCTGTCCATTTTTCGTTTCGTAAACGTACGGTAAATATGAGATTTAGGGTATTTTAGGCATTTATTGAAAATACTGTATATGTCCGTATTTTTCTGAAATGCTTGACATGTAAATTTATCATGTTATGATATTATATATGCATGTATAATCTGTTTGGCGAAGAGATTCGCCCTAATGCGTACTTTGGGTCGACATACGCTATGTAGACTAAAGTGTGTAGACTAAGTGTTTGTATAAATGTTTGTATTAGTATGTATTGAGTAAATGGTGTTATAAATTGGTTTTGAGAATGAATTCTCAATCCACCTGATGTTGTATACGATTTCCTACATGTTTGCTATATGAATTGATTTCCTTATATGTATGGAATACATGTGTTGATTGATTTACTTACTTTGTATGCAATAACATGTGTTAACATGTTTGTATTGTTGAACTTCAATTCATTACTCTCATATGATCACTGGTATGGATTACACATGTTTGGGGCTATGCTTTAGTCCAAGCAGTCGGTAATGGATTGAATTAGTGGTGGGCTTCTATTTGCCACAGTCGACGCGTCGATGAACGCGAGTCGTGTTTTGAGTTGGCGGCAGTGGTTAGGCCACACGAAGTGTTTTAGTCGTTCAGCTTGAGATGAGCCCGTACTAGTCGAGCCCGTCAAGTAATCCGATTGGCCATTGTATGTTCACCCTGTATGAGTCATAACTGCTTGAACCTAGGGTACTGAACTTACCATTGGAAACCCTGTTAACCATGGTACCTTGATCCATAAAGACTCATGAGCCGGGCATGGTGGTATGGGACACCGTGGCCGAGCTGTCGGCCTACGCTGGGGCCACAAACCTTCCCGTAGTGACCAGTGAGTACACTACTCTGAGCAGATTATGGTGGTATGGGACACTATATTCTTGCTGTCGGCATACACTGATCAGGTGACGAGACCTTTGTAGTGACCTTGAGTTTATCCTGACACCGCATGGGGGCGATGAGACTTGATGTAGTCTTAAGGTTATAATTAGGCCTATATTGATAAGGTGATGGGGGAGAGGTGCAACGAGTGCGAGCAACAGCCCTGGCAGCCCTTGCAGTGACCTAGAAATATAACATCGTATGAGATTACTAGGAGTGACGACCCTAGACAGGATTTGTGTTGGGATTGATATAAGCAAGGTACCCTAATTTCCCAATCCTGCTGTATGAAAAGGACTAATAACAGCTCGGTAATCATTATCCATATCGCATTGTATGTGCCTGGAAAATGTGGAGCACTGAGGAACGCAAGCATGCCACGGGCGTAAGATGGTGCCGTATGAGGGAGTATGTCGGTGAGGGCATCCATCATGTCATTTCATGCATGCATTAACAATAGTATCTAGGAATGTTTGATTGTTTGCTTTATTATTAATGCGTGATTGATTTGATAACATGCTAATCTTTGCTCTCTTATCCCACTGAATTGATCACTCACTCCCACATTACGGGATGGTGTTTCGAACACCCACCAGTCCCTATTTTAGTTACAGGTGATGGAACTGCTTATGAAGTGGAGTCAGACTTATATGATGATGAGGAGAACTTCTCCTCCGTGTTTTGATCGACGGGATTACGGGAGGTTGATTAGACGCCTTGACACTTGTCATTTTATTTTTGGAGCACTCATGTATATTCTTTTCTTTCCATTTTTAGAGTATACATGTATTTAATTAACCCGGTAACATGTTCACACTCTGGAGACTTACAATTAATTATATATTTTATGTATTTATCACAGTATTTTGCTTGCTAATTTAACTGTCTCTGGAGTATGATATGCTGTTTTGGCTTAGTCTCAATCTTGTTTAATGTCATTCTACAGAAAATATGCATTTATCATTATCTATGTTGCATAAGTGACGTTCTGGAACTCGGGTGTTGGGTTTCTACCCGACCCCCAATTTTTAGGGTGTTACAGATGGTATCAGAGCATGATTTGGATTAAACCAGACATGGGTTATGGCCACGCGATGTACGCTATCACCCCCTTAACTTAGGTGGGTGCGAGAAAAATGTAGAAACACTCGTAGGACTTCAGTTTTGCCAATAAGCGAAGTCTACTCAAATCGATCGTTTTGATCGAGTCCATAACGTATCTTTGGTCGCGTGAAGTGACCTACGTCGCCTCTAGGTCGTTAGTTGTCAGGTTTGAGATATTCCCAGAAGAATTCCAAACCCGAAAATGCATGTCCTTGGGTTGTGGGGCAACCACAACCCTTACACTCAATCTCAGGGCTTAAAAACCCCGTTTCATCCAATTCCTTCAAAATCTTCCCTTTCACCACCCCATTCTTCAACTCTTTCTAAGTCCTTTCTTACTACACATGAATCCAAATGTGTGAATGATGGTGAATAATACTTAAATAAATTTTTTACTATAAATAGTAAAAATATGTAAGAATTGGACTTCTGGCCATTCCAATTATGGAATCTCTTATAATAAATGGGTTATTTGGATGAATTAGCCTCTCCTACCCCAAAATCATATGCTACATGATGCATACACTCATTCTGGTTTACAGACTGACCTTGAAATGCCCCAAATGGAGTCTTAGGCCTATCTAGGCCAATATGCAATGAACTAGGGTGGGACCCATGTACATTTGGGGCCTACAGGACAGGGGGAAACAGTCCTGGGGGGTACCCATTACCGGATGCCACTTTGGCTGGCAATGACATCGCTGTACGGTGGGCCCCACTCGGTCTAAAATTTGGGCCGACGCCCTTTTATGGTCAGGGCATCCCTCCCATAGGTGGGCCGCACCTCAAAACCCCCTAAAAGTCCTACCTCCTTCACAATCCAAGCCCCCAAACTCTCCTTTCTTCACCTTCTTGCTGCCTCCCTCTCAAATCCTATCCCCAAACAACATTCGTTCTCATTCTCGGTCACAACCGACCCCACTCCATCGTCCACGGCAGTAGACAGTCCTCTCTCTCTCTTATATCTCGTCCGTGGAGGGTCTTACAACCTCCATTTGTGGCTGAAAGTTGGGTGAGCTCCATTCCCACTTATGGTTCTCTTCTCTCTTTGAAAATTCAGCCTTTGGGAGCTTGATTCATCCCTCTACAGCACCTAGATTTACTTCAGTCTATTTGGGCAGCCATTTCTCCCCATTTCCCTCAATTTACATGGCTCATTAGAGCTAGTTTTAGCCATCTTCTCGACCTCCAATCTACTACCAACGGGCGAGACCAAACGCAGTAGATTAGTCCATAAACAACAACCATCTAGTGCTAGGACATCTAGAGTGTTGGACCTAGAGTTAGTATTCCTAGATTTGAAAGATCTGACGATATAGGAACCGTTAAACAATCTTGACCCTAAGCCATAGAACAATCCCTGTAGTAGAAATGGTATGAAACCATCTAACGTATAATTATAGGCTGTGGATTACAGCTAGTGAGTTACAGACTAGTCTACTAGTTACCTTAAGTAGTGTAAAGCCTGTATATGTTAAGGAATAGGTTAGATTTGGTTGGAGTAGAACCTCATTCCTTCGCTTGATCCCCTTAATACTTATAGACTTCTGTTATAACCCTTAGGAAAGTTGTTTTAACTTAGAACCATTCACTCTCAAGGAAAACCTATAGATCCCTCAGATTGAACTTAGAATAAACCAGCACACCCCTTAGATTTCCCCTTAAAATTGCCTTCCCAAGGATTTATTGCAATCGGAAACACGGAGTAAAGGAATTGTATATTAGCGATGTATTCACAGTTTGAATTGACTTCTCAATCCTGGTAGTTGCCAATAAATCCAATGCTCTGATCAAGCAGAAGATCGGCATCGTCTAGGATTAAGAACTGATATGGTAAATTTTCTTTTCTAGGTAGAAAGTCTATGTATCCGGCTCAGACCCACTACATAACTTTTCTTCCGTGTTGGCCCAACCACCTAGAGAATTAGACATCTTGTCGCAAGCTCACCCCTGCCCCTAAACTCAATCACAATAGAGATTAGGCTTCTTTCTACAACCATAGGTGCCAATGCCATAGAACACATCATTAGCAAAGGAAGACCAATGCAGCAAGAGGTTGGTTCCCATTTTATGTCAATGATAGCCCCTAAGTTGCACCTCGTTCCGATATACGGATCGATACATAGATTCTTAAACCTTAAGTAGAACTAAGTTTTAAGGGAGGTAGAACATTTTGAGCTCAATCTAGTTAAGTCAGCTAATGCAATCATTAGATCAGAGTAGCGCAGCGGAAGCGTAGTTGGCCTCTTCCCCACTGGCCCAGGATCGAAACAGTTGATTTAGGTTATACGTAAGGTTAGGTCACTAAACAGGATCTGAACCTTCCTTAGAATGCCAATACTAAAGTCTCTCTAGGGACTCATTACCCATAGCCAATTTCGGAGATGAAATTTTATTTTAAGGGGGGTAGATTGTAACCCCCCGGATTTTTGCCAACCTGGGGTTAGGCATCCTTAGGCGATGGGTCAACCATAACACCTTGATAACCTCTCAGAACCCAATTCCAAAGCCAAAGAAATCACTTAGGATTAATTCCTTTAGAAATTAAGCGTAAGTTAGCAAGCGCTACGCTAGAGTAGCTGTGAAACTGTCCCTGAACACTTTAAATACGTTCTGCAAGACCTAAAACTTATAGAATCAACGACGCTATAATACCCTGAAACCTAGGATCAAATTCTAAACCCGTTTGCCCTCAGGAACCCTTTGAAACTCCGTATTGGATTTAGACCGCGCGTCGAAAGTCCGATATCCACAATCTTAGACCGTTACGACCGCTTAGCTGGACTTGACAATCATTTCAAAAATCAAGCCCAACCGACGTTCAGAGGCTATTTCATTGAGCCTGGAGTGAAGAGAGTGAGAAATGGGTTAAGATTTGAAATTTTAATTCAAATCTGGCACGGGTCTTTGCACGTTATTATTAAGCATTCTGACCATCAGAATTCAGCCAAACTTCACCCTCGGGTCAGGAAAAATTTCTCTTTCATATCATGAGACTTGTAGACCTGATTAAGGCACGATGACCGTTGAACTGAAACTGGACCGCCATGTGCGATTTGGGAACTCTGTCGGTCTGAAAACTTGATGTGTACTAGATCCAGTAACCATGAGCTTAAGTCCGACCGCGTTCGGCTAGGGGACCCCCCGAAACGCTCTTTTGGATCGAAACAGTCCCAATTTGGTTATAACTTAAGTATACTTTGTTCCCAAGTCTATTTAGGTTATCTTTTAGCCTATATAAGGGCTTTAAACCCTCTCACAACCCTCCCATCTGAATTTACAACAAACCCTAGATAGAGAGAGAAAAAGTGAGAGATTTTGAGAGAGGTGGGAGAGATTTTCCTGCCAATTTGGTTATAACTTAAGTATACTTATCTATGTTACATAAGTGACGTTCTGTGTAACGCCCGTGAAAAATTCGTACTTGGACTCGAGTACCGACTCGACCCGAAATTGCGTAGAATTAATTCCTTTAGAAAATAAGACTAAGTTAGCTAGCGTAACGCTGGAGTAGCTGGGAAATAGTCCCTAATCACTTTAAATACGTTCTACAAGACCCAAATCGAGTAGAACCAATGACTCTATAATACTCTATAACCTTGGATCAAACTCTGAGCAGGTTTGTTCTCTGGACCACTTTGAAATTTTGTATTGGATCTAGACCGCGCGTCGAAAGTCCGATACCTTCTATCTTAGACCGTTAGAACCGCCTAGCTGGACTTGACAATCATTTCGAAAATCAAGTCAAACCGATAATCACAGGCTATTTCATTGAGCCCGGACTGAAAAGAGTGCGAATAGGGACAAATTTGAAATTTGAAATTCAAATCTGGCACACGACTTGACGCGTCAGTATTAAGCATTCTGACCGTCAGAATTCAGCCAGATTACACCCTCGGATCAGGAAAAAATTCTATTTCATATCATGAGACTTGCAGCCCTGATCTACGTGCGGTGACCGCTGAACTGAAACTGGTCCGCCACGTGCGATCTGCGAACCCTGCCGGACTGAAAACTTAATACGTGCTAGATCTGGTATGCATGAGCTTAAGTCCAATAGCATTCGACCAGGGGACCACCAGAAAGCATCTTTTGGACCGAAACAGCCCCGAATTGGTTATGCACTAAGTGAACCTTGTACCGAAGCCTATTTTGGGCATTTTTAAGTCTATAAAAGGGGTTGAAACCCTCACTCCTCTCTCCCATCCGAATTTAAGAGAAACCCCAATTTGGGAGAGAGAAAAGGTGAGAGTGTGTGAGAGAGAGTAGGAGAGATTTTTCCCGTCTTCGTGCCACCTGTTGCACGTGCTGATGCAACACCTTCTGATCACCAAGCCGGTGATTCTTCCACGTTTTTAGGTAAGAACCAACCCTAGAAGTTGCTGATTTGAGGTTCACTAGTATTCATAGCATGTTAGCTGACTTATCTTGTAAATTAGGTTCTCTTATCGCCGTATACAAAGCGTATACGCTCCGTTCGAAATCACGCATCCATAAGAGACAAGGTGAGGATTTTAGACGCTTTGATTGACGGTTTTCAATGCTTTCAATGTCGTTTAATAGTAGATTATTGACGACATCGCCGTTTGACATGTACAACATGCTGTCCGTTTCCTATTTCGTAAATCAACGAAGAATATGAGATTTAGGGCATTTTAGTCATTTGTAGGAAGTACAGATTTCATTCATATTTTGCTGATGTGATTGACATGGTTTGTTGTCGCATTAGATAGTTAGAAATACGTGCATAATTAGTTTGGCGAAGAGATTCGCCTAATTGCGTACTTCGGGTCGACATACTATATGTAGACTTAAGTGTGTAGTGTATGTGTTTGTATAAACGCTTGTATTAGTATGTATTGAATTAAATGATGTTATGAATTAGTTGGAGACTGATTTCTTAATAAATATGCTGACGTAAATGATTTCCTACATGTTGACTATATGCATGATTCCATTATATGCATAAAATGTATGTGCTTGAAGATTTGCCTAAGTTGTATGTTATAACATGTGTTAACATGCTCACATGATTGTATTTCAATTCCAATACTCCTACATAAATTACTGATGTGATTCCACAATTGTTTGGGACTAGACTTAGTCCAGGCAGTCAGTAACCGAGCGAATTCGTGGCTGGCTGGTCTTGGCCACGAACGACGCATCGATGAACGCAAGCCGTGTTTGGAGTTGGCGGCAGTGGTTAGGCCACGTGAAGTGTTTTACGCACTTCATGTCGTTCGACTTAAGATGCGATCGTGCTAGTCGAGCCCGTCAAGTAACCCGACTGGCCGATGTATGTTCACCCTGTATGAGTCATAACTGCTTGAACCTAAGGTACTGAACTTACCATTATAACCCTATTAACCATGGTACCTTGATGCACGAAGACTCATGAGCCTGGCATGGTGGTATGGGACATCGTGGTCGAGCTGTCGGCCTACGCTGGGTCCACAAACCTTCCCGTAGTGACCAGTGAGCACCTAGTCTCGTGAGCAGATTATAGTGGTATAGGACACTATATTCTAGCTGTCGGCCTACACTGATCAGGCGACGAGTCCTTTGTAGTAACCGCGAGCGTATTCTGAGTCTATGGGAGGCGACGACCCTTCAGTAGCAGTAGAGTACAGTAGGCCTGTATTGATAAGGTGATGGGGGAGCGGTGCAACGAGTGCGAGCAACAGCCCTGATAGCCCTTGCAGTGACCTACAAAATATACCTCGTATGAGATTACTAGGAGTGACGACCCTAGACAGGATCTGTGTTGGGATTGATATAAGGGAAGTACCTTAGTTTCCCAATCCTTCTATTTGAATGGACTAATAACAACTCAGAAATCATATCATAATAACATTGCATGTGCCTAGAAGATGTGGAGCACTTAAGAGAGTGTGGCATGCCGCGGTCGTAAGATGGTGCCATATGAGGGAGATCGTCAGTGAGGGCATACATCACGTCATGTCATATTACATTAACAACAGTATTAGGATTGTCTGATTTACTGCTTTACTATTATCGCATGATTGATTTGTGAACATGCTAATCTTTGCTCTATGATTCCACTGAGTTGATCACTCATTCTCACGTTATGGGATGGTGTTTGCAACACCCACCAGACCCTGTTGTAGATACAGGTGATGCTGAGATCCAGGAGGCAGAGCCAGACTTTGACGAGGACCAGGACGAGTTCTCGTACATGCAGTATCATGATGGCTTTGCATAGGTGACCTAGGTTGACGGGACTTCAGTGGGACTATTTTGAACATTTGATTTTGTTCATGTATATGTATATGAAACTCAGTGATGTATTCATACTTTAGAGACAGATGAGATCTACTTTGTTTTTCCTTACAGTGATATATATATTGTTTAGTCTTCCGCTTGCTTTTATCACTGGATCTGGAGTATGAATTGCAGTTTTGGTATACTTTTACTCATGTAAATGCTTTAACTCAGACAACATTGAATCATAATCATTTTTGTTGCATAAGTGACGGTCTAAAACTCGGGAGTTGAGTTTATACACGACCCCCGATTTTCAGGGTGTTACATTCTGGAACTCGGGTGTTGGGTTTCTAACCGACCCCCGATTTTTGGGGTGTTACAGTTACACTGTACTAAGGCAGAGCAAGTGGAGCTTGTTACCTATATATTTGAGAAGGAGGCTAGCCTTTGGTGGGACAACATCTTATGAACCGTTCCCATAGGATACGTGTGGACATGAGACGCATTCGAAGTTCATTTCTATGGAAAGTACTTCCCACTCACTTACCGTAATGAAAAGGAGGGTGAATTTCTTCACCTCTGACAAGGGAGGATGACAGTGGCTGAATACGAGAACCGCTTCATGGAGCTGGCCAGATATGCTCCATTGATCCTAGCAGACGAGCCGATGAGAATGTGGCAATTTTCAGAGGGTCTGCGGCCTAATATTCACACTTAGATGTTTTACACTAGCATTCCTAATTACGCTGAGTTAGTGAACATATCCCTGTGAGCTGAGTAGGATGGAGATAGAGTGTCTCAGACACGTATACCAATGGGCTCAAGGCCTCAGCCTAAATTGCCGAACTAACCATTCCTTGGTAAGAGGCCGCGTACAAATTTGCCTCCCAGGCTAATGGCTCCCCCAACCCACCAAAGGTGTTCAGATCTTTGGTGCGTCTACTATAACAAGACGGGCCATAATGAGCCCTTTTATTTTACTAAGATGAGGGATAATGGTTTTATGCCGCCTTAGAAGATCAACCACCAGCCACCACAAGTTATATCAGCTCCACCTCTACGATCGGCACCACCAACATGACCATTTTACCGACTACCCATACCTCAAAATAGGCCACCTTAATGACCTATGGCAGTGCAACCAAATCCTCCACAACAAGCTCGTGCACATGCACTAGCAGCTGAAGCATCTAAGTCAACAACTGTAATACCATTAGCTTTCAAAGTCACTGCCTATATCCAAGGTACACCAGTTTTCCTGTTGGTGGACATCGGGTCTACCATTTTAATGATATCATGCTTAGTAGTTAAGCAACTGGGGTTGGATACTACCCCTATGGTTGGGGTGAGAGTCCTTACCGTAATAGGGACCTTCTCCAATGCTACCAAGTTTTGTAAGGATTGCCCGATAGGCTTTGGAAGCAGAATGGTGTTCATTAACCTGATTGTCACCCTGTTATATCATTACGATGTCATCCTCAGTATGGATTAGCTCACTGAGATGAAGGCAGAATTTGACTGTGAAACTAGATTGGTGACAGCCCATGGGCCAGAAAATATAACCTTCACTTTTTCAGTTTTGGTCATTTGTCCCTACCGCATTAGTTGTTATGCTTCCCTGATAGAAAATGTTAATGGCCCATCACTTGGAGACAGGCCTATAGTCCAAGATTTCATGGACTTGTTCAGAACAATTCTTGGGCTACCTCCTCAGCGCAAGATCAATTTTACCATTGACCTAGTGCTAGGTGTGACACCTATCTCTCTACCAACATATCGCATGTCTTCATGTGAAATGGAGGAGTTGAGGAGACAGATTAATGATCTGTTGGGTTCAGGTCTCATACGACCGAGCATATCTCCTTGGGGAGCACCTGTGTTGTTTGTAAAGAAGAAAGATGGATCGCTGCGATTGTGTATTAATTATCGCAAACTGAATCACATCACCGTTAAGAATAAGTATCCTTTGGCCAAGATAGATGACCTGTTCGACCAGTTGAAAGGGGCACAATATTTCTTAAAAATTGACCTATAGTCCGGGTATCATCAGTTGTGCATCAGGAATGAAGACGTGCAGAAAATAGCATTTAGAACTAGTTTTGGGCACTACGAGTTCCTCGTGATGCCATTTGGGCTTACAAATGCACCGGTCATGTTCATGGACCTCATGAACCAGGTGTTTCACCGTATCTGTACCGATTCATAATTGTGTTTATATATGACATTTTGATATACTCCAAGAGTCAGAAAAATCATGAAGAACACCTATGAGCAGTCTTCAATACTCTCAGGAAGAATCAGTTATTTGCTCAGTACTGAAAATGCGATTTCTGGAATGAAGAAGTCAAGTTTCTGGGACATGTGGTGTCCAAGGAAGGAATTGTCGTGGACCTTGCTAAGGTGATCGCAGTGCAAGACTGGGAGCAGCCCGGATCTATTACAAAAGTGAGGAGTTTCCTCAGACTTGCTTGCTACTATTGCGATTCATTAAAGATTTTTTCAAGATAACCAGATCATTGTCTCAACTCACTTGGAAAGATCTTAAGTTTTCTTGGAACGAGAAAGCAGAAGCAACCGTTCAGGAATTAAAGGATAAGCTGACATCCGTACTTATGCTAGTACTACCAAAACAAGGGGTCAAATATACTATATACACTGACACCTTTTGTTGTACTGATGCAGAAGGATAGGGTGATCGCTTATGCCTCGCTTCAGTTGAGAAATCAATAAGAAAACTACCCCATGCACGACCTGGAATTAGCAGCAGTCATCTTACATTAAAGCTCTGGAGACATTACCTCTAAGGAGAGGAGTTTGAGCTCTCTTAAAATCACAAAAGCCTCAAGTACATTTTCACGTAGAGAGACCTGAACATGAGGCAACGACGTTGGATGGAAACCTTGAAAGACTTCAAGTTTGAGGTCTCCAACCATCCTAGCAAGGCCAACCTTGTAGCCAATGCATTGAGCTGTAAGTAAACAATAGAATTTACAGCCCCACTAATGATAGAAGAATGAAATATGGTGGAGTTTGTACAGGATTTCAAACAGAAGCTGACAGTGGAGGAGCCATTCGAGAGCGTCGCACAGTTCCACTTGCAGCCACTTATTAATGACCGAATTATTGCAGCTCAGAAAGAAGATGAACTGTTGGTGAAAATGAGAGAATGAGTGACAGTGGAGAATCTGAATGGAGAATTGGTTTGGATGGGGGTTTACAATATTGTGGCCTCCTATGCATCTTGAATCTCCATGACTTGAGAAGGGAAGTCCCGGAAGCCGTTCACATTTCAAGGATGGCGATGCATCCGGGCAGTACAAAGATGTATAAAGACTTGAAGCGTTCATACTGGTGGGACAACATGAATGCCCAGATAGCAGACTTCATGTCCCATTATCTCATGTGCCAGCAAGTCAAGGTTGAGCATCCCTGACCTCCTAGTTTACTTTAGCCCATGCCCATAGTTGAGAAAAAATAGGATTTTATATCCATGGATTTCATTTCTGGGTTACCCAAGACAAGAAAGGGGCATGACTCCATTTGGGTGATTGTGGACCTATTGACGAAATTGGTTCATTTCCTCCCGATTAGAATTTCTAACTCGACAAACGATCTAGCCAAGCTGTACATCAAGGAGATAGTACGACTGCATGGAGTTCCTATAGAGATTGTGTCGAACGGAGGCACACGATTCACGTCTATTTTTTGGACTCAGATCCAAGAAGCAATGGGAGTGAAACTGAAGTTCAATACCGTATTCCACCCACATACTGATAGGAAGATGGAACGAGTAAATCAGGTATTAGAAGATATGTTGTGAGCATGTGTGCTTAATTTCAAGGATAGTTGGGATGACTGTCTCCCCTATGTCGAGTTTGCTTATAACAACAGCTTCTAAGCAAGCATTGGCATGGCTTCTTACGAAGCCCTATATGGACGCCCACGTCGAGCATCACATTGTTGGGCAGAAGTTGGCGAGAAGAGCTTGGTTGGCCCAGAATTGGTACAGGGTAACCTCAGAGAAAATCAACATTATCAGGCGTCAACTTCTTGCAGCCCAGAGTAGACAGAAGAGTTACGTCGATACAAGACGGTGACAGTTGAAATTTGATATTGGGGACCATATATTCCTTAAAGTTTCTCCAATGAAGGGAGTCCTTCGATTTGGCAAGAAAGGAAAAATCACGCCAAGATTCATTGGCCCATTCCATATTCTAGACTGAGTGGGTGTGGTGGCATACCGCCTCGCTTTTCCCACACCACTCGCAGGCATCCACAATGTGTTTCACGCATCAATGTTGAAGAAATATATTCCTGACCCTTCCCATATTATCAAATGGGAGCAAGTACAGCTAAGTGAAGATGCTACCTATGTGTTGTGACCAACACGTCTTTTAGATAGGAAGGAACAAGTGCTACATAGTAAAGTGATCGCACTTGTGAAGGAACTATGGATACACCATATTGAGAAAGAGGCTACTTGGGAAACAGAAACTGATGTCCATAAGAACTACCCTCAGATCATTGAGGAGTATGAAACGGTATTAATTTCAAGGATAAAATTTTTCTTTAAGGGGGGTAGATTGTAACGTCTCAGAAAAATCCGTACAAAGGCCCGAGTACTACCTCAGGTAAAAACTCCTAAGAACCGTATTCCGTAAAAATTTAGACAAAAATTAATTAAGTACTAAACTAAATTAATCAATGAATTTAACTTGAACCACTATTTATATAAATGGCAAGACCCAAAACCACCAATACCGCTAAATCAACACTACTTTAAAACCTAGGAAAAATCCTAAAAGCTTATTGCTCTTAGGAGCACATTGAAACTCTGTATCGAATCGGGACTACACGTCGAAAGTCTGATGACCGTGAAACTATAGGGTTATGACCGTCTTCTTGGGCTTGACAACCGTCACGGGCTATCCAAAAATGCACAACTTGAGCCCTAAGTAAAGTGTGTGAGAAATGCGAATATCTTTAGAAACGAAATGAGACTTGAGTAAATTGGGCCTTTCTCTTACGCACGAAATTGAGGATTTTAAACTGTCAGTTTTTGACCAAACTTCACCGAGGGGAAAAGGAAATTTCCTTGTTCATATCCATATAGATGTGGCCCCGATCAAGCGAGCATGACCGTTCATCTAACACGGGTCCTCCATGACTGATCGGCCTATACAATCATGCCAACATCACATCCAAGCATAGATCCATTGTCAAGGAACTTACTCTGTGATTTAAGTGAGTAATGGATCTCTCGATGAGCCCCGTTTGTCAAAAATAGCTGCCATTTGGATGTAAATTAAGTATATCATGACCCTGGGGCCATTTGCATCAGTTCTGAGGCTATATAAAGCCCTTAAACTACCTCATCTCTCCCTCATACGAATTTGCTAAAACCATAAGAGAGAGAGAGAAAAAAAATGGAGAGAAAAGAGGAAGGAAGGAAGAAGGATTCTTGGAGATCTTTGTTGGAATTCCTTCCCACAACTCCACGCACTGATTCACCACCCCACTTCGCCACACTACCTGTTTCAACTACGATTTAGGTAAGAAATCCAAACCCTAATGCGTAGTCAAGATATAGAATAGTCATTTGTCAACCTAGCTAACAAATTTCATGATTTAGGTACCTGTAAGACCCGTATCTTGGTCTGTACCATTTCGTAGACTTCCGTAGTCTTACCGGTTAAATTTCGACAACCTTCGACCCTTAACCAATATTTATGTACGACTCTGATTCGAATGTCGTCAACCCGTATCGACTCAACCCAAGACCATTACCATAGCAACCGCGCCATCGCTGTGGTTCCGATGCCGCGACTTGTACACCAAGGTGATACCCTGGTCAAGAGATGTGGGCCAATGTTCGATGCGAGAAAAATGTCGCGCGTTGCGAAACCCAAGAGAATCTCTACGATGTGTCACATCAATCCCATCAATCAATCAATCCATCAATCCATCACATGTCAAGTACACATCACCTTTCATCCATTCCCAAGCAACCACAAAAGTCAAGAATCTCTTACAAGCCCATACCTCTCTTACACCAAAAGCCCTCAAAGTCAAAAAGTTCTTACACCTCCCATGCCTTTCTTACACAAAAGGCCACCAAAGTCAAGGTTTTCTTACACACCCATCACTCACCACATCCATCCATCACCCATCTCTCTCTCCCTTTACAACTCTCTCTCTCATTTCAAACCCATTCTAAGTAAAGGAGAGAAACTCCATACGTATGAGAAATCCTCCAAGCATCCCAAGCTCCAAGGTGGCCCACTTTCCTACCCCATCATCTCCCATCCTAGCCATCCATTCCTCATCTCACCCATTGAAATCAAAGCTAAGGAGCCAAGGAACCCATAGGAGCAAGAAGATCGGACGGTGGGTGCTGGTTAATACTAGTTTTCATGTTTTTGTGATGGGCCAAGTGAGGCCAACCGATCAATGGTTTGGATCTCACTTGGGACCCTAAGTTGTGGCCGATGGACCACTTTGATCATCATGATCATCCATGATGGGGCCATTCTCCATGGACCCCATCATGATATTTATTTCATTACATTTAAAAGTCATCTAGACCGTCCATATTGGTGGAGAAAGGATCTCCACCGTTGAATCTGATTTTTTTTGTTAGTTCCATGTGTAGAGGAACCCATTTAATTGTATGATCTCTTACAAGGGAGGGCTTATAGTGGCAGAGCCCTCCATCACAAGCGTGTCCCACCCTCTATCTCTCTCTCTCTACTTCATTTTCTTTTTTATTATATTGTGTTTGTGTGGCCCACTTGAATGGACCCCACCTTGAAGAATATTTATTTTGTTCAACTTTCTTCAAGTGGGGCCCACCTTATATGTTGTACCCACATCATCCATCAGTGGTGGCCCACCTAATCAGGGCCCACCACAACGTAATTTCTCCAAGGACCAAACCGTCCAGCGTCTGGGACGCTGGACGTCGCTGTTAAAAAAAAGAAGAGAAGAAATGGAGCTTTTGGGGTGAGCCACCTGCATAGGCCCCACCTTGATGTATGGAAACAATCCAAACCGTCCACCTCATTTCCTGAGACATTTTAACCGTTGAGCCGAAGAATGAGGCTGACGTGATCAATTGGTGGGCCATAACATAAGAAACTTTGGTGGTTACCGTTAAAAGTATTTCCTGATGATTCCATGCACCCAAAAATCCTAAACTTTAGACTCATTGGGACAGCCTTGAGCCACTGAACACAATGGGCGGAGCGGATCTACTTGATACGGGCCCCAAACGCGAAAAATCCTAAAAAAATGGGTTTCTAAAATTTTCTTTTCAAATAGTAAAGAGGCAGAGCCTCTGTGTCTCTGACAAGCTGCAGCAGCAGCACGCTGCTGCATGCAGCAGGCGGGCGGTGTCCCAGCAGGGGAGCCACGGCTCCAGCCGTGGGCCCCACCATGATGTTCATTTATCATCCGACCGGTCCACAAGGTGGGCCACCCCCAGTAGTGGGCCCCCTCCAAATTCCGGCCCCATCCATGGATTGGGTGGCCCAGACTATAGGAAATAGTGGGATTGAACCTCTACCATTGGAACCCCTCTCATGAGCCATAGTAGTTTCAGATCAAGATGAAATTTATTTTTCCTCCTCACCCAGGTCCGTGCGACCTTATGAACGGTTTAGATGGCGTATAAACATTGAGGTGGGCCCCACGTGGAGCCCACAGTGATGTATATGTTCTGTTCCACCGTCCGCTGGACAGTAGAGCCCACCTAATGCATGAGTTTTATTCATGCCCCCCCTCCCTGGATGGACAATAAATAAATATCACGGTGGGTCCCCTGCCCTGGCCGTGTGGCCTTGTAAACGGGTTGGACGGCAAATAAATTTTGTGGTGGGCCCATGTGGGACCCACTTGTATATGGATTGGCTGGTGCATGTACACAGCAGCATAATGGCTTCTGTGCTGACGTGCTCAGGCCTCCTAGGCCATGTGGGTTGCATGCACGAGGTATGTGCCACATCTAAGCCGTCTATCCACTTTGATAGCTCATTTACGACATGAGTTAAGGAATGAGTTAGATCCATAGTCCAAGTGGACCCCACCTGGGTATGCGTTGAGGCCCATTTTTTATGTATTTGTGGTAGTTCATTAGGGCCCACTTTGATGTGGATATAAGGCCCATGTCATTAGGCCATTTGATGTACTTTAAGGCCCATGGGATTAGACCCATTTGATATATTTAAGGCCCATGGGTTGAGGTCCATTTGATGTACATATGGGGCCCAATTGGTATGGCTCATTTGTTATATATAAGGCTCATGAGATTGGGCCCATTTGATGTAATCTAAGGCCCACGGGTTATGACCCATCGCAATGCACATAAGGCCCATTGGTGCGGCCCATTTATGTGGCCCATTTGATGAATAAAATGCCCATATGATATGGCCCATCTGATATATATGTAAAGCCCAATGGGATGAACCTAAGGTCCATTGCAATGTGTAAACCCAACTCGGATTATGTAATGATCGTGCCTCGGGAGCAATGTTGGTTTGACATCCACATTGCGAGTGTAATGTTGGTTGGACGTCCACATCACGACTCTCCTTAGGGCCCATTTGTTAGAACCATATTTGTTGTCTATAGGTCGTCCAAGCCCATTTGCATTATAAGGATAGTTCATCTCATTATAACATGTTTAGTATAGTTCCATGACTCATGATCATACGCATCATATGTATGCTTGATATGAGAATTGACTGATCATAGCATATGCCTTTGGACAGATTGTTTATGGGACCCCGATTAGGCGGTGTTACCCTACATGAGCGCACGATATGCGTAGGATTTGTTGCATGACTAGATCGCCTGATTCATGCATTTTGCATTTTTGTGACATGGTTATTGTACGCCCTAGCGACATCGGGGCCATAGCCTCCACAAGCGAATCGTGGTTGGCAGGATTGGATACCGAAAATCTTGTTCTACATGGGGTGCTATAGATATCCCTAGGTAAAAGTCTCTAAACCCTTATGGTACCAAGAGGTTGCTCCAATGTCTAAACTGAGTGGGAAGATGAGCGTTGAGTGCCGATTACCAGATGACTGCGCTCTCCACTGTGTCGTGGTCGGTTGGAAGGGGGTACGGCCTTACCCGCCCGAGAGTAGAGGGCAATGCTAGGCTGAGTCTGACCAGCTCGAGGAATGAGTCCGCTATCAACGAGTCGAGCCTGATATTGGCAGATGGATAGTGAGGTCTCTTCCACTCACCTTATTGCACGCGATGTGGCGGCGATTTGGTTTAGAGTGTACTAGACCCCGGTGATATCCCAGAGTTGAGCTATATTAATGTGGACTTAGATGAGGATTGTATGCTTGACTTGTATCTTGCATCGCATAGCCTTGGTACGTTTCATGATATTATGGATCCATCTGCATATTCCGCATTACTCTGATATTGCATGATCATATTACTACCTTGTGCACACACTTTCACCACCCTCTAAGCTTTCTATAAGCTTATGCACGACCGTTGTGTGCAGGTGACGTTGGGGCGCAGCAACGTTGAGGCAGGAGCACTTTGCAGATCATTTTGGAGTTTTTATTCTTCATCATTATATTTTTCTTTATGCTCATTGTACTTGTAAAGTTTTTTATCATAGTGAAAATGTAATGGAGTTCTTGATTGTTGTTTGTGGGTTATGCCTTTGGTTATGCTTATCACGATTCAAACTGACCTTGAAAATCCTCCTCGTAGCATCCCCGGATCGGAACCTGGTGAATGGGAGCTGGGAGCCGAGAATGGGGTTTTACAGAGGGTGTCGGCGCCGGATTCGGTGATCGAGAATTTTATGAGCTCAGTTTTCGAGTTTGGGGCGTGACAGTACCCGTCATTCCATTTTCGGGAACGTATGATTCGAATGGAGTCCGAATTGTGTATTCTGACGAAAGGTCCGGACTATAAATGTTTAGGTTATGATTTTCAATGCTTTCAATGTCAGCTAGTGATTTATGATTGACTTGATTGCTAACATGTGGTCTTAGTTATGATGTTTTCGATACATTATACATGTGTGAACTATGTTGAATAAAAGATGTATTCCACGTGTTTGTTCAAATATTTGAATGATCATGAAAGTGTGATTTGCGCTTGTCATGATTGTAAATCTAGGATTCATATTTGTCGTATGTATGATGATCTCTTTGTGTAAGGATTTACCATAATATATGTCGTAACTAATCTAATCTATGTATTTGGTAATCTGTAGTCTAAGTGTTTGATAAAATGTCCGAATAAGAAAGTGTTGATGAATTTTATTTAATGAGGGTATTGAGATAATATTTTCAATTACCTTATCCATATGTATAGTTGCCTTCATGAAATCTTAATTTCAACCACGCTATTTACGGATGAAATGCAAATGTTTTGGTAACATGTTCAATGTGTTTGATGCAATACTTAAATGAGGAATTCACTTGAATTATTTGTTAAATACTGATATGATTATCACATATATTTACATGTTACATCTGAGTAAGATTGGGACTGCAACATAGTCCAGGCAATCGGTAACAATTTCCGTTCCAGTGGCCGAATTAGTCTCTCCACATTTGACACATTCGATGAATCCGGGGCGTACAACGATTTTTGACAGTGGTTAGGCCACGTGGGGTGCTTACACATTTCATGTCAATTAAATCAGCATGTGCTCGTACCAATCGAACTTGTCTAATAAACTGATTGGCCTATTATGCGTTTACCATATATGGACATCACTACTTGAATCTAAGGTACCACTTATCAATGTAAAAGTCCATTTCAATCATGGAACCATGATCCGCTAAGACTCATGAGCCGAGCATGGTGGTATGGGACACCGTGGTCGAGCTATCAACCTACACTGGGGTGACGGCCTCCCCATAGTGACCAGTGAGCAACCCAAACTCGTGAGCCAGGCATAGTGGTTTGGGACACTGTGTTCGAGCTGTCGGCCTACACTGAGGTGATAAGCCTCCCATAGTGACCGCGAGTATAAATAAGGAATTTACCTATCGATTGTTTTTCATTAGGGGTGATGCCCTCTAAGTTGCTTATCGTATGTGAATAAATAGGATTGATGACCCTAGCTGGATCCTTTAGTTTGGGTTAATGATATAAAGGGAGTTACCTTATCTTCCCAAATCTGTTATATAAATAGCTTAATTAAGTACTCGACTAATACGACCATACACTACATCGCATGTGCTTTGGCGAGGAAGTTGCACTTTAGGGAGGTTGTCATGTGCGAACTTGGTTGTCAGAGTCCCTTGTGAGGGAGCTTTGTACGAGGGCATACATCATTACTACATACCATCCCTGCATTAACAAGAGTAGTTAGAGAATGATTGTTGTACTACTTTATCATTACTGCTTGATTGACTTGATAACATGTTAACCTTTGTTTATAGTACCACTGAGTTGATCACTCACTCTCACCCTTGGACGATGTTTTAAAACACCAAGTAGACTCTGTTGTAGATGCAGGTGATGATAAAGTATATACAGCTGAGTTGGACTTCATAGATGAGGAGGAATTGTCCTATGTTCAACTATCAGGCAGGTCTACGTAGACCTTGTACTGATTCAACAGGATTATAAGGTCACATGGATTAGTTGGACACCTACATTTTGACATTTTGTATATTTTGAAATAAACCTTGTATATATTAAACCCTATTACATCATCATACTCTGGGGACTGTGTACCGCTTACTTATTTCAATACATATACTTCAGACTTTCGCTTGCTTAATTACATTATCTCTGGAGTATGATATGTTATTTTAGTATAATCTCACTCATGTTTAATACATTGATATGGACAACATTTAAACATCATTATCCATGTTGCATAAGTGATGTGCTAGATCTCGGGAGTTGAGCTTTACTCGACCCTCAAAATTCGGGGTGTTACAGAGGCTTTGGGTGTTTCGATTCTCTTAGGGAAGTCCACCGCTTTGTGCTGTCGTTGCCCTTCTTGTCCAGTTTTGGTCGGCGATATGTTCTTGCCCGCCGATTTATTTGTGTTGCCGATGGCGGAGTTCGATATTATCCTGGGTATGGACTGGCTTACTGATTACCATGCTATCTTGGATTGTGCCATGAAGACAGTCACGTTTCATATTCTCGGCTTGTCAATGTTCCAGTTTGTTGCCAAGCCTAGAGGAGAACCGCTGTCTAGTTTGTTGGCTTGTATTGTCGAGGACTTTGTGGCAGGGTGTATTGAGTAGCAGCTAGTAGTCTGTGAGTACCCGAATGTGTTCCAGGAGATCTTGAGTTTGCTGCCGCATCGGCAGATTGAGTTTCAGATTAATTTGGTGCCTGGTACCATGCCTATCTCGAAGGCCCCCTACCGAATAGCACCGATGGAGTTGTAAGAATTGCATGAGCAGTTGGATGAACTCTGGGAGTTAGGTTTTATTCATCCCGGTAATTCACCTTGGGGAGCCCCGGTATTGTTCGAGAAAAAGAAGGATTACTCGTTGAGGTTCTGTGTGGATTACCACGAGCTTAACTGAGTCACTATCAAGAACCGATACCCGCTTCTCCATATTTATGATTTGGTCAACCAGCTGTAGGGTGCCCAGTTCTTTTCCAAGATAGACTTGCGCTCTGGTAACCATCAAATTCAGGTCTGAGAGGAGGACATTTTGAAGACATCATTTTGGACACGCTATGGTCACTTTGAGTTCCTGGTCATGTCGTTCAGACTGACCAATGTGCCCGTCGTATTTATGCAGTTGATGAACAAGGTCTTCCGGCCTTTTCATGATCAGTTCATGGTAGTGTTTATTGATGATATTCTTGTGTATTCGAGGATCTAGGAGGACCATATAGAGCACTTATAGATTATGCTTGAGACCCTCCATGCCCCCCCAGCTGTATGCGAATCTAGAGAAGTGTGAGTTCTGGAAGGAGAAGGTGAAGTTCCCGTGTCACGTGGTGATAAGGGAGGGTGTCACTGTGGACCCCTCAAATGTTGATGTAGTGCGTCAGTGGGACCAGCCCATGAACACGTCCGAGATTTGTAGCTTCCTTGGTCTGGCGGGATATTATCAACGATTTATCAAGGGTTTCTCCCGTATTGCAACACCGCTGACCCGGTTAACACGGAAGGGTGCTAAGTTTGTCTGGAGTGATGCCTGTGAGGAGGCATTTATGGAGTTAAAGGACCGCCTCATATCCACTTCTGTCCTCACTCTTCCTGATGGGAGTGATTGTTTTGTTGTGTTTACGGATGCCTCTAGAGTTAGCTTGGGTGTTGTCCTGATGCAGCACGGGAAGCTTGTGACGTATGTCTCACGCCATCTCAAGGTCCACAAGTTGAACTACTCCACCCATGATTTGGAGCTAGTAGCAGTTGTCTTCGCACTAAAAGTGTTTAGGCATTATCTTTATGGGTTTAGGTTCGAGCTCTTTTTGGACCATAAGAGCTTGAAGTATTTATTTTTACAGTCCGAGTTGAACATGCGACAAAGGCGATGGATGGAGCTATTGAAAGATTATGACTACGACTTTCAGTACCACCTGGGTAAGGCGAACATTGTGGTGGATGCGCTCAGCTATTAGCCACGAGGCCTGATGGCTCAGATGATGGTTCGGGAGTGGCAGATGCTCGAGGATGTTTCAGAGTTTGACTTTGAGTTCGGTCTGCATTCTTCTATGGTTCAGTTTTCAAGCTTGTCAATTTAACCCTCTTTGGTTGCTAGGGTGATCAAGGCTCAGCTGAAGGACAAGTCACTTCAGGAGTACCGAGCAGAGGTAGCATCCGTAGAGCAATCTAACTGGAAGATTGGTTATGACGGTGGATTACGCTTCAGAGGCCGATTATGTGTCCTGGATGTGCCAGAGTTGCATCATGATCTGATGATTGAGGCACACCGATCAAGACTTATCATCCACCTGGGCTCCACGAAGATGTATAAAGATATGAGGAGGCAGTACTTTTGGTCAGGGATGAAATGCCAAATTACTAACTTCGTGACCGAGTGTGACACTTGCTGGCATGTCAAGGCCAATCACTAGAACCCCCTAGTCCCTTGTAGCCATTGAGCATTCCAGTATGGGAGTGGGAGCATGTGTCGATGGATTTCATTACAGGTTTGTCGAGGACTCGGTACTGTCAAGATAGCATTTGGGTTGTCATCGATCATCTAATAAAGTTGGCGCATTTCATTCTGATGAGTGCTTCTTAGACTATAGACTGGTTGGCAAGGATCTTTATTAAGGAGATAGTGAACTGCATGACATTCTAGTTTTGATCGTATCTGATTGAGACTCCAAATTTATGTCTTAGTTTTAGAGGAGTTCCCAGCAGGCGATGAGGTCTACCTTACATCTCAATACCGCTTATCATTTGCAGGTAGATGGACAGACCGAAGGGGTCAACCAAATCATTGAGGATATGCTCAGAGCCTGTGTGATTGACTTTACGGGTAGTTGGGATGAGTATTTGTGCCTTGACGAGTTTGCATACAACAACAATTATCAGGCGACTATCGGCATGACTCCTTTTGAGGCACTCTATGATAGACTGTGCAGATCTCCTAGCTATTGGACCAAGGTTGGAAAGTGTGGTCTCCTAAGTCCCGAGCTTGTGCAACAGACGTCAGAGATTGTGGATATTATCAAGTAGAGGATGCGCACAGCTCAGAGCCAACAAAAGAGTTTTGTTGATTGTCAGCGTCGACCCCTTGAGTTTGTAGTTGGGGACACGGTATATCTCAAGGTCTCGCCTATGAAAGGCGTTATTTGATTCAAAGCAAAGGGTAAGCTTGACCCAAGATTCATTGGACCTTTCAAGATTACTGAGCATGTGGGCACTATTTCCTAGATTAGAGAGCAATATCCCTATTTGTTCAATGCTTGATTGACTATATGATTGTATGCATTACCTTCTCTATTGATGATTACTATATATGATGATGGTGTTTCTACATTTCCATTTTGTCTTGGATTTAGTGAATTTCAAGGATGAAATTTTCTTGTTGGTGGAGAGATTTGTAAGACCCTAACCCAAGTGTACATGACGTTCCTTAGGGTCATGCAGTCCTACCGGTCGAATTCCAACAACCCGCAACCTCCGCTTAGTGTTTGTGGTTGTCCCCAAGTTCAGTCATGTCAACCCAACTCAGATCGACCCGAAACCTATGTCATCTTATCCATATCGGTGCCGCAATTACAACATCGTGTCCTGTGCGTGAATTCAACGTGTACATCATGAGTTATGGGCAACGTTCGATTTGGGCCTTTAATGTGTGATGGTGGACCCCACCCCACATGTTTTCCTAGGTGCTTGTGTAAGGATGATGTCACCCTATAGTAGGTTTTCTAGAAAGCCTACTAGCCTACCACCCTAAGTCCTATTAAAGCCTAGCACTTTGTTATTGTCACCATAGGCCATCATGGTTTCTCTCACCAAGGAGAGAGAGGCAATGATTGCCTCCCTACAACTCCCTCCCTCTCTCTCTTTCTTCTCATTCTCTCTACCTCTCCCTCTCCTCTCCCTTTGCTAGGACGTCCCACCTCCCCCAAAAATTCCAGCCCTCTCACCTCCCAACACCTCCTAATCCACCCATCATAAACCAATCTCAACCATTGAACCATGATCTTTGAAGCTTCTTGGTGTTAGTGGTGTAGCTTTGGAGTTGTTTTGATAGGTGGGTGTGTTGCATTGTTTAAATTTTAGATTTCTTCTTCTTTTTCCTCTTGATTCTTCATTCTCCTTCCATTAATGGAGCTTGTAGGACCCATCAAGTGATGATGGTGGCCCAAAGACTACATGAATATGCCTCGAAGCCTATCCTACATTGCATGCATGTGCATGCAAGGGACCATTCTCTATGGATCCCTTCATGCTCCTTTTTTCCTTAGATCAGGGATATTTGAGTCATCTAGACCCTTCCTCCTTGGTGGAGATTGGATCTCCATAATAGATCTCAATAGATGGCCTTAATCATGTAGATTGTACATCTTATGGTAATGAAATGTATATGTATGTGTGTGATGAAGGGAAGGGCCTCATTGAGGTGGAGCGTTCTCTTATGGCCATTTTCTTCTCCTTTTCTTGTTAGAAATTTCTGATCATGAGTGTCACGTCCCAAACTCGGAAACCGGGCTCACGAAATTCTCGATCGCCGAATCTGGCGCCGACAGCCTCCGTAGAACTCCATTCTCGGCTCCTAGCTCCCATTCGCCAGGTTCCGATCCGGGGATGCTATGAGAAGAATTTTCAATGTCAGTTTGATTCTTAATAAGCATAACCAATGGCATAACCCACAAACAACAACCAAGAACTCCATTACATTTCCACTATGATAAAAAACTTTACAAGTACAATGAGCATAAAGGGAAATACAATGGTAAAGGACAAAAACTCCAAAACGATCTGCAACGTGCTCCTGCCTCAGCGCTGCTGCGAACCAACGTCACCTACACGCAACAGTCGTGCATAAGCTTATAGAAAACTTAGAGGGTGGTGAAAGTGTGTGCGCAAGATAGTAATATGATCATGCAATATCAGAGGAATATGGAATACGCAGATGAATCCATAATATCATGAGCCGTACCAAGGCTTATGTGATGCAAGACATGAATGGTATCGGCCACCCCAAGGCCATGTGATGTGCAATGCAACTCAAGCATACAGATCCTCATCTATGTCCACACATCAATACAGCTCAAATAGGGAATATCACCAGGGTCTAGTACACTCTAAACCAGATTGCCGCCACATCGCGCACAATAAGGTAAGTGGAAAAGACCTCACTATCCGTCTGCCAATATCGGACGCGACTCGTAGATAGCGGACCCATTCCTCGAGCTGGTCAGACTCAGCCTAGGATTGCCCCCTACACTCGGGCGGGTAAGGCCGCACCCCCTTCCAACCGACCACGACACAGTGGAGAGCGTAACCGTCTGGTAATCGGCACTCAACGCTCATCTACCCACTCGGTCTAAACGTTGGAGCAACCTCTTGGTACCATAAGGGTTCAGGGACTTTCACCTAGGGATATCTATAGCACCCCATGTAGAACAAGATTTTCGGTATCCAATCCTGCCAACCACGATGCATCTGTGAAGGCTACGGCCCTGATGTCGCTAGGGCGTACAATAACCATGTCACACAAATGCGAAATGCATGATTCACGCTATCCAGTCATGCAACAAATCCTGCGCATATCGTGCGCTCATGTAGGGCAACACTGCCTAACCAGGAGCCCATAAATAACCTGCCCGAAGGAGTATGCTATGATCAGTCAATTCTCACGTCAAGCATACATATGATGCGTATGATCATGAGTCATGGAACTGTACTAAACATGTTATAATGAAACGAACTATTTTACAATGCAGATGAACGTGGACGGCCTATACACAATAAGTACGGGCCTAACAATGGGCCCTAAGGAGAGTCGTAATGTGGACATCCAACCAGCATTACACTCGCAATGTGGACGTCAAACCAACATTGCTCCCAAGGGATGATTGTCGTGAACATCATTACATACTCTGTGTTGGGGTCACGCATTGCAAGGGACCTTAGGTACATCCCATTGGGCCTTAATTAGATCAAATAGGTCACATTCAATGGGCCTTATATGCATCAGGTGGGCCTTACCTTTATCAAATGGGCCGCATTACTGGGCTTCACCAATGGGCCGTAGGTACATTGCAATGGATCATAATCCAGGGGGCCTCAGAGTATGTCAATATGGGCCTAATCACATGGGTCCGATGCATATCAGATGGGCCTAAACCCATAGGCCTTAAATTACATCAAAAGGGGACTGATCCCATGGGTTTTAAATTACATCAAATGGGCCTAATCCCATGGGCTTGGAACACATCAAATGGGTCCAATCCCCTGGGCCTTGGGATATATCAAATGGGCCTAGTCCCATGGACGTGAAACATATCAAGTGGGCCTAAACCTATAGGCCTTAAATATCAAGTGGGCCTAAGCCCATAGGCTTTACATATCAAGTGGGCCCAAGTTCATAGGCCTTATATGAATCAAATGGGCCTAACCCATAAGAATTTTGTAATTAAAATGGGCCTAGTCCATAAGCCTGTTACAAATCAAATGGGCCTAACCCATATATGAGCGGCCCACCCAACCAACAGCTCATTTTTTTTTAAATGATTTCACCAAGGGCCCCACCGTCCGCTGGACGGTGGGAGTACGAATACATTAAGGTGGGTGCCACCGTCCGCCTGGACAGTGGACTTATAAATCATAAATCATTGTGGGTCCCATGTGGGGCCCACTATAATGCTCAGATGCCATCCAACCTGTTCATAAGGTCACTCGGGCCTGGATGAAGGGAAAACATAAATTTCAGCTTGATCCAACACTTCTGTGGGCCCCAAAAAGATTTCAGTGGTAGATATTCAATTTCACTGTTTCATGTGGTGTGGGCCACCTGAGTTTTGGATCTGTCTCATTTTTGGAGGGGGACCCACTACTGGGGTTTACCCACCTCACGAGCAGGTTGAATAACAAATAAACATTATGGTGGGGCCCACACGTAGGGCCGTGGGCCCCTGCGTCCGTCCGCCCATTCTAATGGCTGCACGCAGCAGTGTGCAACCGCTGCCCGCTGACAGAGGCAGAGGCAAAGCCTCTGCCATGATGCTTTTCAAAAAAAGGAAAAACCCATTTTTTTGGGGTTTTTCGCACGTGGGGCCCGCTTTACAAAGATCTACCCCGAGCATTGCGTTCAATGGCACGTAACAGGCGAAATGAGTCCGAAGTTTGAATTTTTTTATGATTAGAAAATGAAATAAAATCAGAAAAGGATCCTTGAATGGTAATGATGCGTTCTTCGATGCTATGGCCCACCAGGTCTTCCAATCAGCCCCAAACTTCTACCAAACGACTAAAATACTGTAGGTAAGAGGATGGACGGCTTGGATTGTTTAAATACATCACGGTGGGGCCTAAGCAAGTGGACCACCCAAAGGCCTTCTTTTCTTCTTTCCCTTTCTTCCTTTTTTTTTTTTTTTGAAACGTCTAGCGTCCCAGACGCTGGACGGTTTGGTTCCTTTAAAAACACATTGTGGTGGGCCCTGATGAAGTGGGACACCACTAATGGGTGACGTGGGTACAACGTATATGGTGGGACCCACTTGAATAAATCTTAAACAAAATAATATCTCAAGGTGGGGTCCATTCAAGTGGGCCACACAATCTTATTGCATAAAATAAAATAAAATAAAATAAAATAAAATAAAATAAAATAAATAAAGAGGGAGAGAGACATGGAGAGTGGGACACGCTTTGTGATGGAGGGACCCCGACATTATGGGCCCTCCCTTAAAAGCAAATCATACAATCAAAAGGGTCCCTCAACACATGGGACCACCAAGATCGAGAATCAACGGTGGAGATCCTCTCTCCACCAAAATGGACGGTCTAGATGACCTTTTGCAATGAAATAAACATCATGATAGGGTCCATGGAGAATGGCCCCATCATGGAATGATCATGATGATCCAAGTGGGCCATCGGCCTTATCTTAGGGTCCCAAGCGAGATCCACACCATTGATCGGTGGGTCTCACTTGGCCCATCATAAAAACAAGAAAGAAACTACCCTATAGAGGCACCCACCGTCTGATCTTCTTGCTCCTAGGGGTTCCTTGGCACCTTAACTCCAACTTCAATGGATGAGATGAGGAATGGAGGGTTGAGATGGGAGATGGTGGGGTAGGAAAGTGGGCCACTTGAAGCTTAGAGATACTTGGAAAATTCCATACGTGGCATTTTCTTTTGCTTGGAGTTTTTTGCAAATGAGGAAGAGAGGAGTTGTAAAGGGAGAGAGAGAGTGATGGATGGATGTGGTGAGTGATGGTTGTGTAAGAAATCTTTGACTTTTGTGGCCTTTCGTGTAAGAGAGGTATGGGAGGTGAAGACTTTTGTGGCCTTTTGTGTAAGAAAGGTATGGGTTAGGAAGACTTTTGTGGTTGCTTAGGAAAAGGGGTGAAAGTGATGTGTACTTGACATGTGATGGATTGATGGATTGATTGATTGATGGGATTGATGTGATTGATGTGACACATCGTACAGATTTCCTTAGGTTTCGCAACGCGCGACGTTTCCTCGCACCAAACGTCGGTCTACAACTCTTGACCAGGGTATCGCCTCGGCGAGCGAGTCACGGTATCGGAACTGCAACGACGGCGCCGTCGCTATGGTATTGGTCTCGGGTTGAGTCGACTCAGGTTGTCGGTATATGAATCAGGGTCACGTGTCGATATCGGTTAAGGGTCGAAGGTTGTCGAAATTCGACCGGTAAAACCGCGAAAGTCTACGAAAAGCTACGGACCAAGATACGGGTCTTATAGCTCTCCCCTCCTTATAAAAATTTCATCCTCGAAATTTACACAAGTATCGCAACTAAGTATTACTCGTGAGGAATAAGAAACATAGCGTCATCATATAGAATCAGGGACAGCATACAAAATACAATACAAGATCAATCATCAAAGAGATGAGGATAACACTCTCGAATCTCAGCCTCATGCTCCCAAGAAGCCTCCTCTACAGAATGGTGTCCCCACTGCACCTTTACCAATAGAATGACCTTGGTTCTGAGGACCTACTCCTTCCGATCAAGGATACGGACTGGCTGCTCAATGTAAGAAGCGTCCTCACGAACCTCCAACGGCTGCCAATCAATAACGGGAACTTTTTCTGACCCACACTTCCTCAACATGGAGACGTGAAAAACGTCGTGGACGCCAGACAACTGTGATGGCAAGGTAAGCCGATAGGCCACGGCGCCAACGTGCCCAGTGATCTCAAAAGGTCCTATGAATCTCGGGGCAATCTTGCCCTTCGCTCTAAATCAAACTACGCCCTTCATGGGCGAGACCTTGAGATACACATGGTCCCCTATATCAAACTCTAAGGGACGACCCCGACGATCAGCAGAACTCTTCTGTCGGCTCTGAGCTGTGTGCATCCTCTGCCTGATGATGTCAATAGCCTCTGAAGTCTCCTGCACAAGCTCGGGACCTAGGAGACGACGCTCTCCAACCTCGGTCCAACAACTCGGTGATCTGCATGGTCTGCCATATAGTGCCTCAAAAGGAGCCATGCCGATGGTCGCCTGATAGCTGTTATTGTATGCGAACTCAGCCAATCGTAGATGCTCATCCCAGCTACCCCCGAAGTCAATAGCGCAGGCCCGAAGCATATCCTCAAGTATCTGATTGACCCTCTCGGTCTGGCCATCGGTCTGGGATGGTACGCAGTGCTGAGCTGCAGATCAGTCCCCATCGTATGCTGGAAGCTCCCCCAAAACTGAGACGTGAACCTCAAGTATCGGTCAGAAACGATCGAGACTAGAACGCCATGCAGTCTCACAATCTCCTCGATGAATAATCTCGCAAGCCGGTCCATAGACCAAGTCGCACGCATCGTAAGAAAATGTGCCAACTTCGTCAGACGATCCACAACAATCCAAATGGCGTCATGACCGCGCTGAGTCCTCGGTAAACTCATAATGAAATCAGTCGACATGTGCTCCCACTTCTACATCGGGACGCTCAACGACTGCAATAGACCAGGAGGTCTCTGATGATTGGCCTTGACACGCTGGCACGTGTCACACTCGACCACAAAACTGGCAATCTGGCGCTTCATCCCCGCCCAAAAATACTATTGCCTCATATCATGGTACATCTTTGTCGAGCCCGGGTGGATAGAAAACCTCGATCGTTATGCCTAGGTCATAAGATTTCTGCGTAACTCTGGAATATCCGGGACACATAATCGGCCTCTGAAGCAAAGTCCACCGTCTGTACCAATCTGCCAATCAGCCTGACTCTCAGATGTATCCTCAACCATGTAACTCTGCAACGACTCATCAGCCTGCTGAGCGCCTCGATCACCCTAGCGACAAGAGAGGGTTGAATCGACAGGCTCGATAACTGTACGATGGAAGACTGCAGGCCGAACTCAAAGTCATATGCTTCAATATCCTCAAGCATCCGCCACTCTCGAATCATCATATGCGCTACTAGGCCTCGTGGCTGACAGTTGAGGGCATCTGCCACCACGTTCGCCTTGCCCGGGTGGTACAGGAGATCAAAATCATAGTCTTTCAGGAGCTCCATCTAGGGCCTCTGTCTCATATTCAACTCAGACTGCGAGAAGAGGTACTTCAAGCTCTTGTGGTCAGAGAAGAGCTCGAACCTAACCCCATAAAGATAGTGCCTCCACACTTTCAGTGCGAAGACAAATGCAGCCAGCTCCAGATCATGTGTAGGATAGTTCAGCTCATGAACCTTGAGATGACGAGACACAAAGGCCACTGGTCTCCTGTGCTGCATCAGGACAGCACCCAAACCGATATGTGAGGCATTGGTGAATACAATAAAATCGTCACTCCCAGAGGGAAGAGTGAGGACAGGATCGGACGTCAGACGGTCCTTCAACTCCATAAATGCTAGCTCGCAGGCGTCACTCCAAATAAACTCTGTGCCCTTCCGGGTCAACCTGGTCAGCGGGGCTGCAATACGAGAGAAGCCCTCAATGAAACGTCGATAATAGCCTGCTAGACCAAGGAAACTACGGATCTCTGTCGCAGTCGTAGGCTGGCCCCACTGACGCACTGCCTCGACCTTTGAGGGGTCCACTGCGACACCCTCCCTCGTCACCACGTGACCGAGGAACTTCACCTCCTTCTGCCAAAACTCGTACTTCTCCAGCTTCGCATAAAGCTGGTGTGCACGGAGGGTCTGCAAGGTAATCTCCAAGTGCTTCTCATGCTCCTCACGGGTCCTCGAGTAGATCAAAATGTCGTCGATGAAGACTACAACAAACTGATCCAGATATGGGCAGAAGACCTCGTTCATCAGCTGCATGAAGACCGCGGGTGCATTAGTCAGTCCGAAGGACATGACCTGAAACTCAAAATGACCGTAACGCGTCCTGAATGCCGTCTTCGAAATGTCCTCATCTCGGACCCGAATCTGATGATAACCGGAACGCAGGTCAATCTTCGAAAAGAACTGTGCACCCTGCAGCTGGTCAAACAAATCATCAATCCTAGGGAGCGGGTACTTGTTCTTGATCATAACTTTGTTGAGCTCGCGGTAGTCAACGAAGAGCCTCAACGAATCATCCTTCTTCTTTACGAAGAGTACCGGTGCTCCCCACAAAGAACTGCTCAGATAGATAAAGCCCAACTCACGTAACTCGTCCAACTGCTTCTGCAGTTCCCGTAACTCCAACGGTGCCATACGATATGGGGACTTCGAAATAGGCGCGGTACCGGGCACGAGATCAATCTGGAACTCGGTGAGTCGACAAAGCGGTAATCCCGAAATCTCCTGGAACACATCGGGAAAATTGCATACTATGGACAAATGGTCAATGCAAGCGGCAATAGGCTCCTCTATGGCGCAGGACATCAAACAAGACAACCGCTATCCTCTGGCCTCTGCAACGAACTGAAACTATGGCACGCCGGGTATACAGAACGTGACTGTCCTCGCGGTGCAGTCTACAATGGCATAATACTCAGCGAGCCAATTCATGCTCAGGATGACGTCGAACTCAAAATCGGCAAAATAAATAAATCGACAGGCAGAAAGGTATCCCCAACCAGAACGGGGCAAGACGAGTAAAATCGTCCCAACACTACAGTCCTCCCCAAGGGAGTCGATACTGATAGGCTCTCACCAGAAGACTCCAACGGTAAGCCAGTCGTTCGACTGAAGCCCTCCGCCACAAAAGAGTACGATGCACCGGAATCAAACAACACACGTGCAATGCATGCAAAAACTGGAAGTATACCCTCAACGACTCCTCCGGATGACTGTGGATCCTGCTGAGCTGCATAGAATCTAGCCTGAGCTGGTTGGGGAGGTGCCTGTCCCCTCTGAGCATGCTTCTGCTGCTGATGGGGTCACTGAGGCGGTCGAAACTGCTGCCTCTGCTGCTGTGGCCTCTAAGGCCGGTAATGATGCTGATGCTGTTGCTGCTGCTGAGGTGGAGCTGTTATCGCTGCTGCTGTGGGGGTCTCTCCTGCTGTGGTGGAGGTTGCTGGGGAGCCCTCTGCTGCTGTGGACCTCTCTGCTGCTGCTGGGGGCTGGGACACTCCCATGAATGGTGTCCCGTCGCACTGCACCTGAAGCAAGTGCCGGTGAACTTCCTCTGAGGTGGTGGTGGAGGTGCTGCTGGTGCTGATGGTGCTCGGAGGGCTGGGCGACCTGTGCACTTCTACTGCTGTGGTCGACGCTGCTGGGAATCACTGGAAGAAGCCTGTCTCTTCCGGTCTCTCCTCTGACCGCGATCAGACTGAGAACCGGCTCACTCAGTCTCATAAATCTGAGCTCTCCGCACCACTGCCTGGAAAGTAGGGAGCTCATGCCCAATAACACGACCTCGAAGGCCGTAACGTAAGCCGTGCTCGAAACAGCAGGCCTTTCGCCCCTCGTCATCAACCATATACGGTGCAAATCTCGATAGTGCTACAAAATGGGCCGCGTACTATGCCACAGTCATGTCTCCCTGCACCAGAGTCTCGAACTTTAAGGCTCGCTAACGACAGATATGGTCGGGGAAGTACTGCTCCTCGAATCGGTCAACAAAGTCCTCCCATGTCCAGACATAATCAGGTCCGGCAACACGGGTAACAGAGGTCCACCAATGCTCGGCCTCACCCTTAAAGAGAAATACTGTTAACCGGACGCGCTGCTCGGTTGTACATGACATGGTGTCGAAAATCTTCTCCACATCGGAGCGCCATCTCTCTGTTGCAGTCGGATCTGGCTCGCCCTGGAAACGTGGGGGATCAAGCCATCTGAACTCACGAAGTAAGGTGCTCGTGCGCTCCTGCTCTGCCTGAGCTGGTGAAACAACTGGCCGCCCACCCTGTCCCTGGAGTGCGGCTGTCACAGCCTGTAACATCTACTGTAACTGAGAGGCACTCACAGTCATAGTCGGCTCCGCATAGGCCTCAGGTGGAGGAATGTCATCCTCAGGGAAGGGAACAGGGATCTCTGAGGGTGGAATGGTAGGCGCAGGTGGCAAAGCTGGAGCCTCCGGTGGTGAAGCGGGATCCTCAGGTGGTGGTGTGGGAGTCGATCGGGTCACCCTCCCAGGTGTCATGTCCTTCAGGAAAGAGCGAAGGCACCTATCAACTTTAAAACTCTCGAAGGTACGCACGTTAACGGTCTGTATTGGAAGGTCGCGAAGCTATCCGAACTTCGGGACTTAGTCATTCCATACTCATAGCAGACACGTAATGTTGTTCTCGGTTATTCCCAAGTTATGATCTGATACCAACTTCTATCATGCCCCAAACTCAAAAATCGGGCTCACAAAATTCTCGATCACCGAATTCGGTGCCGAAAGCCTCCGTAGAACCCCATTCTCAGTTCTTATCTCTCATTCGCCTGGTTCTGATCCTGGGATGCTACGAGGAGAATTTTCAATGTCAGTTTGATTCGTAATAAGCATAACCAATGGCATAACCCACAAACAACAACCAAGAACTCCATTACATTTTCACTATGATCAAAAACTTTACAAGTACAATGAGCATAAAGGGAAATACAATGGTAAAGGATAAAAATTTCAAAACGATCTGCAACGTGCTCCTGCCTCAGCGCTGCTGCGAACCAACGTCACCTGCACACAACAGTCATGCATAAGCTTATAGAAAGCTTAGAGGGTGGTGAAAGTGTGTGCGCAAGGTAGTAATATGATCATGCAATATCAGAGTAATACGGAATATGCAGATGAATCCATAATATCATGAGCCGTACCAAGGCTTATGCGATGCAAGACATGAATGGTATCGGCCACCCCAAGGCCATGTGATGTGTAATGCAACTCAAGCATACAGATCCTCATCTATGTCCAAACATCATTACAGCTCAAATAGGGGATATCACCGGGGTCTAGTACACTCTAAATCAGATTACCGCCACATCGGCGCAATAAGGGAAGTAAAAAAGACCTCACTATCCGTCTGCCAATATCGGGCACGACTCGTCGATAGCAGACCCATTCCTCGAGCTGGTCAGACTCAGCCTAGGATTGTCCCCTACACTCGGGCGGGTAAGGCCGCACCCCCTTCCAACCGACCATGACACAGTGGAGAGCGTAACCGTCTGGTAATCGGCACTCAACGCTCATCTACCCACTCGGTCTAGACGTTGGAGCAACCTCTTGGTACCATAAGAGTTTAGAGACTTTCACCCAAGGATATCTATAGCATCCCATGTAGAACAAGATTTTTGATATCCAATCCTGCCAACCACGATGCGTCTGTGGGGGCTACGGCCCTGATGTCGCTAGGGTGTACAACAACCATGTCACACAAATGCGAAATGCATGATTCACGCTATCCAGTCATGCAACAAATCCTGCGCATATCGTGCGCTCATGTAGGGCAACACCACCTAACCCAGAGCCCATAACAACCTGCCCGAAGGCGTATGCTATGATTAGTCAATTCTCACGTCAAGCATACATATGATGCGTATGATCATGAGTCATGGAACTGTACTAAACATGTTATAATGAAATGAACTATTTTACAATGCAGATGGACGTGGACGGCCTATACACAATAAGTAAGGGACTAACAATGGGCCTTAAGGAGAGTCGTAATGTGGACATCCCACCAGCATTACACTCGTAATGTGGACATCAAACCAACATTGCTCCCAAGGCACGATTATCGTGAACATCGTTACAACTTTGTGTTGGGGTCACGCATTGCAAGGGACCTTAGGTACATCCCATTGGGCCTTAATTATATCAAATAGGTCACATTCAATGGGCCTTATATGCATCAAGTGGGCCTTATGTTTATCAAATGGGCCGCATTACTGGGCTTCACCAATGGGCCGTAGGTACATTACAATGGATCACAATCCAGGGGGCCTCAGAGTATGTCAATATGGGCCTAATCACATGGGTCCGATGCATATTAGATGGGCCTAAACCCATAGGCCTTAAATTACATCAAAAGGGGCCTGATCCCATGGGTTTTAACTTACATCAAATGGACCTAATCCCATGGGCTTGGAACACATCAAATGGGTCCAATCCCCTGGGCCTTGGGATATATCAAATGGGCCTAGTCCCATGGACGTGAAACATATCAAGTGGGCCTAAACCTATAGGCCTTAAATATCAAGTGGGCCTAAGCCCATAGGCTTTACATATCAAGTGGGGCCAAGTTCATAGGCCTTATATGAATCAAATGGGCCTAACCCATAAGCATTTTGTAATTCAAATGGGCCTAGCCCATAGGCCTGTTACAAATCAAATGGGCCTAACCCATATAAGAGCGGCCCACCCAACTAACAGCTCATTTTTTTTTAAATGATTTCACCAAGGGCCCCACCGTCCGCTGGACGGTGGGAGTACGAATACATTAAGGTAGGTGCCACCATCCGCCTGGACGGTGGACTTATAAATCATAAATCATTGTGGGTCCCATGTGGGGCCCACTGTAATGCTCAGATGCCATCCAACTGGATGAAGAGAAAACAAAAATTTCAGCTTGATCCAACACTTCTGTGGGCCCCAAAAAGATTTCAATGGTAGATATTCAATTTCACTGTTTCATGTGGTGTGGGCCACCTGAGTTTTGGATCTGTCTCATTTTTGGAGGGGGACCCACACTGGGGTGGCCCACCTCATGAGCAGGTTGGATAACAAATAAACATTATGGTGGGGCCCACATGCAGGGTCGTGGGCCCCTGCATCCGTCTGCCCATTCTAATGGCTGCACGCAGCAGCGTGCAGCCGCTGCCCGCTGACAGAGGCAGAGGCAAAGCCTCTGCCATGATGCTTTTCAAAAAAAGGAAAAACCTATTTTTTTGGTGTTTTTTGCACGTGGGGCTCGCTTTACAAAGATCTACCCCGACCATTGCATTCAGTGGCACGTAACAGGCGAAATGAGTCCGAAGTTCGAATTTTTTTATGATTAGAAAATGAAACAAAATCGAAAAAGGATCCTTGAATGGTAATGATGCGTTCTTCGATGCTATGGCCCACCAGGTCTTTCAACCAGCCCCAAACTTCTACCCAATGGATAAAATACTGTAGGTAAGAGGATGGATGGCTTGGATTGTTTAAATACATCATGGTGGGGCCTAAGCAAGTGGACCACCCAAAGGCCCTTCTTTTCTTCTTTCCCTTTCTTCTTTTTTTTTTTTTTTTTTGAAACGTCCAGCGTCCCAGACGCTGGACGGTTTGGTTCCTTTAAAAACACATTGTGATGGGCCCTAATGAAGTGGGCCACCACTGATGGGTGACGTGGGTACAACATATATGGTGGGCCCCACTTGAATAAATCTTGAACAGAATAATATCTCAAGGTGGGGTCCATTCAAGTGGGCCACATAATCCTATTGCATAAAATAAAATAAAATAAATAAAGAGGGAGAGAGACATGGAGAGTGGGACACGCTTTGTGATGGAGGGACCCCGACATTATGGGCCCTCCCTTAAAAGCAAATCATACAGTCAAAAGGGTCCCTCAACACATGGGACCACCAAGATCGAGAATCAACGGTGGAGATCCTCTCTCCACCAAAATGGACGGTCTAGATGACCTTTTGTAATGAAATAAACATCATGATGGGGTCCATGGAGAATAGCCCCATCATGGAATGATCATGATGATCCAAGTGGGCCATCGGCCCTATCTTATGGTCCCAAGCGAGATCCACACCATTGATCGGTGGGTCTCACTTGGCCCATCATAAAAATAAGAAAGAAACTACCCTATAGAGGCACCCACCGTCCGATCTTCTTGCTCCTAGGGGTTCCTTGGCACCTTAGCTCCAACTTCAATGGATGAGATGAGGAATGGAGAGTTGAGATGGGAGATGGTGGGGTAGGAAAGTGGGCCACTTGAAGCTTAGAGATACTTAGAAAATTCCATACGTGGGATTTTCTTTTGCTTGGAGTTTTTTCCAAATGAGGAAGAGAGGAGTTGTAAAGGGAGAGAGAGAGTGATGGATGGATGTGGTGAGTGATGGTTGTGTAAGAAATCTTTGACTTTTGTGGCCTTTCGTGTAAGAGAGGTATGGGAGGTGAAGACTTTTGTGGCCTTTTGTGTAAGAAAGGTATGGGTTAGGAAGACTTTTGTAGTTGCTTGGGAAAAGGGGTGAAAGTGATGTGTACTTGACATGTGATGGATTGATGGATTGATTGATTGATGGGATTGATGTGATTGATGTGATACATCGTAGAGATTCCCTTGATTTTCACAACGCGCGGCGTTTTCTCGCACCAAACGTCGGTCTACAACTCTTGACCAGGGTATCGCCTCGGCGCGTGAGTCGAGGCATCGGAACCGCAATGACGGCGCAGTCGCTATGGTATTGGTCTCGGGTTGAGTCGACTCGGCTTGTCGGTATATGAATCAGGGTCATGCATCGATATCGGTTAAGGGTCGAATGTTGCCGGAATTCGATCGGTAAGACCGCGGAAGTCTACGGAAAGGTACGGACCAAGATACGGGTCTTACAATGAGTGTGTGGCTCACCTTGTGGACCGACAAGATCCGAACCGTCCATAGAGGAATGATGTTTTTCATAGTCCATCCCTTGGACGTGTGACCCCTAAAATCACCAAAATGGGGTGCATGCAAGGATGATTTGGATGATCGAATAATTTAAATGTTTGTGGCGCCTACTTGGGTGGACCACACCATGATTTTTTAAGGTTAAATTCCCATTTAAATAATGTTTGCAATTTATTTTTATCAGACATATATTGCTGTCCAGACTGTCTGGACAGATTTTGGGCCATCTTGGGGCCTAATCTTTGGTTATTTGGTGGGGATGTTTGTAACACCCCAGATTTTGACCAATCTGGGATTTGACGTCCTTGGGCAATGGGTCAACTAAAACACTTGGAAAATCGCTCAGGACCCAATTCCATAGCCAAAGAAACTACTTAGGATTAATTCCTTTAGAAACTAAGCATAAGTTAGCTAGCGCAACGCTAGAGTAGCTGGGAAATAGTCCCTGATCACTTTAAATACGTTCTACAAGACCCAAAACTTGTAGAATCTATGGTGCTATAATACTCTATAACCTCGGATCAAACTCTAAGCAGGTTTGTTCTCTGGACCACTTTAAAACTTTGTATTGGATCTAGACCGTGCGTCGAAAGTCCGATACCTTCAATCTTAGACCGTTAGAACTGCCTAGCTGGACTTGACAATCATTTCAAAAATCAAGTCCAACCAATAATCACGGGCTATTTCATTGAGCCTGGACTGAAGAGAGTAAGAATAGGGACATAATTAGAATTTGAAATTCAATTCTGGCACACGACTTGGCACGTCAGTATTAAGCGTTCTAACCGTCAGAATTCAGCCAAATTACACCCTCGGATCAGGAAAAATTTCTATTTCATATCATGAGAATTGTAGACCTGATCTACGTACGGTAACCACTGAACTGAAACTGGACTGCCACGTGTGATCTGCGAACCCTGCCGGACTGAAAACTTGATGTGTGCTAGATCCAGTATCCATGAACTTAAGTCCGATCGCGTTCGGCCAGGGGACCACCAGAAATGATCTTTTAGACCGAAACAGCCCCGCTTTGGATAAACATCAAGTGAACTTTGTTCCTGAGCCTATTTTGGGCATTTTTAGGCTTATAAAAAGGGTTGAAACCCTCACTCCTCTCTCCCATCCGAATTTGAGAAAAACCCTAGATTGGGAGAGAGAAAAGCTGAGAGTTTGTGAGAGAGAGTAGGAGAGAATTTACCTGCCGTTGCACCACCTGTTGCAAGTGCCTAAGCAACACACCTCAATCACCTGGTCGGTGATTCCTCCGCATTTTCAGGTAAGAAAATACCCTAGAAGTTACTGATTTAGTGTTTCTTCATTTTCGTAGCTAGATAGCTGATGTATGTTGTAAAACAGGTTCTCTATTCGCTGTAGACGAAGCGTATACGCTCCGTTCGAAACGATACGCTTCTGGGAGATAAGGTGCAGATATTAGACGCTTTGATTGACTGTTTTCAACGCTTTCAATGTCGTTTAATAGTAGATTATCGACGGCAACGCCGTTTGACATGTACAATATGCTGTCCGTTTCCTGTTTCGTAAACCGACGAAGAATATGAGATTTAGGGCATTTTAGTCATTTGTAGGAAGTATTGTTTTCATCCATATTTTGCTGATGTGATTGACATGGCTTCTTGTCGCATTAGAATACTAGGAATGCATGCATAATTAGTTTGGCGAAGAGATTCGCCTAAATGCGCACTTTGGGTCGACATACTATATGTAGACTTAAGTGTGTGGTTTAAGTGTTTGTATAAATGCTTGTATTAGTATGTATTGAATTAAATGGTGTTATGAATTAGTTTGAGATTGATTTCTTAATTAATATGCTGGTGTAAATGGCTTCCTACATGTTAGCCATATTTACGATTTCATTATATATATGAAATGTATATGCTTGATGTTTCACTTAAGTGGTATGTTATAACATGTGCTTGATGATTTCCTTATGATTTAGTTTGAGATTGAATTCTAAATTAATATGCTAATGGAGATGATTTCCTATATGTTGGCGATATGCATAATTTCATTATATGTGTGAAAGACATGTGCAAGATGATTTACTTAAGTTGTACGTTATAACATGTGTTAACATGCTCACATGTTTGTATTCCATTTCCAATACTCTTACCTGATTGTTGATGTGGATTCATAATTGTTTGGGACTATACTTAGTCCAGGCAGTCGGTAACCGAGCGAATTCGTGGCTAGCTGGTATTTGCCACAAAGGACGCGTCGATGAACGCGAGTCGTGTTTGGAGTTGGCGGCAGTGGTTAGGCCACGCGAAGTGTTTCACGCACTTCATGTCGTTCGACTTGCGATGCGCTCGTGCTAGTTGAGCCCGTCAAGTAACCCGACTGGTCGTTGTATGTTCACCCTGTATGAGTCATAACTGCTTGAACCTAGGGTACTGAACTTACCATTGTAAACCCTGTTAACCATGGTACCTTGATCCACAAAGACTCATGAGCCGAGCATGGTGGTATGGGACACCGTGGTCAAGCTATCGGCCTACGCTGGGGCCACAAATCTCCCCGTAGTGACCAGTGAGCACCTAGTCTCGTGAGCAGATTATGGTGGTATGGGACACTATATTCTTGCTGTCAGCATACACTGATCAGGCGACGAGTCCTTTGTAGTGACCGCGAGCGTATTCTGAGTCTACGGGAGGCGACGACCCTTCAGTAGCAGTAGAGTACAGTAGGCCTGTATTGATAAGGTGATGGGGGAACAGTGCAACGAGTGCGAGCAACAGCCCTGGCAGCCCTTGCAGCGACCTACAAAATATACATCGTATGAGATTACTAGGAGTGACAACCCTAGACAGGATTTATGTTGGGATTGATATAAGGGAAGTACCTTAGTTTCCCAATCCTGCTGTTTGAATGGACTAATAACAACTCGGAAATCATATCACCATACCATTGCATGTGCCTGAAAGATGTGGAACACTTGAGGGTCGATTGCATGCCGCGGTCGTAAGATGGTGCCGCATGAGGGAGATCGTCGGTGAGGGCATACATCATGTCATGTCATATTGCATTAACAATAGTATTAGGATTGTTTGATTTACTGCTTTACTCTTATTGCATGATTGATTTGATAACATGTTAATCTCGGTTCTCTTATCCCACTGAGTTGATCACTCACTCCCACGTTACGGGATGGTGTTTTCGGACACCTACCAGTCCCTATTGTGATTGCAGATGATGGCGCGGCCTGCGAGGCGGAGCTGGATTTGACGATGATGAGAAGGATTCCTCCTTTATGCATGTTCTAATTGACGGGATTACAGGGAGGTTGATTAGATACCTTGACACTTGTCATTTTATATTTTTAGAATACTCATGTATATCCTTTTGGTTTACTTTTGGAGTATACATGTATGTATATAACCTGGTAACATGTTCACACTCTGGAGACGTACAACAGTTTATATATGATATACATACTATCACAGTCTTCCGCTTGTAAATTTAACTGTCTCTGGAGTATGATATGCTGTTCTGGCTTAATCTCACTCATGTTTAATACATTAACACAGACAACATTCAATCATACATATCTATGTTGCATAAATAACATTTTGAAACTCGGGAGTTAGGTTTTTACTCAACCCTCCAATTTTTGGGATGTTACAGATGGTATCAGAGCATGATTTGGATTAAACCGGGCCTGAGTTATGGTCACGTGACGTACGTTGTCGCTTCCTTTGACTTAGATGGGTGCGAGAAGGGTCTAGAACCACTTTTAGGATTACAGATTCACCAATAGGCGAAGGCTATTCGAATCGATCGCGCGATCGAGTCCGTAACGCATCTAGGGTCACATGAAGCGACCCGATTAGCTCCTAAGTTGTAGGTAAGTGGGTTAAGACGTTCTTTGAACGATTCTAAATCCATAAATGTAAATCCTTGGGCCGTGGGACAACCACGACCCTTACATTCAATCGTCAGGGCTTAAAAATCCCGTTTTAGCTAAAATCTTCAAAATTCTTCCTCTCACCACTCCATTCTTCAATTATTTCTTATCCTTTTCATGTCAGGCATCAATCCTAATGTGAAAATGACATAAGATCATACTTCGACAAAATTTATGATGAATAGTAAAATTTCATGAAAAATAGCCATAAGGCCATTTTAACTTTTCTTTCTTTAGCAACTAATGGGCTAGATGGATGTATTATCTCCTTCTATCCCAAAATCATATGCTGCATGATAGGGGATTGCATTCAGGTTTGCAGATTGGCCTCGAAAAGCCTGAATGCATCTTTGGGCCTCCATAGGGCAATCTACAATGAACCAAGGTGGGGCGCATAGTTATTTGGGGTCCCTAGACCATGGGGGACCAGACCCATGTGGTCCCACTGACCAGATCACCGGACGGTCGGCGATGCCATTGCCGGTTCGGTGATGCATCGCCGTCCGGTGGGGCCCACTTGATCTGATTTTTGGGCGCACGCCCTATTTTGGGTCGTGTACACCCCCCATGTGCGGTTTGTCCATAGAAAACCCCAAATAGGGGTACTTCCTTCACAAACAGCCCCTCCCCTAACTCCATTTTCGTTCTCTAGCTGCCCTAACGCAAATCCGTGGTTCCAAACCACTCCCAAATCCATCCTTGGCTAAAAACGACCACACTCCTTCACTCCATTGCTGTTTGCAGCCTTCTCTTTTGCAAATCTCATTGTTTGGAGCTCTTACAATCTCCAAAATGAGCTGAAATCGTGAGGTGCTCCATTCCCCTTTTTCATTCTCTTTTCTCTCTGAAAATACATCCTAGGGGAGCTTGAAGCATCCCTCTACAACGCCTAGATTTTGTTCTGTCCATTTGGGCAACCATTTCTCCGCATTTCCTCCTCTTTCCATGGCTATTGTTAAGGTTGTTTTAGCCTTTTCCTCCCTTTCCATCGTCCTCTCTCTCATGTCCCTTTTATTTGATCCTCAGACTCGCGGAAACCTGCTTACCCATCCCATTTCTCCACGTTCTTCGCTTGTTTGATTGCCGTTTGAAATTTCTGTGTTTTTTTGTTGTTAGGTAGAAAATGTGTTTGTGTTAGTGGTTTGGGCTTAATATAGCTGAATTTTGTTGAATGGAGTGCATGTTGTTCGTTTGTTGTAAGGCATTGTCCCTAGATTGGGAGTATTGTAACTCCCGGGATTCAGCCTACAAATTAATTTTTTTATCCCACCCCACCCTCCTACCAAGCATGCCACTTCCAATCCCGCCATGGGACTAGGAATGTCGTTCCATTTAATACAACTAAGCTCTACCGGCCACATAGGCCCTAGGCGTTTTGGATCTAGTGTTAGCACTCCTAAATTTGAAGGATCTGACTATATAGGAAAGTCATCTACCGTATAATCTTAGGCTTTGGATTATATCTACTGAGTTACAGACTAGCCTACTAGTTACCTTAAGTAGTGTAAAGCCTGTATATGCTAAGGAATTGTAGGTTAGATTTGGTTAAAGTAGAACCTTATTCCTTCAATAGATCCCCTTATGACTTACAGACTTCTGTTGTTGCCCATAGGAAGGAACCATTCACTCTCAGGGAACATTTATAAATCCCTCAGATTGAACTTAGAATGTACTAGCACGCCCCTTAGAATTGCCTTCCCCAAGGGCTTATTCCATTCGGGAACGCGGAGTAAAGGAAATGCAATTATCAGCGAAGTATTCTCGGTTTGAATTGACTTCTTAATCCTAGTAGTTACCAATGAATCCAATGCTCTGATCAAGCAGAAGATCGGCATCGACTAGGATGGAGGACTGATACAACAACTTTTCTGTAACATCCCGAAAATTGGGGGGTCGAGTAAAAACTCCACTCCCGAGTTCCAAAATGTTATTTATGAAACATAGATATGTATGATTGAATGTTGTCTGTGATAATGTATTAAACATGGGTGAGATTAAGCCAGAACAGCATATCATACTCCAGAGACAGTTAAATTAACAAGCGGAAGACTGTGATAGTACGTATAACATATATAAACTGTTGTATGCCTCCAGAGTGTGGATATGTTACCAGGTTATATACATACATGTATACTCCAAAATTAGACAAAACGAATATACATGAGTGCGCTAAAAATATAAAATGACAAGCGTCAAAGTATCTAATCAACCTCCCTGTAATCCCATCAATCAGAACACGCATAAAGGAGGGATCCTCATCATCATCATCAAGTCCAGCTCCGCCTCACAGGCCGCGCCATCATCTGCAATCACAAAAGGGTCTGGTGGGTGTCCAGGAACACCGTCCCGTAACATGGGAGTGAGTAGCTAACTCAGTGGAATAATAGAGCAAGGATTAACATGTTCTCAAATCAATCATGTGATAATAGTAAAGCAGTAATTCAAACATTCCTAATACTATTGTTAATGCAATTATGACATGACGTGATATATGCCCTCACCGACGATCTCCCTCATACGGCAACATCTTACGACCGCGGCATGCCACACTCCCTAGAGTGCTCCACATCTTCCAGGAACATGCAATGCTATGGTGATATGATTTCCGAATTGTTATTAGTCCATTCAAACAGTAAAATTGGGAAACTAAGGTACTTCCCTTGTATCGATCCCAACACAGATCCTGTTTAGGGTCCTCACTCCTAGTAATCTCATACGATGTATATTTCATAGGTCGCTGCAAGGGCTGTCAGGGCTGTTGCTCGCACTCGTTGCACCGCTCCCCCATCACCTTATCAATACAGGCCTACTGTACTCTACTGCTACTGAAGGGTCGTCGCCTCCCGTAGACTCAGAATACGCTCGCGGTCACTACAAAGGACTCGTCGCCTGATCAGTGTAGGCCGACAGCAAGAATATAGTGTCCCATACCACCATAATCTGCTCACGAGACTAGGTGCTCACTGGTCACTACGGGGAGGTTTGTGGCCCCAGCATAGGCCAACATCTCGACCACGGTGTCCCATAACACCATGCCCAGCTCATGAGTCTTCGTGGATCAAGGTACCATGGTTAACAGGGTTTACAATGGTAAGTTCAGTACCCTAGGTTCAAGCAGTTATGACTCATGTAGGGTGAACATACAATGGCCAGTCGGGTTACTTGACGGGCTTGACTAGCGCGATCGCATCTCAAGTTGACGACATGAAGTGCGTAAAACACTTCGTGTGGCCTAACCACTGCCGCCAACTCCAGAACACGGCTCGCGTTCATCGACGCGTCGTTCGTGGCGAAGATAAGCTAACCACGAATTCGCTCGGTTACCGACTGCCTGGACTAAGCATAGTCCCAAGCAATTAAGGAATCACATCAGCAAATCATATGAGAGTATTGGAATTGAAATACAATCATGTGAGCATGTTAACACATGTTATAACATAGAACTTAAGTAAATCATCAAGTACGTGCATTTCATACATACAATGAAACCATGCATATAACTAACATGTAGGAAATCATTCACATCAGCATATTAATTGAGAAACCAATCTCAAACTAATCCATAACATCATTTAATTCAATACATACTAATACGAGCATTTATACAAACACTTACACTACACACTTAAGTCTACATATAGTATGTTGACCCAAAGTGTGCATTTAGGCGACTCTCTTCACCAAACTAATTATGCACGCATTCCTAATATCCTAATGCGACGAGAAGCCATGTCAATCACATCAGCAAAATATGCATGAAAACAGTACTTCCTACAAATGACTAAAATGCCCTAAATCTTATATTCTTCGTTGGTTTACGAAACAGGAAACAGACAGTATGTTGTACATGTCAAACGGCGTTGCCGTCGAGAATCTACTATTAAACGACATTGAAAGCTTTGGAAACAGTCAATCAAAGCGTCTAAAATCCGCACCTTTCACTTTATAACGGTATTGATTCGAACGGGGCGTATACGCTTCATCTACGGCGATCAGACAACCTGATACACATGTACATCAGCTACTATTCTATTTGAATCAAAGAAATCCCCAAATCAGCAAGTGGTTAGGGTTTTCCTTACCTAGAAGTGCGTTGGAATCGCCGGGAAAGTGATCGGAGTGCGTCGCCTAAGCACGTGCAGCAGCAGCAGCAGGTGGCAGGAAGATCTCTCCCACCTTCTCTCACAAACTCTCACCCTTTCTCTCTCCCAATCTAGGGATTTTTGCAAATTCGGATGGGAGAGAGGAGTGAGGGTTTCATCCCTTTTTATAAGCCCAAACTTGCCCGAAATAGGCTCGGAAACAAGTTTCACTTGAGGGGTAACCAAATCGGGGCTGTTTCAGTCCAAAAGATGCTTTCTGGTGGTCCCCTGGTCGAATGCGATCGGACTTAAGCTCATGCGTACTGGATCTAGTACACATCAAGTTTTCAGCCCGGCAGGGTTCGCAGATCGTACGTGGCGGACCAGTTTCAGTTCAGCGGTCACCGCGCGTAGATCAGGGCTGAAAGTCTCATGATATAAAATAGAAATTTCTCCTGATCCGAGTGTGTAATCTGGCTGAATTCTGACGGCCAGAACGCTCAATACTGATGCGTCAAGTCGTGTGCCAGATTTGAATTTCAAATTCCAAATCTGTCCCTATTCGCACTCTCTTCGGTCCGGGCTCAATAAAATGGCCTGTGATTATCGGTTTGACTTGATTTTCGAAATGAGTGTCAAGTCCACCTAGGCGGTTCTAACGGTCTAAGATAGGAGGTATCGGACTTTCGACGCGCGGTCTAGATCCAATACAAAGATTCAAAGTGGTCCAGAGAACAAACCTGCTTAGAGTTTGGTCTGAGGTTATAGAGTATTATAGAGTCATTGGTTCTACTCGATTTGGGTCTTGTAGAACATATTTAAAGTGATCAGGGACTATTTCCCAGCTACTCCAGCGTTGCGCTAGCTAACTTATGCTTAGTTTCTAAAGGAATTAGTCCTAAGTGGTTTCTTTGGCTATGGAAGTAGGTTCTGAGCGATTTTCCTAGTGTTTTAGTTGACCCACTGCCTAAGGACGTCAGATTCCATATTGGCCAAAATCCGGGGTGTTACAATCTACCCCCCTTAAAATAAAATTTTGTCCCCGAAATTGGCGAAGGGCAAGGAGTACTTTTTCTAAAGAAGGTTCAAATCCTATTTAATAACCTAACCGTACGTACAACCTAAATCAAATGTTTCGATCTTGGGCCAGTGGGGAAGGGCCTAACCAAACTTCCGCTGCGCCACTCTGATCGAATGGTAGCGTTGACTAACCTAACTGGATTGGAATCAATACGTTCTACCCCCCTTAAAACTTGGTTCTACTTAAAGTTCAAGAGTCTATGCATCGCTCCGTACATCAGAACGAGGTGCAACTTAAGACCTATCCTTGACCTAAAATGGAAACAACCTTTCTCTACATGGTTTTCCTTGCTAATGATGCGTTCTATGGCATTGGTACCTATGGTCATAAAGATGAGCCTAATCTTTATTGTGGTTAAGTTCAGGGGTAGGTATGAGTTGGTGGTAAGATGTCAAATTCTCTACTTGCTTTAAGTCCTCGCCATTTCCCAAAGACACTGTGATCCCGTTTGGTTGTATGTGGTCGAGCCAACACGGAAGAAAAGTAGTATAGTGGGTCTGAACCGGATACATAGACTTTCTGTCTAGCTAGGACAGAAGATTTATTGTATCAATTCTTAATCCGAGTCGATGCCGATCTTCTGCTTGATCAGAGCATTAGATTTATTGGTAACCACTAGGATTAGGAAGTCGATTCAAACCGCGAATACATCGCTTACATGTAGTTCCTTTATTCCGCGTTCCCGAATGCAATAAGCCCTTGGGGAAGGTAATTCTAAGGGGCGTGCTAGTACATTCTAAGTTCAATCTGAGGGAGTTATAAATGTTCCCTGAGAGTGTACGGTTCCTTCCTATGGGCAACAACAGAAATCTATAGGGGATCTATCGAAGGAAGGGAGTCCCATTCCAACCAAATCTAACCTACTATCCCTTAGCATATATAGGCCTTACACTACCTAAGACAACTAGTAGCCTAGTCTGTAACTCAGTAGTTATAATCCAAAGCCTAAGTTTATACGTTAAATGGTTCCATACCATTTCTACTACAGGGAGTTGTTCTATTGCTTAGGATCCAGATTGTCTAAATAGAATTGGCTTTCCTATATCGTCAGCTCCTTCAAATCTAGGAGCGCTATCTCTAGGTCCAAAATGCCAAGGGCCTATGTGGCCAGTAGCATTAAGTTGTATTAAATGGAACCGCATTCCTAATCCCATGTTGGGATAGGGAGTGGCATGCTTGGTAGGAGGGTGGGGTGGGAAAAAAAAATTCATTTGTAGACTGAATCCCGGGAGTTACAATACGGCTATGGAAACCATAGGATACACCCAAACTAGGGACAATACCCTACAGCAAATGAAACGGCATGCACTCCATACAACAAAATTCGGCTATTTTAAGCCCAAACCACAACACAAACACAGTTTCTACCTGTGACATCACTAGACCCAATAACAACAAAACACAGAAATCCTTAAAACAAAAATCAAACAATCTACAGGGCAATGGCGTAGATACCTAATTCTACCAAAGGACTTCTACCATGGTCCCAACTAACCTTCTTGAATACTATCGAGTTCAGTACTGTCTATTGCCCATTAGAGCTCTATCGGCCAGGTATTTTCAATACTTCTCAAACGGAGAAAGTTGAGAAATGGGATTTGAGGTTAGCACGATTTTGAGACCCAAAAAGATGGTAAAGGCTTAAATAAAAGGGACATGAGAGAGAGGGCGATGGAAAGGGAGGAAAAGGCTGAAACAGCCTTAACAATAGCCATGGAAAACAGAGGAAATGTGAAGAAGTGGCTGTCCAAACTGGAAAAGGGAGATCTAGGTGTTGTAGAGGGATGCTTCAAGCTTCCCTAGGATGTATTTTCAAGGAGAAATAAAAATGAAAAAATGGAATGGAGCACCTCACGATTTCAGCTCGATTTGGGGGTTTTTAGAGTTCCAAAAGATGAAATCTTCAAGAGGGAGGGCTGCAAACCAAAATAGAATGATGGAGAGTGGTCGTTTTGGCTAAGGATGGGTTTAGGAGTGATTTAGAATCACGATTTTTGGAATAGGGCAGCAAAAATGAAAATGGAGCTTGGAATGGGGGCTGTTTGTGAAGGAAGTAGGGTGTATAGGGGGTTTCAAGGTACAAACCACATATGGGGGAGGTGCCCTAGCCATATTAGGGCGTGCGCCCAAAAATTACATCCAGTGGGCCCCACCGGACGGCGATGCATCGCCGAACCGGCGATGGCATCGCCGGCCATCTTGCACGGTGGCCAGTGGGACCACATGGGTTTGGTCCCCCATGGTCCAAGGACCCCAAATAACTATGGGCGCCACCTTGGTTCATTGTATTTTGACCTATATAGGCCCAAACATGAGTTCGGGGCTTTTCGGGGCCAATATACAATTCCAAATACAAACTCCTATCATGCAGCATATGATTTTGGGGTAGAAGGAGCTAGTACATCCATTTAGCCCATTATTTGCTAAAGAAAGGAAAGTTAGAATGGCCTTATGGACAATTTTCATAAAATTTTACTATTCACTATAAAATTTTATGAAATTATGATTTTATGTTATTTTCACATTATTATTGATGCCTAACATGAAAAAGATAGGAGAAAATTGAAGATTGGAGTGGCGAGAGGAAGAATTTCGAAGATTTTCGGTGAAACGGGGTTTTTAAGCCCTGGCGATTGAATACAGGGGTCGTGGTTGTCCCACGGCCCAAAAATTTACATTTAAGGGTTTTAAATCATTCAAAGAATGTCTCAATCCACTCACCAACAACCTAGGAGCTATCCGGGTTGCTTCACGCGACCCTAGATGCGCTACGGACTCGATCCTGCGATCGAAATGAATAGACTTCGCCTATTGGCGAATCTGGCATCCTAGAAGTATTTCTAGACCCTTCTTGCACCCACCTAAGTCAAAGGAAATGACATCGTGCGTCGTGTGACCATAACCCAGGCCCGGTTTAATCCAAATCATGCTTTGATACCATCTGTAACATCCCAAAAATCGGGGGGTCGAATAAAAACTCCACTCCCGAGTTCCAAAATGTTATTTATAAAACATAGATATGTATGATTGAATGTTGTCTGTGATAATGTATTAAACATGAGTGAGATTAAGCCAGAACAGCATATCATACTCCAGAGACAATTAAATTAACAAGCGAAAGACTGTGATAGTACGTATAACATATATAAACTATTGTATGCCTCCAGAGTGTGGATATGTTACCAGGTTATATACAAACATGTATACTCCAAAATTAGACAAAACGAATATACATGAGTGTGCTAAAAATATAAAATGACAAGTGTCAAAGTATCTAATCAACCTCCCTGTAATCCCGTCAATCAGAACACGCATAAAGGAGGGATCCTCCTCATCATCATCAAGTCCAGCTCCGCCTCACAGGCCGCGCCATCATCTGCAATCACAAAAGGGTCTGGTGGGTGTCCAGGAACACCGTCCCGTAACATGGGAGTGAGTAGCTAACTCAGTGGAATAATAGAGCAAGGATTAACATGTTCTCAAATCAATCATGTGATAATAGTAAAGCAGTAATTCAAACATTCCTAATACTATTGTTAATGCAATTATGACATGACGTGATGTATGCCCTCACCGACGATCTCCCTCATACGGCAACATCTTACGACCGCGGCATGCCACACTCCCTAGAGTGCTCCACATCTTCCATGCACATGCAATGCTATGGTGATATGATTTCTGAGTTGTTATTAGTCCATTCAAACAGCAAAATTGGGAAACTAAGGTACTTCCCTTGTATCAATCCCAACACAGATCCTGTCTAGGGTCGTCACTCCTAGTAATCTCATACGATGTATATTTCGTAGGTCGCTGCAAGGGCTGTCAGGGCTGTTGCTCGCACTCGTTGCACCGCTCCCCCATCACCTTATCAATACAGGCCTACTGTACTCTACTGCTACTGAAGGGTCGTCGCCTCCCGTAGACTCAGAATATGCTCGCGGTCACTACAAAGGACTCGTCGCCTGATCAGTGTAGGCCGACAGCAAGAATATAGTGTCCCATACCACCATAATCTGCTCACGAGACTAGGTGCTCACTGGTCACTACGGGGAGGTTTGTGGCCCCAGCGTAGGCCGACAGCTCGACCACGGTGTCCCATACCACCATGCCCGGCTCATGAGTCTTCGTGGATCAAGGTACCATGGTTAACAGGGTTTACAATGGTAAGTTCAGTACCCTACGTTCAAGCAGTTATGACTCATGCAGGGTGAACATACAATGGCCAGTCGGGTTACTTGACGGGCTCGACTAGCGCGATCACATCTCAAGTTGACGACATGAAGTGCGTAAAACACTTCGTGTGGCCTAACCACTGCCGCCAACTCCAGAACACGGCTTGCGTTCATCGACGCGTCGTTCGTGGCGAAGATAAGCTAACCACGAATTCGCTCGGTTACCGACTGCCTGGACTAAGCATAGTCCCAAGCAATTAAGGAATCACATCAGCAAATCATATGAGAGTATTGGAATTGAAATACAACTATGTGAGCATGTTAACACATGTTATAATATAGAACTTAAGTAAATCATCAAGTACGTGCATTTCATACATACAATGAAACCATGCATATAACTAACATGTAGGAAATCATTCACATCAGCATATTAATTGAGAAACCAATCTCAAACTAATCCATAACATCATTTAATTCAATACATACTAATACAAGCATTTATACAAACACTTACACTACACACTTAAGTCTACATATAGTATGTTGACCCGAAGTGTGCATTTAGGTGAATCTCTTCGCCAAACTAATTATGCACGCATTCCTAATATCCTAATGCGACGAGAAGCCATGTCAATCACATCAGCAAAATATGCATGAAAACAGTACTTCCTACAAATGACTAAAATGCCATAAATCTCATATTCTTCGTTGGTTTACGAAACAGGAAACGGACAGTATGTTGTACATGTCAAACGGCGTTGCCGTCGAGAATCTACTATTAAACGACATTGAAAGCTTTGGAAACAGTCAATCAAAGCGTCTAAAATCCGCACCTTTCACTTTATAACGGTATTGATTCGAACGGGGCGTATACGCTTCGTCTACGGCGATCAGACAACCTGATACACATGTACGTCAGCTACTATTCTATTTGAATCAAAGAAATCCCCAAATCAGCAAGTGGTTAGGGTTTTCCTTACCTAGAAGTGCGTTGGAATCGCCGGGAAAGTGATCGGAGTGCGTCGCCTAAGCACGTGCAGCAGCAGCAGCAGGTGGCAGGAAGATCTCTCCCACCTTCTCTCACAAACTCTCACCCTTTCTCTCTCCCAATCTAGGGATTTTTACAAATTCGGATGGGAGAGAGGAGTGAGGGTTTCATCCCTGTAACACCACGGATTTTGGCCAATCTGAGATTTGACGTTCTTAGGCAATGGGTCAATTAAAACACCTGGAAAATTGCTTAGAAACCAATTCCATAGCCAAAGAAACCACTTAGAATCAATTCCTTTAGAAAATATGACTAAGTTAGCTAGTGCAACGTTAGAATAGCTGGGAAATGGTCCCTAATCACTTTAAATACATTCTACAAGGCCAAAGCGAGTGGAACCAAGGGTGCTATAATGCTCTAAAGCCTCGGATCAAACTCTAAGCCGGTTTGTTCTCGGGACCTCCTTGAAACTTTGTATTGGATCTAGACCGCGCGTCGTAAGTCAGATGCCTACCATCTTAGACCGTTATGACCACTTAGCTGGGCTTGGCAATCGTTTCGAATATCAAGTCCAACTGATGATCACAGGCTATTTCATTGAGCCCGGACCGAAGAGAGTGTGAATAGGGACATAGTTAGAATTTCAAATTCAAATCTGGCACACAAATTTGACGCATCAGTATTAAGCATTCTGACCGTCAGAATACAGCCAAATTACACCCTTGGATCAGGAAAAATTTCTATTACATATCACGAGACTTATAGGCCTGATCTTGGTGCGGTGACCGTTAAACTGAAACTGGGCCGTCACGTGCGATCTGGAAACCCTACCGGCCTGAAAACTGGATGTGTGCTAGATCCAGTATGCATGAGCTTAAGTCCGACCGCATTTGGCCAGGGGACCTTCAGAAATGCCCTTTTGGACCGAAACGGCCCCGATTTGGTTAGGCACCAAGTAAACATTGTTCCCAAGCCTATTTTGGGCATGTTGTAGGCTATAAAAGGGGTTGAAACCCTCACTCCTCTCTCCCATCCGAATTTGAGAGAAGCCCTAGCTTGGGAGAGAGAAAAAGGTGGGAGATTGTGAGAGTGTGGGAGAGTTCTTCCTGCCACTTGTACTACGCATTGCACGTGCTTAAGCAACACACCTCCACCGCTTTCCCGGCGATTCCACCGCGATCTTAGGTAAGTAAAAACCCTAAATAGTTGTTGATTTGAGTTTCCCTTGTTTCCATAGCGATGTAGCTTATGGATCTTGTGTATTAGGCTCCTTACTCGCCGTAGACGAAGCGTATACGCTCCGTTTCAATTCCCGAGTCTACAAGACATAAGGTGAGGATTTTAGACGCTTTGATTGACGGTTCCCAATGCTTTCAATGTCGTTTAATAGTAGATTCTTGACGGCATCGCCGTTTGACATGTACAAAATGCTCTCCGTTTCCCGTTTCGTAAGCTAACGAAGAATATGAGATTTAGGGCATTTTAGTCATTTGTAGGAAGTACTGTTTACATTCATATTTTGCTGATGTGATTGACATGGTTTGTTGTCGCATTAGGAAGTTAGGAATGCGTGCATAATTAGTTTGGCGAAGAGATTCGCCTAGTTGCACACTTTGGGTCGACATACTATATGTAGACTTAAGTGTGTAGTGTGTGTGTTTGTATAAATGCTTGTATTAGTATGTATTGAATTAAATGATGTTATTTGATAGTTTGTGATTGATTTTTCAATTATTATGCTGACCTAAATGATTTTCTACATGTTGACAAAATGCATGATTTCATTACATGCATGGAATGTATGTGCTTGAGGATTTGCTTAAGTTGAATATGCATGGGAAGTATGCCTTGAAGATTTGCTTAAGTTGAATGTTATAACATGTGCTAACATGCTCACATGATGTATTTCAATTCCAATACCTTTTTATAGTGTTAATGTAATTCCATAGATGTGTGGGACTTGGCTTAGTCCAGGCAGTCGGTAACCGAGCGAATTCGTGGCTGACTGGTCATAGCCACGAACGACGCGTCGATGAATGTGATTCGTGTTGAGAGTTGGCGGCAGTGGTTAGGCCACGCGAAGTATTTTACGCACTTCATGTCGTTCAGTTCGAGATGCGATCGCACTAGTCGAGCCCGTCAAGTAACCCGACTGGCCGATGTTTGTTCACCTTGTATGTATCATAACTGCTTGAACCTAGGGTACTGAACTTACCATTGTAAACCCTGTTAACCATGGTACCTTGATCCACGAAGACTCATGAGCCGGGCATGGTGGTATGGGACACCGTGGTCGAGCTGTCGGCCTACGCTGGGGTCACAAACCTCCCCGTAGTGACCAGTGAGCACCTAGACTCGTGAGCAGATTATGGTGGTATGGGACACTATATTCTAGCTGTCGGCCTACACTGATCAGGCGACGAGCCCTTTGTAGTGACCGCGAGCGTATTCTGAGTCCACGGGAGGCGACGACCCTTCCGTGCAGTAGAGTACAGTAGGCCTGTATTGATAAGGTGATGGGGGAGCGGTGCAACGAGTGCGAGCAACAGCCCTGGCAGCCCTTGCAGTGACCTACGAAATATACATCGTATGAGATTACTAGGAGTGACGACCCTAGACAGGATCTGTGTTGGGATTGATACAAGGGAAGTACCTTAGTTTCCCAATCCTGCTGTTTGAATGGATTAATAACAACTTGGTAATCATATCACCATAGCATTGCATGTGCCTGGAAGATGTGGAGCACTCTAGGGAGTGTGGCATGCCGCGGTCGTAAGATGTTGCCGTATGAGGGTGATCGTCGGTGAGGGCATACATCACGTCATATCATCTTGCATTAACAACAGTATTAGGATTGTCTGATTTACTGCTTTACTATTATCGCGTGATTGAATTGTGAACATGCTAATCCCTGCTCTCTTATCCCACTGAGTTGATCACTCACTCCCACGTTACGGGATGGTGTTTCCGGACACCCACCAGTCCCTTCTGTGATTGCAGATGATGGCGCGGCCTGTGAGGCGGAGCTGGACTTGATGATGAGGAGGAGGATTCCTCCTTTATGCGTGTTCTGATTGACGGGATTGCAGGGAGGTTGATTAGATACTCTGACATTGTCATTTTGTATTTTTAGTGCCCTCATGTATATTCACTTTGTTTACTTTTGAAGTATACATGTATGTGTATAACCTGGTAATATATTCACACTCTGGAGACATACAACAGTTTATATACGTTATACATACTATTACAGTCTTCCGCTTGCAAATTTAACTGTCTCTGGAGTATGATATGCTGTTCTGGCTTAATCTCACTCATGTTTAATACATTATCACAGACAACATTCAATCATACATATCCATGTTGCATAAATAACATTTTGGAACTCGGGAGTTGGGTTTTTGCTCGACCCCCCGATTTTCAGGATGTTACAGATGGTATCAGAGCATGATTTGGATTAAACCGGGCCTGGGTTATGGTCACGCGACGTACGCTGTCGCTTCCTTTGACTTAGGTGGGTGCGAGAAGGGTCTAGAAACACTTCTAGGATCACAGATTCGCCGATAGGCGAAGTCTATAAGGATCGATCGCAAGATCGAGTCTGTAAGGTATCTCGGGTCGCGTAATGCAACCCGAATCACTTCTAAGCTGTAGGAAGTCGGGTTGAGACGTCCTATGAGCGGTTTTAAACCGCAAAGGTGACTCCTTGGGCCGTGGGATGACCACGACTCCTGTAATCAATCGCCAGGGCTTAAAAACCCCGTTTTGCCAAAAAGTCTCAAAATTTCTCCTCTAACCACTTCAACCTTCAGTTTTTTCTGATCCATTTCATGTTAGACATCAAATCTAATGTGAAAATAACACAAATTACTACATTCATCAAATTTTACAGTGAATAGTAAAATTTCATGAAAAATGGCCATAAGGCCATTATAACTTCACTTTATTTAGCAACTAAGGATCTAGATAGGTGTACTGGCTCCTTCTACCCCAAATTCATATGCTGCATCATATGGTTTGGTATTCGGGATTGCAATGTGGACCCGGAAAGCCCCGAACACATGTTTGGGCTCATACAGACCAAAATAATATGAACCAGGGGGTGGGACCTAACTTTTTGGGACCCTGGGACCATGGGGGACCAGACCCATGGGGTCCCACTGGCCAACCTGAAGGTTGGCCGGCGATGCCATCGCCGGCCGGCGACCTCCGTGGGTGCTGTCCTTCGGGCGCACCCTCCTAAATAGGGTTCACATCACCCCTAGCTACCTCCCATCCCACGAAAACCCCCAAAACCCACCTCTCCTTCACAAACAGCCCCCTTGCATACCCTAGATTCGATTTTCAGCAACCAATCCCAAACCCCGGCGTCCCAAACCACCTCTACAACCTTCCTTGGCCAAAACCGACCACCACCCATCAGTTATTGGGTGTTGGCAGCCCCCTTCCTTGAAGATTTCCCCATTTGGAGCTCCAAAATCCCCCAAATATAGCTGAAATCGTGAGGAGCTCCATCCCATCTTTTTGTTTGTATTTTTCCCTGAAACTACAGCCTTGGGAAGCTTGAAGCATCCCTCTACGACGCCTAGATTTCCTTTTGTCAGTTTGGGCAGCCATTTCTCTGCATTTTCGGTGTTTTCCATGGCTTTCGTGGAAGCCATTTTGGGCCTTTTGTCACTCTCATCCATCATATCTTTGATGGGTAAGAGGAAAACCGCGACAGACGAGGCTGGGCCGAGCCGTCCTGCTCGATCAAGAAGACCGCGGGGTGGTGCCGCAAGTTCAAGCACCGCCGCAGGTCCAGCTGCAGTCCTGGAGTGCCGTACAAAGCGGGATTTGGATCCCCATGCACACCTTGGACGAACCATTCTATCAGAGATGCCTCATGGTGAATACACTGATCGTAGAGTGTTATTTGAGGCGGACGTAGATGGGCGATTGTTCGGCGAGTATCTGTTGTTCGAACGCATTGAAGCTGCGCACTGGGGACCGATCTTTGAAGCTTGCGCTCGTGCTAATGTGAGCATTGTTCGTGCCTTCTATGCTAGCATCCAGAGTCCTACCTTGGAGCCTTTGCAGTTCAAAATCCCTTTTGGTAGAGATCGGATGGCTACGATCGACGTTCGGTTGATTGCGCGACTTCTCAACGTGCCTCTAGGCGATGTGCATCCAAGTGAGAAGAATTTGAGGACTAGACGTGAACGAGATCGCCGCACCAGGTTTCTGTGCGGTAAGTTGGTTCCATGGCAGCCCAATAATAGCCTCAAGGCGACGTACATGTCTGAGGATTTGCGCCTGCTGCACCATATCTGCACGTTCAATGTCTATCCCAGGTCGACGAACCGCATTGAATGCACACGTCTTATTGTCGATTTCTTATTTCTGGTGGCCCAGGGAGAGAACGTATGTATGACCACTTTCATCTTACGGCAGATAGTTCTCATAGCCAGGTCGAGGAGAACATCCGAATCCCTTCCCTTTGGCCGACTCATTTGCAAGATTGCGCTTGAGTTTGCCTATAGACTTGGACCCGAATTACCGGTATCGATTCACACTATCGATGAGTCGACAATGGTCAAGATGAAGATTGGGTCGCAATACCGTGAAAATCAACTTGAAAGGGATAGTGGGGATGACTTTGATGAAGAGGAAGATCAAAGCGAAGAAGAACCTAGTGCAGAGGTTCAGGAAGAGGCTCAGGAAGAAGCAGAAGAGGAGGCTCAGGATACTGATGAGAGCCCTCCTCCTGCGCAGACTACTATCGACGACCGCATTGCTCGGATGGAGGAGAGTCAGACCGCTTTACGTAGGGAAGTCCAAGAACTTCGAGCAGAAGTCGCTGATGCCAAGGCCGTTACAAAGAAGAAGTTTGGCAAGGTGACTCGCACCTTGAAGGCAATCCTATGTTGCTTACAGGATAAGGGTGCTCCTCCTCCATCACTAGACTCCGACTAGCGATGCGATCTTTGATGTTATTATTAGTAGTTAGTCATTTCCTGTTTTAAGTTGTGTTTTGTAAGCCTGATAAGGCTGGTAGTTTACCTATGTTGCTGTAGTAGCTGACTGACATAGCTCCCATGTACTTTTTGTCATGACACTTATAGGGAGATATCCCTTGTATTATGACAATTTTGGTTTAATGAAATGTATGATGCTTTTCGACTTGTTATGTGAATGTTTGTGTTGTGGTTTGGGCCTAATGTAGCCAAAATTTGTGGAATGGAGTGCATGCCGTCTCATTTCACTGTAAGCTATTGTCCCTGAATCGGGAGTATTGTAACTCCCGGGATTCAGCCTACAAATTAGTTTTTATCCCACCCCACCCTCCTACCAAGCATGCCACTTCCGATCCCACTATGGGACTAAGAACGCGGTTCTATTTAATACAACTGAATGCTACTGGCCACATAGGCCCTTGGCGTTTTGGTCCTAGAGTTAGCACTCCTAGATTTGAAGAGTCTAACGACATAAGAAATCCAATTCCATTTAGACAATCTTGACCCTGAGCGATAGAACAACCCTCTGTAGTAGAAATGGTATGGAAAGCCATTTACCGTATAATCTTAAGCTTTAGATTATAGCTACTGAGTTACAGACTAGCCTACTAGTTACCTAGAGTAGGGTAAAGCCTGTATATGTAAAGGAATGATAGGTTAGATTTGGTTGGAATGGGACTCCCTTCCTTCGGTAGATTCCTTTATGGCTTATAGACTTCTGTTGTTGCCCATAGGAAGGAACCATACACTCTAAGGGAACAGTTATAACTCCCTCAGATTGAACTTAGAATGTACTAGCACACCCCTTAGAATTGCCTTCCCCAAGGACTTATTGCATTCGGGAACGCAGAGTAAAGGAACTACATGTAAGCGATGTATTCGCGATTTGAGTCGATTTCTTACTCCTAGTGGTTACCAATGAATCCAATGCTCTGATCAAGCAGAGGATCGGCATCGACTTGGATTAAGAACTGATACAACGCATTTTCTGTCCTGATTAGACAGAAGGTTCAACGTATCCGGCTTAGACCCACTATACAACCTTTCTTCTGTGATGGCCCAACCATCTACAACTAAACAGGATCACATTGTCTTTGGGAAATGGCGAGGACTTAAAGCCAGTAGAGAATTAGACATCTTGCCACCAACTCATACCTGCCCCTGAATTCAATCATAATAGAGGTTAGGCTCATCTCTATGATCATAGGTACCAATGCCATAGAACGCATCATTAGCAAGGAAGACCATATAGAGAAAGGCTGTTTCCATTTTAGGTTAAGGATAGCCCCTAAGTTGCGCCTCGTTCTGATATACGGATCGATGCAAATATTCTTCAACCTTAAGTAAAACCAAGTTTTAAGGGGGGTAGAACGTATTGAGTCCAATCCAGTTAGGTTAGTCAACGCTACCGTTTGATCAGAGTGGCGCAGCGGAAGAGTGGTTGGCCTCTTTCCCACTGGCCCAAGATCGAAACCTTTGAGTTCGGATATACATACGATTAGGTTATTAAGTAGGATTTGAACCTTCCTTAGAATGTCAATACTAAAGTCCCTCTAGGTACTCCTTGCCGTTCGCCAATGTCGGGGACGACATTGTGTTTTAAGGGGGGTAGATTGTAACACCCCGGATTTTGGCCAATCTGAGATTTGACGTTCTTAGGCAATGGGTCAATTAAAACACCTGGAAAATTGCTTAGAAACCAATTCCATAGCCAAAGAAACCAGTTAGAATCAATTCCTTTAGAAAATATGACTAAGTTAGCTAGTGCAACGTTAGAATAGCTGGGAAATGGTCCCTAATCACTTTAAATACGTTCTACAAGGCCCAAAGCGAGTGGAACCAAGGGTGCTATAATGCTCTAAAGCCTCGGATCAAACTCTAAGCCGGTTTGTTCTCGGGACCTCCTTGAAACTTTGTATTGGATCTAGACCGCGCGTCGTAAGTCAGATGCCTACCATCTTAGACCGTTATGACCACTTAGCTGGGCTTGGCAATCGTTTCAAATATCAAGTCCAACTGATGATCACAGGCTATTTCATTGAGCCCGGACCGAAGAGAGTGTGAATAGGGACATAGTTGGAATTTCAAATTCAAATCTGGCACACAAATTTGACGCATCAGTATTAAGCATTCTGACCGTCAGAATACAGCCAAATTACACCCTTAGATCAGGAAAAATTTCTATTACATATCACGAGACTTATAGGCCTGATCTTGGTGCGGTGACCGTTAAACTGAAACTGGGCCGTCACGTGCGATCTGGAAACCCTACCGGCCTGAAAACTGGATGTGTGCTAGATCCAGTATGCATGAGCTTAAGTCCGACCGCATTTGGCCAGGGGACCTTCAGAAATGCCCTTTTGGACCGAAACGGCCCCGATTTGGTTAGGCACCAAGTAAACATTGTTCCCAAGCCTATTTTGGGCATGTTGTAGGCTATAAAAGGGGTTGAAACCCTCACTCCTCTCTCCCATCCGAATTTGAGAGAAGCCCTAGCTTGGGAGAGAGAAAAAGGTGGGAGATTGTGAGAGTGTGGGAGAGTTCTTCCTGCCACTTGTACTACGCATTGCACGTGCTTAAGCAACACACCTCCACCGCTTTCCCGGCGATTCCACCGCGATCTTAGGTAAGTAAAAACCCTAAATAGTTGTTGATTTGAGTTTCCCTTGTTTCCATAGCGATGTAGCTTATGGATCTTGTGTATTAGGCTCCTTACTCGCCGTAGACGAAGCGTATACGCTCCGTTTCAATTCCCGAGTCTACAAGACATAAGGTGAGGATTTTAGACGCTTTGATTGACGGTTCCCAATGCTTTCAATGTCGTTTAATAGTAGATTCTTGACGGCATCGCCGTTTGACATGTACAAAATGCTCTCCGTTTCCCGTTTCGTAAGCTAACGAAGAATATGAGATTTAGGGCATTTTAGTCATTTGTAGGAAGTACTGTTTACATTCATATTTTGCTGATGTGATTGACATGGTTTGTTGTCGCATTAGGAAGTTAGGAATGCGTGCATAATTAGTTTGGCGAAGAGATTCGCCTAGTTGCACACTTTGGGTCGACATACTATATGTAGACTTAAGTGTGTAGTGTGTGTGTTTGTATAAATGCTTGTATTAGTATGTATTGAATTAAATGATGTTATTTGATAGTTTGTGATTGATTTTTCAATTATTATGCTGACCTAAATGATTTTCTACATGTTGACAAAATGCATGATTTCATTACATGCATGGAATGTATGTGCTTGAGGATTTGCTTAAGTTGAATATGCATGGGAAGTATGCCTTGAAGATTTGCTTAAGTTGAATGTTATAACATGTGCTAACATGCTCACATGATGTATTTCAATTCCAATACCTTTTTATAGTGTTAATGTAATTCCATAGATGTGTGGGACTTGGCTTAGTCCAGGCAGTCGGTAACCGAGCGAATTCGTGGCTGACTGGTCATAGCCACGAACGACGCGTCGATGAATGTGATTCGTGTTGAGAGTTGGCGGCAGTGGTTAGGCCACGCGAAGTGTTTTACGCACTTCATGTCGTTCAGTTCGAGATGCGATCGCACTAGTCGAGCCCGTCAAGTAACCCGACTGGCCGATGTTTGTTCACCTTGTATGTATCATAACTGCTTGAACCTAGGGTACTGAACTTACCATTGTAAACCCTGTTAACCATGGTACCTTGATCCACGAAGACTCATGAGCCGGGCATGGTGGTATGGGACACCGTGGTCGAGCTGTCGGCCTACGCTGGGGTCACAAACCTCCCCGTAGTGACCAGTGAGCACCTAGACTCGTGAGCAGATTATGGTGGTATGGGACACTATATTCTAGCTGTCGGCCTACACTGATCAGGCGACGAGCCCTTTGTAGTGACCGCGAGCGTATTCTGAGTCCACGGGAGGCGACGACCCTTCCGTGCAGTAGAGTACAGTAGGCCTGTATTGATAAGGTGATGGGGGAGCGGTGCAACGAGTGCGAGCAACAGCCCTGGCAGCCCTTGCAGTGACCTACGAAATATACATCGTATGAGATTACTAGGAGTGACGACCCTAGACAGGATCTGTGTTGGGATTGATACAAGGGAAGTACCTTAGTTTCCCAATCCTGCTGTTTGAATGGATTAATAACAACTTGGTAATCATATCACCATAGCATTGCATGTGCCTGGAAGATGTGGAGCACTCTAGGGAGTGTGGCATGCCGCGGTCGTAAGATGTTGCCGTATGAGGGTGATCGTCGGTGAGGGCATACATCACGTCATATCATCTTGCATTAACAACAGTATTAGGATTGTCTGATTTACTGCTTTACTATTATCGCGTGATTGAATTGTGAACATGCTAATCCCTGCTCTCTTATCCCACTGAGTTGATCACTCACTCCCACGTTACGGGATGGTGTTTCCGGACACCCACCAGTCCCTTCTGTGATTGCAGATGATGGCGCGGCCTGTGAGGCGGAGCTGGACTTGATGATGAGGAGGAGGATTCCTCCTTTATGCGTGTTCTGATTGACGGGATTGCAGGGAGGTTGATTAGATACTCTGACATTGTCATTTTGTATTTTTAGTGCCCTCATGTATATTCACTTTGTTTACTTTTGAAGTATACATGTATGTGTATAACCTGGTAATATATTCACACTCTGGAGACATACAACAGTTTATATACGTTATACATACTATTACAGTCTTCCGCTTGCAAATTTAACTGTCTCTGGAGTATGATATGCTGTTCTGGCTTAATCTCACTCATGTTTAATACATTATCACAGACAACATTCAATCATACATATCCATGTTGCATAAATAACATTTTGGAACTCGAGAGTTGGGTTTTTGCTCGACCCCCCGATTTTCAGGATGTTACAATCCCTTTTTATAAGCCCAAACTTGCCCGAAATAGGCTCGGAAACAAGTTTCACTTGAGGGGTAACCAAATCGGGGCTATTTCAGTCCAAAAGATGCTTTCTGGTGGTCCCCTGGTCGAATGCGATCGGACTTAAGCTCATGCGTACTGGATCTAGCACACATCAAGTTTTCAGCCCGGCAGGGTTCGCAGATCGCACGTGGCGGACCAGTTTCAGTTCAGCGGTCACCGCGCGTAGATCAGGGCTGAAAGTCTCATGATATAAAATAAAAATTTCTCCTGATCCGAGGGTGTAATCTGGCTGAATTCTGACGGCCAGAACGCTCAATACTGATGCGTCAAGTCGTGTGCCAGATTTGAATTTCAAATTCCAAATCTGTCCCTATTCGCACTCTCTTTGGTCCGGGCTCAATAAAATGGCCTGTGATTATCGGTTTGACTTGATTTTCGAAATGAGTGTCAAGTCCAGCTAGGCGGTTCTAATGGTCTAAGATAAGAGGTATCGGACTTTCGACGCGCGGTCTAGATCCAATACAAAGATTCAAAGTGGTCCAGAGAACAAACCTGCTTAGAGTTTGGTCCGAGGTTATAGAGTATTATAGAGTCATTGGTTCTACTCTATTTGGGTCTTGTAGAACATATTTAAAGTGATCAGGGACTATTTCCCAGCTACTCCAGCGTTGCGCTAGCTAACTTATGCTTAGTTTCTAAAGGAATTAGTCCTAAGTGGTTTCTTTGGCTATGGAAGTAGGTTCTAAGCGATTTTCCTGGTGTTTTAGTTGACCCACTGCCTAAGGACGTCAGATTCCAGATTGGCCAAAATCTGGGGTGTTACATTTTCTGTCATCGCGGGGCAGAAGGTTTGTGTATCCGGCTCAGACCCATTAAATCACTATTCTGCCATGTTGGCTCGACCACATACAACCAAAAGTTATTACTTTGTCTTTGAAAAATGGCGAGGACTTAAAGCCAGTAGAGAATTCGACATCTTGCCACCAACTCATACCTGCCCCTGAACTCAAACACAATAGAGATTAGGCTCATCTATATCGCCATAGATACCAATGCCATAGAACGCATCATTAGCAAAGGAAAACCACTGTAATGAAAGGTTATTTTCATTTTAAGTCTAGGATAGTCCCTAAGTTGCATCTTGTTCCGATATACGGAACGATGCAAAGAGTCTTGAACTTTAAGTAGAACCAAGTTTTAAGGGGGGTAGAACGTATTAAGTCCAATCCAGTTAAGTTAGTCAACGCTACCGTTCGATCAGAGTGATGCAGCGGAAGCATGGTTAGCCTCTTCCCCACTGGCCCAGGATCGAAACAGCTGAGTTAGGCTTTACGTAAGGTTAGGTTGTTAACTAGGATTTGAACCTTCCTTAGAAAAAGCACTCCTTACCCTTCGCCAATTTTGGGGACGAAATTGTGTTTTAAGGGGGGTAGATTGTAACACCCCGGATTTTGGCCAATCTGGGATTTGACGTCCTTAGGCAATGGGTCAACTAAAACACTTGGAAAATCGCTCAGGACCCAATTCCATAGCCAAAGAAACCACTTAGGATTAATTCATTTAGAAACTAAGCATAAGTTAGCTAGCGCAACGCTAGAGTAGCTGGGAAACAGTCCCTGATCACTTTAAATACGTTCTACAAGACCCAAAACTTGTAGAATCCATGGTGCTATAATACTCTATAACCTCGGATCAAACTCTAAGCAGGTTTGTTCTCTGGACCACTTTAAAACTTTGTATTGGATGTAGATCGCGCGTCGAAAGTCCGATACCTTCAATCTTAGACCGTTAGAACCACCTAGCTGGACTTGACAATCATTTCGAAAATCAAGTCCAACCGATAATCACGGGCTATTTCATTGAGCCTGGACTGAAAGAGTAAGAATAGGGACATATTTGGAATTTGAAATTCAAATCTGGCACACGACTTGGCGCGTCAGTATTAAGCGTTCTGACCGTCAGAATTCAGCCAAATTACACCCTCGGATCAGGAAAAATTTCTATTTCATATCATGAGAATTGTAGACCTGATCTACGTGCGGTAACCGCTGAACTAAAACTGGACCGCCACGTGTGATCTGCGAACCCTGCCGGACTGAAAACTTGATGTGTGCTAGATCCAGTATCCATGAACTTAAGTCCATTCGCGTTCGGCCAGGGGACCACCAGAAATGATATTTTGGACCGAAACAGCCCCGCTTTGGATAAACATCAAATGAACTTTGTTCCTGAGCCTATTGTGGGCATTTTTAGGCTTATAAAAAGGGTTGAAACCCTCACTCCTCTCTCCCATCCGAATTTGAGAAAAACCCTAGATTGGGAGAGAGAAAAGGTGAGAGTTTGTGGAGAGAGTAGGAGAGAATTTACCTGCCGTTGCACCACCTGTTGCAAGTGCCTAAGCAACACACCTCAATCACCTGGCTGGTGATTCCTCCACATTTTCAGGTAAGAAAATACCCTAGAAGTTACTGATTTAGTGTTTCTTCATTTCCGTAGCTAGATAGCTGATGTATGTTGTAAAACAGGTTCTCTATTCGCCGTAGACGAAGCGTATACGCTCCGTTCGAAACGATACGCTTCTAGGAGATAAGGTGCGGATATTAAATGCTTTGATTGACTGTTTTCAATGCTTTCAATGTCGTTTAATAGTAGATTATCGATGGCAACGCCGTTTGACATGTACAACATGCTGTCCGTTTCCTGTTTCGTAAACCGATGAAGAATATGAGATTTAGGGCATTTTAGTCATTTGTAGGAAGTACTGTTTTCATCCATATTTTGCTGATGTGATTGACATGGCTTCTTATCGCATTAGAATACTAGGAATGCGTGCATAATTAGTTTGGCGAAGAGATTCGCCTAAATGCGCACTTTGGGTCGACATACTATATGTAGACTTAAGTGTGTGGTTTAAGTGTTTGTATAAATGCTTGTATTAGTATGTATTGAATTAAATGGTGTTATGAATTAGTTTGAGATTGATTTCTCAATTAATATACTGGTGTAAATGGCTTCCTACATGTTAACCATATGTACGATTTCATTATATGTATGAAATGTATATGCTTGATGTTTCACTTAAGTGGTATGTTATAACATGTGCTTGATGATTTCCTTATGATTTAGTTTGAGATTGAATTCTAAATTAATATGCTAATGGAGATGATTTCCTATATGTTGGCGATATGTATAATTTCATTATATGTGTGAAAGACATGTGCAAGATGATTTACTTAAGTTGTACGTTATAACATGTGTTAACATGCTCACATGTTTGTATTCCATTTCCAATACTCTTACCTGATTGTTGATGTGGATTCATAATTGTTTGGGACTATACTTAGTCCAGGCAGTCGGTAACCGAGCGAATTCGTGGCTAGCTGGTATTTACCACAAAGGACGCGTCGATGAACGTGAGTCGTGTTTGGAGTTGGCGGCAGTGGTTAGGCCACGCGAAGTGTTTCACGCACTTCATGTCGTTCGACTTGCGATGCGCTCGTGCTAGTCGAGCCCGTCAAGTAACCCGACTGGTCGTTGTATGTTCACCCTGTATGAGTCATAACTGCTTGAACCTAGGGTACTGAACTTACCATTGTAAACCCTGTTAATCATGGTACCTTGATCCACAAAGACTCATGAGCTGGGCATGGTGGTATGGGACACCGTGATCAAGCTGTCGGCCTACGCTGGGGCCACAAACCTCCCCGTAGTGACCAGTGAGCACCTAGTCTCGTGAGCAGATTATGGTGGTATGGGACACTATATTCTTGTTGTCGGCATACACTGATCAGGCGACGAGTCCTTTGTAGTGACCGCGAGCGTATTCTGAGTCTACGGGAGGCGACGACCCTTCAGTAGCAGTAGAGTACAGTAGGCCTGTATTGATAAGGTGATGGGGGAGCGGTGCAACGAGTGCGAGCAACAGCCCTGGCAGCCCTTGCAGTGACCTACAAAATATACATCGTATGAGATTACTAGGAGTGACGATCCTAGACAGGATCTGTGTTGGGATTGATATAAGGGAAGTACCTTAGTTTCCCAATCCTGCTGTTTGAATGGACTAATAACAACTCGAAAATCATATCACCATACCATTGCAAGTGCCTGGAAGATGTGGAGCACTTGAGGGTCGATTGCATGCCGCGGTCGTAAGATGGTGCCGTATGAGGGAGATCGTCGGTGAGGGCATACATCATGTCATGTCATATTGCATTAACAACAGTATTAGGATTGTTTGATTTACTGCTTTACTCTTATCACATGATTGATTTGATAACATGCTAATCTCTGCTCTCTTATCCCACTGAGTTGATCACTCACTCCCACGTTACGGGATGGTGTTTTCGGACACCCACCAGTCCCTATTGTGATTGCAGATGATGGCGCGGTCTGTGAGGCGGAGCTGGATTTGACGATGATGAGGAGGATTCCTCCTTTATGCGTGTTCTGATTGACGGGATTACAGGGAGGTTGATTAGATACCTTGACACTTGTCATTTTATATTTTTAGAATACTCATGTATATCCTTTTGGTTTACTTTTGGAGTATACATGTATGTATATAACCTGGTAACATGTTCACACTCTGGAGACATACAACAGGTTATATATGATATACATACTATCACAGTCTTCCGCTTGCAAATTTAACTGTCTTTGGAGTATGATATGCTGTTCTGGCTTAATCTCACTCATGTTTAATACATTAACACAGACAACATTCAATCATACATATCTATGTTGCATAAATAACATTTTGAAACTCGAGAGTTGGGTTTTTACTCGACCCCCCGATTTTCGAGATGTTACAATGTTGATACCATACAATATGTGATTCTTGAAGGTGTATGTCCCACCTATAAGCCTACCAAATTTCAGCCCCAACTGACCCTATTTTGAGCCTCCAAAAGAGTGGGCCAACATGGGTGTTTAACCAGATTTCTGCTATAATTTCCAGCAATACAGGTTGTTGTAACCCATAATTTTAAAAAAAAATTCTCTGATGGTGGGCTACCTTTCTCGGTCCCACCTTGTTTTAGACTTGATAAGGGAACTTGGCCCCCAATTTCAGAATTTTTAGAGCCCTAGACCCACTCCATTGGGGAGCCCAAATTAGTACAACAACATGAACATTGATGGAATTTTTCTATATTGCTATATTTTTATGTTTGTAGAGATAATTGGGCCTACCCCATTTGGGATTTTGTGTATATCTGTAGGGCCCACCTTGTGATGATCCAAAGGCCACAAGGGGCCATTTTTTTGGGGCCAACCAACTGGACCAGCCATCAATGATGGAGGTCCAGCTGGTGGACGTCCACCACACCATGATGTATGTCTTTCATCCACATCGTCCCTCCATTTTGTGGGGCCTATGTGGGTTGGGTCCACCCAATGTGGAATTCCCATGTGGGGCCCACTTGGGACGTGGGAGCCCACCTTGTTGCATGTGTATGGGGCCCAAACCATCCACACCTTGCACCGTCCAGGCTTGGGATGCCCTTACCCTTTTGGGGCTGCTGCTGAGCCTGCAGTCTAGCAGCAGGCCCACCTTTCTGAGTGCAAAATCCCTATCTCCAAGTTAGTGGGGCCCCTATGATGTATTGATGGACACTATGGGAGTAACTCCCAAGTATTTTGACATGTTCCTGTGCCCCAATAGGCTTAGAAGATTTGGTGGACTAAAAGTCCAGCCATGGTCATTTAAATACACAATGTATGGTTGAGTTTTTGTTGGAATCAAGGGCCTACCACATTGATAAATTGGGTACTTGGACCTCATCTATACCTTAGTATAATTATTTGGGCTTAATTAATGCATGTTTTGGGCCACCTTTGATAACCCTTTGTGGGACCTAATGCATACCAGATTTTGGGGTTTCCTAGTGGCCCCAGGTCAGGCTGGAATGTCTCACCTTGGCCAGCTAAATGATGGGCTAACCTTCCACCATTTGCTGGACTTATGGGCTGAGGAAAAAGTGGATTTAGCCCCTTAAATGCCCACTTAAATGGCTAGTTATTGGTCTGATGTAATGGGACCCATTCCACCTAAAAAAAACTTATTTTGGGCCATGTATTTGTATACGTGAGCTACCCGCTAAGTCCATCTAAATGCTTAGACTCTATGGCCCTTAGGACCTGGGCTTTGGGCCTTAGTTCCCCTCCTTGTGCCATGATTGTTAGAGGTAGTATTGGCCATACTTCCTTATGCCTTTTTTGGGACCTATGTGCATATGGTTTGGACATGGGCCTTGGGCCTTATGTTTATGTGATTTGCCGATTAGATGCCTTGGGGAAATGGTGGTTGAAAGTCCCCATTTGGACCCCTATAGGTCCATTAGTTGCTAAGTGTGGTTGAATGCCCACTTAGTCCTTGGCTAGGCCCGTTTCCATATTATCTAGGCCCTAACTTTGTATGCTTAGTCTCGTGGGTTACCCTATGTAAATGGGCCCCCACTAGAGGTTATATTTCTTATGAAGAATTAGTTAAGTACCTAGACCCTTCATGGTTAGGTAGAGAGTACATCTTCTCATTCATCTCATTGACACCCTTATTCATCTTTATGGCCCACTCTCATATGCATCATGTGCATGCTTGGTTGAGGTACGATTGGCCATGATTTTGGCATTGTGTAGGACATGTTGGTATCTCCCTGAGGGATAGAGTTTACCCTCTTGAGCATGGTGGATTCTTGGGATTGATGCATGGTTGATTGTGTGATTCATACATCTAGCATTGCATAGCATGTGAATATTCTCCCTTGCTTCATCATGGTCGTAACCTCAACAGAGATATTGTGGATGGCCGTGTGTGGACACCGAAAATGATTCTTGAGCATTTGGGGTGCATAGGATATCCCTAGGTGAAAGCCCCTAAACTTCCACAGTACCGAGGGGATGCCTCAACGCCGAGACAAAGTGGAAAACATGAGCACATGAGTTCCTTTATACCTTGAGGTCACGTCTCCCACTGCAACGTGGTTAGTTGGGATGAGGTGTGGCCTTACCCCCCTGAGAGAGAGGGCAACGGCTAGGCTAAGTTTGACCAGCTCGTGAATGGATCCTCTACCATAGAGCCTCGCTATTGATTGGCTGTTTACATGCGGGTAGTGAGGTCTCCTATGCTCGTTTGACTATCCGAATCTTACAGAGCGGCAGCATCCAATAGTGTACTTGTCTTCGGTGGATTCCTTATGATGGAACTGTACTTGATATGTGGATTAGATATGAGGACTAGCATTACTTTACATTGCATTTGCATCGGCTGTATAAGCCTTATATTGCATCGCCTTGGTATGGCTCCCAGTACTCATATATTTCATTGCATAGCCTTGGTACCGCTTACTGCCTTCATAGCTTAGCCTCGGTATGGCTAATAGCATTGGTATCATTCATATTTCCTTCTGCATTCTCCCTTATCTTCTTCTGAGCACCATTGTCACACACCTTACATTGCCGTCTAAGCTTTCTATAAGCTTATGCACAATTGATGCGTGCATGAGATCCTAGGTCAGCGTATTAGCGGAGGATCTATAGATTGGATTGGCATGAGCTGAGGACCTGTTATAGACCTTTCCTTCCCTTCTTCTATATTATGTATTTCCTTTTGAGCCTTGTACTTGTAAAGTTTAAATTCTTAATGGATTTTGTAGTGTGTTCCTTATTTATTTTCTGAGATTTACTTACTATGATCTTGGGTATGCTCAATTGGATTGGAATTGTGATATGAAAATCCTCCTTATAGGATCCCAAGATTAGAACCTGAGCTAAGAACTGAGGATGAGGTACTACGGAGGCTGTTGCGGCTGGAACCGGCTATCGAGTTCCTTATGGGTCCGGTCACTAAGTCTGGGGCGTGACACACCTCTCCTTTAAAAATGTTGGACTTGGCTGGACCCATACCATCGCCTTGTTGAGTTGTTGATTAATGCCCCAACAATGCTCGCTCTCTCTCATTCGCTTCTCTCTTTATCTTTTTTTTTCTAGATGGATGGACGATCACAGACAAAGGTTCTTTTTATAGAGGTTTCAGCTAATTGTTGACGTGAGAAGGGAATCTGGGTTTGTTGAAATAGCTGCTTATTCTCAGTATGATTCCGCACGCCAATTGATAGTAGTTATTTGATTTGAACAATGATCTAGATCAATAGCTCATCTACTCTTAGTACCTTGAGGAGTGGAAAACATTCTGGGGGGCCATCAGATGTGTGGATTTGATCTAGAATTGGAGCTAAGATAGCAAGCAATGGTCCCTGTTTGATCGGAGTAGATGATTAAATCTTTAATAGTATATTTGAGTTCATTGCATATTTCTTCAAACCAACTTCAATGGACATTTTTGATTTATCATATAGATCTTGTGGACAACAAAAATCAAATGTCTAGCAAGCTTTGATTGGTGGTTTTGCGAAAGAAGCTTCTGTATAACGCAGCTAGTTTTTATGAAAGTCGGCAGAGAAAACGTGTTTTTTCTTATTTTTATCACTCCTTCCCTTGTTATAAGGAGTCAGAATCCCCTCTGATGGGGTTTGGATGGATCATATCTGCTAACTAAGCAGATACAAGGAGTTTTGGTGAGAGTATCTCTCTCAAGCATGAATTTCTTATGCGCTGTTACAGCTGCAAAAACTTATTGCTTTTGGTTTGATTATGAGGGACAAGTGGGGTCCACTGTGGTGAGTCATCGATAAATCCACTCCCTTCATTGGTTTTGTAGGGTCATGTTAGGCCATGGGTCCAAATATGAAGCAGGTTAGAGTCTTATCTTAAGGGTTTTCCTATCGAGTGCCGAAACTAATTTAATCTCTATTAACGGTCCATATTCAATGATAGGGGGAAAATTTTGGAAAAAATGTGTAGTCAAGAAAGGTAAATGGTTGGATAAAATTTGATGTTTGATCGATGGTGGAAAAGGCCTGGATCTAAAATTTTACCTTTTGCGTCAAAATGAATGAATTGGTTTTCACGTTCAATGGTGTACGATTATAGATTGGGGTCTAAATTTTGTATGATGTCCTTGTCATGCAAGGCCAAGATGTGTCAAAGTTTGGGTTGTGATGGAAAGTAGGAAGTGGTTAGATCTGAAGATCTAGGTTTATAAGGAGTTGGTAAGCCTGGAAAGGATAATTTCGTGCCTAAGGAAAAGCCTATTAAAGTGGGGACTTCATGTTTCACACTTGATCCATATTATGGGCAATCTAAGTCGTTCATATGAAAGAAAATATCCTACTATGTATACCCACAAGGTTTCTTCACTTGAAGGACACCAAAATCAATGGTTACGGGCTAATTTGTCAATTGGGCCACTTTTACAATGATCTATGGGCTGAAATTCGACGTGTATGTTAATTTATGATACATAAGCATGGTATAAAATTTCACATCAAACAGATCGTGGGAACCATGTGATCTAGAATTCAAGGGTCTAGGTTAATTTTCATAATTATTACTAATATGAGAGTTTTGGGAAATCTAAGGTTTCTATATGGTTATAGGTACATTTTTAAGTAATTCTTACAAAAGGACTTATATCTAAATCATTATGAATAAAGATTCATTCACCAAATTAATTTGGGAATGTACATACATCAAACCACACAATGGATGGTCAGATGACATGTTTAAAATGGGAAAACTTGATGGTTAGTAATCTAGTCATGTATATAGGTGGGTGTATGGTCAGTTTTGTAAACTGATGATTGCAAGTGGGTTTATTAGGACATATGATAATCTTGTCTTAAAATAAATAGTTGGATGACTTGATCTATGGATGAAGATAATTATCAATGGTCAGATTCATGTTGGAGAATAGATGTAAGGTCAAGATACCTATATTGGTATCGTACACATGTACATATTAAGTTAAATTTCATGATAACACTCGAGAACTTTCGATACTCGATTATTGAAAAGTTTGAGGTGTTACACGTTATATAATTTAACTCATTTAGACGAATGTCCCATGACCAGAATTTTACTAGATAATGGAACCATAGAAAACTTATTGCCAAAGAGAATGATGGCTAAACTAGGAAGACTACAGCTGATCTGATCCCTTCTAAGGAAACAATTAGCAATTTTATCAGCCATGTTACTAATACACATGGTGTTGTGCCGGTCGATCTTACAGTAAACACCAAATTTATTTTGGTATCGTTCTTTGAGGTGGACACTTCGTCGAGCTATAATGCCCTGTTAGGAAGAGATTAAAACTATTCTTTTACATCCATCCACTCTTCCCTTAACCAGTTTGTCATTTTTTGGAATCGAAACAAGGTTAATCTCGTATTGGATGATAATAAGCCTTTTTTAGCCTCGTCAAATGACAATGAAGCTTATTACCATGTCAAACAGATAGGGCCCATCAGATTCACTGGGAGAAATAAATATGGATGACCGATAGGTATTTCTGTATAGAAAAACCTGAGTAATATAATTCAAGCTATGACGGTATAGGAAGATGAAACTCAGCCGAGGGGTTTAATCCTCAGTCGGCCAGATACGAGCTGCATCATCGAAGAGTTATCATGTTGTAACAACTAAAGATGTGGTGTGCATGGATGAGTTTGCAGCTGGGATAAAAAGGCTCGAAGAGAGTCTGGAACAAAGCGATGGAGGAATTTTTATAAACTTGGATGAATTGGATGAATAGGCCAGGGAAGATAGTTTTGATATGAAAGATTTACTAGAAGAGGTGGAAGTGTATCGACCGCGGGTCCAAGACCCGCTAGATGAAGTAAACTTAAGGACGGATCAGGATCCGAGGCCCGCATTTATAAGTTACTTGTTACAACCGCCCGAGTGGTATAAAATAATAAAGTTGCTGCAAGAATTCATAGATTTTTTTACTTATGACTATCACGACATGCCAAGGTTGGACAGGTCTTTAGTCGAGTACATGTTACTGACCAAAGAAGGACATCGGCTGTATAAGCAGCCCCCAAGGAGGATGACTGCCGAAGTCACTCTTACCGGTCGTGAACTGCACTCGACCGGTCGTGGAGCTCATGAGCATGATATAATTTGGAGAAAATCTCCTTCTTCTTCATTTCCACTCCGACCTACAACGAGTCGTGGCTCGACCAATCATAGGATTTCTTGTATTTCTTCAAGGTTAGTCTTATTTCATCATTTTTCTTGAAGTTTGATGCTCTCTATGCTTTGATTTGATCATTGTGTAGCTAGATTTCATCTTTTTGTTGGGTTTTTCAAGGGTTTCTTCTCATATTGCTGATCTAGAGAAAACTTATCTTTCTTTTTGTGCATTTCTCTTGCTCTTTGTATATCTTATTGAAGATGGATGCTAGAGGGAAGAAGAAAACATCCCATGGACCATCCTCATCTAGATCTACACCGATAACAAAATGGCACCTTCGGTCATCCGAAGATGATCCTCAAGATGTACGGGATTTACGTGTCCGTAATGTTATCGTTGAGCATACCGCTGATCTCAATCACATTGCTCCATATGGTATTGTCCCTCTTCTTGAATCTGTTGGTTGGACTAACATTTTTCTTTGGGGTGGGCCTGCATACGAGTCAATTGCACAATCAATGGTTGCATGTATCTCAGAATTCTCCCTTGACAATTTAACTTTTTCAATTGATACTAGAGAAGGAAAATTTGAAGTAGACCGTCATTTGATATCGAGTATTATGGATATATCCGTTAATGATGAAGGTACACTGATTCATACTCTATACGATAAACCATCTGAATCAGAAAAACACATGTTAACAAGAGACTTATGCAAAATTGATGCGCAATGGACACACAAAGGGAATGCGCTCCCTTCAAAGTATCTGTTACCTAGATACAGAGTGTTACATCATTTTTTCATTTCAAATCTGTATCCTCAGTCCGGTAATAAAACCGAGTTGACTTCTTTCATGGTTCGTGTATTGTATTTTATTGCTTCTGGTACTATGGTTTGCCTTCCTTCTTTGATATGTCATTTTATCATACAGTTTCGTCTCCATCCGGGTCATAGTGATATTCCGTTTGGTTATCTTATGACTGTGTTAGCCACTCACATGCTTGTCGATAAACCTATTAATGGGCACCAATTCATCATCTTATTTTCAACAATTCCAATCTTAACAAGATGAAGTTGGATTTGCTTCCTGGCCAAGTAAATGAAGGTGGTGTTGGTGGTGATGGTGGTGAAGCCGAAAATGAAGGAGAAGCTGGCGATCTTCCTCAACAGGATGTTAATATGGATGAGTTATTTGATGAGATAGAAACTGATTCCCCAAATGATCCTGATTACGATCCATCAAGTTATGATGCACGCCTTCGTGCATTAGAGGAGAAGGTTGATAACATGAGTGTAGCCCACGATATGCAGTTTAAATATTGTGAAAATATCTTCGTCGCATTAATAATGGCTTACACCAGATTGATCCTACTATCCCTGCTCCCTCCTCTGGATCTGATTAGGAGAATTATCTTTTGGATTGTATAACATTATCTTTTATTTTGGATATTGTATTAACTTGGTTATGACTTGATGATTTTAGTTTATATTTTGAAATATGCTATGTCCTTCCATATTTCTTTCTCATTATCTACTTTTTATTATTCTCTATGTTGTTGTGACTTTCCTATTGTGCCTTTTCCTTGTCATTTTGTGACAAAAAGGGGGAGTAGTATGGTAAAGGGGAGTAGTATGGAAAGGGGGAGTAATTTGTTTGGATTGATTGATTGAGAAGGATATATGAATTGAGAATATGGAGTCATGATGTTTATATGTTGTTTATTGTTTACATGAGAAGTACTCAGGGGGAGTAGAGTAATTTGTATGATATTGCTCTTATCTGTATGGTATGTGTTTTGTCATAAATTTGACACAGGGGGAGATTGTAAGTACTATGATTTCATATCCCTTTGGTTGTCAAATTTTGTGGTGCCAAAACCTATATCTATGTCTTGTATATCTTATGTTTCATGTTTGAGACTATTCATTACTTTAAAACATCGTATTTCAAGACAAGAACTTAAATGAAGAAAGTTTCAAGTCATGGATGAAGAATTTAAGAATAGAAGTCTCCAAGTATGCATGTTCAAGATTCAAAAAAGTACAAGTATAGCAGAAGACTTTGTCAACTCAAGAAAGGATCAAGCTCGAGAAGGCCTACAATAAGATTCATAAATTCTCAAGCTTCTCTTAAGGGTCATCTAAGTGTACAGACTTTCAATGTCCATCCCACTTTTAAGGTTTGTTTGGCCTTAGATTGACCTTAGGATGGGATTTACTGTAGGTCATTCTGGATACATAATTCGTATATTTTAATATGCTTGTTTGGGCTATTCTAAGACCAGTCCTAGGGACTTCAAGATCAGTCCTAGCTCTGCTACGACTAGTCTTAAGTTTTTCAGGACCAGTCCTAGGTTGTTGAAGATTTTCAGATTTTTCTGGTTGTCCTACGACCATTCTTGGACATCCTACGACCAGTCCTGTGAGCAGTACAACTTGTCCTTCGAACCGTCCTAGCCCTTCGACTCAAACTCCAGCAACTAAACTGGGGGTCCTATGACCAGTCGTAGGTATCCCATGACCGGTCGTAGGCTACCCAGGACTAGTCGTGGAATAGCTAATCCTTATCCTGTGAAAATCTTTAAAAATTTTTGAAGCTACGACCAGTCCTAGGATCCTAAGACCAGTCATAGATGGGATTTTTCAAGCTATAAATAGAGCACGAACTTCAAAGTTTTTTAATTCAATTCAACTCAATTCAAACAATCTTTAGGTTATAGTCTGAGATAAGTTTGTGTTTGTTTTTAAGCTACTTTGTGCTCATTTAATATTCCTTTTGCTAGCTTGTTTATTATTTGATTTTGATCTACATTCCAATCTTATTTGAAAAGGGGAATTTCTAATATTCTTTCTTCTTGGATTCAAAATCAAATAAAACTAGCCCTTTTGATTTAAAATTAATTAAACTTAGAACCATTCTTAAAGTGAGTATTGGACTTTGAACGTTGAATCGAACTTCTACTCCGATTGGTTCTACCGGGCTACTTCAAAAGGAGATTCAGGTTTTTTACATTTGTGTAATTTACATTCTTTGGTTTTGTTTGAGATTTGCCAGAAAAATCTCATTGTTTTGGTTATCTGAGGAGAGCCAGAAAACTCAGATTCTGTGGGTTTTTGGATTGTGTAAGCCCGAGATAAAAGACACAATTGTGAAGGTTTTAAGTGAACCTGTGAAACCTATTTTGATAGTGCATGCTAATATCCCCTGTGTGAGGATATTAGGAGTGGAGTAGTATTCTGTGTGGCTATTGGATAACAGTTGGTGTACACACAGGCGAACCACTATATATCGTTGTGGTGGATGTGCTTTATTCTTTAATTCCTTATTCATTTAGTTTTGTGGATTGTATTTGTGGATGATTGTTGTAATCATTTTATTTCAAGCAAGTGTGGGAATGTTGTAATAACTTAGGATTTATTTCTGCAAGTTATTTTGGTCGCTTTGCTTTTTATTCCTCATTGGTTTGTGATACAAAGGACATTCTAGAAATAAGATTGTCCTACCTTAAACCTTTGGTTTTTGGTGTAAGGTTGTCCTTAGAACTGATATAGTATCATTCTCTTAAATCTAGTTTATTGAGATTGATTTTTAATTCAGCATTGTGCTTTATTTCTTTTTTTATTCCGCTGTTATATATTTTATTTGGCATTGCCCTATTCACCCCCCCTCTAGGGCATATAGCTAGGCCCTTTCAAATTCTATTATCCAGTAGACTTTATTGTCTTAGATACTCAACCCATCGTAGATATGAACACTCAAATTCCTATCATTCTTGGTCATCCATTCCTTACTACATCAAATGCAATCATTAATTGTAGGAATGGAATTATGCATTTATCTTTTAAAAATATGACATTGGAGCTCAATATCTTTTTTAACATGAGAAAACAGTCAAAGGATGTTGATGATATCCCCGACATTAACTTGATAGATTCTTTCATGGAAGATAGAGTATTTTTTACTCTATGCTCTAACACTCTAGAGGCGTGCTTGGATCACTCCCCTGATTTAGATGATGACATGATTGGGGAGATGAATGTCATGCTTGATGCTGTGTCGGTACTTGAGGTTAACCGGTGGAGGCCACAATTTGAGAAATTTCCCCAAACCGATGTAGTGCCTATATAGTCTAGCCTCAAAGTACCGAAGATTGACTTAAAACCTTAACCCGTTGATCTTAAATATGTTTATTTAGGTCTAGATGAGACATACCCAGTGGTGATTTCTTCTCACCTTGCGAAAGAATAGGAGAGTGTGCTTATTTCCACTCTCATTAAGCATAAAGGAGCCCTTAGATGGTTGATTACAAACCTTAAGAGAATTGACCCTTTGATTTGTACTCACTACATTCATCTTGAGGATAAGGTAAAGTCCTCCCAACAACCATAACATTGACTAAATCTAAATATGAAAGAAGTAGTTAAGGCTGAGGTACTTAAGTTGTTGGATGTAGGTATCATATACCCTATATCCGACAGTCAATGAGTGAGTCCAACTCAGGTGGTTCCTAAGAAGTCTGGAATCACCATTGTAGCTAATGCCAACAATAAACTTGTGCCAACTAGAGTTACTACTAGTTGGAGAATGTGCATTGACTATAGGAAATTGAATATTGTCATAAGGAAGGACGACTTTCCTTTGCCCTTGATTGAAAAAATTTTGGAAAGGCTAGCTGGTCACTATTACTACTGTTTCCTTGATGGGTACTCGGGCTACAATCAGATAGAGACAGCCCTTGAAGATCAAGAAAAGATAACATTCACATGTCCCTTTAGCACCTTTGCTTATCGAAGGATGACATTCAGATTTTGTAATGCCCCCGCTACTTTTTAGTGATGCATGTTGAGTATATTTTTTGACATGGGGGGGAAATCTTTAGAGGCCTCCACGGATGACTTCTCTATTTTTGGTCCATCCTTCAGCAAGTGATTGGAAAATCTTAAAAGTGTGTTGAAGCACTATGAAGAAAAGAGTTTAGTTTTGAATTGGGAAAATTTTCATTTTATGGTTCCCAAGGGAATAGTGCCTGGACATATAATTTCATTCAACGGAATTGAGGTAAATAAGGAGAAAATTGACCTTATCTCCAACTTACTTCCACCCAAGAGCACACGTGACGTGCGATCCTTCTTAGGACATGCCGAATTTTATAGACGATTCATAAAGGACTTTAGCCACCTCTCTCATCCTTTATGCAATCCACTTCAAAAAGATGAACCATACGAGTGGACTGAGCAATACTAGAAAGCTTTCACTAAGCTCAAGGCTATGTTGACTACCACACCTAACATGCAGCCACCCGATTGGAGCATACCTTTTGAAATTATATACGATGCGTCTGACTATGTTATTAGGGCGGTGTTAGGCCAAAGAAAAGAGAAGAAGTCCTATATAATTCACTATGCGAGTAAAACTTTAAATTCTACCTAAGTGAACTATTCTACTACGGAGAAGGAGCTCTTAGTTGTAGTGTTTACTTTAGATAAATTTAGGTCATACTTGATCGGATCCAAGATCATCATTTACACAAAACATGCGGTGCTAAAGTATCTTCTTTCTAAGAATGATGCTAAGCCCCGCTTGATAAGATGGATCCTTTTACTCCAACAATTCGACATAGAAGTACGAGACAAAAAGGGAGTATAGAACATAATGGCTAACCATATCTCTAGGCTTGATCTTCCTGATTCCCTTGAACCGACATTGATAAACAACATGTTCCCTAATGAACAATTATTTAAAATCTTCCAATTACCTTGGTTTACTGACATTGCGAATTATCTTGCCACAGGTTTCACACCAACATATTGGATTGCACAAGATAAGAAAAAATTCTTCGCCAAGTTACGTAAGTTTTTTTGGATGATCCTTATCTATTTAAATATTGCCCAGACCAAATTCTAAAGATATGTGTGCCAGACAATGAACATCAATGTTATATCCTTTTGTCACTCTCAGGCCTGTGATGGTCACTTTTCTGCTAAAAAGACCACAACTAAAATTCTACAGTGTAGCTTTTACTAGCCCACTATGTTCAAAAATACTGATGAGTTTTGCAAAGCTTATGAGCATTGTCAGAAATTGTGAGGATTATCCCATCAAAATATGATGTCAGTAAACCCAATTCTTACAATTGAAGCATTTGATTGCTGGAGCATTGATTTCATGGGGCCATTCCCCCAATCACTACTAGAAAAATGGGCAAAGGCTATAGATTTAATCTGTAGCCATAGACTTATGGCTACGGTTTTAGTCTGTAGCACGACAGTAGTCGTGGGTGCCGTAACAATAGGTCTAAAACTATGGCTACGGATCTAATCCGTAGCCATAGATTCAAATAGCTATTGATATAATCCGTAACAAATATTTCTGTAGCCAAAAGTATCTACAGCTACGGATATTATTGGTAGCTAAAAGTAGTGTTGGATCTGTAATAATATGCCAAATTTTATAACGGCTACGACTATTAGAATACTAGCTATGGTTAATATTCGTAGCTAATTTGATCATTAAAAAAATTTATATTCATTCATTCAATTACCACCTGCATAATCATTTATTCATTCATTCATTTACAATCATTCAGTCGATTACAATCATTCATTCATTCAATTATAATCATTCAATCGATTACAATCATTCATTCAGTCGATTACAATCACTCAGTCGATTACAATCATTCATTCATTCAATAGTGAATTAATTACAATCCTTCATTCAATCAAAAGAAAGTGAGCATCGAGAGTGTCTTGGTAACCATGGAATCCACACCGATAATAGACTGAGAGGTCAGAGTTTGATTGGAAGGCGACTGCTTGTGACATTTTGGGGTTTGCTGTGTTCTTGAAGGTCATGTCTCAGATTATGATGCCTCGGCCAATGACTCCTACACCAGGAAATGACATTGATTAAATGGTTAGGATATGAAATGATATTGATTAAATGGCTAGGACTAACTGATGACTAATGATATACTTGTTGGTTTTGTTGTCTGCATGGTCAACTTTTCAAATTAATCAAGCTTTGAGACATCTGAAAGGGAAAGGTACTGGAGGCTTCCGTACTCATCTCTAATAAACATGCACACCATTACTTTGGAGACAACTTTCAGATAGTATTAATCTCTTAATAAGCAATTGCATAAGTGAAATTAAAAATAATATCTTCATCTCTTTTTTGTAAGGTAAAAAAATAATCAGAAATTTATATTCTCTAGAGCTCACAACTATTTATATTGACCAATGAATATGTCTATATTAGAATCAAGTACTTGCACCTTTGTTTTCTTGATAACCTCAGGGAACAAAAGTAGATGCAACACTTACAGCCAAACAATAGAAGGTCAGTCTCCTAGTTAGTTTCCATTATAGAAGGATTTAGGAAAATCAATTCCTCAGACAATCCACATAGTTCATTACTTCATTTTTTGCAATTTTCTCTAGGATAATTTTAAGTATTGGTGGAGATCCTCTTAGCAAATCAAATGCATCGAACACACATATCTTATGCATACTATTTACTGTTTAAGGAATAATGCATTGAGTTGCTCTTGCATTTAACAAAATAATTTGAAGTACATCCGGGTAAACCTAGCAACACGATGATAGGTAATATACAAAATTTTTTCATTGAACAAGCTATTGAAGTTTAGAGTTAAGATCTTCAGAGTTATATAGGGTAAGAACTAAGTTGCATGATCATTCTAACCAAGTTTTGCTCCTTCATCGAATTGCATTTCCAAACTCACACTCCCACTTCTGAGCCATTTACGCATGCTAACATTAACAGATGCCTCCCACTCCCGCACCTGAATCATTTGCGGCTTCACTTCACATTTCATTCAATTATCAGTAGGTTTTTCATGTATTGCAAGACACATGAATTGGCTATTCATTAGCCAAAGAGATACCCTCTGGTGTGTCTCTTTGTATCATACAAGCTCTTCTCATTTTTTCCTCTTTGGTTTCCTTCTTTTCAAAAATGTTATATGGAGATGAATTAGAAGTGGCTAGAAGACCCTAACAACAAATCAAACATGTCATCTGGAGTTAGAAGAATCATACCACCAAGAACCAACTCAACATCTAGTCTACCACTTTTTGATGCCGCCTCCCAAGCTTCACAGAGCTTCAAAATACACACATTCACACTCAAATGCGCACACACACACACACACACACACACACACACACAAAAGATAGAAAGAAAAGAAAAGGAATGCTGAACAATTTGCTTTGCTCCAACTATAAGTTGTGGCAACTCATCCACTATACATGTGGCACACAAGCACCCAACCAGGCCCATCAAAATTGTGAAATGGAAGGTTCAAAAAGATTATGGTCTCGGGTCCAAATTTGGTTGGCAAGATTTAGACAGTTCAAGTGTTCCGAGAGACCCATGATTCAGGTAGTCCAGAATCAGCATGGATGTATGCTACGTGTTCATCATTAAGTTACCACAACCTAGTGGTGACAATCAGACAATGTACTCTTGGCCCATTGTGGTTAGAGCCAAGGTGTGTTGTATCGGCAGTTATGTAACAACAACGGTGAAATCTAAAGGCACCTTTCATTAACATCCAACTATCCTGACATTCACTCCAATACCAGAACATCCACTGTAAGTACGTTTGATTGATGCAAGCTTATAATTCTTTGTGAATTAATTATTTATATTATGCACTAGGCAACCTTTATAACTAGGAATTATTTCAATGTTTATGAAATCATTGATATTGATTGAACCTTCTACAAGTATATTACCCTTCCATTTTTCAATAAAAACATGTTTCTCACAAGTGGCTATTTCATCCCCCATTGAGCAATCAGATCTATTCTACCCGGAGATTGGGTGTGTTCATTAATGGTAGAGAAACCTAGTGATGAATTTATGCATACTGTCTTTCTTCTTGTCGAACCACAAAACTAGCCATTCTAATCCCAAAGTACTTGGTAATGACAATTAAGAATTTCTGTAATTTTGTTAAATATGCAAAAATTAGAAGCATTCAGGTGTATTATTAGTACTAGTTCTTTCATGAGAAAAAAACTTACAGCAGGGCTGTTATCCATTTCTATGAACACTGCTTGCATCTTGCCATAGATTTTCGAGTTGCTATCTTGCTTTTTTATGCCTTCCTTTGCAGTCTTTAGCAGCTTCTTGTGAATTAGCTGCACATCACCAATATCCAATTACATTAGTAAAAAACTACATCAGTCTTTTAATCAATAATGCAACAACAAAATCTTTAGAAATCCTTCAGTTAACCTGTCTTTCTAAAATAGAAAGGCTTTTGGGCCACCGCATTTAGACAATGGGACCCTCTTACTGAGCAGCTTGGATCTCACAAATGTGTGGCAGATTGGCATGTAGAAGCCATGAGCCCCTTATAAGGTTCACTTACATAGTGTCCATAAAAATCAATCCTAGCCATTAAGACACTCAAAACCAAGAAGACGAAACACAGAGTGAGAGAGGGCATCAGTATACACATCCAGGAGAAAAGATCACCGTCCATGACATGGGCTTCAAGGACCAATGAAAAGAACTCCTGAAATTAAATGAAATCTAATTGTGCGTTCGAAAAGAAAAATAGTTGTTTTGATAACTGGGCAAGCTTTAAAGCACTCAACCAAGTCAATGAATCTTATCCGCCTTTCTTTTGAACCATTTTCAATATTTCTAGTGTAGGGTGCTTTTGGTTGCACTAAATATCATGAAATTTCTTGGTTAATCAGTCTAATTAGATGAAAAGTATCATGAAATTTCATGATATTTGGTGCAGCCAAATGCAAGCTTAGCTAGAGTAATTTATGCATAAAAATTGATTGGCTCGCTACCTGTATGATTTCAGAATTAATTCTGATTTTTTAAATGGTTAAAACTGGTATGTACATCTATACAGCTGAAGATAAGCATATGAAAGAGGAATTCACTATACACATGTAAGAGATCTTGGCCATTCACCAGGCGTCACAAGACAAGTTCACTCATCAGGTATGCCACATGTGCATGCTGGATATAGATGATTGGAACTGTCTGTCAACCAAGGCAAATCATTAACCAAAATCTTGCACATGTGAGCAATGCTTGCACTTTTCTCCCAAATCTCCACTTTAATCAGCCTTACTATGAACCTTCCCAGCATTTCTATATGTTCAAACAGCAGAAGAATTCTACCTTGCATAGACAATGCAAAAAGATGTCCTTAGAGAACCATGAATCACCCAATATCACCGATGTGCCTTTCTCAAAACCAACTGTGTTTGCATGGTCCTTATGAAACCCATATGGAAAAGATTGGATTTCATCTTTTCAATAAATTAATTAAAACAGACTCATATAGAAAAAGCTATTTTACAAAATCTTTTCTGAGATAACATATCTTTAATTGAAGAAATAGACAAAGAACAACTATGAGATCCAAATCGATGGGAAGCACACCATCAACAAATTGAAGCAAGAAATTTTCTAAAACTGAAACAAGAATCTCAAATCTCATTTACCTGTTTCTGAAAGCATAGGACATAAAATACCTCAAGCCGATTTCATCAATTCCTCATTAAATGGAACAAAATTGGGCTTTCCCTGTGTAGTACCAAAACTGTAAGAAACAAATACTTTTCCTCAGTTCGCTGATCATATGTTCAAAGTTAGTACAGGAAGCAAAAGTAGAATTAAAAACAAGACCTTCTTGAAATGGTCAAAATCACAAAGTAGAATGGCCACTGCTGCCAGCAGAGTAGGAGCCACTACCAATAGAGCAACCATACACCCTACAATCTGGAAATTCAAAAATCATAAAGAATTCGCATTTGAAAATTATTAAAAATAAAAAACCAACCATTGATAACAAATACACAATCCCAACAAATCAAAAACCCAAATTCTGAAATGGTAGTTTGATTGTTGAGTTCTCAAGGCCTATTAGAATAATGGATTCCAATTGCAAAAGTTGCAGTGTATCTCCACCAGAAATCCCACAGTTTCTACTGTTGGGACTGGATAATATGATACTTGTATTCATCCAATCCTTTGCCCATTTACAAATGCCGAATGGAATTTGCACGGAACAAGTGCAAATCCAGACCCCGAGACCTTAATGTTGAAATGTAGTTTATCTACCATTGAGCTAAAAAAGGAAGGAGAAATCAATAATATTCCACAATTCCATAATTAACATTAGCCAATTTATAACAATCTATGGCAGTGTGATTAGTAATGAGCCATATAGAGCATCTTGACTGATTATAAGAAAGAAGTTAGTCTCAGTATGTTACTGACAACCCCACTACATCACCCTTCATTTCTTATTAGATATTAAGCTATTAATAATCGCGAAACCATATGCTAGTCCATTAGTGATGCAATTGTATGATTCATATATGGTATTTACGAAGAGAAGTTGTGCAATCACCATCCTTAGCTGAACATATGCATAGCAACCATGGGTCATTGGTTTGTATAGGGTCCTTATCCTAACTATTGATCTGATGGGCCCGGCAGTGGATGGACTGTCCTAAAATCACCAAACCATTAGGTGCACGAGAATCTCTCCACACCCATATCACAGATTGATAAAATTACACCTACATAAAGCCTACAAAACAAACCTATGGCTTGGCAATGCAAAATAAAGCACAAGAATCTCTCCACACCCATATCACAGATTGAGAAAACTACACCTACATAAAGCCTACAAAACAAACCTATAGTTGGCAATGGAAAATAGCCAAATGTTGGCTGGTACAAGAGAGAATTATAAGTTCATGTTCACTGGCCATTGTATCATTTCTTAACGTGCATAATTCCTCACACGTGGGGCCCATTGTTTAACAATCCAAACCATTGACCGATGGCCCACCATGGATTCAAGATGCCCAAGAAATCTTCCAGATAGGAAGATCATAACCAATCATCATGGTGGCTCCAAGAAGATAAGGTTTGTATTCAGTGGAATGATAGGCCGACCAATAGCTAGGATCTTCCAATCTAGGAGGTTTTGGATGATCCCCAACCCATGTCAGGCCTAACAGAATAACTGGTCAGATCACCAAACCAATGGGTGCACATGCACAGAATCCAGTGTTCAAGAGCTTATAATTACTCAATTGCCAATGGAGTTTGGAGAGTAGCAGCCCCCATCCTTCACCCAATCACCCTGGCAAACTTCCTTTTTTTTCCCAAATCACTTCCTTAATCTCTTCCATCTACACAGGCAATGGAGCAGACAAACCCAAATTCCCATTTTGACCCTGGTAGATCCCATTCATTCCAAAAGTGCCCTGAGCAGCCTTCTTAGGCATAGTTGGGTCAACAAACAAACCCAAATTTTCATTTTGACCCTGGTAGATCCCACTCATTCCAAAAATTCCCACACCCTTCAAATTCTTTTCAGGGTTTCTTTCATCATCACTGATCTATTGAAATCCTTCCAGCTCAACGTCAAGCCCTTGCTCATCATTCAAAAGAACCCTGGATAACCCTTCAATGCTTTCAATTTCTCTGCTCAATTCATCCACTAAGTCTCTCTGATCATCACTAACAACCAGATGATCAATGCTGGCACCATTTTCGGCAGCTTGAATGCTTGGAAATGGCTCCCGAGCATCGGCCAAAGCTCTGGATTGAATACCATTCTCTGAAAAGCTTACCTTTTTTATTGATTTGGAAGGAGTCTCTTGCATTTTCGTTGTCATGCCATTAACGTACTGCAATAGCTAAATCAGTTCACTGTTTATTGCCCTTTTCCCTTCCCAAATCATTGAGTCATTGCCTTGAATGGATTCGAGCTTTTGGAGCAGACTGGTAACTTTCTACGAGAGGGCATCAGGTTTGTGGAGTTGGGTCTTGTCTAAGAGAGGATTTGAGTGAAACAAGATTAGATTTGATAGAGGTAAGGTGTTTGAGCTGTCTGAGGGTTTGGGATCGACGGGCATGGAAAGCTCAAAAATGGGTTTAGATGGTGCGAGCGGCGACGTCTCGGAGAGAGAGAGGAGGTGAATGAGAATGAGGAGGAGGATAGATGTGGTGGAGAGAGGATTCAAGGGCCATGACACGACGGAGGAGGGATTGAAGGAAAAGGAGAGATTGGGTTTGTCATGGTTGTTTTAGGGGGTGGGGAAAATAGGGAGAGGGAAAACCCTGAGAACCCTATTCTGGGGTTTTGAGAGAGATAGAAGGCACCTGTTTTGGGGTTTTAAGAGAGAGACAGAAGGCAAATCGAGAGAGGGCGATGGAAAGGGCAGACGCAAATGATACGTGGATTTTGGGAGGTCCGCGCGTGGGAGAAAAGGGTGAACGCAATAGATTTCATTTTAGGGGGAGGACGTGTGATGGACGACACTTTAAGAGTGTCTGGTTTTAGGACCGTGGGGCCCACTGTGATATATGTTATTTATCCTGTAACATCCCGAAAATCGGGGGTCGGGTAGAAACCCAACTCCCGAGTTCCAAAATGTTATTTATGCAACATAGATAATATTAAATGCATGTTGTCTGTAAACAGGCATTAAACAAGATTTGGATTAAGCCCAAACAACATATCATACTCTAGGGACAGATAAATTAGCAAGCGGAAGACTTTGATAGTATGTATAACATACCTAACTGTTGTATGTCTCCAGAGTGTGAACATGTTACTAGGTTAAATACATACATGTATACTTCATAAGTAAACAAAAAAAATATACATGAGTGCTCTAAAAATAGAAAATGACAAGTGTCAAGGCATATAATCAACCTCCCTCTAATCCCGTCGATCAGAACATGCATAAAGGAGGGATCCTCCTCCTCATCATCAAGTTCTGCTCCGCTTCACAAGCAGCGCCATCATCTGCAACTAAAATAGGGACTGCTGGGTGTCCAGAACACCATCCCGTAACGTGGGAGTGAGTGATCAACTCAGTAGGATAAGAGAGTAAAGATTAGCATGTTATCAAATCAATCACACGTTAATAGTAAAGCAAACAATCAAACATTCCTAGATACTGTTGTTAATGCATGCATGAAATGACATGATGGATGCCCTCACCGACATTCTCCCTCATGCAGCACCATCTGCGTCCGCGGCATGCTTACGTACTGTTCAGTGCTCCACATCTTCCAGGCACATGCAATGCGATGTGGATATGATTACCAAGTTGTTATTAGTCCATTCATTCAGCCGTATTGGGAAACTAAGGTACTTTCCTTATTAATCCCAACACAGATCCTGTCTAAGGTCGTCACTCCTAGAAATCACATACGATATTACATTTATAGGTCGCTGCAAGGGCTGTTAGGGCTATTGCTCGCACTCGTTGCACCACTCCCCCCATCACCTTATCAATACAGGCCTAATTATCCTTAAGACTGCATCAGGACTCGTCGCCCTCATACGATGTTAGGATAAACTCAAGGTCACTACAAAGGGCTCATCACCAATCAGTGTAGGCTGACAGCAATAATATAGTGTCCCATACCACCATAATCTGCTCAGAGTAGGGTGCTCACTGGTCACTACGGGGAGGTTTGTGGCCCCAGCGTAGGCCGACAGCTCGACCACAGTGTCCCATACCACCATGCTCGGCTCATGAGTCTTTATGGATCAAGGTACCATGGTTAACAGGGTTTCCAATGGTAAGTTCAGTACCTTAGGTTCAAGCAGTTATGACTCATACAGGGTGAATATACAATGGCCAGTCGGGTTACTCGATGGGCTAGACTAGTGCGAGCGCATCTCAAGCTGAACGACATGAAGTGCATGAAACACTTTGTGTGGCCTAACCACTGCCGCCAACCCAAAACACGACTCGCGTTCATCGACGCGTCCTTCGTGGCAAATAGAAACCAACCACGAATTCGATCCATTACCGACTGCCTGGACTAGGTCATAGCCCCAAACATTTGTAAACAACATCAGTAAGCATATGAGAGTAGTAGAAATGAATATTAACAATACAAGCATGTTGACACGTGTTATAACATACAACTTAAGCAAATAATCCCACACATGCATTTCATATAAACAATGAAATCAATACATATAGCCAACATGATGGAAATCGTTTACATCAGCATATTACTTAAGAATTCAATCTCAAAACTCATACACAACACCATTTACTCAATACATACTAATACAAACATTTATACAAACACTTAGACTACAGACTTTAGTCTACATAGCGTATGTCGACTCAAAGTGCGCTTAAGGGCGAATCTCTTCACCAAACTAATCATGCATGCATTCCTAATATTCTAACACGATAAATAGCCATGGCAATTATTTCAAAAAAATACGGACGTATACTGTATTTCCTATAAATACCCAAAATGCCCTAAATCTCATATTTCCCGTATGTATACGAAATGGAAAACGGACAGCATGTTCTACATGTCAAATGGCATTTCCGTCGATAATCTACTATTAAACGACATTGAAAGCTTTGAAATCAGTCAATCAAAGCATCTAAAATCCTCACCTTGTGTCGTAGAAGTGTATCGATTCGAATCGAACATCAACGCTTCATCAACGGTGTACAGGTAACCAAATGCACAAGATACATAAGCTACATCGTTAATGAATCGAAGGAAACCCCAAATCAGTAAGTGGTTAGGGTTTTTCTTACCTAGGAGTGCGTTGAAATTGCCGGGAAAGTAATTGGAGTGCGGTGCTTTGGCACGTGCAAAAGCTGGTGCAGGTGGCAGGAGAATCTCTCCCACACTCACTCACAATCTCTCACTTTCTCTCTCTCTTTTCCTAGGGTTTCAAGAAAATTCGGATGGGAGGGTTGTGAGAGGGTTTAAAGCCCTTATATAGGCTAAAACCTTCCCAATTTAGGCTTGGGAACAAAGTTTACTTGAGGTATAACCAAATCGGGGCTGTTCTAGTCCAAAAGAGTGTTTCTGGAGGTCCCCTGGCCGAACGCGGTCGGACTTAAGCTTATGCATACTGGATGTTGCTCACACGAAGTTTTCAGACCGGTAGAGTTCGCAGATCGCACGTGGTGGTCCAGTTTCAGTTCAGCAGTCATCGTACCTAGATCAAGTCTACAAGTCTCATGATATGAAAGAGAAATTTTTCCTGATCCGAGGGTGAAATTTGGCTGAATTTTGACGGTCAAAATGCTTAATAATAATGCGCTAAGTCACGTGCCAGATTTTGAATTAAATTTCCAAATCTTACCCATTTCTCACTCTCTTCACTCCAGGCTCAATGAAATAGCCTCTGAACGTCGGTTGGACTTGATTTTTGAAATGATTGTCAAGTCCAGCTAAGCAGTCATAATGGTCTAAGATTGTAAGTATCGGACTTTCGACGTGCGGTATAGATCCAATACAAAGTTTCAAAGGGTTCCTAGGAACAAACCGGTTTATAGTTTGATCCTGAATTTCTAGGTAACATAGTGTTAGCAGTCCTACTAATTTTGGGTCTTATAGTTTATATTTAAAGTGATCAAAGTTAATTTTACTGAGTATTCAGTTTGGTACTTAACCAAATTCTACCCTAATAGGGCAGAATACGGTCCTAGGGCCATTCTATGCCCCATTTTGGAAACTTCTAGTTATCATATTATTTTTATTATTTTTTTAGAACTTTATCATCAAGTTTACCCTAACTCCACCAAATTTCATAATATTTTGAGTTGTAGAAAAATTTTAAAAATTCCAGAAGCAACAGCTGTCCAACAAGTAATTATCGGATAGTTTCTCACAATGACCTATTTTAAACTATATTAAATATTTTATTATATTTTTCACATATGTTTATATAAACCTAGACTCATTTAGATTCAATTTAGTTTTTGAATCACCTAAATCGGAGTTATAACGAAGAAGAGATGATTTTTCAAAGTTGGAAGATACGCGCATGAAAAAGTGCAGAAACCGGCCTGCCAGACCGTTGTACGGACGGGTTCGGCGATCCCATCGCCGCTCGCTGATCTGTTTGGGATGATTTTACCGTCTGATATTTGAAATGGGTGTATTTTAGAACCTGAGATGAGTTATTTGACATGCAATATATGATTTTAGGGTAGGAGAAGCTGATCTATCCAAATAGCCTACTTATTTCATGAGATTACAAAAGTTTAATAGTTAAAAATATTTTTTATTTATTTATTTACTATTCATGGTACTTTTTAGTTTAAGTATTGATTAACATCACCTAAACTTTAAGATTTATGTCTAATATGAAAGCTCCTAGAAACTTTTGAAGGATAAAGTAGTGAAAGGTGAGATTTTCAAAGGAAATAGGGATTTGAGACTTTTGGATTGAGTTTTGAGAAGTTAATCAGGTGTTAGGATTGACCCATTGCCTAAGGACGTCTAAACCCAGGTTGGCAAAAATCTGGGGTATTACATATCCACTCCATCCATTAATTTTAAAGTATCATTTTAAGGTTGGTGCAAAAAATGAATCAAATCGAAGCCATAAGCAGACCACACAACATATGAACAATAGAAATTTAATTTTTATTATTTCTTATGGTGTGGTCCATTTAGACCTTCAATCTATATAATTTTTGGGCTTATTCACTGAAATTATAAATATGAATTTATAGGCGGCTTAGATCAAACACATATATTCTAATGGGCCCCATGGAGCCTCTTAAGCACCGTCAATCTCTAATAATGTTCCAGTGAGGATACAGGTTTTATCTAATGATTAATTAGGTTTTATCTACAGATTAAATCTGTAATAAAATTGTAACAGATTTAATTCGTAGCTAAAAGCTTTCAACATTTGTAGCCTTTGCTCAATTTTTTGGTAGTGAATCCTTTGGAAATATTTATATTTTGTTAACAGTAGACTATGTCCCAAAGTGGGTTGAAGCGATCATGTGTTGGAATAATGATCATCGAATGGTCATTCGATTCTTCAAAGAAAATATTCTTTCCTGGTTTGGAACGCCTCGAACCATCATTAGTGATGGAGGGTTACACTTTTGTAATAGGCTATTTAAGAACTTAATAAAGAAATATGACATCTCTCACAAAGTGAGCACTTCGTACCACCCGCAGACAAGTGGGCAAGCCAATATTTCCTACAGAGAAATTAAGCAAATTCTGAAAAAAAAAAAAAAAATAGTTAACCCTGACCGTAAGAATTGGTTAATTTTCTTGACCGATACTTTATGAGCTTACCATACAGGTTTTAAGACCCCCATTGGAATGTCTCCCTTTAGACTCATCTATGGGAAGGCTTGCCACTTGCCTGTAGAGCTGAATATAGAGCCTACTAGGCAATTAAAAATTTAAATTTTAACTTGGACAACACTAGCTCTCTACGAAAACTTCAATTGAATGAACTCGAGGAAATTTAGAACGATGCATACAAGAACTCGAGAATTTACAAGGACAGGATGAAGGTGTTCTAAGATCAAAACATCCTTTAGAAATCATTCACACCTGGTCAAAAAATCCTAATGTACAATTCTTGGTTACATATTTTTCTGGGTAAGTTTCAATCTCGTTGGACCGGTAAGGTCTATCATCATGAGGCCATCAAGATAAAGAATCTAATGAATAACAATGATTTCAAAGTAAACTGACATCGTCTTAAGCCATTTATTGAGAAGTTTGATCCAGAGGACACGTCCTTACCTCTGATTGATCCTGTGTATTAGGATTGACCTCCTAGCCTGATGGAGGTGTAGTTGATTTATTGTTTTCATAAGATTTAGGATTAGGATAGTTTGTTTTTTTTTTTAATAAGTTTGGTCTTCATGCTAACCCATCTACATGTTGAGAACTTTGGAAAAGCTTCAATTCTCCGTCTTCAGGTACTAACTTTCCATCACTTCTCCTTTCCTTTCGTTATCTCATGTGCATTGTATGCTTATATCTTTTACAATGAGGACAATGTAGATTTTAGGCTAGGGTGTGGATTAGGTAAACTAATTAGTATTTTTCTGGTGTCATTGAGAAAAAATTTTGAAAATTTTCAATTTCTCAAATTAAAAACCTATTCGGAAAGTGATAGCTTGTGTACTTAAGAATGCTTTGAGTATGATGATAAGATAGAGATTGAGTTTTGAATTGTTAGAGTTTGATCAACCGAGTAGATTATCATCTAAGTTCTTACAAATAATTGATTAAGAGAAAGTTTAAATATCATATTGATCTAAATCACAAGACACATTCAATTCACTTTCTATGAATAATGCTAGAATTCTGAATTGTTAGTAACTGAATCAGTGATAGATGTTGAGAATTAAGTTTGGAGAATTTTATCCACCTTATAAAGATGAAAAGAACTAGTTAAAAAACCAAAGATATCGATAAAAAGGTCATGTGTGATGAAAAGACTAGAAAAGAATGAAAAGTCTAAAAAGAATGAAGATGAAATGAATGAAAGGAATGAATAAATAAAAATATCGATGATATAAAATAAAAAAACTAGATTAGATATCTATGTTGGGGCTAAGGGAATGGACCATCATAAACGTTACAAGCCATGAATTAGATATCTATACTTAGGATTTTCCCCTAATGAAGATAGGAAAATGAGGAATTAGAAACCCATATTTAGGTTCCCAATTAAACTTACTAGTCGTGGAATTTAGGAACTACGAGTCTAAGTACCCTCAGGACAAATCCACAAAATCCTGAATGAACTTGTTCTAAACTAAGAGTCATACTTAAATAAGGTCACAATCAAGAAGAACAAGTCTTCCATATAAAAATAGTGATTTCCTAATTTTTTCAAAATTTTTGACTATTTCAATGGAATTCTGACATGTTACAAAACCTCCACTAGTTATAGTAGGTGGAAGAAGTACTAGAAATTTCATAAAAAAATTTGTAGCTCACTTAAGCCCTCATAAATCTTCCCCTAAATTTTCAACCCAATAAGATCTATACAAAATTCTATAAAAATCCGACAATAACAAAAATTCATAGAGGAGCTATTGCTGGATAACAAGCTTTTATGCATTTCATAAGGGTGAAACAACCCCCAAACCATGGGATAATACCTCAGAAATTTTTTTGTAACTTCAGGAATAAGTCAAGAGCAAAAGGCCCAAATTTTGAATAAATTGGACATACGAACTAGAAACTAAAATTTTAAGAGTGCATGGTTGTCTAAAGAACTTACACTCTCAACACAAATAAGGGATAAACAAAATGACATCACACTTGGATTTTTTTTCCTTAAGGTACTAGGAACCACTCTGATTAACATCCATGTCTACATAAGATATGGCCCCCAAGCGAAAGGTTACTCGAACAAACTCCGTACCTCCAGAACGTGCAACTGAGAATGGCGCTGCTCAGGAAATGCTTATGGGAGAGTCAACCCCATCTCTATCAGCAACCCATAAAGAAGCTACACTCCTGGGACCACCCTTAGTACTGGCACTGTCACACCCCAAACTCAGAAATTGGGCTCACGGAATTCCCATCACAGAATCCAGCACCGAAAACCTCTGTAGTACCCCATTCTCGGCTCCCAGCACCCATATGCCAGATTCCAATCCTGGGATCCTACAAGGAGGATTTTGTAACGCCCTGGAAAAATCTGTACTGAAACTCAAGTACTAACTCGACCAGAAATCACGTAGGATTAATTCCTTTAGAAAATAAGCGTAAGTTAGCTAGCGCAACGCTAGAGTAGCTGTGAAATAGTCCCTGATCACTTTAAATACATTCTACAAAATCCAAAACTTGTAGAATTCATGACGCTATAACATCCTGAAACCTTGGATCAAACTCTAAACCGGTTTGTTCTCAGGACCCCTTTGAAACTTTGTATTGGATATAGACCGCGCGTCGAAAGTCCAATACTTACAATCTTAGACCGTTATGACTGCTTAGCTGGACTTGACAATCATTTCGAAAATCAAGCCCAACCGATGTTCAGAGGCTATTTCATTGAGCCTAGAGTGAAGAGAGTGAGAATAGGGTTAGATTTAAAAATTTAAATCCAAATCTGGCACGTGACTTGACACTTTATTATTAAGCGTTCTGACCATCAGAATTCAGCCAAATTACACCCTCGGATCAAGAAAAATTTCTCTTTCATATCATGAGACTTATAGACCTGATCTAGGTGCGATGACCGCTGAACTGAAACTGGACCGCCACATGCGATCTACGAACTCTACTGGTCTGAAAACTTCGTGTGAGCAACATCCACTGCCATGAGCTTAAGTCTGATCGCGTTCGGCCAGGGGACCTCCCGAAATGCCTTTTTGAACCAGAACAGCCCCGATTTGGTTATACCTTAAGTAAATTTTATTCCCAAGCCTAATTTGGGAAGAAATTAGCTTATAAAAGGGCTGTAAACCCTCACTTCTCTCACCCATCCGAATTTGCTAGAAACCCTAGCAAGAGTGTGAGAAAAAGTGAGAGTTTGTGAGAGAGAGTGGGAGTGATTTTCCTGCCACCTGTACTACCTGCTACACATATTTAAGCAACGCATCTCAATCACTTTTCCGGTGATTTCGCCGCATTTCTAGGTAAGAAAAGACCCTAACTACTTGTTGATTTAAGGTTCCATCGATTCCTTAGCGATGTAGCTTACGAATCTTGTGTATTAGGTTGTCTGTTCACCGTAGACGAAGCGTATACGCTCCGTTCGAAACGATACACCTTTAGGGAAAAAGGTGAGGATTTTAGACGCTTTGATTGGCTGTTTTCAACGCTTTCAATGTCGTTTAATAGTAGATTATCGACGATAATGCCGTTTGATATGTACAACATGCTATCCGTTTTCTGTTTCATAAACGTACAGGAAATATGAGATTTAGGGCATTTTAGTCATTTGTAGGAAATACTGTTTGCATCCATATTTTGCTGATATGATTGACATGGCTTTTTGTCGCCTTAGGATATTAGGAATGCGTGCATAATCAGTTTGGTGAAGAGATTCGCCCAAAGGCGCACTTTGAGTCGACATACACTATGTAGACTTAAGTGTGTAGACTAAGTGTTTGTATGAATGTTTGTATTAGTATGTATTGAGTATATGGTGTTATGAAATAGTTTTGAGATTGAATTCTCAAGTAATATGCTGATGTAAATGATTTCCTTCATGTTGGCTATATGTATGATTTCATTATATGTAAGAAATGCATGTGCTAGGTGATTTACTTAAGTTGTATGTCATAACATGTGTTAACATGCTCACATAGTGGTAATGCATTTCTGTTACTCTTATATGATTGATGAAGTGGATTCACAAATGTTTGAGACTATACCTAGTCCAGGCAGTCGGTAACTGAGTAAATTCGTGGTTGGCTTATCTTTGCCACGAACGACGCGTCGATGAACGCGAGTCTTGTTTTGAGTTGGTGGCAGTGCTTAGGCCACGCGAAGTGTTTCATGCACTTCATGTCGTTTGACTTGCGATGCGCTCGTACTAGTCGAGCTCTTCAAGTAACCCGACTGGCCATTGTATGTTCACCCTGGATGAATCATAACTGCTTGAACTTAGGGTACTGAACTTACCATTCGAAACCCTGTTAACCATGGTACCTTGATCCACAAAGACTCATGAGCCGGGCATGGTGGTATGGGACACCGTGGTCGAGCTGTCCGCCTACGCTGGGGCCACAAACCTCCCCGTAGTGACCAGTGAGCACCTATGACTCGTGAGCAAATTATGGTGGTATGGGACACTATATTATTACTGTCGGCCTACACTGATCAGGTGACGAGCCCTTTGCAGTGACCGCGAGCATATTTTGAGTCTACGGGAGGCGACGACCCTTCCGTAGCAATGAGAGTACATTAGGCCTGTATTGATAAGGTGATGGGGGAACGGTGCAACGAGTGTGAGCAACAGCCCTGACAGCCCTTGCAGCGACCTACAAATATAACATCGTATGAGATTACTAGGAGTGACGACCCTAGACAGGATCTGTGTTAGGATTGATATAAGTAAGGTACCTTAGTTTCCCAATACTACTGTATGAATGGACTAATAATAACTCGGTAATCATATCACCATCACATTGCATGTGCCTGGAAGATGTGGAGCACTGTGGGAAGAAAGCATGCCACGGGCGTAAGATGGTGCCGTATGAGGGCATCCATCATGTCATGTCATATTGCATTAACAATAGTATTTAGGAATGTTTGATTAATTGCTTTACTATTATCGCATGATTGATTTGAGAACATGCTAATCTCTGCTCTATTATTCCACTGAGTTAATCACTCACTCCCACATTACGGGATGATGTTTGCAATACCCACCAGACCCTGTCTTAGATGTAGGTGAGGCAGCGATTTAGGAGGCAGAGCCGGATTATGATGAGGACCAGGACGAGTTCTCATATATGCAGTTTCACGACGGCTTTGCATAGGTGGCCTGGATTGGCGGGACATACTAGTTGGACTTCTTACATTTTGATTTTGTTTTATTACATGTATATGAGACTCAGAGATGTATTCATACTTTGGAGACAGCCGAGATTTATTTTGTTTTCCATACAGTGATATATATATTCTTCAGTCTTCCGCTTGCTTTTATCACTGAATCTGGAGTATGGATTGCAGTTTTGGTATAATTTTGCTCATGCGAATGCTTTAACTCAGACAACAGGGAATCATAATCATATTTGTTGCATAAGTGACGGTCTGAAATTCGGGAGTCGGGTTTATACACGACCCCCGATTTTCAGGGTGTTACAGATTTTTAGTAAGATTTTTTTTTTGGTAAAGGAGCATAACCACAAGCATAACTAAGTCACAAAACAACATCACCATATATCCACTATAATAAATCATTGATTACAATGCTGAAAGGAAATACACGTATATTATAAAATCTTCACAAAGCTCAGCCACACACTCCTGCCTCAGTGCTACTGCGACCTAACGTCACATGCATGTAACGGTCGTGCATAAGCTTATAAAAAGCTTAGAGGGTGGTGTAAGTGTGTGCGCAAGATAAGTACCAAGCACATAAATATCGGTGTAAGTGAAAATACTGGCAAATCCATAAGTCATACAATATCAGAGTATGCAATGCAGATCGGCTATGCAAATGCGGAGTCATAGAGAGCCAAATATCATATGCTGAGGATGCAATGTAATATACAATTCCTAACAAACCACGATTACCATCAACCTCATCTAGGCCCTAAAAATGCAGAAACATAGCAACCTAAATGCCATATGCCGCAGATGTAATGCGATATGCAGATCCTGGCGAGTCCATAATAACATCAACCTTATTCAGGATATGCAATACAGAAGCATAGTAAACCAAATGCTATGTGATGAGGATGCAATGCAACATGCAATGTGAATGAAATGACCAAGCTAGAGCGTGAAGTCGGGATGATAGTACGTAGTATCGAAAACTGTGGAGTCCATCATAAGGGACTTCTATCCAAACTGGCCCATATCAAATTTGGATAGGTGAACATAATGTGGTAAACTCTTAATCTCAGGTTAGTCGTGTACCCAAACAAAATCATGGCCATTATGAGGGTACACATAATAAATTAGTTATACACCACCAGCTCGAGTGGATAGTGAATGAATGAATGAATGAGTAAATGCTAAGTTTACAACTCCTGCTCAGTAAGTCCACATATCTGTACCATACCTCTCTGAGATCATCACCGGGGTCTAGTACACTCTACGCCACCTGCCGCCCCATCAAGTGCACAACTGGGTAAGTGGAAGAGATCTCACTATCCGCCTACCAATGTCGGCCCGACTCAACGATAGCGGACCCATTTATGAGCTGGTCAGATTCAGCCTAACATTGCCTACTCCCTTAGGTGGGTAAGGTCACACCCCCTTCCAACCGAACACGACACAATGGGAGATGCGGCCTACAGGTATATGGCCACTACATGAAAAATGGAAAAAAAAAAAAAGATGAATTTTGAGACGGTTGTGGACCGTCTGCAAAATTCCTTGGTTTTAAGACTGTTTAGAGACGGTCGTAAACCGTCTCTAAAACTTCAAACAGCTCTTGACCGTCCTTGATATGAAGGAAAATTGTCTTTTCATTTAAGAAGGTCAGAATCCGTTGTTAACTGTAGAGAAAAGATGGTTATTACTGTCTAGAATAAAAGACAATCTTTAACCATCTTATATGGGGTCATCTGAGACGGTCAAAGACCGTCCGCATTAGAGACAACCATTGGTCGTCTTTTACTAGTAATCTGACACTGTCAAGGACCGTCTGCATCAGAGATGGTCCTTAGCTATCTTATAGGCAGTCATCGTTGACAGTCAAGGACCATCTGCATTAGAGATGGTCATCGACTGTCTTTTACCGGTAATCTGAGACTGTCAAAGACCATATGTATTCGAGACGGTCCTTAGCTGTCTTATAGCGGTCATTAGAGACTGTCAAAGACCGTCTACATTAGAGACGGTCATTAGCCATCTTATAGCGGTCATTTGAGACTATCAAAGACCGTCTCTAATGCTTGTAGGTCAAAAATTAAGAAGTTCAAAAAAATTATGAATTTAAAAAAAAAAAAAAAAATAGTTGAGAAGCTTAGAAAAATAATTAACAATGTTTAAGAAAAATTTAGATTTTGAAAAAAAAAAACTGTGATTTTATAAAAATCTAGATTTTGAAAAAAAAAAGTAAGAACTTTGAATAATGTTGATAATTTTGAAAAAAAAAAATCGATAAAAAATGATATTTTGAAAAAGAAAATTAAAAAAAATAAAAAAAAATTGTAAAAAAAATATATTTTTTAAAAAAGAAAACTACATTTTGTATTTTGACAAGAAAAATTGAAAAGTTATATAACAAAAGTGAGATTAAAAAATGATATTATAAAAAAGAAAATTAAAAAAATTAAACAAAATTGTAAAAAAATGATAAATTATAAAAAAAAAAAATATTTTAAAAAAAAGAAAACTAGATTTTGTATTTTGACAAGAAAAATTGAAAAGTTTGATAACGAAAGTGAGTTTTTGATGATGTGTTGTATATCCTTGCCGCCCCTATGTTTCTCCAACCCATTTTTGGCTTGGGTATAAAAAATTGTGTTGATTTAAATCTTAAGTGGACCACACCACTGGAAAGAATGATAATATAGTACCTCACCATTAAAAATTATAAAGAGCCCATCATAAGGTTTTAGTAATGTTTATTTACAATCCAACTTGTTGATAATGTAAAGAAGATCTAGATGAAGGTAAACTACAAAGATCAAATTGATCCAAAACTTTTGTGGACTTTAAAAGGTTTTTAATAGTTATTCATCATTGTTTTGATTGGTATAGCCCACCTGAGATTATTGAGTTCTTATTATTTGAAATCACATCCTAAAATATGATGGAAAAATATATGGACGATGTGGATATACATAAAATATATCAAGGTGGGCCCTACACGGTTAGAGTAACACCCATGAAGGAGTTACCTAAATAGTGAAATGGTACTATAAGGTCACCTCATGGGAACTTCCCATGAGGTTAATCTGTGTGCGCCCCACCATGATGTGTGCAGAACATCAACACCATGCATTTGATGTGTCCCCTTTAAGTCCAAAAATCAGTCATATACGAAACTTAGGTGGGCCATAGCATCTAAAACTATGTGAAGACATCCCTAAAACATATAAAAGCATTTTGTGGGGCCCACATGAGTTTTGGATGTGTATGAAACTTGGTCTAACTCCTTATCCAAGTGGGACACACATAATGAATGGGTTGGATCTATGAACCACATCTAGGTGGGCCCAATAAATGAGTTTTGAATATTTTAATGGGAGGGTAACCCTCTCAACTATAGTATGTGGCGTAGCCCACCCAAGTCATGATTGACTTTATTTTTAAGCTCGTGGCCCACCATGGAATGGTGCATCTGACTGATGGGGCAGATCTAAATTTCAAGTGGACTCACCATAGAAAAGAGTGGGATAGTGACACCCACTATTGAAACCTTCTTAAGGTCCGTCGCGATGTTTATTTGAGATCCAACCTGTTTATAAGTTAATGCAAACATGGAATAAGGGAAAACATATATATATTAGCTTGGTTAAAAACTTCTACAGCTCAAAGTAAGGTTTTAATGGTAGGCATTCAATCCCCACTATTTTTTATGATGGGGTCCACTTGAACTTTGAATCTGCCTCATACTTTGGCTCAATCACAAGAAGTTTTTAATGTTAGATATATATTTAATCAAAACCATTTCATGTGGTGTGGTCCAAATACTTCGATGAATAGGAAAAACAAATTTCACCATTTCATGAGGTGTGGTCCAAATACTTGGATGAATAGGAAAAACAAATTTCATACTTTATTTTTAAACCCATGGCCACAATGGAATGGTGCATTTGAGTTCAAGTGGACCCCATAATAGAAAAGAGTGGGATAGTGACACCCACTGTTGAAACCTTCTCAAGGCCGACCATGATGTTTATTTGAGATCCAACCTATTTATAAGTTAATATAGACATGGAATAAGGGAAAACATGAATATTAGCTTGATCGAAAACTTCTATGGCCTAAAGAAGTTTTTAATGGTAGGCGTTCAATCCCAATTGTTTTATGTAGTGAGGTTCACTCAAACTTTAGATTTGCCTCATAGTTTGGCTCATACTCATATGGTAAAATGGATAGATGGTGTAGATAAACCACATGTATTCACCCGGGTTATTGTGGGGGCCACATCCATTTGGGGAGCTTGTCTTAAGGCTTGAGCCAAAAAATAAGATAAATCTAAAGATCAGTTGGACCACACTGCAAAAAATAGTGGGGGATTGATCGTTTACCATTGAAACCCTTTTCAGATTAAAGAAGTTTTAGACAAATTTAAAATATATTTTTCAATTTTATCTATGTATTTTTAAAATTATTAATGGATTAGATGGAAAATAAACGTTATGGTGGGGCCATGTAACTTTGATCGAATTTGAGCCGATCGTACAACTTGGAGCTCGAGGTGTGTACGCGCTCGTCTTTGCACAACATGTATGTACAATAGGCTGTAACCCCTTGTGTGTGGCCGCGGGAAACGGATTGGCTGGTCTACTCCCCCTGTCACAAGCCAATGGCTGGTGGTCGGTGCTATGTGGGCCCCAACTTAATGTATGTGTTTAATTCAATCCATCCATCTATTTTTACAAATCATTTTATGATATGAGTCCAAAAATGAGGTATATCCAAATCTCATGTGGACCACATTACAGGAAACAGTGTTGAATGAGGGTCGACCATTAAAAACATTTAGGGCCAATAAAAGTTTTGGATCAAGATGATCTTTATTTTTTCAATTCATCTAGGACTGTATGACCTACTCAATAGATTGGATGTCAAATAATTAGTATAGTGGGCCTTACGAGGATTTTAATGGTGGATATCTAATCTCTATTGTTTTCATGTGGTGTGGTCCACCCGATATTTATATTCCTCCAATTTTTTGGACCAAGCCATGATATTATCATTAAAAAATGGATGAACGGAATGGATACAAAGCATACATCATGGTGGGGCCTGCAAAGCACTAACCACCAGTCGTGTGCGATGCGGATTAGCTACTGATAGGCTTAGTACCTAGACTCCCTGCCGAAGTGACGTGACCAAGTTTTGTGAAGGGACGTGACGAAGTTCTGTGGGACCCACCATGATATATGTGTTGTATCCGCACCGTCCATTCATTTGGAGATATCAATTTAGGGTAGGATCAAAAGAATGAGTCAGATACAAGGCTCAAATGGACCCCACCACAGAAAAAAGTGGAGAGAGTGAGTGACACCCACCATTAAAATTTTCTAAGGCCCACAAAAGTTTCTGATCAAACTGAAATTTATGTTTTCACTTCTTTCATGTCTGTCTTAACTTGTGAACATGTTGGATCTCAGATAAACATCATAGTGGACCCTAGGAAGGTTTCAACGGTAGAGTCACTCTTCCCACTGTTTTCTATGGTGAGGTCCATTCCAAATCTAAATCTTACTCATTCTTTGTCTCATTGCCTAAAATGATCTCTACAAATTGATGGATGGTATGGATACAACACATACATCATGGTGGGTCCCACATAACCTAGTGGCGTGACTTCAGTAGGACTCTTGGTGGCTACTCAACCTACTTAGGACATGATTGTTGTACTGCTTTATCATTACTGCTTAACTGAATTGATAACATGTTAACCTTTGCCTTATAGCTCCGCTGAGTTGATCACTCACTCCCACTCTAAGACGTTGTTTTAAAACACCAACCAGACCTTTTTTTAGCTGCAGATGATGATGCGGCTTATGAGACAGAGCTAGACTTTTATAATGATGAGGAGTTCTCCTATGTGCAACAATTAGGCAGGTCTATGTAGACCATATACTAATCGATGGGATTACAAAGATTATATGATTTAATCAAACTTTCACATTTTGTCATTTTGTATATTTTAGAACAATACATGTATATATTTAGCCTGGTAACATACCATACTCTGGGGATTGAGAAACACTTATTTACTTTAAATACCTATCTCAGTCTTCTACCTATTTAACTTAATTATCTCTGCAATATGATATGCTGATTTAGTGTAATCCCATTCATGTTTAATGTACTAATATGAACAACATTTAATCATCATTATCTATGTTGCATAAGTGATGCGATAGATCTCGGGAGTTGAGCCTTTACTCAACCCCCAATTTTTGGGGTGTTACAATACATTTTCGTGCTTTCGTGGGTAGATAGTCATCCTAGAGTGGTGTGCCTGTTTTATAACAGCCTACTTTAATTCTGAAAAGTCAAACACACATACACAACCTTGGTATCTGAGGCCGCCATCGCGATCGACTTTCTAATTAGGCACCTTTCCACTTGAACACTTCTCCTTTATCTTCCTTATCTATTTGTCTAGATCCTACTTGCTAATCATGTAACCTACAAAGGTCGGTTTTGTAGTCAAGATGGTTACAAATGCATCTGATTCCTCTAGTGCTAGATAAATGTCGAAGTCCTAGATGAACTCCATCATCTCCCATTTCTTAATCATTGGACTAGTCATTATCTTGTGTTTCTTCTTTCAGTTCAGAGCATCTCCCACAAGGTTTGCCTTTCTAGGATGGTAAGATACTTAAAAGTTAAAATGTTTTAGTGTTTTCATCCAACACTGTTAGTGCATGTTTAAGTCTTTCTGCTTGAAGATGTATTTTAGACTTTTATGATCGTAAAATAACTCGAATTCTTCGACATATAGGTAGTGCCACTAGATATTTAACACAAATACTACGTTCACTAATTCCAAGTCATGGTTCAAATAATTTTCTTCATCTTTCTTTAATTATCTTGAGGCATAAGCGATGAATTTCTCATTTTGCATTAACATGCATCCCCAGTCTTTGACATGTTGCTATATACCATGCATTTCCCCCCTTATTCTACTAGAGTGAGCACCGGGGAAGCTCCTAAAAAGTTAGTTTTGTGTTTTCGTCCTAAATGAACCATGCATTTTTCCTTGTCAGCTGGGTGAGAGGTCGAGAAATCCTTTAAAACTCTCAAATATAATGACGATAGTCGGCCATACCTAAAAAGCTTCGGACTTTGGTAATTGAGATGGGCTACTCCCACCGAATAACCACTTCTACCTTAGTAGGATCCAATGTTATACCCTCTTCTTTCACAACATGCCCCAGAATTTAACTTCCTTCTCCCATAAGTCGCACTTGGACAATTTGGCATACAACAAATTCTCTTTCAAAGTATTCAACGCCACCCACAAGTTCTCTTCGTACTCCTCCTACGCCTTGGAGTAGATAAGAATGTCATCGATAAAAATAATAACAAAATGGTCTAAATGCAGCCTGAACACCCTGTTTGTCAGGTCCATGAATTCATTCAAGGCATTCGTAAGACTAAATGGCATGATGAGGAATTCATGGTGCCCATATCCCGTCTTGAAGGTCATCTTAGGAATGTCCTCATCCCTAATCTATAGCTGGTGGTATCTAAACCACAAGTCGATTTGAGAAACACCCTTCAGCTGATAAATAAGTTATCAATGCGGGGCACTAGGTACTTATTTTTCATTGTTGTGTGATTCAACTTTTTGTAATCAATGCACAACCGCCTCAATTTATCCTTCTTCATAAAAAGGATGGGCACACCCTAAGGAGACACACTGGAGCATATAAAACCCTTTTCCAGAAGTTAGTTGATATCCTTTCGGAGCTTCTCCATCTTGCACGGAGTTATATGAAATAGAGGTAAGGAAATTGGCAGTTCCCCTGGTATGAATTTGATATAAAAATCTATTTCCCATTTAGGTGGCAATCCTAGTACATCTTTGAAAACCTTAGGGAAATCTTGCACTACGACTATCTGTTTTAAAGAACTTTTAGTTGACTGTAACCCTTCGAGTGAGTGTAGAATCTCAAACGCAGCGTATATAGTTTAATCCTATAAAGTAAATGAAGCCTGTCCCAACCATGTTTTTATAACTTTCTTTGCACAACAATCTAACACTATGCTAATACGGGAGAGTCAATCAATCCCGAGGATCATGTTAAATCACTTGATGCTCATTACCACTAGATTTGTTGTTGAGACAAAAATATTACATATTTATCATCTCAATTACATTAGCATCCCTTACAATTAAGTGTTGATTTAATATAATTATATACATTTTCGTTATGCAAGGTGATTTTAGACCCAAAGAAGAATATGTGCCTAAAAGGATGGATTTAGAGCTCAAAAGAAGATAATGAAAAATTAGAGATTTGAAAGTCATTAATGAAGAATTCATATGCCAAAGATCTAAGAATACCAAGTGCAAATGATAGTGAAAAGACTGGAAAAATCACAAAGTCCTATAACAGAATTAATAGAATGCTCGGTCCCACCTAAGGTTGGTTAGATCCGACTAAAACTACATAAAACAGTCCAACAATAAACTATGATTTTCAGAGTTAATTCAACTCAACCTCCGGTCTAACGGAAGCCAAGTTCGGTGCCACCGAAGTTATGTTTGGTGCAACCTAAGGAAGGCATAGACTTCAGACCACTACCAAAAAATCGAGCAAAGGCTGCAGACTATGATATAAACCGTAGCTAATTTACTACAGATTTAATCCGTAGCTAAAACCTCCTTAATCTGTAGCTAAAACCTACCTTCCACTATGATCTTAATAGAGGTTGGTGGTGTTTAAGGGGCTCCATAGGGCCCATTAGAATATATGTATTTTATCTAAGCTGTCCATAAATTTTAATATATAATTTCATTAGATGAGCTCAAAAAGTAGGTAGATTTAAGGTCTAAGTGGACCACACCATAAGAAATAATAAAAAATAAATTTTTATCATTAATATTTTATATGGTCCACCTACAGCTTCGATCTGACTCATTTTTTTGAATCAACCCTTAAAATGATCTTTTAAAATAAATGAATGGAGTAGATAAATAACATACATCAAGGTGGGCCCCACAAGACCTAAAACTAAGAACTTAAAAGTGTCGTCCGTCAACCACCTCTCCAAACACCATCCCACGCGCACGCCCATCTCGTGCAACCTAAATCCCTCAAATCTCTCTCGCACGCCCGCCTCTCTCCCAAAACCCAAACTTCTCTCTCTCACACCCGTGCCTCTCCCAAAACCTAAACCCTCTCTCTTGTGTGCCCACCCCTCTGTTTCCCAACCTCTCTCTCTCTCTCTCTCTCCAACCCTAGAAAATCCCATTGCTGAATCTCAAAAGTTAGGCAATGAAATTGAGTAGACATCGTCCTCCAAGAAGAAGAGAAAGGAACTCGAACCGGATCAAGAAGACTCAGAAATTGAAGACTCCAATATAGGAAACCCTAAGAAACTTAAGACGGAAGTATCCTCTTTCGAAGGTGCTGATTCCAATGGTCCGTTGCCTCTGCAGAGAATGGAAAATGGACTCGTACTCCACTCCCTTGAGGCACTCGATATTGTCAAATGGCATGCTGCAGGTATCCCCTTTGTTCTTTCGAACACTCTTATTGTTTTTTATTGAGTTTCCTGGCCTATTTGGGTTTTCTAGGATTTTGGTATTGCTGATTTCATTGAAAATTTGATGGGTTTTTGAAAATAAATAAATAAATAATGCTGAAGATCTGAAATCTTCCATATGACATTTGTGTATTGCTTTCGGGTATGAACATATTCTCTCAATGTTGTAAACAAAGTTTCCTCCCGCCTCTGTTCTTGCCAATTTTTATTTTTATTTTTTTAATTTTTAAATTTATTTTATGAATGCCAAAACAACAAAGTTTGAAAAGAAACTGAATGCCATACTCATATAGATTTACAACTGCAACGTCACGACTTGATTCACAGAAGCCTCCACATACCCCCACCCATCTTCAAAATTGGGCCCCACCCAATAACCAGATATCGTCATATGGGCACAAGAAATGGGCCCACAACGACACCTACTTGATCTCGATAGATGATTTTCATCTTTTGTGTTCATAATAAATCTAACATTAATCAAGTTGGACCTCAAACATTTCATTACTGTCCTCGATGCTGCTTGAGTTGAAACTCTGTCAAAAGATGAACTTCTCAAATCATTGCCAATTGGTGGGTCCCATTAGACTGGGTTTTGGAGGATAGAGTAAAAAGGGAAGGTGTGGAGAAATAGGTGTTACAGAGAGCACAAGCCATGGCTAAGCAGCGTCTACTTTCTCATGGGCCAGAGTCACCCTATTTTGGCATTCATTAAAATGACTTTGTACTTAATGGAAAGATTTACTCATTCTTCATGGTTATGAAGTATCTGCCCTTATTATAGTAGTAGTTGAAGTTGTTGAACGTTGTCTCTTGAAGAAGAATTATAGTCTCCACATAAAAAAGAAAAAAAAAAGAAAAAAAGAAGAAGAAGAGGAGGCACTCGAGGTACTCTCTCTTTCTCTCTATTTTTCTCTTTTGATGGCTAGAAATTGGGCAGCAGCCATAGCAGTGGTAGCCATGTCCACTGCTGTCCATGGCCCCCTACATGTTTGAAGAAATGCTTTAACTAATATTCTCGATTGTGTCACGTACTCTTTCAGAATATGGATTAATTCCACATATCTCCAGCACATGTTGGCGTCTACCTAGATTCTAGCATGTCCCACACCTTCACATCAAGGGCTTTCATTAAATCACAACATATGGGCTTGTTATTAGCCATTGGTTAGAGTGAGAGGCTTACTACCATATTTGCATTTTGACCCAAAAATCATGCCTCTACTGCCATTGGGTTGGTGGGCCAAATGTGTATGTCTAATGATCATCACTGATTATTCATTTTAGTTGGTCATCTTTTCATATGTGTGTCACTTAAGGACCAGATTGGCCTGATTTTCAGGTCACTGAACATACATAGTGGGACATAATTGAAGAATAGCCCAGACCCATGTTGGCATAGAATAGGATTCGGGTCCCACCTATGAGCAATCATCACATTTTTTAACATGCTTTTAACCTTTAAAATAGTGGTCTAATAATACTTGATAGCTATTATAGGCATCTATATAGAGGGTGGGACTGTGAATCTTAGCATCTTTTTTTTAAAAAAAATAAAATAAAATTTAAATGTTAATCTTTAGGCTGCATTTGGATGCACCGTGACCAATTAACCATGGTTAGTTCAATAGAAATGAAATGGTGAAATTGTCCTAGTATTTATGATATGAGGGAGGTTTCAATTAGCTTCCATTTGTATCTGACATGTCGGTAATATAATTGAAATTTGGAGATTAGTTCCTCAATATGAATACCAAGGTAATTGCAATTTTGTCACTTCCACTTCAAGAACTAATTATTTTAGTTCACTTCATTAGTACATACTGTGCCAATTCTTAATCATATAGCCTCTATTGTTGAGATCTGCTATTAAATTTTAGTAATGGAAGTTCATTTTTTTATGTTCCAGAATATTACAACAAGAACATTATTTAGCAACTGAATCTAATATTATGCTTGTAATTATTGCTCCTCATCATTGTAGGTTCTTATATGCAGAGATTGGATGTCTTCAGAACATTCACAATAGCCATAGATGCAGTGGATACAAAAAATTGCAAGTTGATGATCCTACCAAGCTTGTTTTTTCTCTCAAGGACAAATTTCCTTGGCCAAGGAAAATGCAAAATGAGACCAGGCTGGAAATTGCATCTATATATCAAACAGATGCCATGTAACTCTTACCATTTTTAATTTAAATTATTATTGTGGTGGTCTTGTTAAATATATGAAGTTTTCAATTGTTTACACCACTCATGTAAAGGAGATTTTACTATTGTTTCTTATTAAAGTTTCTTATTTGTTGATATTGTTCTATACTTTTTCTTTTTCCTGTAATAGTTGGGGATGCATCAATGACTTCACCATTGTCATCATTGAGTGATGAGCCCCAACCAAAAAGAGAATTTACCATCTATACTCAAAGCCCAAGGTTTTATGGGTGAGTGTCCAGAACTGTCCTCAAAGAATGTAGGTAATTAGAGTTAGTTTTTTTTTTACTATCATAGTGAATTTCATTAGTTATAGGAAGCTCTTTTTTTAATGCCTCTATTTTTCTCTTTCACATCCTAAAAGAATTACTTTCTTCCTTCCTATTTCTTGGGTTAGATTAGATGACTACTAGAAAGCCAGTCTCCTTTGCCTTGAAGTACCTACTTTCATGCCTCCTATTTCTTACATTTGTGTGCATCAAAGTTGTTAATGGATTGGCCATCTGAGTCATGTTGGGAGCAAAGACCATGACAATGTTTCTTGCATTCATCTTGTTAACTTCTTCCTCTTTGACGACATCTGCCATAAGATCAACAGCCTAGTAGAGTAGCAATTTCACAAGTTCCACACTCTCTTCCTCTGTGTTGCATTGCAAAACCTGTTTAGGGGAAAGGCCATCAAGTGCTCCTACAAGAAGCTCTCTGAACCAGGCCTTAATTAGACCTGCTAGGCAATGAACATCAATGTCATCAGGTACAATGCCCTTGTTCAGCTAGTCCCTCACATTTTCTTCTTTGCTGTTCTCAGGATTAATCACGTAACAATGCTTTGTATAATGATTGGAAAGTTATTGCGTTGTGACTTTGTTTCTGGTTGAGATAGTTTATGTTATTTCTTGTGCATGTTGATATCATTGATTTGGTAATAATACAATAGTGTATCCTGCAAGATCTTCATGAATTGTCTTGCAAATGTTGTTCATATGTTATTGTAATGTTAATGTGCATGCAGAGTCACAGATAGCATATCTCCATTTATTTACTGCAATAGTTTTCAAATCCCTCATAGCAATGCCATAAAAAGTAAAAAAGAAAAAGAAAAAAAAAATCCTTTCCGCCACACCGAAATCATAACTTAGTTGAGCACTCTTTTCAGTTTGACTTGTGGCTTAATTTTTACTTGCTTATGTTGCAAAAGTTGAATCCATTGAAGTGGGGAATGTTCTCTAGTTACACTTCATATAGGGGTGTTGTTGTGTGCAAAGTAGGTATATGATTCCATTCCATGAAATTTGGTGGCATGTTTTATTTACTATTGGATTGGCTGTGATCAAGCAATCTCTTTCAGATTATTTTAATGCTCCTCGGGTGAAATAGCTTTCCATCATTTGACATAGAATGCAAAAGGTTCTGAAGTCATTCATGGAAGTACATGTAAAACTATTAGCATTATGAGGATTAAATTGATTGCTGGGAAGGTGTGTGCTTTCTATGTGGAATCTCAGAATAGATGATCTTCAGTTATTCATTTTTTCAATTCACAGTGTCAATCGATTTCTTTGCATTCTCTACAATTGCTAATGCATAATTTTACATCACAAGTGTTGAATGAACATCTGGCTATGAGGAAGGTGGATGTAACACCCTGAAAATCGGGGGTCGTGTATAAACCCGACTCCCGAGTTCCAGACCATCACTTATGCAACAAATATGATTATGATTCAATGTTGACTGAGTTAGAGCATTCACATGAGTAAGATTATACCAAAACTGTAATTCATACTCCAGATCCAGTGATAAAATGCAAGCGAAAGACTGAAAGATATATATATCATCGTATAAAAATAAAATAATCTCAAACTGTCTCCAAAGTATGAATACATCTTTGAGTCTCATATACATGTAATAAAATAAAAATTAAAATGTCATAAGGTCCAACTATGAAGTCCCGCTAATGCAGGCCACCTATGCAAAGCTGACAGCGAACTGCATATACGAGAACTTGTCCTGGTCCTCGTCGTAGTCTGGCTCTGCATCCTGAATCGCCGCATCACCTGCATCTAAGACAGGATCTGGTGGGTACTGCAAACACCATCCCGTAACGTGAGAGTGAGTGATCAACTCAATGGGATAATAGAGCAAAGATTAACATGTTCTCAAATCAATCACGCGATAATAGTAAAGCAATAAATCAGACATTCCTAGATACTATTATTAATGTATGCATGAAATGACATGATGGATGCCCTCACTGACATACTCCCTCATACGGCACCATCTCATGCCCGCGGCATGCTTTCTTCCCACAGTGCTCCACATCTTCCAGGCACATGCAATGCGATATGAATAATGATTACCGAGTTATTATTAGTCCTTTTCATACAGCAGGATTGGGAATCTAAGGTACTTCGCTTATATCAATCCCAACACAGATCCTGTCTAGGGTCGTCACTCCTACAAATCACATACGATGTTATAGTTTGTAGGTCGCTGCAAGGGCTACTAGGGCTGTTGCTCGCACTCGTTGCACCGATCCCCCATCACCTTATCAATACAGGCCTAATGTACTCTCATTGCTACGGAAGGGTCGTCGCCTCCCGTAGACTCAGAATATGCTCGCGGTCACTACAAAGGGCTCGTCACCTGATCAGTTTAGGCCGACAGCAAGAATATAGTGTCTCATACCACCATAATCTGCTCATGAGTCATAGGTGCTCACTAGTCACTACGGGGAGGTTTGTGGCCCCAGCGTAGGCCGACAACTCGACCACGGTGTCCCATACCACCATGCCCGGCTCATGAGTCTTTATGGATCAAGGTACCATGATTGATAGGGTTTTCAATGATAAGTTCAGTACCCTAGGTTTAGGCAGTTATGACTCATACAAGGTGAACATACAATGGCCAGTCGGGTTACTTGACGGGCTCGACTAGTACGAGCACATCTCAAGCTGAACGACATGAAGTGCATGAAACACTTCGTGTGGCCTAACCACTACCGCCAACCCAAAACATGACTCGCGTTCATCGACGCGTCCTTCGTGGCAAATAGAAGCCAACCACGAATTTGATTCATTACCGACTGCCTGGACTAGGTCATAGCCCCAAGCATTTGTAAATCAGCATCAGTAATCATATGTGAGTAATGGAATTGAAATACAACAATAGAAGCATGTTAAAACATGTTATAACATACCACTTAAACAAATCATCCAACACATGCATTTCATACATATAATGAAATCCATACATATAGCCAACATGGTAACAATCATATACATTAGCATGTTGATTGAGAATTCAATCTCAAAACCAATACGCAACACCATTTACTCAATATGTACTAATACAAACATTTATACAAACACTTAGTCTACACACTTAAGTCTACATAGCGTATGTCGACCTAAAGTGCGCATTAGGGCAAATCTCTTCGCCAAACCAATCATGCACACATTCCTAATATACTAACATGACAAGAAGCCATGGCAAACATTTCAGCAAAATATGGATGTAAACAGTATTTCCTACAAATGACTAAAATGCCCTAAATCTCATATTTCCCGTACGTTTACAAAACGAAAAACGGACAGCATGTTCCACATGTCAAACGGCGTTGTTGTCGATAATCTACTATTAAATGACATTGAAAGCTTTGAAATCAGTCAATCAAAGCATCTAAAATCCTCACCTTTCACTTTAGATGTGTATCGTTTCGAATGAAACGAATACGCTTCGTCAACAGCGTCAATACAACCTAATGCACAAGTACATAAGCTACTTTGCTATTTGAATCGAAAAAATCCCCAAATCAGCAAGTGGTTAGGGTTTTTTTTACCTAGAAGTGCGTTGGAATTACCAGGAAAGTGATTTGAACACCTTGCTTTAGCACGTGTAAGAACTAGTACAAGTGGCAGGAAAATCTCTCCCACACTCACTCACAATCTCTCACTTTCTCTCTCTCTCTAGCTAGGGTTTCTAGTAAATTCGGATGGGTGAGATATGTGAGGGTTTAAAGCCCTTATATAGGCCAAAACCTTCCCAAATTAGGCTTGGGAACAAGGTACACTTAAGTTATAACCAAAACGGGACTTTTCCGATCCAAAAGAGTGTTTCGGGAGGTCTCCTGGTCGAACGCAATCGGACTTAAGCTCATGGTCACTGGATGTTGCTCACACCCAGTTTTCAGTCCGGTTGAGTTCGTAGATCGCACGTAGCGGTCCAGTTTCAGCGGTCATCGTACCTAAATCAGGTCTACAAGTCTCATGATATGAAAGAGAAATTTTTCCTGATCCGAGGGTGAAATTTAGCTGAATTCTGATGGTCAGAACGCTTAATAATAACGCGCCAAGTCACGTGCCAGATTTGGATTTAAATTTTCAAATCCAACCCTTTTCTCACTCTCTTCACTCCAGGCTCAATGAAATAGCCTTTGAACATTGGTTGGGTTTGATTTTTGAAATGATTGTCAAGTCCAGTTAAGCGGTCATAACGGTCTAAGATTATAGGTATCGGACTTTCGACGCGCAGTCTAGATCCAATACAAAGTTTCAGAGAGTTCCTGAGAGAAAACGGGTTTAGAGTTTGATCCAAGGTTTCAAGATATTATAGCGTCATTGATTCTTCAAGTTTTGGGTCTTGTAGAACGTATTTAAAGTGTTCAGGGACAATTTCATAGCTACTCTGGCGTAGCGCTAGCTAACTTACACTTATTTTCTGAAGGAATTAATCCTAAGCGATTTCTGGTCGAGTTGGTACTCGAGTCTCAGTACGGATTTTTCCAAGGCGTTACAATCTACCCCCCTTAACAAAAAATTTTATCCTCGAAATTTGTACCTTTTCGTACTCCTCGATAAGCTGTGGGTAGTTCTTTCTGATCTCGGCTTCTATCTCCTAGGTAGCCTCTTCCTCAGAGTGATGCGTCCACAACACCTTCACAAGGGGAATCACCTTGCTACGCAATACATGCTCCTTCCTGTCTAGTATACGCGTCGGTCGTAGTATATATGTAACATCCTCTCCTAACTGCACCTACTCCCATCTGATGATATGGGAAGGATCAGAAACATATTTCTTCAGCATAGAAACATGAAATACGTTGTGAACGCTCGCGAGAGGCGTGGGTAAAGCCAGACGATAGGCCACTGTACCCACACGATCGAGAATCTGAAATGGTCCAATAAATCGCGGTGCCAGCTTCCCCTTCTTCCCGAACCGAAGGACTCCATTCATAGGGGAAACTCACAAAAATACATGATCCCTAACCGTGAACTCTAACAAACGCACGATCTCCAACGGAACTCCATGCAGACGCACGATCTCTCTGATATACAGTCTAGCCAGCTCGTCTGCAGAGTTCGTAACTCTGATCGGTAGGAAGTGCACCGACTTTGTCAGACGGTCGACGATCACCCAAATAAAATCATGACCCTTTCTCGACTTCGGCAGCTCTGAGATAAAATCCATGGAAATGAAGTCCCACTTCCACTCAGCTATTAGCATAGGCTGAAGGAGTCTAGGTGGTCGGCGATGCTCCGCCTTTACCTGCTGGAAAGTGAGACAACAGGACACGAACTCTGCGATGTGGGTCTTCATACCTTCCCACCAATAAGTCCTCCTCACGTCGCGATACATCTTTGTGCTGCCTGGATGCATCGCAAGTCTGGTACAGTGCGCAGCCTCGAGAATCTCTCGTCTCAAGTCGGGAATGTCTAGGACGCATAGGCAGCCACGATAACGTAAACCCCCATCCGTGCCAACTCGCCACTCAGCGTCTGCATCATCACTGGCCTGCTCTCGAAGCTCAGTCAGATGCGCATCATCCCACTGCGCCGCGATGACTCTGTCATCGATAAAAGATCGCACCTGCACATGTGCGATAAACTCATACGGCTCCTCCACAGTGAGTTTCTGCTAAAAGTCTCACAAAAACTCAACCATGTCCCACTCAGCAACCATCAGCGAAGCTGCAAACTCTATCGCCTTCTTGCGGCTCAATGTGTCAGCCACAAGGTTCGCCTTCCCAGGATGGTAGGAGACTTCGAACTTGAACTCCTTCAAAGTCTCCATCCATCGCTTCTGCCTCATATTCAAGTCTCGCTGCATGAATATGTACTTGAGGCTCTTGTGGTCGTAAAAGAGCTCGAACTCCTCTCCATAGAGGTAATGTCTCTAGAGCTTCAATGCGAATATGATGGCTGCCAACTCCAGGTCGTGTGTAGGGTAATTCTCCTCGTGCTTCCTTAATTGTCTCGAGGCATACGAAATTACCTTATCCTTCTGCATAAGGACACAACCCAGACCAACACTAGACGCGTCAGTGTATATCATATATCTAACCCCTTGCTCTGGCAACACTAGCACAGGGGCGGACGTAAGTCTGTCTTTCAGTTCCTGAAAGGCTAACTCCGCCTTATCATTCCAAGCGAACTTCACGTCCTTCCAAGTCAACTGAGATAGAGGTCTAGCGATCTTCGAGAAATCCTGAATGAAGCGTCGATAGTAGCCAGCAAGACCCAAGAAACTCCTCACCTTAGTGACAGAACCAGGCTGCTCCCAGTCCTGAACTGCAGCTACCTTAGACAGGTCAACTGTCATCCCATCCTTGGACACCACGTGTCCCAGGAACTTCACTTCCTGCTTCCAGAAGTCGCACTTCTTGTACTATACGAACAACTGATACTGTCTGAGTGTATCCAGGACCAAGCGCAAGTGCTCCTCATGCTCCTCTTGACTCTTGGAGTATACCAAAATATCGTCTATGAACACAATGACGAATCGATAGAGGAAAGGCCGAAATACCCTGTTCATCAGATCCATGAATACGGCTGGTGCGTTCGTGAGACCGAACGACATCACAAGGAACTCGTAGTGGCCAAAGCTGGTCCTGAATGTTGTCTTTTGCACGTCTTCATCCCTGACGCGCAACTGATGATATCCTGACTGAAGATCAATCTTCGAGAAGTACTGCGCCCCTCTCAACTGATCAAATAAGTCATCGATCCTGGGTAAAGGGTACTTATTTTTCACCGTGATCTGGTTCAGCCTGCGATAATCAATACAAAATCGCATAGAACCATCCTTCCTCTTTACGAACAGAACAGGTGCTCCCCAAGGAGACACACTCGGTCGAATGAAGCCAACCTCAAAAAGATCATCAATCTGTTTCCTCAACTCCTCCATCTCACACAGTGCCATGCGATACGTCGGCAGTGAGACGGACATGGAACCAGGTACCAGATCGATGGTAAAATCAATCTCGCGTTGAGGTGGCAAACCAGGGATCTTCCTGAACAGATCCCCAAAATCATGAACGACTGGCGTATGCTCAAGTGTCGGGACATCAGCGTCCCGTAGTAAAGAAGCGTAGCTAAGTATGCTGAAGGAGAGATTTACCCACACTGAAAATGTAAAAGGCGTGCCCTCTGGCTTATATACAGTCACTACACGGGTCTCGCAGTCAATCTCGGCCCTCGCTGAAGTCAGCCAATCCATGCCAAGAATGACATCGAGATAAATGAGAGAAGGATCGACGACCAGATCAATAGATATGGTCCTACCTCCTAGATCCATCAAGCAACCCTGTAACACCCTGAAAAAATCCGTACTTGGACTCGAGTACCAACTCGACCAGAAATCGCGTAGGATAAATTCCTTTGAAAAATAAGTGTAAGTTAGCTAGCGCAACGCTAGAGTGCTGAGAAATAGTCGTTGATCACTTTAAATACGTTCTACAAGACCCAAAGCGAGTAGAACCAATGACGCTATAATACTCTAAAACCTCGGATCAAACTCTAAACCGATTTGTTCTCAGGACCTCTTTGAAACTTTGTATTGGATCTAGACCGTGCGTCGAAAGTTCAATACCTACAATCTTAGACCGTTATAACCGCCTAGCTGGACTTGACAATTATTTCGAAAATCAAGTCCAAATGACATTCAGAGGCTATTTCATTGAGCCTAGAGTGAAGAGAGTGAGAATAGGGTTAGATTTGGAATTTGAAATTCAAATCTGACACATGACTTGCCACGTTATTATTAAGCGTTATGACCATCAGAATTCAGCCAAATTACACCCTCGGATCAGGAAAACTTTCTATTTCATATCACGAGACTTGTAGACCTGATCTACGGGCGATGACCGCTGAACTGAAACTGGACCGCCACGTGCGATCTATGAACACTACTGGACTGAAAATGGGATGTGAGCGACATCCGACGTGCATGAACTTAAGTTCGATCACGTTCAGCAAGGGGACCTCCAGAAATGTCTTTTTGGACCGAAACAGCCCCGATTTGGTTAGGCATCAAGTAAACATTGTTCCCAAGCCTGTTTTGGGCATGTTTTAGGTTATAAAAGGGACTTAAACCCTCACTTCTCTCACCCATCCGAATCTGCTAGAAACCCTAACTGGTGTGAGAGAAAAGGTGAGAGATTGTGAGAGAGAGTGGGAGAGAATTTCCTGCTGCTTGCACTACTTGTTGCACGTGCTTAAGCAACGCGCCTCAATCACTTTTCTGGTGATTTCACCGTATTTTTAGGTAAGAAAATACCCCAAACACTTGCTGATTTAAAGTTCCTTCGGTTCCTTAGCATGGTAGCTTATAGATCTTGTGTATTAGGTTCCCGGTTCGCCGTAGACGAAGCGTATACGCTCCATTCGAATCAATACACTTCTAGGATAAAAGCTGCAGATTCTAGACGCTTTGATTGACTGTTTTCAACGCTTTCAATGTCATTTAATAGTAGATTATCGACGGTAACGCCGTTTGACATGTACAACATGCTGTCCGTTTCCTGTTTCGTAAGCAGACGAAAAACATGAGATTTAGGGCATTTTAGTCATTTGTAAGAAATACTGTTTTCATCCATATTTTGCTGATATGATTGACATGGCTTCTTGTCGCATTAGGATATTAGGAATGCGTGCATAATCAATTTGGCGAAGAGATTCGCCCAAATGCGCACTTTGAGTCGACATACTATATGTAGACTTAAGTGTGTAGACTAAGTGTTTGTATAAATGTTTGTATTAGTATGTACTGAATTAAATGGTGTTATGAATTAATTTGAGATTGAATTCTCAATTAATATGCTGATGTAAATAATTTTCTACATGTTAGCTATATGCATGATTTCATTATATGTATGAAATGCATGTGTTAGATGTTTTACTTAAGTTGTATGTTATAACATGTATTAACATGCTCACATTATTGTATTTCATTTTCATTACTCTTAGATTTGAGCAGATAGATTTGAGCAGATGATGGCCATGATGTAGCAGTAGCAGCAGCTCCCGAATACTATAGTGGGGGCTCTAGCCCAGGGTGAGAGTGTGACTCCACCTCCACCACCTGCGCATCCAGCCGAGGATGCCGATACATATGCTCAGGATGAGGGCATGGCTCATCCTGCACTACCTGCTTACCCTGCGGGGAATGCCCCAGACACACGGAGCTTACTAGAGCGATTCCAGCGCTTACGGCCTCCCACTTTTATGGGTTCTCATAGACCCGAGGAGACCGAGTATTGGCTCGACCGTGTGTCGAAGATACTACGGATGCTGCATTGCTCAGAGACTGAGAAGGTTGAGTTGGCTACGTTCTTGTTCGAGCGGGAGGCCAACTTATGGTGGGACAGTGTGTTGCGGACCGTTGCCGCCGATTACATCTGGACCTGGGCAGCGTTCGAGTTCCGCTTCCATGAGAAATACTATCCCCAGACATATAGGCATGACCGGGAGAACGAGTTTCTGCGCCTCAAACAGGGAGGCATGACGATGACTGAGTATGAGCATCGGTTCACTAAGTTGTGCAGATACGTCCCGACTATACTAGCAGATGAGCAGATACGCATACGGCACTTTTTTGAGGATTTACGACCGGATATTCAGTCGAAGATGTGCTACGTGAGCATTCCCTCCTACGCAGAGCTGATTCACATGTCCATGCAGGCAGAGTGGGATATGGATCGACTTACGCGATCTCGTAGCCTTATTGCTCCTAGGCCACGACAAGAGTTGCAGGACAGGCCCTTTGGGGGCAAGAGGCCTCACGTAGACCCTCCTTCTAGGGCTACAGCGCCAGTACCCCTGATGCGGTGCCCCGATTTATCATGTACTTATTGTGGGAGAGGGGGCCATTTAGCACAGAGTTGTTTCGCTAGGATGTGGGACAGTGGGTTCTCGCCGCTGCAGAAGATCGACCGTACACGCCTACAGGCTATATCAGCAGCGTCTTTACGGTTGGCTCCTGCGCGCCCTTCCTTCAGACCTCCCGTATCTCAGTTCAGGCTGCCTCTACGGCCCATGGCACAGAGGCCGAACCGGCCAGAGCAGGCACAGGTACATGCTCTGACAGTACAGGCGGCCGAGACAGAGACTTCTCAGTATTCGGCCTTTGAGGTCACTGGCCATATCGGAGGTATTCCAACTCTCGTGATGGTGGACATAGGATCCACGATTTCATTGATATCGCATGCCATAGCCAGGCGCATTGGGCTACCGACTATTAGGATGGATGGGGTGTGAGTTTATACAGCTCACGGGTCCTTTACAGATGCCACCCTGATGTGTGAGGGCTGTTTGGTGAATCTGGGGGGCAGGACGATGGCTATTGATCTTGTCGTCGACCCCTCTCTCTATTATCTCGACATCGTTCTTGGCATGGATTGGCTGACTACAGCGAGGGCCGAGATTGATTGCGAGACTCGTATAGTGACTGTCTACGAGTCAGAGGGCGCATCCTTTACATTCCCAGTACGAGTAAATCTCCCCTTTCGCATACTTAGCTACGCTACTTTACTATGGGACGCTAGTGCCCAGATGCTTAAGCATACGCCAGTCGTCCGTGATTTTGGGGATCTGTTTAAGAAGATCTCTGGTTTGCCTCCTCAGCGAGAGATTGACTTTACTATCGATCTGGTACCTGGTTCCACGACCGTCTCATTGTCGACGTATCGCATGGCACCGTGTGAGATGGAGGAGTTGAGGACGCAGATTGATGGTCTGTTGGAGCTTGGCCTTATTCGACCTAGTGTGTCTCCTTGGGGAGCACCAGTCCTGTTTGTAAGGAAGAAGGATGGTTCGATGCGATTATGTATTGATTATCACAGACTGAACCAGATCACGGTGAAGAACAAGTACCCTTTACGCAGGATCGATGACTTATTTGATCAGTTGAGAGGAGCGCAGTACTTCTCAAAGATTGATCTTCAGTCGGGATATCATCAGTTGCACGTCAGGGATGAGGACGTGCAGAAGACAGCATTCAGGACCAGCTTTGGCCACTACGAGTTCTATGTGATATCGTTCGGTCTCACAAACGCACCAGCCATGTTCATGGATCTGATGAACCGGGTATTTCGGCCTTTCCTCTATCGATTCGTCGTTGTGTTCATTGACGACATTTTGGTATACTCCAGGAGTCGAGAGGAGCAAGAGGAGCACTTGCGCTTGGTCCTGGATACACTCAAACAGCATCAGTTGTTCGCACAGTACAAGAAGTGTGACTTCTGGAAGCAAGAAGTGACGTTCCTGGGACACGTGGTGTCCAAGGATGGGATGGAAGTTGACCTAGCGAAGGTAGCTGCAGTTCAGGACTGGGAGCAGCCTGGTTCTGTCACGGAGCTAAGGAGTTTCTTAGGTCTCGCTGGCTATTATCGACGCTTCATTCGGGATTTTTTGAAGATCGCGAGACCTTTATCTCAGTTGACACAGAAGGACGTGAAGTTCGCCTAGAATGACAAGGCGGAGTCATCTTTTCAGGAGCTGAAGGACAGGCTTACGTCCGCCCCTGTGCTAGTATTGCCAGAGCAAGGGGTTAGATACACTATATACACTGACGCGTCCAGCGTTGGTCTGGATTGTGTCCTTATGCAGAAGGACAGGGTAATTTCGTATGACTCGAGACAATTAAGGAAGCACGAGGAGAATTACCCTACACACGACCTGGAGTTGGCAGCCGTCATATTCGCACTGAGACTCTAGAGACATTACCTCTATGGAAAAGTTTGAGCTCTTTTGCGACCACAAGAGCCTCAAGTACATATTCACGCAGCGAGACTTGAATATGAGGCAGCGGCGATGGATGGAGACTTTGAAGGACTTCAAGTTCGAAGCCTCTTACCATCCTAAGAAGGCGAACCTTGTGGCTGACGCGTTGAGCCGCAAGAAGACGATAGAGTTTGCGGCTCCGCTGATGGTTGCTGAGTGGGATATGGTTGAGTTTTTACGAGACTTTGAGCAGAAACTCACTATAGAGGAGCCGTATGAGTTCATCGCACATGTGCAGGTGCGATCTCAGATCGATGACCGGGTCATCGAGGAGCAGAGGGATGATGCGTGTCTGACTGAGCTTCGAGAGCAGGCCAGTGATGATGCAGACGCCGAGTGGCGAGTTGGCACGGATGGGGGCTTACGTTATCGTGGCCGCCTATGCGTCCCAGATATCCCTGACTTGAGACGAGAGATTCTCGAGTCTGCGCATTGTACCAGACTCGCGATGCATCCAGGCAGTACGAAGATGTATCGCGACGTGAGGAGGACCTATTGGTGGGAAGGTATGAGGACCCATATAGCAGAGTTCGTGTCCCGTTGTCTTACTTGCCAGTAGGTGAAGGCAGAGCATCGCCGACCACCTGGACTCTTGCAACCTATGCCGATTGCAGAGTGGAAGTGGGACTTCATTTCCATGGATTTCATTTCAGGGCTGCCGAAGACGAGGAAGGGACATGATTCCATATGGGTGATGATTGACCGTCTGACGAAGTCGGCGCACTTCCTACCGATCAGAGTCACGAACTCTGCAGACGAGCTGGCTAGACTATATATCAGAGAGATCGTGTGTCTACATGGAGTTTCGTTGGAGATTGTGTCGGACAGAGACACGCGGTTCACTTCTATTTTCTGGACTCGCATTCAGGAGGCTATGGGTGTGAAGTTGAAGTTCAGTACTGCCTTCCACCCACAGACAGACGGACAGACAGAGCGGGTGAACCAGATCTTAGAGGACATGTTGCGAGCTTGCACATTGGACTTCAAGGACAGTTGGGATGACTGTCTTGCATATTCGGAGTTTGCATACAACAACAGTTTCCAGGCGAGTATCGATATGGCACCTTACGAGGCGTTGTATGGATGACCTTGTCGAGCACCACATTGTTGGGCAGAGGTCGGTGAGCGCAGATTGATTGGCCCAGAGTTAGTGCAGGCGACGTCGGAGAAGATTGATATTATTAGACGTCGGCTTCTCACAGCGCAGAGCAGACAGAAGAGTTATGCCGATACGAGATGGCGGCCGCTAGAGTTCACAGTTGAGGATCATGTATTTTTGTGAGTTTCCCCTAAGAAGGGAGTCCTTCGGTTCGGGAAGAAGGGGAAGCTGGCACCGCGATTCATTGGTCCATTCTAAATCCTCGATCGTGTGGGAGCAGTGGCATACCGTTTGCCTTACCCACGCCTCTCGCGAGCGTTCACAACGTATTTCATGTTTCTATGCAAAAGAAATACTTTTCTGATCCTTTCCATATCATCAGATGGGAGCAGGTACAGTTAGGAGAGGATGTTACATATATCCTACGACCGACGCGTATCCTAGACAGGAAGGAGCAGGTACTGCGTAGCAAGGTGATTCTCCTTTTGAAGGTATTGTGGACGCATCACTCTAAGGAAGAGGCTACCTGGGATACAGAAGCTGAGATCAGAAAGAACTACCCACAGCTTCTTGAGGAGTACGAAAAGGTACAAATTTCGAGGAAGAAATTTTTTGTTAAGGGGGGTAGATTGTAACGCCCTGAAAAAATTCGTACTTGGACTCGAGTACCAACTCGACCAGAAATCGCGTAAGATAAATTTCTTTGGAAAATAAGTGTAAGTTAGCTAGCGTAACGCTAGAGTAGCTGGGAAATAGTCCCTGATCACTTTAAATACGTTCTACAAGACCCAAAGCGAGTAGAACCAATGATGCTATAATACTCTAAAACCTCGGATCAAACTCTAAACCGGTTTGTTCTCAGGACCTCTTTGAAACTTTGTATTGGATCTAGACCGCGCATCGAAAGTCCGATACCTATAATCTTAGACCGTTATAACCACCTAGCTAGACTTGACAATCATTTCGAAAATCAAGTCCAACCGACATTCAGAGGCTATTTCATTGAGCCTGGAGTGAAGAGAGTGAGAATAGGGTTAGATTTGGAATTTAAAATTTAAATCTGGCACACGACTTGACGTGTTATTATTAAGTGTTCTGACCGTCAGAATTCAGCCAAATTACACCCTCGGATCAGGAAAAATTTCTATTTCATATCACGAGACTTGTAGACCTGATCTACGGGCGATGACCGCTGAACTGAAACTAGACCGCCACGTGCGATCTATGAACAGTACTGGACTGAAAATGGGATGTGAGCGACATCCGACATGCATGAACTTAAGTCCGATCGCGTTTGGCAAGGGGACCTCTAGAAATATCTTTTTGGACCGAAACAGCTCCGATTTGGTTAGGCATCAAGTAAACATTGTTCCCAAGCCTATTTTGGGCATGTTTTAGGCTATTAAAGGGGCTTAAACCCTCACTTCTCTCACCCATCCGAATTTGCTAGAAACCCTAGCTGGTGTGAGAGAAAAGGTGAGAGATTGTGAGAGAGAGTGGGAGAGAATTTCCTGCTGCTTGTACTACTTGTTGCACGTGCTTAAGCAACGCGCCTCAATCACTTTCCTGGTGATTTCGCCGCATTTCTAGGTAAGAAAATACCCCAAACACTTATTGATTTAAGGTTCCTTCGGTTCCTTGGCATGGTAGCTTATACATCTTGTAAAATAGGTTGCCTGTTCGCCGTAGACGAAGCGTATACGCTCTGTTCGAATCAATACACTTCTAGGATAAAAGGTGCGGATTCTAGACGCTTTGATTGACTATTTTCAATGCTTTCAATGTCGTTTAATAGTAGATTATCGACGAAAATGCCGTTTGACATGTACAACATGCTGTCCGTTTCTTGTTTCGTAAGCAGACGAAAAATATGAGATTTAGGGCATTTTAGTCATTTGTAGGAAATCCTGTTTTCATCCATATTTTGCTGATATGATTGACATGGCTTCTTGTCGCATTAGGATATTAGGAATGCGTGCATAATCAGTTTGGCGAAGAGATTAGCCCAAATGTACACTTTGAGTCGACATACTATATGTAGACTTAAGTGTGTGGACTAAGTGTTTGTATAAATGTTTGTATTAGTATGTATTGAATTAAATGGTGTTATGAATTAATTTGAGATTGAATTCTCAATTAATATGCTGATGTAAATGATTTCCTACATGTTAGCTATATGCATGATTTCATTATATGTATGAAATGCATGTGTTAGATGTTTTACTTAAGTTGTATGTTATAACATGTATTAACATGCTCACATTGTTGTATTTCATTTCCATTACTCTTACATGATTGCTGATGTGAATTCATAGATGCTTGGGACTATACCTAGTCTAAGCAGTCGGCAACCGAGTAAATTCGTGGTTGGCTTATCTTTGCCATGAACGACGCGTTGATGAATGCGAGTCGTGTTTTGGAGTTGGCGGTAGTGGTTAGGCCACACGAGGTATTTTATGCACTTCATGTCGTTCGACTTGAGATGCGTTCGTGCTAGTCGAGCCCGTCAAGTAACCCGACTGGCTATTGTATGTTCACCTTGTATGAGTCATAACTGCTTGAACCTAGAGTGTCGAACTTACCATTGTAAACCCTATTAACCTTGGTACCTTGATCTATAAAGACTCATGAGCCGGGCATGGCGGTATGGGACACCGTAGTCGAGCTATCGGCCTACGCTGGGGCCACAAACCTCTCCGTAGTGACCAGTGAGCACCTACGACTCGTGAGCAGATTATGGTGGTATGGGACACTATATTCTTACTATCGGCCTACACTGATCAGGCGACGAGCCCTTTATAGTGACCGCGAGCGTATTCTGAGTCTACGGGAGGCGGCGACCCTTCCATAGTAATGAGAGTACAGTAGGCCTGTATTGATAAGGTGATGGGGGAGCGGTGTAACGAGTGCGAGCAACAGCCCTGGCAGCCCTTGCAGCGACCTACAAAATATACATCGTATGAGATTACCAGGAGTGACGACCCTAGACAGGATCTGTGTTGGAATTGATATAAGGGAAGTACCTTAGTTTCCCAATCCTACTGTATGAAAAGAACTAATAATAACTCAGTAATCATAGCACCATCACATTGCATGTGCCTGAAAGATGTGGAGCACTGTGGGAAGAAAGCATGCCGCGGGCGTAAGATGGTGTCGTATGAGGAAGATCGTCAGTGAGGGCATCCATCATGTTACGTCATATTGCATTAACAACAGTATAAGAAATGTTTTATTTACTGCTTTACTATTATCGCATGATTGATTTGAGAACATGCTAATCTTTGCTCTATTATTCCACTGAGTTAGCTACTCACTCCCACGTTACGGGATGGTGTTTGCAACACCCACCAGACCCTATCTTAGATGCAGGTGAGGCAGTGATTCAGGAGGAAGAGCCAGATTATGATGAGGACCAGGACGAGTTCTCATATATGCAGTACCACGACGGCTTTACTTAGGTGGCCTGGATTGACGGGATTTCTCAGTGGGACTATTTTGACATTTGATTTCTATTTATTTACATGTATATGAGATTTAGAGATGTATTCATACTTTGGAAACAGTTGAGATCTATTTTGTTTTCCATACAGTGATATATATATATCCTTTAATCTTTCGCTTGCTTTTATCACTGAATCTGGAGTATGAATTGCAGTTTTGGTATACTTTTACTCATGTGAATGCTTTAACTTAGACAACATTGAATCACAATCATTTTTATTGCATAAGTGGCGGTCTGAAACTCGGAAGTTGGGTTTATACACGACCCCCAATTTTTAGGGTGTTACAAACCCTCACACATCAGGGTGGCATCAGAAAAATCCCCATGAGCTGAAAGGACTCGCACTCCATCCATCCGAATAGTCGGTAACCCAAGGCGCCTGACTATAGAATACGATATCAATGAAATCGTGGATCCAGTATCCACCATCACGAGTATAGGAGTACCTCCAATATGGGCGGTGACCTCAAAGGCCAAGGGCTGAGTAGTCTCTGTCTCGGCTATCTCTGCTGTCAAGGCGTGCACCCGAGCCTGCTGTGGCCAGTTCGGCCGCTGTATCATAGGCCGTAGAGGCGGCCAGAATGGAGGCACGGGAGGTCTGAAGGATGGATGCGCAGGAGCCGACCATAGAGGCAGTGCTGATAGAGCCTGTGGGCGTGGACGGTCGATCTTTTGCGGTGATGAAAACCCGTTGTCTCGCATCCGATCGAAGCAACTCTGTACTGTGTGGCCCGATCTCCCACAATAAGTACATGATATATCAAGGCACCTCACCGGGGGTACTGGCATCGTAGCCCTATGAGGAGGGTCGAAGCGAGGCCTCTTACCCGCAAAGGGCCTGTCCTGCATGTCTGGTCGTGGCCTAGTAACCATAGGGCCACGAGATCACTTAAGTCGATCTACATCCTGCTCTGCCCGCATAGACATGTGAATCAGCTCTACGTAGGAGTGAATGCTGACGCAACACATCTTCGACTAAATATCTGGTCGCAAACCCTCAGAGAATCGACGTATGCGCATCTGCTCGTCTGCAAGTATCGTCGGGATATATCTGCCCAACTCCATAAACCGATGCTCATACTCTGTCACAGACATGCCTCCCTGCCTGAGGCGTAAAAACTCATTCTCCCACTCGTGCCTGTAAGTCTGGGGATAGTATTTCTCGTGGAAACAAAACTCGAACGCTGCCTAAGTCCAGATATAATCAGCAGCAACAGTCCGCAAGATGCTATCCCACCACAAGCTGGCCTCTCGCTCGAACATGAACGTAGCCAACTCTACCTGCTCGGACTCTGAGCAGTGCAGCATCCTCAGAATCTTCGACACACGGTCAAGCCAATACTGGGCCTCCTCGGGTCTGTGAGAACCCGTAAAATTAGGAGGCCGCAAGCTCTGAAATCGCTCAAGTAGGCCCCGTGTATCAGCGGCATTCCCCGTAGGGTAAGCAGGCGGTGCACGATGAGCCATGCCCTCATCCTGAGTCGAAGTACCGGCATCCTCAGCTGGATGCACAGGGGGTGCAGGTGGAGTCGTACTCCCACCCTGGGCTAGAGCCCCTGCTATCGTAGTCAAGAGCTGCTGGTGCTGCTGATGCATCATGGCCATCAACTGCTCAAACTTATCAGGAGGTGGAGCATGCTGCGGCACATACTGCGTCGAGGAAGATGCACGGTACTGCTCTCTGACAAGCGATGTAAATGGTGGTGGTCCAACTGTAGGGCCAGCAGAGGGCTGAGACTCAGGTGCAGTCTCAGGAATTGGGCCCACAGCAGGGTCCATATAAACATCACTCTGGAGAGGAACCCGATCCATAGGCTCTCCCAATGTAAGTCGTGTCGTGCTCCGCGTAGCCTTAAGCGGCATTCCCTATATTGAAAATAGGGTGCAACCTTGTTAGTTTTAACAATAGCACAAACACACCACCACACAATCATTCACATAACGAGCTAAAGACATTCCATGCATTTCATTTAACCAAAACTGTCACAATACAAGATATATATCTTTACATGCATCATGACAAGAAATACATGGGAAACTAAGCCAGTCAAAGCTACTAAAGCAACATAAGCAAACTACTAGCCTTATTAGGCTTACACACAGAAAGCAAGAAACAACTAACTACAACCAACAACATCTAGATCTATATCACTAGTCCGAGTCTGGGGATGGAGGAGGAGCACCCTTATCTTGCAAGCAACACAGGATCGCCTTCAAGGTGCGAGTCACCTTGCCAAATTTTCTCTTCATGACGACCTTGGTATCTTCGAGATCTTATTTCACTTCGGCCCGAAGTTCCTGGACTTCCAGTCGTAAGGCAACCTGACTCTCCTCAAGTCGGGTAATGTGAGCATCTCTAATAGCCTGAGTCGCTGGAGGAGGGCTCTCATCAGTATCCTGAGTCTCCTCTTCTTCTTCTCCCTGGGCTTCTTCCTCTATTTCTGCCCCAGCTTCTTCTTCACTTGCATCCTCTTCACCATCATAATCGCCCTCGCTATCCTCATTAAGCTGAGCCTCACGCTGCTAAGGCCCGATCTTCATCTTATCTATGGTAGTCTCATCGATGAAGTGAATCGGTACTGGCAACTTCGGCCCAAGTCTGTAAGCAAACTCAAGCGTGATCTTGCATATGAGCTGGCCAAAAGGAAGTGACTCAGACGTTCTTCTTGATTTCGCTACGAGGACTATTTGTCGCAACACAAAGGTGGCCATACACACATTCTCTCCCTGGCCCACCTGATACAGGAAATCAACCATGAGGCGCGTACATTCACTGCGATTTGTCGACCTGGGATACACATTGAACGTACAAATGTGGTGTAGCATGCGAAAATCATTCGACATGTGGAACGCTAAGAGGCTCTTGTTAAGCTGCCACGAAATCAAACCACCACATAGGGACCTGGTGCGGCGATCTCGCTCACGAACACTCTTTAAATTCTTAGCGCTGGGATGTACTTCATAAAGAGCCACATTCAGAATTTGAGCTACCAACCGAACATCGATCGTAGCTTCCCTATCTCTGTCAAAGGGAATCCTAAATTACAATGGCTCCAACGTGGGATCCCGGATACGAGCATAGAAGGCACGAACGGTGCTCACGTTCGCACGAGAGCGGGCTTCAAAGAGTGGACCCCAATTGGCAGCTTCAATTCGCTCAAACAACAGAAATTCATCGAAGAGCCGCTCATCCACATGCGCTTCAAACAGGAGCTTGCGATCTGTATAAGCACCATGAGGCAACTCTGCTAACAGTACTCGCCCTACATGAGCTTGGGGATCCAAATCCCGCTTTGTGTGAAACTCACGAGCTGTACTTAAACCTGCGGCGGCGCTTGAGCTAGCGGTGCCACCTCTCGGCTTTCTTGATCGTGAAGGGTGACTAGGCCCAGCCTCATCTGCTGCGGTCTTCCTCTTTTTCATGAGAGAGAGGATGGTGGAAAAGGAGAAAAAGGCCAAAATAGCCTCCACAAGAGCCATGGAAAAAGAGGGAAATGGGGAGAAACGGCTGCCCAAACGGATTGAAGAAAATCTAGGCACTGTAAAGGGATGAATCAAGCTTCCAAAGGCTAGATTCTCAAAGAGAAAAGAGAAAACTAAATGGGAATGGAGCTCCACATGATTTCAGCCTTGAATGAAGGTTGTGGGAGCCTCAAACGATGAAAATGGAGGGAGAGAGGACTGCCTGCTGCTTTGGACGATGGAGTGGAACCAGTTTTAGCAGAAAATGGGATTGAGAGAGGTTTAGAGACGTGATTTGAGAGGGTGGCAGCAAGAAAGTGAAGAGAGGAGAGCTTGGGGATGTTTCTTATGAAGGAGGTGCGGGTTTCAGGGGGTTTAAAGGTGTGAACCGCACATGGGAGGGGTGCCCTACCCCATTTAGGGCGTCCGCCCAACGCACGGCTCAAATGGGGCCCACTGGTTGGCGATGCATCGCCGCACTGGCGATGCCATCGCCGGGCTACCTTCAATCTGGCTAGTCCAGCCATATGGGTTGGGTCCCCCCTATCCTAGGGACCCCAAATATGTGTGGGTCCCACCCTGGTTCATTGTACTTTGGCCTAGATAGGCCCAAAACTCCATTTGGGGCGTTTCAGGATCATTCTGTAAACCAGAATGAGTTTATGCATCATGTAGCATATGATTTTGGGGTAAGAGAATCTAATCCATCCAATTAACTCATTTGTTACAAGAGATTCCATAATTGGAATGGTCAAAAGTCCAATTCTTACCTATATTTACTATTTATAGTAAATTTTTATCAAAGAAAGATTTTCTATCATCAACACATTAGGATTTATGCCTAGTGTGAAAATATTTAAAAAAAGTTGAAGAATGGGGTGGTACGAGGAAGGATTCTGAAGGCATTGGATGAAACGGGATTTTTAAGCCCTGAGATTGAGTGTAAGGGTTATGGTTGTCTCACAACCCAAGGACATGCATTTTTGGGTTGGAATTCCTCCTAGGAGCATATCAGACCTAACAACTAACGACCTAGAGGCGACTTAGGTCACTTCACGCGACCATAGATGCGTTACGGACTCGATCGAACGATCGATTTGAGTAAACTTCGCCTATTGGCGAAACTGCAATCTTATAATTGTTTCTAGGTTCCTTTCGCACCCACCTAAGTCAAAGGGGCAACAGTGTACATTGCGTGTCCATAACCTAGGTCCAGTTTAATCTCAATCATGCTCTGATACCAACTTGTAACATCCAGAAAATTGAGGGTCGTGTATAAACCCGACTCCCGAGTTCCAGACCATCACTTATGCAACAAATATGATTATGATTCAATGTTGACTGAGTTAGAGCATTCACATGAGTAAGATTATACCAAAACTACAATTCATACTCCAAATCCAGTGATAAAATGCAAGCGGAAGACTGAAAGATATATATATCACCGTATAAAAATAAAATAATCTCAAACTGTCTCCAAAGTATGAATACATCTCTGAGTCTCATATACATGTAATAAAATAAAAATCAAAATGTCATAAGGTCCAACTATGAAGTCCCGCCAATCTAGGCCACCTATGCAAAGCCGTCAGCGAACTGCATATACGAGAACTCATCCTAGTCCTCGTCGTAGTCTGGCTCTGTATCCTGAATCACCGCATCACCTGCATCTAAGACAAGGTCTGGTGGGTGTTGCAAATACCATCCCATAACGTGGGAGTGAGTGATCAACTTAGTGGGATAATAGAGCAAAGATTAGCATGTTTTCAAATCAATCACGCGATAATAGCAAAGCAATAAATCAAACATTCCTAGATACTGTTATTAATGTATGCATGAAATGACATGATGGATGCCCTCACCGATAGACTCCCTCATACGGCACCATCTCACACCCGCGGCATGCTTTCTTCCCACAGTGCTCCACATCTTCCAGGCACATGCAATGCGATATGAATAATGATTATCGGGTTATTATTAGTCCTTTTCATACAGCAGGATTGGGAATTAAGGTACTTCTCTTATATCAATCCCAACACAGATCCTGTCTAGGGTCGTCACTCCTAGAAATCACATATGATGTTATAGTTTGTAGGTCGCTGCAAGGGTTTCCAGGGCTGTTGCTCGCACTCGTTGCACGGCTCCCCCATCACCTTATCAATATAGGTCTAATGTACTCTCATTGCTACGGAAGGGTTGTCGCCTCCTGTAGACTCAGAATACACTCGCGGTCACTACAAAAGGCTCGTCACCTGATCAGTATAGGCCGACAGTGAGAATATAGTGTCTCATACCACCATAATCTGCTCACGAGTCATAGGTGCTCACTGGTCACTACGGGGAGGTTTGTGGCCCCAGCGTAGGCCGACAGCTCATCCACAGTGTCCCATACCACCATGCCCAGCTCATGAGTCTTTATGGATCAAGGTACCATGGTTGACAGGGTTTTAAATGGTAAGTTCAGTACCCTAGGTTCAAGCAGTTATGACTCATACAAGGTGAACATACAATGGCCAGTCGAGTTACTTAACGGGCTCTACTAGTACGAGCGCATCTCAAGCTGAACGACATGAAGTGCATGAAACACTTCATGTGGCCTAACCATTGCCGCCAACCCAAAACACGACTCGCGTTCATCAACGCGTCCTTCATGGTAAATAGAAGCCAACCACGAATTTGATCCATTACCGACTGCCTGGACTAGGTCATAGCCCCAAGCATTTGTAAATCAGCATCAGTAATCATATGTGAGTAATGGAATTGAAATACAACAATAGAAGCATGTTGAAACATGTTATAACATACCACTTAAACAAATCATCCAACACATGCATTTTATACATATAATGAAATCCGTACATATAGCCAACATGGTAAAAATCATATACATTAGCATGTTGATTGAGAATTCAATCTCAAAACCAATATACAACACCATTTACTCAATACGTACTAATACAAACATTTATACAAACACTTAGTCTACACACTTAAGTCTACATAGCGTATGTCGACCCAAAGTGTGCATTAGGGCAAATCTCTTCGTCAAACCAATCATGCACGCACTCCTAATATACTAACATGACAAGAAGCCATGACAAACATTTCAGCAAAATATGGATGTAAACAGTATTTCCTACAAATGACTAAAATGCCCTAAATCTCATATTTCCCGTACGTTTACGAAACAGAAAACGGACAGCATGTTTTACATGTCAAACGGCGTTGCCGTCGATAATCTACTATTAAACGACATTGAAAGCTTTGAAATCAGTCAATCAAAGCGTCTAAAACCCTCACCTTTCGCTTTATATGTGTATCATTTCGAACGGAACAAATACGCTTCGTCAACAGCGTCAATACGACCTAATGCACAAGTACATAAGCTACTTTGCTATTTGAATCGAAGAAATTTCCAAATCAACAAGTGGTTAGGGTTTTCCTTACCTAGAAGTGCATTGGAATCACCGAGAAAGTGATTTGAACGCCTTGCTTTAGCACGTGCAAGAACTAGTACAAGTGGCAGAAAAATCTCTGCCACACTCACTCACAATCTCTCACTTTCTCTCTCTAGCTAGGGTTTCTAGCAAATTCGGATGATTGAGATATGTGAGGGTTTAAAGGCCTTATATAGGCCAAAACCTTCCCAAATTAGGCTTGGGAACAAGGTACACTTAAGTTATAACCAAAACGGGACTTTTTCGATCCAAAAGAGTGTTTCGGGAGGTCCCCTGGTCGAACGCAATCGGACTTAAGCTCATGGTCACTGGATGTTGCTCACACCCAGTTTTCAGTCCGGTTGAGTTCGTAGATCGCACGTAGCGGTCCAGTTTTAGTTCAGCGGTCATCGTACCTAAATCAGGTCTACAAGTCTCATGATATGAAAGAGAAATTTTTCCTAATCCGAGGGTGAAATTTGGCTGAATTCTGATGGTCAGAACGCTTAATAATAATGCGCCAAGTCACGTGACAGATTTGGATTTAAATTTTCAAATCCAACCCTTTTCTCACTCTCTTCACTCCATGCTCAATGAAATAGCCTTTGAACGTTGGTTGGGCTTGATTTTTAAAATGATTGTCAAGTCCAGTTAAGCGGTCGTAACGGTCTAAGATTGTAGGTATCGGACTTTCGACGCGCAGTCTAGATCCAATACAAAGTTTCAGAGAGTTCCTGAGAGCAAACGGGTTTAGAGTTTGATCCAAGGTTTCAGGATATTATAGCGTCATTGATTCTTCAAGTTTTGGGTCTTGTAGAACGTATTTAAAGTGTTCAGGGACAATTTCATAGATACTCTAGCGTAGCGCTAACTAACTTATGCTTATTTTCTGAATGAATTAATCCTAAGCGATTTCTGGTCGAGTTGGTACTCGAGTCTCAGTACGGATTTTTCCAAGGCGTTAAAGTGGATGAGTTGCATCTTGACTTGACAGTAGACCCTCTTGAAATCTTGCATCCTACAAATAAATTAACTCATCAACTTCCAATGGTAAAACTTTAGCTTGCTGCCACTTCCCTTGAACCACCCACTTATTTTGCACAAGTCATGACAATGTGTTTGTTACAAATCAGTGCATACTCATCCTTTGCAAGGATGGTGGGAGTTGGAATTGGTTTGGAGAAACAAAGAAGGAGAATGGACTCCACGACTAATGAACCGTAGTTCACAAACTGCACTAGAGATTTCATTGGCACAGTTGATTACATATTTTACACAAGTAAATTTCCTTGTTGTAAGATGACTTTTCCTGAGCTTTCTTTCCCTTTTTCAAACTTTAATATCTGTATTATGTCATTTGTTATTTATATATATGGTTCAGATATTGATAAAAACTTCTACGAGTTGGAGCTTTGTGATCCAACACAGATGGTGAGCACTGAAAGTTCAGCAAAGCCAACAAGTTTACTGTGAATGATAGTCACAATTCAATTAAAATTTAGCATGTGTGCAGAGAACAATTCAATGGGAAAAAAATATGATCTTAGATGATTCAAAGTCAACATGGTATTATCTATGGATGATTCTCGTTGGCAAAATCTATCGAGATTTGCTTGAGCCTTGAATACATCCTGACGTATTATACTAAGAAAGGTCAAGACTCTAGCCGGTAGATTGGGCCTTTTTTCATGATTCAAATTGTTCGTTGTGCATGCAATACCAGTGAAGTATGGTGGGAAGTTTGTTGATTCTTTCTTAAAAGGCAGATTTATTGTGTCGATCTTGGTTCATATTCTATCTGAAAATGTTTTATGTGCTGAATATTGATATTTTCTCCTACTTTTGGCTTCCTTCAAACCACTTTCGTGCACACAATGACATCATACACAATGAAATAGGTCGGCCTTAACACTGACTTTTATGCCTAATGAGTGGTTTGACTTTATTTGTGTAACTACTCATGCCATGCATGTCTACCTTGTTGTATGTGAAGTTCACATGCAAGCCTGCTCATATGCCAAAATGTCATGTGTAGGACATCTGAGCAATGCATAAGGTGGGACTCACAATGGCAATCACCTGCTGTAAAAAATAGGTCAGCCTGCTCATCAGGAAGCCAGCCTATATGAAAATAATGAGTGTTTTTAATTGGAACTGTTAACTGTCTGATTCAACGTGCATGTCTGTCCTGCAGATCAATGGTTTTTTCTGATTTCTATGCCAGGTGGCCTTCATCTTATGCATAACGTGATGTGTCATACACATAATGTGAATGGGGTTTCATCTAAAGTTCACATGCAACTGGTTGTAGGTGATCATTCCTACTAGTATTGAATTGACTGTAATGATGGTTATGTCTTTGAATAATTCCAGAAAGTTCGGCGAAAGAACTCAGTTAGATGTTTGTCTAAGAGTTGGCTTTGAAGGTTGAAAAGGCCTAGTTATATGTCCTAGAGGGGGGGGGGGGGTGAATAGGACTATGCCAAATAAAAATTTATAACAGCGAAAATTAAAGGAATATGATAGCCAATAAGATAACTAAATAAACCACAATACAAGATTGTAAAGCAACCTCAAAATTCAGATCTTGAGAGGTTGATACAAATGTTGTTCTAAGGACAACCTTACACCAAAAACCAGAGTTTATGGTAGGACAACCTGATTTCTAGAAAGGTCTTTGTATCAAGTCTTAAACCGAAGAGGAATAAAAAATAAATATAAACTGCAATGAAGAATAACTTGTAATCACAAATACGTATTGTTCTAGGGACAACCATGCATCATAAGAATGACAGGGCAACCTCACTGGAACAATTTAATATCAAGCTGATAAATGAATAGCAAGAAATAAATTCTAAACTATTACAACATTCCCCACAATGCTTGAAATAAAAGATTATAACATTCACAACCACATATACATCCCTCAAATGAATAAATAAAGATATGAAATATAAACCATTCAACCACAACACAAGGGATTATAGTGGTTCGCCTGTGTGTTCACCAACTGTAATACAACAGCCACACAAAATGCTACTCCACTCCTAATATCCTCACACAAGGGATATTAGCGTTTACTAACAATGTAGGTTTTCACAGGTTCTCCAAAAACCTTTACAATTGTGTCTTTGTCTGTGGGCTTACACAATTAAAAAAACTCCACTTCTGAGTTTTGCTGGCTCTCCTCAGATAACCAAAGCAACGAGATTTTTCTGGCAAATCCCGAAAGAAACCAAAACAGAAAGGAATTTATAATTAAATGTAAAATACCTGATTTTCTCCCTCGATGTAGCAACCCGGAAGAACCAAGTCAGAGTAGATGATTGAATGTCCAAGTTCAATGTCCAGTACTCGATTACAAATGTTCTAGTTCTAATTGACTTTAAAATCAAACCAACATAGGGCTACCCTTAATTGATTTTGATTCCAAAGAAAGGGAAATAACAATTCCTCTTTTTAGATTAGGTTGGAATACAAGAAACAAAATCAATTAAATAAAGTTAAAGAAAGAGAATATTAAATAAGCACACTTAGCTTAAAATGGAGCACAGACTTATCTCTCAGAAGACCGGAATAATTAGCTTGAACTTTTTTTTTTCCTTTTTCTCTATATTAATTAATCTGAGATTCGTGCTCTATTAATAGCTGAGAAAAACACATCTTCGACTGGTCTTAAGATTTTTACGACTGGTTGAAGAACCAACAGAATTTTGAAAAATCGGGCGCGATAAGATTTTCAATTGCACGACCGGTCGTGGGTACCCTAGGACTGGTCAAAGGTCCCCTTCGACTGGTCGAAGATGGCCCAATCTCAATGTTGTACTTTGAGTTGAAGAACCACTCGACACTGTTCACACGACTGGTCGAATAGTCTCCAGGACTGGTCGAAGAATAACCAAAAAATTCTAAAAATCCTCAACAACTTAGGAGTGGTCAAGGAATTTCCTGGACTGGTCAAACCAGTGCTAGGACTATTCGAACAAGGTCCAAGACTAGCCTTAGAATAGATCAAAGTCACTTATAAAACATATATGGATTATGTATCCAAAGTGACCTACTCTAAAGGTTAACCCAAGGTCAGTCATACCTCAATAGTGAAGTAAGGACATTGAAACTTGAATACTAGTGACCTTAAGAATCATGAAGATTGAGTTCTTGAACTTGAGATCTTCAGCTTGAAAAACTTCTGAGAACTTGAACTTTAAAGCTTTTGAGATCTTCAACTTGAATAGCTTACGAGAACTTGAAAGCTTCTGAAATCTTCACCTTCGAGATCTTCAACTTGAATAGCTGTGCTTGTCTACTCAAAGGCAATCTTATGTCTTAAATAGATCTTTTGTTCATCACATAAACAAGCTTCAAAGAAGTGTCTTTATCACCACAAATTTGACAATCACAAGGGGCTATTCACAATAACACTTACAATCTCCTCTTTGTCAAAATAGTGACAAAACACACTTCCGAGATAAGATACATATCACAAAATATTTAGTTAAAGAATCATGCACCAGTTGTTAAACCGACACACATTCATGAACCTGCAAATCAATATTCAACCAATATACTCATGTGCATATAGACCACTATACATACTCCCCCTGAGTAACATATTTCACCAATCCAACTTTAAGCTTTAAACTATTAGGAAGCAAAGTATATATCTACTCCCCCTTTTCGTCACAATATGACAAAGGAAGAACAAAGCAGATTGGAAAGGAGTAATAATCAAGGGGTAAAAGAAGAGGTTACCAAATAAGAATTGAAACCATAGCATAAGCAACATATATAATAGATAAACTGAGCCACAAACAGCGATAGTGGTAGTAACAAATCTAGTCAAGTGAACATGATATAAAGAAAGTTATTACAGACCAGAAATATAAAACGAACTAATCTGACCAAGTTGAAGGAGCAGGGATGGAGGGATTAAGTTTGTGCATGCCTTTGTTTAAGCGCTTAAAATATTTGCACATATACTTGAATTGTAAATCATGGGCAACAGACATGTTTTCCATCCTAGCATTTAAAGATTCAACCTTAGTTTCCAATGCAATAAAGCGTGCATCGAAAGCAGAAGGCGAATAATCTAGATCATTTGTAGAGTCAGAATCAAGCTCTTTAAAGATATCATCCATGTTAATATCATCTGAAGGAAGATCATCAGCTTCTTCCTCATGTACAACTTCAACTGCACCACCACCATCAACTTGGCCAGGAAGAAATTCCAGCTTCATCTTGTTGAGATTAGAATTATTAAATATCAAGTGATGGATAGGGGCCTCTCCGACCGGCATAACGACTAACATATGAGAAGCCAATACGGTCATCAAATATCCAAAGAGTATATCACTATGACCAGGATGGAGTTTGAACTGAATGATAAAATGATAAATCAAGGAAGGTAGGTAGAGATGAGCACCTCGGACTACATTATGAAGAATACGAACCATAAAAGTCATTAACTCAGTTTTATTGCCTGACCGAGGATACAGATTAGACATAAAAATCCTGTGTAAAACTCTGTATTTGGGTAACAGATACCTTGAGGGGAGCGCATTTCCTTTATACGTCCATGGCGCATCCAAATTGCATAAATCCTTAGAAAGCATGCGTTTTCCAGTTTGAGAGGGTTTTTCAGTCAATGTATGGATGGGAACTCCCTCATCATTAACTGGAATTTTCATAAGAGCAGAAATCAAGTGATGATCAACATCAAATGGTCCTTCTCTTGTGGCAATTTTAAATGTCAAATTTTTAAGTGAATAATCACATATACATGCAAACATGGATTGGGCAATGGACCGATATGCAGGCCCACCCCAATGTAGTAAGTTATCCCAACCTACAACTTGTAGTATGGGAAAGATATCAAACGGAGCTGTATGTTAAGATCAACAAGATGTTTAACGATTACATTTCGCATACGGATGTCACGAACAGATGATGGATTATCCTCAAAAGCCCTAAGATGACGTTTAGTGAGAGGGGCTAATCTGGAGGAAGATGATGGACCACGAGAAGTCAATTTCCTTCCTCTAGAATCCATTTACAACAAAGAGTTCAATACTAAAAGGAGTTGCAAATGAAAGAAACTGGATTTTTCTAATATCAGATTTTTCAGAATAACTTCCCCAAATCACAATGAAACTTAAAATAAATAGCTTCAAGAGAAAAAGAGAAGTATTCTAGACTCAAATCTAAAAGAAAAATGCAAATAGAGCACTTACAATGAAGATTTTGAGAGTTGGCTTCGACTAATCGAGGTTCAGCCGGTTGGAGGGAGAACTAGAAATGAGGAAGATGAAGGATTTCCCCAAATTAAAACGGTTTCACGAGTTCCTCGACTGGTCGTGGATGTACACGACCGGTCGAACCACGACTAGTCGTGTATTGCCACGATCGGTCGAGTACAGGCCAAAAATGCATTTTTAAAAAAAAAATTCAAGATTTTTCAGAATATTTTGTAAAAATTGAAATCTAACCTATTAAGCATATATAATAAAATATCATCTTATAATACACATGCCAAGATCAAATTTCATTTGATTAAACTGACTTTTGTCGAGCGGTTTCATGAAAATATCAACACGTTGATTCCGAGTAGGTATATATTTCAGAGATATAACCTTTTCTTCTACTAATTCACGGATATAATGAAGTCTAATGTCAATGTGTTTAGTACGAGAATGCTGAATAGAATTTTTTGAAATATTAATGGCACTGGAATTATCACAATATAATAACATAGAATCCTGTTTAATTCCATAGTCACTTAGTATTCACTTCATCCAAACAAGCTGCATACACGCATTACCAGCTGCGATGTATTCAACTTCAGCTGTTGAAAGTGATATATAACTTTGTTTCTTGCTAGAACAAGAAACTAAACAGTTTTCGATATAAAAGCCACCACCACTGTTTGATTTTCTATCATCAAGATTACCAGCACAGTCAGCATCCGAGTACCCAGCTAATTGAACGCTAGTCTCATGAGGATACCAGAGACCGAGATTCACAGTACTTGCGACATATCGCATAATCCGCTTGACAGCAATCAAGTACGATTCTTTAGGACTAGACTAATATCTAGCACAAATACCAACACTTAGCACGATATCAGGTCTACTAGCAGTTAAATACAATAGACTACCAATCATACTCCGATAAAGTTTTGGATCAACATTTTTACCTTCAGAGTCTTTTGAGAGTTTCAGGGTAGTACTCATAGGAGTATCGAAGTTCTTACCATTCTCAAATCCAAATCTCTTAATTAAATTCAAGGCATATTTAGATTGAGAAATGAATATTCCATCAGGTTGTTGCTTTACTTGCAACCCTAGGAAATAATTCAATTCCCCAACCATGCTCATTTCAAACTGTGATTTCATCAAATCTGCAAACTCAGTAGTCATGTTAGTACAATTAGATCCATAAATGATATCATCAACTGAAATCTGTACCATCAAAATATGATCATTATGTTTTTTAACAAATAGAGTTTTATTAACAGATCCCATTTAAAAATTATGGCTTAACAGAAATTTTGTTAGTTTCTCATACCATGCCCTAGGCACTTATTTTAATCCATAAAGTGCCTTTTTAAGCCTATACACATGATCAGTATTCTTGGGATCTTCAAAACCCATTGGTTGTTCCACATAAACTTCCTCATGCAAATCACCATTTAGAAATGCACTTTTCACATCCATTTGATAAATCTTAATCTTTCTAAAACACGCAATGAATATAAACAGTTTGACTGATTCAAGACATGCTACTGGTGTAAAGGCTTCATCAAAATCAATACCTTCAATTTGAGTATAACCTTGTACCACTAGTCTGGCCTTATTTCTAATTATATTTCCAAGCTCGTCAGACTTATTTTTGAAGATCCATTTTGTTCTAATGATGTGTTTATCTTTAGGTCTTGGTACGAGATACCAAACATCATTTCTTACGAATTGGTTAAGTTCTTCTTGCCTCATAACAATTCAGTTTTCATCAGCAAGAACTTCTTTTACGTTAGATGATTCTATTTGGGATGCAAAACACACATAATTACATATATCCTCAAGTTGCCTACGGGTGCGAACACCAGTGAGAGGGTTTCTAAGAATTTGTGTGGTTGGATGATCTTTAACAGTCATTAATTTAGAATCATTCTGATTAGATGAAGTGTCAGATTTATCAATTACTAGAACTTCATCATTATCTGAATTTGAGACTGGTGTGTTTAAGTGATCATCAATGACAACATTGATGGACTCTTGAATCACACCGGTTCTTTTGTTCAGAACCCTATAAGCTTGACTGTTTAAGGAATATCCTAGAAAAATTCCTTCATCACTCTTCGTATCAAACTTTCCCAAATTTTCACGATCTCGTAAAATATAGCACTTTCTACCAAAAACTCGAAAGTATTTAACAGTAGACTTTTTATCAAACCACATTTCATAAGCCGTTTTATTATTATCTTTGCTAGTGTAGACTTGGTTAATAATATAACAAGTTGTATTGACCGCTTCAGCCTAAAGATTCTTAGAGAGCTTCATGGTATTCAACATGACATTAGCCATTTCTTGAAGCACTCTATTATTCCTTTCCACTATACCATTTTGTTGTGGAGTTTTAGGCACTGAGAATTTATGTAATATTCCTTTGTCGCTACAGAACTTCTCAAAAATGATATTCTCAAATTCAGATCCATGATCACTACGAATCTTACTGATTTGAGAACCTTTTTCCATTTGAATCCTTTTGAGAACTCTTCTTACTTCTTCAAGAGTTTCTGATTTATCCCTTAAGAAGACTACCCATGTATATATGGTAAAGTCATCCACTATTACCAAGATATACCTTTTGTCACCTCGACTCTCCATTCTGGTAGGTCCTATTAAATCCATGTGGAGGAGTTTGAGTGGTCTTGATGTGATATTTGAATTCACCTTTTTGTGTGAGGTTCTTGTTTGTTTGCCTATCTGGCATTCACCACATATTTTATCTAATTTTCGAAGCTTAGGTAGATCTCTTATAAGTTCCCGTTTACTCAATCTATATAAATTTCGGTAATGTACATGTCTAAGACGTTTTTGCCACAAATCAGTCTCGTCTGTATGGACCATGTAACATGTTTGATTAAATGAGCTAAATTCGCTAACAATATAGCAGTTTTCAGACATTCTACGTCCAGTTAGTATTACAGAACCCTTATTGTTTAGAATCTCACAGGTTTGATTAGAAAACCGTACACTATGGTTATTATCGCATATTTGAGATATGCTAAGTAAGTTATTTTTTAGACCTTCAACATATAAGGTATTTTTAAACACAAGAAGGTTACAAAGTTGAACCGTACCTTGGCCCATAATCTTATAGTTACTGCCATCACCAAAAGTGACTAACCCATCAGTTATATCTTTTAGATCGGTGAATAAAGCCTTGTCGCCTGTCATGTGCCAGAAGCATCCACTATCTAGATACCACTTTGAATGGCTTAAAGCTTTGAAAGCGGTGTGGGCAACCAAGCAGGCAACCTTGGGAACCCATTTCAGTACTGTTTTGGGTTTAGGAGGATAGTTGGTCTTCTTATATCTGTTGTTGTAAGAATGACTTATAGAGTTACATTTTAAGAGCTCCTTGAGTAAATCAACTATCTTTTCAGCTAGTGGATTTCATTTCTGATTAAAGTTGACATGGCTACTTTTCGATTTTTGAAAAGTTTTTAAATTTTGAGAAAAACCTTGATAAGTACTTTTTCCTTTTGAATTTGAAGACTCTCCTTTCACAAACTTAGGAGGAGTATTCTTCTGTATAGGAGGTATGTTCTTATCATAGCCCAACCCAGATCTGTCGCCACATTTTCTTGATCAAGATAATAGTTTCTCTAACTTAGGATCACCTTGGGTATATCTCCATGTGTCCTTTAAACTGAGGAGAGAAGATACTTCATTTTTAAGATTCTCATTTTCAGATTTCAGATTTTCAATCTGGGACGTTTTGAATTCTAAATCACATTTTAATTTTTCAAAACAAATTGAAATTTGGGATTTTTCTTAAAAAAGTGACTCAAAACATTCTTTGATTTTAAAAAACTTTTCTTTTTGAAGTTTAAGTTTGATAGCAATTTTACAACTTTCCTTGTATAGGGCATTATAAGCATCTTGAAGATCATCTTCATTTTCACATTCACTATTCAGATTTTCCTCACTAGTTGAATCATCATGATCTGAAAAAGTAAACTTGGCTAAAGTCATAAGAGCTTTCATTTCATTACCCGACTCGGTTTCAAAATCTTCTGATTTGGAAGAAGCTTCAGAATCAGATAATTCATCCCATGTAGCCAATATAACCTTCTTCTTGGGTTTGTCCTTTTCAGGACATTTGTTTGCTAAATGCTCATATTCTTGGTAGTTATAACATTGACTATCTTTCAAAGACTTCCAAGTTTTAGATTTAGGTTTAGATCGTTTCTTCTCATTTATTTTTTGAAAATCTACCATTTTCTTGCTTTTGAATATTTTATGAAACTTTTTTGCTAAAAGAGTCATATCATCTTCAGAATCAGAATTTTCTTCAGAATTATATTTAGAAGATTTTAGAGTGATAGATTTACCTTTAGGAGCTTTAAAGTTTAACTCATAGGTTTGTAAAGAACCAATTAGTTCTTCTACCCTCATATTATCCGTATCACGAAGTTCTTGGATCACGGTTACTTTGGAGTTGAACCATTCAGGAAGAGAGTGTAGTATCTTTGCACACACTTTACTTTCTGGGATTGTATCGCCAAGACCCCACATAGAGTTTACAATGTCATTTAATCTTGTATAAAAGTCCATAAATATTTCATTTTCCTCCATATGAATTTCTTCAAATTTGGTTGTGAGGAGTTCGACTTTAGATTTTTTGACAATTGTAGTACTCTCGTGTGTCATTTCTAATATATCCCAGGCTTGCTTTGCAATATTACAGGATATGATTCTTTTTGAACTCATCTGGTGATAGTGCACAAGTGATTGCATTTAGTGCCTTCGCATTAACACTACTCTCATTTTTCTGAAGGGTGGTCCAAGAGAAATAAGGAGTTACTCTCATTGATTTTGAACCATCAACTCCAATCACTTCAGTGGTAGGAGGTTTCCATTCAATCACTGTGGCTTGCCACACACTCTCATCCATTGATTTGAGAAAGATCCTCATCCTGGCTTTCCAGTAGGCATAATTGGAGTCATCAAAGGGTGGAGGCCTAGTGACTGATAGGCTATTAAAATTTGACATCATAAATAGCTTAAATCATTAGCTCAGGAATTAAATCCAAGATTTAAGAAAAAACGAGCTATTGGGCTCTGATACCACTTGAAAAGGCCTAGTTATATGTCCTAGAAGGGGGGGGTGGTGAATAGGACTCTGCCAAATAAAAATATAGGACTATGCCAAATAAAAATTTATAACAGCGAAAATTAAAGGAATATGATAGCCAATAAGATAACTAAATAAACCACAATGCATGATTGTAAAGCAACCTCAAAATTCAGATCTTGAGAGGTTGATACAAATGTTGTTCTAAGGACAACCTTACACCAAAAAATAGAGTTTATGGTAGGACAACCTGATTTCTAGAAAGGTCTTTGTATCAAGTCTTAAACCGAAGAGGAATAAAAAATAAATATAAACTGCAATAAAGAATAACTTGTAATCACAAATACGTATTGTTCTAGGGACAACCATGCACCCTAAAAATGGCAGGGCAACCTTACTGGAATAATTTAATATGAAGCTGATAAATGAATAGTAAGAAATAAATTCTAAACTATTACAACATTCCCCACAATGCTTGAAATAAAAGATTATAACATTCACAACCACATATACATCCCTCAAATGAATAAATAAAGATATGAAATATAAACCATTCAACCACAACACAAGGGATTATAGTGGTTCGCCTGTGTGTTCACCAACTGTTATACAACAGCCACACAGAATGCTACTCCACTCCTAATATCCTCACACAGGGGATATTAGCATTCACTAACAATGTAGGTTTCACAAGTTCACCAAAAACCTTTACAATTGTGTCTTTGTCTGTGGGCTTATACAATTAAAAAAACCCCACTTCTGAGTTTTGCTGGCTCTCCTCAGATAACCAAAACAACGAGATTTTTCTGACAAATCCCGAAAGAAACCAAAACAAAAAGGAATTTACAATTAAATGTAAAATACCTGATTTTCTCCTTCAATGTAGCAGCCCAGAAGAAACAAGTCAGAGTAGATGATTGAATGTTCAAGTTCAATGTCTAGTACTCATTACAAAGGTTCTAGTTCTAATTGATTTTAAAATTAAACTAACATTGGGTTAGCCTTAATTGATTTTGATTCTAAAGAAAGGGAAATAACAATTCCTCTTTTCAGATTAGATTGGAATACAAGAAAAAAAATTATTTAAATAAAGCTAAAGAAAGAGAATATTAAATAAGCACACTTAGCTTAAAATGGAGCACAGACTTATCTCTTAGAAGGCTGGAATAATTAGCTTGAACTTTCTTTTTTCCTTTTTCTCTATATTAATTAATCTAAGATTCGTGCTCTATTTATAGCTGAGCAAAACACATCTTCGACTGGTCTAAAGACTTCAACGACTAGTCGAAGAACCAACAAAATTTTGAAAAATAGGGCGCGATAAGATTTTCAGTTGCATGACCGGTCGTGGGTACCCTACGACTGGTCGAAGGTCCCCTTCAACTGGTCGTAGGTTACATACAACTAGTCGAAGATGGCCCAATCTCAACATTGTACTTTGAGTTGAAGAACCACGACCGGTCGAAGAACCAATCGACACTGTTCACAGGACTGGTCGAACAGTCTCCAGGATTGGTCGAAGAATAACCAGAAAATTCTAAAAATCCTCAACAACTTAGGACTGGTCGAGAAATTTTCTGGATTGGTCGAACCAGTGAAAGGACTAGTTAAACAAGGTCCAGGACTAGCCTTAGAACAGATCAAAGACACTTATAAAAGATATATGGATTATGTATCCAAAGTGACCTACTCTAAAGGTCAACCTAAGGTGAGTCATATCTCAATAGTGAAGTAAGGACATTGAAACTTGAATACCAGTGACCTTGAGAATCATGAAGATTGAGTTCTTCAACTTGAGATCTTCAGCTTGAAAAACTTATGAGAACTTGAACTTAAAAACTTCTGAGATCTTCAACTTGAATATCTTACGAGAACTTGAAAGCTTCTGAAATCTTCACCTTCGAGATCTTCAACTTGAATAGTTGTGCTTGTCTACTCGAAGCCAATCTTGTATCTTGAATAGATCTTTTGTTCATCACATAAACAAGCTTCAAAGCAGTGTCTTTGTCACTACAAATTTGATAATCACAAGGGGCTATTCACTATAGCACTTACAAAGGTGACATTTGTTTAGCCTTTATCAGCAAATCTTTGGCTGACAGTTGTATCATCTCATCTTTTGACATGTTGTGGGTCATCTTTCCACGCTCATAACTGTCCTTTGTTTATCTACATATTTTTATTGTAAGCATGGGGTCTTGTTCATTTGCATATGTACTAGAGGATTAATGCTTGTTCACATTAGTATTTATGAAAACATTTTTAAAAAAAACCCCAAATGGAGCCTAAGCCCTTTTTTAACTCCGCCAATGCAACTCCTTGCATTGCCGGTCCCAAGCCTGGGTAAAGGAGGAGGGAGAAGGGCCTTAGAATGAGATCATTAACTATGGAGGAGATCCTAAAAATGCAGTGAGTATCTCTAGTTTCATGGTTTTACTTGTACATTTTTGTATTGATTACTCAAGCATGACGGTTATACGCAATTTTTCAAGTGGATGTTGCATGTGGGAGGATTGGAGCTACATATTTCAGATTCAAGTATCCGGTACATCTCTTGTCAAGAATGAACGTGTAGTTCATTAAATAATACATTATGTGATTATAATTACATTTATTTGTTCCAAATGTGAATGGTATTGTATTTGTGAATGTGAATCATGAAAAGGTAAAGTATTTGCGAATGTGAATGAAAATAAACAACTTATAATATATGTATATATGTGTGTGTGTGTGTGTGTGTGTGTGTGTGTGTGTGTCACCAATGGAGGATACCTTGATTAGGGGGACATGAAATTCTTGTAGCTTATGGTATGGTGCCCCGATATTAGTTGTATGTTACTAGTATGTAGTAGATAATACTTCGTTCAATATTTTTTGTATGTAGCTAAATTTTTTATCTCAACTACTTATAACCTAAACCTAAACCTATAACCTAAAACCTAAACCTAAACCTATAACCTATAACCTAAATGTATTCTCAAATCCCTAAACCAAAACCTACACCTAATCCTAATCTCAACTCCCTAACCTAAACCTAAACCTAAACTTGAAAACCCAAACCTAAACCCGATTTCCTAAACCTAAACCTAAAATTAAACCTATAACCTAATACCTAAACCTAAACCTAAAACCTAAATGTATTCTTAAATCCCTAAACCTAAACCTACACTTAATCCTAATCTCAACTCCCTAACCTAAACCTAAACCTAAACTTGAAAACCCAAACCTAACCCGATCCCGAACCCGAACCCGATTTCCTAAACCTAAACCTAAACTTGAAAACCTAAACCTAAACCCGATCCCGAATCCGAACTCGATTTCCTAAACCTAAACCTAAACCCAAACCTAAACCTAAAACCTAAAACCTAAACCTAAACATAAAACCTAAATGTATTCTCAAATCCCTAAACCTAAACCTACACCTAATCTTAATCTCAACTCCCTAACCTAAACCTAAACCTAAACTTGAAAACCCAAACCTAAACCCGATCCTGAACCCGAACCCAAATTCTTAAGCCTTTCCTAAACCTAAACCTAAACCTAAACCTATAACCTTAACCTAAACCAAAACCTATAACCAAAACCTTAACCTATAACCTATAACATAAAATTATAACCCAAAACCTAAACCTAAAACCTAATCCTAAACTTATAACCTGAACCTATAACCTATAACCTAAACCTAAACCTAAAACCTAAATGTATTCTCAAATCCCTAAACCTAAAAATACACCTAATCCTAATCTAAACTCCTTAACCTAAACCTAAATCTAAAATTGAAAACCCAAACCTAAACCCAATCCTGAACCCAAACCCGATTTCCGAAACCTAAACCTATAACCTAAAACCTAAATATATTCTCAAATCCTTAAACCTAAACCTACACCTAATCCTAATCTCAACTCCTTAACCTAAACCTAAACCTAAACCTAAACTTGAAAACCCAAGCCTAAACTCGATCCTGAACCCAAAACTGGTTTCCTAAACCTATGAAATGGCCAAGCTGAAAGTGCACCTACGAGTGCCCTGGTTTGTCAATTACGGTGTAAGTTGAGTTAGTCGGACAACAGTGCCTAACAAAAAGATCAACTCAAGTGTCTGCCTCAACTGGATGTGTGGAAGCTCGCCATAGGTAAATCATAGCCTCACATCCCATGTCCCAAAACACCAGGTGATTAAAACCCTTAAAAATAAGTAGAACATCTTAGGGTTTTTGTGTAAGAAAACTTTTTACCAAATAAGAAAATCTTCAAGTTTTTCTTACACCGTCGATTATATCGATTCACTTTTTGATATGATCGACCTGCTCTATCGATGTCCTCGGCATATCAATCGATACAATCGAGTGAGGATAAAAAGCGTCCAGCAATTAAACATTCATCTCGACGATTTATCGATATATCGATAGTTCAGTCGATATCATCGATATTCGAATATCGATCCTATCGAAAGTGAATTGATAATATTGACAGATAGTTTTTCGGCACCCCTATTTTTCTAAAGAAAACTACTATGAGCTCCGATATATCGATGACTGTCCGATTCAATCTGAACTCAAATATCGATCATATCGGAAGTCAGTCGATCATATCGATTGTGGGTGCATGTTTCCTCTAGCATAATTTTCGGGATGTTTTTAAATGTAGATCAGGGTGCCAGTTGAGAAATCGATATTCATATGTCGATCTTATCGAGACCTGGTCGATTGGATCAAGATTGGACACAAACCGTCCAGAAAGCTTATAGGTAAATCTATACGATTTATCGATCTCATCGACACGGTCTCCGATATCATCAATATACAAATTCCGATGACATCGACTGTTCCCCTATCATATCGTTAGAACCTAAAATTCTTTAAGGCTTGTCTCTCTTATTTTCACCTGTCGATAGATCGATTCATCTATCAATGAAACCGGAGTTCAAAATCCGATAACATCGATGTGTGTCTCGATCCCATCGACCAGTTGGCAAAAGGTTTCCAAAAGCGCAAATGACATTTGAGTTTGTATCATCGAGCGGATCATCAATACAATTGAGAGTATACACTCGATCATATCGACTCTTACTCGATCATATCAAACTCTGTCATAAATGTGACCGTTTTATATCCGTTGGAACCTTGCATATATATAAAGAAGCTTACCTTTATTGCTGGTAGACAAAGAAGAGAGTGCTTCTGAGTGTTTTAAACTTCATATCATTTACCTTAAGCCCTTTCTCTCAGGAAGTTCATCCTCCAATCCACCCTCATCATTGATATTCAATAGAGTGGATTGGGGAATGAACTTCCGCATTTAAGGATCCTCCAGCACTACCTTATTGGCAAATCATTAAGCCGGGAGGCCTTGAATGCATAGTTGATTGGAATCACTTTATCCTCCTAATAGGAAAATCTTTAAAGAGTAGAATTCCATCATAACCTTGACCCGACCCAACATAGGTATATCTTTTGAGTTGCGGATCAAGGGAGGTGAAGACTCTTCATCAACAAGAAGGAGATCTTCAACATTGCGCTGAATGAGACTCATCAACTTATTTGTAAGTATCTAGAGTCCAGAGGACACTTGTGATCATTCCTTTCTAGGATTGGGTCTTAAGTGTTGCTCACCCTTTGAAGTCCTCAAAGGAGGCCTCCGTCGGGAGTGTACTTGCGGAGTGCGTTGTGTGGACCCTTACCTTACGAAGAGCATAAACATCCGGGTGCATTGTGTGGACCTTTGCTCTGTGTGGGTATAAACATTTGGTTAGGAGTGCGCTAGCAAAACTCCAGGGTTTGAGGTGAACCGAGTAAAATCCTCTGTAAAGGTTGAAGGTGAACCTATTTTAAAACCTTAGGTTTGAGGTGAACTGTAACGCCCGTGAAAAATCCATACTTGGGCTCGAGTACCAACTCGACCCGAATTTGCGTAGAATTCATTCCTTTGGAAAATTTGACTAGGTTAGCTAGTGCAACGTTAGAATAGCTGGGAAATGGTCCCTGATCACTTTAAATACGTTCTACAAGGCCCGAAGCGAGTGGAACTAAGGGTGCTATAATGCTCTAAAGCCTCGGATCAAACTCTAAGCCGGTTTGTTCTCTGGACCACTTTGAATCTTTGTATTGGATCTAGACCGCACGTTGAAAGTCCGATACCTCCTATCTTAGACCGTTAGGACCGTCTAGCTGGGCTTGACACTCATTCCAAAAATCAAGTCAAACCGATGATCACAGGCTATTTCATTGAGCCCGGACCGAAGAGAGTGTGAATAGGGACATAGTTGGAATTTCAAATTCAAATCTGGCACACAAATTTGACGCATCAGTATTAAGCATTCTGACCGTCAGAATACAGCCAAATCACACCCTTGGATCAGGAAAAATATCTATTATATATCACGAGACTTATAGGCCTGATCTTGGTGCGGTGACCGTTAAACTGAAACTGGGCCGCCACGTGCGATCTGGGAACCCAACCGGTCTGAAAACTGGATGTGTGCTAGATCCAGTATGCATGAGCTTAAGTCCGACCGCATTTGGCCTGGGGACCTCCAGAAATGCCCTTTTGGACCGAAACGGCCCCGATTTGGTTAGGCACCAAGTAAACATTGTTCCCAAGCCTATTTTGGGAATGTTTTAGGCTATAAAAGGGGTTGAAACCCTCACTCCTCTCTCCCATCCGAATTTGAGAGAAGCCCTAGCTTGGGAGAGAGAAAAAGAGTGAGAGATTGTGAGAGAGTGGGAGAGTTCTTCCCGCCACTTGTGCTACGTGTTGCACATGCTTAAGCGACACTTCTCTACCGCTTTCCCGGCGATTCCACCGCAATCCTAGGTAAGTAAAAACCCTAAATAGTTGGTGATTTGAGTTTTTCTTGTTTCCATGGCGATGTAGCTTATGGATCTTATGTATTAGGCTCCTTACTCGCCGTAGACGAAGCATATACACTCCGCTTCAATTCCCGAGTCTACAAGACACTAGGTGAGGATTTTAGACGCTTGGATTGACGGTTCCCAATGCTTTCAATGTCGTTTAATAGTAGATTCTTGACGGCATCGCCGTTTGACATGTACAAAATGCTCTCCGTTTCCCGTTTCGTAAGCTAACGAAGAATATGAGATTTAGGGCATTTTAGTCATTTGTAGGAAGTACTGTTTGCATTCGTATTTCGCTGATGTGATTGACATGGTTTGTTGTCGCATTAGGAAGTTAGGAATGCGTGCATAATTAGTTTGGCGAAGAGATTCGCCTAGTTGCACACTTTGGGTCGACATGCTATATGTAGACCTAAGTGTGTAGTGCATGTGTTTGTATAAATGCTTGTATTAGTATGTATTGAATTAAATGATGTTATTTGATACTTTGTGATTGATTTTTCAATTATTATGCCGACCTAAATGATTTTCTACATGTTGACAAAATGCATGATTTCATTACATGCATGGAATGTATGTGCTTGAGGATTTGCTTAAGTTGAATATGCATGGGAAGTATGCCTTGAAGATTTGCTTAAGTTGAAAGTTATAACATGTGTTAACATGCTCACATGATGTATTTCAATTCCAATACCTTGTATAGTAATTCCATAGATGTGTGGGACTTGACTTAGTCCAGGCAGTCGGTAACCGAGCGATTTCGTGGCTGACTGGTCATAGCCACGAACGACGCGTAGATGAATGTGATTCGTGTTGAGAGTTGGCGGCAGTGGTTAGGCCACGCGAAGTGTTTTACGCACTTCATGTCGTTCAGTTCGAGATGCGATCGCGCTAGTCGAGCCCGTCAAGTAACCCGACTGGCCGATGTTTGTTCACCATGTATGTATCATAACTGCTTGAACCTAGGGTACTGAACTTACCATTGTAAACCCTATTAACCGTGGTACCTTGATCCACGAAGACTCATGAGCCGGGCATGGTGGTATGGGACACCGTGGTCGAGCTGTCGGCCTACGCTGGGGCCACAAACCTCCCCGTAGTGACCAATGAGCACCTTGACTCGTGAGCAGATTATGGTGGTATGGGACACTATATTCTAGCTGTCGGCCTACACTGATCAGGCGACGAGCCCTTTGTAGTGACCGCGAGCGTATTCTGAGTTCACGGGAGGCGACGACCCTTCCGTGCAGTAGAGTACAGTAGGCCTGTATTGATAAGGTGATGGGGGAGCGGTGCAACGAGTGCGAGCAACAGCCCTGGCAGCCCTTGCAGTGACCTACGAAATGTACATCGTATGAGATTACTAGGAGTGACGACCCTAGACAGGATCCGTGTTGGGATTGATACAAGGGAGGTACCTTAGTTTCCCAATCCTGCTGTTTGAATGGACTAATAATAACTTGGTAATCATATCACCATAGCATTGCATGTGCCTGGAAGATGTGGAGCACTCTAGGGAGTGTGGCATGCCGCGGTCGTAAGATGTTGCCGTATGAGGGTGATCGTCGGTGAGGGCATACATCACGTCATATCATCTTGCATTAATAACAGTATTAGGACTTGTCTGATTTACTGCTTTACTATTATCGCGTGACTGAATTGTGAACATGCTAATCTTTGCTCTATGATTCCACTGAGTTGATCACTCATTCCCACGTTACGGGATGGTGTTTGCAACACCCACCAGACCCTGTTGTAGTTGCAGGTGACGATGAGATCCAGGAGGTGGAGCTAGATGATGACGAGGACCAGGATGAGTTCTCGTATATGCAGTATCATGACGGCTTCCCGTAGGTGACCTGGATCGAGGGGACATCAGTGGGACTTTTCTTTTTGAACATTATTCCTTTGTTATGTACATGTATATGAGACTCAGAGATGTAGTCATACTTTGGAGACAGTTGAGATTACTTTGTTTTTCCATACAGTGATATATATCTTGTTTAGTCTTCCGCTTGCTTTTATCACTGGATCTGAAGTATGAATTGCAGTTTTGGTATACTTTTACTCATGTGAATGCTTTAAATCAGACAACATTGAATCATAACCATTTTTGTTGCATAAGTGACGGTCTGGAACTCGGGAGTTGAGTTTATACACGACCCCCGATTTTCAGGGTGTTACAAGTTGGTATCAGAGCATGAATGAGAGTATACTGGGCCTGGGTTATGGTCTTGCGACGTACGCTGTCGCTTCATTTGACTTAGGTGGGTGCGAGAAGGGTCTAGAAACACTTCTAGGATCACAGATTCGCCGATAGGCGAAGTTTATAAGGATCGATCGCAAGATCGAGTCTGTAACGCATCTCGGGTCGCGTAAAGCGACCCGAATCACTTCTAAGCTGTAGGAAGTCGGGTGGAGACGTCCTATGAGCGGTTTTAAACCGCAAAAGTGAATCTTTGGGCCGTGGAATGACCACGACTCCAGTAATAAATCGCCAGGGCTTAAAAACCCCGTTTTGCCAAAAATTCTTAAAATTCCTTCTCTAAACACTTCAACCTTCAGTTCTTTTGTATCCATTTCATGTTAGGCATCAAACCTAATGTGAAAATAACACAAATTAGTACATTCACTAAATTTTACAGTGAATAGTAAAATTTCATAAAAAATGGCCATAAAGCCATTCTAACTTCACTTTCTTTAGCAACTAAGGAGCTAGAAAGATGTACTGGATCCTTCTACCCCAAATCCATATGCTGCATCATATGGTTTGGTATTCGGGACTGCGATGTGGACCCGGAAGGCCCCAAAAACATGTTTGGGCTCATAGGGACCAAAATACTATGAACTAAGGGGTGGGACCAGACTTTTTGGGACCCTGGGACCATGGGGGACCAGACCCATGGGGTCCCGCTGGCCAACCTGGAGGTTGGCCGGCGATGCCATCGCCGGCCGGGCGATGCATCGCCGGCCGGCCATCTCCGATGGTGCTGCCCTTTGGGCGCACCCACTTAAATGCCTCCCACAACACCCCTAGGTACCTCCCATCCCACGAAAACCCCTAAAACACCCCTCTCCTTCACAAACAGCCCCCTTGCATGCCCTAGATTTGATTTTCAGCGCTCCATTCCAAACCCCGGCGACCCAAACCCCTCCTAAACCCTTCCTTGGCCAAAACCGACCACCACCCATTGATTATTGGGTGTTGGCAGCCCCTTTCCTTGAAGATTTTCCCATTTGGAGCTCCAAAATCCCCCAAATAGTGCTGAAATCGTGAGCAGCTCCATTCCACCTTTTTATTCTTATTTTTCCCTGAAAGTACAGCCTTGGGAAGCTTGAAGCATCCCTCTACGACGCCTAGATTTCCTTTTGTCAGATTGGGCAGCCATTTCTCCGCATTTTCGGCGTTTTCCATGGCTTTCGTGGAAGCTATTTTGGGACTTTTGTCACTCTCATCCATCCTGTCTTTGATGGGTAAGAGGAAAACTGCAACAGACGAGGCTGGGCCGAGCCGCCCTGCTCAATCGAGAAGACCGCGGGGTGGTGCCGCAAGTTCAAGCGCCGCCGCAGGTCCAGCTGCAGTCCTGGAGTGCCGTACGAAGCGGGATTTGGATCCCCATGCACACCTTGGACGAACCATCCTATCAGAGATGCCTCATGGTGAATACACTGATCGTAGAGTGTTATTTGAGGCGGACGTAGATGGGCGATTGTTCGGCGAATATCTGTTGTTCGAACGCATTGAAGCTGCGCACTGGGGACCGATCTTTGAAGCTCGCGCTCGTGCTAATGTGAGCACTGTTCGTGCCTTCTATGCTAGCATCCAGAGTCCTACCTTGGAGCCCTTGCAGTTCAAAATCCCTTTTGGTAGAGATCGGATGGCTACGATCGACGTCCAGTTGGTTGCGCGACTTCTCAACGTGCCTCTAGGTGATGTACATCCAAGTGAGAAGAATTTGAGGACTAGACGTGAACGAGATCGCCGCACCAGGTTTCTGTGCGGTAAGTTGGTTCCATGGCAGCCTAATAATAGCCTCAAGGCGACGTACATGTCTGAGGATTTACGTCTGCTGCATCACATCTGCACGTTCAATGTTTATCCTAGGTCGACGAACCGTATTGAATGTACACGTCTTATGGTCGATTTCTTATTTCTGGTGGCCCAGGGAGAGAACGTATGTATGGCCACTTTCATCTTACGGCAGATAGTTCTCATAGCCAGGTCGAGAAGAACATCCGAATCCCTTCCCTTTGGCCGACTCATTTGCAAGATTGCGCTTGAGTTTGCCTATAGACTTGGACCCGAGTTGCCGGTATCGATTCACACCATCGATGAGTCGACGATGGTTAAGATGAAGATTGGGTCGCAATATCGTGAAAATCAACTTGAAAGGGATAGTGGGGACGACTTTGACGAAGAGGAAGATCAAAGCGAAGGAGAACCTAGTGCAGAAGTTCAGGAAGAGACTCAGGAAGAAGCAGAAGAGGAGGCTCAGGATACTGATGAGAGTCCTCCTCCTTCTGCGCAGACTACTATTGACGATCGCATTGCTCGAATGGAGGAGAGTCAGACCTCTTTGCGAAGGGAAGTCCAAGAACTTCGAGCAGAGGTCGCTGATGCCAAGGCCGTTACGAAGAAGAAATTTGGCAAGGTGACTCGCACCTTGAAGGCAATCCTGTGTTGCTTACAGGATAAGGGTGCTCCTCCTCCGTCGCCAGACTCCGACTAGCAACGCGATCTTTGATGTTGTTATGAGTAGTTAGCTATTTTCTGTTTCATGTGTGTAAAGCCTATTAGGGCTAGTGCTTTGCTTTTGTCGCTGTTGCTTAACTGTCTTAATTTCCATGTCATTCTAGTCATGATGCTTGTAAGGATATATCCCTTGTATTGTGACAATTTTGATTAATTGAAATGCATGGAATGCCTTGACTCTTTAGTGAATGATTGTGGTGTATTTGTGCAATTGAGACTGACAAGGTTGCGCCCTATTTTGAATATAGGGAATGCCACCTAAGACTACGAGGAGCGCGGTTCGGCTTTCATTGTTAGAGCAGATGGATCAGGCTCCTTCTCAGTCTGGCACTCGTCCGGACCCTGCTGTGGGCCCGATTCCTGAGACTGTTCGATCGTCTCAGCCTGCTACTGGTCCTACAGATGGACCACCGCCATTTACACCATCAGTTAGAGAGCCACAGCGCGCATCTACTTCCGCACCTCATCCGCCACAGCCTGCTCCACCACCTGATAGATTCGAGCAGATGATGGCTATGATGCTACAGCAGCAGCAGCTATTGACTACTATAGTCGGGACTTTAGCCCAGGGTGGGGGTGCGACTGCATCTACTCCGCCTGCACCACCTGCGCATCCAGCTGAGGATGCCTATGCTTACGCCCAGGATGAGGGCATAGCACTTCCTGCGCAGCCTGCTTTCCCTGCGGGGAACCCTGCCGACACACGGGGCCTTCTGGAGCGATTTCAGCGCTTGCGGCCTCCTACTTTCACGGGTTCTCACAGACCCGAGGAGGCTGAGTTTTGGCTCGACCGAGTGTCGAAGATTCTGCGCATGTTGCACTGTACTGAGGCAGAGCAGGTAGAGCTGGCTACCTTCCAGTTTGAGAGAGAGGCCAGTATGTGGTGGGATAGTGTATTGCGGACTGTTACCGCAGACTTCGTATGGACATGGGCAGCATTCGAGTTTCGCTTCCATGAGAAGTATTATCCTCAGACCTACAGACACGAGAGGGAGAATGAGTTTCTCCGTCTCAGGCAGGCAGCGATGACGGTCACCGAGTATGAGCATCGGTTCACAGAGTTGGGCAGGTACGTCCCGACGATTCTAGCTGATGAGCAGATGCGCATACGGCGTTTTTTGGAGGGCTTGCGACCGGATATTCGGTCGAAGATGTGCTGTATCAGTTTCTCCTCCTATGCGGAGTTGGTTCACATGTCCATGCGGGCAGAGCAGGACGTGGATCGACTTGCGCGATCACGAGGCCCGACTACTTCTAGGCCGCGACCGGAGTTGCCAGATAGGCCCTTCGCGGGCAAGAGGCCTCGCATTGATCCTCCTACCAGGACCACGGCGCCAGTAGGACCGTTTCGGCGCCCTGATCTATCATGCACATACTGTGGGAGGACGGGCCACCTAGCGCCGAGTTGCTTTACGAGGATGCGGGACAGTGGGTTCTCGCCGCCGCAGAAGATTGATCGTGTACGTCCACAGGCGATATCAGCACCGCCTATACGGTCAGCTCCTGCGCAGTCCTCTTTCAAACCCACAGTATCGCAGATTCGACAGCCCCCACGGCCCTTGACACAGCGGCCGAACCGGCCACAGCAGGCTCGAGTTCATGCACTGACCGCTGAGGCAGCTACGACGCCGACTTTCCAGCATTCAGCCTTCGAGGTCACGGGCCATATCGGAGGTACTCCCGTTCTTGTCATGGTGGACACTGGTTCCACGATTTCTTTGATATCGCGTGCCATAGTCAGACGTCTTGGGTTGCAGGCTATTACTATGGATAGCGTGCGAGTCCTTGCAGCTCATGGAGATTATTCGGATGTCACCCAGATGTGTGAGGGTTGTTTACTTGATCTGGGAGGCAGGACGATGACTCTTGATTTGGTCGTCGATCCCTCGCTCGTATATCTCGACGTCATTCTTGGCATGGACTGGTTGACTGCAGCGAGAGCCGAGATTGACTGCGAGGCTCGTGTGGTGACGGTGTACGAGCCTGAGGGCACGCCTTTCACATTTTCAGTGCGGGTAAATCTTCCTTTCCGCATTCTTAGCTACGCCACCCTGTTGCGCGACGCTGGTGCCCAGGTACTTGAGCAGACGCCAGTTGTTTCTGAGTTCGGGGATCTGTTCAGGAAGATCCCTGGTTTGCCGCCCAGACGTGAGATCGATTTCACTATCGATCTGATTCCTGGTTCTACACCCGTCTCACTGCCGACGTATCGCATGGCACCATGTGAGATGGAGGAGTTGAGGACGCAGATTGACGGTCTACTAGAGCTCGGCCTTATACGGCCTAGCGTATCTCCTTGGGGAGCACCGGTCTTGTTCGTGAAGAAGAAGGATGGTTCGCTGCGATTGTGTATTGATTATCGCAGGCTGAACCAACTCACAGTGAAGAACAAGTACCCTTTGCCCAGGATCGATGACTTGTTTGATCAGTTGAGAGGAGCGCAGTACTTCTCGAAGATTGACCTTCAGTCAGGATATCATCAGCTGCGCGTCAGAGATGAGGACGTGCAGAAGACAGCGTTCAGGACCAGTTTTGGTCACTACGAGTTCCTCGTGATGTCGTTCGGTCTCACGAACGCACCGGCCGTGTTCATGGATCTGATGAACCGAGTATTGCGGCCTTTCCTCTATCGATTCGTCGTTGTCTTCATCGACGACATTTTGGTATACTCTAGGAGTCGAGATGAGCATGAGGAGCACTTGCGTTTGGTCCTTGATACGCTCAGACAGCACCAGTTGTTCGCACAGTATAAGAAGTGCGACTTCTGGAAGCAGGAGGTGAAGTTTCTGGGACACGTGGTGTCCAAGGATGGCATGGCAGTTGACCTGTCTAAGGTAGCTGCGGTGCAGGACTGGGAGCAGCCTGGTTCTGTCACTGAGGTGAGGAGTTTCTTGGGTCTCGCTGGCTACTATCGGCGCTTCATTCAGGATTTCTCGAAGATCGCGAGACCCTTATCTCAGTTGACACGGAAGGACGTGAAGTTCGCCTGGAATGATAAGGCGGAGTCAGCTTTTCAGGAGCTGAAGGACAGACTTACGTCCGCCCCTGTGCTAGTATTGCCAGAGCAAGGGGTTAAATACACTATATACACTGACGCGTCTAGCGTTGGTTTGGGTTGTGTCCTTATGCAGAGGGACAGGGTAATTTCGTATGCCTCGAGACAATTAAGGAAGCACGAGGAGAATTACCCTACACACGACCTGGAGTTGGCAGCCGTGATATTCGCACTGAGACTCTGGAGACATTACCTCTATGGAGAGGAGTTCGAGCTCTTTTGCGACCACAAGAGCCTCAAGTACATATTCACACAGCGGGACTTGAATATGAGGCAGCGGCGATGGATGGAGACGCTGAAGGACTTCAAGTTTGAAGTCTCTTACCATCCTGGGAAGGCGAACCTTGTGGCTGATGCGTTGAGCCGCAAGAAGGCGATAGAGTTTGCGGCTCCGCTGATGGTTGCCGAGTGGGATATGGTTGAGTTTTTGCGAGACTTTGAGCAGAAACTCACCGTAGAGGAGCCATTTGAGTTCATCGCACATGTTCAGGTGCGATCCCCGATCGATGACCGTGTCATCGAGGCGCAGAGGGACGACGCGCATCTTACTGAGCTTCGAGAGCAGGCCAGTGATGATGATGACGCCGACTGGCGAGCTGGCATGGATGGGGGTTTACGTTACCGTGGCCGCCTATGCGTTCCTGATGTCCCTGACTTGAGACGAGAGATTCTCGAGGCTGCGCATTCTACTAGACTCGCGATGCATCCTGGCAGCACGAAGATGTATCGTGACGTGAAGAGGACGTACTGGTGGGAAGGTATGAAGACCCACATTGCTGAGTTCGTGTCCCGTTGTCTCACTTGTCAACAGGTGAAGGCAGAGCATCGCCGACCACCTGGACTTTTGCAGCCTATGCCGATTGCAGAGTGGAAGTGGGATTTCATTTCCATGGACTTCATTTCTGGGTTGCCGAAGACGAGGAAGGGGCATGATTCTATTTGGGTGATCGTCGACCGATTGACGAAGTCGGCGCACTTCCTACCGATCAGAGTTACGAACTCTGCAGACGAGCTGGCTAGATTGTATATTAGAGAGATCGTGCGTCTGCATGGAGTTCCGTTGGAGATCGTGTCGGACAGAGACACGCGGTTCACTTCTATTTTCTGGACTCGCATTCAGGAGGCTATGGGTGTGAAGTTGAAGTTCAGTACTGCCTTCCACCCACAGACGGACGGACAGACAGAGCGAGTGAACCAGATCCTGGAGGACATGTTGCGAGCTTGCGCATTGGACTTCAAGGACAGTTGGGATGACTGTCTTGCATATGCGGAGTTTGCATACAACAATAGCTTCCAGGCGAGTATCGGCATGGCACCTTATGAGGCGCTGTATGGGCGACCTTGTCGCGCACCGCATTGCTGGTTAGAGGTCGGTGAGCGCAGCTTGATTGGCCCAGAGTTGGTGCAGGCGACGTCAGAGAAGATTGATATTATTCGACGTCGGCTTCTTACAGCGCAGAGCAGACAGAAGAGCTACACCGATACGAGACGGAGACCACTAGAGTTCACAGTCGGGGATCATGTGTTTTTGCGAGTTTTCCCTATGAAGGGAGTCCTTCGGTTCGGAAAGAAGGGGAAGCTGGCACCGCGATACATTGGTCCATTTCAGATCCTCGATCGTGTGGGAGCAGTGGCTTACCGATTGGCTTTACCCACGCCCCTCGCGAGCGTCCACAACGTATTTCATGTTTCTATGCTGAAGAAGTATGTTGCTGATCCTTCTCATATCATCAGATGGGAGCAGGTGCAGTTAGGAGAGGATGTTACTTATATCCTGCGACCGACACGCATCTTAGACCGGAAGGAGCAGGTACTGCGTAGCAAGGTGATTCCCCTTGTGAAGGTACTATGGACGCATCATACTGAGGAGGAGGCTACTTGGGAGACAGAAGCCGAGATCAGAAAGAACTACCCACAGCTTCTCGAGGAGTACGAAAAGGTACAAAATTTCGAGGACGAAATTATTTGTTAAGGGGGGTAGATTGTAACGCCCGTGAAAAATCCATACTTGGGCTCGAGTACCAACTCGACCCGAATTTGCGTAGAATTCATTCCTTTGGAAAATTTGACTAAGTTAGCTAGTGCAACGTTAGAATAGCTGGGAAATGGTCCCTGATCACTTTAAATACGTTCTACAAGGCCCGAAGCGAGTGGAACTAAGGGTGCTATAATGCTCTAAAGCCTCGGATCAAACTCTAAGCTGGTTTGTTCTCTGGACCACTTTGAATCTTTGTATTGGATCTAGACCGCACGTTGAAAGTCCGATACCTCCTATCTTAGACCGTTAGGACCGTCTAGCTGGGCTTGACACTCATTCCAAAAATCAAGTCAAACCGATGATCACAGGCTATTTCATTGAGCCCGGACCGAAGAGAGTGTGAATAGGGACATAGTTGGAATTTCAAATTCAAATCTGGCACACAAATTTGACGCATCAGTATTAAGCATTCTGACCGTCAGAATACAGCCAAATCACACCCTTGGATCAGGAAAAATATCTATTATATATCACGAGACTTATAGGCCTGATCTTGGTGCGGTGACCGTTAAACTGAAACTGGGCCGCCACGTGCGATCTGGGAACCCAACCGGTCTGAAAACTGGATGTGTGCTAGATCCAGTATGCATGAGCTTAAGTCCGACCGCATTTGGCCTGGGGACCTCCAGAAATGCCCTTTTGGACCGAAACGGCCCCGATTTGGTTAGGCACCAAGTAAACATTGTTCCCAAGCCTATTTTGGGAATGTTTTAGGCTATAAAAGGGGTTGAAACCCTCACTCCTCTCTCCCATCCGAATTTGAGAGAAGCCCTAGCTTGGGAGAGAGAAAAAGAGTGAGAGATTGTGAGAGAGTGGGAGAGTTCTTCCCGCCACTTGTGCTACGTGTTGCACATGCTTAAGCGACACTTCTCTACCGCTTTCCCGGCGATTCCACCGCAATCCTAGGTAAGTAAAAACCCTAAATAGTTGGTGATTTGAGTTTTTCTTGTTTCCATGGCGATGTAGCTTATGGATCTTATGTATTAGGCTCCTTACTCGCCGTAGACGAAGCATATACACTCCGCTTCAATTCCCGAGTCTACAAGACACTAGGTGAGGATTTTAGACGCTTGGATTGACGGTTCCCAATGCTTTCAATGTCGTTTAATAGTAGATTCTTGACGGCATCGCCGTTTGACATGTACAAAATGCTCTCCGTTTCCCGTTTCGTAAGCTAACGAAGAATATGAGATTTAGGGCATTTTAGTCATTTGTAGGAAGTACTGTTTGCATTCGTATTTCGCTGATGTGATTGACATGGTTTGTTGTCGCATTAGGAAGTTAGGAATGCGTGCATAATTAGTTTGGCGAAGAGATTCGCCTAGTTGCACACTTTGGGTCGACATGCTATATGTAGACCTAAGTGTGTAGTGCATGTGTTTGTATAAATGCTTGTATTAGTATGTATTGAATTAAATGATGTTATTTGATACTTTGTGATTGATTTTTCAATTATTATGCCGACCTAAATGATTTTCTACATGTTGACAAAATGCATGATTTCATTACATGCATGGAATGTATGTGCTTGAGGATTTGCTTAAGTTGAATATGCATGGGAAGTATGCCTTGAAGATTTGCTTAAGTTGAAAGTTATAACATGTGTTAACATGCTCACATGATGTATTTCAATTCCAATACCTTGTATAGTAATTCCATAGATGTGTGGGACTTGACTTAGTCCAGGCAGTCGGTAACCGAGCGATTTCGTGGCTGACTGGTCATAGCCACGAACGACGCGTAGATGAATGTGATTCGTGTTGAGAGTTGGCGGCAGTGGTTAGGCCACGCGAAGTGTTTTACGCACTTCATGTCGTTCAGTTCGAGATGCGATCGCGCTAGTCGAGCCCGTCAAGTAACCCGACTGGCCGATGTTTGTTCACCATGTATGTATCATAACTGCTTGAACCTAGGGTACTGAACTTACCATTGTAAACCCTATTAACCGTGGTACCTTGATCCACGAAGACTCATGAGCCGGGCATGGTGGTATGGGACACCGTGGTCGAGCTGTCGGCCTACGCTGGGGCCACAAACCTCCCCGTAGTGACCAATGAGCACCTTGACTCGTGAGCAGATTATGGTGGTATGGGACACTATATTCTAGCTGTCGGCCTACACTGATCAGGCGACGAGCCCTTTGTAGTGACCGCGAGCGTATTCTGAGTTCACGGGAGGCGACGACCCTTCCGTGCAGTAGAGTACAGTAGGCCTGTATTGATAAGGTGATGGGGGAGCGGTGCAACGAGTGCGAGCAACAGCCCTGGCAGCCCTTGCAGTGACCTACGAAATGTACATCGTATGAGATTACTAGGAGTGACGACCCTAGACAGGATCCGTGTTGGGATTGATACAAGGGAGGTACCTTAGTTTCCCAATCCTGCTGTTTGAATGGACTAATAATAACTTGGTAATCATATCACCATAGCATTGCATGTGCCTGGAAGATGTGGAGCACTCTAGGGAGTGTGGCATGCCGCGGTCGTAAGATGTTGCCGTATGAGGGTGATCGTCGGTGAGGGCATACATCACGTCATATCATCTTGCATTAATAACAGTATTAGGACTTGTCTGATTTACTGCTTTACTATTATCGCGTGACTGAATTGTGAACATGCTAATCTTTGCTCTATGATTCCACTGAGTTGATCACTCATTCCCACGTTACGGGATGGTGTTTGCAACACCCACCAGACCCTGTTGTAGTTGCAGGTGACGATGAGATCCAGGAGGTGGAGCTAGATGATGACGAGGACCAGGATGAGTTCTCGTATATGCAGTATCATGACGGCTTCCCGTAGGTGACCTGGATCGAGGGGACATCAGTGGGACTTTTCTTTTTGAACATTATTCCTTTGTTATGTACATGTATATGAGACTCAGAGATGTAGTCATACTTTGGAGATAGTTGAGATTACTTTGTTTTTCCATACAGTGATATATATCTTGTTTAGTCTTCCGCTTGCTTTTATCACTGGATCTGAAGTATGAATTGCAGTTTTGGTATACTTTTACTCATGTGAATGCTTTAAATCAGACAACATTGAATCATAACCATTTTTGTTGCATAAGTGACGGTCTGGAACTCGGGAGTTGAGTTTATACACGACCCCCGATTTTCAGGGTGTTACATGAACCATGGGAAACCTCCTTAGTGAAATCCGATCACTCAAGGGTTGAGTGTGGAAGCCGGTAATGGAGTAGACAAGTAGTCGAACCACTATAAAATGACTGTGTTTGAGATTGATTCTTGTGTTTGATCTTTTGTGTAATTATATTAACTGCATTTATACTTGCTCACACTTCACACATAGTCACATCCATCATAGACTATAATTGCACCATGATTATCATTTAAATAGCTCTGTGATTGGATCCTCTACCAGTCTTGGAAGCTAGTAGAGTTAATTATGAGTAATCCTAATCTGTAGTCTGTGATAGGATTAGTGTGATAGGATTTTTAATAATTCATAAAAACTTTAAAAAGTCCTATTCACCCCCCTCTAGGACATATTGGCGTATTCCAACTTCAACTCAAGCAGTCTTCACCGCTATTTCAATTGATATCAGAGCGCGTCTCTCTTTAAGGGCTTCACCGCCTAGAGAGTGATCTTGACTGAAGTTGAAATATGGCCAAAGGAGAGGGCTCATCTGTCACTAGACCTCCAGTATTTGATGTTTCAAACTATGCTTACTGGAAGGCTAGAATGCATTACTTCCTGATATCTTTGGATCATGAAGTTCAGGATGTAGTTGAAAAAGGTTATGTGGTACTATATGAACAAATTGTACTTGAAAATGAAACCACAATCACTAAATCCAAACCTAATGAAAAGTGGACAGCGTTTGACAAAGAACAGCGAAATTCTGAAGCAAAAGTAATGAACGTCATCTAATGTGCCGTGTCCCAAGATATTTTCAATCAAATAAGTATGTGTGGGACCTCTAAAGAAGCATGAGACTTACTGGAAACAACCCATGAAGGCACAAGCACTGTGAAGAGATCTAAGCTACAACTTTTAACTTCACAGTTCAAAAATTTTAGGATGGAAGAGCATGAGACATTTATAGAATTTTTCACCAAATTGAATATCATTTGTAACTCCATGGGTGGATTGGGAGAGAAGGTTCCGGCACCTAAAATATGTAGAAAAATCTTAAGATCCCTACCGGAACGGTTTAATCCCAAGGTAACAACAATTTAGGAGTGTAGGAATATTGATGAGATGAAAGTAGAAGAACTAGTAGGTTTTCTACAAACTTTTGAACTACACTTCACACAACCCCAAAAATCCAAAAACACTATCTTAAAAACCTCTAAGAAAATAAAACATGAGGACAGTGAGAGTTAAAAAGAAGATGAAGATGAGGAAGTGGCCCTACTAGCACAAAGATTCAGAAGATTCTTTCAAAGGAATCGCGGCCGCCCCTCTAGGGGTAGAAAGGTGGATGACAAACCTCCTACAGGAAAATTTGAGAAAAGAACCAAAGAACCACAATGCTATGCCTGTTATGAGTATGGACACCTATCTACTGAATGCCCAAACAGAAAAACCAAGGGCAAGGTGATGGCTGCCACATGAGATGATACGAAAGAGTCAAACTCAGAAAATAGTGACTCAGAAAGTGATGGAGATCAGAAATCCTTGAAAATACTCATGGTCTCCACTACTTCAATCATTTCAACTAGACCTGAAAAAGAACAATAAGCCACTAAATCATTTCCATCTGACAATGAGGATTTGGAGTCTGAAGAAGAAGAAGAGGAAGAAATTGAAAAGGATAAATTGTAAGATACTTATAATTAACTATACATTCATAGCATCCATATCCTTAAAAAACTCGGCATGTCTGAAAATAAGAAGAAATTGTTGCAGAAAGACTTGGATAAAACCTTGGAAATAAACATACATTTAGCCAATGATTTGCAACAATATCACACAGACAATGATAAATTAGAAAGAGAAAACCTATCCCTGAAAGAAGAATTATCAAAACTTATGAACCAGGCTGAATTACTAAGAGATGATAATGCACAACTCAAAAAATGAGAACCACTCACTTTGTAATTACTTAGAAAAATTTAAGAAATTTGTCGAGATAAACTACAAATTTTCTCAGAGTAGTGAGAAATTGGAAAAATTGTTAGGGATGGGAAGACTAGGAATAGACAGGAGTGGATTAGGATATGATAAAAGTAAAAAGAAAACTGGAAATAAAGACCAAACACTTACGGCTTCAAGTAGTAATATGAGAATTTCTCCTGTCTGTAATTTATGTGGTGATGTTGGTCATCATAAATTTGAATGTTTAGCACCTAGAAAGACTCTATATAACTCTGATCAAAATCACATTGGAAAATTCAAACTAATCAGAGAAACTCAGAATGTTAAAAGTTCATCTAGGAGAAACACTGATCCATCATCACCTAAAGAAAAGAACAGAATGAAGAAATCTGTATCAAAATGGGTAGTTAAAGGAAAACTGAACTGTCTGATGATTAAATCTCATATACCTTAATATATCAAGTAGAAAAAAGAACAAATCCAGATTATGCATCTAAATCTGGATATTTGCTGAAATGATGCAATTTTGTTGAGCCTTCAATATAACATCTAAGGTTGGACACCTTGAATTTTTGTATATAAACATTATCATGTTTATAATTGTACAGAACTAGTATAAATTTTTTTTGGTGACATATACTGATCAAGCCAAGAAATACCCGATAGTGTGTTGAAATTGTGAAAATTCTGAATATTATTTACCTTCGATATTAGTGTCGGCCTCTTTTCGATTTCATCGACTGAGGGTCGATACAATCGACGGCTCTTCAGAATATGAAAAGTTGTATGACCGTGGATAACATCGTGGGCAGTCTCGATAGCATCGATTGATAACTTCTCGATATAATCGATACGTTGGCTGATATGATTGACAGATGGCGCCCGATAAAAGTCAGCAGGATGAAAAAAAAGGAGTTTTCTTCAAAAGGCTTTTTGGTCGTCTTCCCTGTCCGATCCTCTCGACCAATCATCAGAAGCCAAGTCGGACTAATCAAATCCCTCCACAAACCAGGTAATATTCTTCCAACATCGTCATAACTTTCTTTTCTTGGTTTGTCGGGCATTTTTATCATTTTTTCCAAATACTTCAAACAGCCTTTTTTCCTTTCACATGGGAAAAGATAAAAACATAGCATCCGGTCCGGGGGAGTCTTCGAGAGGTACCCGATAAAAAGTCCTTGCCTTAAGGGAAAGAGCAAGGATTCTGAACAGTTGGACCCCCATACGGCAAAGATCACGACGCAGTGGGTCCCAAACTGAAGTTCCTTCATCGTCTCAACCAGCACCTCTTCCTCCGGCTGTCCAACGCCACCAAAATATACCAATAGGAAGATGATTTTTGAAAGAAAAGTAAACAGGGAGTGTTTAACACCCTATAAATTAGAACCCCTATTTACTGCAATTGGTTGACTGCCCATCCTAGATTTTGGTGGACCATGCCAACTGGAAAGGACACGCAACTTCCTTACTGCATGTCATTCACTGGTGGCTGACCCTCATTCGTTCATGGTATCCTTGGATGGTGATGATACATTTATCAACCCCGCCACTGTAGCTCACATCCTCAATCTACAGTTGGCTCCAGAAGGCCTTCCAAACTGGGATCTCGATCTTTCAGATGTGCGATCAAAGATAACCAAATACCTATGTCATGACAGAGATATTTCATGGCATCAAGGGAATGCCCTAAAAGCTAGGTATATGGAACCCCAGTTTCGAGTCATGCATGGGATCTTTACCACTAATTTGTACCCAAGAAGTACAAACCGATCAGATCTCACAAGTCTCATGGTCATGATAGTCTACTCTGTTGTAACCAGGACAAATATCTACCTTCCAACTTTGATTGTCAATTAGTTTGTCAATGCCATACATACTTTCAGAGATTTGCATCTGGCAATCCCTGGATTATTAGTAGAATCTGTCAAAGCATGGGCTTTCCGTCTACAACTAATCCAGTTTTCCCACTCAAAGTTCTCAATAAAAAGAATATTCAGAAAATGGATCCGATATTTCACATGTACAAGGAGGAAACTGAGGAAGACATTCATACAGAAGGGTAAGGAGGAGAAGGTGGTGATCCCATGGAAGGAGATGCAATGACTGATGATTTACCTCATGGACCTGATGTCGCTTCATCTACGTCAACCGCTGGATATTGAAAAATGCTCAAACTGGACAGGATTGAGGCCATTCAGAAGGACATACATTCAGTTAAGGAACGGCTTACTGTCCTGGAAAGGATAGTTCAAGGAGTGCAGAGCACGGTCCAACAATTGGTGGATCTGCTGACGTGTCAACGAGACAACACGATGCCATCTCATTCTGCTTTGTGAAGCCGGGTTCATGCATGCTATCATACACACCTTACTCTTATCTTGCGGATGAACATCAGTATCTTTTTGGATGTTCTATGCTCTCAGTGATGTGTATGACAGCCTTTTCACCATGTATAATTTTTTTTTCTTCTCTTTGGTTGAATATGCCCACGGTTGGGATAAAATACTGGTTTTGATATTTGGGTGCCCTCAAATGGGTTTATTTTTTTGGGGTTAAATTGCTGCTGTCTGGGGCAACACTGGATATTTCTGCCAATCTTGGGTAGTTTATTTTACATATGGCCGAATCTAGTTCTTATATTTCTGCCATTTGAATTTCTATTTCCCTAGTTTAATGAAGTTTTGGGGTTATGGTCTGCATGTTTATCTTATGCCTTAAGTGCTTTATTAAATCCATACTATCTACTCATGATGTATGCCTTACACTGCTTTTATTTATATTCATCTATCTGACTGTGATTCTCCCATATGCTTCAATCTTCAATCAATATCACGTATTATGCCTTTGCCAATGACTGACAAAAAGGGGGAGAACAATTCAAACACCCCGAGCGAAAAATTGTATATCTGTGTTGCAGGTTTTAGGGGGAGAAGCCGCAAAAAGAAAAGAGGGGAGTTTTTGAAGGGGGAGAAACTTCTGGTTGTGTACATGGGTAATTAGAATTTATAATATTGTGTTAATGCATGTATACACAATTTAGGATGTATCTATCAAGATATTTTCCTAGGGTGTTTTGGATATTTTGTCACGTAATTGATAAAGGAGGAGATTGAAAGTACACCTACTAGTTCCCTAGTTTGTCAATTACGGTGTAAGTTAAGTCAGTCGGACGACAGCGCCTAACAGGAAGATCAACTCAAGTGTCTGCCTCAAATGGATGTGTGGAAGCTCGCCATAGGTAAATCATAGTCTCACATCCCATGTCCCAAAACACCAGGTGATTAAAACCCTTAAAAATAAGTAGAACATCTTAGGGTTTTTGTGTAAGAAAACTTTTTACCAAATAGGAAAATCTTCAAGTTTTTCTTACACCGTCGATTATATCGATTCACTTTTCGATATGATCGACCTGCTCTGTCGATGTCCTCGGCATATCAATCGATACAATCGAGTGAGGATAAAAAGCGTCCAGCAATTAAACATTCATCTCGACGATTTATCGATATATCGATAGTTCAGTCGATATCATCGATATTCGAATATCGATCCTATCGAAAGTGAATTGATAATATTGACAGATAGTTTTTCGGCACCCCTATTTTTCTAAAGAAAACTACTATGAGCTTCGATATATTGATGACTGTCCGATTTAATCTGAACTCAAATATCGATCATATCGGAAGTCAGTCGATCATATCGATTGTGGGTGCATGTTTCCTCTAGCATGATTTTTGGAATGTTTTTAAATGTAGATCAGGGTGCCAGTTGAGAAATCGATATTCATATGTCGATCTTATCGAGACCTGGTCGATTGGATCAAGATTGGACACAAACCGTCCAGAAAGCTTATAGGTAAATCTATACGATTTATCGATCCCATCGACACGGTCTCCGATATCATCGATATACAAATTCCGATGACATCGACTGTTCCCCGATCATATCGTTAGAACCTGAAATTCTTTAAGGCTTGTCTCTCTTATTTTCACCTGTCGATAGATCGATTCATCTATCGATGAAATCGGAGTTCGAAATCCGATAACATCAATGTGTGTCTCGATCCCATCGACCAGTTGGCAAAAGGTTTCCAAAAGCGCAAATGACATTTGAGTTTGTATCATCAAGCGGATCATCGATACAATTGAGAGTATACGCTCGATCATATCGACTCTTGCTCGATCATATCGAACTCTGTCATAAATGTGACCATTTTATATCTGTTGGAACCTTTTGCCTATATATAGAGAAGCTTGCCTTTATTGCTGGTAGAGAAAGAAGAGAGTATTTCTGAGTGTTTTAAACTTCATATCATTTACCTTAAGCCCTTTCTCTCAAGGAGTTCATCCTCCTATCTACCCTCATCATTGATATTCAATAGAGTGGATTGGAAAATTAACTTCCACATTCAAGGATCCTCCAGCTACTACCTTATTGGCAAATCATTAAGCTGGGATTCCTTGAATGCATAGTTGATTGGAATCACTCTATCCTCCTAATAGGAAAATCTTTAGAGAGTGGAATTCCATCATAACCTTGACCCGACCCAAAGCCTAGCATAGGTATATCTTTTGAGTTGCAGATCAAGGGAGGTGAAGACTCTTCATCAACAAGAAGGAGATCTTCAACATTACGCTAAATGAGACTCATCAACTTATTTTTAAGTATCTAGAGTCCAGAGGACACTTGTGATCATTCCTTTCTAGGATTGGGTCTTAAGTGTTGCTCACCCTTTGAAGTCCTCAAAGGAGGCCTCCGACGGGAGTGTACGTGTGGGGTGCATTGTGTGGACCCTTGCTCTGCGGAGAGCATAAACATCTGGGTGCGTTGTGTGGGCCTTTGCTCTGTGTGGGCATAAACATTTGGTTAGGAGTGCACTAGCAAAACTCCAAGGTTTGAGGTGAACCAAGTAGAATCCTCTGTAAAGGTTGAAGGTGAACCTGTTTTAAAACCTTAGGTTTGAGGTGAACTATGTGAAACCTCCTTAGTGAAATCTGGTCACTCAAGGGTTGAGTGTGGAAGCCGATAGTGGAGTAGACAAGTAGTCGAACCACTATAAAATGACTGTGTTTGAGATTGATTCTTGTGTTTGATCTTTTGTGTAATTATATTAACTGCATTTATACTTGCTCACACTTCACACATAGTCACATCCATCATAGACTATAATTGCACCATGATTATCATTTAAATAGCTCTGTGATTGGATCCTCTACCAGTCTTGGAAGCTAGTAGAGTTAATTGTGAGTAATCCTAATCTGTAGTCTGTGATAGGATTAGTGTGATAGGATTTTTAATAATTCATAAAAACTTTAAAAAGTCCTATTCACCCCCCCTCTAGTACATATTGGCGTATTCCAACTTCTCAAGTGGTCTTCACCGCTATTTCACAAGCTATATGTCCTAGAGGGGGGGGTGAATAGGACTAAGCCAAAAAAAAATAGCGGAATATAAGAAATAAGATAGCCAACAAAAGAAAGGAAACAAACCAAAATAAAGGAATGTAAAGTAACCTTAAATTCAAGTCTTGAGAGGATGATACGAATGTAGTTCTAAGGACAACCTTGTACCATAAAAACTAAGGGTTCTAAGGACAACCTTGTACCATAAAAACTAAGGGTTTATGGCAGGACAACATTACTAGAACAATAAGTATCAATATCCCAAATTGAAGAGGAATAATAAAGGGAAATAGCATAAAGTAAATTCTAAACTATTACAATATTCCCCACTGTGCTTGAAATGTAAATATTACAACATTCACATCCACACATACATCCCACAATTCTGAATAATAAAAGATAGAAAATATAAATCATACAATCACAAAACACAAAGAATTATAGTGGTTCACCTATGTGTACACCAACTATTATAAAACAGTCACACAGATTGCTACTCCACTCCTAATATCCTCACACAGGGGATATTAGCGTTCACTATCAAAATAGGTTTTCACAGGTTCACCCAAAACCTCATAATTGTGTCTTTTTTAAAGGGCTTACACAATCCAAAAACCCTCACTTCTGAGTTTTCTGGCTCTCCTCAGATAACCAATAAATTGAGATTTTTCTGGGTTAACCTTAAATAAAACTAAAATGAAAGAAATTTATAATAAATGTAAAATACCTGGATTTCTCCTTTTGTAGTAGCCCAGAAAACCAATCGGAGTAGATGATTGAATGTAGAAGTTCAAAGTCCAATACTCACTTAAAATGGTTCTAGGTTCTAATTGATTTTAAATTAAACTATTTGGGCTTAGCTCTATTTGATTTTGATTCCAAGAAGAAGGAATATCACAATTTCTCTTTGTAATAATGATTGGAATGTAGAAACAAAATCAAATTAATAAAGCTAACAAAAGATAATATTAAATGAGCACAATGTAGCTTAAAATAAATACAAACTTATCTCAGAGTGATCCCTTGATTTTACTTAATTTTTTATTTTTTTATCAAAATCTAAAATTCGTCATCTATTTATAGCTACGAAAATCGCACCTTCAACTGGTCTAGTGGACATTACGACTGGTCATAGGAGAACAGATTTTTAAAATTTTTAACGTGATCGGATAAAACTGATTCATGACTGGTCATAGGGTGTCTATGACTGGTCGTAGCATTCTCACGACTGGTCGTAGGACCCAAAGTTTAGTTGCTGGACTTTGAGTAGTAGAACCAGGACTGGTCGTAGGATGAGTCGACACTGTTCACACGATTGGTCGAGCAGAGTCTAGGACTGGTCGTGGATGAACAAAAATTTTTAAAAAATTGCAACAAAATTAGGACTGGTCTTGGAATCTCTTGGACTGGTCGTGGCAGTGCTAGGACTAGTCAAACAAGGTTAAGGACTAGTCTTAGAGTAGTTCAATTCCTTATAAAATGATTTAATTGAATTATGTATTCAAAATGACCTATCCAAGGACAATCTAAGATCATTCTTACCTTGAAAGTGAGATATGAACTTCGAAACTTCTTATTGTCTGATGGTAGATGACCTTTGTGAATAAAGCTTGAGATCTTTGAATATAATGTAGCACTTGAAACAAAAGATCTTCTAAAGCTTGAATAACCATTCATCTTTGTGTTGTATGCTGGCTTGAGTCTTGAACATGATGACTTCTACTGTTGTAGCTAGTACTTGCATTTCTTGAAGCAGTTTATACTCGCATTCTTCTGTAGTATTTGAAGTAGTTCTTCGTTCTTGACTTGAAGAAAAGTGCTTAAAGCGATGAAGCAATGTCTTGAACATTTATAAAAATGAGCTACACAAGACATAGATTAAGGTTTTGGCACCACAAAATTTGACAATAAAAGGAGCATAAAATCATAGCACTTACAACCTAAACCTCAACCTATTCTCAATTCCCAAAAGTTACAACCTATAACATATAACCTATAACCTATACCTAATCCTTAATCTAAACATATAACCTAAACCTAAACCTAAACCTATAACTTAAACCTAAACAAAAACCTATAACCTAAACATTAACGTATAACCTATAACCTAAACTTATAACCTATAACCTAAACTTAAAACCTAAACCTAAACCTATAACCTAAACCTAAAACCTATAACTTAAACCTAAATGTATTCTCAAATCCCTAAACCTAAACCTACACCTAATCCTAATCTCAACTCCCTAACCTAAACCTAAAGCTAAACTTGAAAACCCAAAGTTAAACCCAATCTTGAACCTGAACCCAATATCCTAAACCTAAACCTTAACCTATTCTCAATTCCCTAAAGCTATAACCTATAACCTATAAACTATAACCTAAACCTAAACCTAACCTACACTTATAACCTAAACCTAAACCTAAACCTAAACCTGTAACCTTAACCTAAACGTAAAACCTAAACCTAAACCTAAAATGTAAATGTATTCTCAAATCCCTAAACCTAAACCTATAACCTACAACATTAACATAAACTTATAACTTAAACCTATAACCTATAACATTAACCTAAACCTATACTTATAACCTAAACCTATTCTCAAATCCCAAAACCTATAACCTAAACCTAAACCTTAACCTAAACCTAACCCTATAACCTAACTTAAACCTAAACCTTTAGCTGAAAACTTTAGACAGGTCTTTTATAGCTATGATACTAGAAATAAGTGGATGTATTAGAAAACTTCTGATAGGTCTTTCATAGCTATAGATTCATTCAGTTGATTGTGGCCTGACTAGAGGACTGACTTGATTCTTGGGATACGAAATCTACAGTTTACCCTTCTGATGGATGGCTTGGATAATACACCTGTCTACCATGCCGGCATGTGGTAGTGTGTACATTAGCTCACTTACACATTCAGGTGAGCTTAGCAAACCTCTTTTCCTTCCTCAGGTGGGCTAAGGTGCACATTTCTAATAGGTGGTGAACCTGCTGCTTCTGAACATCATTAGATTATTTTCTGATGGTGATCTTTTCTCTATACAATGTGATGCACTGTATACCCTAGAAACTATCTAAAACTTGAGGCATTACCACTAATCACTGGCATGTCCTACTTGTAATTGACAAGCAAATGGAGATTTTCTTTTCATGATGGTCAGCTCTGCTTGCACATTTTTTAGGTCATAGATAATTGTGGTCGGTATCTATGTCACTTAGGAAGTGGGTACTTGTGGCTACCGATGGTCCTCCTTATGGAAATTGTCCAGACGTTTATTTTGGCCCTACAAACCATATGGTGAGATCATTCCTTTTATGTCAATTTCATTCCTCTCTTTGAGTTTTTATTAATTCATTAAGAAAAAAAAAAGAAAATGGTTATACATGATACACTTCTTTCACTTTATCTTTCTTTCCCCCAATGGTCATTCCGATTTATGAATGTCATGACTATTTGTAGGATGGAATATACAGAGCTGTTGCAAGAAGTGACTTTGTCATTAGTAGAGTTGCATTTCGAGACAACTCTTCAAAGTACTACATAAATGGTCATGGAAGTAATTTTATAGAGGTCACTAAGAAATTGAAAGGAAAAGGAGTGGACTTGGACAACAATCGGTTTTTGATTCTTCAGGTAGGTGATGGGCTGATAGCTGAAAAAGGCCTATTTACTTGTGAAAAAAATATCATACCGTTAAAATATATCTTCTCTTTCAATTCTTTATCATTGAAATTTCAGGGTGAAGTCGAGCAAATTTCTCTAATGAAGCCAAAGATTCGTATTTTCAGCATTATTGTAATTATAATTGTAATTAATTGAATGAAGGATTGTAATTGATTGTAATTGAATGCATGAATGATTGTAATTAATTGTAATGGAATGAATGAATGATTATGCAGGTGGTAATTGAATGAAAAAATGAGTATATATATTTTTTTAATGTATGAAATAGCTACGGATATTGACCGTAGCCGGTAATCTAACAGTTGTAGCCATTATTAAATTTGACAAATTGCTACGGACTTTTAGCTACAAATAATATCTGTAGCTGTTTGTGGTTTTCGCTACAGATATAATTGCTACGGATTATATCTGTAGCTGTTGTGACCTATAGCTACGGATTAAATCCGTAGCCATAGGTTCAAGACCTATTGTTACGGCACCTACGACTACGGTCTTGCTACGGACTAAAACCGTAGCCATAGGTCTATGGCTACGGCTTGTATCCGTAGCCTTTGCCCAGGTTTTTGGTAGTGGACAAAAATTAAAAAAATTTGGCTGTAACTGACAGTTAATTCGATGCAACCAACAGCTACAGTCGATTGTAGCCAAAGCATAACAAAAGTACAAAAATAAAAGTCAGTTCCAAGTTAGTGTAGATTTTCCCTATTTAAAGGGGTGTTCTAAGATTTCATTGATACTAATTAGGGCTTGTAAGAAAGATCTAGAGGTGACAGATCTTCCAGAAACTTTTCCTTGTTCTTCTTCCCCTCGATTCTGTAAGTTCTATAGTTTCTTGCTCCTTTGATTGTCAAATTTTGTAGTATCAAAACCACATTCTGTGTCTTGTGTAGCACATTGATATATATTTTCAAGGCAATGCATCACATATGCAAGGACAATACTTCAACTCAAGAACAAAGATCTACTTCAAGAAATGCAAGATCAAGTACATTGTTCACTCCTTTATGTTCGAAGCTCAATGTTAAAGCGACATTGAAAGACAAGTGAACTATTCATACTCAAGACTCAAGTTGAAGTACAACTCAAGTACTACAAATTCAAGCTTCAAAGGTTCACAAGTTCAAGCTTTATTATGTGTCGAGATCTCAAGCTTCATGAACTTCAAAGATCGTCTATCATCTGAAGAAAAGTAGGTTCAATGTTCATACATCATGTCCAAGGTATGAAAGACCTTAGATTAACCTTAGGGTAGGTCATTTTGAATACATAATTCAAATTGAATCATTTTATAAGTATTTTCTATTCTTCGACTAGTCCTAGCACTGGCTTGACCAGTCCAAGAAATGTCAAGACCAGTCCTAAGTTTTTTAAAAAATTTTAAATTTTTTTGTAAAGCCACGACTAGTCATGGAGACCACTTGACCGATCATGTGAACAGTGCACAACTCGTTCATGACCAGTCTTGTAGGTACAACTCAAACTCCACCAACTGTTTCTGGTTTCCTACAACCAATCGTGGACAGGTCATGGCCAGTCGTGGAGGTCTCATGACCGGTCATGCAAGGCCTATGACCAGTCGTGGAACGGCTTTATCTAATCGCGCTCAAAATTTCAAAAATCCATTGTTCATATGACCAGTCGTAGTGTCCAGAGGACCAGTCGAAGGTGTGACTTCTGTACTTACAAATAGAGCATGATTTTCAGAGTTTGGTAATCCAATTCAAGTATAATCACGACATCCCTCTGAGAGATAAGTTTGTAAACTTCTTATGCTATATTGTGCATGTTTAATATTCTCTTTTATTAGCTTTTTATATTTTATTTTTTATTCTGCCTTCCAATCTGATTTGAAAGAGGGATTGAAGAATTCCTACTTCTTAGAATCAAAATCAAATAGAGATAGCCCAACTTGATTTAATTTAAAATCAATCTAGAACTTAGAACCATTTCTTAAGTGAGTGTGGACTTTGAACTTCTATATTCGAACTTCTACTCCCACTTGGTTCTTCCAAGCTGCAACAAAAGAAGAATATCCAGGTATTTTACATTACTGTAATTTCCTTTGTTTTGGTTTCTTTTGAGATTGAGCCAGAAAAATCTCATTCTCTTGGTTATCTGAGGAGATCTAGAAAACTCAAAGTGTGGGGTTTTTGAATTGTGTAAGCCCACTTGAAAGACAATTGTGAGGGTTTTAGGTGAACTTAGAAAAACCTATTTTCATTGTGAAAGCTAATATCCACTGTGTGAGGATATTAGGAGTGGAGTAGCTGTGTGGTGGTTGTTTAATAGTTAGTGTACACACAGGCGAACCACTATAATTCTTTGTATTTTGTGGATGTGTAGTTTATTTTCTATATCTTTTATCATTCAAGATTGTGGGATATATTTATGGATGTGAATGTTGTAATCTTTACATTTCATGTAACACCCTGAAAATCGGGGGTCGTGTATAAACCCGACTCCCGAGTTCTAGACCGTCACTTATGCAACAAAAATGATTATGATTCAATGTTGTCTGAGTTAAAGTATTCACATGAGTAAAAGTATACCAAAACTACAATTCATACTCTAGATTCAGTGATAAAAGCAAGCGGAAGACTAAAAGAATATATATATCACTGTATCGAAAATAAAGTAGATCTCGACTGTCTCTAAAGTATGAATACATCTCTGAGTCTCATATACATGTAAATAAACAAAATCAAATATCCAAAAAGAGTCCCACTGAGAAGTCCCATCAACCCAGGCCACCTAAGCAAAGTCGTCGTGGTACTGCATGTATGAGAACTCATCCTGGTCCTCATCATAGTCCGGCTCTGCCTCCTGGATCACTGCATCACCTGCATCTAAGACAGGGTCTGGTGGGTGTTGCAAACACCATCCCGTAACGTGGGAGTGAGTAGCTAACTCAGTGGAATAATAGAGCAAGGATTAGCATGTTCTCAAATTAATCATGCGATAATAGTAAAACAGTAAATCAAACATTCCTAATACTGTTGTTAATGCAATATGACGTGACATGATAGATGCCCTCACCGACGATCTCCCTCATACGGCACCATCTTACACCCACGGCATGCTTTCTTCCCACAGTGCTCCACATCTTCCAGGCACATGCAATGTGATGATGATATGATTACCGAGTCATTATTAGTCCATTCATACAGCAGGATTGGGAAACTAAGGTACTTCCCTTATATCAATCCCAAAATAGATCCTGTCTAGGGTCGTCACTCCTAGTAATCTCATATGATGTATATTTTGTAGGTCGCTGCAAGGGCTGTCAGGGCTGTTGCTCGCACTCGTTGCACCACTCCCCCATCACCTTATCAATACAGGCCTAGTGTACTCTCATTGCTACGAAAGGGTTGTCGCCTCCCATAGACTCAGAATACGCTCGCGGTTACTACAAAGGGCTTGTCGCCTGATTAGTGTAGGCCGACAGCAAGAATATAGTGTCCCATACCACTATAATCTGCTCACGAGTCATAGGTGCTCACTGGTCACTACGGGAAGGTTTGTGGCCCAGCATAGGCCGACAGCTCAACCACGGTGTCCCATACCACCATGCCCGGCTCATAAGTCTTTATGGATCAAGGTACCATGGTTAATAGGGTTTACAATGGTAAGTTCAGTACCTTAGGTTCAAGCAGTTATGACTCATACAAGGTGAACATACAATGGCCAGTTGGGTTACTTGACGGGCTCGATTAGCACGAGCACATCTCAAGTCGAACGACATGAAGTGCATAAAACACCTCGTGTGGCCTAACCACTGCCGCCAACTCCAAAACACGACTCGCGTTCATCGACGCGTCATTCGTGGCAAAGATAAGCTAACCACGAATTTACTCGGTTGCCGACTTCCTGGACTAGGTATAGTCCCAAACATTTATGAATTCACATCAGCAATCATATAAGAGTAATGGAAATGAAATACAAAAATGTGAGCATTTTAACACATGTTATAACATACAACTTAAGTAAATCATCTAACGCATGCATTTCATACATATAATGAAATCATGCATATAGCCAACATGTAGGAAATCATTTACATCAGAATATTATTTGAGAATTCGATCTCAAACTAATTCATAACACCATTTAATTCAATACATACTAATACAAACATTTAAACAAACACTTAGTCTACACACTTAAGTCTACATATAGTATGTCAACTCAAAGTGCGCATTTGGGTGAATCTCTTCGCCAAACTGATTATGCATGCATTCCTAATATCCTAATGCGACAAAAAGCCATGTCAATCATATTAGCAAAATATGGATGAAAACAGAATTTCCTATAAATGACTAAAATGCCCTAAATCTCATATTTTTCGTCTGCTTATGAAACAAGAAACGGACAGCATGTTGTACATGTCAAACGGCATTTTCGTCGATAATCTACTATTAAACGACATTGAAAGTGTTGAAAACAATCAATCAAAGCGTCTAGAATCCGCACCTTTTATCCTAGAAGTGTATTGATTCGAACGGAACGTATACGCTTCGTCTACGGCGAACAGGCAACCTATTTTACAAGATGTATAAGCTACCATGCCAAGGAACCGAAGGAACCTTAAATCAACAAGTGTTTGGGGTATTTTCTTACCTAGAAATGCAGCGAAATCACTGGGAAAGTGATTGAGGCGCGTTGCTTAAGCACGTGCAACAAGTAGTGCAAGCAGCAGGAAATTCTCTCCCACTCTCTCTCACAATCTCTCACCTTTTCTCTCACACCAGCTAGGGTTTCTAGCAAATTCGGATGGATGAGAGAAGTGAGGGTTTAAGCCTCTTTTATAACCTAAAACATGCCCAAAACAGGCTTGGGAACAATGTTTACTTGATGTCTAACCAAATCGGGGCTGTTTCGGTCCAAAAAGACAATTCTGGAGGTCCCCTGGCCGAACGCGATCGGACTTAAGCTCATGCATGTCGGATGTCGCTCACATCCTATTTTCAGTCCAGTAGTGTTCTTAGATCGCACGTGGCGGTCCAGTTTCAGTTCATCGGTCATCGCCCGTAGATCAGGTCTACAAGTCTCATGATATAAAATAGAAATTTTTCCTGATCCAAGGGTGTAATTTGGCTGAATTCTGACGGTCAGAACGCTTAATAATAACGCGCCAAGTCGTGTGCCAGATTTGAATTTTAAATTCCAAATCTAACCCTATTCTCACTCTCTTCACTCCAGGCTCAATGAAATAGCCTCTGAATGTCGGTTGGACTTGATTTTCGAAATGATTATCAAGTCCAGCTAGGCGGTTATAACGGTCTAAGATTATAGTTATCGGACTTTCGACGCGCGGTCTAGATCCAATACAAAGTTTCAAAGAGGTCCTGAGAACAAACCGGTTTAGAGTTTGATCCGATCTTTTAGAGTATTATAGCGTCATTGGTTCTACTCGCTTTGGGTCTTGTAGAACGTATATAAAGTGATCAGGGACTATTTCTCAGCTATTCTAGCGTTGCGCTAGCTAACTTACACTTATTTTCCAAAGGAATTAATCCTACGCGATTTCTGGTCGAATTGGTACTCGAGTCCAAGTACGGATTTTTTCAGGGCGTTACATTTCAGCATTGTGGGAAATGTTGTAATAACTTAGATTTCCTTTCTTGATATTTATTTATTTATTCCTCTGTATCAAGTTTGAGTTTTTGATACACAGACCATTCTAGGAATCAGGTTGTCTTACCATAAACCGTTGGTTTTTGGTGTAAGGTTGTCCTTAGAATAACATCCGTATCAATCTCTCAATACTCATACATTTGAGGTTGTGTTTAATTTCAGTATTGTGGATTGTTTATAGTGTTATCTTTCCTTTAATTGTATAAATTTCGTTGTTATCATTTTAATTTGGCATAGTCCTATTCACTCCCTCCCCCCCCTCCAGGCCTCTAGCTCGGCCTTTTCAAGTAGTATCAGAGCCTAATAGCTTGTTTTAATTGTTATATTTTTGCGTTTACTTCCTAAGCTAATCGATCTGAGCTATTTATAAGATGTCAAATTTTGATAGCCTTTCAGTCACTAGGACTCCAACATTTGATGGCACCAATTATGCCCATTGGAAAGCCAAAATGAGGTTTTTCTTAAAATCCATGGATGAGAGTGTGTGGCTAGCCACAGTGACTGAATGGACCCCTTCTACCACTGAAGTGACTGGTATCAATGGATCAAAATCTATGGGTAACTTCTTATTTTTCTTGGACAACTCTTCAGAAAAGTGAGAGTAGTGCCAATGCAAAAGCACTAAATGCAATCACTTGCGCACTATCACCGAATGAATTCAAAAGAATTATATCTTATGATTCTGCAAAGAAAGCCTGGGATATTTTAGAAATGACACACGAGGGAACATCAATTGTCAAGAAATCTAAAGTTCAAATCCTCACAACCTAATTTGAGGTAATACGTATGGAAGAAAATGAAATGTTCATGAACTTCAATGCAAGACTGAATGACATTATGAACTCTATGTAGGGTCTTGGTGATAAAATCCTAGAAAGTAAAGTCTGTGAAAAGATACTAAGCTCACTTCCTAAATGGTTCAATTCTAAGGTAACTGCAATCCAAGAACTTCGTGATACAGATAATATGAGGGTAGAAGAATTAGTTGGCTCTTTACAGACTTATGAGTTAACTTTTAAAGGTCCTAAAGGTAAATCTATTGCCCTTAAATCTTCTAAAAATATTTTTCAAGAAAATAGTAGTAATTCCGATTTAGATAATTCTGAAGATGATATGACCTTTTTAGTTAAAAAGTTCTACAAAATTTTTAAAAGTAAAAAAAGAGTTAATTTTTAGAAGTCTAATGATAAGAAAAAATCTAAATCTAAAACTCGAAAAACTTTAAAAGTCAGTCAGTGTTACAACCGCCATGAATATGGGCATTTAGCAAACAAGTGTCCTAAAAAGGACAAACTTAAAAAGAAAGGAATGTTGGCTACTTGGGATGAATCTTCTGGCACTAAAGCCTCTTCTAAATCAGAAGATTTTGAAACTGAGTCGGGCAATGAAGTTAAAGCCCTTATGACTCTAGCCAAGTTCACTTTTTCAGATAATGATGATTCAACTAGTGAAGAAAATCTGAATAGTGATCATGAAAATGAAGATGATCTTCAAGATGCTTATAATGCCCTTTATAAGGAAAGTCGTAAAATTAGTGTTAAATTAAAACTTCAGAAAGAAAAGTTTTTAAAACTTAAAGAAAATTTTAATTCTCTTATTTTAGAAAAATTCCACATTTCAAATTGTTTTGAAAAATCTAAAAGTGATTTAGATTTCAAAACCTCCCTTATTGAAAATCTTAAATCTCAAAATGAAAAACTTAAACTTGAAGTCTCTTCACTTTTGAGTTTAAAGGATACACGTTGGTATGCCCAAGGTGATCCAAAGTTAGAAAAGCTTTTGTTTGGATCAAGAAAATGTGGAGACCGATCATGTTTGGGCTATGACAGAAATATTTCTCCTAAACAGAAGAATACTCCACCTCAGTTTGTGAAAGGAGAATCTTCAAACTCAAAAGGGAATAGTTCAAATCAAAATTTTTCTAAAAATACCAAAACTTTTTAATCTTTTAAACCTTAAAACAACCATATCAACCATAAAAATCAGAATCGAAATTCTTTAGCTGAGAAAATAGTTGATTTACTTAAGGAGCTCTTAAAATCTAACTCAGTAGGTCATTCTTACAACAACTACAAACACAAGAAGACCAACTATACTCTTAAACTCAAAACTATAATAAATGGGTTCCTAAGGTTACTTGCTTAGTTGCCCACATGACTTTCAAAGCTTCAAGTCATTCAAAATGGTACCTAGACAATGGATGCCCTAGGAATATGACAGGCGACAAGGGTCTGTTCACCAATCTTAAAGATATGACTGATGGTTCAGTCACATTTAGAGATGGTAGCAATTGCAAGATTATTAGCCAAGGTACGGTTCAACTCTTTAACCTCCCTTTATTTGAGAATATTTTATACGTTGAAGGGTTAAAACAAAACTTGTTAAGCATATCTCAAATATGCGATAACAATTATAGTATAAAATTTACTAACCGAAGTTGTGAAATTTTAAATAAAAAGGGTTCTGTAATATTAACTGGTCGTAGAACTTCTGAAAACTGCTACATTTTAAGTGATTCTAGCTCATATAATCAATCGTGTTACATGGTCCATACAGGTGAAACTGTGTTATGACATAAATGACTTGGACATGTACACTACTACAATTTGTATAGATTGAGCAAAAGAGAACTGATAAGAGGTCTACCTAAATTACAGAAAGTGAACAAAATATTTGACGAATGCCAGATTGGCAAACAAACTAGGAGTGCTCACAAAAAGGTGGACTCCAATGCCACATCCAAACCGCTCGAACTTCTCCACATGGATCATATAGGATCAACCAGGTCAGACAGTCGAGGTGGTGAAAAATACATACTCGAAATCGTAGATGATTATACCAGATTTACTTAGGTAGCCTTCTTAAGGGATAAATCAGAAACCCTTGATGAAGTAAAAAGGATTCTCAAACAGATCCAAACAGAAAAAGGTTCTCAAGTCAGTAAGATTCGTAGTGATCATGGATCAGAATTTAAGAATAATAGTTTTGAGAAATTCTATTGCGATCAAGGAATATCACATGAATTCTCTCCACCCAAAACACCACAACAAAATGGAATTGTTGAAAGAAAAAATAAATTGTTTCAAGAAATGTCAAATGTAATGTTGAATAGTATGAAGCTCCCTAAAAATCTCTGGGCTGAAGCTGTAAATACTGCCTGCTATACAATCAACCAGGTTTATACAAGTAAGTCAAATAATGAAATTACTAATGAAAAGTGGTTTGATAAGAAGCCTACTGTCAAATTCTTTTGAGTTTTTGACAGCAAGTGCTACATTTTACGTGACCGTGAAAATCTGGGTAAGTTTGACACCAAAAGTGATGAAGAGATCTTTTTAGGATATGCTTTGAACAGTCGAGCGTATCGAGTACTGAATAAGAGGATCGGTGTAATTTAAGAATCCATCAATGTGGTCATTGACGATCACTTGAATGGACCTGCCTCCAGTTCAGATAATGATGAAGTTCTTCTAATTGACAAACCAGATACTTCATTAAGTCAAAATAACTCTGAATTGAGAACTATTAAAGATCATCTAACCACTCAGATTCTTGGAAACCCTTTCACTGGTGTGCGCACTCATAGACATTTAGAAGATATATGTAATTACGTGTGCTTTACATCTCAGATAGAACTGGCTAACGTAAAAGAAGCTCTTACTGACGAAAACTGGATTGTTGCGATGCAAGAAGAGCTTAATCAATTTGTTAGAAATGATGTTTGGTACTTAGTTCCTAGACCTAAAGATAAGCATATTATCGAAACTAAGTGGATTTTTAAAAATAAGTCTGATGAACTTAGTAATATAATTTGAAACAAGGCTAGACTGGTTGTATAAGGGTACACTCAAATTGAAGGCAACGATTATGATGAAACCTTTGCCCTAGTAGATCGTCTTGAATCAATCAGACTATTTATATCCATTACTTGATTTAGAAAATTCAAAATTTATCAAATGGATGTAAAGAGTGCTTTTTTAAACAGCGATTTACATCAAGAAGTGTATGTTGAACAACCAACGGGTTTTGAAGACCCTAAGAACGCTGATCATGTCTATCGCTTAAAAAAGGCTCTCTACGATTTGAAACAAGCTCCCAAGGCATCATACAAAAAATTGACTAAGTTTCTATTAAGTCATAATTTTCTAATGGGAAGTGTTGATAAGACTCTTTTTGTTAAGAAACATAACAATCATATCTTAATAGTGCAGATCTATTTTGATGATATTATTTATGGATTTACCTATACTAATATGACTGTTGAGTTTGCAGATCTTATGAGATCTAAGTTTGAAATGAGCATGGTTGGGGAATTGAATTATTTCTTAGGGTTGCTGTAATGCCCGTGAAAAATCCATACTTGGGCTCGAGTACCAACTCGACCCGAAATTGCGTAGAATTCATTCCTTTAGAAAATATGACTAGGTTAGCTAGTGCAACGTTAAAATAGCTGGAAAATGGTCCCTAATCACTTTAAATACGTTCTACAAGGCCCAAAGCGAGTGGAACCAATGGTGCTATAATGCTCTAAAGCCTCGGATCAAACTCTAAGCCGGTTTATTCTCGGGACCTCCTTGAAACTTTGTATTGGATCTAGACCGCGCGTCGAAAGTCAGATACCTACCATCTTAGACCATTATGACCACTTAGCTGGGCTTGGCAATCGTTTCAAAAATCAAGTCCAACTGACATTCAGGGGCTATTTCATTGAGCCTGGAGTGAAGAGAGTGAGAATAGGGTTAAAATTGGAATTTGAAATTCAAATCTGGCACACGATTTGACGCATCAGTATTAAGCGTTCTGACCGTCAGAATACAGCCAAATTACACCCTTGGATCAGGAAAAATTTCTATTACATATCACGAGACTTATAGGCCTGATCTTGGTGCGGTGACCGTTAAACTGAAACTGGACCGCCACGTGCGATCTGGGAACCCTACCGGTCTGAAAACTGGATGTGTGCTAGATCCAGTATGCATGAGCTTAAGTCCGACCGCATTTAGCCAGGGGACCATCAGAAATGCTCCTTTGGACCGAAACGGCCCCGATTTGGTTAGGCACCAAGTAAACATTGTTCCCAAGCCTATTTTGGGCATGTTTTAGGCTATAAAAGGGGTTGAAACCCTCACTCCTCTCTCCCATCCGAATTTGAGAGAAACCCTAACTTGGGAGAGAGAAAAAGGTGAGAGATTGTGAGTGAGTGGGAGAGTTCTTCCTGCCACTTGTGCTACGTGTTGCACGTGCTCAAGCAACACACCTCTACCGTTTTCCCGGCGATTTCACCGCGATTCTAGGTAAGAAAATACCCTAAATGGTTGCTGATTTGAGATTCCCTTGTTTCCATAGCGATGTAGCTCATGGATCTTGTGTATTAGGTTCCCTATTCGCCGTAGACGAAGCGTATACGCTCCGTTTCAATTCACGAGTCTACAAGACTTAGGTGAGGATTTTAGACGCTTTGATTGACGGTTCCCAACGCTTTCAATATCGTTTAATAGTAGATTCTTGACGGTATCGCCGTTTGACATGTACAAAATGCTCTTCGTTTCCCGTTTCGTAAATTAACGAAGAATATGAGATTTAGGGCATTTTCGTCATTTGTAGGAAGTACTGTTTACATTCATATTTTGCTGATGTGATTGACATGGTTTGTTGTCGCATTAGGAAGTTAGGAATACGTGCATAATTAGTTTGGAAGAGATTTGCCTAATTGCACACTTCGGGTCGACATGCTATATGTAGACTTAAGTGTGTAGTGTATGTGTTTGTATAAATGATTGTATTAGTATGTATTGAACTAAATGATGTTATGAATTAGTTTAAGATGGATTTCTCAATTAATATGCTGACCTAAATGATTTTCTACATGTTGACTAAATGCATGATTTCATTACGTGCATGGAATATATGTGCTTGAAGATTTGCTTAAGTTGAATGTTATAACATGTGTTAACATGCTCATATGATTGTATTTCAATTCCAATACTTTTACATATATTGTTGATGTGATTCCATAAGTGTTTGGGACTAGACTTAGTCCAGGCAGTCGGTAACCGAGCGAATTCGTGGCTGACTGGTCATAGCCACGAACGACGCGTCGATGAATGCAATTCGTGTTTAGAGTTGGCGGCAGTGGTTAGGCCACGCGAAGTGTTTTACGCACTTCATGTCGTTCGACTTGAGATGCGATCGCGCTAGTCGAGCCCGTCAAGCAACCCGACTGGCCGATGTATGTTCACCTTGTATGAGTCATAACTGCTTGAACCTAGGGTACTGAACTTACCATTGTAAACCCTGTTAACCATGGTATCTTGATCCGCGAAGACTCATGAGCCGGGCATGGTGGTATGGGACACCGTGATGGAGCTGTCGGCCTACGCTGGGGCCACAAACCTCCCCGTAGTGACCAGTGAGCACCTAGACTCGTAAGCAGATTATGGTGGTATGGGACACTATATTCTAGCTGTCGGCCTACACTGATCAGGCGACGAGTCCTTTGTAGTGACCGCGAGCGTATTCTGAGTCCGCGGGAGGCGACGACCCTTCCGTCGCAGTAGAGTACAGTAGGCCTGTATTGATAAGGTGATGGGGGAGCGGTGCAACGAGTGCGAGAAACAGCCCTGGCAGCCCTTGCAGCGACCTACATAAATATACATCGTATGAGATTACTAGGAGTGACGACCCTAGACAGGATCTGTGTTGGGATTGATACAAGGGAAGTACCTTAGTTTCCCAATCCTGATGTTTGAATGGACTAATAACAACTTGGAAATCATATCACCATAGCATTGCATGTACCTTGAAGATGTGGAGCACTCTAGGGAGTGTGGCATACCGCGGTCGTAAGATGTTGCCGTATGAGGGAGTTCGTCGGTGATGGCATACATCACGTCATATCATCTTGCATTAACAACAGTACTAGGATTGTCTAATTTACTGCTTTACTATTATCGCATGATTGAATTGTGAACATGCTAATATTTGCTCTATGATTCCACTGAGTTGATCACTCACTCCCACGTTACGGGATGGTGTTTGCAACACCCACCAGACCCTGTTGTAGATGCAGGTGAGGCTGAGATCCAGGAGGTGGAGCCAGACTTTGACGAGGACCAGGATGAGTTCTCGTACATGCAGTATCACGATGGCTTCGCGTAGGCGACCTGGATCGATGGGATTTCAATGGGACCATTTTGGATATTTATTTTGTTCATGTATATATATGAGACTCAGAGATGTAGTCATACTTTGGAGACAGATGAGATTTACTTTGTTTTTCCATACAGTGATATATATATTGTTTAGTCTTCCGCTTGCTTTTATCACTGGATCTGAAGTATGAATTGCAGTTTTGGTATACTTTTACTCATGTGAATGCTTTAAATCAGACAACATTAAATCATAATCATTTTTGTTGCATAAGTGACAGTCTGGAACTCGGGAGTTGAGTTTATACACGACCCCCGATTTTCAGGGTGTTACAGTTGCAAGTTAAACAACCTGATGGTATCTTTATTTCTTAAACTAAATATGCTCTGAACTTAGTTAAAAAGTTTGAATTTGAGAATGATAAAAAATTTAATACTCCTATGAGTACAACATTAAGACTCTCAAAGGACTCTACAGGTAAAAGTGTGGATCCTAAATTATATCGTAATATGATTGGCAGTTTACTTTATTTTACTGCAAGTAAACTTGATATTATTTTTAGTGTTGGAATTTGTGCTAAATATCAATCTGACCCTAAAGAATCACATTTAATTGCTGTTAAGCAGATTATACGATATGTCACAAGCACAAAAAATTTGGGTCTCTGGTATCCACATGATACTAGTGTTCAATTGGCTGGTTACATAGATGCTGATTGGGCTGGTAATATCGATGATAGGAAATCAACCAGTAGTGGTTATTTCTATATTGAAAACTGTTTACTTTCTTAGTTTAGCAAGAAACAAGTTCCGTTTCGCTCTCAACAGCTGAGTCTGAATACATCGCAACTGGAAATGCATGTACTCAGCTTGTATGGATGAATAAAATGTAAAGCAATTACGGAATTGCACAGGATTCAATGGTTTTATATTGTGATAATTTCTGTGTAATTAATATATCTAAAAATCCAATCCAACATTCACTAACCAAGCACATTGACATTAGATATCACTACATCGTGAATTAGTGGAAGAAAAGATGATTTCATTGGAATACATTCTGACCGAGACTCAACTTGCTGACATTTTCTGTAACGCCCTGATATTCGGGAGTCGAGTACAACTCAGCTCCTAAGTTCCAAAACATCACTTATGTAACATATTTGATAAAGATTGTATGTTGTCTGTATTAATGCATAAAACATGAAATAGATCAAGCCAGATTAGCAAAAATAATTCAAGAATATTGAGGAAAAGCAAGCGGAAGACTTAAATACATATATAATCAAAATAAATCTCCAAATGATGCGTGCTCTGCCTAAGACAATATACATACATCTGTGTCTCAAAAATACATACATAAACTATTCAAAATGATCCAATACATATCCCAAAAAATACCCGGTGGTCAGGACAAGGCTCATATGAACCCACCTGAGAACTGCATATATGAGAATGCCTCCTCATCCTCGTCGAAGTCTGGCTCTGCCTCACAAGCATCGCCATCTCCTACAGCTAAGTCAGAGTCTGGTTGGTGTTTAAACACCGTCCCAGAACGTGGGAGTGAGTGATCAACTCAGTGGTACTATATAGCAAAAATTAACATGCTATCAATCCAATCAAGCAGTAATGATAAGGCAGTACAATCAAACATGTCCTAGATACTCTAGTTAATGCAAGGATGATATGAAGAATGATGCATGCCCTCACCACAATCCCCTCTGCTACATCATCTAACAATCGCGGCATGACTCACTTCCTCAGTGTTCTATCACCAACCCCGTTAGTACATGCAATGCAGTATTATAAATATGCTTACCAAGTTCTTATTAGTCCTTTTCATACAGTAGGATTGGGAAGCTAAGACACCTCCCTTATATCAATTCCCAACATTGATCCATTTTAGGATCGTCAGTCCTAGAGAATCTCATACGATATTATGGTTCTAGGTCACTGCAAGGGCTATTAGGGCTGCTGCGCACAATCGTTACACCACTCCCCCATCACCTTATCAATACAGGCTTATTTATATCCTTAAGACTACAACAGGACCCGTCGCCCCCATGCAGTGTTAAGATAAACTCAAGGTCACTACAGAGGGCTCGTCACCAATTAGTGTAGGCCGACAGCAAGAATATAGTGTCTCATACCACTATAATCTGCTCAGAGTAGGGTGCTCACTGGTCACTACGGGAAGGTTTATGACCCCAGCGTATGCCAACAGCATGATCACGATGTCCCATACCACCATGCCCGGCTCATGAGTCTTAGGGGATCTTGGTACCATGGTTAATGGGAGTTTCACTGGTAAGCTTAGTGTCTTAGATTCAAACAGTAGCGACCGAACATGGTGAACAAGCATCGGTCAATCGGGTTAGTTGATAAGCTCAACTAGGCCAAGCGCACATTGAGTTGAACGACATGGAATGTATAAACACTCCGTGTGGCCTAACCATTGTCGAACACCCCAAGCACGACTCAGATTCGCTAAACTCATCCTGTGTGGCGAGATCAACCTCAACCACTATTCACAGAACGGTTTTCGATTGCCTGGACTGTAGTATAGCCCCATTCACATACAAATCTAATAACTAGCATATGATTCATATCCTGCATTCATATAAATAAGCATGAAATGCAAATTGAATATAAACACAGTACATGCAGGAAATTATACACTCATTTAATATGATTCAACTAAGCACACAATCCATGGAGGAAATCATACATTCATTTAGCATGGATAACCTAAGTTACATGATTCATGGAAGAAATCATACACACAAACATTATGGTTGAAATCCATATATCAACCATCTTAGTAAGCACATTTTACTAACTACTATCTCATTTAGACATTTAAACAAACACTTAGCTTACACTATTCAACATACATCACGTACGTCGACACCGTCACATATTAGGGCAAGTCCTCTCACCAAGGAGTTGCCGCATACATGTCAAGCATATAATAATGACAATTTATCATGGCAAGCAAATCAACAGATTTCATACACATACGTGTATTCTAACATATACATGAAATTCGGTATTTACAATATAAAGTATACGTATGCGGAAAGCAAGACAGATAACACATTTAGCATGTGTAACGGAAATCCCAACGTGAATTAATCATTATCTAACATTGAAAGTATTGAAAACCATAACCTAAGCGTATATAGTCCGCACCTTAAACCAGAAAAGACGTATTTAAGATGATTCAGACGATGTGTCTTCATCAATGGCGGATACGCTACCTATGGCAAGAAACAGGTTAGCTAGAACTCTACTACAGTTAGTCTAAGCTTTGAAACAGGTTAGGGTTAGCTTAACTTACCTAAGAACGGAATCAGAATCGCCGAAAGAACGATTCAGAAATGCCGGTTCAGTGTATAGATGGCTTAGGAAGAATCCTACGGAGTTTCAACTGATTCTCCCACACTTTCTCTCTCTTTTCTCTCTCTTAAAACTCTAGGTTTTGGGAATTTCGTATGGGTTTGAAAACTAAGGGTTTAAGGCCTTTTTATAAGCCTAAACATAACGAAAACGGACTTTAAGTCAAGGTATACTTAGGTTATAACCAAATCGGGATCTTTCTGATCCAACGGAGCATTTCTAGAGGTCCTCTTATCAAATGCGGTCGGACTTAAGCTCAACTAACATCGGATCTTTATTAAGTTAAGTTTTTAGTCTGATCAGATTTTCAGATCGTCCGTGGCGGACTAGTTTCAATTCAACGGTCATCGAACTTCGATCAAGGCTACAAGTACTTGGACATGTAAGGGCCAACTTTCCTAATCTGAGGGTGAAATTTGGTCGAATTCCAACTGTCAGAACGCTTAAAAATAACGCGCAAGTGAACCGTGCCAGATTTCATAATAATATAATTAATTTTCTAAAAATCTCCATTTTCTCACCCTCTTCACTCCGGACGCAAGAAAATGGTGTCAGGACACCGGTTGGGTTTGATTTTTGAAAGGATGGTCAAGACCAACTAAGCGGTCGTAATGGTCTGAGATTATAGATATCGGACTTTCGACGTGCGGTCTAGATCCAATATAAAGTTACCAAACATTCCCGGGAACAACTGGGTTTAGAGTTGGATCCTAGATTTTAGGGCATTATAGTGTTAACCAGTCAACAAGTTTTAAGTCTTGCAGAACGTATTTACAGAGAACAGTACTAATTTTACAGCCAGTCTAACGTAGCGCTGGCTAACTTATGGTTAATTTCTAAGAGAATTAATCCTAAGTGATTTCTGATCGAGGTGGTACTCGGGTCTTGGTACGAAATTTTCTGAGTTGTTGCAATTTACCCCCCTAAAAAAAAATTTATCCTCCAAATTCGTACCTTCTCATACTCCTCGAGAAGTTGTGCGTAGTTCTTCCTGATCTCAGCTTCTGTATCCCAGGTAGCCTCTTCTTCAGTATGATGCGTCCGCAATACTTTTACAAGGGGGATGACCTTGCTACGCAATACCTGTTCCTTCCTGTCTAATATACGCGTCGAGCGCAGCTCATAAGTGGCATCCTCGCTCAAATGCACCTACTCCCTTCTGATGATATGGGAAGGATCAGAAACGGATTTCTTCAGTATAGAAACCTGAAATATGTTATGTACGCTCGCGAGAGGCGTAGGTAAAGCTAGGCGGTATGCTACTGCTCCCACTCGATCAAGTATCTGAAATGGGCCAATAAATCTCGGCGTGAGCTTCCCCTTTTTCCCGAACCGAAGGACTCCCTTCATAGGAAAAACTCTCAAGAATACGTGATCTCCAACCGCGAACTCCAGCAATCACCGTCTCGTACCGGTATAACTCTTCTGCCTGCTCTGCGCTGTGAGAAGTCGATGCCTGATGATGTCAATCTTCTCTGAGGTCACCTGTACTAACTCAGGACCAATCAATTTTCGCTCACCGACTTCAACCCAGTAATGCGGTGCTCGACAAGGACGTCCATACAAGGCCTTATAAGGTGCCATACCGATACTCGCATAAAAACTATTATTATACGCGAACTCCGCATATGGAAGATAATCATCCCAACTGTCCTTGAAATCCAACATGCAAGCCCGCAACATGTCTTCCAAAATTTGGTTCACCTGCTCTGTCTGTCCGTCGGTCTGTGGATGGAATGCAGTACTGAACTTCAACTTCACGCCCATCGCTTCCAAGGGAACTCCATGCGAGTCCAGAAAATAGAAGTAAACCGCGTGACTCTATCCGTCATGATCTCTGAGGGAACTCCATGAAGACTTACAATCTCCCTGATGTACAATCTAACCAGCTCGTCTGCAGAGTTCGTAACTTTGATCGAAAGGAAGTGCACCGACTTCGTCAAACGGTCGACGATCACCCAGATAGATTCATGTCCCTTCCTCGTCTTCGGCAGCCCCGAAATGAAATCCATAGAGATATAGTCTCACTTCCACTCAGTTATAGGCATAGGCTGAAGGAGACCAGGGGATAGGCGATGCTCTGCCGTGACCTGCTGGCAAGTGAGACAACGGGACACAAAGTCTGCAATGTGGGTCTTCATGCCATCCCACCAGTACGTCCTCTTCATGTCACGATACATCTTTGTACTGCCCAGATGCATCGCTAGTCTAGAACTGTGCTCAGCCTTGAGAATCTCTCGTCTCAAGTCAGGGACATCTGGAATGCATAGGCGGCCACGATAACGTAAGCCCCCATCCGTTTCAACTCGCCACTCGGCATCTGCATCATCATTGGCCTGCTTTCGAAGCTCAGTCAGACGCTCATCGTCCTTCTGCGCCGCGATGACCCTGTCATCGACAAGAGGTCTCACACGAACGTGTGCGATAACCTCAAATGGCTACTCCACAGTGAGTTTCTGCTCAAAATCTCACAAAAACTCAACCATGTCCCACTCGACAACCATCAGCAGAGCCACAAACTCTATCACCTTCTTTGTAACACCCTGAATTTTTACCAACCTGGGATTAGACGTCCTTAGGCAATGGGTCAACCAACTGGATTTTTTGCCAACCTGGGATTAGACGTCCTTAGGCAATGGGTCAACCAAAACACCTTAGTAACCGCTCAGAACCCAATTCCATAGCCAAAGAAATCACTTAGGATCAATTCCTTTAGAAACTAAGCATAAGTTAGCTAGCGCAACGCTGGAGTAGCTGGGAAATTGTCCCTAAACACTTTAAATATATTCTGCAAGACACAAAACTTGAAGAACCAACGACGCTATAATATCCTGAAACCTAGGATCAAACTCTAAACCGTTTTATTCTCAGGAACCCTTTGAAACTTTATATTGGATCTAGACCGTGCATCAAAAGTCCGATACCTACAATCTTAGACCATTGCGACCGCTTAGCTGGACTTGACAATCATTTCAAAAATCAAGCCCAACCGACATTCAGAGACTATTTCATTGAGCCTGGAGTGAAGAAAGTGAGAATATGGTTAGATTTGAAAATTTAAATCCAAATCTGGCACATGACTTGGCACGTTATTATTAAGCGTTCTGACCATCAGAATTCAGACAAATTACACCCTCGGATCAGGAAAAATTTCTCTTTCATATCATGAGACTTGTAGACCTGATCTAGGTGCGATGACTGCTGGACTGAAACTGGACCACCACATGCAATCTATGAACTCTGCCGGACTAAAAACTGGGTGTGAGCTACATCCAGTGACCATGAGCTTAAGTCCGACCGCGTTCGGCCAGGGGACCTCCCGAAATGCCTTTTTGGACCAGAACAGCCCCGATTTGGTTAGACCTTAAGTAAACATTGTTCCCAAGCCTATTTTGAGAATGTTTTAGCTTATAAAAGGGCTTTAAACCCTCACTTATCTCACCCATCCGAATTTTCTAGAAACCCTAGCTGGTGTGAGGGAGAAAGTGAGAGTTTGTGAGAGAAAGTGGGAGTGATCTTCCTGCCGCTTGCGCTACCTGTTGCACGTGCTTAAGCAACGCATCTCAATCACTTTCCCGGTGATTCTGCCATATTTCTAGGTAAGAAAAGACCCTAACTACTTGCTGATTTAAGGTTCCATCGATTCCTTAGCGATGTACCTTACGAATCTTGTGTATTAGGTTGTCTGTTCTCCGTAGACGAAGCGTATACGCTCCGTTCGAAACGACACACAACTAGGGTAAAAGGTGTGGATTTTAGACGCTTTGATTGGTTGTTTTCAACGCTTTCAATGTCGTTTAATAGTAGATTATCGACGGCAACGCCGTTTGACATGTACAACATGTTGTCCGTTTCCTGTTTCGTAAACGTAGGAAAAATATGAGATTTAGGGCATTTTAGTCATATGTAGGAATTACTGTATACATCCATATTTTGCTGAAATGGTTGACATGGCTTTTTGTCGCATTAGGATATTAGGAATGCATGCATAATCAGTTTGGCGAAGAGATTCACCCAAATGCGCACTTTGAGTCGACATACACTATGTAGACTAAATGTTTGTATAAATGTTTGTATTAGTATGTATTAAGTATATGGTGTTGTGAAATAGTTTTGAGATTAAATTCTCAAGTAATACGCTGATGTAAATGATTTTCATCATGTTGGCTAAGTATGGATTTCATTGTATGTATGAAATGCATGTGTTGAATGAATTGCTTAAGTGGTATGTTATAACATGCGATAACATGCTTATATTGTTGTCTTTCATTTCCATTACTCCTATATGATTGATGATGTGGATTCAAAAATGTTTGGGGCTATGCTTAGTCCAGGCAGTCGGTAACAGAGAAAATTCGTGGCTGGCTTGTATCTGTCACGAAGGACGCGTCGATGAACGCGAGTCGTGTTTGGAGTTGGCGACAGTGGTTAGGCCACGCGAAGTGTTTCACGCACTTCATGTCGTTCGAATTGCTATGCGCTCATGCTAGTTGAGCCCGTCAAGTAACTCGACTGGCCGTTGATTGTTCACCCTGTATGAATCATAACTGCATGAACCTAAGGTACTGAACTTACCATTGTAAACCCTGTCAACCATGGTACCTTGATCCATAAAGACTCATGAGCCGGGCATGGTGGTATGGGACACCGTGGTCGAGCTGTCGGCCTACGCTGGAGCCACAAACCTTCCCATAGTAACCAGTGAGCACCCTACTCTGAGCAGATTATGGTGGTATGGGACATTATATTCTTGTTGTCGGCCTACACTGATCAGGTGACGAGCCCTTTGTAGTGACCTTGAGTTTATCCTGACACCGCATGGGGGCGACGAGTCCTGATGTAGTCTTAAGGATATAAGAGGCCTGTATTGATAAGGTGATGGGGGAGAGGAGCAACGAGTACGTGCAACAGCCCTGACAGCCCTTGCAGCGACCTATAAATCTAATATCGTATGAGATTACTAGGAGTGACGACCCTAGACAGGATCTGTGTTGAGATTGATATAAAGAAGGTACCTTAGTTTCCCAATATTGTTGTATGAAAAGGACTAATAATAACTTGGTAATCATATCACCATCACATTACAAGTTCCTGGAAGATGTGGAGTACTGTGGGAAGAAAGCATGCCGCGGGCGTAAGATGGTGCCGTATGAGGGAGATCGTCGGTGAGGGCATCCATCATGTCACGTCATATTGCATTAACAACAGTATTTAGGAATGTTTGAGTTATTGCTTTACTATTATTGCGTGATTGATTTGAGAACATGTTAATCTTTGCTCTCTTATCCCACTGAGTTGATCACTCACTCCCACGTTACGGGACGGTGTTTTCGGATACCCACCAGTCTCTATTGTGATTGCAGATGATGGCGCGGTCTGCGAGGCGAAGCCTGACTTGATGATGAGGAGGAGGATCCCTCCTTTATGCGTGTTCTGATCGACGGGATTACAGGGAGGTTGATTAGATGTCATGACACTTGTCATTTTATATTTTCAGAGCACTCATGTATATTATTTCTTTCTATTTTGAGGTATACATGTATATGTTTAACCTGGTAACATGTTCACACTCTGGAGACTTACAATCAATTATATATTATATGTATGTATCACAGTCTTCTGCTTGCTAATTTAACTGTCTCTGGAGTATGATATGTTGTTCTGGCTTAATCTCACTCATGTTTAATACATTAACATAGACAACGGTCATCGCGCGTGGTCGGACTTAAGCTCATGGTCACTGGATGTTGCTCACACCCAGTTTTCAGTCCAGCAGAGTTCATAGATCGCACGTGGTGGTCCAGTTTCTGTCCAGCGGTCATCGCACCTAGATCAGGTCTACAAGTCTCATGATACGAAAGAGAAATTTTTCCTAATCCGAGGGTGTAATTTGGCTAAATTTTGATGGTCAGAACGCTTAATAATAACGCGCCAAGTCATGTGCAAAATTTGGATTTAAATTTCTAAATCTAACCCTATTCTCACTCTTTTCACTCCAGGCTCAATGAAATAGCCTCTGAACGTCGATTGGGCTTGATTTTTGAAATGATTGTCAAGTCCAACTAAGCGGTCGCAATGGTCTAAGATTGTAGGTATCAGACTTTCGATGCGTGGTCTAGATCCAATACAAAGTTTTAAAGGGTTCCCGAGAACAAACCGGTTTAGAGTTTGATCCTAGGTTTCAGGATATTATAGCGTCGTTGGTTCTTCAAGTTTTGGGTCTTGCAGAACATATTTAAAGTATTCAGGGACAATTTCCCAGCTACTCCAGCGTTGTGCTAGCTAACTTACACTTAGTTTCTAAAGGAATTAATCGTAAGTGATTTCTTTGGCTATGGAATTGGGTTCTGAGCGGTTACTAAGGTGTTTTGGTTGACCCATTACCTAAGGACGTCTAATCCCAGGTTGGCAAAAATTTGGTTGGTTGACCCATTGCCTAAGGACGTCTAATCCCATGTTAACAAAAATCTAGGGTGTTACAATCTACCCCCCTTAAAATAAAATTTCATCCCTAAAATTGGCTAAGGGTAGTGAGTACTTTTTCTAAGGAAGGTTCAAATCCTATTTAATAACCTAACCTTATGTAGAACCTAACTCAGCTGTTTCGATCCTGGGCCAATGGGGAAGAGGCTAACCACGCTTCCGCTGCGCCACTCTAATCGAACGGTTGTATTAGCTGACCTACTGGATTAGACTCAATACGTTCTACCCCCCTTAAAACTTGGTTCTACTTAAAGTTCAAGAATCTATACATCGCTCCGTATATCGAAACGAGGTGCAACTTAAGGGATATCCTTGACATGAATTGGGAAACAACCTCTCATTACATTAGTTTTCCTTTGCTAATAATGCGTTCTATGGCATTGGTATCTATGGTGATAGAGATAAGTCTAATCTCTATTGTGGTTGAGTTCAGGGGCAGGTATGAGTTGGTAACAAGATGTCTAATTCTCTATTGGCTTTAAGTCCTTGCCATTTCCCAAAGACAATGTGATCACGTTTGGTTGTAGGTGGTTGGGCCATCATAGAAGAAAGGTTGTGTAGTGGGTCTAAGCTGGATACATTGACCTTCTGTCTAATCAGGACAAAAAATGCGTTGTATCAGTTCTTAATCCGAGTCGATGCCGATCCTCTGCTTGATCAGAGCATTAGATTCATTGGTAACCACTAGGATTAAGAAGTCGATTCAAACCACGAATACATCACTTACATATACAGTTCCTTTACTCCACGTTCCTGAATGCAATAAGCCCTTGGGGAAGGCAATTCTAAGGGGCGTGCTAGTTCATTCTAAGTTCAATCTGAGGGGTTTATAAATTTTTCCTGAGAGTGAATGGTTCTAAGTTAAAACAACTTTCCTATGAGTTACAACAGAAGTCTATAAGTAATAAGGGGATCTATCGAAGGAATAAGGTTCTACTTCAACCAAATCTAACCTACAATCTCTTAGCATATACAGGATTTACACTACTCAAGGTACTGGTAGACTAGTTTGTAATCTACAGCCTAAGCTTATACGTTAAATGGTTTCTTACCATTTCTCATACAGGGAATTGTTCTATCGCTTAGGGTCAAGATTATCTAAATGGAATTGGATTTCCTATGTCGTCAGATACTTCAAATCTAGGAGTGCTAACACTATGTCCAAAACGCCAAGGGCCTATGTGGCTAGTAGCATTAAGTTATGTTAAATGGAACTGCATTCCTAGTCCCATGTCAGGATTAGAAGTGGCATGCTTGGTAGGAGGGTGGGTTGGGATAAAAATTAATTTCATAGGTTTAATACCGAAATTTACAACATGGTCGTGGAAGCCATAGGATACACCCAATCTAGGGACAATACCTTACAGCGACCTAAACGGCATGCACTCCATCTAACAAAATTCGGCTATTTTAATCCCAAACCACTACACCAACATTCACATAACAAGCCGAAAAATGCCATGCATTTTATTAAATCAAAATTTGTCACAATACAGGAGACATATTCTTACATGCATCATGACCAGAAACACATGGGAAACTAAACCAGTAAGCTACTACAGCAACATAAGTAAACTACTAGCCTTATCAAGCTTACACACAGAAAGCAAGAAACAACTAACTACAACCAACGACATCTGGATCTAGATCACTAGTCTGAGTCTGGGGATGGAGGAGGAGCACCCTTATCCTGTAGACAACATAGGATAGCCTTCAGAGTACGTGTCACCTTTCCGAATTTCCTCTTCATAATGACCTTGGTATCCTCGACCTCGGCCCGAAGTTCCTAGACTTCCCTTCGCAAGGAAACCTAGTTCTCCTCAAGTTGGGCAATGTGATCATCTCTAGTAGTCCGAGCCGCTGAAGGAGGGCTCTCATCAGTATCCTGAGCCTCCTCTTCTTCCTCTTCCTGGGCTTCTTCCTCTATCTCTGCCCCAGGTTCTTCTTCACCAACATCCGCTTCACTATCATAATCGCCCTCGCTATCATGATCAAGCTGAGCCTCCTACTGCCGAGGCCCTATCTTCATTCTGTCCATGGTAATCTCATCAATGAAGTGAATCGGTACAGGAAACTCCGGCCCAAGTCTGTAAGCAAACTCGAGCGCGATCTTGCATATGAGCCAGCCAAAAGGAAGAGACTCAGACGTTCTTCTTTATCTCGCTATGAGGACGATCTGGTGCAACACAAAGGTGGCCATACATACATTCTCTCTCTGGCCCACCTGATACAGGAAGTCAACCATGAGGCGTGTACATTCAACGCGATTTGTCGACCTGGGAAACACATTGAACGTATAAATGTGGTGCAGCAGGAAAAAATCATCCAACATATGAGACGCTAAGAGGCTTCTATTAGGCTACCACGAAACCAAACTACCGCATAGGAACCTGGCACGGTGATTTCACTCATGCCTACTCTTCAGATTCTTAGCACTGGGATGAACTTCACCAAGAGGCACCTTCAGAATGCGAGCTATCAGCCGAACATTGATCGTAGCCATCCGGTCTCTATCAAAGGGAATCTTGAACTGCAATGGCTCCAACGTAGGATCTCGGATATGAGCGTAAAAGGCACGAACGGTGCTCACGTTCGCTCGAGACTGTGCTTCAAAGAGCGGACCCCAGTGTGCAGTCTCAATGCGCTCAAATAACAAATATTCACCAAAGAGCCGCCCTTCCACATGCACTTCAAACAGGACCTTGCAGTCAGTATAAGCGCCATGGGGCAACTCTGCCAACAGTACTCACCCTACGTGAGCATGGGGATCCAAATCCCGCTTCGTGTGAAACTCACGAGCTGTGCTTGGACTTGCGACGGCACTTGAGCTAGCGGCGCCACCCCTCGGTCTTCTTGATTGTGTAGGGCGACTAGGCCCAGCTTCTCCTGCTGTGGTTTTCCTCTTCCCCATCAAAGAGAGGATGGTGAAGAACGAGAAAAGAGCCAAAATGGCTTCAACCAAAGCCATGGGAAATGAGAAAAATGTAGAGAAACCGCTGCCCAAACGGATAGAGGGAAATCTAGGCGTTGTAGAGGGATGCTTCAAGCTCCCAAGGGCTGAATTTTCAAAAAGAAAAGAGAAGAATAAAGGGGAATGGAGCTCCACCCGATTTCATCCACAAATGTAGGTTGCAGGAGCTCCAAACGATGAGATCGGAGAGGGAGAGGGTTGCTAATCACAATGAAAGGATGGACAGGCATCATTTTTAGCAATGGAAGGGATTAGAAGGGATTTGGAGCTGCATTTTGAGATGGGGCAGCAAGAAAAATAGAAATGGGAGGGCGTTGGAGCGTTTTTGTGAAGGAAGTGTATGATTTAGGGGTTTTTGAGGGACGAGCAACATATGGGAGGGGTGTCCTACCCCTAAAACCACGTGCGCCCAAATTTCAAACCAAGTGGGGCCCACCGGTCGGCGATGCATCGCCGAACCGGCCATCAATCCGGCTGGTGGGACCACATGAGTTGGGTCTCCCCTGCCCTAAGGACACCAAATATATGTGAACCCCACCCTAGTTCATAGCGGTTTGGCCTAGAGAGGCCAAAAACCCCTCTTGGGGTGTTCCGGGGTCAATCTGTAGACCAGAATGAATTTGTATGCCATGTAACATATGATTTTGGGGTAGGACGAGTTAATGTATCCAATTAACTCATCTAATACAAAATATTTCATAACTGTAATGGCCAAAAGGCCAATTTTCATGTAATTTTACTATTCATTATAAAATTTTGTTGAAGTATGATTTTATATTATTTTCACATTAGGATTAATGCCTAACATGAAAGGACTAAAAAATAATTGAAGAATGGGGCGGTGAGAGGAAGAATTTTGAAGGAATTAGGTGAAACGGGGTTTTAAGCCCTAGCGTTTGAATGTAAGCGTTGTGGTTGCCCCACAGCCCAAGGATTCACAATTCTGGGTTTGGAACCTTTCAAAAAATGTCTCAAACCCACCTACTTACAACCTAGGAGCTACTTAGGTCGCTTCACACGACCCTATATGCGTTATGGACGCGATCGAATGATCGACTTGAGTAGACTTCGCCTATTGGCGAAACTGCGATCCTATAAGTTTTTTTAAGTTCCTTTCGCACCCACCTAAGTTGAAGGAGTAACAACGTACGTCGCGTGACCATAACCCAGGCCCGGTTTAATCCAAATCATGCTCTGATACCATCTGTAACATCCCGAAAATCGGGGGTCGACTAAAAACTTCACTCCCGAGTTCCAGAACTTCATTTATGCAACATAAATGTGTATAATTGAATGTTGTCTATGTTAATGTATTAAACATGAGTGGGATTAAGCCAGAATAGCATATCATACTCCAGAGACAGTTAAATTAGCAAGCGAAAGACTGTGATACATACATATAATATATAATTGATTGTAAGTCTCCAGAGTGTGAACATGTTACCAGGTTAAACATTTACATGTATACCTCAAAATAGAAAGAAATAATATACATGAGTGCTCTGAAAATATAAAATGACAAGTGTCATGGCATCTAATCAACCTCCCTGTAATCCCGTCGATCAGAACACGCATAAAGGAGGGATCCTCCTCATCATCATTAAGTCTGGCTTCGCCTCGCAGGCCGTGCCATCATCTGCAATCACAATAGGGACTGGTGGGTGTCCGGAAACACCGTCCCGTAACATGGGAGTGAGTGATCAACTCAGTGGGATAAGAGAGCAAAGATTAACATGTTCTCAAATCAATCATGCGATAATAGTAAAGAAATAACTCAAACATTCCTAAATACTGTTGTTAATGCAATATGACGTGACATGATGGATGCCCTCACCGACGATCTCCCTCATACGGCACCATCTTACGCCCGCAGCATGCTTTCTTCCCACAGTGCTCCACATCTTCTAGGCACATGCAATGTGATGGTGATATGGTTACCAAGTTATTATTAGTCCTTTTCATACAGCAATATTGGGAAACTAAGGTACCTTCCTTATATCAATCCCAGCACAGATCCTGTCTAGGGTCATCACTCCTAGTAATCTCATATGATATTAGATTTATAGGTTGCTGCAAGGGCTGTCAGGGCTGTTGCACGCACTTGTTGCTCCTCTCCCCCATCACCTTATCAATACAGGCCTATTATATCCTTAAGACTACATCAGGACTCGTCGCCCCCATGCGGTGTCAGGATAAACTCAAGGTCACTACAAAGGGCTCATCACCTGATCAGTGTAGGCCGACAGCAAGAATGTAGTGTCCCATACCACCATAATCTGCTCAGAGTAGGGTGTTCACTGGTCACTACGGGGAGGTTTGTGGCTCCAGCGTAGGCCAACAGCTCGACCACGGTGTCCCATACCACCATGCCCGGCTCATGAGTCTTTATGGAACAAGGTACCATGGTTGACAGGGTTTAAAATGGTAAGTTTAGTACCCTACGTTCAAGCAGTTATGATTCATACAGGGTGAATAATCAACGGCCAGTCGGGATACTTGACGGGCTCGACTAGCGAGCGCATCGCAATTCGAACGACATGAAATGCGTGAAACACTTCGCGTGGCCTAACCACTGTCGCTAACTCCAAACATGACTCGCATTCATCGACGCGTCCTTCGTGACAGATACAAGCCAGCCACGAATTTTCTCTGTTACCGACTGCCTGGACTAAGTATAGCCCCAAACATTTTTGAATCCACATCATCTATCATATAGGAGTAATGGAAATGAAATACAACAATATAAGCATGTTATCGCATGTTATAACATACCACTTAAGCAATTCATTCAACACATGCATTTCATACATACAATGAAATCCATACTTAGCCAACATGATGAAAATCATTTACATCAGCGTATTACTTGAGAAGTTAATCTCAAAACTATTTCACAACACCATATACTCAATACATACTAATACAAAGATTTATACAAACGCTTAGTCTACATAGTGTATGTCGACTCAAAGTGCGCATTTGGGCGAATCCCTTCGCCAAACTGATTATACACGCATTCCTAATATCCTGATGCGACAAAAAACCATGTCAACCATTTCAGCAAAATATGGATGTATACAGTAATTCCTACAAATGACTAAAATGCCCTAAATCTCATATTTTTCCTACGTTTACGAAACAGGAAACGGACATCATGTTATACATGTCAAACGGCGTTGCCGTCGATAATCTACTATTAAATGACATTGAAAGCGTTGAAAACAGCCAATCAAAGCGTCTAAAATCCGCACCTTTTACCCTAGTTGTGTGTTGTTTCGAACGGAGCGTATACGCTTCGTCTACGGCGAACAGACAACCTAATACACAAGATTCGTAAGGTACATCACTAAGGAATCGATGGAACCTTAAATCAGCAAGTAGTTAGGGTCTTTTCTTACCTAGAAATGCGGCGGAATCACCGGAAAAGTGATTGAGATGCATTGCTTAAGCACGTGCAATAGGTAGTACAAGTGGCAGGAAGATCACTCCCACTTTCTCTCACAAACTCTCACTTTCTCCCTCACACCAGCTAGGGTTTCTAGCAAATTCGGATGGGTGAGATAAGTGAGGGTTTAAAGCCCTTTTATAAGCTAAAATATTCCCAAAATAGGCTTGGGAACAATGTTTACTTAAGGTCTAACCAAATCGGGGCTGTTCTGGTCTAAATAGGCATTTCGGGAGGTCCCCCGGCCGAACGCGGTCAGACTTAAGCTCATGGTCACTGGATGTAGCTCACACCCAGTTTTCAGTCCAGCAAAGTTCATAGATTGCATGTGGCGGTCCAGTTTCAGTCCAGCGGTCATCGCACCTAGATCAGGTTTACAAGTCTCATGATATGAAAGAGAAATTTTTCCTGATCCGAGGGTGTAATTTGTCTGAATTCTGACGGTCAGAACGCTTAATAATAACGGGCCAAGTCATGTGCCAGATTTGGATTTAAATTTCCAAATCTAACCATATTCTCACTCTCTTCACTTTAGGCTCAATGAAATAGCCTCTGAAAGTCGGTTGGGCTTGATTTTTGAAATGATTGTCAAGTCCAGCTAAGCGGTCGCAATGGTCTAAGATTGTAGGTATCGGACTTTTGATGCGCAGTCTAGATCCAATACAAAGTTTTAAAGGGTTCCTAAGAACAAACCGGTTTAGAGTTTGATCCTAGGTTTCAGGATATTATAGCGTCATTGGTTCTTCAAGTTTTGGGTCTTACAGAATGTATTTAAAGTGTTCAGGGACAATTTCCTAGCTACTCCAGCGTTGCGCTAGCTAACTTACGCTTAGTTTCTAAAGGAATTAATCCTAAGTGATTTCTTTGGCTATGAAATTGGGTTCTGAGCGGTTACCAAGGTGTTTTGGTTGACCCATTGCCTAAGGACGTCTAATCCCAGGTTGGCAAAAATCCAGTTGGTTGACCCATTGCCTAAGGACGTCTAATCCCAGGTTGATAAAAATTTGGGGTGTTACAAAGAAGGGGATAGAGTTTGCAACTCCGCTGATGGTTGCCAAGTGGGACATGGTTGAGTTTTTGTGAGATTTTAAGCAGAAACTCACTGTGGAGTAGCCATTTGAGGTTATCGTACACGTTCGGGTGAGACCTCTTGTCAATGACAGGGTCATCACGGCGCAGAAGGACGATGAGCGTCTGACTGAGCTTCGAGAGCAGGCCAGTGATGATGGAGATGCCGAGTGACGAGTTGAAACGAATGGGAGCTTATGTTATCGTGGCCGCCTATGCATTCCAGATGTCCCTGACTTGAGACGAGAGATTCTCGAGGCTGCGCACAGTTCTAGACTAGCGATGCATCTGGGCAGTACAAAGATGTATCGTGACATGAAGAGGACGTACTAGTGGGATGGCATGAAGACCCACATTGCAGACTTTGTGTCCCGTTGTCTCACTTGCCAGCAGGTCAAGGCAGAGCATCGCCTATCCCCTGGTCTCCTTCAGCCTATGCCTATAGCTGAGTGGAAGTGAGACTATATCTCTATGGATTTCATTTCGGGGCTGCCGAAGACGAGGAACGGACATGACTCTATCTGGGTGATCGTCGACCGTTTGACGAAGTCGGCGCACTTCCTTCCGATCAGAGTTACGAACTCTGCAGACGAGCTAGCTAGATTGTACATCAGAACACGCATAAAGGAGGGATCCTCCTCATCATCATCAAGTTTAGCTCCACCTCACAGGCCACGCCATCATCTGCAATCACAATAGGGACTGGTGGGTGTCTGGAAACACTGTCCCATAACATGGGAGTGAGTGATCAACTCAGTGAGATAAGAGAGCAAAGATTAGCATGTTCTCAAATCAATCATGCGATAATAGTAAAGCAATAACTCAAACATTCCTAAATACTGTTGTTAATGCAATATGATGTGACATGATGGATGCCCTCACTGACGATCTCCCTCATACGGCACCATCTTACGCCCGCGGCATGCTTTCTTCCCACAGTGCTCCACATCTTCCAGGCACATGCAATGTGATGGTGATATGATTACCAAGTTATTGTTAGTCCTTTTCATACAGCAATATTGAAAAACTAAGGTACCTTCCTTATATCAATCTCAACACAGATCCTGTCTAGGGTCGTCACTCCTAGTAATCTCATACGATGTTATATTTATAGGTTACTGCAAGGGCTGCCAGGGCTGTTGCACGCACTCGTTGCTCCTCTCCCCCATTACCTTATCAATATAGGCCTATAATATCCTTAAGACTACATCAGGACTCTTCACCCCCATGCGGTGTCAGGATAAACTCAAGGTCACTACAAAGGGCTCGTCACCTGATCAGTGTAGGCCAACAGCAAGAATATAGTGTCCCATACCACCATAATCTGCTCAGAGTAGGGTACTCAATGGTCAATACGGGGAGGTTTGTGGCCCCAGCGTAGGCCGACAGCTCGACCACGGTGTCCCATACCACCATGCCCGGCTCATGAGTCTTTATGGAACAAGGTACCATGGTTGACAGGGTTTACAATGGTAAGTTCAGTACCCTAGGTTCAAGCAGTTATGATTCATACAGGGTAAACAATCAACGGCCAGTCGGGTTACTTGACGGGCTCAACTAGCACGAGCGCATCGTAATTCAAACGACATGAAGTGCGTGAAACACTTCGCGTGGCCTAACCACTGCCGCTAACTCCAAACACGACTCGCGTTCATCGACGCGTCCTTCATGGCAGATACAAGCCAACCATGAATTTTCTCTATTACCAACTGCCTGGACTAAGTATAGCCCCAAACATTTTTGAATCCACATCATCAATCATATAGGAGTAATGGAACAACAATATAAGCATGTTATCGCATGTTATAACGTACCACTTAAGCAATTCATTCAACACATGCATTTCATACATACAATGAAATCCATACTTAGCCAACATGATGAAAATCATTTACATCAGCGTATTACTTGAGAATTTAATCTCAAAACTATTTCACAACACCATATACTCAATACATACTAATACAAACATTTATACAAATACTTAGTCTACATAGTGTATGTCGACTCAAAGTGCGCATTTGGGCGAATCTCTTCGCCAAACTGATTATGCACGCATTCCTAATATCCTAATGTGACAAAAAGCCATGTCAACCATTTCAGCAAAATATGGATGTATACAGTAATTCCTACAAATGACTAAAATGCCTTAAATCTCATATTTTTCCTACGTTTACAAAACAGGAAATGGACAGCATGTTGTACATGTCAAACGGCGTTGTCATCGATAATCTACTATTAAACGACATTGAAAGCGTTGAAAACAGCCAATCAAAGCATCTAAAATCTGTACTTTTTACCCTAGTTGTGTGTCGTTTCGAACGGAGCGTATACGCTTCGTCTATGGCGAACAGACAACCTAATACATAAGATTTGTAAGCTACATGCTAAGGAATCAATGGAATCTTAAATCAGCAAGTAGTTAGGGTCTTTTCTTACCTAGAAATGCTACGGAATCACTGGGAAAGTGATTAATATGCGTTGCTTAAGCACGTGTAACAGGTAGTGAAAGTGGCAGGAAGATCACTCCCACTTTCTCTCACAAACTCTCACTTTCTCCCTCACACCAGCTAGGGTTTCTAGAAAATTCGGATGGGTGAGATAAGTGAGGGTTTAAAGTCCTTTTATAAGCTAAAATATTTCCAAAATAGGCTTGGGAACAATGTTTACTTGAGGTCTAACCAAATCGGGGTTGTTCTGGTCCAAAAAGGTATTTCGGGAGGTCCCCTGGCCGAACGCGGTCAGACTTAAGCTCATGGTCACTGGATGTTGCTCACACCCAGTTTTCAGTCCGACAGAGTTCATAGATCGCACGTGGAGGTCCAGTTTTAGTGCAGCGGTCATTGCACCTAGATCAGGTCTACAAGTCTCATGATATGAAAGAGAAATTTTTCCTAATCCGAGGGTGTAATTTGGTTGAATTCTGACGGTCAGAACGCTTAATAATAACACGCCAAGTCAAGTGCCAGATTTGGATTTAAATTTCCAAATCTAACCCTATTCTCGCTCTCTTCACTCCAGGCTCAATGAAATAGCATCTGAACGTCGGTTGGGCTTGATTTTTGAAATGATTGTCAAGTCCAGCTAAGCGGTCACAATGGTCTAAGATTGTAGGTATCGAACTTTTGATGCGCGGTCTAGATCCAATATAAAGTTTCAAAGGGTTCCTGAGAACAAACTGGTTTAGAGTTTGATCCTAGGTTTCAGGATATTATAGCGTCGTTGGTTCTTCAAGTTTTGGGTCTTGCAGAATGTATTTAAAGTGTTCAGGGACAATTTCCCAGCTACTTCAGCGTTGCGCTAGCTAACTTACGCTTTGTTTGTAAAGGAATTAATCCTAAGTGATTTCTTTGGCTATGGAATTGGGTTCTGAGCGGTTACCAAGGTGTTTTGGTTGACCCATTTCCTAAGGCCGTCTAATCCCAGGTTGGCAAAAATTCGGTTGGTTAACCCATTGCCTAAGGACGTCTTATCCCAGGTTGGCAAAAATCTGGGGTGTTACATTCTTGTGGCTCAATGCGTCAGCCACAAGGTTCGCCTTACCCGGATGGTAGGAAACCTCAAAATTAAAGTCTTTCAAGGTCTCTAACCATCGTCACTGCCTCATATTCAGGTCTCACTGCGTGAATATATACTTGAGGCTCTTGTGGTCGCAAAATACCTCGAACTCCTCTCCATAGAGGCAATGTCTCCAGAGCTTCAATACGAAGATGAAAGCTGCCAACTCTAGGTCATGTGTAGGGTAATTCTCCTCATTCTTCCATAATTGTCTCGAGGCATATGCAATCACCCTGTCCTTTTGCATAAGGACACAACCTAAACCAACGTGAGACGCTTCCGTATAGATCGTATATCTAACCCCCTGCTCTGGCAATACTAGCACAGGGGCAGACATCATCCTGTCTTTCAGCTCCTGAAAAGCTGATTCTTCCTTCTCATTCCAGGCGAACTTCAGATCCTTCCGTGTCAACTGAGACAAGGGTCTGGCTATCTTGAAAAAATCCTGAATGAATCGTCGATAGTAGCCAGTAAGTCCCAGGAAACTCCTCACCTCAGTAACCAAACCAGGCTGCTTCCAATCCTGCACTGCGACTACCTTAGCAAGGTCCACTGCTATCCCATCCTTGGACATGACATGTCCCAGAAACTTGACTTCCTCCTTCCAGAAATTGCACTTCTTGTACTGTTCAAGTAACTGGTGCTGTCTCAGAGTATCCAAGACCAATCGCAATTGCTCCTCATGCTCCTCTCGACTCCTGGAGTATATCAGAATGTCTTCTATAAATACGATGACGAATCGATAGAAGAACGGCCGAAATACTCGGTTCATCAGGTCCATGAACACGGCTGGTGCGTTCGTAAGACCGAACGTCATCACGAGGAACTCATAATGGCCAAAGCTAGTCCTGAAAGCCATCTTCTGTATGTCCTCATTCCTGACGCACAGCTGGTGATACCCTGATGTAGATCAATCTTCGAGAAGTACTGCGCTCCTCTCAGTTGATCAAACAGGTCATCTGTCCTGGGCAATGGGTACTTGTTCTTTACCGTAATCTGATTCAGTCTGCGATAATCAATACACAACCGCAATGAGCCGTCTTTCTTTGTCACAAAAAACACAGGTGCTCCCCAAGGAGACACACTCGGTCGTATGAAGCCAGCTTCTAATAAATCATTGATCTGTTTCCTTAACTCCTCCGTCTCACACTGGACCATGCGATACGTCGGCAATGAGATGGGCTTTGAACCGGGTACCAGGTCGATAGTAAAATCGATCTCATGTTGAGGTGGAAACCCAGGTATCCTCCTGAACACATCCTCAAAATCACGGACTACTAGCGTGCTTTCAAGTGTCAGGACATCAACATTCCTTAACAAGGAAGCATAACAAAGCACTCGAGAGGGGTGACTAACCTACACCGAAAATGTAAAGGACGTGCCCTCCGACTCGTAAACTGTCACTAAACGGGTCTCGCAGTCAATCTCAGCCCTCCCCACAGTTAGCCAATCCATGCTAAGAATGACGTTGAAATGATAGAGAGAGGAGTCGATGATAAGGTCAATGGCCATCGTCCTGCTCCCTAGATCTAGTAAACAACCCTCACACATCATAGTGGCATCAGAAAAGGTCTCGTGTGCTGAAAGAACTCGCACCCCAACCATCCGAGTAGTCTGTAGCCCAAGGCGCTTGACTACTGAATAAGATATCAATGAGACTGTGGATCTCGTATCCAATAACAAAAATACAGGAGTACCTCCAATATGGGCTGTGACCTCAAAGGCTAAGGGTGGTGCAGTGTCTGTCCCGGATGGCTCAGCTGTCAGTGCGTGTACCTGAGCCTGCTAAGGACGGCTCAACTGCGGCACCGTAGGCTGATGTGGCGGCATAAAATGAGGTGCTAGAGGTCTAAAGGAAGGATGTGCAGGCGCTGTCCGAAGAGGTGGTGGTGAAATGGTTTGAGGCATCGGACGACCAATCCGCTAAGGAGGCGAGAACCCACTGTCTCGCATCCTGGAGAAACATGTAGTCTCGGTGTGGCCAGGCCCTTAGAAAAATGTTACATCCTCATCGGCTGGTCACTCAGAATCAAAGGAGCATACTTCCCTAGCTCCGTAAATCTGTTTTCATACTCTGTCACCGACATGCCTCCCTGGCAAAGGTGAAGGAACTCACTCTCCTTCTCGTGCCGGTACGTGATTGGGAAATACTTCTCGTGGAAGCGTGCCTCAAACGCTGCCCACGTCCACTCATACCCCTCCGCAACTGTGCGGAGAATGCTGTCCCACCATAGGCTAGCCTCCTTCTCAAACATGAAGGTGGCTAGCTCAACCTGCTCCACCTCGGAATAGTGCAACAGTCTAAGCATCTTTGAGATGCAGTCTATTCAATACTCAGCCTCCTCAGGTCTGTGAGTACCTGAAAATGTAGGAGGCCTCAAGCGCTGAAATTGCTTGAAAGAACTGCTTGCACTAGCATGCCCAACAGGGTGTAAAGGCGATGCAGGTGGAGTCGCAGCCATCGACTGAGGAAAAATGCCAGCCATGGAGGATAAAAAATGTTGTTTCTGCTACTGCTACTGCTGTATCTGCTGCTGCTGCATCAACAGCATCATCTGCTCAAGCCTATCAAAAGACGGAGCGGACTATGATGTAGAAGGCATCGATGCAGATGCACGATGTTGCTCAGGAACTGCAGGCGTAACAGGAGGCACGACAGAAGGTGTCACAGGAGGTGGCCTAGTAGTAGGGCTAAAAGCCGGCTGAAGACTCGACCTGGGATCTGAACTAGATGGGCCCGCATGAGGGTTCATAGGAGTATCGCTCAGGGCGAGAGCCTCGTCGAGCGAATCACCCAAAGAGAGACGGGCCGAAGATCTCGAACCCTTAGGTGGCATACCCTACACACAACAGAGGGTAGTAACCAAAGAGATTAGGCATTCACACAGTCCATCAACAACATGCACTTCACAAGCCAAGGAAACCACATGCATTTCATTAACAAAATTGTCACAATACATGATTTACAACATTACATGAATCGCGATAGAGAAAGCATGTGAACAAAATACCTAAGCTTCACACACAAAACTCCAATACTAAACAACTACCACTGATAAATGACAGCAAACCACACATAAAAAAAACATCAAACAAGCAAACAACGACTACATGAGTCTATGCATCTGAATCTGGTGATGGAGAAGGGGCATCCTTATCCTTTAGGCAGCACAGGATAACCTTTAAGGTGTGAGTCACCTTGCCAAATTTCTGCTTCATGACGGCTTTGGTCTCTTCAAGCTCTTGTTTAACCTCGGCTCGGATTTCTTAGACTTCTAATCGTAAAGCAACCTGACTCTCCATAAGTCGGACTATATGAGCATCCCTAGCAGCACGAGTCGTAGGAGGAGGACTCTCATCAGTATCCTGAACCTCTTCTTTCTCTTCTTCCTAGACTTCTTCCTCTATTTCTGCCCCACCTTCTTCTTCACTTTCCTCCTCTTCACTATCATACTCACCGTCGCTGTCATCATCAAATTGGGCCTTAAGCTGCCGAGGTCCTATCTTCATCTGGTTCAGAGTAGCCTCGTTGATATAATGAACCGACACAGGCAACTCTGGCCCAAGTCTGTAAGCAAACTCAAGCGTAATCTTGCATATGAGCCGGCCAAAGGGAAGTGACTCAGACGTTCTTCTTGATCACGCTATGAGGATGATTTGTCGTAGCACAAACGTAAGCATGCACATGTTCTCTCCCAACCCCACTTGATACAGAAAATCTACCATGAGACGCATGCATTCACTGTGATTGCTCCACATAGGATAAACATTGAACGTGCTAATGTGATGAAGTAGATGAAAATCACCTGACATATGGGTCGCTAGGTGGCTCTTGTTACGCTGCCACTCAAATAATCGACCACATAGAAACCTGGTGCGGCGATCTCTCTCACGAATACTGTTCAGATTCTTAGCACTTGGATGTACCTCGCCAAGTGGCACGTTCAGAAGTCGAGCTATTAATCGAACATTGATCATGGCTTCCCGATCTCTGCCAAAGGGGATCCTGAACTACAGTGGCTCCAACGTAGGATCCCAAATATGAGCATAAAAGGCACGAACAGTGCTCACATTAGCACGAGACTTGCCCTCAAATAGCGGACCCCACCCGGCAGCCTCGATACGCTCAAACAACAAATACTCGCCAAAGAGCCGCCCATCCATATGCGCTTCAAAATGAACCCTGTGATCCGTATACGCACCATGAGCCAACTTTGCCAACAACTCCCTTTCAAAAGGCGCTTGGGGATCCAAATCCCACTTCGTGTGTATTTCTCTCCCAACACTTGGACTTGCAGTAACCCCTCTAGGCCGCCTCGAACGAGCGGGACGACTAGGCCCAGCCTCGTCCACAGGGGCACGTTTCTTGCCCATCAACGAGAGGATGGTGGAAAGAGAGAAACAGGCCACAATAGCCTCTATAAAGGCCATGGAAAAGTGATGAAAGGGAAGAGAAAGGGCTGACCTGATGGGTTCCCATGAATTTGGGTCAGATATAGGGGTGCAATGGGCTAAGAAAAGAAGAAATAGAAGAAGAGAAAGGCCAAAGACAAGAAAGGTTGAGGGTTACCACATTTTGAAGCTTCAAATGGGAGCTTGGGAGCTCCAATTGTGGAAAATGGATGAAGTAGATGCTGGATATGATTGAGAACGGTAGAGGGATGAAGGAAATAATGAAAAATGGAAGGAGTGATTGGAAGGGAAGTTTGAGAGAGAAACCAGCAAGTTTAGAAGAAAAAGAGAGCTTGGGAGGCTAATTTGTGAAGGAAGTAGTGGATTTGGAATGAATGGATGGTCGAATCCTGTACCAAAGGATCTCATTTAACCCCAAACATCATCAGCCCGAGCGGGCCAACCTGAAAAGCCCGTTGATCGGTGAGGCCTCGCCGAACCGGCGAGGTCCTCGCCACTCTCTAGACAGTTTGGCGAGGCCTCACCAAATGGGCGAGGTCCTCCTTCCCCTTATGGCCAAAAACATGTGGGGCCTACCCTGGGTCCCCCTGAAAGTGTGAGATTTGGGCCCCACCTCCGTTTCGAACCATTTCGGGTCATTTCAGATACTAACTGTTGCACATTCATATTTAGCGATCTTTAACAGCTAGGATAGGATCAATAAGGGTCTAGACTCGTCAATAAGTGAACTAGAAGTGGTTCAGGGTCGTTTCATGCGACCATGGATGCACACGGACTCGATCAAAATGATCGATTTGAGTGAACTTCGCCAATTGGCGAAACTGGGATCCTATGAAGATTTCTATGTTCACCCTCCTGTGTTATAGTGGTGTCAACATACGGTGTGTGACCCTAACCCAGGTCCAGATTAATCCAAATCATGCTCTGATACCAACTTGTAATGCGCTGAAATTCAGGGGTCGAGCACAACTCAGCTCCCGAGTTCCAAAACATCACTTATGCAACATATTTGATGAAGATGGTATGTTGTCTGTATTAATGCATAAAACATGAAATAGATCAAGATATATTAGCAGACATAATTCAAGGATATTGAGGAAAAGCAAACGGAAGACTTAAATACATATATAATTCAAAATAAATCTCCAAATGATGCATGCTCTGCCCAGGGCAATATACATATATCTGTGTCTCAAAAATACATACATGAACTGTTCAAAATGATCCAATATATATCCCAGAAAATCTCCACTGGTCAGGACAAGGCTCACATGAACTCGCCTGAGAACTGCATATATGAGAACGCCTCCTCATCCTCGTCGAAGTCTGGCTCTGCCTCACGAGCATCACCATCTCCTGCAAGTAAGTCAGAGTCTGGTTGGTGTTTAAACACCATCCCAGAACGTGGGGGTGAGTGATCAACTCGGTGGTACTATATAGCAAAAGTTAACATGTTATCAATCCAATCAAGCAGCAATGATAAGGCAGTACAATCAAACATGTCCTAGATACTCTTGTTAATGTAAGGATGATATGAAGAATGATGCATGCCCTCACCACAATCCCCTCTGCGACATCATCTAACGATCGCAGCATGACTCACTTCCTCAGTGCTCTATCACCAACCCCGTTAGCACATGCAATGCAGTGTTATGAATATGCTCACCAAGTTCTTATTAGTCCTTTTCATACAGCAGGATTGGGAAGCTAAGACACTTCCCTTATATCAATTCCCAACATTGATCCATTCTAGGGTTGTCAGTCCTAGAGAATCTCCTACGATATTATGGTTCTAGGTTGCTGCAAGGGCTGTCAGGGCTGTTGTGTGCAATCGTTACACCACTCCCCCATCACCTTATCAATACAGGCCTATTTATATCCTTAAGACTACAACAGGACCCGTCACTCCCATGCAGTGTCAGGATAAACTCAAGGTCACTACAAAGGGCTCGTCACCAATCAGTGTAGGCCGACAGCAAGAATATAGTATCTCATACCACCATAATCTGCTCAGAGTAGGGTGCTCACTGGTCACTATGGGGAGATTTATGACCCCAGTGTAGGCCGACAGCACGATCACGGTGTCCCATACCACCATGCCCGGCTCATGAGTCTTAGAGGATCTTGGTACCATGGTTAATGAGAGTTTCACTGGTAAGCTTAGTGTCTTAGATTCAAACAGTAGCAACCAAACATGGTGAACAAGCATTAGTCAATCGGATTAGTTGATAAGCTCAACTAGGCCAAGCATACGTTGAGTTGAATGACATGGAATGTATAAATACTCCGTGTGGCCTAACCACTGTCGAACACCCCAAGCAACTCAGATTCGCTAAACTCATCCTGTGTGGCGAGATCAACCTCAACCACTATTCACAGAACAATTTCTGATTGCCTGGACTGTAGTACAGCCCCATTCACATACAAATCTAATAACTAACATATGATTCATATCCTGCATTCATATAAATAAGCATGAAATGCAAATTGAATATAAACACAGTACATGCAGGAAATCATACACTCATTTAACATGATTCAACTAAGCACACAATCCATGGAGGAAATCATACATTCATTTAGCATGGATAACCTAAGTTACATGATTCATGGAAGAAATCATACACACAAACATTATGGTTGAAATCCATATATCAACCATCTTAGCAAGCACATTTTACTAACTACTATCTCATTTAGACATTTAAACAAACACTTAGCTTACACTATTCAACATACATCACGTATGTCGACACCGTCGCATATTAGGGAAAGTCCTCTCACCGAGGAGTTTCCGCATATATGTCAAGCATATAATAATGACAATTTATCATGGCAAGCAAATCAACAGATTTCATACACGTACGTGCATTCTAACATATACATGAAATACGGTATTTACAATATAAAGTATACGTATGTGGAAAGAAAAACTGATAACACATTTGGCATGTGTAACGACAATCACAACATGAATAAATCATTATCTAACATTGAAAGTATTGAAAACCATAACCTAAGCGTATATAGTCCGCACCTTGAACTAGAAAAGACGTATTTAAGATGATTCAGATGATGTGTCTTCGTCAACGGCAGATACGCTACCTATGGCAAGAAACAGGTTAGCTAGAACTCTACTACAGTTAGTTTAAGCTTTGAAACAGGTTAAGGTTAGCTTAACTTACCCAAGAACGGAATCAGAATCGCGGGAAGAATGATTCAGAAACGCCGGTTCAATGTATAGATGGGTTAGGAAGAATCCTACGGAGTTTCAACTAATTCTCCCACACTTTCTCTCTCTTTTCTCTCTCTTAAAACTCTAGGGTTTGGGAAATTCGTATGGGTTTGAGAACTAAAGATTTAAGGCCCTTTTATAAGCCTAAACATAACGAAAATGGACTTTAAGTTAAGGTATACTTAGGTTATAACCAAATCAGGATCTTTCTGATCCAACGGAGCATTTCTGGAGGTCCTCTTATCAAATGCGGTCAGACTTAAGCTCACTAGCATCGGATCTTTAGTAAGTTAAGTTTTCAGTCCGATCAGATTTTCAGATCGTCCGTGGCGGACCAGTTTCAATTCAACGGTCACCGAACTTCGATCAAGGCCACAAGTACTTGGACATGTAAGGGCCAACTTTCCTAATTCGAGGGTGAAATTTGGTTGAATTCTAACGGTCAGAATGCTTAAAAATAACGCACAAGTGAACCGTGCCAGATTTCATAATAATATAATTAATTTTCTAAAAATCTCCATTTTCTCACCCTCTTCACTCCGGACGTAAGAAAATGGTGTCAGGACACCGGTTGGGTTTGATTTTTGAAAGGATGGTCAAGTCCAACTAAGTGGTCGTAATGGTCTGAGATTATAGATATCGGACTTTCGACGTGCGGTGTAGATCCAATACAAAGTTACCAAACATTCCCGGAAACAACTGGGTTTAGAGTTGGATCCTAGATTTCAGGGCATTATAGCATTAACGATTCCACAAGTTTTAAGTCTTGCAGAACAGATTTAAAGTGAACAGTATAAATTTTATAGTCAGTCTAACGTAATGCTAGTTAACTTATGGTTAATTTCTAAGAGAATTAATCCTAAGTGATTTTTGATCGAGGTGGTACTCGGGTCTTGGTACGGAATTTTCTGAGTCGTTACATTTTCACTAAACCGCTCGATAAAAGTAGGTTTAATAAATTGAAATTTGATCTTGGTATGTGAAATTTAAATTGATTATTCATGCATTTTCGTATTATAGTATATATATTTGTTAATTTATTTATTTAAATTTCAATTTTATGTGAAAAATGCATGTTTTTGGTTGTGCATGACCAGTCGAGGACGACCCATGACCAATCGTGTAGCGTGCTGGTGCTTTTAATTTGGGAAAAAATCCTTTTCTTCCTCATTTGCTCTTCCTCTTGAAAGAGTCTAAGCTCGACCGGTCATACCCAACTTCTTGATTCTTCAAGGTTAGTCCATTATTTCCATTTTTCTTATAGATTCAAGTTCATATCACTTTATTTTCACATTTGGAGTGATTTATTTTGTGATTCATTGAGATTTTTTGGTACTTTCTTCTCCAAAATCTGATTTAACAAAACCTCACTCTACATCTTTCACAAGTTATTGATTTTTTGTATTCCTAGTTGCAAATGGATGATAGAGGTAGAAAGAAAAGTTCTCAAGGTCCTTCAACATCTAGATTGACACCTATCACAAGGCGCCACCTTTGGTCACCCGAAGATTATCCTCCCTATGTGCAGGATTTGAGGTGCGCAATGTGATAGTTGAGCGACCTATGCATTTTGAATATCTTTCTCCTTTTGATCTCCTTCCTCTTCTTTAATCTATAAGATGGGCTAACATTCTACATTGGGGTGGGCCGGCATACCAATCTATTGTGCAGGCTATGTATGCTTATATTTCTAATTTTTTAGCTGAAAATTTAACATTTATAATAGCAACTAGAGAAGGTCCTTTTGAAGTTGATCGTCATTTGATTCCTAGCCTTATGGACATACCTGTCAATGATGATAGTATTCTAATTAGTTATCTAGTTGATAAACCATCTGAATCAAAAAAATGTATGCTTACTAGAGCATTATGCAACATAGATGTGCAATAGAGTCAAAATGGGAATGCACTTGCTTCAAAGTACTTGTTACCTAGATACAGGGTTCTTCACAATATATTTATTTCAAATATTTATCCTCATTCTGGTAACAAAACCGAACTCACCTCTTTCATGGTTTGGATTTTACATTTCATCATCTCTCGAACCAATGTCTATCTTCCTTCTTTAATCTGTTATTCCATCATTCAATTTCGTCTCCATCCTAGACACAGTGATATTCCATTCGCATATCTTATGACTGTGTTAGCCACTCATATGTTAGTAGTTATGCCTGTTGGAGAGGCTCCTATTCATCACCTTATTTTCAACAACTCAAATATAAACAAGATGAAGTTGAGGCTGGCTGATGGCCAAGTGGATGTGAGTGGTGGTAGAGCTAAAGCAGTGAATGAAGAAGAAGGTGGATATTTACCTCCAGATGATATAATCATGGATGATATCTTTAATGAGCTTGAATTAGATTCAGAGGCTGACCTTGACTATCAGCCTTCTGATTTCGCTGAGAGGTTGCATTCTCCTGAGGAATAAGTGGCTCAGATTCATGTAACCCAGGATTCTTAATTTGTTTATATGCATAAATATATGAGACGTATTACCAAGGGTTTACATCAAATTGATCCATCTATTCCTTCTCACTCTTCTAGATCTGATTAAGTGTTTTCTCATATGGCCTATAATAACTCTTATGATACTTTACTTTCTTTTTGTTTGTGAGACTAATTCATGTCGGTTATTTATATGTGAACATTATTTGCTTATATCTTACTTAGTTTGCTCCCTTATTCCTCTTTTGGTTATTTTCCTCTTCCATATCTTAGTTTCTTCCTTTGTCATATTGTGACAGAAGGGGGAGAATATTTTGTTATGCTTGTGCTTGCATATGGATATGGATTGTGGGAAGTAGCATTTTTTTTTCTTTCGTATGTATGCTACTCAGGGGGAGTAAGTAAGGAGGTGTTTTGACAATTTCATGATGATGTGTTCTGGTTATTGTAATGGGTGCATTATACTCTCTTGTATATGGTACATTCTTTATTGAGCATGTAATGGTTCTCTTAATTTTATTGGAGTGTGTTTTGTCACAAATTTGACAAAGGGGGAGATTGTAAGTGCTATAGTTTCTTGCTTCTTTGATTGTCAAATTTTGTAGTGCCAAAACCACAATTTGTGTCTTGTGTAGCACATTGATATATATGTTCAAGGAAATGCGTCACATATGCAAGGACAATGCTTCAAGTCAAGAACAAAGATCTACTTCAAGAAATGCAAGATCAAGTACATTGTTCACTCCTTTATGTTCGAAGCTCAATGTTAAAGCGACATCGAAAGACAAGTGAACTGTTCATACTCAAGACTCTAGTTGAAGTACAACTCAAGTACTACAAATTTAAGCTTCAAAAGATCACAAGTTCAAGCTTCATTATGTGTCAAGATCTCAAGCTTCATGAACTTCAAAGATCGTCTATCATCTGAAGAAAAGAAGGTTCAATGTTCATACATCATGTCCAAGGTATGAAAGATCTTAGATGGACCTTAGGGTAGGTCATTATGAATACACAATTCAATTTGAATCATTTTATAAGTGTTTAGTCTATTCTTTGACTAGTCCTGGACTCTGTTCGACTAGTCTTAGCACTGGCTCGACTAGTCCAAGAAATTTCAAGACCAGTCCTAAGTTTGTTGAAAAATTTTAGAATTTTTTGTTAAGCCACGACTAGTTCTGGAGACTGCTTGATCGGTCGTGTGAACAGTGCACAACTCATTCATGACCAGTCCTACAGCTACGACTTAAACTTCAGCAACTATTTCTGGTTTCCCAAGACCAGTCATGGAGGTCTCACGACTGGTTGTGCAAGGCCTACGACCAATCGTGGAACGACTTTATCCGATCGCGCTCAAAATTTCAAAAATCCATTGGTCATACTACCAGTCATAGTGTCCACAGGACCAGTCGAAGGTACGACTTCTGCACTTATAAATATAGCACAATTTTCAGAGTTTGGTAATCCAATTCAAGTATAATCAGGACATCACTCTAAGAGATAAGTTTATAAATTTCTTAAGCTATATTGTACATATTTAATATTCTCTTTTATTAGCTTTTTATATTTAATTTTGTATTCTGCATTCCAATTTGATTTGAAAGAGGGATTGAAGAATTCTTACTTGTTGGAATCAAAATCAAATAGAGCTAGCCCAACTTGATTAATTTAAAATCAATCTAGAACTTAGAACCATTTCTTAAGTGAGTGTGGACTTTGAACTTCTATATTCGAACTTCTACTCCCACTTGGTTCTTTCGGGCTATAACAAAAGGAGAATATCCAGGTATTTTACATTATTCTAATTTTCTTTTGGGTTCTTTTGAGATTGAGCTAGAAAAATCTCATTCTTTTAGTTATGTGAGGAGATCCAGAAAACTCGGAGTGTGGGGTTTCTGAATTGTGTAAGCCCACTTGAAAGACACAATTTTGAGGGTTTTAGGTGAACCTGGAAAAATCTATTTTCATAATGAAAGCTAATATCCACTGTGTGAGGATATTAGGAGTGGAGTAGCTGTGTGCCTGTTGTTTAACAATTGGTGTACACACAGGCGAACCACTATAATTCTTTGTGTTTTGTGGATGTGTGGTTTATTTTCTATATCTTTTATCATTCAAGATTGTGGGACGTATTTGTGGATGTGAATGTTGTAATCTTTATATTTCAGCATTGTGGGGAATGTTGTAATAGCTTAGATTTCTTTTCTTGCATTTGTTTATTTATATATTCCTCTGTATCAAGTTTGAGTTTTTGATGCACAGACCATTCTAGGAACTGTTGGTCGGAATAACTTCTGTATCAATCTCTCAATACTCGTACATTTGAGGTTGTATTTAATTTCAGTATTGTAGATTGTTTATAGTGCTATCTTTCCTTTAACTGTTTAAATTCTGTTGTTATCATTTTAATTTGGCATAGTCCTAATCACCCCCCCTCCCCCTCCCCCCCCCCCCCCCCCACAGGACTATAGCTCGGCCTTTTCAGATTCTAGTTTGACTTTTCTAGTTTTTGTTTTATTCTTCTTCTAAGATGTTAGTCTTGTTAGGATAATCTCTTAGCTAGGGGATGAAGCTTGTACTTTAATTGCAATATTTAGTTTATTTGATTCAATAAAAATGGATTGAATGATGATAGTAGATTAAAATATATTTGAATTTTACTTTAAATCATTTATGTTGTTTCATCTTTGATCCATTGTCGACTCCGAGCACATTATATGCTTGGAAGTGCAATTACAATGCTTATTTAAAGAATGAATCTGTAAGTGTTGGGATGTATAAAGCACCCTTATTTGTCAAATTTTGATGGGACAAAACAACTTATAATGTGACTCACTCATGTGATGGAAAGTTCACCTTCAAGTGAATCAAAATGGAAAGTTCACCTTCAAGATCAACACATGAAGTTGGAATGTGCAAGACATGAAGATGGTTACTTAGGTTGAGTTCTACTTCACTTCAAGTTCAAGATCAAGCTACAACTATAAGTTTACTTCAAGTAGAAGATCCACTTAACGCTACTAAAGATTCAAGTAGAAATTTCAAGTTATATACTTTAATGTCTAATAATTTCAAGTATAACTGACCCTAGAAAGACCCTATACTTAGGTCCTTTCATATCCTAATCATACATGAGTTTTTACAATTTGGTTAGGCTTAAATTCAACTAGTCCAAGCCTAAGTTCGACTAGTCCAGACTCTGGTTCAACCAGTCCAAGATTCAAACTCAAATTTTAGATTTTTCTTATAGTTCCTAGACAAGTCGAGCAATGTGCTCGACTAGTCGTGGACACATCCTCGACCAGTTGAAGGGAGCTCGACTCGAACTCCAACAACTGAATTTATGCTCCCTCGACCAGTCGAAGGCATTACTCGACCAGTCGAGTAGGCCACTTGACTAGTCAAAGGCATTGCTCGACCTGTCGAGCAGGCCACTTGACCAGTCGAGCAGGCCCCTCTACCAGTCGAATGACAGTTTTATCCGATCGTGCCCAAAATTTGAAATTTGGTTGATTCTTCAACTAGTCGAAGGAGACCTTAGACCAGTCATATGAACCATTTTTCAGCCTATAAATAGAGGTATTTTCTCATTCTAATTCATTCATTAAAGTCACAAAAAGCCTTCACTTTGAGAGAGAAAAGTCCCCATCATTTTCAAGCTATAGCCCGGTAATTTTAGATCTTTTTATAACTTTTTATTTTTATAATTTCTTGATCTCTATTTTATGAATATTATATTTTAAAGGGATTTTATACTCTTCTTTGTGAGATATAAGGAATTCAAACAAGTAACCCAAGGTTTGAGTTAATTTAAAATCTATTTAGAACCTAAAACCCTCGATTATGTTTATTAGACATTGAACATTTATACATCAAGCGAAGCGGTTCTACAAGCTACATCAAAGAGCGTCTTTAAAAGAAGATAAGTATTCCTTATTTATTTTTAGTTTCTTGAGATATCCAAAAATTCTCTGTATTAGTTTTGACTGAGACAACCAGAAAATCTCAGCATGGGGTTTTGATTGTGATAGCCCATTTGAAAACACAATTGTATAGGCTTTAAGGTGAACCTGAGAAAACCTTGATTATTAGTGAACGTCAATATCACGTGGGTTGTGATTATTGGAAGTGGAGTAGGTGTGGCTATTTGAGAACAGTTGGCACACACACAAAACCGCTAGAACTCCTGGTGCTTTGTGGTGAATAATGTATGTGATTTATATGTGTTTAATGATTGTAATCTTTTCATGTACATGTAGTGAATGCTTGTAATAGATAGCTTTCTTCATTTGCCTCTTATTTTAGTTTGCGATCTTGACCCTTACTGCATTCAAGAAATTAGATTGTCCTACCTAAAACATCTGTTTTTGGTGTAAGGTTGTCCTTTGAACAAGGTTTGAATCAATTTTTCAATACTATTACAATTGAGATCTCTGATTAGTTCTGATTTATTTAATCTTTCAGTTCATTAATTTTTAAATTGGCATAGTCTTATTCACCCCCCCTCTCTAGGACTGAGAGCTCACCCTTTTTAGAATCAATCTGTAAAATTTCTTGATCTATTGTGGAATCCAGGTATAATAGATGCTTTGAATTCCCTGAGATTGAGATCCAAATGCTTCATGAGAGAATCGTTTAATTGAAATCATATTTTTTTTTATGTTTATGAATAGTTTAACAGAATTATCTTTCGATTGGATAAGATAAGACTTCGATTCCAATTGAGATATACATTGAATCAGTAAATTGATATTGTGATTGCTATGAGTGGATTACTGGATCCTTAGTCTTTTATTTATTTATTGTTCCAAAATATTTTTATCTCGTTAAATTAAAAACCCAAACAAACCATTAGACTTAGATTAATTCTAGGACATGTTCCCCATTCCATCTGGATTTGACCTCAGTCTCACCGAGTTATTACTACATCATAGCCCTGCACTTGGGGTTGTCAACCCTTGGGTTCAATTATCTGCTAACATATCATGTCCTGCTTAAGTGATGAGACACTCATGACACACCTTACTAGTTTATACAAATCTCCCCATGAGAGAAGCTGCGACTACCAAAGACAACAGGCATCTTGTTTTTATTTCTAATTTCCATACCATAGCACAATCAGTGAAAGAAATCATAGCACCAATATCAAACAACATAAATACTAGAGTACCTTTAATATAGGTCATACCTTGCATAGTGTGAACCGCACTTTCTTTAGCTATTGGTGCACATGCTGCGTATATTGATAACGCCTAAATATTGCATATTTATCCTCTCAATTGCATTAGATTTCCTTGTATTTTAGTTTTAATTTCATTTAATTATATATGTTTTCTTTTTGTGATGAGATTTTGGACCTAAAGATGAATACGCACTTAAAAGATAGAATTACAACTTAAAAGATTAATTAAGGGAAGACTTAGAGATTTAAAGGACATTAATGAAGAATTCAAGTGGTAAAGATTCAAGAAAACCAAGGACAGGATGGAGAAAAGGCTAAAAAATTATAAAGTACAATAATAGAAATAATAGACTGTTTAGTCCTACTTGAGGTTGGCTCGGTCCGACCGAATGTGCACAAAATAGTTTAGCGATAAAAAGTGATTTTTAGATGTAATTCGACTCGATACTTAAGTCCTACTGAAGCTATGTTCGGTTCCGCCGAAGGTGGTTCTGTGCAACTTAAGAGAGACAAAGACTTCGGACCTATTTTACAGAAATTCGACTGTAACTGAAGGAATCTTCAGCTAGACTCGGTTTCACTTCGATGTGACCGAAGGTGACTATCGATATGACTGAAGCATAACATAAGTGCGAAAATTTGAACTCGATTCCAAGTCGATGTAAGTTTTTCCTATTTAAAGGGGTGTTCTAATCTTTCCAAAGTATGAATTATGGCTTATGACATAGACCTAAGGGTATTGGAACTTCTACGGATCTGTGCTTCTTCTTCGATCCCTCAATTTTAGTTTTTCTTTCTAAGATGTTAGTCATGTTAGGCTAATCTCTTAGCTAAGGATAAGGGATGAAGCTTATACTTTAATTACAGTATTTACATTATTTAATTCAATTACGATGGGTTAAATGATGATAGTAGATTGAAATAGATTTGGATTTTACTTTAAAACATATATGTTGTTTCATCTTTGATCAATTATCGACTCTGGGCACATTGGATTCTTGAAAGTTCAATTATAATGCTTAGTTAGAGAAGGATTCAATCTGTATAATTGATTATATTAGTGTCACCTCAAGGTACATTGGATACTTTTGATTCCCTACGATTGAGATTCGAGTGCTTCATGAGAGAATCATTCAATCAAAATTATATCTTATTCGTGTTGATGATTTGTTTAACAGAATTTTCTTCCAAGTGGATAGGATAGGACTTTAATTCCAATTGAGTTATACATTGAATCAGTGAATGAGATATTGTGATTGCAATAAGTGGATTCCAAGATCCTTAGTCTTTTATTTATTTGTTTTAAAACCTTTTCCTTAATCGCTGGATTAAAAACCAAAACAACCATTGCCTTTATAATAGTTCTAGGTTGTGTTCCCCATTCGACCTTGGTCTGACTAAGTTATTACTATATCGTAGCCCTACACTTAAGGTTGTCAACCCTTGGGTTCGATCATACATGTAGGCAAGGGGATTCTTCCTCGAGGATGGTACTGTCGGCCTAGGTGGGGGCAATCGTGGAGCTGGCGAAGGATGGACTATAGTCTGACTAGGAGGTGACTAATTCAACAGGGGGACAGGCATAGTATGCTCGAACTGCATCTTTTTTAAGTAAAACTTAGCTTCATGCCCCACCTTCTTGTAATAGTCACACTACAATGTCGGATACATAGATAGGGCATGCAAGAGCACAAACTTCACCCTCTTCCGTAGTGTCAGAGGGACAAGAAGCACTTGTTAAGTCCAAGAAAAGTCTCTAGTTATAGTGCGCACCTTGGACTGACGCTCATAACACCTTTGTACCACATCACCTTCTCTACTATTCACAACCCTAAGTGCAGGGTCGCGATGTACTAATAACTCAGTGAGACCAAGGTCAAATCCATAGTGACTTAACTTGTACGTATTCTAAAAATAACTAGAACTAGAACAAGGATGAGATCTAAACTAAAATTTAGAATAGTTGGGAATAATTATGAATAAACTATTAATAGTAAAAAAGGAAACTAGAGCGTCAAGGATCCACTTGTAGCTGTTAAGATGCTACCTTACTTGACTCAACAAAACACACTAGAATCGGAGTTCCATCCTATCTAGTTGGAAGATAAAACAATTGAAACACAATTTGAACTTCTCATTAAAATAGTTCACACATCGAGCACTATTGTGATGATTGAAAAAGAATTCAACCATCAACCATGCCAATGAGACAATGGTGAATCACGAAATTTACCAATCTTAACAATATCAAAACAGATAAGAAAATATTCAAAGCTATTACAACATCTATTGTAATTTGAGTCACAATAAATCATAGAAAACTAAAAATATTCATTAATTCAAACTAGAAATCAATGAAGTTCAACATAAATATGATTCAAAGCAAGATAAACATCCTAACAAAATACAAGCTTCACCTCTTAGCCCTAGCTAAGAGGTTTAGTTAACCATCGACATGATTAAAACTAAAACTCTTAAACAAAACATGAAAAATAAACCCAGGAAGAAGAAGAAAAACTCTTAAGAGGCTGCTCCACCCTTTTCTCTGCTCCTTGAACTTTAATTCATGTTTAGAACTCCTTAAAGAACCCATATTTATAAGCTTTCTCGGACCGTCTTTGGAAATCATCTCAAATTTACGCACTATGACATCGAAAGTAAAATCCCAAGTTGAATCGAATTCGACAGTCATGCCTTTTCGCACTGTGTAAATCTTCGATGACATCGAACTTCCTTCGATGTCATCAAAGCCTCCTGAACAGTTTTATTGGTATTAGAGCCATGACTTTCTAAGCTTCCATAGTGGGGTGTATGTGATGGCCAGGACTACCTTCAGGAATGCCTCTTGATAGTCATCAGCCGACACTGGCCTCTTCTCCTTTTATTAGTAGATGGTTATAGTCGTTATGATTAGTATGCTCTACAGTTGCACTTCGTGCCATCTTCTGTAACAGAACACTTGGTTTGACAGTATCTGTTGAAAAAGTTGGACAAAGTATGAAGTTTTTATGTCTCAAGGAACACTGGTGAGTTTGGACCGTTGAGCCGTGGATAGGCGTGTTGGTCCCCCCCCCCCCCCCCCCCCCCCCTTATAGCCAATATGTTCTTGATAAAAGAATCGAGTTATTTTACCCATTTAGCTAGGTGTTCATTATCATCGGGTCTCCTTAGGCTTTCTAAACCTAATCATACATCCTGCTATTTCTCTTATTATGTCATCAACTCGTTCGTCATTTTCGCCTTCTTCTTCATCCACTTCTCTTCCTCTTGCTTCTTATAGTGGTAATAAATATGATTTTTTATATGAAGTAGAATACGTCTCTGATGATAGTAAGGTCCCTGCTACTCAAATTCCTATCACCAACCCTTATCAATATTTTTAAAAAGCTCGTCCCTCATTATCAGTCAAACTCAAACAGCTTATTAGGAAAGTGCCAACTCAGATTCATGAGTACGCTCTCTCCTCCAAATTTGATCAAGCTACCCTAGTCTTCTCTACGCCTCTTCCTGGGATCAATTACTTTTAAGAAGTATCTCCGGTCTCTGGTTAGATGATTGATAGTCATTTTGTTGTTGAGCCTGCACCAACAGGCCTAAATCCAGGTGGTACTCGCTATATTGTTTGGAGGCAGTGCAACAATCTCCACATCTTTTGGGATGTGTGTTCATGCGATGCTTGTTTATACCCTCCAGAGGACAAGCCTAACATGTCCAGGTCTTTTTAGACGCAGTTGAAATGGCGTTATGAAGCAAGAGATCCAGAAGTTGGATGCCTTGGTGAATCTTCTGAAAAATTTGATTACTACGTCCTCTACCCACAAAAGAAACAACCGTTGTCTGTCCCTCCTACATGCAAGCCTGCTCCACCCTTGCCTCCACCTCCAAAACCAAAATCTCCTCCATCACAACCACTAGCCTCATAGCCAAAATCCTCTCTCATTCCCTACTACCAAAAGGCCTTGTCCCTCCTGAACTATTCGCAGTTTGAGCCTCCAGTAATTTCTCCAGTTTCATCCATGTGCGTATGAGCCAACGGAAGATCCAAAATTTCCCATTGCCAATGACTTTGACTACCTAGCTGATTGAACCCGACATGTGTGGAAGATTAAAGACCCTTCTGGCACTACCAGAAAAAGGGGCAAAGGCTATGGATAAAATTCGTAGACTTAGACCTATGGCTACGGTTCCAGTCAGTAGCACGACCATAGTCATAGGTACCGTAACAATAGGTCTGGAACCTATAGCTAAGGATTTAATCCGTAACTATAGGTTACAACAGCTACGGATATAATCCATAGCAATTATATCTGTAGCGATAAGTATAAATAGCTACAAATATTGTTTGTAGCTAAAAGTCCATATCAATATGCCAAATTTAATAATGGCTACAGCTGTCGGATTACCGGCTGTGGTCAATATCCGTAGCCATTTCGTACATTAAAAAAATATATATAATCATTTGTTCATTTAATTACCACCTGGATAATCATTCATTCATTCAATTACAATCAATTACCAATCCTTTATTCAATCAATTACAATTACAATTACAATCAATTACAATCCTTCATTCAATCAATTACAATTATAATTACAATCAATTATAATCCTTCATTCAATCAATTACAATCCTTCATTCAATCAATTACAATAATGCTGAAAATACAAATCTTTGGCTTGATTAGAGAAATTTGCTCAACTTCACCCTGAAATTTCAATGATAAAGAATTGAAAGAAAGATATATTTTGACGGTATGATATTTTTTTCACAAGTAAATAGGCCTTTTTCATCCATCACCCACCTGAAGAATCAAAAATCGATTGTTGTCCAAGTCCACTCCTTTTCCTTTCAGTTTCTTAGTGACCTTTGTAAAATTACTTCCACGATCATTTATGTAATACTTTGAAGAGTTGTCTCGAAATGCAACTCTAGTAATGACAAAGTCACTTCATGCAATAGCTTCGTATATTTCATCATCCTACAGATAGTCATGACATTCATAAATTAAAATGACCATTGGGGAAAAGAAAAATAAAGTGAAAGAAGTGCATCATGTATAACCATTTTCTTTTCTTTTTTCTTAATTAATTAATAAAAACTCAAAGAGGAATGAAATTGACACAAAAGGAATGGTCTCACCATATGGTTTGTAGGGCCAAAATAAACGTCTGGACGATTTTCGCAAGGAGGACCATCGGTAGCCATAAGTACCCACTTCCCAAGGAATCGTCTCACCATATGGTTTAGGTTATAAGTTTATGTTAATGTCGTAGGTTATAGGTTTATGTTTAGGTTTAGGTTTAGGGATTTGAGAATACATATATGTTTTAGGTTTAAGTTTAGGTTTTACGTTTAGGTTAAGGCTACAGGTTTAAGTTATAAGTGTAAGTTATAGGTTTAGGTTATAGGTTATAGGTTTAGGTTATAACTTTAGGGAATCGAGAACAGGTTAAGGTTTAGGTTTAGGAAATCGGGTTCGGGTTTGGGATCGGGTTTAGGTTTGGGTTTTCAAGTTTAGGTTTAGGTTTAGGTTAGGGAGTTGAGATTAGGATTGGGTGTAGGTTTAGGTTTAGGAATTTGAGAATAATTTAGGTTTTAGGTTTAGGTTATAGGTTTAGGTTTAGGTTTAGGTTAATGTTAGATTATAGGTTACAAGTTTAGGTTATAGGTTATAGGTTATAGGTTAAGGTTTAGGTTATAGGTTTTGGTTTAGGTTAAGGTTTTAGGTTTAGGTTTAGGTTTAGGTTTAGGTTTAGGTTTAGGTTTATGTTATAGGTTATATGTTATAGGTTATAGCTTTTGGGAATTGAGAATAGGTTAAGGTTTAGGTTTAGGAAATCGGGTTCGGGTTCGGGATTAAGTTTAGGTTTGGGTTTTCAAGTTTATGTTTAGGTTTAGGTTAGGGAGTTGAGATTATTATTACATGTAGGTTTAGGTTTAGGGATTTGAGAATACATTTAGATTTAGGTTTTAGGTTTAGGTTAAGGTTATAGGTTTAGGTTATGGGTTTAAATTTAGGTTATAGGTTATAGGTATAGGTTTTGGGATTTGAGAATAGGTTTAGGTTATAGGTTATAAGTATAGGTTTATGTTTAGGTTATGATCTAGGTTTAAGTTAGGAAGTTGAGAATAGGATTAGGTGTAGGTTTAGGTTTAGGGATTTGAGAATACATTTAGGTTTTAGGTTTAGGTTTTGGGATTTGAGTATAGTTTTAGGTTATAAGTATAGGTTTAGGTTGGGTTATAGGCTAAGGTTTAGGGATTTGAGTTTAGGTTATAGGTTTAGGTTATAGGTTATGGGTTATAGGGTTTAGGTTATAAGTTTACATTAATGTTGTAGGTTATAGGTTTAGGTTTAGGTTTAGGTTTAGGGATTTGAGAATACATTTAGGTTTTAGGTTTAGGTTTAGGTTTTAGGTTTAGGTTAAGGTTATAGGTTTAGGTTTAGGTTATAGGTTTAGGTTATAGGTTATAGGTTTAGGTTATAGGTTATAGCTTTAGGGAATTGAGAATAGGTTAAGGTTTAGGTTTAGGAAATCGGGTTCGGGTTCGGGATCAGGTTTAGGTTTGGGTTTTCAAGTTTAGGTTTAGGTTTAGGTTAGGAAGTTGAGATTAGGATTAGGTGTACGTTTTGGTTTAGGTATTTGAGAATACATTTAGGTTTTAGGTTTAGGTTATAGGTTTTCGGATTTGAGAATAGGTTTAGGTTATAAGTTTAGGTTAAGGTTTAGGTTTAGGTTATAGGTTTAGGTTTAGGTTTAGGTTGGGTTATAGGTTAAGGTTATAAGTATAGGTTATAGGTTAAGGTTTAGGTTTAGGTAATCGAGTTCGGGTTCGGGATCGAGTTTAGGTTTGGGATTAGGTTTTAGGTTTATATTTGGGTTATAGGTTAAGGTTTAGGTTAGGTTTTATGTTATAGGTTAAGATTTAGGTTATAGGTTAAGGTTTGGGTTATAGGTTAAGGTTTAGGTTATAGGTTATAGGTTATATGTATAGGTTTAGGTTTAGATTAAGGTTTAGGTATAGGTTATAGGGTTCAGGTTTAGGTTTGGGTTTAGGTTATTGGTTATAGGTTATAGGTTTAGGTTTGGGTTATAGGTTAAGGTTTAGGTTAGGTTTTAGGTTAAGGTTTAGGTTAGGTTTTAGGTTAAGGTTATAAGTTTAGGTTTAAGTTATAGGTTATAAGTCTAGGTTTATGTTTAGGTTAAGGTCTAGGTTTAAGTTATAGGTATAGGTTTTGGGATTTGAGAATAAGTTTAGGTTAAGGTTATAAGTATAGGTTATGGGTTAAGATTTAGGTTTAGGAAATCGGGTTCGAGTTTGGGATCGGGTTTAGGTTATAGGTTATAGGTTTCGGTTTGGGTTATAGGTTAAGGTTAAGTATAGGTTTAGGTTATAGGTTATAGATTATAGGTTTAGTTTATAGGTTAAGGTTTAGGTTATAGGTTAAGGTTTAGGTTATAGGTTATAAGTATAGGTTTAGGTTTAGGTTAAGGTCTAGGCTTAGGTTATAAGTATAGGTTTTAGGATTTGAGAATAGATTTAGGTTAAGGTTATAAGTTTAGGTTAAGGTTATAAGTTTAGGTTATAGGTTAAGGTTATAGTTTAGGTTAAGGTTATAAGTATAAGTTATAGGTTTTGGTTTTGGTTTAGGAAATCGGGTTTGGGTCCAGTATCAAGTTTAGGTTTGGGTTTAGGTTTTAGGTCATAGGTTATAGGTTTAGGTTTGGGTTATAGGTTAAGGTTAAGTATAGGTTTAGGTTATAGGTTATAGGTTATAGGTTTAGTTTAAAGGTTAAGGTTTTGGTTATAGGTTATAGGTTATAGGTTATAGGTATAGGTTTAGGTTTAGGTTAAGGTTTAGGTTTAGGTTATCAGTATGGGTTTTGGGATTTGAGAATAGATCTAGGTTAAGGTTATAAGTATAGGTTATAGGTTAAGTTTATAGTTTAGGTTAAGGTTATAAGTATAGGTTATAGGTTTAGGTTTAGGTTTATGTTTAAGTTATATTTTTTGGTTTAGGGTTAGGTTTAGGTTATAGGTTATAAGTTATAGCTTTAGGGAATTGAGAATAGGTTTAGTTTATAGGTTTAGGGTGTGGTACTTGTAAATACAGATATAAACACGGCCCACCCAAATGGCCAGGCCCCTCCAATGTTGTCCATAGGAAATGGACAGCTTCATCATGGTCATAACAGCGGTTCTCACCTTCCATGGACCCCCACTCATCCGGATAGCTTCGACTCACATCCGGGTCTGCTCCATTAATTTCAAGCAAATACATAAACACGGCCTGTCCAAATGGTCAGGCCCCTCCAATGCTGTTCATGGGAAATGAACAGCTTCATCATGGTCATAATAGCAGTTTCCACCTTCCAGGGACCCCTACTCATCCGGATAGCTCCGACGTGCATCCAGGTCTTCTCCATTAATTTTGAGCAAATACATAAACACGGCCTGTCCAAATGGCCAGGCCACTCTAATGTTGTCCATGGGAAATGGACAACTTCATCATGATCATAACAGCGATTCCCACCTTCCAGGGACCCCCACTCAACATCCGGATAGCTCCGACGCACATTGGGGTCTGCTCCATCAATTTTTACAGAATTATTCATGTCCTGCTCATAAGCATGCCTAATATTGCCAATGCATGAGATTCAACACAAATACCTTTTCATGATTCAAAGAAGGGAACTCGAGGGTTTTCCTTACCTTCCATTGTGTGCTTCCAAGGTGCAGATGGCCCCTGAAACACACATATATCCTGGGAATTGCTTCTCAAAACCGCAGACTGTTTTGTTTTGAAACTCGTTCATCTCACCTGAAAAACTATCACATAATGAATAACTGTATGCTTTCAAGGTGCAGATTAGTCGTGTTTTTTATTAGGACTGCCATTCCATACAAGTTGCCCTAAAATTTAGTAGGAGTGCACCCATAAAACTCAGCCCACCATAAAGATTTATTGGGACAACAAAGTAAGCAAAAATGGAGTCCATTTGGCAGTCCCCAAATTCAGGTTTCAGCTATTATGATGCATAGAAATGTCTCACTATGACATGCTCAAAATTTTTATTAACAAATAGGAGAAGTGTCCTTTTACGTTTACATGCATACACAAGTAATGGAGATTAAATCTAGGAGCTTGATCCAGAATCAATATTCAGTCCAAAGCATTGCAGGATCTTAATAGATTTTTCCAACCTTTAGAATGGCAAATTATATTCTTTTTTTAAGCTTAAAATCTCATCAGTCCACATAGATTTCCAACTAAAAATAAATAAACAACTAAAATGTAATTTTCTCAAGATTATAGAGTTAGAATTTCAGTCATTTGATGATCATCCTGACTCACACTGTCACACATGTGTGAATGAGTTGCATTTTTATTTTAAATATGATCGAGATGCAGCAAAAACAATACCATAACTCTCATGTTTTTACTGACTGGTGAAATAAGATTGGGTGTAAATATTAGTTCTCTTGATAGGAGGGAAAAGCTCACATGATCCCTACCTTGCAATAAGGCTATTTGGTAGACCCTAGTACAACATGACATGTGCATAGTTAAATCATTCATATGGATGGCCATTAGGATAGCCCCACTACTCATGGTCTATCATAACAAACCTAAGGTGACCACAAGATTCTAACCTTCAAAATCCAAGTCTCTCTTTTTGTACCTGTTAGTTTGCCAGTTGTAGTATTCTAGGTGAACTCTAGACCTTTGAACCATACAATTCATCTTTTATGGCATTGATTGGATGGAATCCATGATGAGAACCATCAAATAGAAAGGGAAGTACTATGCATGCATAAGAACTTCGAAATTAGAATAGACAAGGCAACAAGCAAATAGAGCTTGCTTCAATAACATGAATAGCATCCCATGCACCTTCTTACAAATAACTTCTTCGGCCATGCCCTGACTTTGAGCCATCTTCATCCCCAACAACCATCACAAATCAGTGCAATTATATATATATAAACAAAAGGACATGCATTCTTTGTTGAAAAAATGACCTTTCTTTATTAGGAAGCAAGCCACAAAGTCTTCATTGTCTTTTCACAATTATGAATTTTAACAAGATGAAATCATTTTCTTCGAAAAAAAAAAGAAAAGAAAGGAAAAAAAATGCTATAAAGATTTTTATCCTCATCCATTCATAATTTCATTATGATGGATTGTACATTATTTTAAAATGGGAAAGTTATGCAACAAAGGCCTCTTTAGAATGAGAGTGGGCAACCCACATTCTGCATATCAAGGATTTTAACACCAAATGCAGAGATTGTGAGGCAAACCAAACCTTCCCACCTGCTAAAACAGGCCAATAGTGGGAATGGATGATAATAGTTCGGAGTCAGTAACATCTTATTCTCATTTCAAGCAGTCAATGATGGGTCGGCACGCATTCATTAAGTGTTCAAAATAGTGGGTATATAAACGTTGACTAGTGCCACAGTGGGAATGGATGATAACATAATGTATAGATACCCGCTACCAGCCAAGGACCCCTTGACTAGTGCCACAATGGGTATATAAATGTTGAAAAGAAAGACATAAAGGAAGATTTCACTGAGGGGAGCCGTTTTACCTTTTCCATGTTGCTTTTTCTATTCCTTCCAATAGTTTGGATTGGTGGAGAACTCTAGAAAATAGTGGGAATGAAATTAATTTCTATAGATGTGATGTTTTCCTGTGATTGCAAAAGTAAAAATAAGTGTGGAAATCGATTTCCTTTTCCACCATTTCCCAAAAAAATGAATGGAACTTTTTCCCAAAAGAAACCTTTTAAATTAGATTTCCATGGTTATAAGAGTATAAGAGCCTATCCTCCTCATCCCTATCAATCCTCAATTCAAAGTAGACATACATTCTAGAAGATAAATAGAGTTACCTGACATTTCCTTCCACTGCAACCTCAGAACTCAAGCTTTGACAGACAAACTGCAATCCAAACCATGCCCGTGGATATCAATGAAAAAATCAACAGAAGTGATGGCTGGATATTAGAAGTGATCCGTGGCTCCATCATCATGCAGTTATACACATGATTGGATTAGAGCTTACTTAAATAATGAAGAAATATGCAGTAATGCAAAGGCCAGCATAAAGTTTGTAATGGATGCATCTACAACTGTCAAATGGGACAACCACATTCTACACTACTCTGTAACCATCAATCTTAGAGTTAGAGAGAAGCATATAAGAAATTTATCTTCTCTAAATACAATACTGAAGAATGTTAGGAGAATATGGATATAGTGAAAAACTAACCTCAAAATACAATAGTGAGATGTTTTTAGTCAAAAATTTTATCTTCAAAATATGGGCCACTCTTTGTTTTCAGATCAAACCATCCATACACACCAAATAGCAAAAAGTCTCACAAATCACCTAGTTTAATCAGGTCTCAGTTCCCATCCAAATTATCCATTTGATGGGTCTCCTACTGTAGATGGACTATAATCCAGATATCCCCAAACTAGAATATCATCGCCAACCCCAATGGGGTCCATGATTTGTGGACGATCTAGATTGTTGTACATGTATGAAATGTGTATTATAGGTGTGTTGCCAACACTCTGTTGTAAGTGTAGATCTGTAAGCTAAATCTCAATAGTGCCATAATAACAAACACAAAACCATCAATTCAAAAGATCTACTACGCTAAATGAACGAACTAGAGCTAATACATGCAACAGAAATCAGATCCGATCTGTGATGCACAGAAAGCTACAAATCAGAGAAACAAAGACAATCATAGATCCGAAAAACATTAAAAAAAATTCTAACGGAATGAAATCGATATAGCTAGATCCAACACTTCTAAGAAGCTTTTGAGCCAGATATATAAGTCTTGACATATCCAGATCTGGATCTACGGCTTAAAAACATAGATCTGCAAAGAAAACAACATAAAATGAGGAAATTCAAAGTAAAGGAAAAAATAAGAACAAATCAAATATCCACCATTGAAAAGAACAAACTCAAAACGGTAACCCAGTTGTTAGCCCATCTCCACTCTGAATATCAATCCGAAAACTCCCAATTTTGAAAACCTCTAAATCCAAAAACCTCTAAATTCGAAAACCTCCAAATTTGGAAACCATTAAATCCAAAAACCTCCAAATTCGAAAACCCCTAAATCCATAAAACCCTCCAAATTCGAAAATGCCCAAATATATCAACCTTCCGCTTTTAAATCAACATCCTTAAAGGCAGCATTCTTCCATTACCATTGTTGTTACTTCCCAGCTGAGGAATAACCTAGAGTGGTTGCCCCTCCGAACCACGAGCTAGAATGAGAAAACCCTAGGTAAGGGGTTCACCAAAACCCTAGGAAGAGGGAGATGCGTGGACTGTTTGAGGGAGAGGGAGATGCATGCGCTATTGGAGGGAGAGGGAGGGAGAGAGAGATGGAGGAGATGGAGCAAAGATAGAAGAGACGGCAGAGATGCAATGGAGGGAGAGGGAGGAGAATGAGAGAGATGGAGCAGAGATCGAGAGAGAAGAGAGATAGAGAGAGAGAGATCCCATTTTGGGTGCGGCTCTATTTTGAGCGCATGCCAGCCCAAAATTGGGTGACATTTTGTGAGACGGACCGTGGACGGTCCTGACAGGGGCTCCGTGGGGCCCACCATGATGTATTTTGTTTATCCATTCTGACCATTAATTTTATTAAATTATTTTAGTTCATGATCCTAAAATTAAGGTAGATTTCAGGCCTAAGTGGACCACACCATCAGAAGCAAAATGTGATTTAATCTCCATGTTTCCCGTTGTGTGGTCCACTTGAGCCTTAGATTTAGTTGACTTTTTTCTCATATTCTAATGTAATATTTTCAAATAGATGGATGGCTTAGATAAAAAAATATATATATTTTTTAAGCCCCATAGAGCCCCTTACAACACCATTAATTATTAATGGTGTGTTAACTTTTTAGCTACGGATTAAAGCCGTAGCATACTAGCTATAGTTTATTTTCATAAACAAGACCTAACGTGGTCTGTAGCCTTTGCCTATTTTTTTGGTAGTGTGGTCTGAATCACGATGGTTCCCAGCGACGAGTCTCTGCTGCCGAAGCAACCCTTTATTCGTACATCATCAAGTGTTGCGGATCAAGGGAACTGAAGAATCTTCATCATCAAGGAGGAGATCTTCATCAACCTGCTTAATGGAGCTCATCTACTTATCTGTAAGTCATTAGAGTCCAGAGACCCTGTTGATCATTCCTTTATGTAGGATTAGGTCATATGTGCTTCTCACCCCTTCAAGTCCTCATAAGAGGCCTTCGACAGGAGAATATATTTGGGTGTTGTGTGTTGACCCTTGCTCTTTTGTAGGGCATAAACTTAGGTCCTTAGTGTAGGCCCTTAACCTGTGTGGTCTAAAAACTAGGTTCTAAGTGTGGATCCTCTGCTCTTGTGTAGGGCATAAAACCTAGGTTCCAAGTGTGGATCCTTTGCTCTTGTGTAGGGCATAAGACCTAAGTTCCAAGTGTGGATCCTTTGCTCTTGGGTAGGGCATAAAACATAGGTTCCAAGTGAGGATCCTTTGATCTTGTGTATGGCATAAATCCTAGATTCCAAGTGTGGATCCTTTGCTTCTTGTAGGGCATAAAACTTAGGTGCTTTGTGTTAACCTTTGCTCTTGTGTAGGGCATAAACTTGTGTATTGTGTAGGCACGTCTTAGGTACCTTGTGTAGGTCCTAGAGTCAACCTTGTGTAGGTTGTAACGGTTTGAGGTGAATCTGATTTGAAACCTCCATTAGTGAAATCTGGTACACTCATGGGATGAGTGCGTCCACTAGGAGTGGAGTAGGCACATAGCCGAACCACTGTAAATGACTGTGTTTGTGATTAATACTTGCATATTCATTTATTATGCTTACTTTGAATGATTACACGTAACATGATAACATGAATGTTTAGAACTGCCAATCACATCCCACACACATTGTCACTTAGTTCATCCATCATAGACTAATTATTATATATTGGTTAAATATTGAATAGTCTTGTGATTGGGTCCTCTACTTGGCTTGGAAGCCATTAGAGTTAATGTGAGTATATCTTGATAACTATATGATAAATCAAGAGTAGGGTTAATAGGATTTTCAATCATCAAGAAAATTTTATAAAATCCTATTCACCCCCTCTAGGACACTTTGACCTATTCTGACTTCTACTAAAGCGGTCTTACCGCAAGTTCAGCTTGCCTTTCCAAATTTGATCAATGAAGGGTAAAGGAAAGTGGTCCGTCCTTCTGACGGTATTCAACTTTCTGTAGTTGATGCACATTCTCTAACCAGTAGTGACTCTAGTTGGCACGAATTCATTGTTAGCATTGGCTACAATGATGATTCTAGACTTCTTAGGAACCACCTGAGTTGGACTCACCCATTGATTGTCGAATATAAGGTAAACGATACCCACATCCAATAACTTAAGGACCTATCCTTTAATCACTTCCTTCATATTTGGATTTAGCCGACGTTGTGGTTGTCGAGAGGTCTTCACATTATCCTTGAGATGAATGCAGTGAGTACAAATCAAAGGGTTAATTCCCTTGAGGTTCGCAATCGACCATCCAAGGGTCCTTTATGCTCGATGAGAGTAGAAATAAGCACACTCTCTTGTTCTTTCTAAAGGTGGGAAGAAATCACCATTGCGTATGTATCATCTTGACCTAAGTAGACATATTTAAGATCAGCGGGCAAAGGTTTTAAGTCAAGCTTTGGTGCTTTGAGGTTAGACGGTAGAGTCACTACATCGGTTTAGGGTAAAGTTTTAAATTGTGGCTTCCACTGGTTAACTTCAAGTACCGGCGCAACATCAAGCAAGACATCCATCTCCCTAATCATGTCATCATCTAAATCAGGAGAATAGGCCAAGCACATCTCTAGAGGGTTAGAGTATAGAGTCAAAAGTGCTCTATCTTCCACGAAAAATTGATCATGTTAATATCGTGGGTGTCATCAACATCATCTGATTGTTTACTCATATTGAAAAAAATATTGAGCTCCAATGTCATGTTACGAAAAGATAAATTCATAACTCGATTCTTGCAATTAATGATAGCATTTGATGTAGCTAGGAATGGATGACTAAGAATGACGGGAATCTGAGTGCTAACGTTCATAATAGGCTAAGTATCCAAACCTATAAAATCCACTAGATAGTAAAATTTATCGACTTGGACCAATACATCCTCAATCATTCCTCTTAGTATACGAATGAAATGATCAACAAGTTATTGTCTGGGTGGGTTTTAATTCACCTAGACCCAACTGTCCGTAAATCGAGTAGGGGATCAAATTAACACTTACCGCCAAGTCAAGGAGTGCATGTTCAATTCGGTGATTTCTAATTACTCAAGTGATGGTTGGGCTACTGGGATCCTTGTATTTTTGTGGCACATCTTGCTTGAGGATGACACTCACTTTTTCTCTCTAAATATTGCCCCCAAGTCAAGGAGTGTATGCTTTGCCATATTTTAGTAGTGCATAAATCTTTTAGGAATTTGACATATAAAGGAATTTGTTTAACAACATCCAATAGAGGGATATTGAATTTCACCTGTTTAAATACCTCCAAAATATCCTAAGAGTTAGATAAACGTTTTGGTGTAATCAACCATTAGGGGTATGACTCAATTGGCTTATTTTGAGATTCTGATTCTTCCTCTTGTGAAGTAATGCTAGGTCTATCACTCTCATATTGTAAGGCTTATATCCTAGCCCATACCGTTCCATAGACTTCTGCAATCCTCTCCATCGAATTCCTACGATCGACAACTTGTAATCGGCATTTGCGCCTGACCCTAAGTCACATCCTGTATATCTATATCTGCTCGACTCGAAACTTGTACCCTAGCGATTGTGTCATCACCGCAGTTCCAACAAGTCTCGCACATCGATGTGATACCCTAGCTAGGAGTTATGGGCCCACATTCGTTTTAAGGAAAACGCCATGTGTTGTAAATTCTGAGAGAATCTCTACAACCCATCACATTAATCCATCAATAATCAAGTCAAGTACAACAAGTACACAACCCATCCCTCTCCCTTTCCCAAAGTCAACTCTCTCTCTCTCCACCCATCCCTTCCTTACACCCATCACTCATCACTCCACCCATCACTCTTCTCTCTCATTTCTCACTCTTTCCAAGCAACCCAAAGGAGTGTGGCCTTATTGAGGTCTCTTCTACTTGCATGGTTGTGCATCCAGTGGGCAACGATCACGTGTAGAGTGTACTAGACTCCAGTGATGATCCCAGAGATGTACAGTACTGATATGTGGACTTACTGAGAAAGAGTTACGTACTCAGCATTATACTTATTCATTCATTCACTATCCACTCGAGCTGGTGGTGCGTAACTATTTGTTGTGTACCTTCACAATGGCCAGGATTTCGGTTGAGTCTCGCGACTAACCTGAGATCAAGAGTCTACCACATTGAGTCTGACTGTCCAAATTTAGGTATGGGATTGGTTTGGATAGAAGTCCCTTGTGATGGACCCCATAGCCTGCGATACTACGTACTATCATCCTGACTTCACACTCTAGCTTAGTCATTTCATTTGCGCCACATATTACATTACATTCACGGCATATGACATTTTGGCTCTGTTTCTGCATTTATATGGCCTAGATGAGGTTGACGGTATTCATGGACTCGTCAGGATTTACATATAGCTTTGCATCCTTAGTATATGATATTAAGTTTACTATGTCTCTACATTGCATAGTTGATCTACAAATGCTTCCTCAATATATTGTATTGGCTTATTATATTTTTACATCGTATAACCTGGATAAGGCTGATGGTATTTATGGACTTAACAGCATGTTTCCGCATTGCTCTGATATTGCATACTTGACACTTACCTTGCGCACACACTTACACCACCCTCTAAGCTTTCTATAAGCTTATGCACGATAGATGCGTGCAGGTGGCATTTGGTCATAGCAGCATTGAGCTTGGAGTGTGCAGCGGTCTTCTAGAGCTTTGATTTTTAATATATGTATTTTCCTTTCAGCACTGTATTTAAATGTTTATATTAGTGGATATGTGATGATGATGTTGCCTTTGTGATTTGGGTAGACTTGTGGTTATGCTTCTTACAAGATAAATGTACGTTAAAAAATTCTCCTTGTAGGATCTTAAGATCAAAACTTGGCGTATGGCACTGGGAGTCAAGAATGGGGTACTACGGAGGCTGTCAGTACCGGATTCGACAATCAAGAATTCTGTAAGCCCGATTTTTTAGTTTGGGCCATGACACAAATTCTTCCGAGTCCTTAGGCTTTTCTGCCCTCCCCAGAATAGTTTTATCAATTGTCTTTCCACTTCTAAGAGTGGTGATAGACTTAGCTTCCTCTATGTTATATGAAGAGCTTGGGTCACTTATCTCACATTGCGGTTTTGGATTGGGTAAAGATTGGGCTGGAAAAGTCCATTTCTCCGCAATCGCTAAGTGTGAGTCAATCTTTTGTATGGCCTTAGTAAGGTCTTGGAATGCTTGTATTGTGTCTTAATTGAAGAGCTCTTAGTTTTAGATATGCTTAAGAAACGGATCCTCTTGAGGTTTCCTTTGATTAAGAAGTTGAGTAAGGGCCTCTTGAGGATTGGCCATTTGTCCGTTCCTCCAACTAAAGTTTAGATGGTTCTTCCAATTGGAATTATAGGTATTTCAGGTGGATTCATTGAATGGTCATTGGTAGTTGTTTACGACATTTGATTGGTCATTCAACATCTCTTGGAATGCAGGAATTGGAGGACAATCCTGTGTTACATGTATGTTGCTAGCACAAATACCGCAAACAACTTCCACAACCTCCTTTGGTTTGACTGTTTCCATCTTCTTAAGTTCCATGGCCTTAACTTTCCTTGTGAGACTGGCCACCCTTGCACTCATGTCACCTTCTTCTTTTAAGACATACGTTCCTTCCTTCTCTCTTGACTGAGTAGGCTTACAAGTGGTGGGTCTTAGGGAGGTGTCCCATGATTGCGCGTTCTTTATAAGTTAATCTAATAGTCCCATGCATCATCAGCCTCCTTGTTCATGAATTCGCTGTTACACATCATATCTACAAATTGCCGCATGGGCTATGTCAGTCCATTATAGAAAAAGCTTATTATCTGCCAAATTTCATAGCCATGATGTGGATAGGAATTCGTGATATCCTTAAATCTTTCCCAGCATTGAAAGAAGGTCTCTTCCTCTTTCTAGGAAAAGTTCATGACTGTCTTTCTTAAAGTGTTAGTTTTATGAAACAGGAAAAATTTTTTGAGAAATTTCCTGGTCATCTCAGCCCATATGCTATAACACCCTGAACTTTTCAATACCTAAGTATTGAAAGTTCTTGAGTGTTCCCATGAAATTTAACTTATTATGTACATGTGTACGATACCAATCTAGCTATCCTAACCTTACACCTATTCTCCAAAATAAATTTGACCATTAGGAATAATATTCATTCATAGATTAAGCCATCTAACCGTTGATTTTGAGATTGGATTATCATATACCCAAGTATTCTCTCTTGTCTATCATAACTGATTGTTTAGTCAACTATTTATCTCTACGTTATGATATCTAACCGTTCACTCTGAGTTTGGACCACATGACTATGGTAAACTAACTACTCGATCTCTGCATCCACTTGCACACATATCAAATTGAGATTCTGATTTGTTCATCTTGTTCACTACCTATGAATATGCTTAACTCACCATCAAAACTATAAATGAGAAACTTACACATGTGAATAAGTCACTTGAATGTAACGGTATGCATGTTCTACCTCTTGATCACTCCAAAAACCCACTTGTGATCATCTAGTTACAAAACTAACTATACACTCATTTATATACATAATCAGAGTACTAACTATCAAGTTTCTCTATTCTTAACATGTCATCTGACCATTCATTAAGTTGGTTGATATATGTGCATTCCCTTAATTAATTTGGTGAATAATTCTTTATTCATAATGATTTAGATATAAGTTCTTTTGTAAGAATTACTTAGAAACATATCTATAACCATATAGAACCATTAGATTTTTTAAAACTTTCATATCAGCAATAATTATGAAAACATCATTAACCTATACCCTTGAATTCTGGATCACATGGTTCTCACATTTTGTTTGATGTGAAATTTTATACTATGCATATGTTTTATAAAGTAACCGTACATGTCAAATTTCAGCCCTTAGATCATTGTAAAAGTGACCTAATTGACAAATCAGCCCCTTAACCGTTGATTTTGGTGTCCATCGAGTAAAGAAACCTCGTGGGTAATCGTAGTAAGATATTTTCCTTCATATGAATGCCTTGGATTGACCATAATATGGACCAAGTATGAAATATGAAGACCCCACTTTGGTAAGCTCTTCCTTAGGTGCGAAGTTATCCTTTAAAGGCCTATCAAACTCCCTATAAATTTAGATCTTCCGATTTAACCACTTCCTTCTATCCATCGCAACTCAAATTTAGACCATATTCTGGTCTCATATGAGTATAAAGTTATACAAAATTTAGACCCGAATCTATGATCCTACATCGTTGAAGGTTGAAGCCAGTTCCTTCTTTTTAGTATAAAATTTTAGATTTAAGCTTTTTCCACCATCGATCAACCGCCAAATTTTATCTAACCATTTTCCTACCCCAACTATACATTTTTCCTAAAAATTGGGCCCTGATCATTAAGTATGAACCATTATTTGAAATCAAGTTCATTTTGGTATCCGTTTTGAGAATTTTCAAGATAGGTTAATCTAAATTTCAGATCACTAAGAAAATCATATACTCTGGCCCTATTCGACGACCTTGACACAATGAAAAAATTATATTTAAAGAAAGATCATCAGAAAATGAAAGATTGGAGAAACTCAATCCAAGTGGGTTGTGAAACACACCCCTCTCACACGCCCACTCCTTTTAAAAGGGGTGTGCGTTCCCCTCTCCACTCACATGCCCAATCACCCAACGCCCAATGTCACACCCCAAACTTGGGAACCAGGCTCAAAAAATTTTTGATTACTGAATCTTGTGCCGACTGCCTCCATAATACTCCATTCTCGGTTCCCGCAACCATGCACCAGGTTCCGATCCTGGGATCCTACAAGGAGGATTTTCAGGGTGATTTTTTTTTTTTTTGTAAAGGAGCATAGTCATAAGTGTACCCAAGTCACCAAAACATCATTAGCACATATCCACTAGTACAATATTTGAGTACAGTGTTGCAAGGAAAATACATCATATAACAAAATTCTAAAATATCAGGCACATGCTCCTACCTCAATGCTGCTGCGGTCTAGCATAACTTGCACATAACGAACATGCATAAACTTACTACGAAGCTTAGAGAGTGCTTGCATGTGTGCGTAATGCATGTGCCAAGCATACAAATGTCAGATCAAGCAGAAATGACGAAAGGCTAAATTGGTAAGCCCATAAATAATGTTAGTCATACCAAGGCAAGGCTATGCAATGCAAGGCGTACATGGCCGAATGTCATCCGCTAGAGATGCAATGTAAGCATGTCAATCCTCAATTAATAGTCCACTTATCAGTATGGTTTATCACTAGAAACATCACCGAGGTCTAGTACACTCCAACACTGGCTGTCGCCCCATCGTGCGCATGACCAAGTGAGTGGAAGAGACCTCATTATTCACCTTACCAATGGTATGTCAGTGCCCACCCGGCTCGTCGATAGTGGACCTATCTATGAGCTGGTCAAACTCAACCTAGCTTATAGCCCCCTACCCTCGGTGGATAAGGTCATAGGCCTTTTCAACTGATCACGACATAGTGAGAGACGCGGCCTACTGGTATTCGGTACTCGGGTGCTCATGTTATCTACTCGGTCTCGACATTGAAGCATCTTATTGGTACCACAAGGGTTTAAGGACTTTAACCTAAGGACATCAATAACACCCTAATACTAAAATAAATATTTCTGGTGTTCAAATCTAGCCATCCACGATATGCCTGTGGAGGCCATAACCCTGATGTCTTTAGGGCGTAAAGTGATTGTGATATACAAGAAGCGAAACGCATGAATCATACTAGGGTTGCACACGGTTCGGTTCGGTTTGATTCTGGGGTGAAACCTGAACCAAACCGTTCCTTACAGTTTTAGGATTTTCAAAACCGGACCGTTAGCACCCTAGAACCGAATCGGAACCAGACCATGAAAACCGATTCGGTTCCACGATTTTGGAGTTTTTATAATCCGGCCCAATTGCATGTTCTATTTTATAATTTAGCTCATATCCATTCGTGTTGTGATCGACTTGATGAATGGTTTAGATATTGTATATGGTGTGAAAAAATACATTTATGAAAACAAGCAAAGGGTGCATTGTAAACCATAAATCATGAGTCAAATATATAACTAAAATATATTGTAAACTCATGATTCCAAGCTCAGTTCCACGGGTCGGATCCATGGTTCGGATTCACGGTTCGGATTTACGGTTGGGATCACGGTTCGATTCGGTTCTACATACCCCCAAACCGAAACCAAACCGAACTAAACGGGTCTTTAATTTTTAAAACTGGAACCGGAACCGGTGCACTCTATAACCAGTCCAAACCGGACCATTTGGTCAGTTCCGGTCCGGTTCGATGTGCTCCCCTAAGTCATACTATCCAAATCATGCATCAAATCTATGCGTACCGCGTGATCATGTGGGGAAACCCTATCTCATATGGAGTCCCCTGAGTATCTCAGCCTAATGGCATATACTATGATCATTCACCAACCACAACATGCATACAAATAATGCGTATGGGCATATGTCTGGGCATGATGTCATTAAACTAAACATGTTCTTAGTGTGTCCTATCAGGCCAAGTACACTTGCATGTTATCAGACATGTCAGACAATAATCGGCCTTAATCGGCACATCATATATAGAGAGTGAGAACCAAATGACATGCCCCACTAGAAATATAGAAGTCTATGTGGTATGGCCCATGTTAGACTAGCATCAGCTCCTCATGTAGCCTATAAGGCATGAATAGAATATATATAACAAGGCGAAGTCCACTGGGAGTGACCTGGATGGACACCCACATGTGCAACACGTGTGTCACTATGCTACCAATCCATTTAGGCACATGGCCCACTAATGTTGTCCCAAAAGAATTAGATTATCAATGAAATCACTATAATTACATGAGTAGGATGATCTGCATCGCCTAATCATTGTTAATGTAAATTGATGGTTACAGATCATTGGTTAGTGAATAGGATGTGATTATATGCTCATGGCCCATCTGAGTCTTGGGACTCCATCAATTCAGGCAAAGTATATGCCTAAATGGATTTTAATAAAAATATAGTTTCAACATTCACATGTCAACTAATTTAAGGATTTAAATTAAAGATGTCAAATATAACCAAAGACATAAGGGATCTCGATTCCAGGGATTCCCAAGTCTAAGGGTCCTAAAATTAGGGAATCCCAAGTCCAAGGAATCCCAAAACTAAGAAATCCCAAAGTGCATGAGGTTTCTAGCCCCATATTACTCTATGGTGCGGCCCACTTGAGATCTGGATCAACCTTAGTTTTGGGCCCATGGCCTGACATGGTCTGCTAAGACAGATGAATGGAGTGAATATGATACATACATCATATAGGGTCCCATGTGTGGGTGCAGCCCAAGAAGGCTTCCTCCCCCACGTCACTGGGCAATGAAACTTTTCTTTTTCTTTATTTTTCCATTTTTATTTATGCACCATTAGTGCAGGCCCCATGTAGATTTTCTACTCCATTCACCGCGTAGTCCATCTCAAGCGGGTCTAATGGGCTCTGATTTGGGTTGATTTGGATGAACAATGACTTCACGGTGGGCCCTGGAAGATTTCAGTAGCAATGGTTTGTTTCCCTCATTACGGCCCACTTGAGACCTAAATCTGTCTCATCTTTTGGCCCATGGCCTAAAATGATCTTGAAAAGATGGTGGACAGTGTGGATTCAATATAAATGTCAGAACAAGGTCCCACTTGTGAGACCCAAATTTCGCCAAGAATGGATACCGCCCACGTGCATGGCATTCATGCATTTTTCATGTTCTTATTATAACATACACTATTAATGTTGGCCCCAAGTGGATAATCTAATCCGTTCACCGTCTTAGCCACCTCGAATGAGGTCAAATAGACTCTAATTAGGACTGGTTTGGATGACCAGGGACTCCAAAGCGAGCCCTAGAGTATTTCAACATATGGGCATTAATACCCTTTGTACGGCCCAGTCGAGACTCGAATTTGCTTCAAAATTTGGCACATGGGCTAAAATTATATGGAGAAAATGGTGGACAATGTGGATTAAACAAATTTATCATGGTGGGGTCCACATGTGGGGGCAGCCCAATTAGGCTTCCACCCACACCGTCACTTGGCAATAATGTCCAGTGACATGCTTTTTCTTGTTCTTCTCTTTCTTCATTTATTTTTATTTTATTCTACTATGTGGGGTCCACTAGTGGATAATCCATTCCATCCATTATATCGACCAGCTCTCTATAGACCAAAGGAGTCTAATGATGAATAGGTCTACCACTTATACATACAACAGTAGGCCTTAGAAAGTTCCAATAGTGAGACTTTGTTTGCCTCGATGCGGTCCACTAGTAACTCAGATTTGTCTCATTTTTAGATTCATATTCTAAAACGACATGGGAAGGTGGTGGACGACATGGATTAAACAAATACATCAAGGTGGAGTCCATGGTTGGGACGGTTCCACCCCATGTCCGCATGGTTGACATGAGTGGTGCTCCCACTACCGCCATCCGTTGTGGTGTGGTCCACCTGATGGTTGGATCGATTATAATTTTGGGCTCCACGGTTAAAATGAGCTAGAAAATGGGTGAATGGTGTGGATCTAAGAAATACATCAATATGGGTCCCACGAGTGAAAACTCACTCTAAACCTCCCATGTGAAGTAAGAAACGATGTGGGTAACACAACCCCTTAACATTTGTAGTATGGCCCACCTGGGATTCGGATTAGCTTCATTTTTTAGCTCGACGCCTAAAATGAGAAGGGAAATCGGATGGATGGTGTGGATGATATAGATATACATCATGATGAGGCCTACGAGTGAACTCCACATGGTGGCTTTGGAAGGTAATTGTGCCGTAGACATGTTTCTGGACATTTTATGTCCAACAACGACGGTGCTACTACCCCTCTCACTCTCTTATGTTTTAAGGGAGAGGTAGGGCCCACCTAGAAAATTCACTCCATCCATTTGAATGTCCAACTCATGCTGGGGCCAAGAAGCTTTGAATCACATCCATTTTTGGTGTATTTTCACCATCCAAGTATACTTAAACAATCAATTGGTTTAAAAAGAAAATAAATATCACAGTGGGCCACAGAACGTGGTTTACGCTATGATAGCGTGCGGGAAACGCTCTCCAATAGCATGGCTCACTTGTGGGTCCCACAACGCCATGAGAATAAAAAAAGAAAGGGAAATGAAGGGAAATAAATCCGGCTATTGGGGTGGCCCCCCTCCACTATGTGGTCCACCACATACTCAATACATGATCAAGGTAGGTCACACCCTGATGGGCCCACTAAAGTAGAGAAATCAAAAAGAATGGGAGGGTTTTGACCCTCCCATGCACTCACTTAGAAGGATGGATAGCTGGATCGGCTTGAATCGATGATTGGACAGTCCACTAAGTTCCTCTCCACCCTTAACCATCTTTAATCACTCTTTTCTCTATTCTCTTACTCTTACTGTAACGCCCTAAAAATCAGGGGTCGAGCAGGAGCCCAACTCCGTGTTCCAACACATCACTTATACAACATATATAATGATGATTAATGTTGTCTGTATTAGAGCCTTAAACATGAGTGAGATTATACCAAACAATATGTCATACTCCAGAGACAGTTAACTATGCAAGCGAAAGACTGTGATAAGTATATATAAAGCATGTAAGAAATTTTAAGTCTCCTAAGTATGATCGTGTTACCAGGTTAAATAGTTACATATAACATTCCAAAATATACAAAATGCTAATGTTATCTGGTTTGAAATCCAATGATCCCTATCGACCAAGGCAGTTTATATAAACCCGCCGGAATACTGCATATATGAAAATGCCTCCTCATCATCCTCGAAGTCTGGCTCTGCCTCGCAGGTTGTGTCATCATTTGAAACTACGACATGGTCTAATTGGTGTTTAAAGCACCGCCCCAGAATATGGAAGTGAGTGATCAACTCAGTGGAGCTATAAAGTAAAGGTTAACATGTTATCAATTCAGTCAAGCAGTAATGATAAAGCAGTACAACAATCATATCCTAAATACTCTTGTAAATGTAAGAATGATATGCGATAATGATGCATGCCCTCGCCTACACTCCCACAGTGTCTTCATCTCACGGCGCGCATGGCATCCTCCTGAAAGTGCTCTTCCTCGCCAAAGCACATGCAGTGCGGTGCATACACATGATTAGCCAGGTTCTTACTTACGTTTATTCATACAGAAGGATTGGGAAGCTAAGGTACCTCCCTTATATCAATTTCTAAACAATGATCCATTCTAGGGTCGTCAGTCCTAGTAAATCTCATACGATATTGCGGTTCTAGGTCACTACAAAGGGCTCATCACCTGATCAATGTAGGCCTAATTTATACTCTAGTTGTTATGGAAAGACTCGTCGCCTCAACGTAGTCTCGGAGTATGCTCGAGGTCACTACAAAGGGCTCGTCACCTGATCATTGTAGGACGATAGCTCGAATACAGTGTCCTATATCACTATATTCGGCTCACGAGTTTGGGTTGCTCATTGGTCACTACGGGGAGGCTCGTCACCCCAGTGTAGGCTAAATGCTTGACCACGGTGTCCCATACTACCATGTCTGGCTCATGAGTCTTAGCGGATCGAGGTATCAAGGTTGAACAGGTTTTCAGTGGTGAGTTTGGTACCTTAGATTCAAGCAGTAGCGTCCATACATAGTGAACATACATTGGGTCAACCGGGTTAGTTGACAAACTCGACTGGTACGAGCATATGTCGAGTTGATCAACATGGAGCGTGCAAGAAACTTCATGTGGCCTAACCACTGTTGACAAGCAGCGTACGACTTAGATTCCTCGGGCGTGTCTGTCATTGTCAAACAGTTAATGTAACACCCTGAAAATCGGGGGTCGTGTATAAACTCAACTCCCGAGTTCCAGACCGTCACTTATGCAACAAAATGGTTATGATTCGATGTTGTCTGATTTAAAGCATTCACATGAGTAAAAGTATACCAAAACTGCAATTCATACTTCAGATCCAGTGATAAAAGCAAGCGGAGGACTAAACAAGATATATATCACTGTATGGAAAAACAAAGTAATCTCAACTGTCTCCAAAGTATGACTACATCTCTGAGTCTCATATACATGTACATAACAAAAGAATAATGTTCAAAAAGAAAAGTCCCACTGATGTCCCCTCGATCCAGGTCACCTACGGGAAGCCGTCGTGGTACTGCATATACGAGAACTCATCCTGGTCCTCGTCAATCTCCGGCTCCACCTCCTGGATCTCGTCATCACCTGCAACTACAACAGGGTCTGGTGGGTGTTGCAAACACCATCCCGTAACGTGGGAATGAGTGATCAACTCAGTGGAATCATAGAGCAAAGATTAGCATGTTCACAATTCAATCACGCGATAATAGTAAAGCAGTAAATCAGACAAGTCCTAATACTGTTGTTAATGCAAGATGATATGACGTGATGTATGCCCTCACCGACGATCACCCTCATAGGGCAACATCTTACGACCGCGGCATGCCACACTCCCTAGAGTGCTCCACATCTTCCAGGCACATGCAATGCTATGGTGATATGATTACCAAGTTGTTATTAGTCCATTCAAACAGCAGGATTGGGAAACTAAGGTACCTCCCTTGTATCAATCCCAACACGGATCCTGTCTAGGGTCGTCACTCCTAGTAATCTCATACGATGTACATTTCGTAGGTCACTGCAAGGGCTGCCAGGGCTGTTGCTCGCACTCGTTGCACCGCTCCCCCATCACCTTATCAATACAGGCCTACTGTACTCTACTGCACGGAAGGGTCGTCGCCTCCCGTGAACTCAGAATACGCTCGCGGTCACTACAAAGGGCTCGTCGCCTGATCAGTGTAGGCCGACAGCTAGAATATAGTGTCCCATACCACCATAATCTGCTCACGAGTCAAGGTGCTCATTGGTCACTACGGGGAGGTTTGTGGCCCCAGCGTAGGCCGACAGCTCGACCACGGTGTCCCATACCACCATGCCCGGCTCATGAGTCTTCGTGGATCAAGGTACCACGGTTAATAGGGTTTACAATGGTAAGTTCAGTACCCTAGGTTCAAGCAGTTATGATACATACAAGGTGAACAAACATCGGCCAGTCGGGTTACTTGACGGGCTCGACTAGCGCGATCGCATCTCGAATTGAACGACATGAAGTGCGTAAAACACTTCGCGTGGCCTAACCACTGCCGCCAACTCTCAACACGAATCACATTCATCGACGCGTCGTTCGTGGCTATGACCAGACAGCCACGAATTCGCTCGGTTACCGACTGCCTGGACTAAGTCAAGTCCCACACATCTATGGAATTACATTAACACTATAAAAAGGTATTGGAATTGTAACGCCCGTGAAAAATCCATCCTTGGGCTCGAGTACCAACTCGACCCGAATTTGCGTAGAATTCATTCCTTTGGAAAATTTGACTAGGTTAGCTAGTGCAACGTTAGAATAGCTGGGAAATGGTCCCTGATCACTTTAAATACGTTCTACAAGGCCCGAAGCGAGTGGAACTAAGGGTGCTATAATGCTCTAAAGCCTCGGATCAAACTCTAAGCCGGTTTGTTCTCTGGACCACTTTGAATCTTTGTATTGGATCTAGACCGCACGTTGAAAGTCTGATACCTCCTATCTTAGACCGTTAGGACCGTCTAGCTGGGCTTGACACTCATTCCAAAAATCAAGTCAAACCGATTATTACAGGCTATTTCATTGAGCCCGGACCGAAGAGAGTGTGAATAGGGACATAGTTGGAATTTCAAATTCAAATCTGGCACACAAATTTGACGCATCAGTATTAAGCATTCTGACCGTCAGAATACAGCCAAATTACACCCTTGGATCAGGAAAAATATCTATTATATATCACGGGACTTATAGGCCTGATCTTGGTGCGGTGACCATTAAACTGAAACTGGGCCGCCACGTGCGATCTGGGAACCCAACCGGTCTGAAAACTGGATGTATGCTAGATCTAGTATGCATGAGCTTAAGTCCGACCGCATCTGGCCTGGGGACCTCTAGAAATGCCCTTTTGGACCGAAACGGCCCCGATTTGGTTAGGCACCAAGTAAACATTGTTCCCAAGCCTATTTTGGGAATGTTTTAGGCTATAAAAGGGGTTGAAACCCTCACTCCTCTCTCCCATCCGAATTTGAGAGAAGCCCTAGCTTGGGAGAGAGAAAAAGAGTGAGAGATTGTGAGAGAGTGGGAGAGTTCTTCCCGCCACTTGTGCTACGTGTTGCACATGCTTAAGCGACACTTCTCTACCGCTTTCCCGGCGATTCCACCGCAATCCTAGGTAAGTAAAAACCCTAAATAGTTGGTGATTTGAGTTTTTCTTGTTTCCATGGCGATGTAGCTTATGGATCTTATGTATTAGGCTCCTTACTCGCCGTAGACGAAGCATATACACTCCGCTTCAATTCCCGAGTCTACAAGACACTAGGTGAGGATTTTAGACGCTTGGATTGACGGTTCCCAATGCTTTCAATGTCGTTTAATAGTAGATTCTTGACGGCATCGCCGTTTGACATGTACAAAATGCTCTCCGTTTCCCGTTTCGTAAGCTAACGAAGAATATGAGATTTAGGGCATTTTAGTCATTTGTAGGAAGTACTGTTTGCATTCATATTTTGCTGATGTGATTGACATGGTTTGTTGTCGCTTTAGGGAGTTAGGAATGCGTGCATAATTAGTTTGGCGAAGAGATTCGCCTAGTTGCACACTTTGGGTCGACATGCTATATGTAGACCTAAGTGTGTAGTGCATGTGTTTGTATAAATGCTTGTATTAGTATGTATTGAATTAAATGATGTTATTTGATACCTTGTGATTGATTTTTCAACTATTATGCCGACCTAAATGATTTTCTACATGTTGACAAAATGCATGATTTCATTACATGCATGGAATGTATGTGCTTGAGGATTTGCTTAAGTTGAATATGCATGGGAAGTATGCCTTGAAGATTTGCTTAAGTTGAATGTTATAACATGTGCTAACATGCTCACACGATGTATTTCAATTCCAATACCTTTTATAGTGATTCCATAGATGTGTGGGACTTGACTTAGTCCAGGCAGTCGGTAACCGAGCAAATTCGTGGCTGACTGGTCATAGCCACGAATGACGCGTCGATGAATGTGATTCGTGTTGAGAGTTGGCGGCAGTGGTTAGGCCACGCGAAGTGTTTTACGCACTTCATGTCGTTCAGTTCGAGATGCGATCGCGCTAGTCGAGCCCGTCAAGTAACCCGACTGGCCGATGTTTGTTCACCATGTATGTATCATAACTGCTTGAACCTAGGGTACTGAACTTACCATTGTAAACCCTATTAACCGTGGTACCTTGATCCACGAAGACTCATGAGCCGGGCATGGTGGTATGGGACACCGTGGTCGAGCTGTCGGCCTACGCTGGGGCCACAAACCTCCCCGTAGTGACCAATGAGCACCTTGACTCGTGAGCAGATTATGGTGGTATGGGACACTATATTCTAGCTGTCGGCCTACACTGATCAGGCGACGAGCCCTTTGTAGTGACCGCGAGCGTATTCTGAGTTCACGGGAGGCGACGACCCTTCCGTGCAGTAGAGTACAGTAGGCCTGTATTGATAAGGTGATGGGGGAGCGGTGCAACGAGTGCGAGCAACAGCCCTGGCAGCCCTTGCAGTGACCTACGAAATGTACATCGTATGAGATTACTAGGAGTGACGACCCTAGACAGGATCCGTGTTGGGATTGATACAAGGGAGGTACCTTAGTTTCCCAATCCTGCTGTTTGAATGGACTAATAATAACTTGGTAATCATATCACCATAGCATTGCATGTGCCTGGAAGATGTGGAGCACTCTAGGGAGTGTGGCATGCCGCGGTCGTAAGATGTTGCCGTATGAGGGTAATCGTCGGTGAGGGCATACATCACGTCATATCATCTTGCATTAACAACAGTTTTAGGACTTGTCTGATTTACTGCTTTACTATTATCGCGTGATTGAATTGTGAACATGCTAATCTTTGCTCTATGATTCCACTGAGTTGATCACTCATTCCCACGTTACGGGATGGTGTTTGCAACACCCACCAGACCCTGTTGTAGTTGCAGGTGACGATGAGATCCAGGAGGTGGAGCTAGATGATGACGAGGACCAGGATGAGTTCTCGTATATGCAGTATCATGACGGCTTCCCGTAGGTGACCTGGATCGAGGGGACATCAGTGGGACTTTTCTTTGAACATTATTCTTTTGTTATGTACATGTATATGAGACTCAGAGATGTAGTCATACTTTGGAGACAGTTGAGATTACTTTGTTTTTCCATACAGTGATATATATCTTGTTTAGTCTTCCGCTTGCTTTTATCACTGGATCTGAAGTATGAATTGCAGTTTTGGTATACTTTTACTCATGTGAATGCTTTAAATCAGACAACATTGAATCATAACCATTTTTGTTGCATAAGTGACGGTCTGGAACTCGGGAGTTGAGTTTATACACGACCCCCGATTTTCAGGGTGTTACAAGTTGGTATCAGAGCATGAATGAGAGTATACCGGGCCTGGGTTATGGTCTTGCGACGTACGCTGTCGTTTCCTTTGACTTAGGTGGGTGCGAGAAGGGTCTAGAAACACTTCTAGGATCACAGATTTGCCGATAGGCGAAGTTTATAAGGATCGATCGCAAGATCGAGTCTGTAACGTATCTCGGGTCGCGTTAAGCAACCCGAATCACTTCTAAGCTGTAGGAAGTCGGGTGGAGACGTCTTATGAGCGGTTTTAAACCGCAAAAGTGAATCTTTGGGCCGTGGAATGACCACGACTCCAGTAATCAATCGCCAGGGCTTAAAAACCCCGTTTTGCCAAAAATTCTTAAAATTCCTTCTCTAAACACTTCAACCTTCAGTTCTTTTGTATCCATTTCATGTTAGGCATCAAACCTAATGTGAAAATAACACAAATTAGTACATTCACCAAATTTTACAGTGAATAGTAAAATTTCATAAAAAATGGCCATAAAGCCATTCTAACTTCACTTTCTTTAGCAACTAAGGAGCTAGAAAGATGTACTGGATCCTTCTACCCCAAATCCATATGCTGCATCATATGGTTTGGTATTCGGGACTGCGATGTGGACCCAGAAAGCCCCAAAAACATGTTTGGGCTCATAGGGACCAAAATACTATGAACTAAGGGGTGGGACCAGACTTTTTGGGACCCTGGGACCAAGGGGGACCAAACCCATGGGGTCCCACCGGTCAACTTGCGAGTTGACCGGCGATGCCATCGCCGGCCGGGCGATGCATCGCCGGCCGGCGAGCTCCGTTTGAGCTGTCCTTCGGGCGCACCCCCTTAAATAGGGTCCACATCACCCCTATGCACCTCCCACCTCACAAAAATCCCCAAATCCCACCTCTCCTTCACAAACAGCCCTCTACATAACCCTATCTTCGATTTTCAGTGACCCATTCCAAACCCCAGCGTCCCAAATCACTTCTAACACCTTCCTTGGCCAAAACTGACCACCACCCATCATTTATTGGGTGTTGGCAGCCTCTTTCCTTGAAGATTTTCCCATTTGGAGCTCCAAAATCCCCCAAATAGTGCTGAAATCGTGAGCAGCTCCATTCCACCTTTTTGTTCTTATTTTTCCCTGAAAGTACAGCCTTGGGAAGCTTGAAGCATCCCTCTACGACGCCTAGATTTCCTTTTGTCAGATTGGGCAGCCATTTCTCCGCATTTTCGGCGTTTTCCATGGCTTTCGTGGAAGCTATTTTGGGACTTTTGTCACTCTCATCCATCCTGTCTTTGATGGGTAAGAGGAAAACTGCAACAGACGAGGCTGGGCCGAGCCGCCCTGCTCAATCGAGAAGACCGCGGGGTGGTGCCGCAAGTTCAAGCGCCGCCGCAGGTCCAGCTGCAGTCCTGGAGTGCCGTACGAAGCGGGATTTGGATCCCCATGCACACCTTGGACGAACCATCCTATCAGAGATGCCTCATGGTGAATACACTGATCGTAGAGTGTTATTTGAGGCGGACGTAGATGGGCGATTGTTCGGCGAATATCTGTTGTTCGAACGCATTGAAGCTGCGCACTGGTGTAACGCCCGTGAAAAATCCATCCTTGGGCTCGAGTACCAACTCGACCCGACTTTGCGTAGAATTCATTCCTTTGGAAAATTTGACTAGGTTAGCTAGTGCAACGTTAGAATAGCTGGGAAATGGTCCCTGATCACTTTAAATACGTTCTACAAGGCCCGAAGCGAGTGGAACTAAGGGTGCTATAATGCTCTAAAGCCTCGGATCAAACTCTAAGCCGGTTTGTTCTCTGGACCACTTTGAATCTTTGTATTGGATCTAGACCGCACGTTGAAAGTCCGATACCTCCTATCTTAGACCGTTAGGACCGTCTAGCTGGGCTTGACACTCATTCCAAAAATCAAGTCAAACCGGTGATCACAGGCTATTTCATTGAGCCCGGACCGAAGAGAGTGTGAATAGGGACATAGTTGGAATTTCAAATTCAAATCTGGCACACAAATTTGACGCATCAGTATTAAGCATTCTGACCGTCAGAATACAGCCAAATTACACCCTTGGATCAGGAAAAATATCTATTATATATCACGGGACTTATAGGCCTGATCTTGATGCGGTGACCGTTAAACTGAAACTGGGCCGCCACGTGCGATCTGGGAACCCAACCGGTCTGAAAACTGGATGTGTGCTAGATCCAGTATGCATGAGCTTAAGTCCGACCGCATTTGGCCTGGGGACCTCCAGAAATGCCCTTTTGGACCAAAACGGCCCCGATTTGGTTAGGCACCAAGTAAACATTGTTCCCAAGCCTATTTTGGGAATGTTTTAGGCTATAAAAGGGGTTGAAACCCTCACTCCTCTCTCCCATCCGAATTTGAGAGAAGCCCTAGCTTGGGGGAGAGAAAAAGAGTGAGAGATTGTGAGAGAGTGGGAGAGTTCTTCCCGCCACTTGTGCTACGTGTTGCACGTGCTTAAGCGACACTTCTCTACCGCTTTCCCGGCGATTCCACCGCAATCCTAGGTAAGTAAAAACCCTAAATAGTTGGTGATTTGAGTTTTTCTTGTTTCCATGGCGATGTAGCTTATGGATCTTATGTATTAGGCTCCTTACTCGCCGTAGACGAAGCATATACACTCCGCTTCAATTCCCGAGTCTACAAGACACTAGGTGAGGATTTTAGACGCTTGGATTGACGGTTCCCAATGCTTTCAATGTCGTTTAATAGTAGATTCTTGACGGCATCGCCGTTTGACATGTACAAAATGCTCTCCGTTTCCCGTTTCGTAAGCTAACGAAGAATATGAGATTTAGGGCATTTTAGTCATTTGTAGGAAGTACTGTTTGCATTCATATTTTGCTGATGTGATTGACATGGTTTGTTGTCGCATTAGGGAGTTAGGAATGCGTGCATAATTAGTTTGGCGAAGAGATTCGCCTAGTTGCACACTTTGGGTCGACATGCTATATGTAGACCTAAGTGTGTAGTGCATGTGTTTGTATAAATGCTTGTATTAGTATGTATTGAATTAAATGATGTTATTTGATACTTTGTGATTGATTTTTCAATTATTATGCCGACCTAAATGATTTTCTACATGTTGACAAAATGCATGATTTCATTACATGCATGGAATGTATGTGCTTGAGGATTTGCTTAAGTTGAATATGCATGGGAAGTATGCCTTGAAGATTTGCTTAAGTTGAAAGTTATAACATGTGTTAACATGCTCACATGATGTATTTCAATTCCAATACCTTGTATAGTAATTCCATAGATGTGTGGGACTTGACTTAGTCCAGGCAGTCGGTAACCGAGCGATTTCGTGGCTGACTGGTCATAGCCACGAACGACGCGTAGATGAATGTGATTCGTGTTGAGAGTTGGCGGCAGTGGTTAGGCCACGCGAAGTGTTTTACGCACTTCATGTCGTTCAATTCGATATGCGATCGCGCTAGTCGAGCCCGTCAAGTAACCCGACTGGCCGATGTTTGTTCACCATGTATGTATCATAACTGCTTGAACCTAGGGTACTGAACTTACCATTGTAAACCCTATTAACCGTGGTACCTTGATCCACAAAGACTCATGAGCCGGGCATGGTGGTATGGGACACCGTGGTCGAGCTGTCGGCCTACGCTGGGGCCACAAACCTCCCCGTAGTGACCAGTGAGCACCTAGACTCGTGAGCAGATTATGGTGGTATGGGACACTATATTCTAGCTGTCGGCCTACACTGATCAGGCGACGAGCCCTTTGTAGTGACCGCGAGCGTATTCTGAGTTCACGGGAGGCGACGACCCTTCCGTGCAGTAGAGTACAGTAGGCCTGTATTGATAAGGTGATGGGGGAGCGGTGCAACGAGTGCGAGCAACAGCCCTGGCAGCCCTTGCAGCGACCTACGAAATGTACATCGTATGAGATTACTAGGAGTGACGACCCTAGACAGGATCCGTGTTGGGATTGATACAAGGGAGGTACCTTAGTTTCCCAATCCTGCTGTGTGAATGGACTAATAATAACTTGGTAATCATATCACCATAGCATTGCATGTGCCTGGAAGATGTGGAGCACTCTAGGGAGTGTGGCATGCCGCGGTCGTAAGATGTTGCCGTATGAGGGTGATCGTCGGTGAGGGCATACATCACGTCATATCATCTTGCATTAACAACAGTATTAGGACTTGTCTGATTTACTGCTTTACTATTATCGCGTGACTGAATTGTGAACATGCTAATCTTTGCTCTATGATTCCACTGAGTTGATCACTCATTCCCACGTTACGGGATGGTGTTTGCAACACCCACCAGACCCTGTTGTAGTTGCAGGTGACGATGAGATCCAGGAGGTGGAGCTAGATGATGACGAGGACCAGGATGAGTTCTCGTATATGCAGTATCATGACGGCTTTCCGTAGGTGACCTGGATCGAGGGGACATCAGTGGGACTTTTATTTTTGAACATTATTCTTTTGTTATGTACATGTATATGAGACTCAGAGATGTAGTCATACTTTGGAGACAGTTGAGATTACTTTGTTTTTCCATACAGTGATATATATCTTGTTTAGTCTTCCGCTTGCTTTTATCACTGGATCTGAAGTATGAATTGCAGTTTTGGTATACTTTTACTCATGTGAATGCTTTAAATCAGACAACATTGAATCATAACCATTTTTGTTGCATAAGTGACGGTCTGGAACTCGGGAGTTGAGTTTATACACGACCCCCGATTTTCAGGGTGTTACAAGTTGGTATCAGAGCATGAATGAGAGTATACTGGGCCTGGGTTATGGTCTTGCGACGTACGCTGTCGCTTCCTTTGACTTAGGTGGGTGCGAGAAGGGTCTAGAAACACTTCTAGGATCACAGATTCGCCGATAGGCGAAGTCTATAAGGATCGATCGCAAGATCGAGTCTGTAACGCATCTCGGGTCGCGTAAAGCGACCCGAATCACTTCTAAGCTGTAGGAAGTCGGGTGGAGATGTCCTATGAGCGGTTTTAAACCGCAAAAGTGAATCCATGGGCCGTGGAATGACCACGACTCTAGTAATCAATCGCCAGGGCTTAAAAACCCCGTTTTGCCAAAAATTCTCAAAATTCCTTCTCTAAACACTTCAACCTTCAGTTCTTTCTTATCCATTTCATGTTAGGCATCAAACCTAATGTGAAAATAACACAAATTAGTACATTCACCAAATTTTACAGTGAATAGTAAAATTTCATGAAAAATGGCCATAAGGCCATTCTAACTTCACTTTCTTTAGCAACTAAGGAGCTAGAAAGATGTACTGGATCCTTCTACCCCAAATTCATATGCTGCATCATGTGGTTTGGTATTCGGGATTGCGATGTGGACCCGGAAAGCCCCAAAAACATGTTTGGGCCCATAGGGACCAAAATACTATGAACTAAGGGGTGGGACTAGACTTTTTGGGACCCTGGGACCATGGGGGACCAGACCCATGGGGTCCCGCTGGCCAACCTGGAGGTTGGCCGGCGATGCCATCGCCGGCCGGGCGATGCATCGCCGGCCGGCCACCTCGGACGGTGCTGCCCTTTGGGCGCACCCACTTAAATACACCCCCCAACACCCCTAGCTACCTCCCATCCCACGAAAACCCCTAAAACACCCCTCTCCTTCACAAACAGCCCCCTTGCATGCCCTAGATTTGAGTTTCAGCGCTCCATTCCAAATCCCGGCGACCCAAACCCATCCTAATCCCTTCCTTGGCCAAAACCGACCACCACCCATTGATTATTGGGTGTTGGCAGCCCCTTTCCTTGAAGATTTTCCCATTTGGAGCTCCAAAATCCCCCAAATAGTGTCGAAATCGTGAGCAGCTCCATTCCATCTTTTTGTTCTTATTTTTCCCTGAAACTACAGCCTTGGGAAGCTTGAAGCATCCCTCTACGACGCCTAGATTTCCTTTTGTCAGATTGGGCAGCCGTTTCTCCGCATTTTCGGCGTTTCCCATGGCTTTCGTGGAAGCTATTTTGGGTCTTTTGTCACTCTCATCCATCCTGTCTTTGATGGGTAAGAGGAAAACTGCAACAGACGAGGCTGGGCCGAGCCGCCCTGCTCGATTGAGAAGACCGCGGGGTGGTGCCGCAAGTTCAAGCGCCGCCGCAGGTCCAGCTGCAGTCCTGGAGTGCCGTACGAAGCGGGATTTGGATCCCCATGCACACCTTGGACGAACCATCCTATCAGAGATGCCTCATGGTGAATACACTGATCGTAGAGTGTTATTTGAGGCGGACGTAGATGGGCGATTGTTCGGCGAATATCTGTTGTTCGAACGCATTGAAGCTGCGCACTGGGGACCGATCTTTGAAGCTCGCGCTCGTGCTAATGTGAGCACTGTTCGTGCCTTCTATGCTAGCATCCAGAGTCCTACCTTGGAGCCCTTGCAGTTCAAAATCCCTTTTGGTAGAGATCGGATGGCTACGATCGACGTCCAGTTGGTTGCGCGACTTCTCAACGTGCCTCTAGGTGATGTACATCCAAGTGAGAAGAATTTGAGGACTAGACGTGAACGAGATCGCCGCACCAGGTTTCTGTGCGGTAAGTTGGTTCCATGGCAGCCTAATAATAGCCTCAAGGCGACGTACATGTCTGAGGATTTGCGTCTGCTGCATCACATCTGCACGTTCAATGTTTATCCTAGGTCGACGAACCGCATTGAATGTACACGTCTTATGGTCGATTTCTTATTTCTGGTGGCTCAGGGAGAGAACGTATGTATGGCCACTTTCATCTTACGGCAGATAGTTCTCATAGCCAGGTCGAGAAGAACATCCGAATCCCTTCCCTTTGGCCGACTCATTTGCAGAATTGCGCTTGAGTTTGCCTATAGACTTGGACCCGAGTTGCCGGTATCGATTCACACCATCGATGAGTCGACGATGGTTAAGATGAAGATTGGGTCGCAATATCGTGAACATCAACTTGAAAGGGATAGTGGGGACGACTTTGATGAAGAGGAAGATCAAAGCGAAGGAGAACCTAGTGCAGAAGCTCAGGAAGAGACTCAGGAAGAAGCAGAAGAGGAGGCTCAGGATACTGATGAGAGTCCTCCTCCTTCTGCGCAGACTACTATTGACGATCGCATTGCTCGGATGGAGGAGAGCCAGACCGCTTTGCGAAGGGAAGTCCAAGAACTTCGAGCAGAGGTCGCTGATGCCAAGGCCGTTACGAAGAAGAAGTTTGGCAAGGTGACTCGCACCTTGAAGGCAATCCTGTGTTGCTTACAGGATAAGGGTGCTCCTCCTCCGTCGCCAGACTCCGACTAGCGACGCGATCTTTGATGTTGTTATGAGTAGTTAGCCACTTTCTGTTTCATGTGTGTAAAGCCTATTAGGGCTAGTGTTTTGCTTTTGTTGCTGTTGCTTAACTGTCTTAATTTCCATGTCATTCTAGTCATGATGCTTGGAAGGATATATCCCTTGTATTGTGACAATTTTGATTAATTGAAATGCATGGAATGCCTTTGTCTCTTTAGTGAATGATTGTGGAGTATTTGAGCAATTGAGACTGACAAGGTTGCGCCCTATTTTGAATATAGGGAATGCCACCTAAGACTACGAGGAGCGCGGTTCGGCTTTCATTGTTAGAGCAGATGGATCAGGCTCCCTCTCAGTCTGGCACTCGTCCGGACCCTGCTGTGGGCCCGATTCCTGAGACAGTTCGGTCGTCTCAGCCTGCCGTTGGTCCTACAGATGGACCACCGCCATTTACACCATCAGTTAGAGAGCCACAGCGCGCATCTACTTCCGCACCTCATCCGCCACAGCCTGCTCCACCACCTGATAGATTCGAGCAGATGATGGCTATGATGCTACAGCAGCAGCAGCTATTGACTACTATAGTCGGGACTTTAGCCCAGGGTGGGGGTGCGACTGCATCTACTCCGCCTGCACCACCTGCGCATCCAGCTGAGGATGCCTATACTTACGCCCAGGATGAGGGCATAGCACTTCCTGCGTAGCCTGCTTTCCCTGCGGGGAATCCCGCCGACACACGGGGCCTTCTGGAGCGATTTCAGCGCTTGCGGCCTCCTACTTTCGCGGGTTCTCACAGACCCGAGGAGGCTGAGTTTTGGCTCGACCGAGTGTCGAAGATTCTGCGCATGTTGCACTGTACTGAGGCAGAGCAGGTAGAGCTGGCTACCTTCCAGTTTGAGAGAGAGGCCAGTATGTGGTGGGATAGTGTATTGCGGACTGTTACCGCAGACTTCGTATGGACATGGGCAGCATTCGAGTTTCGCTTCCATGAGAAGTATTATCCTCAGACCTACAGGCACGAGAGGGAGAATGAGTTTCTCCGTCTCAAGCAGGCAGCGATGACGGTTACCGAGTATGAGCATCGGTTCACAGAGTTGGGCAGGTACGTCCCGACGATTCTAACTGATGAGCAGATGCGCATACGGCGCTTTTTGGAGGGCTTGCGACCGGATATTCGGTCGAAGATGTGCTGTATCAGTTTTTCCTCCTATGCGGAGTTGGTTCACATGTCCATGCGGGCAGAGTAGGACGTGGATCGACTTGCGCGATCACGAGGCCCGACTACTTCTAGGCCGCGACCGGAGTTGCCAGATAGGCCCTTCGCGGGCAAGAGGCCTCGCATTGATCCTCCTACCAGGACCACGGCGCCAGTAGGACCGTTTCGGCGCCCTGATCTATCATGCACATACTGTGGTAGGACGGGCCACCTAGCGCCGAGTTGCTTTGCGAGGATGCGGGACAGTGGGTTCTCGCCGCCGCAGAAGATTGATCGTGTACGTCCACAGGCGATATCAGCACCGCCTATACGGTCAGCTCCTGCGCAGTCCTCTTTCAGACCCACAGTATCGCAGATTCGACAGCCCCCACGGCCCTTGACACAGCGGCCGAACCGGCCACAGCAGGCTCGAGTTCATGCACTGACCGCTGAGGCAGCTACGACGCCGACTTTCCAGCATTCAGCCTTCGAGGTCACGGGCCATATCGGAGGTACTCCCGTTCTTGTCATGGTGGACACTGGTTCCACGATTTCTTTGATATCGCGTGCCGTAGTCAGACGTCTTGGGTTGCAGACTATTACTATGGATAGCGTGCGAGTCCTTGCAGCTCATGGAGATTATTCGGATGTCACCCAGATGTGTGAGGGTTGTTTACTTGATCTGGGAGGCAGGACGATGACTCTTGATTTGGTCGTCGATCCCTCGCTCGTATATCTCGACGTCATTCTTGGCATGGACTGGTTGACTGCAGCGAGAGCCGAGATTGACTGCGAGGCTCGTGTGGTGACGGTGTACGAGCCTGAGGGCACGCCTTTCACATTTTCAGTGCGGGTAAATCTTCCTTTCCGCATTCTTAGCTACGCCACCCTGTTGCGCGACGCTGGTGCCCAGGTACTTGAGCAGACGCCAGTTGTTTCTGAGTTCGGGGATCTGTTCAGGAAGATCCCTGGTTTGCCGCCCAGACGTGAGATCGATTTCACTATCGATCTGATTCCTGGTTCTACACCCGTCTCACTGCCGACGTATCGCATGGCACCATGTGAGATGGAGGAGTTGAGGACGCAGATTGATGGTCTACTAGAGCTTGGCCTTATACGGCCTAGCGTATCTCCTTGGGGAGCACCGGTCTTGTTCGTGAAGAAGAAGGATGGTTCGCTGCGATTGTGTATTGATTATCGCAGGCTGAACCAACTCACAGTGAAGAACAAGTACCCTTTGCCCAGGATCGATGACTTATTTGATCAGTTGAGAGGAGCGCAGTACTTCTCGAAGATTGATCTTCAGTCAGGATATCATCAGCTGCGCGTCAGAGATGAGGACGTGCAGAAGACAGCGTTCAGGACCAGTTTTGGTCATTACGAGTTCCTTGTGATGTCGTTCGGTCTCACGAACGCACCGGCCGTGTTCATGGATCTGATGAACCGAGTATTGCGGCCTTTCCTCTATCGATTCGTCGTTGTCTTCATCGACGACATTTTGGTATACTCTAGGAGTCGAGATGAGCATGAGGAGCACTTGCGTTTGGTCCTTGATACGCTCAGACAGCACCAGTTGTTCGCACAGTATAAGAAGTGCGACTTCTGGAAGCAGGAGGTGAAGTTTCTGGGACACGTGGTGTCCAAGGATGGCATGGCAGTTGACCTGTCTAAGGTAGCTGCGGTGCAGGACTGGGAGCAGCCTGGTTCTGTCACTGAGGTGAGGAGTTTCTTGGGTCTCGCTGGCTACTATCGGCGCTTCATTCAGGATTTCTCGAAGATCGCGAGACCCTTATCTCAGTTGACACGGAAGGATGTGAAGTTCGCCTGGAATGATAAGGCGGAGTCAGCTTTTCAGGAGCTGAAGGACAGACTTACGTCCGCCCCTGTGCTAGTATTGCCAGAGCAAGGGGTTAAATACACTATATACACTGACGCGTCTAGCGTTGGTTTGGGTTGTGTCCTTATGCAGAGGGACAGGGTAATTTCGTATGCCTCGAGACAATTAAGGAAGCACGAGGAGAATTACCCTACACACGACCTGGAGTTGGCAGCCGTGATATTCGCACTGAGACTCTGGAGACATTACCTCTATGGAGAGGAGTTCGAGCTCTTTTGCGACCACAAGAGCCTCAAGTACATATTCACACAGCGGGACTTGAATATGAGGCAGCGGCGATGGATGGAGACGCTGAAGGACTTCAAGTTTGAAGTCTCTTACCATCCTGGGAAGGCGAACCTTGTGGCTGATGCGTTGAGCCGCAAGAAGGCGATAGAGTTTGCGGCTCCGCTGATGGTTGCCGAGTGGGATATGGTTGAGTTTTTGCGAGACTTTGAGCAGAAACTCACCGTAGAGGAGCCATTTGAGTTCATCGCACATGTTCAGGTGCGATCCCCGATCGATGACCGTGTCATCGAGGCGCAGAGGGACGACGCGCATCTTACTGAGCTTCGAGAGCAGGCCAGTGATGATGATGACGCCGACTGGCGAGTTGGCATGGATGGGGGTTTACGTTACCGTGGCCGCCTATGCGTTCCTGATGTCCCTGACTTGAGACGAGAGATTCTCGAGGCTGCGCATTCTACTAGACTCGCGATGCATCCTGGCAGCACGAAGATGTATCGTGACGTGAAGAGGACGTACTGGTGGGAAGGTATGAAGACCCACATTGCTGAGTTCGTGTCCCGTTGTCTCACTTGTCAACAGGTGAAGGCAGAGCATCGCCGACCACCTGGACTTTTGCAGCCTATGCCGATTGCAGAGTGGAAGTGGGATTTCATTTCCATGGACTTCATTTCTGGGTTGCCGAAGACGAGGAAGGGGCATGATTCTATTTGGGTGATCGTCGACCGATTGACGAAGTCGGCGCACTTCCTACCGATCAGAGTTACGAACTCTGCAGACGAGCTGGCTAGATTGTATATTAGAGAGATCGTGCGTCTGCATGGAGTTCCGTTGGAGATCGTGTCGGACAGAGACACGCGGTTCACTTCTATCTTCTGGACTCGCATTCAGGAGGCTATGGGTGTGAAGTTGAAGTTCAGTACTGCCTTCCACCCACAGACGGACGGACAGACAGAGCGAGTGAACCAGATCCTGGAGGACATGTTGCGAGCTTGCGCATTGGACTTCAAGGACAGTTGGGATGACTGTCTTGCATATGCGGAGTTTGCGTACAACAATAGCTTCCAGGCGAGTATCGGCATGGCACCTTATGAGGCGCTGTATGGGCGACCTTGTCGCGCACCGCATTGCTGGTTAGAGGTCGGTGAGCGCAGCTTGATTGGCCCAGAGTTGGTGCAGGCGACGTCAGAGAAGATTGATATTATTCGACGTCGGCTTCTTACAGCGCAGAGCAGACAGAAGAGCTACGCCGATACGAGACGGAGACCACTAGAGTTCACAGTCGGGGATCATGTGTTTTTGCGAGTTTCCCCTATGAAGGGAGTCCTTCGGTTCGGAAAGAAGGGGAAGCTGGCACCGCGATACATTGGTCCATTTCAGATCCTCGATCGTGTGGGAGCAGTGGCTTACCGATTGGCTTTACCCACGCCCCTCGCGAGCGTCCACAACGTATTTCATGTTTCTATGCTGAAGAAGTACGTTGCTGATCCTTCTCATATCATCAGATGGGAGCAGGTGCAGTTAGGAGAGGATGTTACTTATATCCTGCGACCGGCACGCATCTTAGACCGGAAGGAGCAGGTACTGCGTAGCAAGGTGATTCCCCTTGTGAAGGTACTATGGACGCATCATACTGAGGAGGAGGCTACTTGGGAGACAGAAGCCGAGATCAGAAAGAACTACCCACAGCTTCTCGAGGAGTACGAAAAGGTACAAAATTTCGAGGACGAAATTATTTGTTAAGGGGGGTAGATTGTAACGCCCGTGAAAAATCCATCCTTGGGCTCGAGTACCAACTCGACCCGACTTTGCGTAGAATTCATTCCTTTGGAAAATTTGACTAGGTTAGCTAGTGCAACGTTAGAATAGCTGGGAAATGGTCCCTGATCACTTTAAATACGTTCTACAAGGCCCGAAGCGAGTGGAACTAAGGGTGCTATAATGCTCTAAAGCCTCGGATCAAACTCTAAGCCGGTTTGTTCTCTGGACCACTTTGAATCTTTGTATTGGATCTAGACCGCACGTTGAAAGTCCGATACCTCCTATCTTAGACCGTTAGGACCGTCTAGCTGGGCTTGACACTCATTCCAAAAATCAAGTCAAACCGGTGATCACAGGCTATTTCATTGAGCCCGGACCGAAGAGAGTGTGAATAGGGACATAGTTGGAATTTCAAATTCAAATCTGGCACACAAATTTGACGCATCAGTATTAAGCATTCTGACCGTCAGAATACAGCCAAATTACACCCTTGGATCAGGAAAAATATCTATTATATATCACGGGACTTATAGGCCTGATCTTGATGCGGTGACCGTTAAACTGAAACTGGGCCGCCACGTGCGATCTGGGAACCCAACCGGTCTGAAAACTGGATGTGTGCTAGATCCAGTATGCATGAGCTTAAGTCCGACCGCATTTGGCCTGGGGACCTCCAGAAATGCCCTTTTGGACCAAAACGGCCCCGATTTGGTTAGGCACCAAGTAAACATTGTTCCCAAGCCTATTTTGGGAATGTTTTAGGCTATAAAAGGGGTTGAAACCCTCACTCCTCTCTCCCATCCGAATTTGAGAGAAGCCCTAGCTTGGGGGAGAGAAAAAGAGTGAGAGATTGTGAGAGAGTGGGAGAGTTCTTCCCGCCACTTGTGCTACGTGTTGCACGTGCTTAAGCGACACTTCTCTACCGCTTTCCCGGCGATTCCACCGCAATCCTAGGTAAGTAAAAACCCTAAATAGTTGGTGATTTGAGTTTTTCTTGTTTCCATGGCGATGTAGCTTATGGATCTTATGTATTAGGCTCCTTACTCGCCGTAGACGAAGCATATACACTCCGCTTCAATTCCCGAGTCTACAAGACACTAGGTGAGGATTTTAGACGCTTGGATTGACGGTTCCCAATGCTTTCAATGTCGTTTAATAGTAGATTCTTGACGGCATCGCCGTTTGACATGTACAAAATGCTCTCCGTTTCCCGTTTCGTAAGCTAACGAAGAATATGAGATTTAGGGCATTTTAGTCATTTGTAGGAAGTACTGTTTGCATTCATATTTTGCTGATGTGATTGACATGGTTTGTTGTCGCATTAGGGAGTTAGGAATGCGTGCATAATTAGTTTGGCGAAGAGATTCGCCTAGTTGCACACTTTGGGTCGACATGCTATATGTAGACCTAAGTGTGTAGTGCATGTGTTTGTATAAATGCTTGTATTAGTATGTATTGAATTAAATGATGTTATTTGATACTTTGTGATTGATTTTTCAATTATTATGCCGACCTAAATGATTTTCTACATGTTGACAAAATGCATGATTTCATTACATGCATGGAATGTATGTGCTTGAGGATTTGCTTAAGTTGAATATGCATGGGAAGTATGCCTTGAAGATTTGCTTAAGTTGAAAGTTATAACATGTGTTAACATGCTCACATGATGTATTTCAATTCCAATACCTTGTATAGTAATTCCATAGATGTGTGGGACTTGACTTAGTCCAGGCAGTCGGTAACCGAGCGATTTCGTGGCTGACTGGTCATAGCCACGAACGACGCGTAGATGAATGTGATTCGTGTTGAGAGTTGGCGGCAGTGGTTAGGCCACGCGAAGTGTTTTACGCACTTCATGTCGTTCAATTCGATATGCGATCGCGCTAGTCGAGCCCGTCAAGTAACCCGACTGGCCGATGTTTGTTCACCATGTATGTATCATAACTGCTTGAACCTAGGGTACTGAACTTACCATTGTAAACCCTATTAACCGTGGTACCTTGATCCACAAAGACTCATGAGCCGGGCATGGTGGTATGGGACACCGTGGTCGAGCTGTCGGCCTACGCTGGGGCCACAAACCTCCCCGTAGTGACCAGTGAGCACCTAGACTCGTGAGCAGATTATGGTGGTATGGGACACTATATTCTAGCTGTCGGCCTACACTGATCAGGCGACGAGCCCTTTGTAGTGACCGCGAGCGTATTCTGAGTTCACGGGAGGCGACGACCCTTCCGTGCAGTAGAGTACAGTAGGCCTGTATTGATAAGGTGATGGGGGAGCGGTGCAACGAGTGCGAGCAACAGCCCTGGCAGCCCTTGCAGCGACCTACGAAATGTACATCGTATGAGATTACTAGGAGTGACGACCCTAGACAGGATCCGTGTTGGGATTGATACAAGGGAGGTACCTTAGTTTCCCAATCCTGCTGTGTGAATGGACTAATAATAACTTGGTAATCATATCACCATAGCATTGCATGTGCCTGGAAGATGTGGAGCACTCTAGGGAGTGTGGCATGCCGCGGTCGTAAGATGTTGCCGTATGAGGGTGATCGTCGGTGAGGGCATACATCACGTCATATCATCTTGCATTAACAACAGTATTAGGACTTGTCTGATTTACTGCTTTACTATTATCGCGTGACTGAATTGTGAACATGCTAATCTTTGCTCTATGATTCCACTGAGTTGATCACTCATTCCCACGTTACGGGATGGTGTTTGCAACACCCACCAGACCCTGTTGTAGTTGCAGGTGACGATGAGATCCAGGAGGTGGAGCTAGATGATGACGAGGACCAGGATGAGTTCTCGTATATGCAGTATCATGACGGCTTTCCGTAGGTGACCTGGATCGAGGGGACATCAGTGGGACTTTTATTTTTGAACATTATTCTTTTGTTATGTACATGTATATGAGACTCAGAGATGTAGTCATACTTTGGAGACAGTTGAGATTACTTTGTTTTTCCATACAGTGATATATATCTTGTTTAGTCTTCCGCTTGCTTTTATCACTGGATCTGAAGTATGAATTGCAGTTTTGGTATACTTTTACTCATGTGAATGCTTTAAATCAGACAACATTGAATCATAACCATTTTTGTTGCATAAGTGACGGTCTGGAACTCGGGAGTTGAGTTTATACACGACCCCCGATTTTCAGGGTGTTACAACTGGGGACCGATCTTTGAAGCTCGCGCTCGTGCTAATGTGAGCACTGTTCGTGCCTTCTATGCTAGCATCCAGAGTCCTACCTTGGAGCCCTTGCAGTTCAAAATCCCTTTTGGTAGAGATCGGATGGCTACGATCGACGTCCAGTTGGTTGCGCGACTTCTCAACGTGCCTCTAGGTGATGTACATCCAAGTGAGAAGAATTTGAGGACTAGACGTGAACGAGATCGCCGCACCAGGTTTCTGTGTGGTAAGTTGGTTCCATGGCAGCCTAATAATAGCCTCAAGGCGACGTACATGTCTGAGGATTTGCGTCTGCTGCATCACATCTGCACGTTCAATGTTTATCCTAGGTCGACGAACCGCATTGAATGTACACGTCTTATGGTCGATTTCTTATTTCTGGTGGCCCAGGGAGAGAACGTATGTATGGCCACTTTCATCTTACGGCAGATAGTTCTCATAGCCAGGTCGAGAAGAACATCCGAATCCCTTCCCTTTGGCCGACTCATTTGCAAGATTGCGCTTGAGTTTGCCTATAGACTTGGACCCGAATTGCCGGTATCGATTCACACCATCGATGAGTCGACGATGGTTAAGATGAAGATTGGGTCGCAATATTGTGAAAATCAACTTGAAAGGGATAGTGGGGACGACTTTGACGAAGAGGAAGATCAAAGCGAAGGAGAACCTAGTGCAGAAGTTCAGGAAGAGACTCAGGAAGAAGCAGAGGAGGAGGCTCAGGATACTGACGAGAGCCCTCCTCCTTCTGCGCAGACTACTATTGACGATCGCATTGCTCGGATGGAGGAGAGTCAGACCGCTTTGCGAAGGGAAGTCCAAGAACTTCGAGCAGAGGTCGCTGATGCCAAGGCCGTTACGAAGAAGAAATTTGGCAAGGTGACTCGCACCTTGAAGGCAATCCTGTGTTGCTTACAGGATAAGGGTGCTCCTCCTCCGTCGCCAGACTCCGACTAGCAACGCGATCTTTGATGTTGTTATGAGTAGTTAGCTATTTTCTGTTTTATGTGTGTAAAGCCAATTAGGGCTAGTGCTTTGCTTTTGTTGCTGTTGCTTAACTGTCTTAATTTCCATGTCATTCTAGTCATGATGCTTGTAAGGATATATCCCTTGTATTGTGACAATTTTGATTAATTGAAATGCATGGATTGCCTTTGACTCTTTAGTGAATGATTGTGGTGTATTTGAGCAATTGAGACTGACAAGGTTGCGCCCTATTTTGAATATAGGGAATGCCACCTAAGACTACGAGGAGCACGGTTCGGCTTTCGTTGTCTGAGCAGATGGATCAGACTCCCTCTCAGTCTGGCACTCGTCCAGACCCTGCTGTGGGCCCGATTCCTGAGACTGTTCGGTCGACTCAGCCTGTTGTCGGTCCTACAGATGGACCACCGCCGTTTACACCATCAGTTAGAGAGCCACAGCGCGCATCTACTTCCGCACCTCATCCGCCACAGCCTGCTCCGCCACCTGATAGATTCGAGCAGATGATGGCTATGATGCTACAGCAGCAGCAGTTATTGACTACCATAGTCGGGACGTTAGCCCAGGGTGGGGGTGCGACTGCATCTACTCCGCCTGCACCACCTGCGCATCCAGCTGAGGATGCCTATACTTACGCCCAGGATGAGGGCATAGCACTTCCTGCGCAGCCTGCTTTCCCTGCGGGGAACCCTGCCGACACACGGGGCCTTCTGGAGCGATTTCAGCGCTTGCGGCCTCCTACTTTCACGGGTTCTCACAGACCCGAGGAGGCTGAGTTTTGGCTCGACCGAGTGTCGAAGATTCTGCGCATGTTGCACTGTACTGAGGCAGAGCAGGTAGAGCTGGCTACCTTCCAGTTTGAGAGAGAGGCCAGTATGTGGTGGGATAGTGTATTGCGGACTGTTACCGCAGACTTCGTATGGACATGGGCAGCATTCGAGTTTCGCTTCCATGAGAAGTATTATCCTCAGACCTACAGACACGAGAGGGAGAATGAGTTTCTCCGTCTCAGGCAGGCAGCGATGACGGTCACCGAGTATGAGCATCGGTTCACAGAGTTGGGCAGGTACGTCCCGACGATTTTAGCTGATGAGCAGATGCGCATACGACGCTTTTTGGAGGGCTTGCGACCGGATATTCTGTCGAAGATGTGCTGTATCAGTTTCTCCTCCTATGCGGAGTTGGTTCACATGTCCATGCGGGCAGAGCAGGACGTGGATCGACTTGCGCGATCACGAGGCCCGACTACTTCTAGGCCGCGACCGGAGTTGCCAGATAGGCCCTTCGCGGGCAAGAGGCCTCGCATTGATCCTCCTACCAGGACCACGGCGCCAGTAGGACCGTTTCGGCGCCCTGATCTATCATGCACATACTGTGGGAGGACGGGCCACCTAGCGCCGAGTTGCTTTACGAGGATGCGGGACAGTGGGTTCTCGCCGCCGCAGAAGATTGATCGTGTACGTCCACAGGCGATATCAGCACCGCCTATACGGTCAGCTCCTGCGCAGTCCTCTTTCAGACCCACAGTATCGCAGATTCGACAGCCCCCACGGCCCTTGACACAGCGGCCGAACCGGCCACAGCAGGCTCGAGTTCATGCACTGACCGCTGAGGCAGCTACGACGCCGACTTTCCAGCATTCAGCCTTCGAGGTCACGGGCCATATCGGAGGTACTCCCGTTCTTGTCATGGTGGACACTGGTTCCACGATTTCTTTGATATCGCGTGCCGTAGTCAGACGTCTTGGGTTGCAGACTATTACTATGGATAGCGTGCGAGTCCTTGCAGCTCATGGAGATTATTCGGATGTCACCCAGATGTGTGAGGGTTGTTTACTTGATCTGGGAGGCAGGACGATGACTCTTGATTTGGTCGTCGATCCCTCGCTCGTATATCTCGACGTCATTCTTGGCATGGACTGGTTGACTGCAGCGAGAGCCGAGATTGACTGCGAGGCTCGTGTGGTGACGGTGTACGAGCCTGAGGGCACGCCTTTCACATTTTCAGTGCGGGTAAATCTTCCTTTCCGCATTCTTAGCTACGCCACCCTGTTGCGCGACGCTGGTGCCCAGGTACTTGAGCAGACGCCAGTTGTTTCTGAGTTCGGGGATCTGTTCAGGAAGATCCCTGGTTTGCCACCCCGACGTGAGATCGATTTCACTATCGATCTGATTCCTGGTTCTACACCCGTCTCACTGCCGACGTATCGCATGGCACCATGTGAGATGGAGGAGTTGAGGACGCAGATTGATGGTCTACTAGAGCTTGGCCTTATACGGCCTAGCGTATCTCCTTGGGGGGCACCGGTCTTGTTCGTGAAGAAGAAGGATGGTTCGCTACGATTGTGTATTGATTATCGCAGGCTGAACCAACTCACAGTGAAGAACAAGTACCCTTTGCCCAGGATCGATGACTTGTTTGATCAGTTGAGAGGAGCGCAGTACTTCTCGAAGATTGACCTTCAGTCAGGATATCATCAGTTGCGCGTCAGAGATGAGGACGTGCAGAAGACAGCGTTCAGGACCAGTTTTGGTCACTACGAGTTCCTCGTGATGTCGTTCGGTCTCACGAACGCACCGGCCGTGTTCATGGATCTGATGAACCGGGTATTGCGGCCTTTCCTCTATCGATTCGTCGTTGTCTTCATCGACGACATTTTGGTATACTCTAGGAGTCGAGAGGAGCATGAGGAGCACTTGCGTTTGGTCCTTGATACGCTCAGACAGCATCAGTTGTTCGCACAGTATAAGAAGTGCGACTTCTGGAAGCAGGAGGCTATGGGTGTGAAGTTGAAGTTCAGTACTGCCTTCCACCCACAGACGGACGGACAGACAGAGCGAGTGAACCAGATCCTGGAGGACATGTTGCGAGCTTGCGCATTGGACTTCAAGGACAGTTGGGATGACTGTCTTGCATATGCGGAGTTTGCGTACAACAATAGCTTCCAGGCGAGTATCGGCATGGCACCTTATGAGGCGCTGTATGGGCGACCTTGTCGCGCACCGCATTGCTGGTTAGAGGTCGGTGAGCGCAGCTTGATTGGCCCAGAGTTGGTGCAGGCGACGTCAGAGAAGATTGATATTATTCGACGTCGGCTACTTACAGCGCAGAGCAGACAGAAGAGCTACGCCGATACGAGACGGAGACCACTAGAGTTCACAGTCGGGGATCATGTGTTTTTGCGAGTTTCCCCTATGAAGGGAGTCCTTCGGTTCGGGAAGAAGGGGAAGCTGGCACCGCGATTCATTGGCCCCTTTCAGATCCTCGATCGTGTGGGAGCAGTGGCTTACCGATTGGCTTTACCCACGCCCCTCGCGAGCGTCCACAACGTATTTCATGTTTCTATGCTGAAGAAGTACGTTGCTGATCCTTCTCATATCATCAGATGGGAGCAGGTGCAGTTAGGAGAGGATGTTACTTATATCCTGCAACCGACACGCATCTTAGACCGGAAGGAGCGGGTACTGCGTAGCAAGGTGATTCCCCTTGTGAAGGTACTATGGACGCATCATACTGAGGAGGAGGCTACTTGGGAGACAGAAGCCGAGATCAGAAAGAACTACCCACAGCTTCTCGAGGAGTACGAAAAGGTACAAAATTTCGAGGACGAAATTATTTGTTAAGGGGGGTAGATTGTAACGCCCGTGAAAAATCCATCCTTGGGCTCGAGTACCAACTCGACCCGAATTTGCGTAGAATTCATTCCTTTGGAAAATTTGACTAGGTTAGCTAGTGCAACGTTAGAATAGCTGGGAAATGGTCCCTGATCACTTTAAATACGTTCTACAAGGCCCGAAGCGAGTGGAACTAAGGGTGCTATAATGCTCTAAAGCCTCGGATCAAACTCTAAGCCGGTTTGTTCTCTGGACCACTTTGAATCTTTGTATTGGATCTAGACCGCACGTTGAAAGTCCGATACCTCCTATCTTAGACCGTTAGGACCGTCTAGCTGGGCTTGACACTCATTCCAAAAATCAAGTCAAACCGATTATTACAGGCTATTTCATTGAGCCCAGACCGAAGAGAGTGTGAATAGGGACATAGTTGGAATTTCAAATTCAAATCTGGCACACAAATTTGACGCATCAGTATTAAGCATTCTGACCGTCAGAATACAGCCAAATTACACCCTTGGATCAGGAAAAATATCTATTATATATCACGGGACTTATAGGCCTGATCTTGGTGCGGTGACCGTTAAACTGAAACTGGGCCGCCACGTGCGATCTGGGAACCCAACCGGTCTGAAAACTGGATGTATGCTAGATCTAGTATGCATGAGCTTAAGTCCGACCGCATCTGGCCTGGGGACCTCCAGAAATGCCCTTTTGGACCGAAACGGCCCCGATTTGGTTAGGCACCAAGTAAACATTGTTCCCAAGCCTATTTTGGGAATGTTTTAGGCTATAAAAGGGGTTGAAACCCTCACTCCTCTCTCCCATCCGAATTTGAGAGAAGCCCTAGCTTGGGAGAGAGAAAAAGAGTGAGAGATTGTGAGAGAGTGGGAGAGTTCTTCCCGCCACTTGTGCTACGTGTTGCACATGCTTAAGCGACACTTCTCTACCGCTTTCCCGGCGATTCCACCGCAATCCTAGGTAAGTAAAAACCCTAAATAGTTGGTGATTTGAGTTTTTCTTGTTTCCATGGCGATGTAGCTTATGGATCTTATGTATTAGGCTCCTTACTCGCCGTAGACGAAGCATATACACTCCGCTTCAATTCCCGAGTCTACAAGACACTAGGTGAGGATTTTAGACGCTTGGATTGACGGTTCCCAATGCTTTCAATGTCGTTTAATAGTAGATTCTTGACGGCATCGCCGTTTGACATGTACAAAATGCTCTCCGTTTCCCGTTTCGTAAGCTAACGAAGAATATGAGATTTAGGGCATTTTAGTCATTTGTAGGAAGTACTGTTTGCATTCATATTTTGCTGATGTGATTGACATGGTTTGTTGTCGCTTTAGGGAGTTAGGAATGCGTGCATAATTAGTTTGGCGAAGAGATTCGCCTAGTTGCACACTTTGGGTCGACATGCTATATGTAGACCTAAGTGTGTAGTGCATGTGTTTGTATAAATGCTTGTATTAGTATGTATTGAATTAAATGATGTTATTTGATACCTTGTGATTGATTTTTCAACTATTATGCCGACCTAAATGATTTTCTACATGTTGACAAAATGCATGATTTCATTACATGCATGGAATGTATGTGCTTGAGGATTTGCTTAAGTTGAATATGCATGGGAAGTATGCCTTGAAGATTTGCTTAAGTTGAATGTTATAACATGTGCTAACATGCTCACACGATGTATTTCAATTCCAATACCTTTTATAGTGATTCCATAGATGTGTGGGACTTGACTTAGTCCAGGCAGTCGGTAACCGAGCAAATTCGTGGCTGACTGGTCATAGCCACGAATGACGCGTCGATGAATGTGATTCGTGTTGAGAGTTGGCGGCAGTGGTTAGGCCACGCGAAGTGTTTTACGCACTTCATGTCGTTCAGTTCGAGATGCGATCGCGCTAGTCGAGCCCGTCAAGTAACCCGACTGGCCGATGTTTGTTCACCATGTATGTATCATAACTGCTTGAACCTAGGGTACTGAACTTACCATTGTAAACCCTATTAACCGTGGTACCTTGATCCACGAAGACTCATGAGCCGGGCATGGTGGTATGGGACACCGTGGTCGAGCTGTCGGCCTACGCTGGGGCCACAAACCTCCCCGTAGTGACCAATGAGCACCTTGACTCGTGAGCAGATTATGGTGGTATGGGACACTATATTCTAGCTGTCGGCCTACACTGATCAGGCGACGAGCCCTTTGTAGTGACCGCGAGCGTATTCTGAGTTCACGGGAGGCGACGACCCTTCCGTGCAGTAGAGTACAGTAGGCCTGTATTGATAAGGTGATGGGGGAGCGGTGCAACGAGTGCGAGCAACAGCCCTGGCAGCCCTTGCAGTGACCTACGAAATGTACATCGTATGAGATTATTAGGAGTGACGACCCTAGACAGGATCCGTGTTGGGATTGATACAAGGGAGGTACCTTAGTTTCCCAATCCTGCTGTTTGAATGGACTAATAATAACTTGGTAATCATATCACCATAGCATTGCATGTGCCTGGAAGATGTGGAGCACTCTAGGGAGTGTGGCATGCCGCGGTCGTAAGATGTTGCCGTATGAGGGTGATCGTCGGTGAGGGCATACATCACGTCATATCATCTTGCATTAACAACAGTTTTAGGACTTGTCTGATTTACTGCTTTACTATTATCGCGTGATTGAATTGTGAACATGCTAATCTTTGCTCTATGATTCCACTGAGTTGATCACTCATTCCCACGTTACGGGATGGTGTTTGCAACACCCACCAGACCCTGTTGTAGTTGCAGGTGACGATGAGATCCAGGAGGTGGAGCTAGATGATGACGAGGACCAGGATGAGTTCTCGTATATGCAGTATCATGACGGCTTCCCGTAGGTGACCTGGATCGAGGGGACATCAGTGGGACTTTTCTTTGAACATTATTCTTTTGTTATGTACATGTATATGAGACTCAGAGATGTAGTCATACTTTGGAGACAGTTGAGATTACTTTGTTTTTCCATACAGTGATATATATCTTGTTTAGTCTTCCGCTTGCTTTTATCACTGGATCTGAAGTATGAATTGCAGTTTTGGTATACTTTTACTCATGTGAATGCTTTAAATCAGACAACATTGAATCATAACCATTTTTGTTGCATAAGTGACGGTCTGGAACTCGGGAGTTGAGTTTATACACGACCCCCGATTTTCAGGGTGTTACAGGAATTGAAATACATCATGTGAGCATGTTAGCACATGTTATGACATTCAACTTAAGCAAATCTTCAAGGCATACTTCCCATGCATATTCAACTTAAGCAAATCCTCAAGCACATACATTCCATGCATGTAATGAAATCATGCATTTTGTCAACATGAAAAAAAATCATTTAGGTCGGCATAATAATTGAAAAATCAATCACAAAGTATCAAATAACATCATTTAATTCAATACATACTAATACAAGCATTTATACAAGCACATGCACTACACACTTAGGTCTACATATAGCATGTCGACCCAAAGTGTGCAACTAGGCGAATCTCTTCGCCAAACTAATTATGCACGCATTCCTAACTTCCTAATGCGACAACAAACCATGTCAATCACATCAGCAAAATATGAATGCAAACAGTACTTCCTACAAATGACTAAAATGCCCTAAATCTCATATTCTTCGTTAGCTTACGAAACGGGAAACGGAGAGCATTTTGTACATGTCAAACGGCGATGCCGTCAAGAATCTACTATTAAACGACATTGAAAGCATTGGGAACCGTCAATCAAAGCGTCTAAAATCCTCACCTAGTGTCTTGTAGACTCGGGAATTGAAGCGGAGTGTATATGCTTCGTCTACGGCGAGTAAGGAGCCTAATACATAAGATCCATAAGCTACATCGCTATGGAAACAAGAAAAACTCAAATCAACATCTATTTAGGGTTTGTACTTACCTAGGATTGCGGTGGAATCGCCGGGAAAGCGGTAGGGGAGTGTTGCTTAAGCATGTGCAACACGTAGCACAAGTGGCGGGAAGAACTCTCCCACTCTCTCACAATCTCTCACTCTTTTTCTCTCTCCCAAGCTAGGGCTTCTCTCAAATTCGGATGGGAGAGAGGAGTGAGGGTTTCAACCCCTTTTATAGCCTAAAACATTCCCAAAATAGGCTTGGGAACAATGTTTACTTGGTGCCTAACCAAATCGGGGCCGTTTCGGTCCAAAAGGGCATTTCTGGAGGTCCCCAGGCCAAATGCGGTCGGACTTAAGCTCATGCATACTAGATCTAGCATACATCCAGTTTTCAGACCGGTTGGGTTCCCAGATCGCACGTGGCGGCCCAGTTTCAGTTTAACGGTCACCGCACCAAGATCAGGCCTATAAGTCTCGTGATATATAATAGATATTTTTCCTGATCCAAGGGTGTAATTTGGCTGTATTCTGACGGTCAGAATGCTTAATACTGATGCGTCAAATTTGTGTGCCAGATTTGAATTTGAAATTCCAACTATGTCCCTATTCACACTCTCTTCGGTCCGGGCTCAATGAAATAGCCTGTGATCATCGGTTTGACTTGATTTTTGGAATGAGTGTCAAGCCCAGCTAGACGGTCCTAACGGTCTAAGATAGGAGGTATCGGACTTTCAACGCGCGGTCTAGATCCAATACAAAGTTTCAAGGAGGTCCCGAGAGCAAACCGGCTTAGAGTTTGATCCGAGGCTTTAGAGCATTATAGCACCCTTGGTTCCACTCGCTTCGGGCCTCGTAGAACGTATTTAAAGCGATCAGGGACCATTTCCCAGCTATTCCAACGTTGCACTAGCTAACCTAGTCACATTTTCTAAAGGAATGAATTCTACGCAATTTCGGGTCGAGTTGGTACTCGAGCCCAAGTATGGATTTTTCACGGGCGTTACAGTTAAACCACCAATCATAGATATTTACCAATTGCCTGGACTACATCGTAGCCCTAATCACACTCCACAGTATAGTATGCACATGTAGTAATCCAGAATAGCATGTGACAACTGAAACTAGATATTAATCTCACTCGAGCAATTTAATAAAACACACACTGCACATATTATCAAACATAGGTATTCCATCTATACATCACATAGTAATAAGATAGGCTATATGAAGGATAATATAAATCATAGTTAAGGGAATTGAGAATCCTATCTCAACTCCCACCATACATACATTTAGGCAAGCATTTTCACATTCAGGCATTTTATCAAACACTTAGGCTACACATATCATATATATGTAATATAGTAGTTATAACAGGTATTAGAGCAAATCTCTTTACCAAGGGGTTTACCATACGTACAACAATCATGCATTATCAGTTAATAAACATAGCAAGCATGAATCATAATTCCATACTCATTCAAACATTTCAACAAACACAAGGAATGTATATAAAATCAACATAGTTTACATATATGCATAATATGAGATAAAGCTCGTATCTAGGCACATGTGAAAGCAATCAAGTTAGTCATAAATCATTACTGACATTGAAAGCCTTGAAAAATATAACCTAAACATTTATAGTCTGCATCTTATGTCGATAGACAAGTATCGAACTTAGTTTGTAGATCAAGCCTTTGTCTACGGCACAACGATCAACTATAACAGGGAATATGTTAGGTATTCCACCATCTGTTCTATTTGAATTTCTAAAATAGGTTAGGGTTAGGATTTCTTACCTAAGTACGGAATCAGAATTGCTCGTAGAACGATACGGATGTGGTAGTTGACTGTGTGGAGTGGCGGGATTGAATCCTTGGAACAAACGCCGACTCTCTCTTTCTCACTTTCTCTCTCTCTTCCTTCTCTTTTCTCTCTTCTTTCCCTTAGGTTTTTTTTCCAAATTCGTATGGAATGAAAGAGAAAGAGAGAGAGAGAGAGAGAGAGAGAGAGAGAGAGAGAGAGGATTTAAGCCCTTTATATAGGCCCTGAACTGATGACACTACCAAAAAAAGAGGCAAAGGATACAGATCACGTTAGTTTTTTGCTACGGATATAAACCTTAGCTATAGTTATTATGGTTTTAACCTGTAGCAAAAAAGTTGACACACTATTGATAATTAATGGTGTTGTAAGGGGTCTATCAGGCTTAAAAAAACTATATGTTCTATCTAAACCGTCCATATATTTGGAAATATTAGGTTAGAGGATGTAACAGCTAGATCGAATGCTCAAGTGGACCACACAAGGATAAAATATGGATATTAAATCATATTTGCTTCTTATGGTGTAATTCACTTGGGCCTTCAATATACCCTAAATTTAGTATCATGAGGTAAAATAATTTAATAAAATTATGTACCGGAATGGATAAACCAAATACATTATGATGGGCCCCACGGAGCCCTTATCAAGACCGTCCATATACGTTCGTGAGACAGACGCCCAAATTTGGGCGCGCGCTGAAAACAAAGTCGCGCCCAAAAAGTTCTCTCTCTCTCTCTCTCCGTTCCACGTTCCCTAATCTCCTTTCCCTAATCCTCTCTCTCATTCTCCACCTCTCTCTCGCGCTCTCTCTCTCTCCCTCTCTCTGAATCTTTTTTCTTGCTTCTGCTGGATTTCATTTCTAGAGTCTCTACTCCATCTGGATTGATTTTTGCTTCTTTCGGAGGTTGACACTGCTGCCTTTTTTAGGTTGGATCTCATGGCAAGGTCGAATTTCTCTCTCTCTCTCTATTTTTTTTTTTTCATTTATTTTAAGAGAATTTCTATTCAGTAGTTATCTGTATTTTCAAATTCATGGAAATAGTTTTTTTTTTCATATGGGAAGTGGAGAAAATTTGGGGGTTTGAGATGATGATTGGTTAAATGAATGGTAATGTGATGGGTTGGTGGATGCATAATTCAGCGGTAGTGATTGTTTTGGGCCGGACGGTTTTGATGTTTCTGGATGGGATTGGTTTTGAATTGAATTGGTGCTGATAGAGATTTTGTTGTGGTGTTAGTAGATTATTGCATTTTTTGAAATTGAAATATTAGGATTTAGTGAGAATTTCGATTCAGTTATCTGTATTTTTAAATTTGTGGGAAAAAAATAATTTTGAAGTGGAGAAATTTTGGGGTTTTAAGACGTTGATTGGTTAGATGAAGTGGCGTGTTTTTGTACATTGTGTGGGAATTTGATTGGTTGGAGGAGATTTGGTTCGGGTAGAGATTCACACAGACACAAAGGGGTTCGACAGGAAAGTCATTTCGATCCATGTGTAATTGAGCGGTTGTGATTGTTTGGGATGAATAGTTTTGATGTTTCCAGGTGGGGTTGCTTTAGGATTGAATTAGTGCTTCTAGAGATTCTGTTACACTGTTTTGCATTTTTCTGAAATTCCAATTTCAGGATTTGGAAATTTGCCTATTTTGCTTGTTTATTCTTCTTTGATTCTTGTTTTGTTTCCAATTCCATGTTTTGAAGCTAATGAGGTGAATCTGAGATGGTTCTTTCAATGCATGTTCCTAATCTTGACTTTAGAAGCTTTTGAATATTCCATGAAACTCCTTTTGTGAAAAGATTGCAAATTGGTTTTGATTTGCTGATTTTGCCTTGTGATTGCTGGTTATTATTCCCTTTGGAAAGTTCGATGTTTATATTTCTCATGTGTGTATCTTCTGTTAAATACATACATTTTTTTATTTTTTTTATCCCCTGAATACAACTTTACCGAGTCCCATGACATCTCTATTGTCCATGTGGCACTAGCGCAAGGTGATCAAGACCATTGATTTTGTAGTATGCCAAATGGATAGGCCATATCCCTATAATCCAGGGAACTGGTCTGTAGTAGCCATCTGATCTGAGGCCTGAAAATGTGACTGTTTGCTACAAATCAGCCAACCATCCTCTCAACATGTAAAGCTCATAACAAATGGGTGGTCAGAGTTGTCCAATCTTATGGAGCTCCTCTTAAAATTGTAGCATTTACGTAGCTTCCTGGTAGGAATCAAATTCTTACAATTGACAATTTTTGAAAAAGAGTAATGATATTGCTAAATGTCAGTCTTCTGTGCCTTGAGGATGTGGAGTTTGTCAATCATCTTTTTATTCACTACACCTTTTCCTAGGTGTTTGGTCTGGTATTTTTATCCATTTGAAGGTTTCTTGGGTTATGCCGAGATCTATGGAGAGCCTCTTCCAATATGGACCCAATGGTGGAGGGGGATGAATATGTAAAGCTAGATGGAGGGTCATCCTTTTAGCTGTTCTCTGGGTCATTTGGATTCTGTAAGTTTATTTTGTTCATGGGTTTCCCTGCCTCCTTTGTATTCACAATTGTTTGTAGATAATCTTTTGCTTGGTTTATTATATATTACATTGATTTCTTTGTGGGGTTTGTGTTGCTTTTCTTCTTCTTTTTTTAATCGCTTGCTGGATTTTCTGTTTATACTTTGTGCAGAACTCATTAGTTCCTGGAAATTTGGTTTGTTTTGATTTCCAAATCTTCCACTGAATTGTTTGCTTGGGTTTGATGGTGGCAATTCAAGGTTAGTCGTGAATTCCAAAGGCAATGCTCTCTTTTTTCTTTCTCTTCTATTGTTTTTCAAGGTTCTCTGCTCTTCTTTTGACATTTCACTAGGTGCGAGGTTGTCGAGCTTTGGCCGAATAATTAAAAAAAGAAGCAAGAATGTATAGGAGTTTATGTTTCTGCATTGTGGGCCTAGGCTTTTGGTAATTAATTCTATTGTGGCTTGCTTCTTTTGATTTATAATTTTGATTGGATATCCTAATGAAGTGTCTGCCTTTTCATCTATTAGGCATTTTTTTTGGCTGTATAATTTATATTGAAGAATGTACTTGTTTCTCTTCATAGTGTATCTTCTAACTTGTTCTATTAGATCCCTTACAGGACAGCAGAACTCATGTTTGAAAAATACAAAGTCCCTGCATTACTTTTAGCCAAGAATGTTGTACACTCTCTCTCCATCTCTTGATTGCATATCTGAATTGAAGTGACACTAGTACAATTGAAAATCCTGTCACGGGTTATGTTGCATTCCTCATTCCACTTTCACCAGACCATTATATTTTTTGGTTGTATGGGGAATTGATGGTTTTATTTTTCTTTGTCAGGTTCTAACGTCTTTTGCATCTGGTCGTGCTACCTCTTTGGTTGTTGATAGGTGAAAGTTTTTATACTTGCTTAAAATTTCCATTGCTTTCTTCAATTTTTCTTTAGCAATTTATATTGGTTTTTAACTTGGATTGTTGCATATTTAGGTGTATTTTAGTTCGAATTAGCATCTTCCTACATCATGTTGCATATTCTGCACTTGCTAGGATGATATAAATTTTGTTTTGTTTGATTGCTTCTAGCCTTCTACAAAATATTACTCCTGTTCTTTTGTGGCCAAATTTAGAACATAGTTCAGAGCATTTCATTTTGTGGAATATATTCATACTTCACCATCAAGGTTAATATTCCCTTGGAAGTTATTACTAAATACAAACAAGGAATAATAGCTGTTTTTTTTTGTGGGCCATACACTATTGGGCTCACCACTCAAAAATGGATGATTTGGATCATGGCAAGATTTGTATGTGTTTGAACTTAGTGCAACACTGTAATTAAACATGTGCATGCATTGTAGGTCAGATGAAATCCCTATAATATATTTTCATGACCCTTAGTTTTTCTTTTTTATTTTTTAGTGGGCGTTAATTTTCCATTTGCCATATGTCGATGATGACTCCATAGACTGGTACCGAATGCAGAGATGATCAGGAGAAAGAACATCTAAGTGGCTGAGACTTTTTTTTTTAATTATAATTATTTCCCATATGTGAATGAATTGGAGATCTCTGCTATCTATACTCTCTTTTTTTTATGCATGCATTTTATCTATATATATATTAGTTATCATGGTTTGGCTTATTGTATTAGCCTGGTACAACTTAGTTTGATTGGTTTGGTGTTGCAAAACAGATTTGCAAACCTTGTCAGCTATTGTGTATTGCAGTTGCAACAGTTTTTGTGAATATCACAGCTTCTTTTGTGTATTCTTTTGGCTGCTTGAATGGTTCCACTCTTGCATCTATTCATTGAAGTGAAGCAAAAAAGAAAGCTCCCCTCGCTATCTACTGCAGCGTTTTATGTTGTATTTGGACGTTGGGAAACAGCACATAAAAATCATTATTTTTTAAAACTTGAATTTTCTTTATTCAACTGATAATAGGATCTTCTATTTGCTTTTTCAATCCATCCTTCCAGAGGTTTGCAGAGAGGACTTCCAAAACAATAGAAGACATTTCTAACCAGGGTAATGCAAAATGTTATTTTTACCATCTCCAATATGTTTGTGTAGTGATACATTCTCAGCTAGAGTCTTAACAAGAGTTCTTGCTGGCTGCAGCTCTAAAGAAAAGACAAGAATTAACTGAGCAGTTGAAGGATTTGTCTAGGAACATTGAGGTAAATAAGGACTGTCCCTTCCCATTTCTTTTGTATATTGTGCCTCACTTTAGGATTGAAAAGACTGATTCTTGCATGTGGCTCATCTTATGAAAAGCAGAGATCTCACACTTGTTCCATATTGGCATGTGTGGTTGCATGTGAATGGACACAATTCCACATACATGTGGGCTTAACCTCTGTTTTATGTTTACTTCATATGTTTTCAGACTTTTTTAGTCACATATGATAGTTGGCATCATAGCTTATATAATGTTTAATTATAGTAGCTTAGTTTTTGTTTGTGCATGGAGAACTCATTGAGAAGCCAGTGTGTCTGGATTTGTTTGCAGTCATTCTTGCCATATAATCTTTGGCCATCTTTTTTTTTTCTAGGCAATTGATTTATTATTTTTTCTTAACCGTCTTTTGTAGGACATTGATTGACAGATTAGGAAATCACAACTGAGGTAAGAACATGAAGGTCCTATTCTTATGCAGGCTGCCTTTATGCAGGCTGTCATTTCCCACTTTTGATGCTACAAATCACAACTGAGGTAAGAACACGAAGGTCCTATTCTTATCTCACTTGTGAGTTGGATGGTAAATTATATGCCTGGTACAAGGGATTTCCCTTTTCTTTGTGTATGTGTGTGTGTGTGTTGGATGCTGCTTCTGAGAAGGATTTTGCTTTTTCTTTCCCAAGTTTAAAGCTGCCATTGCTGTTTGTTCCCTGTTGAGTCTTGCAAGAAATTACCAGCTTTTGTTAGTTAAACTTTGTGTCACTTTAGTTAGAGGTCTTCTTCTATTTTGGGGTGGCCTGTGATCTACCGTTCGTGAGCTGGGCAGTAGAATTCGGAAGAGTTTCGAAGTGGGCAGTTTCTATAGTTTGTTTTGAGGGGTTGTTTGGTTTTGGGAAATGGGTGCAAGCAATAATGGTGAATTTAGGTTGGAACAGAGAAATCTGGATTGTCAATCTTTCGGGGTGTCTCCGCAGTTTGAAAAATTTGGTGAAATGACGATGAACTCGGATTTGTTCTTTGTTACCAGCTGGGTTTCCTTTCTAGTCCGATACATTGTACTTTCATAAAAGATGCATGTTGAGACTGAACTCTAATCCAACCTAATGATAAAAAAGATTGTTGGATTGGTAAGCATTTTTTGGCATTGGGATTCTTAAAGCAATCGTTGATTTGCTTTGACTGAGGTGACCTTCTAGAAAATCTCTTTCTAAGCTTTGACTAAGGTGACCTTCTCTAACTCCACTCAAAATATACTAACATCTTTAACATGTACTTCTCATTAGTGTATATACATGTTCATTTCTTTGATACTGATGCAAGTTACACAAGGGCTATCGATCTTCTATTCATCTAAAGGCTAATTATCTCTAGTGGACTGGAATCCTTGCCATAATAAATGATGCTAACATAATTGCAATTTCAGCATTAATTCTATCATTTGTTATAGAAGAATCATTTGAACTCTAGTCAAAGCTCATATGTATTAAAAAAAATTGAGTAACATGGTATATTATCATTATTTAGTTTATTTGAGTAAATTAAGCTTAAAAATAGGATCCTTGGCAGTTTTGAAGTTATTTTAGCATGTTGTCCTTATTGATAGATATCAACTTACTTGCGAGCCACATATCTGGTTGTAGGACCAAATTGATTGTTGGAGAAGGGATCTCACAGTGGAAGAAAATCTTTACTGAAGAAAATCTTCTTCTTCTTCTTTCCTTTCTTTCTTTGTTGATTTTAACCTTGTCACTGTTCTACTGCGGAGTAAGGTGCTATTAATGCAGCTTTTGTGGAGGCCATCAGGCCCCAGGTTCTAGCACTTCGGAGCATCCCTTATGGGAAGAAAGTCCTTTCAAGCAACAACCTAGAGAAGTAATTTATGTTGTTTCAGGAAGTTCTGCAAGTGGGTAATCACTTTTCCATTTTTTTCCCAAATGATCGTTTAGGCATTCACCATTTTCTTGGTAAGTTCAGATAAAAGATCCATAACATATTGAATTTTTACAGCCATCTGAAAAGTTCGATCCGAATTTTTACATCCCCTCTTATTTCTATGATAGTTTCTATGATAGTTCTATGTGTACATATATAATTGTTTGTTAGACCAACCATTGCTCTCTCTACATGTACTCTTAAATGTAACTATAGGATATTTGAGTTGTGTCCCAGCTTGAATCCTCTCGTGTGTATTAGTTTTGATGTTGTTTGCATCCTGCTAAATGGAGGGTGAAAAAGGTTTTTTTTTATATAATATAAAAAAAACATCAAAGTTGTGCATCAGTTTGGATCACCATGTAGATGACCTAGACCCTAGATTAGACTGTTAACAATTAGGTTCTTGATGCATTTATGGTAATAATTATTGTTTTAAACCACCTGCTCATTTTAATTAGGTGTGGTGTTATCAGGGTTGATCCGCCTATTGCTTTGGACCTGATTATCTATATAATAAGTCCAACTTTATATACAGCTGAGATGTCCTAACCATGAGACAATTATAAGTTTTGCCCATTGAAAATGGACCATTGTTCACTTACTATGATTTAACTGTCCACCAAATAACAGTCCTGATCACCAATTCATCGATATGGCCCAGTACCATAGTAGCATTCACCATTTTAAGCATTTGAAATGAGGCTATGAGATATATCCAGCTGATGAAAATTTTGTTGATTTAGATTCTTGCGCTTCCAAATTCACAGAGACTTTCCCAATACGTCGGCGACCTAGCTGCAAAATGCTACTATGCAAGGCGTAAACTAGTATGGGAGGTTTTGGATGGAGGTCTAAAGAGTAAGATTGAGATCGAATGGTCTGATATTTCTGTGATTAGAGCAACCTTTCCAATGAATGAACCTGGGATTCTAGAAATCGAGGTTTGCAAATATTGTTCCTTAATCTACCATTCTCTTGTTCACCTCAAATATGCAGAATTTATTCATAAAAAAAATTTTAAAAATCAAACATCTATCTTTTTGTGGAACTTCTTGTTTCAATTCATGAAATGTGATGTCTTATGCAGTTACATAGCGAGCCTAAATTCTTCCAGGAGACGAATCCCCAGCCTAGAAAGCACACTGCATGGTATTCTGCTGTAGATTTTACAGGCGGACAAGCGCGCATATATAGGTATTAAAGAAAACCCATTTGCATTACATTCTTAGTTTTCAAGATTGATATGAATTTTTATGATAAGGGGCTGTTTGGATGAACAAGTGAACTGGATTGCAAACCCTCAGTTCCAATAAAGAGGAAATGACCGAGATTGCAAATGTGAAATATTTCAAATTGTTGGTAGATTTGAACATATTTATAGTCTTAGGCTCCATTTGGTTATCACATTAGTATTTATGAAAATATTTTTTTTGAAAACCAAATGGAGCCTAAGCCCTTTTTTAACTCTACCAATGCAACTCCTTGCATTGCTGATCCCAAGCCCGGGTAAAGGAGGAGGGAGAAGGGCTTTAGAATGAGATCGTTAAATATGCAGGGGATCCTGAAAATGCAGTGAGTATCTCTGGTTTTATGGTTTTACTTGTACATTCTTGTATTAATTACTCAAGCATGACGGTTATGCGCATTCTTTCAGGTGGATGTTGCATGTGTGAGGATTGGAGCTGCATATTTCAGATTCAAGCATCTAGTACATCTCTTGACTCAAGAATGCACATGATTGGAGGGGCCTGACCATTTGGACAAGCCGTGTTTATGTATTTGTTCAAAATTAATGGAGTAGACCCGGATGTGCGTCGGAGCTATCCAGAAGAGCGAGGGTCTCTAGAAGGTGGGAGTCGCTGTTATGACCATGATGAAGCTGCCCATTTCCTATGGACGGCATTGGAGGGGCTTGGATATTTGGACAAGCCGTGTTTATGTATTTACTCGAAATTAATGGAGCAGACCCGGATGTGCGTCAGAGTTATCCGGAAGAGCGGGGGTCCCTGAAAAATGAGAACCGCTATTATGATCATGATGAAGCTGTTCATTTTCTATGGACGACATTGGAAGGGCTTGGCCATTTAGACAGGCCATATTTATATTTGTATTTGCAGGGACTACACCCTTAACCTAAACCTGAACCGATTCTCAAATCCAAAAATCTATAACCTAAACCAAAACCAAAACCTATAACCTAAACCCGAACCCATTCTCAAATCCCAAAACCTATAAACCTAAACCAATACAAAAAACCTAGACCTAAACTTGAACCCATTTTTAAATCCCAAAACCTATAACCTATTCCTAAACCTTAACCTATAACCTAACCTAAACCTATACTTATAACCTAAAACTATCCCAAAATTCCAAAACTTATAACCTAAACCTAACCTTAATCTTAACTTAAACCCAAACTTATAACCTATAACCTTAACCAAAACCTATAACATAAACTAAAACTAAAACCTATAACCTAAACCAGAACCCATTCTTAAATCTCAAAACCTATAACTTAAACCAAAACCAAAACTTAAAACCTAAACCCAAACCCATTCTCAAATCTCAAAACCTATAATCTAAACCTTATCCTAAACCTATAACCTATAACCTAAACCAAAGCCTATAACCTAAACCCGAACCCATTATCAAATCTCAAAACCTATAACCTAACCTAAACCTATACTTATAACCTAAAACTATTCCTAAATCCCAAAACTTATAACCTAAACCTAAACTTAACCTAAACCTAAACCTATAACCTATAACCTTAACCAAAACATAAAACCTAAACCAAAACCAAAACTTATAACTAAAATTCGAACCCATTCTCAAATCTCAAATCCTATAACCTAAACCTTATCATAAACTTATAACTTATAACCTAAAACAAAACTAAAACTTATAACCTAAACCCAAACCCATTCTCAAATCCTAAAACCTATAACCTATAATCTAACCTAAACCTATACTTATAATCTAAAACTATTTCTAAATCCCAAAACCTATAACCTAAACCTAACCTTAACCTAAACCTAAACTTATAACCTATAACCTTAACCAAAATCTATAACCTAAACCAAAACCAAGACCTATAACCTAAACCCGAACTCATTCTCAAATCCTAAAATCTATAACCTAAACCTTATCCTAAACCTATAACCTAAACCAAAACCTATAACCTAAACCAAAACTAAAACCTATAACCTAAACTCGAACCCATTATCAAAACCCAAAACCTATAACCTAACCTAAATCTATACTTATAACTTAAAACTATTGTCAGATCCTAAAATCTATAACCTAAACCTAAGCTTAACTTAAACCTAAACCTATAGCCTATAACCTTAATCAAAACCTATAACCTAAACCAAAATCAAAACCTATAACCTAAACCCGAACCCATTCTCAAATTCCAAAACTTATAACCAAATCTAAACCTATACTTATAACCTAAAATTATTCCCAAATTTCAAAACCTATAACCTAAACTCAACCTTAACTTAAACCTAAACCTATAACCTATAACCTTAACCAAAACCTATAACCTAAACCAAAATCAAAACCTATAACCTAAACTCGAACCCATTCCCAAATCCCAAAACCTATAACCAAAACCAAAATCTATAAGCTAAACCCGAACCCATTCTCAAATCTCAAAACCTATACCCTAAACCTAAACCTAAACCTTGTCCTAAACCTATAACCTATAACATAAACTAAAATCTATAACCTAAACCAAAACCTAAACCTAAACCTAAACCTAAGACCTAAATGTATTCTCAAATTCCTAAACTTAAACCTGCACCCAATCATAATCTCAACTACTTAACCTAAACCCGATCCTAAATCCGAACTCAATTTCTTAAACCTAAACCTTAACTTATTCTCAATTTCTTAAAACTATAACCTATAACCTAAACCTAATATAAACCTATAACCTAAACTTAAAACCTAAACCTAAACCTAAACCTAAACATAAAATCTAAATATATTTTCAAATTCTTAAACCTAAACTTACACCTAATCCTAATCTCAACTACTTAATTTAAACTTAAACTTGAAAACCTAAATCTAAACCCGATCTTGAGCCCGAACCTAATTTCCTAAACCTAAACCTTAGCCTATTCTAAATTCTCTAAAGCTATAACATATAACCTATAACCTAAACATAAGCTAAACCTATAACCTTAACCTAAACCTAAAACTTAAACCTAAACTTAAAACTTAAATGTATTTTTAAATTCCTAAACCTAAACCTACACCTAATCCTAATCTCAACCACTTAACCTAAACCTACACTTGAAAATCCAAACCTAAACCTGATCCTAATTCCAAACTCGATTTCCTAAACCTAAACCTTAACCTATTCTCAATTCCGTAAAGCTATAACCTATAAGCTATAACCTAAACCGAACCTAAACCTATAATCTTAACCTAAACCTAAACCTAAAATTTAAATATATTCTCAAATCCCTTAACCTAAACCTATTCTCAAATCTCAAAACCTATACCTATAAATTAAACCTAGGCCTTAACCTAAACATAAACCTATATATACTTATAACCTATAACCTAAACCTAAATCTAAAACCTAAACCTAAAATCTAAATGTATTCTCAAATTCTTAAACCTAAACTTATACCTAATCCTAATCTTAACTACTTAACCTAAACTTAAACTTGAAAACCCAAACCTAAACCTAATTTTCTAAACCTAAACATTAACCTATTCTCAATTCCTTAAAGCTATAACCTATAACCTATAACATATAACCTAAACCTAAGCCTCAACCTAAACCTATAATCTAAACCTAAACCTATAACCTTAACCTAAACCAAAACCTATAAACTAAACCTTAACCTATAACCTATAACCTATAACCTAAACTTATAACCAATAACCTAACCTTAACTTAAACCTAAAACCTAAATCTAAATCTAAAACCATAACTTAAAACCTAAATGTATTCTTAAATCTCCAAACCTAAACCTAAACTTAATCCTAATCTCAACTCCCTAACCTAAACCTAAACCTAAACTTGAAAACTCAAACCTAAACCCGATCTCAAACTCGGACCTGATTTCCTAAACCTAAACCTTAACCTATTCTCAATTCTCTAAACTTATAACCTATACCCTACACTTAAACCTAACCTAAACCTATAACCTAAACCTAAACTAAAACTTAAATGTATTCTCAAATCCTTAAACCTAAACCTACACCTAATCCTAATCTCAACTCCTTAACATAAACCTAAACTTGAAAACCCAAACTAAACCCGATCTCAAACCCGAACCCAATTTTCTAAATCTAAAGCTAAACATATAACCTTAACATAAACGAAAACCTATAACCTTAACCTATAACCTATAACCTATAACCTATAACCTAACCTTAACCTTAACCTAAACCTAAAACCTAAACCTAAACCTAAACCTAAAACCTAAATGTATTCTCAAATCCTTAAACCTAAACCTATACCTAATCCTAATCTCAACTCCCTAACCAAAACCTAAACCTACACCTAATCTTAATCTCAACTCCCTAACCTAAACCTAAATCTAAACTTGAAAACCCAAACCTAAACTCGATCCTGAACCCGAACCTGATTTCCTAAACCTAAACCTTAACCTATTTTTAATTCCCTAAATCTATAAGCTATAACCTAAAACCTAAACCTAACCTAAACCTAAAACCTAAACCTAAACCTAAACCTATAACCTTAACTTAAACCTAGGTTTTGAGTTTAAAAGTTCATACTAGGTTTGAACACATTACTTATGTTGGATTTTGCCATTGTTTAGAAGATTTGTAGGTACATTTTTTATTTCTTCATAAGTGTTTTTTTATCTTTCTTCCTTTTGGGATGTGTATAAAGGCATGCTTGTTTGATTGTGTCTACAAATGTTGTTTTATACAGGCTGACAAGCTAAAGAAGTTAGTGGAGGATGAAATTCATTTTCTTAAGGAAAGGGTTTCAGAACTTGAAAGTGATCTTGTGTCGAAGTCCACAAAAGTTACATCTGCAGTTTCAAGGAAAGAAGAAACTCTATCTTCTGCATTTGCTGAAATTGATCGTCTGAAGGAAGAAAATTCTATAAAAACGTGAGCATTATTGAATGCATATGGAGGGTGTTTACTGTGTTGGAGTGTATTTGTTTATTGCACATCATGGCACGCCTTAGTTATAATTCTTATGATAGGTTGAGTCTAGATCATACTGTTTATTTAGAAATGTGAATGTAGGATGCATTGTATGATTTGATTGTTATTTGTAATAAATGCATCTATTTCTTTTTCTGATTGCATTTTATGTATTATTTCTATCAGCATTATGCTTAGGTGAGTTATCAATCACAACAGGTTCTTGCAATGAAAACAGATCATATTATTAAATTTTTTTTAAAAAATAGCTATGAATATAATCGTAGCTATAGTTACGACTTTCGTCCGTAGCTATTGGTATCTATTGCTACGGATATTATTGGTGCATTGTATGATTTGTTTGTTATTTGTAATAAATGCATCTATTTCTTTTTCTGATTGTATTTTATGTATTATTTCTATCAGCATTATACTTAGGTGAGTTATCAATCACAACAGGTTCTTGCAATGAAAACAGGTCATATTATTAAATTTTTTTTAAAAAATAGCTATGAATATAATCGTAGCTATAGCTACGACTTTCGTCCGTAGCTATTGGTATCTATTGCTACGGATATTATTGGTGCTATTGGTATTTATTACTACGGATAAAATCCCTTTTACTATGGATATAAGCTGTAGCGCGTCCGTCGCTATTAGTGGGGGTAGCTAAAGATATTGCTACGGACATAATTCGTAGCTATTGGTATCTATTGCTACGGATATAATTCGTAGCTATTGGTATCTATTGCAGATATAGTCCGTAGCTATTGGTATCTATTGCTAGGAATATTATTCGTAGCTACACCTTTAGCTACACCACCAATACCGACGGACGTGCAACGGATCACATCCGTAGCAAAAGCCCTTTTGCTACGATTTTTGGTCGTAGCCTTTGCCCGTTGTTCTTGTAGTGTGGGAATGGCCCCACGGCCAAGGTATACTTAGATTATAGTCAAATAGTGCCTGTTCTGATCCAATGGAGCACTTCTGGAGGCCCCTTTGTTGAATGCGGTCGAACTTAAGCTCATTGACATTGGATCTAGGTCAAACGAAGTTTTCAGTCCAATCGGGTTTACAAATCGACCGTGGTGAACCAGTTTCAGTTTAACGGTCACCGGTGCTCGATCAGGGTCACAAGTACACTGACATGTGTTAGAAATTTTTCCCGATCCAAGGGTGTAATTGGGTCAGATTCTGACGGTCTGAATCTATAAATTTGGCCTGCAAGTGAACCGACTCAATTCACTTAAGTTTTAGTTCATTTTCTAAAAATATTCATGTTTCCCACACACCTCGCTCTGGGCTCAAGTTATGCATTTCTGGGTGCTATTAGGACTTGATTTTCGAGGTGGTTGTCAAGTCCAGCAAGGCAGTCATGATTGTATAGTTTCATAGTTATTGGACTTTCGACACGCAGTCCAGGTCTGATACGGAGTTTCAAGATGCTCCTGAGAGCAACTGGGTTTAGAGATGGATCCTAGATTTTAGGGTAACGTAGTGTTAACGATTCTACAAGTTTTGGGTCTTGCAGGTCGTATTTAAAGTAATTAGTGCTAATTTCACAGGTAATCCGGTTTAACATTAATTAAGTCTCGCTTAATTTCTAAAGGATTTAGTCCTTAGCGATTTCTGCCTGAGGTGGTACTCGGATCTTTTTCCGAGACGTTACAATCTACCCCGTTTAAAGAAAAATTTCACCCTTAAAATTAGTACCTTTTCGTACTCCTCGAGAATCTGAGGGTAGTTCTTTTGGACCTCGGCTTCGGTCTCCCAAGTAGCCTCTTCCTCACTGTTATGCGTCCACAGTACCTTCACAAGTGGAATAACCTTGCTATAAAATGCCTGCTCCTTCTTGTCCAGGATGCGCTTCGGTCGCAGTACATATGTAGCGTCTCACTCAACTATACTTACTCTCATCTGATAATGTGGGAAGGATCCGGAACGTATTTCTTCAGCATAGAAACATGAAATACGTTGTGCACGCCTACGAGTGGTGTGGACAAAACAAGGCGGTATGCTACCGCCCCCACTCGATCCAGTATCTGGAATGGGCCAATGAATCTCGATGTGAGTTTCCCCTTCTTACCAAACCGAAGGACTCCCTTCATAGGCAAAATCCGAAGGAATACATGGTCCCCAACCTCGAACTCTAGTGGACGCTGATTCGTATCGGCGTAGCTCTTCTGTCTACTCTGTGCTACCAAAAGTCGACGCCTGATAATGTCGATCTTCTTTAAAGTTGCCTGAACTAACTCTGGGCCAATCAGACTCTTCTCATCAACCTCTGCCCAGCAATGTGGTGCTCGACAAGGATGCCCATACAAGGCCTTATATGAATCCATGCTAATGCTCGCCTAAAAACTGTTGTTGTAAGTAAACTCTGTGTAAGGGAGACAGTCGTCCCAACAGTGCTTAAAATCCAGCACACAAGCTCGCAGCATATCATCCAACACCTGATTCACCCTTTATGTCTGCCGGTCGGTCTGTTGGTGGAACCGGTACTGAACTTCAACTTCACACCCATTACCTCCTGGATGCGAGTCCCGAAGATGGATGTAAATCGCATGTCTCAATCCGACGCAATCTCTAAGAGAAATCCATGCAGACGTATGATCTCTTTGATGTACAACCTGGCCAACTCGTCTACAGCTTCAAAACTCTGACAGGAAGAAAATGGAGTCAACATGGATTTACAGCTGATTTCGTCAACCGGTCCACGATCACCCAAATGGAGTCATGTCCTTTCCTCGTCTTCGGTAGCCCTGATACAAAATCCATAGAGATGAAATCCCACTTCCATTTTGCTATGGGTATGGGCCGAAGTAGTCCAGGAGGTTGGCGATGCTCTATCTTGATTTCCTGGCACCTGAGGCAACAGGACACATAATCTGCTATGTGGACCTTCATGTTGTCCCACCATTATGATCTCTTCATATCTTGATATATCTTCGTGCTACCAGGATGCATCGTAAGCTTCGAACTGTGGGCTGCCTCGAGAACTTTCTGTCTCAAGTCATGAGTGTCTAGGACGCATAGGCGGCCACAGTAACGTAAGCCCCCACCGTACCAACTCTCCACTCGGCGTCTTCATCGTCGTTAGCCTGCTCTTGAAGCTCAGACAATCGTCTGTCATCCTTCTGGACCTTGATGATCTTATCATCAATAAGTGGCCGCACACAAACGTGTGCAATGCTCTTGAACGGCTCCTCCACGGTGAGTTTTTGCTCGAAGTCTCGCACGAACTCAACCATACCCCATTCTGCCACCATCATCAGAGCCGCAAACTCTATGGTATTCTTGCAGCTCAACGCGTCAGCCACAAGGTTAGCCTTGCCCGGATGGTAGGAAACCTCAAACTTGAAGTCCTTCAAGGTTTCCATCCATCACCGTTGCCTCATATTCAGGTCCCGCTGAGTGAATATGTATTTGAGGCTCTTGTGGTCGCAAAAGATCTCTAACTCCTCTCCGTAGAGGTAATGTCTTTAGAGCTTCAGTATGAAGATGACGCCTACCAACTCTTGGTCGTGTGTAGGGTAGTTCTCCTAGTGTTTCCTCAACTGTCTCGAGGCGTAAGCAATCACCCTGTCCTTCTACATAAGGACAACCTAGACAAACGCGAGATGCGTTGGTATATATAGTATATTTGACCCCATGCTCTGACAATAATAACACAGGGGCAGACGTTAGCTTATCCTTCAGCTCCTGAAAAGCTGCTTCCGCCTTCTCATTCCAGGCGAACTTCAGATCCTTCCATGTCAACTGAGATAGCGGTCTGGCAATCTTGGAGAAGTCCCTAATAAATTGACGGTAATACCCTGCCAGACCAAGAAAACTCCTCACCTTAGTAACTGACCCGGGCTGTTCCTAGTCCTAAACCGTGATTACCTTAGTGAGGTCAACTGATATCCCTTCCTTGGACACCACATGTCCCAAGAACTAAACTTCCTCCTTCTAGAAGTCGCACTTCTTATATTATGCGAACAATTGGTTATTCTTCAGAGTATCCAAGACTGTTCGTAGGTGTTCCTCGTGCTCTTCCTGACTCTTAGAATATATCAGGATGTCATCTATAAACATGATGACGAATCGGAATAGAAATGGTCAAAACGCCCTATTTATCAGGTCCATGAACATGGCCGGTGCATTTATGAGGCTGAACGACATAACAAGAAACTCATTGTGCCCAAAACTGGTCTTGAAAGTCGTCTTCTCCATGTCCTCCTCCCTGACGCGCAACTGGTAATACCTTGACTGTAAGTCAATCTTTGAGAAATATCGCGCTCCCTTCAACTGATCGAACAGATCATCTATCTTGGGTAAAGGATACTTTTTCTTTACCGTCACCTGGTTCAACCTGTGATAATCAATATATAATCGCAGTGATCTGTCCTTCTTCTTCATGAACAACACAGGCACTCCCCAAGGAGACACACTCGGTCAGATGAAACCTGCCTCTAATAAACCATCAATCTGTCTCCTCAGTTCCTCCATCTCACATGGAGGCATGCAATATGTCCGCAATGAAATAGGTGTCGCAGCAGGCATAAGATCGAAAATAAAGTCGATCTCGCGCCGAGGAGGTAATCCTGGTATCTTTCTGAGCACGTCCTCAAAATCTCAAACTACAGGCGTAGCTTCAAGCGTTGGGCCATCCACATTCTTCAACAAAGAAGCATAACAACGCAAGTGGCAGGGCATACTAACCTGAACTGTAAAACTAAAGGTCGTGCCCTCGGATTTAAAAGTTGTCACCACCCTAGCCTTGCAATCGATTTCTGCTCACATCTCAGTGTGCCAGTCCATACCTAGAATAACATCATAATGTCATAGTGGGGCAATGATCAGGTCGAGGCGAACTGTCCTGCCCCCTAAGTCTATTAAGCAATCCTTATACATCTTGGTAATGTCTGAAAAAAGTTCCTATGGTAGCAAGAAGTCTCACCCCCTTCTTAGGATTGGTTTTCAACCCCAGTCGCTTGACTGCTGCGTATGATACTATAAAGATAGTGGACCCAGTGTCCACCAATAAGAAGACCGGTATACCTTGCATATGTGCTGTGACTTTGAAAGCCAACGGTGCCATAACTGCTGTCTCGGATGCCTCAGCTGAAAGTGAGTGCACACGAACTTACTGCTGACAATTAGGCTGCGGTACCATAGGCCGTTGAGGTGGCCTAAAACAAGGAGCAGGTGGCCTAAAGGATGGATGTGTTGGTGCCGACCGCAGAGGTGGGGCTGATATGACCTAAGGGAGCTGGTGGTTAATCCTCTGAAGTGGCAAAAATCTGTTGTCCCTCATCCTAGTGAAACAATATCAATCTGTATGACCTATCTTCCCATAGTACATGCATCGCAAGTCTGTCCGTCCCAGCTGAGCCGGTGATGTTGCAAGCCTGGGAGGAGAGTCTGCCTGTGGCCTCTTACCAGGAAATGGCTTGGCCGGGAAATCAGGTCAGGGCCTAGGGGCCATAGGTGCTCGCATAAGGGTCTGCCTGTCCCCGTCCTACTTAGTTCACATAGACATGCTCACTAGCTCAGCATAGTTGGGTATGCTAGCGCAACACATCTTCGAGCGGATCTCGGGTCACAGCCCCTCAGAAAATCACCTCATATGCATTGGCTCATCAGCCAATATCAATGAAGCGTACCTACCCAGCTCCGTGAATTTATTCTCACACTCAGACACTAACATTCCTCCCTGGAGGAGGTGAAGGAACTCACTCTCCTTCTCGTGGTGATATGTGAGGGGGTAGTACTTCTTGTGGAAGTAGGTCTCAAACGCTGCCCATGTCCACACATAGCCAACTGCAACAGTCCGTAGGACACTATCTCACCAAAGGCTGGCCTCTTTCTCAAACATGAAGGTGACTAGCTCAACCTGCTCTACCTCAGAACAGTGTAGTGGCTTCAACATCTTAGAGATATGGTCAAGCCAATATTCAGCCTCCTCGGGTCTATGAGTACCCACGAAAGTAGGAGGCCGCAAGCACCGGAGTCGCTCGAATGTGCCACTGGCACTCATGTTCCCATCAAGGTGCATAGGTGAGGCAGGTGGAGTCACGCCCATACTTTGGGCAAAGATACCAGCCATGGAGGTTAAGAACTGCTGCTACTGCTGCATCAAAAGCGTCATCTGCTTCAATCGATCAGTAGGGGGAGCCGACTGGGGCATGCATGGTGCCGAAGTAGACGCACGATTCTGCTTTAGAACTGATGGTGAAACAGGTGCATGCCCATTAGTGGAGCCAGTGGTCGGCTGAGAATCCGGCATAGTAGTGTGAGTCAGGCCTGTACTAGGGTCTGTCTGGCTATCGCTCAGGGGAGGTACCCCGTCAGTCGAATCGCCAAAGGTGAGACATGCCGAACTCCGTGTGCCTTAGGTGACATTCCCTATATACAACATAGGGTACAACCCAAGTTAGATTCAGCATACTCACAAACTCATTCACGCAGCATTCACATGCAGATTAAAGAAACTTCATGCATTTCATTTACCAAAATTGTCACAATACATGAGACACAGCGTTACATGAATCATGATAGAAAATGCATGTGTGCAAATACAACCTAGACTGCAAACACGAAAGCTACCAAACCACCATACTACTAAGCCTATCGAGGCCATACAAGTAGCAAGGAAAGAAAACACACAAAGTAATTAAAAGGATGACCATGTGCAGGACTAGCCGTCAGAATCTAGTGATGGTGGAGGTGCACTCTTATCCTCCACACAGCATAGGATGACCTTCAGGGTGCGAGACACCTTCTTGAATTTCTGTTTCATGAAGGCCTCGGTCTCCTCAACTTTGGCTCTGACCTGGGTGATCTCCTATCGTAAGGCAGCTTGTCCCTCTTCCAACTAAGCCAAGCGAGATTCCCTGGCAGCCCGATCACTGTCGTGCTCTCGTGTAGCAATGAAAGGAGAGCCCTCATCAGTGTCTTAGGCTTCCTCCTCCTCTCCTTCATGCTCTTCTTCTATCTCATCACCCTCTTCATCAGTCTCTTGCTCTTCACTATCCACCTCATCTTCACTCTCTGCACGCCGGGCTTGACACTGTTGTGGCCTAATCTCCATGTTGTGGAGAGTCATGTCATTGATGAAATGGATTGACACCGAAAGTTCTGCGCCGAGTCTGTAGCAGAACTCACGTGCGACCTTGCATATGAGTTGCTCAAATGGGAGCGAAACGGTCGTCCTAGTAGAGCGTGCAGTCAGGACTATCTCTCGTAGGACGAAGGTAGGCAGGCACAGATTGTGTCCCTGCCCAACACGGTACAAGAAATCCACCATCAAGCGTGCACACTCGCTGCGATTACTCCACCTGGGGTACACATTGTACGTGAAGATGTGGTGGAGAAGACGAAAGTCATCGGTCATCTTGGATACTAAGAGGCTATTGGTTGCATTCCACTGGACCAGGTGACTACAGAGGAATCGCGTGCGGCAGTCCCTTTCATGTGTACTTGACAGGTTCTACTCACTAGTATGGACCTCACCACAGGGCAATCCCATGACTCGAGCTATCAAGGCAACATCGACTATGAGATCTCGCCTTCCTACAGGAAACTTGAACTGCAAAGGCTCCAGTGTTAGCTCTCGGATATGTGCATAGAAGGCTCTGACAATTTTCACATCTACCTTTGTCTTACCTTCAAATACGGGACCCCACCCGGCATCCACCAGGCGGCCCATAACTAGATACTCCCCAAAGATCTTTTCATCCACATGAGCTTCGAAAAGGACCCTACGAACCTCATATATTCCATGCGACAACTCCGCCAACATGAGTGCGATTATACTAAACAATATGTCATACTCCAGAGATGGTTAACTATGCAAGCAGAAGACTGTGATAAGTATATATAAAACATGTAAGCAATTTTAAGTCTCCTGAGTATGATCGCGTTACCAGGTCAAATAGTTACAGATAACATTTCAAAATATACAAAATGTGTAATGTTATCTAGTTTGAAATCCAATAATCCTTGTCGACCAGGGCGGTCTATATAAACCCATTGGAATACTGCATATATGAGAATGCCTCCTCATCATCCTCGAAGTCTGGCTCCTCCTCGCAGGCTGCGCCATCATCTGAAACTACGACAGGGTCTAGTTGGTGTTTAAAATACCATCCCAGAACGTGGGAGTAAGTGATCAACTCAGTTGAGCTATAAAGAAAAGGTTAACATGTTATCAATTCAGTCAAGTAGTAATGATAAAGCAGTACGACAATCATATCCTAAATACTCTTATTAATACAAGAATGATATATGATAATGATGCATACCCTCGCCTACACTCCCTCAACGTCTTCATCTCACGGAGCGCATGACATCCTCCCGAAAGTGCTCTTTCTCGCCAAAGCACATGTACTGCGGTGCATGCACATGATTAGCCAGGTTCTTACATAGGTTTATTCATACAGCAGGATTGGGAAGCTAAGGAATCTCCCTTATATCAATTCCCAAACAATGATCCATTTTAGGGTCATCAGTCCTAGTAAATCTCATACGATGTTGTGGTTCTAGGTTACTACAAAGGGCTCATCACCTGATCAATGTAGGCCTAGTTTATACTCTAGTTGTTACGGAAAAACTCGTCGCCTCAACGCAGTCTTAGAGTATGCTCGAGGTCACTACAATGGGCTCATCACCTGATCAGTGTAGGCCGACAGCTCGAATACAGTGTCTCATACCACCGTATTAGGCTCACAAGTCTAAGTTGCTCACTGGTCACTACGGGGAGGCTCGTCATCCCAGTGTAGGCCGACAGCTCGACCACGTTGTCCCATACCACCATGTCCGGCTCATGAGTCTTAGCAGATCCAGGTACCAAGGTTGAATGGGTTTTCACTGGTGAGTTTGGTATCTTAGATTCAAGTAGTAGCGTCTATACATGGTGAACATACATTGGGTCAATCGGGTTAGTTGAAAAACTCGACTGGTATGAGCATACATTGAGTCGATCGACGTGGAGCGTGTAAGCAACTCCATGTGGCCTAACCACTGCCGACAAGCAGTGTACGACTCGAATTTATCGGGAGCATCCGTCATAGTCAAACAGTTCAACCACAAATCACAGACATTTACCGATTGCCTGGACTACATCGTAGCCCCAATCACACTCCACACTATAGCATACACATGTAGTAATCCAGAATAGCATGTGACAACTGAAACCAGATATCAATCTCACTCGAGCAATTTAATAAAACACACACTACACATATTATCAAACATAGGCATTCCATCCATACATCACATAGTAATAAGATATGCTATATGAAGGATAATATAAATCATAGTTAAGGGAATTGAGAATCCTATCTCAACTCCCACCATACATGCATTTAGGCAAACATTTTCACATTCAGGCATTTTATCAAACACTTAGGCTACACATATCATATACATGTAATATAGTAATTATAACAGGTATTTGAGCAAATCCCTTTACCAAGGGGTTTATCATATGTACAACAATCATGCATTATCAGCTAATAAACATAGCAAGCATGAATCATAATTTCATACTCATTTAAACATTTTAACAAACACATGGAATGCATGTAAAATCAACACAGTTTACATATATGCATAATATGCGGTAAACCTTGTATCTAGGCACATGTGAAAGAAATCAAGTCAATCATAAATCATTACTGACATTGAAAGCCTTGAAAACCATAACCTAAACATTTATAGTCTGCACCTTACGCCGATAGACAAGTATCGAACTCAGTTTGTAGATCAAGCCATTGTCTACGGCACGACGACCACCTATAATAGGGAATATGTTAGATATTCCATCATCTGTTCTATTTGAATCTCTAAAATAGGTTAGGTTTAGGATTTCTTACCCAAGTATAGAATCAGAATCGCTCATAGAGAAATACAAATGTGGTAGTTGAGTGCGTGGAGTGGCGGGATTGAATCCTTGGAACAAATTCCGACTCTTTCTCACTTTCTCTCTCTTTCCTTCTCTTTTCTCTCTTCTCTCCCTTAGTTTTTTTTTCCACATTCGTATGGAATGAGAGAGAGAGAGGGTTTAAGCCCTTTATATAGGCCCTGAACTAATGGGAATGGCCACAAGGCCAAGGTATACTTAGGTTATAGTCAAATAATGCCTGTTCTGATCTAATGGAGCACTTCTGGAGGCCCCTTTGCTGAATGCGATCGAACTTAAGTTCCCTCATATTGGATCTAGGTCAGGTGAAGTTTTCAGTCCGATCAGGTTTACAGATCGACCGTGGTGAACCAGTTTCAGTTCAACAATCACCGGTGCTCGATCAGGGTCACAAGTACACTGACATGTGTTGAAAATTTTTCCTGATCCGAGGGCGTAATTGGGTCTGATTCCGATGGTCTGAATCCTTAAATTTGGCCTGCTAGCGAACCGATTCAATTTATTTAAGTTTCAGTTCATTTCCTAAAAATATTTACGTTTCTCACACACCTCGCTCTAAGCTCAAGTTATGCACTTTTGGGCGCTATTAGGACTTGATTTCTTAGGTGGTTGTCAAGTCTAGCAAGGCAGTCATAATCGTATAGTTTCATAGTTATTGGACTTTCAACGCATGGTTCAGGTCCGATATGAGTTTCAAGATGCTCCCGAGAGTAACTGGGTTTAGAGATGGATACTAAATTTTAGGGTAATGTAGCGTTAACAATTCTACAAGTTTTAGGTCTTATAGGTTATATTTAAAGTAATTAGTGCTAATTTCACAGGTAATCCAATTTAGCACTAATTAAGTCTCGCTTAATTTTCAAAGGATTTGGTCCTTAGCGATTTCTTCCTGAGGTGGTACTCAAGTCTTTGTACAGATTTTTCTGAGACTTTACACTTACTCTCTTGATCTATCCTAATACTCTCACAAGCTCTCTCTTTTTTTTCTCTTAATCTCTCCTTAATCTTTCTTTCTTTCCTCTCTTTCTCTCTTAATTTGTCCCTAATCTTTCTTTCTTTTCTCTCTTTCTCTCTTAATTTGTCCCTAATCTTTCTAATATATTTTTTCTCTCTTAATCCCTGTATACTCTTGCTAGGAAATGGTAAAAATGAGAGGGAGTTAAAGTATTTTTGTGGTAGAGATTTTAGGATAAGTAGGGAATAAGGGGAAGATGAAGGGGTAAAATGGAGAGAAAAAGAATAAGAGAATGATGGCTAGCATAGGTAGGGATATGGGTTGCATGAGAGTGACATGAGTTTGTTTGACTAATGAGGAGAGAGTGACATGAGTGATGGATGGATTGATTGATTTGACAACATGGGAATTTGTGCAAGTGGGGCCCACGTGCATTGTGCAGCCCATCGTGAATTGTGCCAAAATTGTAACTTCTAATCTAAGGGTCAAAATGGGGCGTGTCACGTGGCGTTGGAATCATAGTGCCCGCGTGACCGCTAAGGTAGAAGTATCAGGTTATTGTGGTACAAAAATAGGGTAAAGATAAAAACTCGTTGATTTGGTCCACTAGGAACATGTCGTTGTTTAAGTAGAAGTGTACGGAAGGTCTCGTGAGGTTGCAGGTCTTACACCCAAGGCAAAGAGAAAGAGAAAGAGAGAGAGAGAGAGAGAGAGAGAGAGAGAGAGAGAGAGAGAGAAAGAGAAAGAGAAGGAGAAGCCTAGACTCCGTAACACCCTGAAAATCGGGGGTCGTGTATAAACTCAATTCCCGAGTTCCAGACCGTCACTTATGCAACAAAAATGATTATGATTCAATGTTGTCTGAGTTAAAGCATTCACATGATTAAAAGTATACCAAAACTGTAATTCATACTCCAGATCCAGTGATAAAAGCAAGCAGAAGACTAAAAGAATATATATATATCATTGTATGGAAAACAAAGTAAATCTCGACAGTCACTAAAGTATGAATACATCTCTGAGTCTCATATACATGTAAATAACAGAAATAAATGTACAAAATATTCCCACTGAGGAGTCCCATCAACCCAGGCCACCTAAGCAAAGCCGTCGTGGTACTGCATGTATGAGAACTTGTCCTGATCCTCATCATAGTCCGGCTCTACCTCCTGGATCACTGCATCACCTGCATCTAAGACAGGGTCTGGTGGGTGTTGCAAACACCATCCCGAAACGTGGGAATGAGTACCTAAGTCAGTGGAATAATAGAGTAAGGATTAACATGTTCTCAAATCAATCATGCGATAATAGTAAAGCAGTAAATCAAACAATCCTAATAATGTTGTTAATGCAATATGACATGACGTGATGTATGCCCTCACCGACGATCTCCCTCATACAGCACCATCTTACGACCGCGACATGCAATTGTCCCTCAAGTGCTCCACATCTTCCAGGCACATGCAATGTTATGGTGATATGATTTTCGAGTTGTTATTAGTCCATTCAAACAGCAGGATTGGAAAACTAAGGTACTTCCCTTATATCAATCCCAACACAGATCCTGTCTAGGTTCGTCATTCCTAGTAATCTCATACGATGTATATTTTGCAGGTCGCTGCAAGGGCTGCCAGGGCTGTTGCTCGCACTCGTTGCACCGCTCCCATATCACCTTATCAATACAGGCCTACTGTACTCTCACTGCTACTGAAGGGTCGTCGCCTCCCGTAGACTCAGAATACGCTCGTGGTCACTACAAAGGACTCGTCGCTTGATCAGTGTAGGCCGACAGCAAGAATATAGTGTCCCATACCATCATAATCTGCTCACGAGACATAGGTGCTCACTGGTCACTACGGGGAGGTTTGTGGCCCCAGCGTAGGCCGACAGCTCGACCACGGTGTCCCACACCACCATGCCCGGCTCATGAGTCTTCGTGGATCAAGGTACCATGCTTAACAAGGTTTACAATGGTAAGTTCAGTACCCTAGGTTCAAGCAGTTATGACTTATACAGGGTGAACATACAACGGCCAGTCGGGTTACTTGACGGGCTCGACTAGCACGATCGCATCTCAAGTCGAACGACATGAAGTGCGTAAAACACTTTGTGTGGCCTAACCACTGCCGCCAACTCCAGAACACGGCTCGCGTTCATCGACGCGTCGTTCGTAGCCAAGATAAGCCAACCACGAATTCGCTCGGTTACCGACTGCCTGGACTAGGTATAGTCCCAAACACATATAAATTCACATCAGCAATTTATGTAAGAGTATTGGAAATGAAATACAAACATATGAGCATGTTAACACATGTTATAACATACACCTTAAGTAAATCATCAAGTACATGCGTTTCATACATACAATGAAATCATGCATATAACTATCATGTAGGAAACCATTTACATCAGCATATTAATTGAGAAATCAATCTCAACTAATTCATAACACCATTTAATTCAATACATACTAATACAAGCATTTATACAAACACTTACACTACACACTTAAGTCTACATATAGTATGTCGACCCGAAGTGCACATTTAGGCGAATCTCTTCGCCAAAATAATTATGCACGTATTCCTAGTATTCTAATGCGACAATAAACCATGTCAATCACATTAGCAAAATATGAATGAAAACAGTACTTCCTACAAATGACTAAAATGCCCTAAATCTCATATTCTTCGTCTGTTTATGAAACAGGAAACAGACAGCACGTTGTACATGTCAAACGGGTTGGCGTCAATAATCTACTATTAAACGACATTGAAAGCATTGGAAACAGTCAATCAAAGCGTCTAAAATCTGCACCTTTTCTTTTAGAAGCGTATCGTTTCGAACGGAGCGTATATGCTTCGTCTACGGCGACTAGACAACCTGATTTACAAGATTTATCAGCTAACATGCTATGGAACGAAAGGAACACTAAATCAACAACTTTCTAGGGTATTTTCTTACCTGAAAATGCGGAGAAATCACTGGCCAAGTGATTGGAGCGTGTTGCTAAAGCACGTGCAACAGGTGGCACGACAACAGGAAAATCCTCTCCTACTCTCTCTCACAAACTCTCACCTTTTCTCTCTCCCAATCAAGGGTTTTTCTCAAATTCGGATGGGAGAGAGGAGTGAGGGTTTCAACCCCTTTTATACAAACAAAAATGCCCGGAATAGGCTCGGGAATAAACTTTACTTGATGTATATCCAATTCGGGGCTGTTTCGGTCCAAAAGACCATTTCTGGTGGTCCCCTGGCCGAACGCGATCGGACTTAAGTCCGTACTTATCGGATGTTGCTCTCATCCCTTTTTCAGACTATCAGTGTTCGTAGATCACCCGTGGCGGTCCAGTTTCAGTTCAGCGGTCACCACACGTAGATCAGGGCTGCAAGTCTCATGATATGAAATAGAAATTTTTCCTGATCCAAGGGTGTAATTTGGCTGAATTCTGATGGTCAGAACGCTTAATACTGACACATCAAGTCGTGTGCCAGATTTGAATTTCAAATTCCAAATCTGTCCCTATTCTCACTCTCTTCAGTCTAGGCTCAATGAAATGGCCTGCGAATGTCGGTTGGACTTGATTTTCGAAATGATTGTCATGTCCAGCTAGGTGGTTCTAACGGTCTAAGATAGTAGGTATCGGACTTTCGACGTGCGGTTTAGATCCAATACAAAGTTTCAAAGTGGTCCAGAGAACAAACCTGCTTAGAGTTTGATCTAAGGTTTTAGAGTATTATAGAGTCATTGGTTCTACTCGATTTGGGTCTTGTAGAACGTATTTAAAGTGATCAGGGACTATTTCCCAGCTACTTTAGCGTTGCGCTAGCTAACTTACACTTAATTTCTAAAGGAATTAATCCTACGCGATTTCTGGTCGAGTTGGTACTTGAGTCCAAGTACGAATTTTTCCAGGGCGTTACAATCTATCCCCCTTAACAAATAATTTCATCCTCGAAATTTGTACCTTTTCGTACTCCTCGAGAAGCTGTGGGTAGTTCTTTCTGATCTCGACTTCTATCTCCCAGGTAGCCTCTTCCTCAGAGTGATGCGTCCATAATACCTTCACAAGGGGAATCACCTTGCTACGCAGTACCTGCTCCTTCCTTTCTAGGATACGCGTCGGTCACAGGATATATGTAACATCCTCTCCTAACTGCACCTGCTCCCATCTGATGATATGGGAAGGATCAGAAACGTACTTCTTCAGCATAGAAACATGAAATACGTTGTGAACGCTCACGAGAGGCGTGGGTAAAGCCAAACGGTATGCCACTTCTCCCACACGATCGAGGATCTGGAAAGGACCAATGAATCGTGGTGCCAGCTTCCCCTTCTTCCCGAACCGAAGGACTCCCTTCATAAGGGAAACCCATAAAAATACATGATCCCCAACTGTGAACTCCAGCGGCCGCCGTCTCGTATCGGCATAACTCTTCCGTTTGCTCTGCGCTGTGAGAAGCCGACGTCTAATAATATCAATCTTCTCGGACGTCGCCTGCACTAACTTTGGGTCAATCAAGCTACGCTCACCGACCTCTGCCCAACAATGCGGTGCGTGACAAGGTCGCCCATACAGCGCCTCATAAGGTGCCATACCGATACTCGCCTGAAAGCTGTTGTTGTACGTGAACTCCGCATAAGCAAGACAATCATCCCAACTGTCCTTGAAGTCCAATGCGCAGGCTCGCAACATGTCTTCTAAGATCTGGTTCACCCGCTCTGTCTGTCCGTCTGTCTATGGGTGAAAGGCAGTACTGAACTTTAACTTCACACCCATAGCCTCCTGAATGCGAGTCCAGAAAATAGAAGTGAACTGCGTGTCTCTGTCCGACACGATTTCCAACGGAACTCCATGCAGACGCACGATCTCTCTGATGTACAGTCTAGCCAGCTCATCTGTAGAGTTCGTAACTCTGATCGGTAGGAAGTGTGCCGACTTCGTCAGATGGTCGATGATCACCCATATGGAATCATGTCCCTTCCTCGTCTTCGACAGCCCTGAAATGAAGTCCATGGAAATGAAATCCCACTTCCACTTTGTGATCGGCATAGGCTGCAAGAGTCCAGGTGGTTGGCGATGCTCTGCCTTCACCTGCTGACAAGTGAGACAACGGGACACGAACTCTGCTATGTGGGTCTTCATACCTTCCCACCAATAAGTCCTCTTCACGTCGCGATACATCTTCGTACTACCTGGATGCATCGCGAGTCTGGTACAACGCGCAGCCTCGAGAATCTCTCGTCTCAAGTCAGGGACATATGGGACGCATAGTCGGCCACGATAACGTAAGCCCTCATCCATGCCCACTCGCCACTCGGCGTCTGCATCATCACTGGCCTGCTCTCGAAGCTCAGTCAGATGCGCATCGTCCCTCTGCACCTCGATGACCCGGTCATCGATCTGAGATCGCATCTGTACATGTGCGATGATGTAATACTCCAGATTTTGGCCAATCTGGGATTTGATGTCCTTAGGTAGTGGGTCAACTAAAATATCTGAAAAATCGCTCAGAACCCAATTCTATAGCCAAAGAAACCACTTAGGATTAATTTCTATGGAAGTTAAGCGTAAGTTAGCTAGCGCAACGCTAGAGTGGCTGAGAAATAGTCCCTGATCACTTTCAATACGTTCTACAAGACCCAAATCGAGTAGAACCAATGACTCTATAATACTCTATAACCTCGGATCAAACTCTAAGCAGGTTTGTTCTCTGGACCACTTTAAAATTTTGTATTGGATTTAGACCGCGCGTCGAAAGTTCGATACCTCCTATCTTAGACCGTTAGGACCGCCCAGCTGGACTTGACAATCATTTCAAAAATCAAGTCCAACCGATAAACACAGGCTATTTCATTGAGCCCGGACTGAAGAGAGTGCGAATAGGGACAGATTTGGAATTTGAAATTCAAATCTGGCACACGACTTGACGTGTCAGTATTAAGCGTTCTGACCGTCAGAATTCAGCTAGATTACACCCTCGGATCAGGAAAAATTTCTATTTCATATCATGAGACTTGCAGGCTTGATCTACGTGCGGTGACCGCTGAACTGAAACTGGACCGCCACGTGCGATCTACGAACCCTACCGGACTGAAAACTTAATGCGTGCCAGATCTGGTACGCATGAGCTTAAGCCCGATCGCATTCGACCAGGGGACCACCAGAAAGCATCTTTTGGACCGAAACAGCCCTGATTTGGTTATGCACTAAGTGAACTTTGTTCCTGAGCCTATTTCGGGCATTTTTAAGCTTATAAAAGGGGTTGAAACCCTCACTCCTCTCTCCCATACGAATTTGAGAGAAACCCTAGATTGGGAGAGAGAAAAGGTGAGAGTTTGTGAGAGAGAGTAGGAGAGATTTTTCCTGCCTTCGTGCCACCTGTTACACGTGCTTCAGCAACACATCTCAATCACCTGGCCGGTGATTCCTCCACTTTTTTAGGTATGAAATAACCCTAGAAAGTTGCTGATTTGAGGTTTACTAGGATTCATAGCTTGTTAGCTGACGTAACTCGTGAATTAGGTTCTCTTATCGCTGTAGACGAAGCGTATACGCTTCGTTCGAAACGACACATTTATAAGAGACAAGGTGCGGATTTTAGACGCTTTGATTGACTGTTTCCAAAGCTTTCAATGTCGTTTAATAGTATATTATCGACGGCAATGCCGTTTGATATGTACAACATGCTGTCCGTTTCCCGTTTCGTAAATCAACGAAGAATATGAGATTTAGGGCATTTTAGTCATTTGTAGGAAATACAGATTTCATTCATATTTTGTTGATGTGATTGACATGATTTGTTGTCGCATTAGAATGTTAGGAATGCGTGCATAATTAGTTTGGTGAAGAGATTCGCCTAAATGCGCACTTCGGGTCGACATACTATATGTAGACTTAAGTGTGTAGTGTAAGTGTTTGTATAAATGTTTGTATTAGTATGTATTGAATTAAATGATGTTATGAATTAGTTTGAGACTGATTTCTCAATTAATATGCTGACATAAATGATTTCCTACATGTTGACTAAATGCATGATTCCATTATATGCATAAAATGTATGTGCTTGAAGATTTGCCTAAGTTGTACGTTATAACATGTGTTAACATGCTCACATGATTGTATTTCAATTTCGATACTCCTATATAAATTGCTGATGTGAATTCATATGTGTTTGGGACTATATCTAGTCCAGGCAGTCGGTAACCGAGTGAATTCGTGGTTGGCTGGTCTTGGCCACGAACGACGTGTCGATGAACGCGAGCCGTGTTCTGGAGTTGGCGGCAGTGGTTAAGCCACACGAAGTGTTTTACGCACTTCATGCCGTTCGACTTGAGATGCGATCGTGCTAGTCGAGCCCGTCAAGTAACCCGACTGGCCGATGTATGTTCACCCTGCATGAGTCATAACTGCTTAAACCTAGGGTACTGAACTTACCATTGTAAACCCTGTTAACCATGGTACCTTGATCCACGAAGACTCATGAGCCGGGCATGGTGGTATGGGACACCGTGGTCGAGCTGTCGGCCTATGCTGGGGCCACAAACCTTCCCGTAGTGACCAGTGAGCACCTAGTCTCGTGAGCAGATTATGGTGGTATGGGATACTATATTCTTGCTGTCGGCCTACACTGATCAGGTGACGAGTCCTTTGTAGTGACCGCGAGCGTATTCTGAGTCTACCGGAGGCGACGGCCCTTCAGTAGCAGTAGAGTATAGTAGGCCTGTATTGATAAGGTGATGGGGGAGCGGAGCAACGAGTGCGTGCAACAGCCCTGACAGCCCTTGCAGCGACCTACAAAATATACATCGTATGAGATTACTAGGAATGACGACCCTAGACAGGATCTGTGTTGGGATTGATACAAGGGAAGTACCTTAGTTTTCTAATCCTGCTGTTTGAATGGACTAATAACAACTCAGAAATCATATCACCATAACATTGCATGTGCCTAGAAGATGTGGAGCACTTAAGGGACGATTGCATGCCGCGGTCGTAAGATGGTGCCGTATGAGGGAGATCGTCGGTGAGGGCATACATCACGTCATGTCATATTGCATTAACAATAGTATTAGGATTGTCTGATTTACTGCTTTACTATTATCGCATGATTGATTTGAGAACATGTAAATCCTTGCTCTATTATTCCACTGAGTTAGCTACTCATTCCCACGTTACGGGATGGTGTTTGCAACACCCACCAGACCCTGTTATAGATGCAGGTGATGCTGAGATCCAGGAGGCAGAGCCAGACTTTGACGAGGACTAGGACGAGTTCTCGTACATGCAGTATCATGATGGCTTTGCTTAGGTGACCTGGGTTGATGCGACTTCAGTGGGACTATTTTGAACATTTGATTTTGTTCATGTATATGTATATGAGACTCAATGATGTATTCATACTTTAGAGACAGATGAGATCTACTTTGTTTTTCCTTACAGTGATATATATATATATATTGTTTAGTCTTCCGCTTGCTTTTAATACTGGATCTGGAGTATGAATTGCAGTTTTGGTATACTTTTACTCATGTAAATGCTTGAACTCAGACAACATTGAATCATAATCATTTTTGTTGTATAAGTGACGGTCTGGAACTCGGGAGTTGAGTTTATACACGACCCCCGATTTTCAGGGTGTTACAGATGAACTCATACGGCTCCTCTACGGTGAGTTTCTGCTCAAAGTCTCGTAAAAACTCAACCATATCCCACTCAGCAACCATCAGCAGAGCCGCAAACTCTATCGCCTTCTTACGGCTCAACGCGTCAGCCTCAAGGCTCGCCTTCCTAGGATGGTAAGAGACTTCGAACTTGAAGTCCTTCAACGTCTCCATCCATCGCTGCTGCCTCATATTCAAGTCTCGCTGCGTGAATATATATACTTGAGGCTCTTATGGTCGCAAAAGAGCTCGAACACCTCTTCATAGAGGTAATGTCTCCAGAGTCTCAGTGCGAATATGACGGCTGCTAACTCTAGGTCGTGTGTAGGGTAATTCTCCTCGTGCTTCCTTAATTGTCTTGAGGCATACGAAATTACCCTGTCCCTCTGCATAAGGACACAACCCAGACCAACGCTAGACGCATCAATGTATATAGTGTATCTAACCCCTTGCTCTGGCAATACTAGCCCAGGGGCGGACGTAAGCCTGCCTTCAGCTCCTGAAAAGCTGACTCCGCCTTGTCGTTCCAGGTGAACTTCACGTCTTTTGGTGTCAACTGAGATAAGGGTCTCGCGATCTTCGAGAAATCCTGAATGAAGCTCCGATAATAGCCAGAGAGACCCAAGAAACTCCTCACCTCAGTGACAGAACTAGGCTGATCCCAGTCCTGAACTGCAGCTACCTTAGACAGGTCAACTGCCATGCCATCCTTGGACACCACGTGTCCCAGGAACTTCACTTCCTGCTTCCAGAAGTCACACTTCTTGTACTGTGCGAACAACTGATGCTGTCTGAGCGTATCCAGGACCAAACGAAAGTGCTCCTTATGCTCCTCTCGACTCCTGGAGTACACCAAAATGTCGTCAATGAACACAACGACGAATCGATAGAGGAAAGGCTGAAATACCCGGTTCATCAGATCCATGAACACGGCTGGTGCGTTCGTGAGACCGAACGACATCATAAGGAACTCGTAGTGGCCAAAGCTGGTCCTGAATGCTGTTTTTTGCACGTCCTCATCCCTGACGCGCAACTGATGATATCCTGACTGAAGATCAATCTTCGAGAAGTACTGTGCTCCTCTCAACTGATCAAACAAGTCATCGATCCTGGGTAATGGGTACTTGTTCTTCACCGTGATCTGGTTCAGCCTGCGATAATCAATACACAATCGCATCGAACCGTCCTTCTTCTTTACGAACAGGACTGGTGCTCCCCAAGGAGACACACTAGGCCGTATAAGGCGAAGCTCCAACAGACCATCAATTTACATCCTCAACTCCTCCATCTCACACGGAGCCATGCGATACGTCGGCAGTGAGACGGGCGTGGAACCAGGCACTAGATCGATAGTGAAATCAATCTCCCGTCTAGGTGGCAAACCAGGGATCTTCCTGAACAGATCCCCAAACTCGCAAACGACTGGCATCTGCTCAAGTATCTGGGCACCAGCATCTCGCAGTAAAGTAGCGTAACTAAGTATGCGGAAGGGGAGATTTACCCGCACTAGAAACGTAAAGGATGCGCGCTCTGGCTCGTACGCAGTCACTATACGAGTCTCACAGTCAATCTCGGCCCTCGCTGCAGTCAACCAGTCCATGCCAAGAATGACGTCGAGATAAACAAGAGAGGGGTCGACGACAAGATCTAGAGCCATCGTCTTGCCCCCCAGATCCACCAAACAGCCCTCACACATCTGGGTGGCATCTGTAAAGGACCCGTGAGCTGTATAAACTCACACCCCATCCATAGTAATAGTCTGTAGCCCAATGCGTCTGACTATGACACGTGATATCAAAGAAATCGTGGATCCTGTGTCTACCATCACGAGTATAGGAATACCTCCAATGTGGGCAGTGACCTCGAAGGCCGAATGCTGAGAAGTCTGTGTCGCAGCTGCCTTTGCTGTCAAGGCATGCACCCGTGCCTGCTGTGGCCAGTTCGGCCGCTGTGCCATGGGCCGTAGAGGCTGCCTGATCTGCGATACCGGAGGTCTGAAGGAAGGGTGCGCAGGAGCCAACCATATAGGCAGTGCTGATATCGCCTGTAAGCGTGTACGGTTGATCTTCTGCGGCGGCGAGAACCCACTATCCCGCATCCAGGCAAAACAACTCTGCGCTAAGTGGTCCGTCCTCCCATAATATGTACATAATAAATCGGGGCACCGAAACGGTGGTACTGGCGCTGTAGCCCTAGTAGGAGGGTTGACGCGAGGCCTCTTACCCACGAAGGGCCTGTCTGGCAACTCTGGTCGTGGCGTAGGAGCAACAGGGCCATGAGATCGGGTAAGTCGATCCACATCCTGCTCTGCCTGCATGGACATGTGAATCAGCTCTGCATAGGAGGGAATGCTCACGCAACACATCTTCGAAAGAATATCCTGTCGTAAACCCTCTGAAAAGCACCGTATGCGCATCTGCTCAACAGCCAGAATAGTCGGGACGTATCTGCCCAACTCGGTGAACCGATGCTCATACTCAGTGACTGTCATGCCTCCCTGTCTAAGGTGTAGAAACTCATTCTCCCGCTTATGCATGTACGTCTGGGGATAGTATTTCTCGTGGAAACGGAACTCGAACGCTGCCCAGGTCCACATATAATCGGCGGTAACGGTCCGCAATACACTGTCCCACCACAAGCTGGCCTCTCGCTCGAACAGGAACGTAGCCAACTCGACCTGCTTGGCCTCTGTACAATGTAGCATCTGCAGTATCTTCGACACACGGTCGAGCCAATACTCGGCCTCCTCGGGTCTATGAGAACCCGTAAAAGTGGGAGGCCGTAAGCGCTGGAATCGCTCTAACAAGCCCCATGTGTCTGCGGCATTCCCCGCAGGGTAAGCAGGTGGTACAGGATGAGTCATGCCCTCATCCTGGGCATATGTATCAGCATCCTCAGCTGGATACGCAGGTGGTGCGGGTGGAGGCACACTCCCACCCTGGGCTAGTGTCCCCACAATAGTAGTCAGGAGCTGCTGCTGCTGCTGCATCATAGCCATCATCTGCTCAAATCTATCTGGAAGTGGAGCAGGCTATGACTTGTACTGCTTCGAAGAAGACATGCGGTAAGGCTCTCTGACGGGCGGTGTGAACGGCGGTGGTCCAACTGTAGGACCAGCAGTAGGTTGAGACGCACGCACTGTCTCAGGAATCGGGCCCACAGCGGGGTCCGCATGGGTATCAGACTGCGAAGGAGCCTGATCCATAGGCTCACTCAATGTAAGCCGAGCTGTGCTCCGTGTAGCCTTCGGCGGCATTCCCTATATTCAAAATAGGGCGCAACCTTATCAGTCTCAATAGCACAAACACACCGCAATCATTCACACAAGGAGTCAAAGGCATTCCATGCATTTCATTTAATCAAAATTGTCACAACACAAGGAAAATCTTCTTACAAGCATCATGATAAGAAGTACATGGGAACTAAGACAGTTAAAATTACAACAACAACATAAGCAAAGCACTAGCCTTAACAGGCTTACACAACATAAAACAGAAAATGACTAACTACTAACAACAACATCATAGATCTCATTGCTAGTCTGAGTCAGGTGACGGAGGAGGAGCACCCTTATCCTGCAAGCAGCATAGGATTGCCTTCAAGGTGCGAGTCACCTTACCAAATTTCCTCTTCGTAATGGCCTTGGCATCCTCGACTTCAGCACGAAGTTCCTGAACTTCCCTTCGCAAGGCGACCTGGCTCTCCTCAATTCACGCGATGCGATCATCACCAGTAGCCTGAGCAGAAGGAGGAGGGCTCTCATCTGTATCCTGAGCCTCCTCTTCTACCTCTTCCTGGACTTCTTCCTCAACTTCTGCTCCAGGTTCTCCCTCACTTGGATCCTCTTCATCATCAAAATCATCCTCGCTATCCTCCTCAAGCTGAGTCTCACGGTATTGAGACCCGATCTTCATCTTGACCATGGTAGACTCATCAATGCTGTGAATCAGAACTGGCAACTCCGGCCCAAGTCTGTAAGCAAAATCAAGCGTGATCTTGCATATCAGTCGGCCAAAAGGAAGCGATTTTGACGTTCTTCTTGATTTTGCTACGAGGATAATCTGTCGCAAGATGAAATTGGCCATACACACATTCTCTCCCTAGGCCACCAGATATAAGAAGTCAACCATAAGGCGCGTACACTCAATGCAATTTGTCGACCTGGGATACACGTTGAACGTGCAAATGTGGTGCAGCAGGCGCAAATCATCAGACATATGAGACCCCTTGAGGCTATTGTTAGGCTGCCATGGAATCAGTTTACCTTATAGAAACCTGGTACGACGATCTCGCTCACGTCTACTCCTCAAATTCTTTGCACTAGGATGAACATCACCAAGGGACACGTTCAGAAGCCGCGCTATCAACCGAACATCGATCGTAGCCATCCGGTCTCTACCAAAAGGAATTTTGAACTGTAATGGCTCCAGTGTAGGATTCTAGATACGAGCATAGAAGGTACGAACGGTGCTCACATTAGCACGAGCACGAGCTTCAAAGATCGGACCCCAATGCACAGCTTCAATGCGCTCGAACAACAGAAATTCACCGAAGAGTCGTCCTTCCACGTCCGCCTCAAACAACATCTTACGGTCAGTGTATTGGCTGTGAGGCATCTCTGCCAAAATCACTAGCCCAAGTTGAGTATGGGGATCCAAATCCTGCTTTGTATGAAACTCTCGGGCTGTGCTTGGACTTGCGGCGGCGCTTGAGCTAGCGGTGCAACCCCGCGGTCTTCTTGATTGAGCAGGGTGACTAGGCTCAGCCTCATCCGCTGCGTCTTTCTCTTACCCATCAAAGAGAGGATGGTGGAGAGTGACAAAAGACCCAAAATGGCTTCAACAAAAGCCATGGAAAATGGGAAAAATGTAAAGAAATGGTTGCCCAAACTGGAAAAGGGAGATCTAGGCGTTGTAGAGGGATGCTTCAAGCTCCCCAAGGATGTATTTTCAGAGAGAAAAGAGAATGAAAAAGAGGAATGGAGCACCTCACGATTTCAGCTCGATTTGGGAATTTTAAGAGCTCCAAACGACGAGATCTGCAAGAGGGAGGGCTGCAAATCACTTTAGGGTGATGGAGTGTGGTCGTTTTCAGCAGGGAATGGATTTAGGAATGATTTTGAGCCACGGTTTGGAGATGGGCAATAAGAAAACTTGAAATGGGGCTAGGGAAGGGGACTTTTGTGAAGGAAGTACCCCTTTTTGGGGTTTTCTATGGTCGAACCGCACATGGGGGTGTACACTACCCAAAATAGGGCGTGCGCCCAAAAATCACATCAAGTGGGCTCCACCGGACGGCGATGCATCGCAGAACCGGCAATGGCATCGCTGACCACCTCTCTAGTTGGTCGGTGGGACCACATGGTTCTGGTCCCCCATGGTCCAGGGACCCCAAAAAACTATGGGCTCCACCTTGGTTCATCCTAGATTACCCTATATAGGCCCAAACATGCGTTCGTGGCTTTCCGGGGCCAATCTGCAAACCCGAATACAATCTCCTATTATGCAGTATATTATTTTGGGGTAGAAGGAGCTAATACATCCATCTAGCCTATTAGTTACTAAAGAAAGCAAACTTAGAATGGCCTTATGGCCAGTTTTTATGAAATTTTACTACTCACTGTAAAATTTTGTTAGAGTATGATTTTATGTCATTTTCACATTAGGATCAATGCCTAACATGAAAAGAATAAGAAAGAATTGAAGAATGGAGTGGTGAGAGGAAGAATTCTGAAGAATTTAGGTGAAATGGGATTTTTAAGCCCTAGCGATTGAATGCAGGGGTTGCGGTTGTCCCACAGCCCAAGGATTCACATTTACGGGTTTAGAATCATTCAAATAATGTCTCAACCCACTCACCTATAACCTAGGAGCTACTCAGGTCACTTCATGCGACCCTAGATGCGTTACGGACTCGATCACGCGATCGATTCGAATAGTCTTCGCCTATTGGCGAATCTGTGATCCTATAAGTGTTTTCAGACCCTTCTCGCACCCACCTAAGTCAAAGGAAGCGACAGCGTACCTCGCGTGACCATACCCAAGCCTGGTATAATCTTATTCATGCTCTGATACCAACTTGTAACACCCTAAAAATCGAGGGTCGTGTATAAACTCAACTCCCGAGTTCCAGACCGTCACTTATGCAACAAAAATGATTATGATTCAATGTTGTCTGAGTTAAAGCATTCACATGATTAAAAGTATACCAAAACTATAATTCATACTCCAGATCCAGTGATAAAAGCAAGCGGAAGACTAAAAGAATATATATATCACTGTATGGAAAACAAAGTAAATCTCGACTGTCACTAAAGTATAAATACATCTCTGAGTCTCATATACATGTAAATAATAGAAATAAATGTCCAAAATAGTCCCACTGAGGAGTCCCATCAACCCAGGCCACCTAAACAAAGCCGTCGTGGTACTGCATGTATGAGAACTCGTCTTGGTCCTCATCATAGTCCGGCTCTACCTCCTGGATCACTGCATCACCTGCATCTAAGACAGGGTCTGGTGGGTGTTGCAAACACCATCCCGAAACGTGGGAATGAGTAGCTAACTCGGTGGAATAATAGAGCAAGGATTAACATGTTCTCAAATCAATCATGCAATAATAGTAAAGCAGTAAATCAAACAATCCTAATACTGTTGTTAATGCATTATGACATGACGTGATGTAAGGCTAAGGTACAGAATTCCTTTAAGCTTAGCTTTATTTAAGTTAATATAATTTATCATGCCTCTTACATGCTTTTACATTACTATGATTCTATCCCTGCAATTGTTTAATATACCACCAATAATTATTTACCCTTTTAGAATTATGGTATGATGTTAATTACGAGTGATCTTTATTATTTTATGTGGTGTAATAGATACAAGCCTTGTACTTGCCTTGATCAATTTTGTTGAGTTAGCCCTTACTACTCTCCTCTTTGTTGAGTTGGCCATTGTTACTCTCATCCTCATGTGTTAGCCTTATGCTATATACCTTTAAGGCTAAGGCATGTGTCTTGAAATTGTAAAACTCCCATGATTCAATTTATTTCCTCTTTGGTGTAAGTGATGTGTTAGAGGTAGCATAACTAGTGACTTAAATATTTATCATGGATGTAATGCGCTCTGGGTAATGACTCTCTTGGTCAATGCATAATTCCATGGGTTTGGGTAGTGGTGCACATATTGATGTAAGTAATTCGCAATGCGTGTTACATCACTTCTGAGATTGGATGTCGCAAATAGTCACTCCATGAACAAATCATGTCATGTAATTCATTTGACTCATGTATTGTGCTGCCTCAAGGTATTCACGTAAATCCATGGTAGCGTTGGACATGCCAAAAAGTTTTCATAGTTATAGGATGCGGGACGTTCAGGTTTCCTATAAATTGAAAGTGCCCTAGTTTGTTAATTAGCGTGATCATTGAGTCAGCTAGACAAAGTAGCCCCATAGGAAGATTGATCAAGCATCTACCTCAACTGGATATGTGCCAGAACTCACCATAGGTAAATCTTAGCCTCACATCCCATGTCCCAAAACACCAAGTAATTAAAACCCTTAAAAATTGAATAGAACACCTTTAGTTTTTGGCTAGAAAACTTTTTCAAACTTCAGAAAAATCTTTAAGTTTTCTACCTTTATCAATTTATTGACAAGTGGTTCGATGAAATTGAACCCTATTGTCGATGTCCTCGAAACTCACTCAATTTTATTAAAATGAGAACCTAAGATGTCCAACAACCACAAAGATATCTGCACTGAATTATCGATGGACTCATCGATAGCATCAAAGTTTGAATCTCGAGTCCATCAGGTCGACTCGATAAAATCGACATATGGTTTGTTGTGTCTAAAGTACTGCTAGGCAAATCATGTAATCCTCAATATATCAAGGAGATCCTCGATATCCTTGGAATTCAAATCCCGATGATATTGGAAGCCCTTCGATAATATCGGATTGGGACACAAATCTATTTAGTAAGTTTTCAGGTTGTTTTTCTTGAATTGGGGGTCACTCGATAAAATTGATATTCAAATATCAATGATATTGAGGCACGGTCGATGACATCGAAAGTGGACATAAACTGTCCAGCAAGCTTATAGGAAAATTCATTGGAATTATCGATGAATTGACACTTCCATCGATATCATCGATATTCAAATTCTAATGATATCGAGTGATGCTCGATCATATCATATACCTGAAATATTTCAAAGGCAAGTGCTTTCACATTTTCAAATGTCGAGGAATCGAACCTCGTGGCGATGAAATTAGAGTTTAAAATCCAATAACATCTATGCACGTTCAATTTCCTCGACCAGTTGACAAAAGATTTCAAAAGCATCTGACAATTGAATTCGTGTCATCGAGCAGCCAGTCGATGCTATCGAGAGTATATGCTCGATGATATCGACCCTGCTCAATGATATCGAACTCTGTAAAAAATGTGACCATTTTATATCCATTGGAACCTTTTGCCTATTTAACGAGAGCTTGCCCTTGGTTGTTGTAGAGAAAATAAAGAGTGCTTTTGTGTGTTTAACCCTAGATCATATACCATAAGCCTTTTCTCTCATGAGAGTTCATCCTCCTATCCACCCTCATCATTGATATTCAATAGAGTGGATTGGGGAATGAACTTCATTCAAGGACCCTGCAGCTACCACCTTAATGGAAAATCATTAAGCTGGGATGCCTTGAATGCATAGATGATTGGAATTGCTTTGTCTCCCTTATAGGTAAATATTTAATAGAGTAAGATTCCATTATAACCTTGACCCAACCCGTCGCATTATACTAGTACATCATCTGAGTTGCGGTTCAAGGAAGCTGAAGATTCTTCGTTATCAAAGGAGGAGATCTTCATCAACATACTGAATGGGAGCTCATCTACTTATTTATGAGTTATTAAAGTCCAAAGGACCCTTGTGATCATTCCTTCTATAGGATTAGGTCTAAGCTGTTTCTCACCCCTTTCAAGTCGTCATATGAGGCCTCTGACAGGAGCGTATGTGGTGGATGCTTTATGTTGACCCTTGCTCCATGGAGAGCATAAACTCTTAGGTCCTTGACCTATGTTGTTTAAAACTCAGGTGTTGTGTGTTAATCCTTGCTCATGGGAGCATAAACTTGTGTCGTGTAGACACGTTGTGTCAACCTAAGTGTAGGTTGTACTAGTTTGAGGTGAACCTGATTTAAAAGCTCCAGTTTGAGGTGAACCTGTTGTGAAACCTCCGTTAGTGAGATCCGGTACACTCAAGGGTTAAGTGCGTCAGCCAAAAGTGAAGTAGACAAGTAGTCGAACCACCGTAAAAATAACTGTATTTGAGTTGTTATTATCTTCTACTACTTATGTGATTTCCTAAAATGGTTTCATATCTGATTATCTGAGATCACACCTCACACACAGTCACACTCATCATAAACTATGAATTACATCTTGTTTATCTTTCAATTAGTTTTATGACTAGATCTTCTATTTGGCTTGGAAGCCATTAGAGTTACTTTGAAGGAATCCTAATACATGCATATTCTTTCAGGATAAGATTGATAGGATCTTAAATTACCATAAACTACTAAAAAGTCCTATTCAACCCCCTCTAGGACATATTGGCATATTTTCAATTCAACTAAAGCAGTCATTAGTGCAATTTCATTTGGTATTAGAGCAGGTCTCTCTTAAGGGCTTCACCGCCTAAAGAGTGATCTTCACTGAAGTTGGTAATATGGCTAAAGGAGAGGCCTCATCAGTCACTAGAACTCCAATATTTGATGGATCAAATTATGCATACTGGAAGGCTAGAATGCACTACTTTATGAGATCTTTGGATCATGATGTTTGGAACATTGTTGAAAGAGGATAGGTGCCACCAACTGAACAAATAGTACTTGAAAATGGCACAACTATCACCAAACCAAAATCTAAAGAAATGTGGACAACATTTGATAAAGAAAAACAAGCATCTGAAGCTAAAGTTATGAATGCTATCTACTGTGATATGTCCCAAGAAGTTTTCAATTAAATTAATATGTGTGGGACAGCTAAAGAGGCATGGGATTTGTTGGAAACAACCCATGAAGGAACAAGAACTGTTAAGAGATCCAAACTGTAACTCCTAACATCACAGTTTGAAAATCTCATAATGGAAGAACACCTTCATGGAGTTTTTCACAAAACTAAACATCATTTGCAACTCCATGGGTGGATTAGGTGAAAAAGTTTTGGTCCCAAAAATCTATAGAAAAATACTAAGTTCATTACTGGAATGGTTTAATCCTAAAGTAACAACCGTTGAAGAGTGTAGAAACATAGATGAAAGTAGAAGAACTAGTAGGTTCCCTATAAACATTTTAACTACACTTCAAAACAAACCCCTAAATCCAAAACTACTATCCTCAAAACTTTAAAGAATACTACAAATGAGGACCTTGAAAGTGAAAGAGAAAATGAAGATGAGGAAGTGGCCTTATTGGCACAATGGTTCAGAAAGTTCTTTCAAAAAAATTGTGGTCGTCCATTTAAAGGAAGATAGGTGAACAACAAACATTTTATAAGCAAAAGTGGTAAAAAGACCAAGGAACCACAATGCTATGCCTGTCGAAAGTTTGGACACTTGTCCACCGAATGCCCAAATAGGAAAACTAAAAGAAAAGCAATGGTTGTCACATGGGATGATATGGAAGAGTTAAACTCAGAATGTAGTGACTCAGAGAGTGATGGAGACCAGAAATCTTTGAAAATTCTTATGGTCTCTACTACCTTAAACATTCCTATCAAAACTGAGAACGTTGAAGAACAATCATTTCCATCAGATAATGAGGAAACTGAGAAGGAAGAAAAAGAAAAGGATAAACTACAGGATGCTTACAATCAACTCTACATTCATGACATCAATATCCTTAAAAGACTTTGAATAACTGAAAATAAAAATAAATTGCTGCAAAAAGATTTGGATGAAACATTGGAAATCAATACACACCTAATTAATGGTTTACATAAATACCACTCAGATAATGATAGACTTAAAAGAATCAATATCTTGCTTAAATCTGGGTCTGAAAAACTAAACAAATAGGTTGAGCTATTAAAAGATAAAAACATGCTCCTTCAAAATGAAAATCACATACTCCTGTTTGATTTAGAAAAATACAGAAAATCTGCGGAGATAAACTATAAGTTTTCCCAAAGTGGTGAAAAATTAGAAAAACTCTTAGGGATAGGAAGATCCGAAAAAGACAAAAGTGGCTTAGGATATGATAAGTTTAAAACAAAATCAAGAAATACAGCACTAGTGGTTGAAAAATCTGTTGCTTCAAGAAGTAAAACAAGTACTACTCCTGTATGTGATTCATGTGGTGATTTTAGTCATTATAAGTTTGAATGAATGTCACCTAGGAGGACTTAACATAATTCTGGTCAAAATCATACTGGTAAATACAGACTAACCAGAAGAACAATACAAAATGTCAGGAGTCCACCCAGGAATATGGATAGAAGAAATACACATCCATCACCACCCAGAATGACTAATAGAATGAAGGAATTATTGAATCAAGTGGCTGAATTAAATAAGAGAACTAATGAATTGGTGAGACAAGAAAACATAATTCAGGTGCCCAACTTGATTAAAGAAACACAATTAGAAATCCTATTACAAAATGGGTAGTGAAAGTAAAGAAAAATTGCATTGTTACTCACTCAAACCATATAACAGGCAATGATGCTAAGTGGTACTTGGACAGCGGATGCTCAAGACATGTCACGGGTGACAAATCCCTTCTTTCAAACTATTTAGATCTTAATGATGGGATAGTTACTTATGGAGACGGAAGCACTGCTAAGATAATTGGACAGAAAATTATCAAAGGAATAAATATGCTCAAAAATGAGAATGCCTTTTGCATAAAAGGATTGACGCATAATATTCTGAGCATTTCTCAAATATGTGACAATGAGCATGTGGTTACAGTTCCTACAGGACACCTGCGGACATGGGAGGCATTTGAGACTCGCTTCCATGGAAAGTACTTCCCTCTCACATACCGTAATGAAAATGAGGGTGAGTTTCTTCACCTCCGATAGGGAGGAATGACCGTGTCGGAATATAAGAACAAATTTATGGAGCTAGCCAGATATGCTCCTTTGATCTTAGCAAATGAGCCGATGAAGATGTGACATTTCTCAGATGGTCTACGGCCCGATATTCGTAAGAAGATATGTTGCGTTAGCATTCCTAACTATACTAAGCTAGTGAACATGTCCCTACGAGCTAAACAGGATGGAGACAAACTATCTCACACACGTTTGCCAGTGGGCGCGAGGCCTCGACCTAATTTGTCGAACCGACCGTTTTCAGCAAGAGGTTATGTGCAGATTCGTCTCCTAGGCTTATGGCTCCATCGACACAGCCTAGGCGATCAAATATGTGGTGCACCTACTGTAAGAGGATGGGCCATTTAGATACATATTATTTTATTAAGATGAGAGACAATGGTTTCACGTCACCTCAGAAGATCAGTCATCAGCAACTGCAAGCTATATTAGCTCCATCTCTACGATCGACACCGCTACCACAACCATTTTACCGACCACTTGTACCTCGAAATAGGCTGCCTCGATGACCTATGGCAGCATAACTAAATCATCCTCAACAGGCACGTGTACATGCACTAGTAGCTGGTGCATCTGAGATAGCAACTATAGTGCCTTTAGCCTTTGAAGTCATTGCCCACATTCATGGTACACATGTATTTCTATTAGTGGACACCGGGTCCACTATCTCAATAGTATCATGCCCAACAGTTAAGCGACTAGTGTTAGAAACTACTCCTATGATTAGGGTGACTCTCCTTACCGCCATAGGGACCTTCTCAGACTCTATTAAGATTTGTAAGGGTTGATCGATAGACTCAGGAAGCAGAACAGTGCTTATTGACTTGATTATTGCCCCACTATGTCATTATGATGTCATCCTTTGTATGGACTGACTCAATGAGATGAAGGCAAAGATCGACTACGATACCAGATTGGTAACAGCCTATGAACCTGAGGGCACGACCTTTACTTTCCCAGTGCAGGTCAGTTGGCCCTATCGCATGAGTTGTTATGCTTCCTTGTTGGAGAATGATGATGGTCCAACACTTGGGGAGGCTCCTGTAGTCCAAGATTTCATAGACGTATTCAAAATGATACCTGGACTATTTCCTTGATGCGAGCTCGACTTTACTATCCACCTTGTGCTTGATGCGACACCCATTTCTCTACCGATATATCACATGCCTGCATGTGAAATGGAGGAGTTGAGGAGACAGATCTGTAACACCCTGGATTTTTTTCAACCTGGATTTAGACGTCCTTAGGCAATGGGTCAATCCTAACACCGATTAACTTCTCAAAACTCAATCCAAAAGTCTTAAATCCCTATTTCTTTCGAAAATCTCACCTTTCACTACTTTATCCTTCAAAAGTTTCTAAGAGCTTTCATATTAGACACAAATATTAAAGTTTAGGTGATGTTGATCAATACTTAAACTAAAAAGTACTATGAATAGTAAATAAATAAATAAAATGGGTTTTTAACTATTAACCTTTTTGAATCTCATGGAATAAGTAGGCTATTTTGATAGATCAGCTTCTCCTACCCCAAAATCATATATTGCATGTCAAATAACTCATCCCAGGTTCTAAATACACCCATTTCAAATATCATACGGTGAAATCACCCCAAACAAGTCAGCGAGCGGCGAGGGGCTCGCCAATTACCGGGCTTGGCCGGGCCGCAGTTCATCAGCTGGCCCGTTTTCGGCCACATTTTTTGTGATTTTAGTTCAACTTTGAAAAATTATATCTCCGCTGTTATAACTCCAATTTAGGTGATTCAAAAGCCAAATTGAAGCTAAATGAGTCTAGTTTTATATAAAAATAAGTAAAAAATATAATAAAATATTTAGTATAGTTAAAAATGAGTCATTTTGACAACTATCCAGAAAGTATAGTTTTGGACAGCTGCTGCTTCTAGAATTTTTAGAATTTTTCTATAACATGAAATATCATGAAATTTGGTGAAGATGAATTAGACTTGATGATGAACTACTAAAAAAATAATTAAAATAATATACTAATTAAAAATATCAGGAAAGGGCGTAGAACTTCCTAGGGACTTATTCTGTCATAATTAGGTCAAAATTTGGTTAAGTACTGAACTAAACAATATATAGAATTAGCTCGAACCACTTTAAATACGATCTGTAAGACCCAAAATCTATAGAATCATTGACGCTATGTTATCCTAAAACCTAGGATCAAACTCTAAACCCGTTTGCTCTCAGGAACCCTTCGAAACTTTGTATTGGATCTAGACCCCGCGTCGAAAGTCCGATATCCATAATCTTAGACCGTTATGACTGCTTAGCTGGACTTGACAATCATTTCAAAAATTAAGTCCAACCGATGCTCTGAGGCTATTTCATTGAGGCTGGAGCAGGGAGTGTGAGAAAGAGTGAAATTAATAAAAAATTAAATATCATTTAAATGAATCTGACACGTTTCTCTTGCGGGTTTAGTATAAGCATTCAGACTGTCGGAATCTGACCCAAATACACCCTCGGATCAGGGAACATTTCTCACTCAGGTCAGTGTACTTAGAATCCTCGATCGAGTCTCCTTGACCGCTGAACTGAAACTGGTCCGCCATGTGTGATCTGGGAACTCTACCGGTCTTAAAACTTGATGTGAACAGGATCCAATGTGCATGAGCTTAAGTTCGACCGCGTTCGGCCAGGGGACCTCCCGAAACGCTCTTTTGGATCGTAAGAGACCCGATTTGGTTATAACCCAAGTATACCCTTGTCCCAAGTCTATTTAGGTGTGGTTTTAGCCTGTATAAGGGCTTTAAACCCTCTCATATCTCTCCCATCCGAATTTGCTATAAACCCTAGAAAGAGAGAGAGAAAGAGAGATTGTGAGTGAGTTGTGGGAGAGAATTCCTGCCACGTGTTCTAGCTTTTGTACGTACCAAAGCACCGCATTCAAATCACTTTCCCAGTGATTCCAACTCACTTATAGGTAAGAAAACCCTACCCTCTAGCAGTTTTAGGGATTCCTTTAATACAAGTAGCAATGTAGCTTATGTATCTTGTGCATTAGGTCGCCATAACACCGTTGACAAAGCGTAGACGTTCTATTCGAATCGATACGCGTCTACGGCGAAAGGTGCAGATTTTAGACGCTTAGATTGTCTGTTTTCAAAGCTTTCAATGCCGTTTAATGGTAGATTGCTGATAAGGATGTTGTTTGACATGTAGAACATGTTGTCTGTTTTTCATTTCGAATACGTACGAAGAATATGAGATTTAGGGTATTTTAGGTATTTGTAGGAAATACTGTATACGTACGTATTTTGCCAATATGATTGCCATGAGTATTTGTCGTGTACCTATGTTAGTTATGCGTGTATGATCTGTTTGGTGAAGAGATTTGCCTTAATGCACGTATTGGTCGACATATGCTATGTAGACTAATGTGTGTAGACTAAGTGTTTGTTGAAATGTCTAAATTAATATGATTTATGCCTGCCATATGTTTGAATGTAAGAACATGATTGTTGTATATTAGACAACTCCTTGATATAAGGATCTATCATATTATATGTTGGAATCAACATACGTCAAGTACGTTGGAGTTGCGTAGTCTAAGTGTTTGTATAAATGTATGTATTAGCAAGTATTGAGTAAATGGTGTTGTAGATTAGCGTTGAGACTAGATTCTCAACTACTTTGATGATGCACATGATTTCCTCCATGCTTGTTGTATTTAAATTGACTACCTTAGGTGTGAAATACTCATGTATGGTAAACTGCTTATGATGTACGTTATAACATGCTGATAACATGCTGGAATTACTTGTATTTCAATTCTGTCTCTCTCATATGAGTACTGATTCACATTACATGTGCTTGGGGCTATACTTTAGTCCAGGCGGTCGGTAATAGTTCAGAATTCGTGGTTGGATTCTATTCGCCACGAAGGATGTGTATGACGAACCCGAGTCATACTAGAGTCGTTGGCAGTGGTTAGGCCACACGAAGTGCTTGTGCACTTCATGTCGGTCGATTCAACGTGTGCTCGTGCTAGTCGGACTCATGAAGTAACCCGACTGACCATTGTATGTTCACCTTGTATTCGTCATAACTGCTTGAACCTAGGGTACTGAACTTACCAGTGAAAACCCTGATAACTGTGGTACCTTGATCTACTAAGACTCATGAGCCGGGCATGGTGGTATGGGACACCGTGGTCAAGCTTTCGGCTTACGCTGGGGCCACAAACCTCTCCGTAGTGACCAGTGAGCACTCTACTCTGAGCAGATTATGGTGGTATGGGACACTATATTCTTGTTGTTAGTCTACATTGATAAGGTGATGGGGGAGTGGAGCAACGAGTGTGAGCAACAGTCCTGACAGCCCTTTGTAGTGACCTTGAGTTTATCCTGACACCGCATGGGGGCGACGAGTTCTGATGTAGTCTTAAGGATATAAACTAGGCCTGTATTGATAAGGTGATGGGGGAGTGGAGCAACGAGTGCATAAAACAGCCCTGTTAGCCCTTGCAGTGACCTAGAAATATATCATCGTATGAGATTACTAGGAGTGACGACCCTAGATAGGATCCTTTTTAGGAATGATATAAGGGAAGTACCCTAGTTTCCCAATCCTGCTGTATGAAAAGGACTAATAACAACTCGGTAATCATATTCATATCGCACTGCATGTGCCTGGAAGATGTGGAGCACTGAGGAACGTAAGCATTCCGCGAGCGTAAGATGGTTCCATATGAAGGAGTATGCCGGTGAGGGCATCCATCATGTCATTTCATGCTTGCATTAACAAAAGTATCTAGGAATGTTTGATTGCCTGCTTTACTATTATCGCGTGATTGATTTGATAATATGTTAATCTTTGCTCTATGATTCCACTGAGTTGATCACTCACTCCCACGTTACGGGACGGTGTCGCGCACACCAACCAGTCCCTGTTTTAGTTGCAGATGATGGCGCTGCTTGTGAAGTGGAGTCGGACTTGATGATGATGAGGAGGATTTGTGTAACACCCTGGATTTTGGCCAACCTGGGATTAGACGTCCTTAGGCAATGAGTCAACTAAAACACCTGAAAAATCGTTTAGAACCCAATTCCATAGCTAAAGAGATCACTTAGGGTTAATTCCTTTAGAAACTAAGCATAAGTTAGCTAGCGCAACGCTAGAGTAGCTGGGAAATAGTCCTTGATCACTTTAAATACGTTCTACAAGACCCAAATCGAGTAGAACCAATGACTCTATAATACTCTATAACCTTGGATCAAACTCTAAGCAGGTTTGTTCTCTGGACCACTTTGAAACTTTGTATTAGATCTAGACCACGTGTCGAAAGTCCAATACCTACTATCTTAGACCGTTAGAACCGCCTAGCTGGACTTGACAATCATTTCAAAAATCAAGTCCAACCGACATTCGCAGGCTATTTCATTGAGCCCGGACTGAAGAGAGTGCGAATAGGGACAAATTTGGAATTTGAAATTCAAATTTGGTACATGACTTGACGCGTCAGTATTATGCTTTCTGACCATCAGAATTCATCCAAATTACACCCTCGGATTAGGAAAAATTTCTATTTCATATCATGAGACTTGTAGGCCTGATCTACGTGTGGTGACCGCTGAACTGAAAATGGACCGCCACGTGCGATCTGGAAACCCTACTGGTCTGAAAACTTGATGTGTGCTAGATCCTGTATGTATGAGCTTAATTCCGATCGCGTTCGGTCAGGGGACCACCAGAAATGTCCTTTTGGACCGAAACAGCCCCGAATTGGATATACATCAAGTATACATTGTACCCGAGCCTATTTTGGGCACATTTGAGCTTATAAAAGGGTTGAAACCCTCACTCCTCTCTCCCATCCGAATTTGAGAAAAATCCTAGATTGGGAGAGAGAAAAGGTGAGAGTTTGTGAGAGAGATTAGGAGAGAATTTTTCTGCCGTTGCACCACCTGTTGCAAGTGCCTAAGCAACACACTTCGATCACCTGGCCGGTGATTCCTCCACGTTTTCAGGTAAGAAAATACCCTAAAAGTTGCTGATTTAGTTTTCCTTCATTTTCGTAGAGAGTTAGCTGATAGATCTTGTTAATCAGGTTCTCTATTCGCCGTAGACGAAGCGTATACGCTCTGTTCGAAACGATACGTATATTAGAGAAAAGGTGCGAATTTTAGACACTTTGATTGACTGTTTCCAACGCTTTTAATGTCGTTTAATAGTAGATTATCGACCGCAACGCTGTTTGACATGTACAACATGCTGTCCGTTTCCTGTTTCGTAAACCGACGAAGAATATGAGATTTAGGGCATTTTAGTCATTTGTAGGAAGTACTGTTTTCATTCATAATTTGCTGACGTGATTGACATGGCTTCTTGTCGCATTAGAATACTAGGAATGCGTGCATAATTAGTTTGACGAAGAGATTCGCCTAAATGCGCACTTCGGGTCGACATACTATATGTAGACTTAAGTGTGTAGTGTAAGTGTTTGTATAAATGCTTGTATTAGTATGTATTGAGTTAAATGGTGTTATGAATTAGTTTGAGATTGATTTCTCAATTAATATGCTGGTGTAAATGGTTTCCTACATGTTAGCCATATGCATGATTTCATTATATGAATGAAATGCATGTGCTTAATGATTCACTTAAGTTGTATGTTATAACATGTGCTTGATGATTTCATTATGATTTAGTTTGAGATTGAATTCTTAATTAATATGCTGATGGAGCTGATTTCCTATATGTTGGCGATATGCATAATTTCATTATATGTATGAAAGGCATGTGTCAGATGATTTACTTAAGTTGTACGATATAACATGTGTTAACATGCTCACATGGTTGTGTTTCATTTCTAATTCTCTCACATGATTGCTGATGTGGATTCATATTTGTTTGGGACTATACCTAGTCCAGGCAGTCGGTAACCGAGCGAATTCGTGGTTGGCTTATCTCAGCCATGAACGATGCGTCGATGAACGTGAGCCGTGTTCTGGAGTTGGAGGCAGTGGTTAGGCCACAAGAAGTGTTTTACGCACTTCATGTCGTTCGACTTGAGATGCGATCGTGCTAGTCGAGCCCGTCAAGTAACCCGACTAGCCGTTGTATGTTCACCCTGTATGAGTCATAACTGCTTGAACCTAGGATACTGAACTTACCATTGTAAACCCTGTTAACCATGGTACCTTGATCCACGAAGACTCATGAGCCGGGCATGGTGGTATGGGACACCGTGGTCGAGCTGTCGGCCTACGCTGGGGCCACAAACCTCCCCGTAGTGACCAGTGAGCACCTAGTCTCGTGAGCAGATTATGGTGGTATGGGACACTATATTCTTGCTGTTGGCCTACACTGATCAGACGACGAGTCCTTTGTAGTGACCGCGAGCATATTCTGAGTCTACAGGAGGCGACGACCCTTCAGTAGCAGTAGAGTACAGTAGGCCTGTATTGATAAGGTGATGGGGGAGCGGAGCAACGAGTGCGTGCAACAGCCCTAGCAGCCCTTGCAGCGACCTACAAAAATATACATCGTATGAGATTACTAGGAGTGATGACCCTAGACAGGATCTGTGTTGGGATTGATATAAGGGAAGTACCTTAGTTTCCCAATCCTGTTGTTTGAATGGACTAATAACAACTCGAAAATCATATCACCATACCATTGCATGTGCCTGGAAGATGTGGAGCACTTGAGGGTCGATTACATGCCGCGGTCGTAAGATAGTGCCGTATGAGGGCGATCGTCGGTGAAGGCATACATCACGTCATGTCATATTGGATTAACAATAGTATTAGGATTGTTTGATTTACTACTTTACTATTAACGCATGATTGATTTGATAACTTGTTAATCTCTGCTCTCTTATCCCACTGAGTTGATCACTCACTCTCACGTTACGGGATGGTGTTTCCGGACACCCACCAGTCCCTATTGTGATTGCAGATGATGGCGCGGCCTGCGAGGCAGAGTTGAACTTGATGATGATGAGGAGGATTCCTCCTTTATGCGTGTTATGATTGACGGGATTACAGGGAAGTTGATTAGATACCTTGACACTTGTCATTTTATATTTTTAGAACACTCATGTATATCCTTTTGGTTTACTTTTGGAGTATACATGTATGTATATAACCTGGTAACATATTCACACTCTGGAGACATACAACAGTTTATATACGTTATACATACTATCACAGTCTTCCGCTTGTAAATTTAACCGTCTCTGGAGCGTGATATGCTGTTTTAGCTTAATCTCACTCATGTTTAATACATTATCACAGACAACATTCAATCATACATATCTATGTTGCATAAATAACATTTTGGAACTCGGGAGTTGGGTTTTTGCTCGACCCCCCAATTTTCGGGATGTTACAATTTCTCCTATATACGTGTTCTGACCGACAGGATTACAGGGAGGTTGTTTAGACGCCATGACACTTGTCATTTTATATTTTTAGAGCACTCATGTATATCCTCTTTATCATTTTTGGTGTATACATGTATATGTCTAACCTGGTAACATGCTCACACTCTGGAGACTTATAATCAATTATACATTGTTAAATATTTATCACAGTCTTCCGCTTATAAAATTTAACTGTCTCTGGAGTATGATATGTGGTTTTGGCTTAATCCCAATCTTGTTTAATGCCATTCTACAGATGACATGCATTTATTATTATCTATGTTGCATAAATGACATTTTGGAACTCAGGAGTTGGGATTCTACGTGACCCCTGATTTTTGGGATGTTACAAGATCGATAATCTATTTGATGTAGGTTTTATATGGCATAGTGTATCCCCTTAGGGAGCACCGATATTGTTTGTAAAGAAGAAAGACGGGTCACTGCGATTGTGTATTGACTACCGCAGGTTGAACCAAGTGACAGTGAAGAATAAGTATCCCTTGCCCATGATAGATGATCTGTCCAACCAATTGAAAGAGGCACAATATTTCTCAAAGATTGACTTACAGTCTGGATATCATCAGTTGTGTGTCAGGGATGAAGACGTGTAGAAAATAGCATTCAGAACCAGTTCTGGGCACTATGAATTCCTTGTAATGTCATTCAGACTTAAGAATGCACCAGCCATGTTCATGAACCTCATGAACTGGGTATTTTGGCCGTATTTGTACCGGTTCTTCATCATATTTATAGATGACATTTTGATATACTCTAAGAGCAGAAAGGATCACGAAAAATACCTGTGAACAGTCTTCGATACTCTTAGGAAGAATCAGTGGTTTGCTCAGTACTGAAAATGTGACTTCTGAAAGAAAGAGGTCAAGTTTCTAGGACACGTGGTGTCCAAGGAAGGTATTACCGTGGACCTTGCTAAGGTGACCGCGGTACAGGACTGGGTACTGCCCAGCTTGATTACAGAAGTAAGAAGTTTCCTTGGACTCGCAGGCTACTATCGTCGATTTATTAAATACTTTTCCAAGATAGCCAGACCGTTGTCGCAACTCACTTAGAAAGATCTTAAGTTTTCCTGGATCAAGAAAGCAGAAGCAGCCTTTCAGGAATTAAAGGACAAGCTGACATCCGCACCCGTGCTAGTATTGTTAGGTTAGGGGGTCAAGTACACTATCTACACTGATGCCTCTCATGTTGGTTTGGGTTGTGCTCTTATATAGAAGGACCAAGTGATCACCTATACCTCGTGACAGTTGAGGAAGCACGAAGAAAACTACCTTACGCATGACTTGAAATTGACAGTGGTCATTTTCGCATTAAAGCTCTAGAGACATTAACTCTTTGAAGAGGAATTCAAGATCTTTTACGACCACAACAACCTCAAGGAGAGAGACCTGAATATGAGGCAACAACGTTAGATGGAAACCTTGAAAGACTTCAAGTTTGAGGTCTCCTACCGTCTTGGTAAGGCTAACCTTATGGCTAATGTGTTGAGCCGTAAGAAGACGATAGAATTTATAGCTCCGCTGATGATAGAAGAATAGAATATGGTAGAGTTTACGTGAGACTTCGAATAGAGGCTTACAGTAGAGGAGCCGTTCGAGAGCATCGCACACATCCATGTACAACCGCTTATTGATGACCAAATCATTACGGCACAGGAAGAAGACAAACTATTAGTGAAGATGAGAAGGCGAGCGAGTGACGGTGAAGACTCTGAATGGAGGGTTGGTCTAGATGAAGGTTTGAGGTATTGTGGCCGTCTGTGCGTCCCAAATCTTCATGACTTAAGGAAGAAAGTTTTAGAAGCCGCTCATAATTCGAGGATGATAATACGTCTTGGCAGTATGAAGATGTACCAAGACATGAAGCGTTCATACTGGTGAGACAACATGAAGGCCCATATAGCAGATTATGTGTCCCATTGTCTCACGTGCTAGTTGGTCAAGGCTGAGCATCGCCAACCTCATGGATTACTTCAGCCCATACCCATAGCTGAATGGAAATGGAAGTTCATATCGATGGATTTCATTTTTGGGTAACCGAAGAGATGGAAGGGATGTGACTCCATTTAGGTGATTGTGGACCGATTGACAAAATCAGCTCATTTTTTCCCGAATAAAGTTTCAAACTCAGCAGATGATTTAGCTAGGCTGTACATCAAGGAGATTGTACGACTGCATGGAGTTCCAATGGAGAACATATTAGATCAAGATACGTGATTCACATCCATTTTCTGGACTCGAATCCAGGAAGAAATGGGAGTGAAATTGAAGTTCAGTACCATGTTCCACCCATAGATCGATGGGCAGACAAAATGGGTAAATCAGATACTTGAAGATATGTTGCGAGCATGTGTGCTTGATTTTAAGGACAGTTGGGAAGACTATCTTCCCTATGCTGCGTTCGCTTATAACAGCAGCTTCCAAGCAAGCATTGACATGGCTCCCTACAAAGCACTCTATGGGCGTCCATGTCAAGCACCCCATTGTTGGGCAGAAGTTGGCGAGAAAGCCTGATTGGCCCAGATTTAGTATGGGTGACCTCTGAGAAGATAGATATTATTAGATTCTGACTCCTTGCAGCACAGAGTAGATAAAAGAGTTCGCCGATACACGACGGTGGTAGTTGGAATTCGAGGTTGGGGACCATGTGTTTCTTAAGTTTCCCCCATGAAGGGAGTACTCCATTTTGGTAAGAAGAGGAAGCTTATGCTAAGATTCATAGGTCCATTCCAGATTCTGGATCAAGTGAGTGTGGTAGCATACCATCTCACCTTGCCCACACCACTCGCCAGTGTGCACAACATATTTCACGTGTCCATGCTGAAGAAATACGTTCCTGATCCCACTCACATTATCAAGTGGGAGCAGGTGCAGCTAAGTGAAGATGCTACCTACGTACTTCAACTAACATGTATCCTGGATAGGAAGGAACAGGTGTTGCACATCAAAGTTATCCCTCTTGTGAAAGTATTATGGACTCACCACATTGAGGAAGAAGCGACCTAGGAAACAGAAGCTGAATTCCGTAAGAACTATCCTTAGATCCTCGAGGAGTACGAAAAGGTACTAATTTCGGAGATGTAATTTTTCTTTAAGGGGGTAGATTGTAACGTCTCAGAAAAATTCGTACAAAGACCCGAGTACCACCTCAGGTAGGAATCCCTAGAGATCGTATACTATGGAAAATAGATGAAAATTAATTAAGTACTAAACTAAATTAATTGGTGGATTAGTTTGAACCACTATCTATATAAATTGTAAGACCCAAAACCATTAAAATCGCTAGCTCAACATTACTTAAAAACCTCAGGAAAAAACTCAAAACCTAGTTGGTCTCAGGAGCATATTGAAACTCCGTATCGGACCTGGACTGCACGTCGAAAGTCTAATTATCATGAAACTATAAGGTTATGACCGCCTTATTGGGCTTAACAACCATCGCGGGAATCAAACTCGAATAATATCCAAAAATGCACAACTTGAGCCTGGGGCGAAGTGTGTGAGAAACGCAAATATCTTTATAAAATAAACTCAAACTTAAGTGAATTAGACTATTCACTTGTGAGCAAAATTGAAGATTTCAGATTGCCAGATTCTGACCAAACTTCACCATGGATCAGGAAAATTTCCCTACTCTTATCCGTATACTTGTGGCCTTGATTGAGTGACAACGACTGTTGATCTGATACGGGTCTTCCACGGTTGATCCACTAATCTGATTGTACCGAAATCATAACCTGGCCTAGATCCATTGTCAGGGAACTTACTCCGTGACATATACAGGTAATGGACCTCCAAATGAGCCCCATTCGTCAGAAACAGTCGCCCTTTAGTTATAACCTAAGTATCCATGGCCCTGGGGCCATTTACATCACTTTTGAGCCTATATAAGGACCTTAAACCACCCCTCTCTCATTCCATATAATTTTCTCTAACCAAAAGAGAGAGAAGAGAGAAAAGAGGAGAAAGGAGTGAGGAGAAGAGAGGGAGATAAGGAGATTGTTGTTGGGATTCACTCCCACTACTCCACGGGCTGAATCACCTCTCCAATTTCACTACACCATCGATTCCAAATATGATTTGGGTAAGAAATCGTAACCCTAATCTCTTTGTAGAAATCTAGGCTGGTAGTTTGTCAAAATAGCTAACCTATTTCGATGTTTAGGTATCGTTGTTCTGTATGAAGGGACGTAGGATTTGAACTGAGTTCAAAATGAGGAATTCAATGAAAGGTGCGGGCTATAAATGTTTAGGTTATGGTTTTCAAGGCTTTCAATGTGAGCAATGATTTATTTCTGACTTGATTGCTACCATATGATCTTAGTTACGATGTATTTGATAAACTATACATGTGTGTGAACTATGTGAATATATAATGCATTCCATGTGTTTGTTGAAATGATTGAATGAAATTGAATTTATGATTTATGCTTGCCATGACTATTAACCTACAATACATGTTTTTTGTATGTATGACAACTCCTTTGTAAAAGGATCTGCCATAATATATGTTATAACTAATTTAGTTTATGTATGTACTCTTATGTAGTCTAAGTGTTTGATAAAATGTCTGAATAAGAAATTATTTGATGAATCACTTTTAACAAGGGTGTTGAGATGGGATTCTCAATTACCTTATCCATATTTATAGTTTCCTTCATATAATGTGAATTGTTACTGTGTGATTTATGGATAAAATACATATGTATATTAACATGTTCAACGTGTTTGATAAAATGCTCAAATGAGAATTATGTTTGAATTGTTTATTAAATGCTGTTATGAGTAACATATGAGACTACCTGTTGCATTTGAGTATGTTTGGGACTACCACATAGTCTTGGCAATCGGTAATGGTTCCCGATTGAGTGGTCGGACTAGTTTCACCACATTAGATACGTTTGATGAATCCGAGCCATATGCTGATTGTCGACAGTGGTTAGGCCATGCGAAGTGCTTATACGCTTCATGTCGATTAATTTAACGTGTGCTCGTACCAATCGCACTTGTCAAATAACCCGATTGGCCTCTTGTGTGTTTACCATGTATGGACACTACTACATGAATCTAAGGTATCAATTACCAATGTAAAACCCATCTCAACCATGGTACCATGATCTGCTATGACTCATTAGCCGGACATGGTGGAATGCGATACCGTGCTTGAGCTGTCGGCTTATGCTAGGGTGACGAGCCTCCCCGTAGTGACCAGTGAGCAACCCAAATACGTGAGCCGAATATGGTGGTGTATGAGACACCGTAATCGAGCTATCGACCTACGTGCAGGTGATGGGCCTTGCGTAGTGACCTCGAGTATAAATTAGGCCTACGTTGAGGTGATTAGCCTCCACGTACCGACCTCGAGTGTAAACTCTTAAACTTTCCTATTCATTACTTTCATTAGGGGTGATGCCCTATAACTTGCCTATCGTATGTGATTAACTAGGATTGACGACCCTAGATGGATCCTTGCTTGGGTAAATGATAAAAAGGGAGGTACCTTAGCTTTTTGAATCTGCTGTATGAATAAGCTTAATAAATTACTTGGCTAACAGGACCATGCACCACATTACATGTGCTTTGGCGAGGAAGCACACTTTTAGGGAGTTTGTCATGCGCGATCGTTAGATGAAGTCACTGAGGGAGTGCAGGTGAGGGCATGCATCATTACAGCATACCATTCTTGCATTAATAAGAATAATTAGATTATGTTTGTTGTACTGCTTTATCATTACTACTTGACTGAATTGATAACGTGTTAACCTTTTCTTTATAGTACCACTGAGTTGATCACGCACTCCTACTCTGGGATGGTGTTTTAAAATACCAACTAGACTCTGATTTGGATGTAGGTTGCGATGAGGCTTACGCAATGAAGCCAGATTTCTTAGACGAGGAGGATTTCTCCTTCATGCAGTTCTCTGGCGGGGTTTGTGTAGACCTAGAGATGTGTCGTCGGGATTACAGGGATATTGGATTAGATGAACATTTCTATTTTGACATTTTATATATTTTTAAGGTAAAATATGTATGTATTCAGCCCAATAATACATTCATACTTTGAAGGTTATGAAACACGTATATACTCTATACATTTATCTCAGTCTTCCATTTTCTTAACCACTTTAACTCTGGAGTATGATATGTTGTTTTAGTGTAATCCTACTCATGTTTAATGCACTAATATGGACAACATTCAAACATCATTATCTATGTTGCATAAGTGATGTGTTGGAACTCGGGAGTTGAGCTTTGCTCGACCCCTGATTTTTGGGGCGTTACAATGGCTGAAGGTGACCCTCTCGCGCCCCAACAAGCTCCGTCTCTATCAGACCCCGAGCATGTTAAAAGGTTCAAACTACATCAGGATCAGATTGAAGCAACACTGCGAGAAGTCACTCAGCTGAAGGAGTCAATGAATGCTAGGTTCACTATCCTGGAGCGTTCGGTGCACGAGGTGCAGCAGTTAGTACAACAATTGGTGGATTTGATCACCCACCGTCGCGATGATACAACACCATCTTCCTCCGCTCCTCCACCATAATACTATCATCTGGGAGTTGTCACATACACCCTATTCTCATCTCCGTATATGGGCATTGGTATCTTTTTGAATGCCCTATGATAATATGAGTGTATGTGGTAGATTACTAACTTGCAAAGTTTGATAAGTTTTTTTTTTTTTTTTTGGTTGGGATATCCTCTGAGTGAGGAACATACTTTCTTTTATGCCCATGGATGGGCTACATACTGGTGTTTATTTTGGGTTGCCCATGGATGGGCTAGTTTTTTTTTATATAGATGTTCAGCTACTGTCAACCTTAGGCAATACATATTTTGGATATTTTGTTTCATGGTTGGTTAGACTTCATATATATTTACTACCGTGCTTCTTTGGTATGCTTCCTGGTCTGCCTTGAATGATGATATCAACTATGAATCTTCTCTCCTGCATATTCCCTGCTTGGTTTTGATCTTCATATCCATACTATTAATGTCTATTAAACTCACTGCTCTCCTTTGAATTAATATGCATACATGATTTCTACCAAGAGATGTTCTTTCCATCTATCTATTCTGCGTATGCTATCTGCATTTTTTGTTCTCACATGTGCTTCAACTTTAGTCAATATCCATTGTTATGTTATCCTTTGTGAATGACTGGAAAAAAGGGGGAGACCAATCCACACCCCGAAGGAAAATTGTGTGTATCTGTTTGTTGATGGTGATACAAGTGTTAGGGGGAGCAGCTACAAGAAGACAGGGGGAGATTGTTGTTAGGGGGAGCAGCTACTAAATGACAGAGTCATCTATGTGTATAAACTAGATAGCTTTGTAAAATTATGTAAAGCTCATGTACACACAGTTTAGGCTATTAGTCTAGACGTTGTTCTAGGGTGTTTTGGTGTTTTGTCACGTAATTGACAAAGGGGGAGATTGAAATTGTCTTGGTTTGTCAATTAGTGTGATTGTTAAGTCAGCTAGACAAAGGAGCCTAATAGGAAGATTGATCAAGTGTCTGCCTCAACTGGATGTGTGTCAAAACTCGCCACAGGTAAATCTTAGCCTCACATCCCATGTCCCAAAATACAAGGTAATTAAAACCCTTAAAAATTGATTGAACACCCTAGGTTTATGGCTAGAAATATTTTTCAAACTTTAGAAAAATCTTTAATTTTTCTACCTTTGTCGATTTATCGACAAGTGGTTCAATGCAATCAAACCCTGTTATCGATGTCCTCGAAGCTCACTCGATCTTATCGAAATAAGGACCTAAGATGTCCAGCAACTATAAAGATATCTGCACTGAATTATCAATGGATTGATGGAATCATCGATAGCATTGAACTTTGAATCTCGAGTCCATCGAGCAGACTCGATAAAATTGACATTTGGTCTATTGTGTCCAAAGTACTGCTAAGGTAAATCATGTAATCTTTAATATATCAAAGAGCTCCTCGATAATTCAAATTTTGATGATATCGGATTGGGACACAAATCTATCCAGCAAGTTTTCAGGCTGTTTTTCTTAGATCGAGGGTCACTCGATAAAATCGATATTCAAATATCGATCATATCGAGGCATGGTCGATGACGTTGAAAGTGGACATAAAATTTCTAGCAAGCTTATAGGAAAATTCCTTAGAATTATCGATGAATTGACACTTCCCTCGATATCATCGATATTCAAATTTTGATGATATCAAGTGATGCTCGATCATATCATATACCTAAAATATTTTAAAGGCAAGTGCTCTCACATTTTCAAATGTCGAGGAATCGAACCTCGTGTCGATGAAATCGGAGTTCGAAATCTGATGACATCCACACATGTTCAATTTCCTCGACCAATTGGCAAAAGATTTCAAAAGCGTCTGGCAGTTGAGTTCGTGTCATCGAGTAGTCAGTCGATGCTATTGAGAGTATATGCTCGATGATATTGACCCTGCTCGATGATATCGAACTCTATAAAAAAATGTAACCGTTTTATATCCGTTAGAACCTTTTGCCTATTTAATGAGAGTTTGCCCTTAGTTGTTGTAGAGAAAATAGAGAGTGCTTTTATGTGTTTAACCCTAGATCATATACCATAAACCTTTTCTCTCATGAGAGTTCATCCTCTTATCCACCCTCATCATTAATATTCAATAGAGTGGATTGGGGAATGAAATTTCGCATTCAAGGATCCTGCAGCACCACCTTAATGGAAAATTATTAAGCTGGGATGCCTTGAATGCATAGGTGATTAAAATTGCTTTGTCTCCTTTATAGGTAAATATTTATTAGAGTAGAATTTCATCATAACCTTGACCCAACCCGTCGCCTTATACTGGTACATCATCTGAGTTGCAGTTCAAGGAAGCTGAAGATTCTTCGTCATCAAAGGAGAAAATCTTCATCAACGTGTTAAATGGGACTCATCTACATATTTGTAAGTTATTAGAGTCCAAAGGACCCTTGTGATCATTCCTTTTGTAGGATTGGGTCTAAGGTGTTTCTCACCCATTTCAAGTCCTCATATGAGGCCTCCGATAAGAGCGTATGTGGTGGGTTCTTTGTATTGACCCTTGCTCTATGGAGAGCATAAACTCTTAGGTCCTTGTGTAGGTCCTTTACCTGTGTGGTCTAAAACTCGAGTGCTGTGTGTTGACCCTTGCTTATGGGAGCATAAACTTGTGTTGTGTAGACACGTTGTGTCAGCCTAAGTGTAGGTTGTACTGGTTTGAGGTGAACCTATTTTAAAACTTCTGGTTTTAGGTGAACATGTTGTGAAACCTCCGTTAGTGAGATCCGGTACACTTAAGGGTTTTGAGTGCATCAGCCGGAAGTGGAAGAGACAAGTAATCGAACCACTATAAAAATAATTGTGTTTGAGATTTCTATTATCTTCTACTGCTTGTGTGATTTTCTAAAATGGTTTCATATCTAATTATTTGAGATCACACCTCACACAAAATCACACCCATCATAAACTATGAATTGCATCTTATTTATCTTTCAATTAGTTTTATGACTAGATCCTCTATTTAGCTTGGAAGCCGTTAGAGTTACTTTGAAAGAATCCTGATACATGCATATTCTCTCAGGATAAGATTGATAGGATTTTAACTTACCATAAAATACTAAAAAGTCCTATTCACCCCCCTCTAAGACATATTGGCATATTTTCAATTCAACTAAAATGGTTATTACTGCAATTTCAGAATTGTATTCCACATTGTGATGATCACTATATATGATAAGACACACACACTTTGCTAGGAATACATTCATATATATATATATATATATTGGTTGTGCATGTTGATACCTCTTGTATGGTGGAGTACGAGACATATCAACACACTTACATTACTTTTATGAATCTCTTAAATTATTGATAATCTTAAAGGATAACCATCACTATGAGCAAGGTGTTGACCCTCTCCAACCATACAGATGATGCAGGTGATGCACAGATTGAAGACCTAGAGGATCATCTTCCTATGGAAGATTATACTTAAAGTATAAGAAGATAGTTTTATAATTTTGATTTATATTTTCGCTGTAAACTTGATAGTGTAATAAGCTCCCATTAAGAGGGCATTTGATAATTTGTTGAATTCTTTTACTCTGATGAAATAATAAATACAGTCAATTTTATTCTCATGAATTTACCTTATAAATATAACTGGATGTGATCTATATGAAATATATATATATATATATATATATATATATATATATATATATATATATATATATATATATTGTGTTATTTTTAAAGCATCTAATTCATTCAATTATTAACACCCAGTTTTCTCGGGCACAAGTATTAAATCTGGCCATGAAAATTTGGGATGTTATATATGTTAATAGATCGTGGCTTGATGGAGTGCATCTATGTCTTAGTCTTCTCTTTCAATGAGAAGGGAAATAATTTGAGTCGCAATGTGTCTTCAGACACATTTAGAAAGTGTAATGTAGCAACTATCTCGTCAAACTCTTTGATGTGCAAGTATGGACATTCATAGTCTAGTTCATGAAATTTAGGAAGGAGTTGTATCACTCTAGGTTTAACATCCACACTTCTTACATTTAATGGGAATATCATGTAGGAAGGTGTACTCACCCTTGTCGGTTGTAAATAATCTCATAAAGTACGAAGTGGGGGAGTATGATGCACCTCATTCTCATCTTGAACTTCCTCAATTGGATATTGAGGTTGATTTGTAGTCATTACTTCAATTAACTCAGAGGATTTGAAGTGGTGTCTAATCCGGTGATGAATAGGCAACCCTTCAACTAATCCTCATTAACTCAAGAGATGAAGAGTGTTATCACGAACCCACTTGGGAATGAAATACTCATAGCCCTCAAATTCTAAACAACTAAAACCTTAAATAAATAAATAAATAAATAAATAAAACCCACAACAATTAAGAAATCTAAAAATAAGAGAGAGTTGGAGAGAAGTTACTAGATTGGAATTTTTATGTTAGGATCCTATAAAACAGAAAACAAAGTTCCCTAGAATAAATTCAGAAAATCCTAACCTAAGAACTCAACAAAAGCTTAACCCTAATCTTAAATTAATTCCAATGCTAATTAATCTTAGAAAAACCTAGCCAAAGGCCTCAGCTATGGTGCCAAAAACTTGTTCACAACCCCAAGTATAGGGTCGCGATGTAGTAATAACTCAGTGAGAGCAAGGTCAAATCCATAGGGACTTAACTTGTACATATTCTAAAAATAACTATAACTAGAACAAGGATGAGATCTAAACTAAAATCTAGAATAGTTGGGAATAATTATGAATAAACTATCAATAGTAAAAAGAAATTAGAGTGCCAAGGATCCACTTTGTAATTGTTAAGATGCTATCTTACTTGACTTAACAAAACACAACTGGAATCGGAGTCCCATCTTATCCAGTTGGAAGATAAAATAATTGAAATAGAATCTGAACTTCTCATTGAAATAGTTCATGCATAGAACACTGTTGTGATGATTGGAAAAGAATTCAACCATCAACCATTCCCATGAGAGAATGGTGAATCATGAATTTTACCAATCTCAACAATATCAGAACAGATAAAAAAATATTTAGAGCTATCACAACATCTATTGTAATTTGAGTCACAATAAATCATAGAAAACTAAAAATATTCCTTAATACAAACTAGAAATCAATGAAGTTCAACATAAACATGAATCAAACCAAGATAAACATCCCAACAAATTACAAGCTTCACCTCTTAGCCCTAGCTAAGAGGTTTAGTTAACCATCGACACGATTTAAAACAAATCTCTTAAACAAAACATGAAAAATAAACTAAGGAAGAAGAAGAAAAACTCTTGGGAGGCTTCTCCACCCTTTGATCTACTCCTTAAACCCTAATTCATGTTTATAACTCCTTAAAGAACTTATATTTATAAGCTTTCCTAAACTGTCTTTGGAAACCACCTCAAATTTATGCACTCCATGTAACGCCTTAGATGACAACAAAGGTAAAATCCGAAGTTAAATCGAATTCAGAAGTCACGCCATTTCGTATTGTGTAAATCTTCGATGCCATCGAACATTGGATATTCAATGTCATTAAAAGATGTTGATTAATCAAAAAAGTGTCCAGAGTGTTTTAGCGAGTTTTTTTAAAAATATCCAAGAATCTCGATGTCATCGACTGCCTTTAATCTCATTGAACAGGTCTTTGATCGATCGAACAAGTCGTCGATGTCATCAAGAAATGCACCCAATTAGTCCAACAAGAAAACTTGATTTTCACATAATTCTCGATGCAATCGATCCATCTTTAATGTCATCGAACACTCACTTCGATGCCATCAAAAGGTGTTCGATATCATCGACAGTGAAGTTCATTTTTAAAAAATAAAATAAAATTGTACTTTGCACTTTCGACTTCCTTCCTCCTCCACTTGGTTTCTTTGAATCTTGGGTCCTAGAAATCTTCAATCTTGGTCTCCTAAGATCCATCCCTTGCCTTGGTGATTCTTGAGCATCAAATCCATGCTTTTAAAATTCTTTTTAATTCAAGTTTTAAGACTTACATCACAATACAAACATGTATAAAATGTACCCATTAAGCATTATCATGTTCATAAAACCAAGATATAAATAAGGAGAAATATACAATATTTGACACTCAACATCAACAGCGTCATTGAAATCCTTGAAGTCAACAAAGCATAACCTTGACTTGACCTTAGAGGCCTTCCTTGAATTTCTGTATCCAGTACGTGGAATCCTCCATTACTCTAAAGCACATATTAAGACAACTAGAAATGAATCTCATATTATGCAATGTACATGCCACCCAACATTAATCTCAGGAACTCGGATACCTTCTCATTATGATAGGATTTGGGAAAGTATTTTTCAAAAAAACCTATTGTGGAATTCTGCCCATGTCCATCGATAGTCCGCAGGGACTCTCCTTTACATGCTCTACCACTAAATATATGCTTCTCCTACTAAAGCATAAGTGGTCAGCATGACCATCTGTGTATTCGTACATCCCAGTGGTGCCATCATCTTCACCATTCTATTGAGTCAATGCTTTGCTTGAGCTAGGTTCATTGTTCCCTAGAATGTGGGCGGCCGCAGTTTTTAAAATTCTCTTAATATATCGACCTCACAGTTAGCCTTTGGTCATCGGCATCTGAAGCTTGGGATCCAGGGCTGCTAGGGTGGCAGCAATAGCGGCTTGCTGCTATTACTGCATCATAGCCCGTTGTTGTTGCATCATAGACGTCATTTGTTCAAACAAGTCAAAAGCATAAGCCCCTAACTGGGGACCCTGAGGGGTAGAACCTGAAGGGCCTGCAAATGGCAGCAACGGTGGAATGAATCTTACTCTATCTCAAATTCGGGCACATTAGGCCCAAACCAGAAGTGTCGAAGTGAATTCAGGGCACTCCTCCCAATCAGGGTCTTTAGGTGGAGGAGCCAAAGCACACGACATTTGTGCCCAATAATGTCTCGATTTAAGAGGCATTGTCTCCTAAAACAATTAAGATCCATAGGATATGATTCCAACCCCCCCCCCCCCCCCCCCCCCCCCCCCCCTTAAAAAAAAAACAAAACAAAAAACCCACACAACATAAGATTATGACAATACAATAATGTAACATTCCAACTTTCATAACTCGAGAATACAACTTGTTTTCTGAAAACTCAAGTGTTAACCTTAAAATTTAAAGTCTGAATTCAAACAATCTTGTCAACCATCAGAGTTAGCAGTAATAACTAGTGGAGTAAACCATATACTGAGAAAATTTTTCCTTTCATAATAAAAATCTAAATATAGTGCCCATACAGGACTTATACAACCCAAATACCAGAAGTACACTAATCTAAAATGAAAATCTATGGAATCTCGTCTAGCTCCCAAACTACCCGATCCTTTCCAGCAACCATGTGAATAACGTTGTCTTGCTCTACACCTGCATTAACTGATATCTCAATATCATCAATGGCTATCACAGTGAGGAATACCCTTCAAGATTCCACACTCAACATTCATAATCAAGTATAGTTCGCAAGACATAAAAAGAAATATATTCAACAAGGAAATTATAACTCATGATAATACAAACAAAAATATGCCCAATCAACATAATTTCACTATTAAGAAAATGGGGTAGAAACCGCAATATGAGTGAACATATCAAGCTAATTAGATAGCCAACATGCGACATTTTGCTTTACCAAAAAACCACATTGTACGTGAACTCCGTAAGATGACTAGAAAATCAGTAAGTGAACTTCCACTTCTCCTAAAAATCATATGGAACTCCATAAGATGACTGGAATAAATGAACTTTTGCTTCAACCCAAAAATTACATGGAACTCCACAAGGTGACTACAAAATTAATCAATGAACTTCAACTTCACTCGAAAATCATATGAACTCCGCATGGTGACTAGAAAATAAAGAAGTGAATTTCAGCTTCACCTGGAAATCACAATATAAGTAAACTCTGCTAGATGAGTATAAAATTAACACGTTAACTTCGGCATCAATCGAAAATCATTACGAACTCCGCATAATGACCTGAAAATTAGTAAGTTTATACAAAATAAACCATCAAAGCATTGAAAGGACAAATATTTTATCAAAGCCACATAGGAAAAATAGATCATTAAAGGATGCGATAAAAGTGGATTATCCCCAAAAACCACACAGGCACAAATGGTCCACGAGCTTGTAAGTTCACAATAATTTTCATTTAATATGTAAACAGAAATGCCCATGTAGACACCCCACCCAGGCTAGCATCTTGAGAAGACAAAGACAATCCAGAAACCCTGATCATATCATAAGCCTGAAGCCCAACCCTAGCCTAACCCCAGCCTGAACCCTAATCCTAGCTTAACCCTAGCTTAACCCCTAATCTAAACCCTGACCACCACTCAAGCCAGTGTCTATATGAAAATTAGTACAATACCATAAAATGCACCCAATCATTTTGTGCCAAAACTCTAAAAACAGACTTTGGATCGAGCCAAAACACCAAAGCAAGTGCACCAACCAAAGCCCAGAGAGAACCTAGCCCGGGCGGTAATCAGACTACTGCGGGTGGTAGTCGGACTACCACCAGTAGCAATCTGATTATCGTTCCTTATCCGATAGGAGTCCCCTTTAAGCACCCAGCTGTCCCCAGTCTCAAAGTCAACTTTCATATGGAATTGCCCCTGAAGTTCACCTTATTTACCCTTTTACCTAACCCCAAGAGCATATAAGAGCATGCCACATGGCATTCCTCTCTCCTCAACCAATCCCAAGCCGCCATGTCAGTTTTTACCCTTCACAAACCCAATAATTACTAAAATACCATCACAAAAGGCTATAAATAGCTTTCACCTTTCTTCATTTTTTTTTTAAAAAAATACTAAACAACAGCTATCTCATTCCAAAATTTTCAAGTGAGAGAGGGAGAGAGAGAGGAAGAGAGTGAGGGTCAGAAGGAGCTTCTAACCTCTAAGATTTAATCTTTTAGCTATCCCTTATTCTACTCCAAGCCATCTCGATCCCACAGTCTAGCCCGGATTGGTCATGGTGTATTCCATGTTCTAGTCATCTCAAGAACAAGCCAAAGATCAACTCATTTTTCATTCAAGCATTCATCATATCATCTTCGATTTTCTCAACCCCCTTGTAACTCTAGGACACTATCGAATGTATGCTCTATGACTTGCTGTATATTAGATCTTGTCACATCAGAAACTCATGGTGATCTAGTCCGCATTTTCTTTACTATTACGTTAACATCACTACATCGGCCTTTTTAGACACTCTTCGGACGTATGCTCTATGGCTTGCCGAAATCTCGGATCTTGCTACATTAGAATTTTGAGTGTGCCTGATCTTACTTCGACTACCTTATTCACCCCTTTGAGATTATTTACCACATAGAGTAGAGACCGTACATTTATACGGGAAGAGAGGGTGCCTAACACCTTCCCTCTTTGTAACTAAGCTCCCTTGCTCGAAATCCCAGATTGCAGACCAGGAGTCAACTTAAAGCAAGAGAGTCCTCGGATTCTCTGGCTTTACATATTCTGTGGGTTTTAGCCGTCTGCAGGATTTAGAGATTAAGTAGCTAGTGGCGACTCTAAACCTACATCAATCAGGTCACCCCCACCAACAACAAGAACATAACATCCAACGCCAAGCGTGGGCGCCGACTTCCCAGCGTTCATAGTCCACTAGTTTGAGGACCTCCAAAATTATCATCAGGTAATCACAAGTGGCAAACATCTGATTGATTAGTCAATTTTTAACTTGAGATAACATATATCAATCAAATTTTCATTCTTATTAGAATTAAAGAGGCATGTCAATTATTCAATTCAAGAGTCAATGGTGCAACAGATTATCATATCCGTGTAGTGAGATAAGTATATTAATTAAGTAACTCAAGAGGTTCTAAACACAAGAAAAAAGCATTATTTATAGCACAATTAACAAAATTAAGTGAAAAGCATAAAAGGGGAAACCTCACCTCTAAGAGACTTGATTTAATCAAGAAATCAAGACCCCAAACCTGGCTATAGTGATTTCTATAGAGAATAGTAATAAAATCATATTTTAAAATGACCTATAAGAACCTAAACTCAACAACTCACTAAGTCAACACTATGAAAAGATCGGCTCATATAAACTCCAAATTGAGATGAGTTGAGAACATTACCTCAATGAAGAATTCCCAAATTAGGTAGAAATTTTTATTGTAAGAACAGAAAGCACCACCCCATACTATCCGTTGTAGAACTCAACTTCTACAAGGGTTCGACTCAACGGTACTCACTAAGTCAACACAGTAGAATCGCTTCCACTCTATTTGCACCAAATTAGTAACATGAACTCAGTTACTTCTTGTGAGGCCCGTATCCTAGACTATACCATTCCATAGGCTTCCGCGATCCTCCCGATCAAATTTCGATGACCCATGACGTGTAGATAGCATTTGCTCGCATCCCTGAGTCATACCCTTTCAATCTAAGTCGACTCAACCCAAGACTTGCACCCTTACGACCGCGTCGTCACTGCGGTTCTGACATCGCGACTCGCATGCTGATGCGATGCCCTGGCCAGGAGATGTGGGCCTATAACCCACATGTCCCGGGATTAGAATCTGGCGTATGGGCACTAGAAGCTAAGAATGGGGTACTACAGAGGCTGTTGGTACTGGATTCAGGGATCGAGAATTTTATGAGCCTAGTTTCTGAGTTTGGGGCATGGTAGAAGTTGATATCAGAGCATAACTTGGAAATACGTGAAGATAACATCACATATCTGCTAATAGCTACCCTGCACTCTATGATTGTTTGGAACTTAGAATGATTAGATCCCCAAGTTTGAATAACTTAGAGATTTTTTGATATAGCTCCCTACCATTGAGATTGTGAGGCTGCATAGTATTCCAGTTTCGATCGTTTCTGATTCAGGATCTAAGGTTTAGTGAGGTCATCATATCATAATGTTGAGAAGGCATCTTGGAGCAAGAGGTTAAGATTCGTTAGCGTTATCCCTATCTCTTAGGTATATGATTATGTTGGTATGTTATGTTCTGATAGGATTTCCCTCCCTTGGTGAGCTCTGTATTGGTCGTATTGTAATTTAAATTTTGAGGATAAAATTTTTATTACGAGGGGAGAGCTGTGAGGCTCGTATCCTATACCATACCATTCCATAGGCTTCGACGGTCCTCCCGGTCAAATTTCAGTTACTCACGACAAGTAGATAGTATTTGTGCTCATCCCTGAGTCATACCTATCAATTTGAGTTGGCTCAACCCGAGACTTGCACCCTTGTGACCGCGCCATCGTCGATGTGTCGACGCCGTGTCTCGCACGCTGATGCTATGCCCTGGCTAGGAGGTGTGGGCTCCCAGGATCGAAATCTGGCGTATGGGTGTTAGAAGCCGAGAATGGGGTACTACGGAGGCTGTCAGCACCAGATTCAGCGATTGAAAATTTTGTGAGCCCGATTTTTGAGTTTGGGGCATGACACTTCTAGAACCAGAGATCTTATCTAACCACTTTGGAATAAAACTTGAGTTCCCCACTCATGCAAAGACTCAGGTGAGCCAACTCGGTGTGACACAACAGAACACCCGACTCTCCCTCTCTCTCTCCACATTCTCCCATGCTCCTCTCCTTCTCTTACTCTTTTCCTTTCTCATTTCTCTCAAGAGCTTCACCAAAGCATCCCCTGGAGAACTAGTAGGTCTGATCTAAACTTGAAACAAACCCAACTGCCCGACTCACCTTAACTCGATGTTATATGAATGACTTGGTCTCTCCCTCTATTTTTTTTTTTCCACTTTTATAACATCCCAAAAATCAGGGGTCGAGTAAAAACCCAACTCCCGAGTTTCAAAATGTTATTTATGCATCGTAGATATGTATGATTGAATGTTGTCTGTGTTAATGTATTAAACATGAGTGAGATTAAGCCAGAACAACATATCATACTCCAGAGACAGTTAAATTCACAAGTGGAAGACTGTGATAGTATGTATAACATATATAAACTGTTGTATGTCTCCAGAGTGTGAACATGTTACCAAATTATATATATATATATATATATATATATATATATATATATATATATATATATATATATATATATGTATACTCCAAAAGTAAACAAAAAGAATATACATGAGTGCTCTGAAAATATAAAATGACAAGTGTCAAGGTATCAAATCAACCTCCCTGTAATCCCGTCAATCAGAACACGCATAAAGGAGAGATCCTCCTCATCATTATCAAGTCGAGCTCCGCTTCTCAAGCAGGGCCATCATCTGCAACCAAAATAGGGACTGGTGGGTGTCTGGAAATAATATCCCGTAACGTGGGAGTGAGTAGCTAACTCAGTGGAATAATAGAGCAAGGATTAACATGTTCTCAAATCAATCATGCGATAATAGTAAAGCAGTAAATCAAACAATCCTAATACTGTTGTTAATGCAATATGACATGACGTGATGGATGCCCTCACCAACGATCTCCCTCATACGGTACCATCTTACGACCGCGGCATGCAATCGTCCCACAGTGCTCCACATCTTCCAGGCACATGCAATGTAATGGTGATATAATTTTCGAGTTGTTAGTAGTCCATTCAAACAGCAGGATTGGGAAACTAAGGTACTTTCCTTATATCAATCCCAACACATATCCTGTCTAGGGTCGTCACTCCTTGTAATCTCATACGAAGTATATTTTTGTAGGTCTCTGCAAGGGCTGCCAGGGCTGTTGCTCGCACTCGTTGCACCGCTCCCCCATCACCTTATCAATATAGGCCTACTGTACTCTCACTGCTACGGAAGGGTCGTCACCACCCGTAGACTCAGAATACGCTCGCGGTCACTATAAAGGACTCGTCGCCTGATCAGTGTAGGCCGACAGTAAGAATATTGTGTCCCATACCACCATAATCTGCTCACGAGACATACGTGCTCACTGGTCACTACGGGGAGGTTTGTGGCCCCAGCGTAGGCCGACAGCTCGACCACGGTGTCCCATACCACCATGCCCGGCTCATGAGTCTTCGTGGATCAAGGTACCATGGTTGACAGGGTTTACAATGGTAAGTTCAGTACCCTAGGTTTAAGCAGTTATGACTCATACAGGGTGAACATACAATGGCCAGTCGGGTTACTTGACGGGCTCGACTAGCACGATCGCATCTCAAGTCGAACGACATGAAGTGCGTAAAACACTTCGTGTGGCCTAACCACTGCAGCCAACTCCAAAACACGGCTCGCGTTCATCGACGCGTCGTTCGTGGTAAAGATAAGCTAACCACGAATTTACTCAGTTACCGACTGCCTGGACTAGGTATAGTCCCAAACATTTATGAATACACATCAGCAATCATGTAAGAGTAATGGAAATGAAATACGACCATGTGAGCATGTTAACACATGTTATAACATACGACTTAAGTAAAACATCTAACAAATGCATTTCATACATATAATGAAATCATGCATATAGCTAACATGTAGGAAATCATTTACATCAGCATATAAATTGAGAAATCAATCTCAAACTAATTCATAACACCATTTAATTCAATACATACTAATACAAGCATTTATATAAACACTTACACTACACACTTAAGTCTACATATAGTATGTCGACTCAAAGTGCGCATTTAGGCGAATCTCTTCGCCAAACTAATTATGCACGCATTCCTAGTATTCTAATGCGACAAGAAGCCATGTCAATCACATCAGCAAATTATGGATGAAAACAGTATTTCCTACAAATGACTAAAATGCCCTAAATCTCATATTCTTCGTCTTCTTATGAAACAGGAAACGAACAGCATGTTGTAAATGTCAAACGGCGTTGCCTTCGATAATCTACTATTAAACGACATTGAAAGTCTTGGAAACAGTCAATCAAAGCGTCTAAAATCCACACCTTTTCTCTTATAGGTGTATTGATTCGAACGGAGCGTACACGCTTCGTCTACGGCGAATAGGCAACCTATTTTACAAGATGCATCGGCTACCATGCTATAGAAACTAAGGAACCTCAAATCAGCAACTATTTAGGATATTTTCTTACCTAGAAATGCGGAGAAATCACCGGCAAAGTGATTGAGTCGCGTGGCTTAAACACGTGCAGCACGTGGCACAAGCAGCAGGAAATTCTCCTCCACTCACTCTCACAATCTCTCACCTTTTTTCTCTCTCAATCTAGGGCTTTTGCCAAATTCGGATGGGAGAGAGGAGTGAGGGTTTCAAGCCCTTTTATAAGCCCAAACATGCCCAAAACAGGTTTCAGGTCAAGGTATACTTAAGGTATATCCAAATCGGGGCTATTTCGGTCCAAAAGGACATTTCTGGTGGTCCCCTGGCCGAACGCGATCGGACTTAAGTTCGTACATGTCGGATGTCGCTCACATCCCATTTTCAGACCATCAGTGTTCATAGATCGCACGTGATGGTCCATTTTCAGTTCAGCGGTCACCGCACGTAGATCAGGTCTACGAGTCTCATGATATGAAATAGAAATTTTTCCTGATCCGAGGGTGTAATTTGGTTGAATTCTGACGATCAGAACGCTTAATACTGACGCATCAAGTCGTGTGCCAAATTTGAATTTCAAATTCCAAATCTAACCCTATTCTCACTCTCTTCACTCCAGGCTCAATGAAATAGCCTGCGAATGTCGGTTGGACTTGATTTTCGAAATGATTGTCAAGTCCAGCTAGGCGGTTCTAACGGTCTAAGATTGTAAGTATCGGACTTTCGACGCGCGGTCTAGATCCAATACAAAGTTTCAAAGAGGTCCAGAGAACAAACCGGTTTAGAGTTTGATCCGAGGCTTTAGAGTATTATAGCGTCATTGGTTCTACTCGATTTGGGTCTTGTAGAACGTATTTAAAGTGATCAGGGACTATTTCACAGCTACTCCAGCGTAGCGCTAGCTAACTTATGCTTAGTTTCTAAAGGAATTAATCCTAAGTGATTTCTTTGGCTATGGAATTGGATTATGAGCGATTTCCCAGGTGTTTTAGTTGACCCATTGCCTAAGGACGTCTAACCCCAGGTTGGCAAAAATATGGGGTGTTACAATCTACCCCCCTTAAAACACAATTTCGTCCCCAAAATTGGCGAAGGGTAAGGAGTATTCAGCAAGACTTCAGTATTGACATTCTAAGGAAGGGTCAATTCTATTTAATAACCTAACCGTACGTATATCCTAACTTAAATGTTTCGATGCTGGGCCAGTGGGGAAGAGGCCAACCATGCTTCCGCTGCGCTACTCTGATCGAATGGTAGCGTATGACTGACCTAACTAGATTGAACTCAATACGTTCTACCCCCCTTAAAACTTGGTTCTACTTAAAGTTCAAGAACCTTTACATCACTCCGTATATCAGAACGAGGTGCAACTTAGGGGCTATCCTTGACATGAATTAGGAAACAACCTCTCATTACAGTGGTTTTCCTTTGCTAATGATGCGTTCTATGGCATTGGTATCAATGGCGATAGAGATGAGCCTAATCTCTATTATGGTTGAGTTCAGGGGCAGGTATGAGTTGGTGGCAAGATGTCGAATTCTCTATTGGCTTTAAGTCCTCGCCATTTTCCAAAGGCAATGTGATCACGTTTTGTTGTAGGTGGTTGGGCCATCACAGAAGAAAGGTTGTGTAGTAGGTCTGAGCCGGATACATAGACTTTCTGTCTAGCTAGGACAGAAGATTTATTGTATCAATTCTTAATCCGAGTCGATGCCGATCTTCTGCTTGATCACAGCATTGGATTTATTGGTAACCACTAGGATTAAGAAGTCGATTCAAACCGCGAATATATCGCTTACATGCAGTTCATTTATTTCGCGTTCCCGAATGCAATAAGCCCTTGGGGAAGGCAATTCTAAGGGGTGTGTTGGTTTATTCTAAGTTCAACCTGAGGAATTTATAAGTCTTCCCTGAGAGTGAATGGTTCTAAGTTACATAAGCTTTCTAAGAGTTACTAAAGGAGTCTATGGATGTTATGAGGATCTATCTAAGGAAGGGAGTCACATTCCTAGTAAATCTAACTTACTATTCTTTAGCATGTACAGGTTTTACACTACTTAAGGTAACTAGTAGACTAGTCTCTAATCTACAGCCTAATGGAATGACATTCCTAGTCCCATGTTGGGATTGGAAGTGGCATGCTTGGTAGGAGGGTGGGGTGGGATAAAATAAATTTTGTAGGCTTAATCCCAAGATTTACAATATGGCAGTGGAAACCATAGGATACACCCAAATTAGGGACAATACCTTACAGCGAAACGAAACTGCAAGCATTCCATCTAACTAAATTCGGCTATATTAAGCCCAAACCACAACACAAACATTCACATAACAAGCTGAAAAATGCCATGCATTTCATTAAATCAAAATTGTCACAATATAGAAGACATATTCTTACATGTACCATGACAAGAAATGCATGGGAGCTAAGCCAACAGCTACTACAACAACATAAGCGAAATACTAGCCTTAACAGGCTTACAAAACATAAAGCAGAAAATGACAACTGCTACTAAACAACATCTAAAATCTTATCGCTAGTCTGAGTCGGGTGACGGAGGAGGAGCACCCTTATCCTACAAGCAGCACAGGATCGCCTTCAAGGTGCGAGTCAACTTGCCAAATTTCCTCTTCATAACGGCCTTAGTATCCTCGACCTCAGTCCGAAGTTCCTGAACTTCCCTTCGCAAGGTGACCTGGCTCTCCTCAATTCAGGTAATGCGATCATCACCAGTAGCCTGAGCAGAAGGAGGAGGGCTCTCATCTGTATCTTGAGCCTCCTCTTCTACCTCTTCCTGGACTTCTTCCTCAACTTCTGCTCCAGGTTCTCCCTCACTTGGATCCTCTTCATCATCAAAATCATCCTCGCTATCCTCCTTAAGCTGAGTCTCACGGTACTGAGACCCGATCTTCATCTTGACCATGGTAGAATCATCAATGCTGTGAATTGGGACTGGAAACTCCGGCCCAAGTCTGTAAGCAAACTCAAGCTCGATCTTGCATATAAGTCGGCCAAAAGGAAGCGACTCAGACGTTCTTCTTGATTTCGCTATGAGGATAATCTGTCGCAAGATGAAAGTGGCCATACACACATTTTCTCCCTGGGCCACCTGATACAAGAAATCAACCATAAGGCGCGTACACTCAATGCGATTTGTCGACCTGGGATACACGTTGAACGTGCAAATGTGGTGTAGCAGGCGTAAATCATCAGACATATGAGACGCCTTGAGGCTATTGTTAGGTTGCCATGGAACCAGTTTACCGCATAGGAACTTGGTACGGCGATCTCGCTCACGCCTACTCCTCAAATTCTTCGCACTGGGATGAACATCACCAAGGGGCACGTTCAGAAGTCGCACTATCAACCGAACATCGATCGTAGCCATCCGATCTCTACCAAAAGGAATCTTGAACTGCAATGGCTCCAGTGTAGGATTCTGGATACGAGCGTAGAAGGCACGAACGGTGCTCACATTAGCACGAGCACGAGCTTCAAATAGCAGACCCCAATGCGCATCTTCAATGCGCTCGAATAGCAGGAATTCACTGAAGAGTCGTCCTTCCACGTCCGCCTCAAACAACATCTTACGGTCAGTGTATTCACCGTGAGGCATCTCGGCTAAAATCACTCGCCCAAGTTGAGTATGGGGATCCAAATCCCGCTTTGTATGGAACTCTCGGGCTGTGCTTGGACTTGCGGCGGCGCTTGAGCTAGCGGCGCCACCCCTCAGTCTTCTTGATTGAGCAGGGCGACTAGGCTCAGCCTCATCCACTGCGGTCTTTCTCTTTACCATCAAAGAGAGGATGGAGGAGAGAAACAAAAGACCCAAAATGGCTTCAACAAAAGCCATGAAAAATGGGAGAAATATAGAGAAATGGTTGCTTAAATAGAAAAAAAGAGATCTAGGTGTTGTAGAGGGATGCTTCAAGCTCCCTTAGGATGGATTTTCAAAAAGAAAAGAGAAGGAAAAAGGGAAATGGAGCTCCACACGATTTCAGCACATTTTAGGGGTTGTTGGAGCTCCAACGGATGAGATTTGCAAGAGGAGGAGTTGCAAACTACAATGGAGTGATGGAGTGGATTCGGTTTCAACAAGAAATGGGTTTGAAAAAGATTTGGAGCCACGGTTTTGAGATAGGGAAGTAAGAAAATGAAAATGGAGCTAGGGAATGGGGCTGTTGTGAAGGAAGTACCCCATTTAGGGGTTTTCTATGGACGGACCATACATGGGAGGGGTGTACTACCCAAAATACCCCCACGCCCTAAATTTTATAGCAAGTGAGGTCCATCGGGCAGCGATGCATCGCCGGATCGACGATGGCATCGCCGGCCATCTCTCTAGGTGGCCGGTGGGACCACATGGGTCGGGTCCCCCCTGGCCCAGGGACTCCAAAAAACTATGGGCCCCACCTTAGTTCATTCTAGATTGCCCTATGGAGGCCCAAACATACGTTCGGGGCTTTCCGGGGCCAATCTATAAACCTGAATGCAATGCCCTATCATGCAGCATATGATTTTGAGGTAGAAGGAGCTAATACATCCATCTAGCCCATTAGTTATTAAAGATCGCAAACTTAGAATGGCCTAATGGCCAGTTTTCATAAAATTTTACTATTTACAGTAAAATTTTGTCAAAGTATGATTTTATATCATTTTCACATCAGGATCAATGCCTAACATGAAAAGAATAAGAAAAAATTGAAGAATGGAGTGGTGAGAGGAGAATCTCGAAGAATTTAGGTGAAACGGGATTTTTTTAAGCCCTAGCGATTGAATGCAGGGGTTGTGGTTGTCCCATAGCCCAAGGATTCACATTTACAGATTTAGAATCATTCAAAGAATGTCTCAACCCACCTACCTACAACCTAGGAGCTATGCAGGTCGCTTCACGTGACCCTAGATGCGTTACGGACTCGTTCGCGCGATCGATAAGAATAGACTTCGCCTATTGGTGAATCTGTGATCCTATAAGTATTTCTAGACCCTTCTCACACCCACCTAAGTTAAAGGAAGCGACAGCGTACGTCGGGTGACCATAACCCAGGCCCGGTATAATCTTATTCATGCTCTGATACCATCTGTAATATCCTGAAAATCGGAGGTCGAGTAAAAACCCAACTCCCAAGTTTCAAAATGTTATTTATGCAATGTAGATATGTATGATTGAATGTTGTCTGTGTTAATGTATTAAACATGAGTGAGATTAAGCCAGAACAACATATCATACTCTAGAGACAGTTAAATTCACAAGCGGAAGACTGTGATAGTATGTATAACATATATAAACTGTTGTATGTCTCCAGAGTGTGAACATGTTACTAAGTTATATATATATATATATGTATACTCCAAAAGTAAACAAAAAGAATATATATGAGTGCTCTGAAAATATAAAATGACAAGTGTCAAGGTTTCTAATCAACCTCCCTGTAATTCCGTCAATCAGAACATGCATAAAGGAGAGATCCTCCTCATCATTATCAAGTCCATCTCCACTTCTCAAGCAGGGCCATCATCTGTAACCAAAATAGGGACTGGTGGGTGTCCGAAAACACCATCCCGTAACGTGGGAGTGAGTAGCTAACTCAGTGAAATAATAGAGCAAGGATTAACATGTTCTCAAATCAATCATGCGATAATAGTAAAGCAGTAAATCAAACAATCCTAATACCGTCGTTAATGCAATATGACATGACGTGATGGATGCCCTCACCGACGATCTCCCTCATACGGCACCATCTTACGACCGCGGCATGCAATCGTCCCATAGTGCTCCACATCTTTCAGGCACATGCAATGTAATGGTGATATGATTTTCGAGTTGTTACTAGTCCATTCAAACAGCAGGATTGGGAAACTAAGGTACTTCCCTTATATCAATCCCAACACAGATCCTGTCTAGGGTCGTCACTCCTAGTAATCTCATACGAAGTATATTTTTGTAGGTCGCTGCAAGGGCTGCCAGGGCTATTGCTCACACTCGTTGCACCGCTCCCCCATCACCTTATCAATACAGGCCTACTATACTCTCACTACTACGGAAGGGTCGTCGCCTCCCGTAGACTCAGAATACGCTCGCGGTCACTACAAAGGACTCGTCGCCTGATCAGTGTAGGCCGACAGCAAGAATATAGTGTCCCATACCACCATAATCTGCTCACGAGACATACGTGCTCACTGGTCACTACGGGGAGGTTTGTGGCCTCAGCGTAGGCCGACAGCTCGACCATAGTGTCCCATACCACCATGCCCGGCTCATGAGTCTTCGTGGATCAAGGTACCATGGTTGACAGGGTTAACAATGGTAAGTTCAGTACCCTAGGTTCAAGCAGTTATGACTCATACAGGGTGAACATACAATGGCCAGTCGGGTTACTTGACGGGCTCGACTAGCATGATCGCATCTCAAGTCGAACGACATGAAGTGCGTAAAACACTTCGTGTGGCCTAACCACTGCCGCCAACTCCAAAACACGGCTCGCGTTCATCGACGCGTCGTTCGTGGCAAAGATAAGCTAACCACGAATTTACTCAGTTGCCGACTGCCTGGACTAGGTATAGTCCCAAACATTTATGAATACACATCAGTAATCATGTAAGAGTAATGGAAATGAAATACGACCATGTGAGCATGTTAACACATGTTATAACATACGACTTAAGTAAAACATCTAACACATGCATTTCATACATATAATGAAATCATGCATATAGCTAACATGTAGGAAATCATTTACATCAGCATATAAATTGAGAAATCAATCTCAAACTAATTCATAACACCATTTAATTCAATACATACTAATACAAGCATTTATACAAACACTTACACTACACACTTAAGTCTACATATAGTATGTCGACTCAAAGTGCGCATTTAGGCGAATCTCTTCGCCAAACTAATTATGCACGCATTCCTAGTATTCTAATGCGACAAGAAGCCATGTCAATCACATCAGAAAATTATGGATGAAAATAGTATTTCCTACAAATGACTAAAATGCCCTAAATCTTATATTCTTCGTCTGCTTATGAAACAGGAAACGAACAGCATGTTGTACATGTCAAACGGCGTTGCCTTCGATAATCTACTATTAAACGACATTAAAAGTGTTGGAAACAGTCAATCAAAGCGTCTAAAATCCACACCTTTTCTCTTATAGGTGTATTGATTCGAACGGAGCGTACACGCTTCGTCTACGGCGAATAGGCAACCTATTTTACAAGATGCATCGGCTACCATGCTATAGAAACTAAGGAACCTCAAATCAGCAACTATTTAGGATATTTTCTTACCTAAAAATGCGGAGAAATCACTGGCAAAGTGACTGAGTCGTGTGGCTTAAGCACATGCAGCACGTGGCACAAGCAGCAGGAAATTCTCCTCCACTCACTCTCACAATCTCTCATCTTTTCTCTCTCTCAATCTAGGACTTTTTTCAAATTCGGATGGGAGAGAGGAGTGAGGGTTTCAAGTCCTTTTATAAGCCCAAACATGCTCAAAACAGGCTTCAGGTCAAGGTATACTTAAGGTATATCCAAATTAGGGCTGTTTCGATCCAAAAGGACATTTCTGGTGGTCCCCTGGCCGAACGCGATTAGACTTAAGTTCGTACATGTTGGATGTCGCTCACATCCCATTTTCAGACCATCAGTGTTCGTAGATCGCACGTGGCGGTCCAATTTCAGTTCAGCGGTTACCGCACGTAGATCAGGTCTACAAGTCTCATGATATGAAATAGAAATTTTTCCTGATCCGAGGGTGTAATTTGGCTGAATTCTGACGGTCAGAACGCTTAATACTGACTCTTCAAGTCGTGTGCCAGATTTAAATTTCAAATTTCAAATCTAACCCTATTCTCACTCTCTTCTCTCCAGGCTCAATGAAATAGCTTGCGAATGTCGGTTGGACTTTATTTTTGAAATGATTGTCAAGTCCTGCTAGGCGGTTCTAACGGTCTAAGATTGTAGGTATCAGACTTTCGACGCGCGGTCTAGATTCAATACAAAGTTTTAAAGAGGTCCAGAGAACAAATCGGTTTAGAGTTTGATCCGAGGCTTTAGAGTATTATAGCGTCATTGGTTCTACTCGATTTGGGTCTTGTAGAACGTATTTAAAGTGATCAGGGACTATTTCACAGCTACTCCAGCGTAGCGCTAGCTAACTTATGCTTAGTTTCTAAAAGAATTAATCCTAAGTGATTTCTTTGGCTATGGAATTGGATTATGAGCGATTTTCCAGGTGTTTTAGTTGACCCATTGCCTAAGGACGTCTAACCCCAGGTTGGCAAAAATCTGGGGTGTTACAAGTTTCCTCTTCCTTTCTTCTTCCTCTCTCAGACATGCCCACCATGGTAGCTAGACCAAAACACGACTCGAATCAGCCTTAGCGAGTCGAATACTCTTGACTCGGCAGTAATCTAAGCAGCCAGACCCAACTCGACAGTAACCAACTCTCTTCCTCTCTTCTCTTTTTCTATTTTCTCCTTTTAATTTCTTTCTCTCTCATGACTAGACAGGTTCTGGACTCAAACAGTCCTATAACCTAACTCGTGACTTGGTCGGGTTGAAGTAGACTTGGTGCCACACCACATGATTATCTCTCCCTTTCTCTTTCTTTTTCTTTAATTTCTAGAATAAGCTACCCTAAAAGGGTAGCCTTTTATAGGCCTTATTAACCTATTCTATATACAAGTAATCAGAGATTAGTTATACCAGATTGAGTGTAAACTCGAGAGTTTCTTATAAATTTTGTAGATGATGTGGCCTAATATGCCTGCATGGCATTCAATAACAATTAGGGATGATGTTTTGGCATTCTGAGCCACTCGATGACCATCTGAGATTAAAGAATAGGGACACCATAGGATGATGGGGTTCTCGGTTCAATGGGGAAGATGATCCACACGTTAATGGTAGATCACTTCCACATCACTGATCCTTCAATCCATCACACCTAGACGGTGAGGATTTATCCTCTGAACACAGTGGATCCACATTTTGGATGAACAAAAAGGATATCCCAATGGTTTACGATATTTACAGTTACAAATTGTTTAACCCGAGTTAATGAGATCATGCATAAGAACTCAGAATCATAGTGAGATATGCTTCTTGTCGCCCTAGACTAGACATTGGATATCAACTGGAAAAGCTTTTAGAAGCTAGGGAACGGTTGGGATCGTGCTAGTGCCAAAAACGGAAAAGATTCTTTCCAAGGTTCTCTTTTTAGCGTAAGGGAACAATAAGAGGTTGCCCTAAAATAGAGGGTGGAGATATGCCCGAGTGAAGTGCTAGGATCAGAGAATCTCTTGCGAATAAGGATTACCAGCATGGCATGGAGAAAAAAAAGTTTCTATTTTCAGAAAATGCTGCATTGAGCTCTTGATTTAGACAAAAATTGTGTCCACACACGTGCATTGCAACATGTGTGAAGAGTTGGGTTTTGATCGGATCCACCAATCCAACATGATGGATGGTTCAAATCCCTCGAGTGATTGCAGATGGTGGGCCACAACTGACACGAACGGATGTTGTTCGTTCAAACTAAACCTCGAGTGAGAAAGAAGGGAGAAGCCTTTCCTCTTTCGGGCGGTCTCGGGTCAAACATGGTTTGACCGGGGCTGTGACTAAGTGCACAATGTTGTGTATGCACTTTGTGTACACACAACCCAAGTGTGGGTCCCATAAATATGTTTTATAAGGCCATGAGCCCAAGAATAGGGCTAATCTAAAACTTAGGTGGGTCATTCCAAGTGATTTTGTTTTCTATCTAATGATACCCGATGATTCAACAGTTAGATCATGTTCATATCTGATCATTAATGTTCTTAAATGTTTTGGATATACTTAAACCATTGCTTTCAAAGTCTGATAACTATTTTGTTTAATTAAGTACTCAAGTCATCTTATAGGAGGTTGTCGGTTTGATGAACAATGGATTTCACGATTGAAACTTCTAAGTCTAAGGTGGATGGTTCCATCTACCTATCAAGGAGATCGAGATCCTAAAAATGGGTTTTCCAGATGATGTGATGGTCCAACTTGAAATTCAATGGATGAATGGTTCAATTTATGGATGACGATTATACTTAACAATTGAATTTAGGCTAGCATGAAGTTGAATTTTTAAATAGGCTAGATTTATGTTTACACTAAGTTGGGTCTTCATGGTAACTGTTGACAAACCCCAAGTGTAGGGTTGGGAAGTAGTAATAACTCGATGAGCCCGAGGTCGAATCCAAAGACAATGGGAAACACGACATAGAAATAATATAAATCTAATGGTTTTTCTAGGTTTTTAATCCAGCGAGATAAAAAGGGTTTTAAACAAGAAGAAGAAAGACTAAGGATCCAAGAATCCACTTATAGTAATCACAATATCTATTTTACTAATTCAATGATTATAACTCAATTGGAATTGAATTCCTATCCTATTCAATTGGAAGATAGAGCGGTTAAACCAATCATAAACAATATTAGAATATGAATTCAATTGAATAATTTTCTCATGAAGCACTCAAACATCAATCATAAGGAATTAAAAGCCTCTATAGCACCCTTAGGTGAACATAGATCAAACAATTGTACAGATTAAATCCTTCTCTAAATCAAGGCTAAAGAAGTGTTAAATCAAAGCATTCATTGTACCCAGAATGCATTAAAAAAAATCTAAAAATAAAAAACTTAAAGACTTTAAAGTAAATTCAAATCAATTCAATCTAATATCATAATTCAACCATTATTTATTAAATCAAATAAACTAAATAATGTAATGAACTACAGATTTCATCCCTTAGCCTTAGCTAAGAGATTAGCCCAACATGGCTAATTACCTATAAGAAAAAAAGAAAAAGAAAAACTAGAATTGAGAAGGCAAAGAAGAAAAACAACTTCATAGAGACTCCGCCACCCTTGTTCTCTCTCCCAAGCTCTAATTCGTATTTAAAACAACTAAGAAAACTCCTTTAAATAGGAAAAGTTTGCAATAACTTGAAACTGACTCCAAACTTTCATAATTTAGTATGCTTTAGTCGCACCAAATTTCATCTGAAAAATATCTATAGAATCTGTCTAACTTAGAGACCAAGTTTACTTCAGTTAGACCGAAGTGTCAAGATGAATTAATTCTAAAAATCACAATTTCTTACTGGACTATTTTGTGCACTTTAGGTTGGACCGAATCGAACTTAGGTGGGACTGAACAGTCTGTTTATTCTATTGTTGGACTTGTGATTTCACCAGTCTTTTCTCCATCATTTATACTTACTTTTCTTGGATTTTTGGCATGCTGATTCTTCATTAATAACTTCTAAATCTCCAATTCTTTATTATCTTCTTTTGAGCTCTAAATCTATCATTTTAAGCGCATATTCATCTTTAGGTCCAAAACCACCTCACATGATTAAAACATATGTAATTATATTGGATTAACACTTGAATGTCATAAAGCTAATGTAATTGAAGGGATAAATATGCAATATTTAGGTTTGAACAGTAACACCTAAGTATTGAAAATTATGGGGTGTTACAAATAACTAACATGCATAAGTTACTATGAAAACCTTACACAATATCATGCTAAAAGGAGGGTCTGTCGGTCGGACTGATAGGCATTGCCGATCGAACCAATAAGAATCGACGGTTGGGTCGAATGAACTGATAGAACATAGTTTCTATAACACCCCAGCCCCCAAAACCCGAGTACACTACTCATTTTCAAAAAACCTGAGTGTTAACCTTTAATGGTGGCTCAAATTTCACATACATTTTTTTTCTTTATCAGAGTTAGTAAACTAGCGAAATGGGAACAAATTAAGTATAAGAGGGAGTTCAAATATACATAACAAATTATTCATGTGGTTGTCCAAAAACTTATGCAAACTAATGTCTTAACATTTTACAAAACATGACAGTACAAATTTAATACAAATGAAGTCAGGAATATAGAGTCGCAAGATCATCTGGCTCCTCCTATTCCAAATAAACAATAGTATGCACATCATTTGCGTCTCATGCACACTAAGTATGATTTGATAGCATCAATGGCTATCCCAGTGAAGTAAAACCCCCAAGATTTAACAAACATCACGATAGTCAAGCATAGTTGTCAAGAACAGTGTATAACAAATATTTCACAATGAATATCATAGTAATCATATAAGGTACATCAGATATACATTCATTAGATAAATTTCATAAAGATAATCCTATTTAAATATATGAATGCATGCACATGCTCACAGACCTGGGGATGCACAATCCAACTAATAAAAAGTCGCACAAGGAGAACTAGCCACCCGAAAAAATACTCAAAGGTACGCCCTAGGAGAACTAGGCACCGAGAAAAGACAATGCAATGAGGACACCCAAGGTGGCCTAACTTCCTAGAAAAGTACTCTATGTACATTCAAGGAAAATAGACACCGGAAAAAGCCTTTGCGAAAAGGACGACCCATGGTAGTCGAATGCACACAATGAAAACTTAGGATCACCAACTAAAATACTTTACGGTACAGCCTGTAGTGACATAAGAAAACCCCACGTCTTGTATCGACCACCCCGTAAAGTCCATATGCAATGAAGATACATGATCAACCCAACCATTATTATTCCAATTTCAAACAACCATTTTATGGAAGCTCAAGGGCCGCTATGGGAGGTTTGTCACCCAGCCTAGGCTGACAACTCAGGTATAGTATCCCATTCCACCATCCCTGGCTTAGGAGACTAACAAATATGATGTTTTAAGGTACCTTACTTAACTAGTGACTAATTATATTTCTACAAGTGGAACTTACCATCGCAAGGTTATATGAAGGCGGTTCGTTAAAGCCACATAGGGCAAATATTACATCAAGCCATAAAGGGCAAACATGCAGTCAAAGCCACATATGTCACCTAGTCAGTCGAAGCCAGATATGGCAAATAATCCATTTTAGGATACAATGAAAGGGATTGATCCCCAAAAGCCACAAAGGTGTAACGATCCATTAGATGGTAAGTCCACAACAAATAAATTCCATTTAATCTATTAGACAAAATGGCCACTAGTTCAAGGACTTCTAAAAACATCATTAAGTAACCATAAGCGGTAAAACAAGTCACGCACAATTTCAATAGCATATACACATATAAAGTGAGATATTTGAGATCATCGCATATTCATAGTTGAATGTAAATCCAACGATCAATCATTATGAAGAATTACTGAAATAAAAACTAGCATTTATCATTAATTTCACTAAGTATCATGTTAGGCAATATATGAAATATACAAACTGCGCTAACTATCAAGATGTAGACATCGTACTTCTCGCCAATACTTGATCTTGAATTCAAGACACCTTGGATCTAATCCAACCCAAGTTAATTTTAATCGATTCCTCAAAAAAGATCTATACCTAGAAGATTTAAATTCCACACTTTAAAAATGAATTTGAGGATTAACAAAAGTGAAATTAAAATTGTGTAATAAACGCAGTGAACTTACCTAACCCAACTGAGCTAACTTTATTAGTGTGACATGCTTCGACTCAATTCGAATTTTAATACGGTCTAAATGAAAGAAATTTAGAGCTTCTTGAATCAGCATAGTTATGCTTCGATTGGATGAGAAGTTGTCTCTCTACTCAAACCAATCTCATTGCACTACCTTGTTAGGATCCTATAACGCCCCCGTGTTTCCAGGACCCGAGCATATGACTCGTTTCCCAAAAACCTGAGTGTTAACTTATAGAGAGACAAATTCCATACGTAAATTTTTTTCATCAAAGTTAGCAATTTAGTGTAGCATGGACAAATTTTACATAATAGAAAATTTACATTTACATTTAAAGTATGCAAAAGATCGCCCATAATGACTTATACAAACCAATGTCCTTATTCTTACAAATACAAAATGAAACAATATCACACGTGAAATAAGGTAAATTACAACAGTCTTGAGCCGTGAAATCATGTAGCAACCCTTAAAAAATATAATCATGCACACTTGTCAATTATAGCCTCCTCCTCATTAATATGAATGTAAATATCATCTGGCCACCTGTGCTACTTGTATGGTTATATATTTAATGGATAAGTGGCCAACTCGATGTGAATTCCCCTCAAGATTACACACCGCCGCATTAGGTAATTAAGCATAGTTATAAAACATCACATGCAAAATAATACATGATGCATGTCTTATTAGATGCATGGATGCGTGAATATAATCATCACCCCGAAAATGCTCATCCGTGCGAACATTAGGCTCGTCACCCATGTAATCATTGACCTAGAAAAAATATCTAATCGGATAAATACGTACATCACGTATGATAATAATAGATGTTGGTATGTGCCATATATGCATGTGTTGAAGCACAAAAAATATTCCATTGCATTAGTCAGAGAATTCCATGTCCGGGGTATTTTAGTAATTTTCATGTCCGGGGGTATTTTGGTAATTTCTATGTCTGGGGGTATTTTAGTAAATTCCATGTCTGAGGGTATTTTGGTAATTTTCATGTCCGGGGGTATTTTGATCATTTTCATGTCCGGGGTATTTTAGTAATATTCCAGTTCCAAGGGTAGTTTGGGTATTTTGGTAATATTTCAGCTCCAAGGGTAGTTTAGGTATTTTGGTAATATTTCAGTTCCAAGGGTAGTTTGGGTATTTTGGTAATATTCTAACTCCAAGGCTAGTTTGGGTATTTTGGTAATATTCCAGCTCCAGGGGTAGTTTAAGTATTTTGGTAAAAGGGATTGAAAATGGCAGTTTAGTAAAAAGGGTGCACATGTATCATTTTAAGGGAGAAAGGTTGTACACCACCATTTTAGAGGGAGCTTGGTGGTCACCATGGTTTAAGGAAAGAGAAAGTCCATGTGTGAAGGGATAGGTGGTGGTGATCACCACTCTGTAAGAGTGGTGGGCCTATAAATACCCCACTCCTACTTCATTGGAAGGATGGATCGGTTGGTGAGCCAGGCGGAGAGAGAGAAGCAAGGTGAAAGAAGTGAGAGAAGAAAGTCGTTGCGCGGACCTGCGCAACCGAAGTTTCTTGCGAGGTCCCGCGCAATGGAAGTGGAAAAGGTTGCTGCAACGTTTTTGAAGGAAGCTTGAAGAAAGGCTTTTGCGCCAGCCCGCGCAAAGGGAGTTGCTTGCGCGGTTCTGCGCAACCCTTGGAGGAAAAATCTCCTTGTGCCAAGTGGTGGAAGCTTTGTCCGAACATCAATTCCGTTGCGCAGTTCTGCGCAACCGTGTGTTAAATGATATTTGTTTAGTTTAGCCACTTGCGATGGTATTTCGAAAGATCTGATCCCTTCATTAGCATGAGAAGATCATGTTAGGCCATTGTCCAAAGGATGGGGAAGATTCGAGCTCCGAATGGGCCACAATACATGTGATAAGTGGACAAACTTCAATGGTTAAGTAGCATTGAAGTCACTGTATTGAAATCATGTAAAAGTTACGTGACTTGCAAAGTATTGAGTGTGGTCCACTATGATGTTTGTTAAGTAATCCGCTCCGTTCACCGTCTTCTTCCTACTATGTTAGGACATGGGGTAGAAGATGAGCAAGTCTCGTAAATCAGGTGGGCCGTACGATCTAAATAAGTGGAAAGTAACATTCACCGTAAAATCTACTTGTGGAATAGTAGCATGCATGGTTCAAGCCTTATTTACAGATTTGTCATTAATTCCTCAATTACCTTTTGGCGTCAGTTATGCTAGCGTTCATTGTCCAAATACCTTGAAATTTGACGGGTATCTACCGTTTTCCGTGCTCTTTCCATCGGTTCAGTTTGGGTCCCGATCTCCCAAGGATGTACAAGATGCTTTCTTAATGGTTATTGTCTGTTCTTGCCCATCGGGTCACTTATACACTGATCCAGGAGCTAAAATTTGACGTGTATGGTTAATTTGTGGTTATAGGGTTGCACATAAAGTTTAAAGTTGAACGGACGGTGGAAACCCCATGATCTTACATTCTGGAGGACTTTTTAGGTCCGTTTAATAAGATCGGCCTGATTTCTTCGGGTCCTGGCCACACTTCAACGGGCTTTTCTATGTTTCAAAGAAGAATGATCGAAAGGATGCTCCATATTTCAAGGAAAGATGATTGGAATGATGCTCAGAACCGATCTTAGCGATCAGATCAAGGGCTTCAAGCCACACAATCCCCATCTCATTGAAGACTGGTTGATCAATTCAACAATTTTCTAAGTACTAGGAGATGACTGAAGCAGGCATCGGAATGCCGCCGAAATTTCTATCTAATTATCTTTTCTTTCTTTCATTACATTGCATTAATTGTACTTTATTTTCAGAATCAAGGGAATCAGAGGATGTAAATGAACTCAGATAAATGTGATGAATGTTCTCTCAACAAGTTCTTTGTTATCATTGAATAAATCCCCCAAATCGAATGCTTTTGTTTCTTGTTCGAAACAAAATGGCGACTCCACTGGGGAATCTTATTATTCGATGATAACTTAGAAAATATTTAGAGAACATTTATTACTTTTTGGCGTTTGAAAAGATGCTAAAATGGCGACTCTCAACGGGACATCCTCCCCTTCGTTTCTGAAAATGAAGCACGATTTTATTTAATAAACTAACTAACACTTTTACATGCTTTCTCTGAGATAGGATGCCGTATCAATTAGATGCCTAATTGCAATTTTTATATTTTGTCTGAAGGTAAATAAAAAGCATCAAAAAAATAAAGTCAGTTGTAATCAAGAGTAGTAAATTTCTTGTAATGGATGAAACAATCTCTGTTTCATCAATAGCTTAAGATGATGAGGAAGAACGGAAGATGGTAACATCCAAAAGTCAGAAAGTTCGATCTATTTCTGCAAGAAGCAGCATCTCACCAAGTACTAGGTCGATTATGCGAAGTGTCGTGAGATATAGTCCTACTTCGGTTATACGATCATCTCATTCGAGAAAAATAGAAAGGCCCATCACTCCAAAAGGTCCTTCAATACCGTCAACTATAACCGTAAAGACATCTTCCACAGAATCATTGCTTGTTCAGAAAAATAAAGGGAAGGTGATCGTAACCAGTGAATGTCCACTCACAGCACCTCCTGCAAAAGATTTCAAGCAAACTCATGCATTAAGAATGCCACGATTTGCATCAGCTAGTCCTTCGAATTGACAATACTCTGGTTTCAAATCAAATAATAGTTCATCTTCTTTAACAGTGTCAGCAGCGCGATGTTCGTTTCCTCGTTCAATATCACGACAATCAAAGTATAAAGGAACAGAAAGTTCGTCGACAAATATTAATCAGCCTGATCAGTTTCCACTAGATGAGCATGTGGTTGAGGAAGTCCCTAATATGCCGACAGTGACCACCGTAAACAACATTGAACCACAAGAAAAAAGGTCACAACCATAATTGGTTAGATTTCAAGAGCCAATGCCTAATATTACTCAGAATATAACGCAGGAAGAAATCCGACAGATGGTTATTGAATTTATTCATCTAGAGAATGAACGAAGTCAGAATAAAAAATTTTGATATCAAACACCGTATCCCCCTGAAATAGAAGAAATGCCATTTCCTGCTGACTTCAAACAACCAAACTTTCAGATATTCAATGGGAACAGATCATCAGAAGACCATATGATGTATTTCATAGAAAAAATGGGAAATTTCTCTAGAGTTCCTCAATATTGTCTGCGCGATTATTCGGATCTTCTCTGACAGGAAGAGCTTTCAGATGGTATTCAAGTTTAATCCTAGGATCTATTCAAACTTGGGAACAGATGTAGGATGCTTTTATGTCAAACTTTTTCTCTTCAGATCGAGAAACTGGTTTGACCGAATTGGCCTCTATTCATCAAGAAGAAAATGAATCAGTTGAAGAATTCATCAGACAATGGACGGACTTGGCAGCATCATGTCGATATCCTTTACGGGAATCAAAACAAGTAGAACTATGCTTAAAAGGCATGAGACCAGAGATGGCATGCCACCTGATTAGTAAAGATTGGAAAACTTTTTAAAATTTTGCTACGAAGGCTCATGCTCTTGAAAGGATGATGGGAAGAGTGCCTGTTTTTCAGTCAAAATCAACCCACATAATTCAGAAATATGAAATTGAAATAGAATATCAGGATGAGGAAAAAGACAATGATGAAGAAGATGGAAATGATCATGCGGTTATAATGGCATATAAAAGGTCCAGGAAAAATAAAAATCATACGAAGTATTCGTTTGCAAGAAAAGATATACTTCCTATGCTAAATAAATTGTTGGTGATGAAGAGTATTGAGTTACCTCGGCTTAGACACCTCAAAGAAATCAGAAATACTAGAGGGCTGGATTATTGCCATTATCATCGTAAATTTGGACATTATACGGAAAATTGTAATCCCCTCAGGAAAAAGCTACAAAAGATGATCGACAAGGGAGAAATTACGATGAAAAGAGCATGACAGATATAGAAAAATGGAGGAAAATGACAGAAATTCAATAAAGAAAATTCTGGGGGGCATCCGTGGAAAAAGACAATGCTTCGTATGTTGAATCATCAGTAATTGACAAGATCAAGCCTAAATACTCAAATAAAAAAAACCGAGTAAGGCAAAAGATGTAAAGCCATAATAAAAAGTATATTCATTGCAGATAGGAAATGATTGCGATTTTGATTTCGAAAGATATCGGTATGGTACTTCCAAAATCAAAAGGGGGAAAGATAGGCAAGGCAGGTCAGTAAAAACTATGAAAATGTATTTCTCACCATAGAATGTATTTCTTTTGTATTTGAATAAAATGCAGGCTTTCAAGCATATCAAGTCAATCGCTAAAAGCCAAATGAAAAGTCAATCGCCAAAAGCTAAATGAAAATTTCAAAGACAGGCAGGGCAGGTGAGTAAAAACTATGGAAATGTATTTCTCACCATAAAATGTATTTCTTTTGTATTTGAATAAAATGCAAGCTTTCAAGCATATCAAGTCAATCGCCAAAAGCTAAATGAAAAGTCAATCGCCAAAAGCTAAATGAAAATTTCAAGCATATCAAGCGAATTGCCAAAAGCCAAATGAAAAGTCAATCGCCAAAAGCTAAATGAAAAGCTAATCGCCAAAATTAGCAACTGTCGCTATCACCATCAATCGCTTATCAAAAATGTTATCATCACAAAAAATTATTGATTCTTAGAATATTATCAGCAGTGGCGATGTATCGATTATGGATTCACCGTTCATGATAATGAAGTAAGCAGTGGAATAAACCTACATGGTCAACCACACAGATCTTACGACAGCGATGGCAAAATATCAGTTAAGGCAGCCTAGCCAAGCCTATACGGCCAGCTACGCTTAAGACCTGTAATCAATTAAGGTAGCCTAGCCAAGCCTAGCTATGCTTAAGACCTGTAATTAATTAAGGCAGCCTAGCCAAGCCCATACGGCCAACTACGCATAAGACCTCCAAAGCCCAAAATTAGCTACCCGAAATTGGTGATAAACTACTTTGCTCCTTGAGCCTTGCCTGAAATTGGTGGTAAACTACTTTGCTCCTTGAGCCTTGTCCGAAATTGGCGGTAAACAAATTTTTCCCTTGAGCCTTACCCAAAATTGGCAGTAAACTACTTTGCTCCTTGAGCCTTTCCCGAAATTGGTGGTAAACTATCTTGCTCTTGAGCCCAGTGTTAAGTCCAGTTCAGTCAAGTCTGGTCGAGTTTAGTTGTAACGACTCAAAAAGTTCCGTACCAAGACCCGAGTACCACCTCAATCAGAAATCACTTAGGATTAATTCTCTTAGAAATTAAACATAAGTCAACTAGCGTTAAGTTAGACTGGCTGTAAAATTAGTACTGTTCGCTTTAAATACATTCTGTAAGACTTAAAACTTGTGGAATCGTTAACGCTATAATACCCTGAAATCTAGGATCCAACTCTAAATCCAGTTGTTCCTGAGAAAGCTTGGTAACTTCGTATTGGATCTAGACCGCACGTCAAAAGTCTGATATCTATAATCTTAGACCATTATGACTGCTTAGATGGACTTGACCATCATTTCAAAAACAAGCCCAAACAATGTCCTGAGACTATTCTATTGAGTCCGGAGTGAAGAGAGTGAGAAAAGGAAGATATTTAGAAAATTAATTACATCTTTAAGTAATCTGGCACGTGTCACTTGCACAACATTTCTAAGCATTCTGGCCATTATATTTCGACTAAATTTAACCCTCAGATCAGGAAAGTTAGCCCTTACATGTCCAAGTACTTGTGGCCTTGATCGAAGTTCAGTGACCGTTGAATTGAAGCTGGTTCGCCACGGACGATCTGAAAATCCGATCGGACTGAAAACTTAACTTACTAAAGATCCGATGCTAGTGAGCTTAAGTCCGACCGCATTTGATGAGAGGACCTCCAGAAGTGCTCCGTTGGATCAGAAAGATTTCGATTTGGTTATAACCTAAGTATACCTTGACCTTAAGTTCATTTTCATCATGTTTAGACTTATAAAAAGGCCTTAAATCCTTATTTCCATACCCCATATGAATTTTCAAACCCTAACTTCCTAATAGACAGAAAAGAGAGAAAGTGCGGGAGAATCTGTCGAATCTCCGTAGGATTCTTCCTAGTCCACCTACACATCGAACCTGTATATCTGAATCATTCTTCCGGTGATTCTGATTCCGTTCTTGGGTAAGTTAAGCTAACTCTAACCTGTTTTGAAGCTTAGACTAGCTGTAGTGAAGTTGTAGCTAACCTGTTTCATGCTATAGGTAGCGTATCCGTCGTTGACGAAGACACATCGTCTGAATGATATCGAATACGCATTTTCTAGTTTAAGGTGCGGACTATATACGCTTAGGTTATGGTTTTCAACACTTTCAATGTTTGATAATGATTTATTCATGTTGTGATTGCCATTACACATGTCAAATATTCTATTCATTTTCTTTTTCGCATACGTATACGTTATATTGTAAATACCGTATTTCATGTATATGTTAGAATACATGCATGCGTATGGAATCTGTTGATTTGCTTGCCATGATTAATTATCGTTGTTATATGCCTAATATGTATATGGCAACTCCTTGGCGAAAGGACTTGCCCTAATATACAATAGAGACGACGTACGTAATGTATGTTGAATAGTGTAACCCAAGTGTTTGAATAAATGCCCAAGTGAATTAGTAGTTAGTAAAGTGTGATTGCTAAGGTGGTTGAGATGTGGATCTCCATCACAATACTAGAGTGTATGATTTCCTCCATGAATCATGTGACATAGATTTTCCATGTTAAATAAGTGTATGATTTCCTCCATGGATTATGTATTTAGTTGAATTTTGTTAAATGAGTGTATGATTTCCTGCATGTACTGTGTTTACATTCAAGTTATACTTCATGATTGTTCATATGAATGCAGGATATAAACCATATGCTAGTTATTAGATTTGTATGTGAATGGGGCTATACTATAGTCCAGGTAATTGAAAACCGTTTTGTAAATAGTGGTTGAGGTTATTTTCGCCACACAGGATGAGTTTAACGAATTTGAGTCGTGCTTGGGGTGTTCGGCAGTGGTTAGGCCACACGGAGTGCTTATGCATTCCATGTCGTTCAACTCAACGTGCGCTTAGCCTAGTTGAGCTTATCAACTAACCTGATTGACCTATGTTTATTCACCATGTTTAGTCACCACTATTTGAATCTAAGGCACTGAGCTTACCAGTGAAACTCCCGTTAACCGTGGTACTATGATCCCCTAAGACTCATGAGCTAGACATGGTGGTATGGGACACCGTGGTCGAGCTGTCGGCCTTCGCTGGGGCCACAAACCTCCCCGTAGTGACCAATGAGCACCCTACTCTGAGCAGATTATGGTGGTATGGGACACTATATTCTTACCATCGGCCTACACTGATTGGTGACGAGCCCTCTGTAGTGACCTTGAGTTTATCATGACACTGCATAGGGGCGATGCATTCTGTTGTAGTCTTGAGGATATAAGTAGGCCTATATTAATAAGGTGATGAGGGAGTGGTGTAATGATTGAGCGCAACAGCCCTGACAGCTCTTGCAGTGACCTAGAACCGTAACATCGTATGAGATTCCTTAGGACTGACGACCCTAGAATGGATCAACATTGGGAAATAATATAAGGAAAGTGTCTTATCTTCCCAATCCTGCTGTATGAAAAGGACTAATAAAAACTTGGTAAGAATATTCATAATACCGCATTGCATGTGCTAACGGGGTTGGTGATAGAGTACTAAGGAAGTGATTCATGTCGCGATCGTTAGATGATGTCGCAGAGGGGATTGTGGTGAGGGCATATATCATTCTTCATATCATCCTTGCATTAACAAGAGTACCTAGGACCTGTGTGATTGTACTACCTTATCATTACTGCTTGATTGGATTGATAACATGTAAACCTCTGCTATATAGTACCACTGAGTTAATCACTCACTCCCACATTCTGGGACGGTGTTTAAACACCATCCAGACCCTGACTTAGCTGCAGGAGATGGCGATGCTTGCGAGGTGGAGCCATACTTAGATGAGGACGAGGAGGCATCTCATACTTGCAGTTCTCAGGCGGGTTCATGTGAGCCTTGTCCTGACCAGCGGTGATTTTTTGGGATATGTACTTGATGATTTTTGCACAGTTGATACATGTATTTTTGAGACACAGATGTATATATTTCCTTGGGTAGAGCACACATCATTTGGGGATTTATTTTGAATTATATATATATTTAAGTCTTTCGCTTGCATTTGCTCAATATCCCTGAATTATGACTGCTAATCTGGCTTAATCTATTTCATGTTTTATGCATTAATACAGACAACATACATTCATCATAAAATATATTGCATAAGTGATATTTTGGAACTCGGGAGCTGAGTTATGCTCGACCCCCGAATTTTAGGGCGTTACAAGTTGGTATCAGAGCATGATTTGGATTAATTTGGACCTGGGTTAGGGTCACACACCGCAATTTGACGCCACTATAATGTCGGAGGGTGCGAGAACAATCTAGAAATAGAATTAGGACTCCCAGTTTGTCGTTTGGCAAAAGTTTATTGAAAATGATCGCCGAGATCGAGACCGTGCACACTCCTAATCACACACGGTGACCCCAAATCACTTCTAGACCGTCAATTGACGGGTAAAGACTGCATTTCATCCCATTCCAGCTGTTAGAAATCGGTAAAAGTCAATAGATATCAGATTAGTTTCGAAATGACCTGAAACGGCTCAAATTGGGAGAGGGGGCCAAACAATCACGTTTTAGGGGGTTCCAAGGTGGGACCCTGACCTTTTTGGACCAAGGGGAGGGTAAGGACCTCGCCCATTTGGTGAGCACTCGCCAGTTAGTCCAGGGAGTGGCGAGGGCCTCGCCGGTCAACGGGCTAGGCCTCCCGAGCCGATTGTGTTTGGGGCCTAGTGGGACCCCTTCATAAATCCCCTACTTTCTTCACAAAGTGACTCCCCAAGCTCTCCCTTTCCTTCACAATTTCTATTTTCTCTCTCAAACCGCCCCTCCAATCACCCATTCCGTCATTTTCTACTATAACCTACGCCCCTTTATCGTTTACAGCAAACGTCACTCCCTTATCCTCTCCATTTTCTTTCATTTGAGCTTCACATCCTCCTTTTGTGGCTCAAAATCGTGTAAGCTCTCAACTCATCCCATTTCTTCCTTTTCCCTTCTTCAATCCCTGTCTTTTGGGCCTATTACACTCCTCTTTCGGACCTAGATCCGTAGAAACCCATTTAGGTCAGCCCTCTCTTCCCTTTCATCACTTTTCCATGGAGTTCATAGAGGCTATTGTGGCCTTTTTCTCCTTTTCCTCCATCCTTTTTCTGATGGGCAAGAAGCGTGCCCCTGTGGACGAGGCTGGGCCTAGTCGTCCCGCTCGTTCAAGGCGGCCTAGAAGAGCTACTGCGAGTTCAAGTGTTGGGAGAGATACATACGAAGCGAGATTTGGATCCCCACGCTCCGATAGGAAGATCACTGTTGGTGGAGTTCACTCATGGAGCGTATAAGGATCGTAGGGTTCTTTTTGAAGTGCATGTGGATGGGCAGCTCTTTGGCGAGTATTTGTTGTTTGAACATATCGAAGCTGCCGGGTAGAGTCCTCTATTTGAAGGCAAGTCTCGTGCTAATGTGAGCACTGTTCGTGCCTTTTATGCTCATATTCGAGACCCTACGCTGGAGCCACTGCAGTTCAAGATCCCCTTTGGCAGAGATCGAAAAGTCACAATCGATGTTAGGTTGATAACTCGACTTCTGAATGTGCCACTTGGCGAGGTACATCCAAGTGCTAAGAATCTAAACAATGTTCGTGAGAGAGATCGCCGCACTAGGTTTCTATGTGGTCATTTATTTGAGTGGCAACATAACAAGAGCCTCCTAGCGACCCATATGTCGGGTGGTTTTCGTCTGCTTCATCACATCTACACGTTCAATGTTTATGCCAGGTGGAGCAATCGCAGTGAATGCACGCGTCTCATGGTAGATTTTCTGTATTAAGTGGGGCAGGGAGAGAATGTGTGCATGCCTACGTTTGTGCTGCGACAGATCATCCTCATAGCACAATCGAGAAGAACGTCTGAGTCGCTTCCCTTTGGTCGACTCATAAGCAAGATTGCGCTGGAGTTTGCCTATAGGCTTGGGGCAGAGTTGCCTGTGCCGGTTCATTATATCAATAAGGCTACTCTGAACCAGATGAAGATGGGACCTCGACAGCTTGAGGCCCAACTTGATGATGACAGTGAGGGTGAGTATGATAGTGAAGAGGAAGAAAGTGAAGAAGAAGGTGGGGCAGAGATAGAGGAAGGAGAGCAGGACGAAGAAGAAGAGGAGGTTGAGGATACTGATAAGAGAACTCCTCCTGCGACTCAGGAGCCTGATCCTGCTCAGGTTGATAGGGATACCCATATTGTGCGACTCGAGGAGGGTCAGGATGCTCTTCGACAGGATATTGGGGATTTGTGGGATCTCGTGAAGAATAAGTTCAAGAAAGTAACCCGCACGCTGAAGACCATCGTGTGCTGCCTGAAGGATAAGGGTGCCCCTTCTCCGTCACCAGATTCTGATGCATAGACTTATGCAGTCGTTGTTTGTTTGTTTGATGTTTATTTTTATATGTGGTTTACTAGTCGTTCGTCAGTTGGTAGTTGTTTAGTGTTGAAGCTTTGTATGTGAAGCTTAGGCATTTTATTCACATGCTTTCTCTATCGCGATTCATGTAATGCTGTAAATCATGTATTGTGACAATTTTATTAATGAAATGCATGTTGTTTCTTGCCTTGTGAAGTTTTTGCTGTGGATGGACTGTGTGAATGCTTGATCTCATGGGTTGCTACCCTCTGTTGTGTGTAGGGTATGCCACCTAAGGGTTCGAGATCTTCTGCCCGTCTTTCTTTGAGAGATTCGCTCGACGGGGCCCTTACCCTGAGCAGTAGTCATATGGACCCCCATGCAGGCCCATCTCGTTCAGATCCCATGCCGAGTTCTCAGTCGGCTTCTGGCCCTGCTGCTAGGCCACTTCCTGTGACACCTTCTGTGGTGCCTCCTGTCATGCCTGTGGTTCCTGAACAGCAACGTGCGTCTGCATCAATGCCTTCTATATCATAGTCTGCTTCGCCTCCTGATAGGCTAGAGTAGATGATGCTGTTGATGTAGCAACAGCAGATACAGCAGCAGCAACAGCAACAGTTATTGTCCTCCATGGCTGGCATTTTTGCTCAGTTGATGGCGGTGACTCCACCTGCCTCACCTCTACACCTGTTGGGCATGCTAGTGCGAGCAGTTCTTTCGAGCGATTTCACCGCTTGAGGCCGCATACATTTTCAGGTACTCACAGACCTGAGGAGGCTGAGTGTTAGATAGATCGCACCTCGAAGATTCTTAGACCGTTGCAGTGTTTCGAGGCGGAGCAGGTTGAGCTGGCCACCTTCATGTTTGAGAAGGAGGCTAGCCTATGGTGGGACAGTATTCTCCGCACTGTGGCGGAGGGATTTGAGTGGACGTGGGCTGCGTTTGAGGCACGCTTCCATGAGAAGTATTTCCTGGTTACTTATCGACATGAGAAGGAGAGTGAGTTCCTTCACCTTCACCAGGGAGGCATGTCAGTGACGGAGTATGAAAACAGGTTTACGGAGCTAGGGAGGTATGCTCCTTTGATTCTGGGTGATCAGCCGATGAGGATGCGGTATTTTTCTGAGGGCTTGTAGCCCGAGATTAGATCGAAGATGTGCTGTGCGAGCATTTCTTCTTATACAGTGCTGGTGAGTATGTCCTTACATGCAAAGCAAGACGGGGATAGGTCGGCCCGCACCCGAGCACCTATGGTTCTTAGACCGTGACCTGAGTTCGAGACTAGGCCTTTCCTCGCTAAGAGGACTCGGTTAGAGTCACCGCAGGGGTCTTCTGCATCTCCTGCCTATTTGAGGCATCTTGATGTGAGCTGCGGCTACTGTAGGAAGCCTGGCCACACCGAGATCTCAAGTTTTTTCAGGATGCGAGACAGTGAGTTCTCGCCGCCTCAGCGGATTGGTCGTTCGATGCCTCAGACCATTTCACCACCACCCCTTCGATCTGCACCAGCTCATCCATCCTTTAGACCTCCAGCACCTCATTTTAGGCCGCTACAAAGGCCTATGGTACCACAGCCGAACCATCCTTAGCAGGCTCGGGTACATGCACTGACAGTTGAGCCATCCGAGACAGAAACCGCACCACCTTTGGCCTTTGAGGTCACAGTCCATATTGGAGGTATTCCTATATTTTTGTTGGTGGATACGGGATCCACAGTCTCAATCATATCTTCTTCAATAGTCAAGCGCCTTGGTTTACAGACTACTTGGATGGTTGGGGTGCGAGTTATTTCAGCACACGGGACCTTTACTGATGCATCTACGATGTGTGAGGGTTGTTTGCTAGATCTAGGGAACAGGATGATGACCATTGATCTTATCTTCGTCTCCGCTCTCTATCATTTTGACGTCATCCTTGGCATGGATTGACTAACTGTAGGGAGGGCTGAGATTGACTGCAAGACCCGCTTAGTGATAGTTTACGAGCCGGAGGGCACGTCCTTTACATTTCCAGTGCAGGTCAGTCACCCCTCTTGAGTGCTTTGTTATGCTTCCTTATTAAGGAATGCTGATGTTCCGACACTTGAAAGCACGCTAGTAGTCCATGATTATGAAGATGTGTTCAGAAAGATACCTGGGTTGCCACTCCAGCACGAGATCGATTTTACTATCGACTTGGTACCCGGTTCGACGCCCATCTCATTGCCGACGTATTGCATGGCCCCGTGTGAGATGGAGGAGTTAAGGAAACAGATCGATGATTTGTTAGAGGTTGGCTTCATACGACTGAGTGTGTCTCCTTCGGGAGCACCTGTGTTGTTCGTGATGAAGAAAGATGACTCATTGCGGTTATGTATTGATTACCATAGGCTGAATCAGATAACGGTAAAGAACAAGTACCCTTTGACCAGGATAGATGACCTATTTGATCAACTGAGAGGAGCGCAGTACTTCTCGAAGATTGTAACGCCCGTGAAAAATCCGTACTTGGAATCGAGTACCGATTTGACCCGAAATCGCGTATAAATATTTTCCATGGAAATTAAACGTAAGTTAGCTAGCGCAACGCTAGAGTAGCTGGGAAATAGTCCCTGATCACTTTAAATACGTTCTACAAGACCCAAATCGAGTAGAACCAATGACTCTAGAATACTCTATAACCTCGGATCAAACTCTAAGCGGGTTTGTCCTCTGAACCACATTGAATTTTTATATTGGATTTAGACCGCGCGTCGAAGGTCCGATACATCCTATCTTAGACCGTTAGAGCCGCCCAGCTGGACTTGACAATCATCTCGAAAATCAAGTCAAACCGATAATCACAGAGTATTTCGTTGAACCCGGACTGAAGCGACCGCGAATAGGGACGAATTTGGAATTTCAAATTCAAATCTGGCACACGACTTGACGCGTCAGTATTAAGCGTTCTGACCGTCAGAATTCATCCAGATTACACCCTCGGATCAGGAAAAATTTCTATTTATTATCATGAGACTTTCAGCCCTGATCTATGTGCGGTAACCGCTGAACTGAAACTGGTCCGCTACGTGCGATCTGCGAACCCTGCCAGACTGAAAACTTAATACGAGGTACATCTGGTACCCATGAGCTTAAGTCTGATCGCAATCGACAAGGGGACCACCAGAAATCAGTTTTTGGACCGAAACAGCCCCGAAATGGATAGACATTAAGTAAACTTCGTCCCGGAGCCTATTTTCGGCGTTTCCAAGCTTATAAAAGGGGTTGAAACCCTCATTCCTTCGTTGCATCCGAATTTCACAAACCCTAGAAAAGAGAGAGAGTTTGAGAGAAAGGGAAGAGGAGATTTTTCCCGCATCCGAGCCCCTGACAGTGCTGCTTCAACACATCATTCCAATCACCTGGCTGGTGATTTTTCCACTTTTTCAGGTATAGAAAAACCCCAAAAACTTGCTGATTTAGGGTTTACGTAGATTCTGAGCATGGTAGCTAACGTAATCCATGAATCAAGTTCTCTTACAGCCGTAGACGAAGCGTACACGCTCCGTTCAAAATCCCGCGACCGTAAGAGACTAGGTGAGGATTTTAGACGCTTTGATTGACGGTTTACAACGCTTTCAATGTCGTTTAATAGTAGATTATCGACGGCATCGCCGTTTGACATGTACAACATGCTCTCCGTTTCCTGTTTCGTAAATTAACGAAGAATACGAGATTTAGGGCATTTTAGTCATATGTAGGAAGTACGGTCTACATGCATATTTTGCTGACGTGATTGACATGGTTTGTCGCCATATTAGTGAGTTAGGAATGCTTGCATAATCAGTTTGGCAAAGAGATTCGCCAAGTTGCGCACTTTGGGTCGACATACTATATGTGGACTTAAGTGTGTAGTGTATGTGTTTGTATAAATGCTTGTATTAGTATGTATTGTATTGAATGATGTTATGTAGTAGTTTGAGATTGATTTCATGATTTAAATGCTGACCTAAATGATTTCCTACATGTTGACCTTATGCATGATTGTATTACATGCATAGGAAGTATGCCTTGAAGATTTGCTTAAGTTGAATATGCATGGAAAGTATGCCTTGAAGATTTGCTTAAGTTGAATGTTATAACATGTGCTAACATGCTCACATGATGTGTTTCAATTCCAATACCTTTGTATATAGCGTTAAGGTAATTCCATAGATGTGTGGGACTTGACTTAGTCCAGGCAGTCGGTAACCGAGCGAATTCGTGGCTGACTGGTCATAGCCACGAACGACGCGTCGATGAACGTGATTCGTGTTGAGAGTTGGCGGCAGTGGTTAGGCCACGCGAAGTGTTTTACGCACTTCATGTCGTTCAACCTGAGATGCGATCGCGCTAGTCGAGCCCGTCAAGTAACCCGACTGGCCGATGTTTGTTCACCTTGTATGTATCATAACTGCTTGAACCTAGGGTACTGAACTTACCATTGTAAACCCTGTTAACCATGGTACCTTGATCCACGAAGACTCATGAGCCGGGCATGGTGGTATGGGACACCGTGGTCGAGCCGTCGGCCTACGCTGGGGCCACAAACCTCCCCGTAGTGACCAGTGAGCACCTTGACTCGTGAGCAGATTATGGTGGTATGGGACACTATATTCTAGCTGTCGGCCTACACTGATCAGGCGACGAGCCCTTTGTAGTGACCGCGAGCGTATTCTGAGTCCACGGGAGGCGACGACCCTTCCGTGCAGTAGAGTACAGTAGGCCTGTATTGATAAGGTGATGGGGGAGCGGTGCAACGAGTGCGAGCAACAGCCCTGGCAGCCCTTGCAGTGACCTACGAAATGTACATCGTATGAGATTACTAGGAGTGACGACCCTAGACAGGATCCGTGTTGGGATTGATACAAGGGAAGTACCTTAGTTTCCCAATCCTGCTGTTTGAATGGACTAATAACAACTTGGTAATCATATCACCATAGCATTGCATGTGCCTGGAAGATGTGGAGCACTCTAGGGAGTGTGGCATGCCGCGGTCGTAAGATGTTGCCGCATGAGGGTGATCGTCGGTGAGGGCATACATCACGTCATATCATCTTGCATTAACAACAGTATTAGGATTGTCTGATTTACTGCTTTACTATTATCGCGTGATTGAATTGTGAACATGCTAATCTTTGCTCTATGATTCCACTGAGTTGATCACTCATTCCCACGTTACGGGATGGTGTTTACAACACCCACCAGACCCTGTTGTAGTTACAGGTGAGGACGAGATCCAGGAGGTAGAGCCGGAGATTGACGAGGACCAGGATGAGTTCTCGTATATGCAGTATCACGACGGCTTCCCGTAGGTGACCTGGATCGAGGGGACTTCAGTGGGACTATTTTGAACTTTATTCTTTTGTTTATTTACATGTATATGAGACTCAGAGATGTAGTCATACTTTGGAGACAGATGAGATTACCTTATTCTTTCCATACAGTGATATATATATTGTTTAGTCTTCCGCTTGCTTTTATCATTGGATCTGAAGTATGAATTACAGTTTTGGTATACTTTTACTCATGTGAATGCTTTAAATCAGACAACATTGAATCATAACTATTTTTGTTGCATAAGTGACGGTCTGGAACTCGGGAGTTGAGTTTATACACGACCCCCGATTTTCAGGGTGTTACAAAGATTGACCTACAGTCAGAGTATCACCAGCTGCCGTGTAACATCCTGAAAATTCGGGGTCGGGTAGAAACCCAACTCCCGAGTTCCAGAACGTCACTTATGCAACATAGATAATGATAAATGCATGTTGTCTATAGAATGACATTAAACAAGATTGAGACTAAGCCAAAACAACATATCATATTTCAAAGACAGTTAAATTAGCAAGCGGAAGACTGTGATAGATACATAAAATATATAATTATTGTAAGTCTCCAGAGTGTGAACATGTTACCAGGCTAATTAAATACATGTATACTCCAAAAATGGAAAGAAAAGAATATACATGAGTACCCCAAAAATATAAAATGACAAGTGTCAAGGCGTCTAATCAACCTCCCTGTAATCCCGTCGATAAGAACACGGAGGAGAAGTCATCCTCATCATCATATAAGTCCGGGTCCGCCTCACAAGCAGCGCCATCATCTGCAACTACAACCGGGTATGGTGGGTGTCCGAAAACACCGTCCCATAACGTGGGAGTGAGTGATCAACTCAGTGGAATAATAAAGCAAAGATTAGCATGTTTTCAAATTAATCACGTGATAATAGTAAAGCAGACAATCAAACATTCCTATATACTGTTATTAATGTAAGCATGAGATGACATGATGGATGCCCTCACTGACATATTCCCTCATGCGGCACCATCTTACACCCGCGGCATGCTTTCTTCCCGCAGTGCTTCACATCTTTCAGGCACATGCAATGCGATATGAGTAATGATTACTGGGTTGTTATTAGTCCTTTTCATACAGGAGGATTGGAAAACTAAGGTACCTTCCTTATATCAATCCTTACACAGATCCTGTCTAGGGTCGTCACTCCTAGTAATCTCATACGATGTTATATTTATAGGTCGCTGCAAGGGCTGCTAGGGCTGTTGCACGCACTCGTTGCTCCTCTCCCCCATCACCTTATCAATACAGGCCTATTATATCCTTAAGACTACATCAGGACTTGTCGCCCCCATGCGGTATCAGGATAAACTCAAGGTTACTACAAAGGGCTCGTCACCAATCAGTGTAGGCCGACAGCAAGAATATAATGTCCCATACCACCATAATCTGCTCAGAGTAGGGTGCTCACTGGTCACTGCGGGGAGGTTTGTGGCCCCAGCGTAGGCCGACAGCTCGACCACGGTGTCCCATACCACCATGCCCGGCTCATGAGTCTTTATGGATGAAGGTACCATGGTTAACAGGGTTTCCAATGGTAAGTTCAGTACCCTACGTTCAAGCAGTTATGACTCATACAGGGTGAACATACAATGGCCAGTCGAGTTATTTGACGGGCTCGACTAGTACGAGCGCATCTCAAGTCGAATGACATGAAGTGCATGAAACACTTCGTGTGGCCAATCACTACCACCAACTCAAAACACGACTCGCGTTCATCGACGCGTCCTTCGTGGCAAATAGAAGCTAACCACGAATTCAATCATTTACCGACTGCCTGGACTAACGTATAGCCCCAAACACTTGAATATCAACATCAGTAATCATATGAGAGTAGCAGAAATGAAATACAACAATGTAAGCATGTTGACACATGTTAAAACATACAACTTAAGCAAATCATCCAACACATGCATTTCATGTATATAATGAAATCAATACATATAGCCAACATGTAGGAAATCATATACAACATCATATGGATTGAGAATTCATTCTCAAAACTAATCTACAATACCATTTACTTAATACATACTAATACAAACATTTATACAAACACTTAGTCTACACGCCTTAGTCTACATAGCGTATGTCGACCCAAAGTGCGCATTAGGGTGAATCTCTTCGCCAAAAAGATTATACACGCATACATAATATCATAACATGATGAATTTACATGTCAAGCATTTCAGAAAAATATGGATGTATGCAGTATTTCCTATAAATGCCTAAAATACCCTAAATCTCATATTTACCATACGTTTACGAAACGAAAAACGGACAACATGTTGTACATGTCAAACGGCGTTGCCGTCGATAATCTACTATTAAATGACATTGAAAGCTTTAAAATCAGTCAATCAAAGCGTCTAAAATCCTCACATTAAACCAGAAATTATGAAATGGAGTTGATTCAGACGATAAGTCTTCGTCAACGGCGGGTACGGTACCTATGGCATGAAACAGGTTAGCTATACCAACACTACAACTATTCTAAGCTTCAAATCAGGTTAGGATTAGGATTTCTTATCTAAGAATGGACTTGAAAATATTGGAATGGCGGTGCAGAAGTGGCGGGTATGGAACATTGAGCAGCAGGGAAGAATCCCGGAAAGAGAGCTCCAAAATCTCCCTCCCTTTCTCTTTCTTTCTCCCTCTCTTTTCTTTTTTCTCTCTCCAAATTCGTATGGAATGAAAAAGTAAAGGTTTAAGCCCTATTTATAAGTCCAAAAGTGACAGAAATAGACTTGGGGCCAAAGTATACTTATTTTATGTCTAAATACGGACTGTTCTATCTCAACGGAGCATTTCTGGAGGTCCCCTGGCTGAACGCGGTTGGACTTAAGCTCATGGATACTGGATCCTGCTCACGTCAAGTTTTCAGTCTGGTAGTGTTCCCAGATCGCACGTGGCGGACTAGTTTTAGTTCAACGGCTATCGGTACTCGATCAGGGCCATAAGTGCGTTGACATGTAAGGGCTACCTATCCTGATCTGAGGGTAGAATTTGATCGAATTCTGACGGTCAGAACGCTTAGAAAATGTCGTGCAAGCGACACGTGCCAGATTTCATAAATTTTATTAATTTCTAACATTTCTCACACTCTTCACTCTGGACTCAAGGAAATCGTCATGGGATATCATTTGGACTTAATTTTCTAGGTGATTGTCAAGTCCAACTAGGCGGTCAGGATTGTCTAAGTTTGGGGTAATCGGACTTCCGACGTGTGGTCCAGAGCCGATATAAAGTTTCAAGGTGCCCCCGAGAGCAATTGGGAATAGAGTTTGATCCTAGGTTTTACGGTATTGTAGCGTCACCTATCCTATATGTTTTGACTCTAGCAGATCATATTGAAAGTGATTGGTGAGAATTTCATAGGTCATCTAGTGCAGCGCTAGTTAATTCTCATTGGATTTCTAAAGGAAGTAGTCTTTATTGATTTTTATTTGAGATGAGATTTGAAGGGTGGAGTGAGGGTGTTTGAAAATGGAAGAAGGAAGAGTTTGGAGGGGTGGTTTTTGCCAAAAATCAGACGTTTTGGTGAGAAAGGAGAGCTTGGAGGGTCACTTTGTGAAGGAAGTACCTGATCGGAGAGGTTTTAAGGGATGACCCACACCTAGGGGAGGTGCCCTAGCCATTTAAGGGCATCGACCCGAAGATTAGCCCGAGTGAGGCCCACCGTACGGCGAGCCCTCGCCGAACCGGCGAGGTCCTCACCGGTCAAACTGCAAACCGGTGATGCCAGCCATATGGGCTGGGTTCCGACTGCCCTAGGGACCCCAAATATATGTGGGACCCACCCTGGTTCATTGTATTTGGGCTTGTATAGGCCCAAGACTCTATTTGGAGAGTTTTAGGGCCATTTTGTAAATCAGAATGAGTTTATACATCATGTGACATATGATTTTGGGGTAGGAGAGGCTAATCCATCCAACTAATCCATCTATTTTGTTAGATTCCAAAAGGTTAATGGTCGAAACCCATTTTACCCATTTATTTACTATTCACAGTAATTTTTAATTTCGGTATTGTTCTTCATCATTAATACCCTAGGATTGGTGTTCTTTAGTATTTAAACTTGAGGAGTTATGTCTAAAATGAAAGTACTTGGAGAATTTTGAAGAATGAGGTGGTGAAAGGTGAGTTTTGAAGGAAATGGGTTGAAGAGTGATTTCTTTGGCTTTGGGATTGAGTTCTAAAAGTGATAAGGTTGACCCATTGCCTAAGGACGTCTAATCCTAGGTTGGCAAAAATTCGGGGTGTTACATGCCCTCAGGGATGAGGACGTACAGAAGATGACTTTTAGGACTAGCTTTGGCCATTATGAGTTTCTCGTGATGTCCTTCGGTCTTACAAACGCACCAGCCGTGTTTATAGACCTGATGAACTGAGTATTCGGCCGTTCCTCTATCGATTCATCATCGTGTTTATAAACGACATTTTGATATACTCCAGGAGTTGAGAGGAGCATAAGAACACTTGCGATCGGTCCTGGATACTTTGAGACAGCACCAGTTGTTCACACAGTACAAGAAGTGTGACTTTTGGAAGGAGGAAGTCAAGTTCCTGGGACATGTGGTGTCCAAGGATGGGATTGCGGTGGACCTTGCTAAGGTACCCGCTGTGCAGGACTAGAAGCAGCCTGGTTTGGTTACCGAGGTGAGGAATTTTCTGGGACTTGCTGGCTACTATCAATGATTCATTCGGGACTTCTCCAAGATAGCCAGACCCTTGTCTCAGTTGACACGGAAGGACCTAAAGTTCTCCTGGAATGAGAAGGCGGAAACAGCTTTTCAAGAGCTGAAAAACAGGCTGACTTCTGCCGCTGTGCTAGTATTGTCAGAGCAAGGGGTTAGATATACGATCTATACGGACACGTCTCACGTTGGTTTAGGTTGTGTCCTTATGCAAAAGGACAAGGTGATTGCATATGCCTCGAGACAATTAAGGAAGCACGAGGAGAATTACTCTACACACGACTTAGAGTTGGCAGCTGTCATTTTCGCATTGAAGCTCTGGAGACACTACCTCTATGGAGAGGAGTTTGAGCTCTTTTATGACCACAAGAGCCTCCAGTATATATTCACGCAGTGAGACCTGAATATGAGGCAGCGACGATGGATAGAGACCTTGAAGGACTTTAAGTTCAAGGTTTCCTACCATCCAGGCAAGGCGAACCTTATAGATAACGCGTTGAGCAGCAAGAAGGTGATAGAGTTTGCAGCTCCACTGATGGTTGCTGAGTGGAACATGGTTGAGTTTTTGTGAGACTTCAAGCAGAAGCTCACTGTGGAGGAGCCATTCGAGGTTATCGCACACGTTCAGGTGCGACCTCTTATCGATGACAGGGTCATCGCGGCGCAGAGGGACGATGAGTGTCTGACTGAGCTTCGAAAGTAGGCCAGTGATGATGCAGATGCCGAGTAGTGAGTTGGAATGGATGGGGACTTACGTTATCGTGGCCGCCTATGCGTCCCAGATGTCCCCGACTTGAGATGAGAGATTCTCGAGGCTGCGCACAGTTCTAGACTTACGATGCATCTGGGCAGTACGAAGATGTATTGTGACATGAAGAGGACGTATTGGTGGGATGACATGAAGGCCCACGTCGCAGATTATGTGTCCCATTGTCTCACTTGCCAACAGGTGAAGGCAGAGCATCACTGATCCCCTGGTCTCCTTCAGCCTATGCCTATAGCTGAGTGGAAGTGGGACTTTATTTCTATGGATTTCATCTCGGGACTGCCGAAGAAGAGAAAGGGACATGATTCTATCTGGGTGATCGTCGACCGCTTGACGAAGTTGGCGCACTTTCTTCTGATCAGAGTTACGAACTGTGCAGACGAGTTGGCTAGATTGTACATCAGGGAGATTGTTCATCTGCATGGAGTTCCCTTGGAGATCGTGTCGGATAGAGACATGCGGTTTACTTCTATTTTTTGGACTCGCATCCAGGAAGCGATCGGTGTGAAGTTGAAGTTCAGTACTGCATTCCACCCACAGACCAACGGACAGACAGAGCGAGTGAACCAGATTTTGGAGGACATGCTGCGGGCTTACGTGTTAAATTTCAAGGACAGTTGGGATCATTGTCTTCCATATGCGGAGTTCACGTATAACAACAGGTTTTAGGTGAGTATCAATATGACACCTTATGAGGCCTTGTATGGGCGTCCTTGTCGAGCACCGCATTGCTGGGCTGAAGTTGGCGAGCAAAATTTGATTGGTCCTGAGTTAGTACAAGTGACCTCAGAGAAGATTGACATCATCAGGCATCGACTTCTTACAGCGCAGAGCAGGCAGAAGAGTTATGCCGATATGAGGCGACGACCGCTGGAGTTCACGGTTGGAGATCACGTATTTTTAAGAGTTTCTCCTATGAAGGGAGTTCTTCAGTTCGGGAAGAAGGGGAAGCTCACACCGTGATTCATTAGCCCATTCCAGATACTCGATCGTGTGGGTGCAGTAGCATACCATCTAGCTTTGCCTACACCTCTCGCGAGCGTACACAATGTATTTCATGTTTCTATGCTGAAGAAATACGTTCCTGATCCTTCCCATATCATCAGATGGGAGCAGGTGCAGTTAGGTGAGGATGTTACATATATACTACGATCGACGCGTATATTAGACAGGAAGGAACAAGTGTTGCGTAGTAAGGTCATCCCCCTTGTAAAGGTATTTTGGACGCATCATACTGAAGAAGAGACTACCAGGGATACAGAAGCCGAGATCAGAAAGAACTACCCATAGCTTCTCGAGGAGTATGAGAAGGTATGAATTTCAAGGATGAAATTTTTTTTAGGGGGGTAGATTGTAACGACTCAAGAAAATTTCGTACCAAGACCCGAGTACCACCTTGATCGGAAATCACTTAGGATTACTTCTCTTAGAAATTAAATATAAGTTAACTAGCGCTAAGTTAGACTGGATATGAAATTAGTACTTTTCGCTTTAAATACGTTCTGCAAGACTTAAAACTTGTGGAATCGTTAACGCTATAATACCCTGAAATCTAGGATCCAACTCTAAACCCAGTTGTTCCCCGGAATGCTTAGTAACTTTGTATTGGATCTAGACCGCACGTCAAAAGTCTGATATCTATAATCTTAGACCATTATGACCGCTTAGTTGGACTTGACCATCATTTCAAAAATCAAGCCCAAACGATGTCCTGAGACCATTCTATTGAGTCTGGAGTGAAGAGAGTGAGAAAAGGAAGATATTTAGAAAATTAATTACATTTTTAAGTAATCTGGCACGTGTCACTTGCGCGACATTTCTAAGCGTTCTGGCCGTTAGATTTCGACCAAATTTCACCCTCGGATCAGGAAAGTTGGCCCTTACATGTCCAAGTACTTGTGGCCTTGATCGAAGTTCGGTGACTGTTGAATTGAAGCTGGTCTGCCACAAACAATCTAGAAATCCGATCGACTGAAAACTTAACTTACTAAAGATCCGATGCTAGTGAGCTTAAGTCCGACCACATTTGATGAGAGGACCTCCAGAAGTACTCCGTTGGATCAGAAAGATTTCAATTTGGTTATAACCTAAGTATACCTTGACCTTAAGTCCATTTTCTCCATGTTTAGGCTTATAAAAAGGCCTTAAATCCTTAGTTCCATACCCCATACAAATTTCCAAACCCTAACTTCCCAAGAGAGAGAAAAGAGAGAGAAAGTACGGGAGAATCTGTTGAATCTCCATAGGATTCTTCCTAGTCCACCTACACATCGAAGCTGCATATCTAAATGTTCTTCCGATGATTCTGATTCCGTTCTTGGGTAAGTCAAGCTAACCCTAACCTGTTTTGAAGCTTAGACTAGTTGTAGTGAAGTTGTAGCTAACCTGTTTCATGCCATAGGTAGCGTATCCGCCGTTGACGAAGACACATCGTGTGAATTATATCGAATACGCATTTTCTGGTTTAAGGTGTGGACTATATACGCTTAGGTTATGGTTTTCAACACTTTCAATGTTAGAAAATGATTTATTCATGTTGTGATTGCCATTACACATGCCAAATGTGCTATCCATTTTATTTTTCACATACGTATACTTTATATTGTAAATACCGTATTTCATGTATATGTTGGAATACATGTATGTGTATGGAATCTGTTGATTTGCTTGCCATGATTAATTATCGTTGTTATATGCCTGATATATATATGGCAACTCCTTGGCGAAAGGACTTGCCCTAATATGCAATAGAGACGACGTACGTAATGTATGTTGAATAGTGTAACCCAAGTGTTTGAATAAATGCCTAAGTGAATTAGTAGTTAGTAAAGTGTGATTGCTAAGGTGGTTGAGATGTGGATCTCCATCATAATACTAGAGTGAATGATTTCCTCCATGAATCATGTGACTTAGATTTTTCATGTTAAATAAGTGTATGATTTTCTCCATGGATTATGTATTTAGTTGAATCATGTTAAATGAGTGTATGATTTCCTGCATGTACTGTGTTTACATTCAAGTTATACTTCATGATTGTTCATATGAATGCAGGATATAAACCATATGCTAGTTATTAGATTTGTATGTGAATGGGGTTGTACTATAGTCCAGGTAATTGAAAATCATTCTGTAAATAGTGGTTGAGGTTGTTTTCGTCACACAGGATAAGTTTAACGAATCCGAGTCGTGCTTGGGGTGTTCGGCAGTGGTTAAGCCACATGGAGTGCTTATGCATTCCATGTCGTTCAACTCAACGTGCGCTTGGCCTAGTTGAGCTTATCAACTAACCCGATTGACCTATGTTTGTTCACCATATTTAGTCATCACTATTTAAATCTAAGGCACTGAGCTTACCAGTGAAACTCCCGTTAACCATGGTACCATGATCCCCTAAGACTCATGAGCCGGACATGGTGGTATGGGACACCGTGGTCAAGTTGTCTGCCTACACTGGAGCCACAAACCTCCCCATAGTGACCAGTGAGCACCCTACTCTTAGCAGATTATGGTGGTATGGGACACTATATTCTTACTGTCGGCCTACACTGATTGGTGACGAGCCCTCTATAGTGACCTTGAGTTTATCCTGACACTGCATAGGGGCGACGAGTCCTGCTGTAGTCTTGAGGATATAAGTAGGCCTGTATTGATAAGGTGATGGGGGAGTGGTGTAACGATTGCGCGCAACAGCCCTGACAGCCCTTGCATCGACCTAGAACCGTAACATCATATGAGATTCCCTAGGACTGATGACCCTATAATAGATCAACGTTGGGAAATGATACAAGGGAGGTGTCTTAGCTTCCCAATTTTGCTGTATGAAAAGGACTAATAAGAACTTGGTAAGCATATTCATAACACCGCATTACATGTGCTAACGGGGTTGGTGATAGAGCACTGAGGAAGTGATTCATGCTGTAATCGTTAGATGATGTCGCAGAGGGGATTGTGGTGAGGGCATGCATCATTCTTCATATCATCCTTGCATTAACAAGAGTACCTAGGACCTGTGTGAATGTACTTCCTTATCATTACTGCTTGATTGGATTGATAACATGTAAACCTCTGCTATATAGTACCACTGAGTTGATCACTCACTCCCACGTTCTGGGATGGTGTTTAAACACCAACCAGACCTTGACTTAGTTGTAGGAGATGGCGATGCTTACGAGGTGGAGCCAGACTTCGACGAGGACGAGGAGGCGTTCTCATATTTGCAGTTCTTAGGCGAGTTCATGTGAGCCTTGTCCTGACCAGCGGTGATTTTCTGGGATATGTACTTGATGATTTTTGCATAGTTGATACATGTATTTTTGAGACATAGATGTATATATTTCCTTAGGCAGAGCACGCATCATTTGGGGATTTATTTTGAATTATATATGTATTTAAGTCTTCCGCTTGCATTTCCTCAATATCCCTGAATTATGTCTGCTAATCTGGCTTGATCTATTTCATGTTTTATGCATTAATACAGACAACATACAATCATCATCAAATATGTTGCATAAGTGATATTTTGGAACTTGGGAGCTGAGTTATGCTCGACCCCCGAATTTCAGGGCATTACACTAGTTCAGTTCAGGTTAAGTCTTGTCCAGTCAAAATATGGTCAGTCAAAAGTACACTAGCACTACTGCTTAAAAAGAAATAAATTAAGTTTAGCAGATATGCTCAAATATGCAATTGCCTGATGAAAATTTTAAATATTGATTAGACAACATGCAAAAATGCGTTTCTCTTGAATCAGGTTCTAATTACATCAACAGTAAATGCCTTCAAGATATTGGTGATTATCTACTCAAAAGCTCAAGTTTCCAAGGTCAATTAATATATTGACAAGAACTGTGAGGTCTTTCCGTCTCTCGCCTTCTTAATGAATAGAGACATAGTATTGCACAAGATTCTCAAAAAGGGGGCAGAGAATAAACTAGTGAAGAATTATCATTCTTTACCGGACAGTATAAGGATTCAGATATATTCTTTGGATTCGTTAAAGGAGCAGTAAAGATTATCATCCTTCACCAGTATTAACAAGATTCACTTCGAAAATATTATCTTCTGAAGAAATCTTTATGTGACATTGACCTGGAAAGGGGGCAGGATCAATGTCTTCAAAGTAATTTGTGCCTTGGTTGTTCTATAATCTCTTATGCATGGTGGAGTTATTCATATGTCGATGCCATAATTTCTCGCTATCCTAGTAATGATATCGTAAGACTTCATGTATCGGATCGAATGAAGACAAAGAACAAACGAAATCATCACCAGTAACTTCTAGATCCTTTGAAAAGTTATTAAATGAAAATTAAAAGAAGTGTTGTTATTTTTCAGAATCAGTGAAGATCAAAGGAAAATTTATGAAGAAAAGTCTTTAAAGAGATGCTAAAGAGCACAAGCTAGAGATGACTTATCTAGGAGTGCGATTTAACGAGCAAAGAATACAATGCGGAGCACGATGACAAGCGTAAAGATTGATTAAATCATATTGTGAATATCACAATCAACCTAAATAGAGAAGAAGCTTTCAATTTCTTTAAATTATCAATGCTTCATAAAACTAACTTGAGAAATTATAATGTCTTGAGATATTAATTTCGATAAAATTGACAGGAAATACTATCGTTTGAAAGCTTAAATTACGCAGATCATGAATAAAGGAAATAATAGAAAAAGTGTTGCGGTAGGAACAACATTAAAGAACAACCCTGGATACAAAGTTAAAGGGAAGAATTGCTGGAGTTGATCCAAAGGAAGAATCGCTGGAGCTGATTAAAGAGGCCGTTGCAGTGACCACTATGTTGAAAGATAGTTCTCTAATCAAATCACTCAAGGACAGTCGTCACAGCTGTTGCAGAAGTGTGCTTCAATGAAAAAGAGAATTTTATCCTCTCTAATGAAACATCTGCTCGACACTGCTGGCTGGGGGCATTCTGGCCCTTCGTTCGAGCGCCATCATTCAAGTCTTCTGGTCAAATGTAATCATTCAAGCCCTTCGTTCAAGCGCGAGCATTCTAGTTTTTCGCTTGAGTGCCATCATTCAAGTCTTTTATTCAAGTGTGATCATTCAAGTCTTCCGTTCGAACGCTATCATTCAAGCCTTCCGTTCAAACACGATCATCCAGTCTTCCGTTTGAGCGCAATCATTTCAGTCTTTTGGTTGAGCGCAATCGTTCAAGTATTCCATTCAAGTATGATCATCTAGTCTGCCATGCAAGCATGAACATCCAATCATCCTTCAGTTGCAGTTCATTCAAGTTTTTTGGGCAGAGGAAGATTTATCCTCCATTTGATTTCAAGAATCAATCAAAGAAGGATCGAGGGGGCATCTGTTAAGGGATAAAAAATATTTCATTGCATTGTTCAGAGAATTCCATGTCCGGGGTATTTTAGTAATTTTCATGTCTGGGGGTATTCTGGTAATTTTCATGTCCGGGGTATTTTAGTAATTTCCATGTTAGGGGTATTTTAGTAATTTCCATGTCCGGGGGTATTTTGGTAATTTTCATGTCTAGGGATATTTTGGTAATTTCCATGTCCGGGGGTATTTTGGTAATATTCCAGTTCTAAGGGTAGTTTGGGTATTTTGGTAATATTCCATCTCCAAGGTAGTTTAGGTATTTTGGTAATATTCCAGTTCCAAGGGTAGTTTGGGTATTTTGGTAATATTCCAGCTCCAGGGGTAGTTTAGGCATTTTGGTAAAAGGGATTAAAAAGGATAGTTTAGTAAAAAGGGTGCACATGTATCATTTTAAGGGAGAAAGGTTGTACACCACCATTTAAGGGGAAGCTTGGTGGTCGCCATGGTTTAATGAAAGAGAAAGTCCATGTGTGAAGGGATAGGTGGTGGTGATCACCACTCTGTAAGAGTGGTGGGCCTATAAATACCCCACTCCTATTCCATTTGAAGGATGGATCTGTTGGTGAGCCAGGAGGAGAGAGAGAAGCAAGGCGAAAGAAGTGAGAGAAGAAAGTCATTGTGCGGACCCACGCAACGAAAGTTTCTTGCGAGGTCCCGCGCAGCGGAAGTGGAAAAGGATGTTGCAACGTTTTTGAAGGAAGCTTGAAGAAAGGCTTTTGCGCCAGCCCGCGCAAAGGGAGTTGCTTGTGCGGTTATGCGCAACCCTTGGAGCAAAAAGCTCCTTGCGCCAAGTGGCGGAAGCTCTGTCGGAATGTCAATTCCATTATGCGGTTCTGCGCAACCATTTGTGTTAAATGATATTTGTTTAGTTTAGCCACTTGCGATGGTATTTCGAAAGATCCGATCCCTTCATTAGCATGAGAAGATAATGTTAGGCCATTGTCCAAAGGATGGGGAAGATCTGAGCTCCGAATGGGCCACAATACATGTGATAAGTGGACAAACCTCAATGGTTAAGTAGCATTGAAATCACTGTATTGAAATCACGTAAAAGTTACGTGACTTGCAAAGTATTGAGTGTGGTCCATTGTGATGTTTGGTAAGTAATCCACTCCGTTCACCGTCTTCTTCCTACTATGTTAGGACATGGGGTAGAAGATGAGCGAGTCTTGTAAATCAGGTGGGCCGTATGATCTAAATAAGTGGAAACTAACATTCACCGTGAAATCTACTTGTGGAATAGTAGCATGCATGGTTCAAGCCTTATTTATAGATTTGCCATTAATTCCTCAATTACCTTCCGGTGTCAGTTATGCTAGCGTCCATCGTCCAAATACCTTAAAATTTGGCAGGTATCTACCGTTTTTCGTGCTCTTTCCATCAGTTTAGTTTGGGTCCTGATCTCCCAAGGATGTGCAATATGCTTTCTTAATGGTTATTATCTGTTCTTGCCCATCGGGTCACTTATACACTGATCCAGGAGTTAAAATTTGACGTGTACGGCTAATTTGTGGTTATAGGGCTGTACATAAAGTTGAGAGTTGAACGGACGGTGGAAACCCCATGATCTTACATTCTGGAGGACTTTTTAGGTCCGTTTAATAAGATCGGCCTGATTTCTTCACGTCTTGGCCACACTTCAACGGGCTTTTCCATGTTTCAAAGAAGAATGATCGAAAGGATGCTCCATATTTCAAGGAAAGATGATTGGAATGATGCTCAGAACCGATCTTAGCGATCAGATCAAGGGCTTCAAGCCACACAATCCCCATCTCATTGAAGACTGGTTGATCAATTCAACAATTCCTCCTAAGTACTAGGAGATGACTGAAGCAGGCGTCGAAATGCCGCCGAAATTTCTATCTGATTATCTTTTCTTTCTTTCATTACATTGCATTAATTGTACTTTATTTTCAGAATTAAGGGAATTAGAGGATATACATGAAATCAGAGAAATGTGATGAATGTTCTCTCAACAAGTTCTTTGTTATCATTGAATAAATCCCCCAAATCAAATGCTTTTATTTCTTGTTCGAAACAGCATGGTTAGCCAACCTGTTATTAGTCCAATTACAACTCGCCAATTTAAATAAGCTCAAAGGTCACTACAAGGGCTAGTTGCAAGCGTAGGCCGACAGCTCGGGCATAGGTCCCATACTACCATCCCCGGCTCATGAGGTTACCATCTTAGGCTGTTTAATGGAAACCCGTCGACTCGTGGCCAATCATATTACAATATATGGGGCTTACCACCGCAGGGTTGTATAGAATAAAAGGTCGAACCCATCTAGGGTAAGTACCAAAGCAAAACCACGTAGGGTGAATATCAAAACTAAGCCACATAGGGTGATTAGTAAAACTAAGCCACGTAGGGCTAATATCGAAACCATGCGATAAGAAACCATCCTTAAAACCATTGGACACAACAGCCCTAGATGGTAAGCCCACACCATTGATCAATTTAAACTACTACTCAATAACCACTAAGCCGAAGGTCCATTACAATCACAACTAGTCGGGTTATATACCAAGTATGGGTGTACATTTAGAGGTGGGGGTTTTCCACTGATGTACCAGTTTAAGTTTTTTAAGCAATCCACAAATAATCTACAAGCATGACATAATATGCAGGATAAATATTAAGCATGAAACCTAGCAATTTAATTCCAACAATTACACATGTGATTTTAAGATGGGGATATCAACTATCAATTTAAATTAAAATAAATCCATACTTAAGCTAATGGGAAAATGGAAAGCTCAAGGGGAAGAAATCATCACTTCATGATCGAATTGCCACTAATGTTGCTAGGGAATGCATGTGCCCTTAAAGTTGAACCCTACAACAAACCATGAACTTATACCATTAGATCCAAGTTCTATGTACTACCTAGGTTTAAGGTCATAGCCTATGGCTTGAATTATTTATTTTTAGGGTTTTGATGTAGATTTAGAATTTTCTTTCTAGGGTTTAGTCCTACACTTAGATTCTAGGTTTTGACCATGGAATTTGGACTCTAATTTGTGTGGCCATTAATGATAATGTTAATGAGAATAATAAATGAGTAAAATTAATAAATAAATTATTTATTAATTTTTTGAAATATTACAACGGCCACTATTATATTAAATTATCTAACAACCCATGAATAATGATACTAATAGTGACTCATAATAGCAATAACAATAGTAAAATGAACCTTTAGTGATATCGTAGAGAATTAACTCATTAATTTATACGATTAGGATCATAACCTATGGTTTAGGTTACTTAGATTCAGGGTTTTATCCACTAATCTAATTTTAGACTTTGGTTTAGAGTTTGAAATCTAACTTGTACAATTAATTCATATTAATTTTAGAATGAAGTAAATGTAAATAATAATTGCCTATTAATACTATCAATGCTAATCTTATTGTTAATGACCTACAATGACAAAATAGGTATAGCATGATAAATGTTAATATCTAATACTAACAAAATTAACCTACCAATGGTTAACCATGTTTAATAATCGTAATAATTATAACAACATTAACGATGATAATAAATACTAAGATCTACTATTTGACAATTACAACATTTGATTATAATAGTTAGTTATAACATAAATAACATACCAATGTTCTAATTAAAATTCCAATGCAATGTTTTGGAGAAAATGCACCTACAGTTGATTCGACCTGAATCAACTCAGTTCGACATCCGAGTTGACTCGGCTCAACTCTCTCAATCTCACCATCTCCTTCTTTCTTTTCTTTCTTTTCCTTTCTTCTCCTTCTCCTTTCATCCCTCCTCTACTTCACTTTCCTATTGGATTGCCTAGCAATGAGCCTGGACAGACCAACCTAATTCGACTCAGCTGGATCCGATTTCGGCCGAGTCAACTCAAGAGCCATGGCTTCTATCTCTCTCTACTCTTCTCTTCATTTTCTTCCTCTCCTCTATCTCCTTCCTTTCATTTCTCTCTTTCCTTCCTATTTTCTTTCTTTTCTTCCTTTTTCATTAGCATCGACAAGCTCGAGACTTAACTTGACCGAGTCTGAGCGAGTTAGCGACTTGGTTCAGGTTGAACCAGTGCGGTAATGCACTTTCTCTCTCACTATTTTTCTGCTTCTATCCCTTTCCTTCTCCTCCTTTTCCTCAGACCCATCCAACAAGGCCGCTGGGCTAGACCTCGACCCGATTCATGCCTTAAGTTGAGTCTATTCGTCTTGGCAGCTTAGTGTGGCATGACCCCCATCCAAACTCACGCTCTCTCTTTCTTCTCTTTTTCCTTCATGTTTTCCTCTGTTGGATGGTGGTTATATGGGCTACCCATTAACAGTTCCAGATCTAGAATCCGGAGTCTCACAAGCACCAGTAGTGATGCAGGTTCGACGTGGAAGACGGTCGAGCTTCAATGGAAGGTTCACACCAGAGTCACATTTCTTCGATCCATCTCTTCTGGGCAGACCAGAGGAACCCCATGGAGTTTCTTAATGCGTTGAAACAAAGGTTGGAGGTGGTTAGGTTGGTGGGTTCGACGTTGGGTGGAATGACCATTTTTCTCTTTCTTTCTTCAGCTTGGCTACAAGGAAACGAACGCTCATTATTTATATTCTCTTCTCTTGAAGCCCTAAACTTCTTGAGACTGTCGGATGGATAACAAGAGATCCAGATCGTTTGGTCGAGTTCCTAGATCACACGTGGTGGTCGAGTTTCAGTTCAGTGATCACGAAGAATCGATCGAGGATTCCAAGTACACTGACCTGAATGAGAAATGTTTCCTGATCCGAGGGTGTAATTGGGTTAGATTCTGACGGTTTGAATGCTTATACTGATCCCGCAAACGAAACGTGCCAAATTTATTTAAATCCCATTTAATTTTAAATGAATTTCACTCTTTCTCACACTCCCTGCTCCAAGCTCAATAAAATAGCCTCAGATCATTGGTTGGGCTTGATTTTCGAAACGATTGTCAAGTCCAGCTAAGCGGTCATAACGGTCTAAGATTGTAGGTATCAGACTTTCGACGCGTGGTCTAGATCCAATAAAAAGTTTCAAAGGGTTCCTGAGAACAAACCGGTTTAGAGTTTGATCCTGAATTTTAGGGTAACGTAGCGTCAACGATGCTAGAAGTTTTGGGTCTTACAGATCGTATTTAAAGTGGTTGGTGCTTATTTCACAGGTAATCTAGTGTGGCGCTGGCTAATTCTCATTAAATTCTAAAGAATTTGGTTCTACATGATTTCTTTGGCTTTGGAATTGGGTTCTGAGAGGTCACCGAGACGTCATGGTTGGCCCATTGCCTAAGGACGTCTAATCCCAGGTTGGCAAAAATCCAGGGTGTTACAGAGTTAAATGGGCCGAATTAAATGGGATGAATCCAATGGGCCTTAAGTATATCAATCGGGCCCACCCTTATGTATTTGTGAGGTCCGACCTATTCATAAGTTAACATAGAGGTAGATGAAGTAAAAAAAAATATCAGTTTAATTGAAAACTATTGTGGCCCTTAAAAGTTTGAACGGTGGATGACACTGTCCACTATTTAAATGGTGGGGTCCACTTGAACTTTAGATCTGACTCATCCTTGTGCTCATGCCATAAAATGATATCTCAATATGGTTGAACGGTTTGGATACAACGTATGTATCGTGGTGGGCCCCACCGTCGAAATAATGGACGATGTAAATAAGACACATACATCATGTGGGAATTGCGAACTTGCTACTATCAAGAGGAGCAGCCACATAGCTACTGTACGTGCAGCGTACTACACAGAAAAGGCAGAGGTGGGTCCCACATAGGGCCCACCATCAAGAATATTTTATATAATATAACATAATATATATATACATATTATAATATATAATATATAGACCAATGTCAGGTGCTGATTTTATAATATAATATAATATAATCTATATATAATATATGATATACATCAAGGTAAATCCCATGCGTGGGGTGGGTCCCACCATCATGCATATATTATATATAATATATAATATAATATAATATATTCATATATATCATCATCCAGGCCGTCCAGGCCTGGACAACACATACATCAAGTGCAGCCCCCACACCAGGGGTGGGTCCCACTGTTCTTGGATGGTGGATGCATCACCTATGCGAGGTGTGGCCCATCTAATGAATGGATGGCGTGAATGGGTCCCACGGACCCTGCTGACGATGATGGGGCAACTATTTTGCTATTGTTGCTCGTTGCAGCTTAAAGAAAATAAAGGAGAGGGATGGGTCCCACGTGCAAGCCACCCTCCCCTCATGAATATAATATAATATTATTTATTCTTCTTTTTTTTCCTAGCTAGTACACCCACTATAAGTTAGCACTTCACTGTTAGCCATTCCACTGTCCGTTCACACTTCACTGTTGGCCATCTCCACCGTCAGTACACTCTCCACTGTACGTCATCAAGGTGGGTCCCACTTGGCCCACCTGTTTTGGATTGGTCTAATATTTGTGTTTTCTCATATCCAGGCCTGCTAGATGACCTGGATAAAACAGATGGACATCGTTAATAAAATACATAAATCATGGTGGGCCAGACTGATTAGGGTGAATGTACTGGGTGGATTAAAATAAATACATCAAGGAGAGCCCTACCCACACATGTAGGGTGGGCCACGTCCTAGATCGATGGTTGGCATGACATGCAAATATCATGGTGTGTCCCACATAGATGGGGTCCACCGATAGATGGCTTGGATGTAAACATCATGGTGGGCTATACACCTCATCATCATCATTACCATATAAAGAAGGAAAAGCGAGAGAGAGAGAGAGAGAGAGAGAGAGAGAGAGAGAGAGAGAGAGAGAGAGAGAGAGAGAGAGAGAGAGAGAGAGAGAGATTGGATGCTGATGGAGGGACCCCACCACTATGGGCCCCCCATGATCACAATACACACATAAAATGGGTCCCATCACAAGTAGGCCTTCTAATAGCAAATCGACAGTGGATCAACCACCTATCGACCTTCTTCCTTAGGTCCTTAGACACTTATGCTCCATTCCTTCAACTTTGATGGAGGTAGATGATGAATGGATGGTTGAGATGGGAGATGAGAGAGTGGAAAAGTGGGTCACACTTGTTTTGGGAGGGAGATAGCTTGGACATTGAAATTTTTTGTTGCTTGGGATATTTTTTTTTAAGAAATAAGGGAGAGAGAGAAGTGATGAGTTGATAAGAGATGGAGTGATGGCTGATGGGTGGAGTGATGGATGAAGCGATGTTAGGGTTGACTTTGGGGTAGCTTGTGTAAGAGAGAGGTAAGGATAAGGTATGAGTTGCTTGTACTTGACTTGATGTGTGGTGTCTACTTGATTGATGGGATTGATTGATTGATTGATGGGATAGATCGTAGAGATTCTCTTAGAATTCGCATGCATGACGTTTTCCTCGAAATGACCATGGGCCCATATCTTCTAGCCTAGGTATCAGAACGATGCGCGAGTTGCAGCGTTGGAACCACAACGATGGCGCGGTTGCTAGGGTACAAGTTTCAGGTCGACCCGACTTCAGTATGCAGTACTCGGATTAGGATCACGCACAAACGTCAGATACAGGTCGAGAGTTGCTAGAATTTGGTCGAAAGGACGGTGGAAGCCTACGGAACGGTACGGTCTAATATACGGGCCTTACACCTAGTTTGTCCAAACTATGCTCTGTACCAACTGTAACGCCCCATATTTTTAGGACCTGAGTATATGACCTATTTTCTAAAAACCAGAGTGTTAACTTATAGAGAGATAAATTCCATAAATAATTTTTTCTTTCATTAGAGTTAGCAATTTAGCGTAGCATAGACAAATCGTACATAATGGAAAATTTACATTTACATTTAAAGTGTGTAAAAGATCGTCCATAATGACTTATACAAACCAATCTCCTCATTCTTATAATTACAAAATGAAACAATATCACATGTGAAACAAGGTAAATTACAATAGTATTGAGTCGTGAAATCCTATAGCAACCATTAGCAAATACAATCATGCACCCTTGTCAATTATAGCCTGCTTCTCATCAATATGAATGTGAATATCATCTGGCCACCTATGTTACCTATACGGTTATATATTTGATGGATGAGTGGCCAACTCAGTGTGGATTCCCCTCAAGATTTCACAGCACCGCATTAGGTAAGCATAATTATAAAATATAACATATAAAACAATATATGATGCAGGTCTTATTAGATGCATGGATGCATGAATGCAATCATTACCCCGGGGAAGCTCATCCGTGTGGACATTGAGCTCATCACCCATGCAATCATCGATCTAGGAAAAACATCCAGTTAGACAAATACGTACATCATGTATGATAACAATAGATGTTGGTTTATGCCATATATGCATGATTAGCTAACCTGTTATTAATCCAACTACAACTAGCCAATTTAAATAAGCTCAAAGGTCACTACAGGGGCTAGTTGCCAGCGTAGGCTAACAGCTCGGGCATAGGTTGTCACGACCCAAAACCCATAAATCGGATTCATAGGAATCCCGGTCACCGAATCCGGTGCCGACAGCCTCCGTAGTACCCCATTCTCGGCTCCTAGTGTTCATATGCCAGATTCCCATCCTGGGATTCTACAAGGAAGATTTTTTTTTTTTTCAATGTACATTTAACTAGTAATAAGCATAACCACAAGATTACCCAATTCACAAAGGCAACATCATCATCACGTATCCACTAATATAATCTTTTGATTACAACACTGAAAGGGGAATACATAAATATAAATTCAAGCTCCAGAAGGCCACTGCACGCTCCAAGCTCAACACTGCTGCAACCTAACATCACACGCATCTATCGTGCATAAGCTTATAGAAAGCTTAGAGGGTGGTGTAAGTGTGTGCGCAAGGTAAGTGCCAAGTATTCAATACAATGCTACAATCATACAACGTCTGAATAAACAAAAACATTGACAAGAGCAAGAATAATCAGAGTAAGTGGAAATACTGACAAGATATAAATCATATGATAATAGACTAAGTGGAAGTATGGACAAGTCTATAAGTCAATCAATATCAGCATACACAATATAGAACAACCATGCGATAAGGAGTCATAAAGAACCGAATATCAGATGCCGAGGATGCAATGCAATACACAAATCCTACTAAGTCTATCTATGTCATATAAGTGCAGAAACATAGTAACCCAAAATGTCATATGCCTGCGAATGTAATGCAATATGCGATGCGAATGAAATGACCATGCTTGGAGTGTGAAGTCGGGATGATAGTACGTAGTATCGCAGGCTACGGGGTCCACCACAAGAGACTTCTATCCAAACCAGTGCCATATCTAAATTTGGATAGTTAGACTCAACGTGGTAAACTCCTGATCTCAAGTTAGTCGTGCGCCCAATCGAAATTCTTACCATAATGAAGGTACACAATATTTAGTTACGCACCACCAGCCCGAGTGGATAGTGAGTGAATGAATGAATGAATGAGTGAGCATGCAACTCCTATCCAATAAGTCCACATATCAGTACGGTTCCTCTCTGAGAAATCACCGGGGTCTAGTACACTCTAAACCAGATCGCCTCCACATCGCGCGCAATAAGGTAAGTGGAAGAGACCTTACTATCCGTCTGCCAATATCGGGCTTGACTCGTCGATAGCGGACCCATTCCTCGAGCTGGTCAAACTCAGCCTAGCTTTGCCCCCTACTCTCGGGCGGGTAAGGCCGCACCTCCTTCCAACCGACCACGACACAGTGGAGAGCGCAACCATCGGGTAATCGACACTCAACGCTCATCTACCCACTCGATCTAGACGTTGGAGCAACCTCTGGAACCAAGAGGGTTTAGGGACTTTCACCCAGGGATATCTATAGCACCCCATGTAAAAAAGATTTCTGGTGTCCCATCTGGCCATCCACGATATGCCTGTGGATGCTACGGTCCTGATGTCGCTAGGGCATACAGTAATCACAGCACACAATGCAAGATGCATGAGTCATACAATCCAGTCATGCATCAATCCTGCACATATCATGCGCTCATGTGAGATAATCTCCGCCTATCAAGGGGTCTCATAACATTCGGCACTATGACATATGCAATGGTCAGTCATATCTCATAACAGACATGTAAATGATGCATATGGGCATATATCATGATGCTATGCAGTCACATACTCATAATCGGCATCAATAACAGGCATTGACAATCGACATCGATGATGTGGACATTTAACTAACATTGTCCCCCAAGGAACAGCCTACATAAAGCTTAACATATAGTGGACTCATGGCCTCACACAAGGGCCAAATATACAACACCATGGGCCTCACTTAAGAGTTTAATACACATCACGATGGGCCTTTCACATGGGCTTAATATACATTACAATGGGTTCCATCGCCTAGCTCTCAAATGCATCACAGTGGGCCTCATCACATAAGCCTCATATACATTACATTGGGCCTTAAACACGGGCTGGATACACATCACAACGGGCCGCGTATACATCACATTTGGCCTCGACAATCGGAATCGGCGATCAGCCACGACAATCGGCCACGATAATTGGCCTCGATCAGTAATTGGCCTCGATAATTAGAATCGATCAATTGGCCACGATAAGCAGAATCAGCAATCGGTCACGTCAATCGACAATCGGCCCGGTCGGTAATCGGTCTCGATCGGTAGTCGGTCAATCGGCCACGACACGCAGAATCGGCAATCGGCCACGACAATCGATAATCGACACCGATACTTAAGGTTGATAATCGGCGTCGGCCTTGATATTCGACACCAATAATCAGCAGATAAACAAAGCGGGGTCCATAGATGATCAGCCGATCAACCAAAGTATAAAAATCGGCACTCGGCCGTGGTTATATCAAATTCGATAACACGGAGTCATCTGTCTACGGTGAATGGGGCCCACTTGTTTGGGTTAACTCATGAAGAGAATGGGCCTAACAAGGCTTATGGGAAGGTCACAATGAGGACATCTAACCATCATTGCTCATCAATGTGGACGTCAAACCAACATTGCTCCCAAGGAGTGGTTCATATTGCGTCTAACATAAGGTGGGCCTATAGACTCATGTAAAGGCCTAATGTACATCACATTGGGCCTCATACAAAGGATACATATATAACAAGTGGGCCCTGCACATAGGCCTTAGATACATCGCATGACTACAACCCATGAGCCCAATGCACATCAAAATGTGCCTCGTTAAATGGATTGCAAAACATCACAATAGCCATGCCATATGGGCCGAAAATACATAACAGGTGGGCCTCCAATATCCAACAAGTGGTCCTTGAACATTCATCAGAGGTGGGCCTTGTACCTATAGCAAGTGGTCTACGCATCATAACTGGGCTCAGCAGAGGTCTAGCTAAAGAACGGCTTGGATAACACACACATCACGATGGGTTGCATCATTAAGCCACACTAATGGGCCTCATATACAACAACTGGGCCACATTAATGGGCACACTAATGGGCCATAGGTATATCAAGTGGGTCTGACGGATGGGCCATAGACACCTCAAAGGTGGGCCTCATGGATAGGCCATAAACATATCAAAGGTGGGCCTAATAATATGGGCCTCATATATACATCGAATGGGTCACCCAATTGGGCCTTACATACATTGCGATGGACCATAACCCATGAGCCTTGCATACATCATAATAGGCCGTATCACATAGGCCTTACATTCATCAATGGGCCGTGTTATTGGGCCTCACTAATAGGCTTTATGTACATTGTAATGGGCCATGACCCATGAGCCTTAGAATACATCAAAATGGGCCCAACAACATGGGTCTTACGTTCATATCAAGGTGGACCTCAACAACGGCCCCATACACATTAAGGTGGACCTCAACAACGGCCCCATACACATTAAGGTGGGCCTAAAAAATGGGCCATAAATATGACAAGATGGGCCTCATACAAATACCAAGGTGGGTCTCAATGGATGACCACAAATAAAAAAAAAATGTACATATAATATACACAAATGAATCATATCAAAAGATCAACTGGACCGTACCGAAATAACAGTGGCAAGAATGGTTTCCACCATTAAATTCTCAAGGCCCACCATAGCGTTTATTTCCCGTCCAATCAATACATAAGGTCACAAAGACCTGGATTAAAGGAAGGCAATATTATACTTGACCAACCTTTTGACCCAAGGGTTTTCATGGTGGACAGTCAGTCCAACACTGTTTCTATAGTGTGGTCCACATGACTCTAGATCTACCTTTTTTTTTTTTTTTTTTTGTCTCAAGCCTTAAAGTCTTTTCTTTCAAAATGGTTGGAAGTGTTTGGATGAAACACATGTGTTATGGTGGATTGCATCATATACATTAATGGGTCGCACTTGAGGCCCACCATAATGTTTACTTTCCATCCAAACCTGTTAATGAGGTCACATGGACCAGGGGCCACTATAATATTTATTTCCCGCCCAGCCTATTGGCAAGGTTACACAGACATGGGGGCCCACTATAATGTTTATTTGCACCCAACCTATTGATGAGGTCACACGGACCAGGGGCCCTCCACAATGTATATTTATCATCCAATCTATTGATAAGGCCAGTCAAACCTGGGCCCACCATACTGTTTCTATGCCATTCAAACTGTTCATGTGGTCGCATGGGCCTAGGCCCATTGCAATAGTTATTTGTCATCCAACGTGTGGGCCAGGGGGCCCACTATAATATTTGTTTGCCATCGAACGTGTGGGCCAGGGAGCCCACTATAATATTTATTTTCCAGCCAACGTGTGGGCCAGGGAGCCTGCTATAATATTTATTTTCCAGCCAACCTGTTGATGAGGCCACCCGGATAGGGAGCCCACCATAATATTTATTTATTATTATTATTTTTTTAATCCATCTGCTGATAGGTCACACAAACCTGGGGTGGGGCTGGTCCCACCGTCCAAAGGTGGAAGGTGTAGATATAACACATACTCATGGTGGGTCCCACCGTCCAGGGTGGACGGTGCGGAAAGAACGCAAACAGGGTGGGCTCCACCGTCTGCCTGGACGGTGGAGGTAAAACACATGCATCACAGTGGGTTCCCATATGGGGCCCACTAAAATGTTTAGATGGCATCTAAACCGTTGATAAGGTCACTTGGACCTGGGTGAAGGTAAAACACAAATTTCATCTTGATCCAAAACTCCTATGGCCCAGAAGAAAGGTTTCAAGGGCAGATGTTCAATTACACTGCTTCGTGTGGTGTGAGCCACCTGAGTTTTGGATGCAGCTGATCTTTAGAGGGGGCCCACGTTTGGGAGTGGCCCACCTCAAAAATGGGTTGGATTTCTCAAATACATCATGGTGGGGCCCACGGAAGCAGCCGTGGGTAGCTGCTGAGACGCCCGCCCGTGCGACAACGCTGCTGCTATTGCAGCATCAGAGGCAGAGGCATTGCCTCTGCACCTATTTTTTTTAAATTGGGAAAACTCATTTTTCCGCGGTTTTTCACATCTGGTGTCCGCATCAAGTAGATCCATCCCGTCCATTGGCTTCAGTGGCTCAAGACCGTCCCAATGAGTCTAATATAGGATACTTTTATGTTTAGAAAATAAAATAAAATAGGAAAATGATCTTTGAATGATGATGATGTAATCTCCAACGCTATGGCCCACCAGATCTTCCAATCAACCTCAACTCTTGGCTCAACGCCTAAAATGATCCAGGGAATGAGATGGATGGCGTGGATTGAATACATACATCAAGGTGGGGCCTACACAAACAACCCACTTCAAAGCTTGGTAAACCAAGCTAATACTTATGTTTTCTTTCCACGTCCAGCGTCCCTGGACGCTGGACGGTCTTAGCATACAGGTGGGCCTTCCTTCGGTGGCCCACCAAATGGGTGAATGGTATGGATAAATCATACATTAAGGTGGGGCCCATCCAAGTGGGCCACACATCACATAAAAAAAATGAGAAGGAGAGGGAGAGAAGCACCCACCAATTTCACTTCTTCTAAGCTCCATGGACTCCTTAACTCCTTGTCTTCAACTTTAATGGAGGAAGATGATGATTGGATGGCTAAGATGTAAGATTGAGTTGTAGGGAGTGGGCCGCACAAAGCTTCTCTCATGGAGCTCTCTTGCTTGGACGTTGGATGCTTCCTTGGTGCTTGGGATGGAGTGAGAAATGAGAGATAGGATGGGTTGTTGTAAGGGAGATGGGATGGAGGGTATGGTTTCTTTTGACTTTTGGTAAGAAAGGAATAGTTGGGTATGAGTATTGTTGACTTGGTGAAGAGAGGGGTATGGGTGAGTGATGGCTTGTGATGGAATGTACTTGATTTGTACATTGGTTGATTGATGTGACGTATTATAGAGATTCCCTCGATACCCGCAACGCACGGCGTTTTCTTCAAACTGAACGCGGGCCCACATCTCCTGGCCTAGGTACGGCCTCGGCGCGCGAGACGCGGCATCGAAACCGCAGTGACGACGCGATCTCACTGGTAAAGATCTTGGGTCGAGCCGACTTCGGGTTGATGGCGTACGAATCAGGGTCACGCGTAAATATCGATTAAGGGTCGAAGGTTGTCAAAATTCGACCGGTAAGACCGTGGAAGTCGTCTACGGAATGGTACGGACTAAGATATGGGTCTTACATAGGTCTCATACCATGATCCCCGACTCATGAGGCTACCATCTTAGGATGTTTAATGAAAACTCATTGACTCGTGGCCAATCATATTACAGTATATGGGGATTACCACCACGGGGTTGTATAGAATAAAACGTCGAACCCATCTAGGGCAAGTACCAAAACAAAACCACGTAGGGCGAATATCAAAACTAAGCCACATAGAGCGATTAGTAAAACCAAGCCACATAGGGCTAATATCAAAACCATGTGATAAGAAACCATCCTTAAAACCATTGGACACAACAACCCTGGATTGTAGGCCCACATCATTGATCAATTTAAACCACCACTCAATAAACACTAAGCTGAAGGTCCATTACAATCACAACTAGTCGGGTTACATCCCAAGTATGTGTGTACATTTATAGGTGGGGTGTCATGCCCCAAACTCAAAAATCGGGCTAACAAAATTCCTGATTGCCGAATTCGGTGCCGATAGCCTCCATAGTACCCCATTCTCGGTTCCCAGCGTCCATATGCCAGATTCCAATCCTGAGATCCTACAAGGAGGATTTTTCAATGTACATTTGTTTCATAAGAAGCATAACCACAAATATACCCAAATCACAAAGGCAACATCATCATCACATATCCACTAGTATAAACATTTGAATACAATGATGAAAGGGAATACATATGTCAAAATCAAAGCTCCAGGAGTTCGTTGCATGCTCCAAGCTCAACGTTGTTACGGCCTAATGCCACCCGCACACATCTATCGTGCATAAGCTTATAGTAAGCTTAGAGGGTGGTGAAAGTGTGTGCACAAGATAAGTGCAAGTATTCAATACAATGTCATAATCATATAATGTCTAAAATACTGGCAAGATCATAAATCATATGATATCAGAGTAGGCGAAAACATACTGGTAAGTCCATAAGTACCATCACCTTATCCAAGCTATGCGATGTAAAAACAATATAAGATAATATCATATACTGAGAAAACAATGTAGATCAACTATGCAATGTGGAGACATAGTAGGCTAAATATCATCTACTGAGGATGCAGTTCAATATACACATCCTGTCGAGTCCACGAATGTCGCCAACCTCATCAGGTTATGCAATACAGAAGTAAAGTAAAACAAATGCTATGTGATGAGGATACAATGCATTATGCGATGCCAATGAAATGACCAAACTGAAGTGTGAAGTCGGGATGATAGTACGCAGTATCGTAGGCTACGGGGTTCACCACAAGGGACTTCTATCCAAGTCAGTCTCATAACTAAATTTGGATAGTTAAACTCAATGTGGTAAACTCCTGATCTCAGGTTAGTCGTGCGCCCCAACTGAAATTCTTACCATTATGAAGGTAAATAACAATTAGTTACGCATCACCAGCCCGAGTGGATAGTGAATGAATGAATGAGTAAGATGTTGAGTATATAACTCCTACTTAATAAGTCCTCATATCAACACCATACATCTCTGAGATCATTATCGGGGTCTAGTACAGTCTACGCCACTTGCCACCCCATCAAGCACATAACTAGATAAGTGGAAGAGACATCACTATCCGCCTGCTAGTAGTATAACAATGCCTACCTAGCTCGTCGATAGCAGACCCATTTAGGAGCTGGTTAAACTCAGCCTAGTTATGCCTACTCCCTCAGGCAAGTACGGCCACACCCCCTTCCAACCGACCATGACACAGTGAGAGACACGGCTTACTGGTATTAGGCATTCGGACACTCATGTATCCACTCTGTCTCAACATTAGAGCATTCTCTGGTACCAAGAGGGTTTAGAGATTTTCACCCAGGGCCATCTATGGTAGTCCAATGCTAGTAACAAATTTCTGGTGTCATTCACGACATGCCTGTGGAGGCTATGACCCTGATGTCGCTAGGGCATACAGTAATCATAACACATAATGCAAGATGCATGAGTCATACAATCAAGTCATGCATCAATCCAGCGCATACCGTGCGCTTATGTGAGACGATCTCCACCTATCAGGGAGTCTTATAACATTCTGCCCAATATCATATGCAATATCAACCACATCTTATAACAAACATGCAGATGATGCATATGGGTATGTATCATGATGTTATGCTATCACATACTCATAATCGGTATCGACAATCAGCACCAATAATCGACATCAATAATCAGCCTTGACAATTGGAATCGTCCTTGATGATCGACCAATCAAGGCCTCAAGGAAGGTCACAATGTGGACATTAAACCATCATTGCCCATCAATGTGGCCATTTAACCAACATTACTCCCAAGGAGTGGCCCACATAGAGCTAAACGTATAGTGGGCCCATGGCCTCACATAATGACCTAATGTACATCACGATAGGCTTCGCTCATAGGCCGCATATACATCGTATTGGGCCTTACTCAAAAGGGTCGCAATACATCACGTTGGGCCTTCACAAATACAACAAGTTGGGCCTCTTACAAGGGCCTCATATATCACATTGGGCCTTATCAAATGAGCCCCAAGTATATCACATTAGACCTCACCAAATGGGCCCCAAGTATATAAAATGGGTCGTATTAAATAGGCCAAATCAAATGGGTTGTATCAAATGGGCCAAATCAAATGGGTTGTATCAAATGGGCCGAATCAAATGGGTTGTATCAAATGGGCCGAATCACTACACCATTCATCTATTTTTAGAGATCAATTAGAGTATTATTTAAAATTATATCATATCAAATGATCATCTAGACCATACAACAAATAATAGTGGAGATAATAATTTCCACTGATGAAATTCCAGTGGGCCCACCATAGCATTTATTTTCCATTCAGTCTATTCATAAGGTCACAAAGACCTAATCTAAGAGTGTAAACAAATATCATGTTAGTCCAAAACTAGTGTGACCTAAAGGGTTTCAATGGTTGACATTCAATCCCACTGTTTTTGTAGTGTGGTCCACTCGATACTGGATCTTTCTTACTTTTAGTCTCAAGCCTTAGACGAGTTGCCAAATGGATGGACGGTTCAGATGTAACACATACACTAGAATGGGGTCCACGAGCACATCCAATGGATGGACAGTTTAGATGTGGCACGCACAAAAGAGTGGAGTCCACAAGCAAGTCCAATAGATGGATGGTCTGGATGTTGCGCAGGCATCAGAGGACCCCACGTTCCTATTATTGCACGTACAACAGTCATACGTGTGGGGTCCCACCATCCTTTGGTGTGAATGGTGTAGATATGGGTCCACCTAATAGGCTGGTGTCTGGATATGCCAGCCCATCTGACCTCAAAGTAGGTGGGTCTCCATGTCCTCAGATGGATGGTGTGGATGCCACACGTGAGCGTCAGGGCCCCACCGTCCAGATATTAGACAGTGAGGATGAAAGTGCACCTACTATGTGCCCTGGTATGTCAATTACGTTGTAAGTTGAGTCAGTCGGACAACAACGCCTAACAAGAAGATCAAGTCAAGCGTCTGCCTCAACTGGATGTGTGGAAGCTCGCCATAGGTAAATCATAGCCTCACATCCCATGTCCCAAAACACCAGGTGATTAAAACCCTTAAAAAGAACTAGAACATCTTAGGGTTTCTGTGTAAGAAAACTTTATATCAAAAAGAAAAAATCTTTTAAAATTTTCTTACACTGTCGAATATATCGATTACCCCTTCGATATGATCGACCAGCTCTATCGATGTCCTCGGCATCTCAATCGATATAATCGAGTGAGGACAAAAAGTATCCAGCAATCAAACAATCATCTGGATGATTTATCGATATATCGACTTGCGAGTCAATATCATCGATATTCGAATATCGATCATATCTGAAGCGGATCGATAATATCGACAGACTGTTTTTCAGCGCCCCTATTTTTCTAAAGAAAATAAATATAAGCTTCAATATATCGATGACTGTCCGATTCAATCTGAACTCAAATATCGATCATATCGGAAGTCAGTCGATCATATCAATTATGGGCGCATGTTTTCACTAGCATGAATTTCAGGTTGTTTTTAATGTTGATCAGGGTGCCAGTCGATAAATCGATAATCATATATCGATCATATCAAGACCTGGTCGATTGGATAAAGTCCGGACATAAATCGTCCAACAAGCTTATAGATAAATCTATACAATTTATCGATCTCATCGACAAGGTCTCCGATATGATCGATGTACAAATTTCGATAACATCGACTGTTCCCTGATCATATCTGTAGAACCTGAAATTCTTCAAGACTTCTCTCTTATTTTCACCTGTTGATAGATCGATCCATATATCGATGGAATCAGAGTTCGAAATTCGATAACATCGATGTGTGTCTCGATCCCATCGACCAGTTAGCGAAAGGTTTCCAAAAGTGAAATGACAATTGAGTTTGTATCATCGAGAAGTCTGCCGATACAATCGAGAGTATATGCTCGATCATATCGACGACTGCTCGATGATATCGAACTCTGTCATAAATATGACCATTTATATCCGTTGGAACCTTTTGCCTATATATAGAGCGATTAGTCTTTATTGCTGGTAGAGAAAGAAGAGAGTACTTGTAACGCTCTGACTTTTCAAGACCCGAGTACATGACCCATGTCCCAAAAACTCGAGTGTTAACCTTAAAGGATGGTCAGATATAATATTTTTCTTTTATCATAGTAAGCAGATGAGCGTAGAGTGGACAAATTAGCATACAGGAAAATCATAATTTCATTTAGAGTATACAAGAGAGTGCCCATAATGACTTATACAAACCAATGTCTTCTTTTTTTATGAATATAAAATGAAATAACATAGCATGTGTAACGCCCGTGAAAAATCCATCCTTGGGCTCGAGTACCAACTCGACCCGAATTTGCGTAGAATTCATTCCTTTGGAAAATTTGACTAGGTTAGCTAGTGCAACGTTAGAATAGCTGGGAAATGGTCCCTGATCACTTTAAATACGTTCTACAAGGCCCGAAGCGAGTGGAACTAAGGGTGCTATAATGCTCTAAAGCCTCGGATCAAACTCTGAGCCGGTTTGTTCTCTGGACCACTTTGAATCTTTGTATTGGATCTAGACCGCACGTTGAAAGTCCGATACCTCCTATCTTAGACCGTTAGGACCGTCTAGCTGGGCTTGACACTCATTCCAAAAATCAAGTCAAACCGATTATTACAGGCTATTTCATTGAGCCCGGACCGAAGAGAGTGTGAATAGGGACATAGTTGGAATTTCAAATTCAAATCTGGCACACAAATTTGACGCATCAGTATTAAGCATTCTGACCGTCAGAATACAGCCAAATTACACCCTTGGATCAGGAAAAATATCTATTATATATCACGGGACTTATAGGCCTGATCTTGGTGCGGTGACCGTTAAACTGAAACTGGGCCGCCACGTGCGATCTGGGAACCCAACCGGTCTGAAAACTGGATGTATGCTAGATCTAGTATGCATGAGCTTAAGTCCGACCGCATCTGGCCTGGGGACCTCCAGAAATGCCCTTTTGGACCGAAACGGCCCCGATTTGGTTAGGCACCAAGTAAACATTGTTCCCAAGCCTATTTTGGGAATGTTTTAGGCTATAAAAGGGGTTGAAACCCTCACTCCTCTCTCCCATCCGAATTTGAGAGAAGCCCTAGCTTGGGAGAGAGAAAAAGAGTGAGAGATTGTGAGAGAGTGGGAGAGTTCTTCCCGCCACTTGTGCTACGTGTTGCACGTGCTTAAGCGACACTCCTCTACCGCTTTCCCGGCGATTCCACCGCAATCCTAGGTAAGTAAAAACCCTAAATAGTTGGTGATTTGAGTTTTTCTTGTTTCCATAGCGATGTAGCTTATGGATCTTATGTATTAGGCTCCTTACTCGCCGTAGACGAACCATATACACTCCGCTTCAATTCCCGAGTCTACAAGACACTAGGTGAGGATTTTAGACGCTTTGATTGACGGTTCCCAACGCTTTCAATGTCGTTTAATAGTAGATTCTTGACGGCATCGCCGTTTGACATGTACAAAATGCTCTCCGTTTCCCGTTTCGTAAGCTAACGAAGAATATGAGATTTAGGGCATTTTAGTCATTTGTAGGAAGTACTGTTTACATTCATATTTTGCTGAAGTGATTGACATGGTTTGTTGTCGCATTAGGAAGTTAGGAATGCGTGCATAATTAGTTTGGCGAAGAGGTTCGCCTAGTTGCACACTTTGGGTCGACATACCATATGTAGACTTAAGTGTGTAGTGTATGTGTTTGTATAAATGTTTGTATTAGTATGTATTGAATTAAATGATGTTATATGATAGTTTGTGATTGATTTTTCAACTATTATGCTGACCTAGATGATTTTCTACATGTTGATAAAATGCATGATTTCATTACATGCATTGAATGTATGTGCATTTTATCAACATGTAGATTTGCTTAAGTTGAATATGCATGGGAAGTATGCCTTGAAGATTTGCTTAAGTTGAATGTTATAACATGTGCTAACATGCTCACATGATGTATTTCAATTCCAATACCTTTTATAGTGATTCCATAGATGTGTGGGACTTGACTTAGTCCAGGCAGTCGGTAACCGAGCGAATTCGTGGCTGACTGGTCATAGCCACGAATGACGCGTCGATGAACGTGATTCGTGTTGAGAGTTGGCGGCAGTGGTTAGGCCACGCGAAGTGTTTTACGCACTTCATGTCGTTCAATTCGAGATGCGATCGCGCTAGTCGAGCCCGTCAAGTAACCCGACTGGCCGATGTTTGTTCACCTTGTATGTAACATAACTGCTTGAACCTAGGGTACTGAACTTACCATTGTAAACCCTATTAACCGTGGTACCTTGATCCACAAAGACTCATGAGCCGGGCATGGTGGTATGGGACACCGTGGTCGAGCTGTCGGCCTACGCTGGGGTCACAAACCTCCCCGTAGTGACCAGTGAGCACCTAGACTCGTGAGCAGATTATGGTGGTATGGGACACTATATTCTAGCTGTCGGCCTACACTGATCAGGCGACGAGCCCTTTGTAGTGACCGCGAGCGTATTCTGAGTTCACGGGAGGCGACGACCCTTCCGTGCAGTAGAGTACAGTAGGCCTGTATTGATAAGGTGATGGGGGAGCGGTGCAACGAGTGCGAGCAACAGCCCTGGCAGCCCTTGCAGTGACCTACGAAATGTACATCGTATGAGATTACTAGGAGTGACGACCCTAGACAGGATCCGTGTTGGGATTGATACAAGGGAGGTACCTTAGTTTCCCAATCCTGCTGTTTGAATGGACTAATAACAACTTGGTAATCATATCACCATAGCATTGCATGTGCCTGGAAGATGTGGAGCACTCTAGGGAGTGTGGCATGCCGCGGTCGTAAGATGTTGCCGTATGAGGGTGATCGTCGGTGAGGGCATACATCACGTCATATCATCTTGCATTAACAACAGTTTTAGGACTTGTCTGATTTACTGCTTTACTATTATCGCGTGATTGAATTGTGAACATGCTAATCTTTGCTCTATGATTCCACTGAGTTGATCACTCATTCCCACGTTACGGGATGGTGTTTGCAACACCCACCAGACCCTGTTGTAGTTGCAGGTGACGATGAGATCCAGGAGGTGGAGCTAGATGATGACGAGGACCAGGATGAGTTCTCGTATATGCAGTATCATGACGGCTTCCCGTAGGTGACCTGGATCGAGGGGACATCAGTGGGACTTTTCTTTTTGAACATTATTCTTTTGTTATGTACATGTATATGAGACTCAGAGATGTAGTCATACTTTGGAGACAGTTGAGATTACTTTGTTTTTCCATACAGTGATATATATCTTGTTTAGTCTTCCGCTTGCTTTTATCACTGGATCTGAAGTATGAATTGCAGTTTTGGTATACTTTTACTCATGTGAATGCTTTAAATCAGACAACATTGAATCATAACCATTTTTGTTGCATAAGTGACGGTCTGGAACTCGGGAGTTGAGTTTATACACGACCCCCGATTTTCAGGGTGTTACAGCATGTGAAATAAGTAAATTTACAATAATCTTGAACTGTGAAATCCCATAGCAGCTCTTACCAAATGTAATCATGCACCCTTGTCAACTATAGTCTGCTTCTTAGCAATATAAATGTGAATATCATTAGGGCCACCTGTATTACCTGTACGGTTATATATTTGATGGATGAGTGGCCAACTCAGTGTGAACTCCCCTCAAGATTACACACCGCCGCATTAGGTAAGAAATAGTATAAAATATCCAGACAAGTAAAATAGAGTAAATGCAGTCTTATTAGATGCATGAATGCGTGAATGCAATTTGACCCGGGTAAGACATCCAGACGGACATAGGGGTCATCACCCATGCAATCATCGACCTGGGTAAGACATCTAAACGGTTTGTGCCTTGGGTAAAACATCCAGACAAGCAAATATGTACAATAACAATAAATGGTGGTTAATGCCTCGGGTAAGACATCCAGACAGGTGAATCTGTATGTTACGTATGACTGCAATGTACAATAACAACAGATGATGGTTGGTGCCTCAGGTAAGACATTCAGATAGGCGAATCTGTATGTTTCATATAACAGCAATAGATGCTGGTCTATGCTATGCATGTATGATTAGTCAATCCGTTATTAGTCCAATTGCAACCAGCCAATTTAAATAAGCTCACAGTCACTGTGGGGAGCACATGACCCAGCGTAGGCTGGCGGCTCGGGTATAGTGTCCCATTCTACCATCCCCGGCCCATGAGACTACTATTTTAAGATGTTTAATGGAAACCCATTGACTAGTGGTCAATCATATTACAGTATGTGGGGCTTACCATCGCATGGTTGTACCGTATAAGTCATCCAACTCATATAAAAAAAATATTAGAACAAAGCCACAAAGGGCGATATCAAAGTAGGCCACATAGGGTGAGTATCATAACCATGCAATAAAAGAACATCCTTAAAAACCATCGGACACAACAACCCTAGATGGTAGGCCCACATTAATGATCCATCTAGACCACCACTCATAACCACCAAGTCTAAGGTATTACGATTGCAACTAGTCAAGTTACATCTCAAGTATGGGTGTACATTTATAGGTGAGAGTTTCCCATTAATGTACCTGTAACACCCCAAATTTTTGCCAACCTGGGGTTAGACGTCCTTAGGCAATGGGTCAACTAAAACACCTGGAAAATCGCTCAGAACCTAATTCCATAGCCAAAGAAATCACTTAGGATTAATTCCTTTAGAAAATAAGTGTAAGTTAGCTAGCGCAACGCTAGAGTAGCTGGGAAATAGTCCCTGATCACTTTAAATACGTTCTACAAGACCTAAAGCAAGTAGAACCAATGACGCTATAATACTCTAAAACCTCGGATCAAACTCTAAACCGGTTTGTTCTCTGGACCTCTTTGAAACTTTGTATTGGATCTAGACCGCGCGTCGAAAGTCTGATACCTACAATCTTAGACCGTTATAACCGCCTAGCTGGACTTGACAATCATTTCAAAAATCAAGTCCAACCGACATTCACAGGCTATTTCATTGAGCCTGGAGTGAAGAGAGTGAGAATAAGGTTAGATTTGGAATTTAAAATTCAAATCTGGCACACGACTTGACGCGTCAAAATTAAACGTTCTGACCGTCAGAATTCAGCCAAATTACACCCTCGGATCAGGAAAAATTTCTATTTAATATCATGAGACTTGTATACCTGATCTACGTGCGGTGACCACTGAACTGAAACTAGACCGCCACGTGCGATCTACGGACACTGCTGGTCTGAAAATGGGATGTGAGCGACATCCAACGTGTATGAACTTAAGTCCGATCGCGTTCGGCCAGGGGACCACCAGAAATGTCTTTTTGGACCGAAACAGCCCCGATTTGGTTAGGTATCAAGTAAACATTGTTCCCAAGCCTGTTTTGGGTGAGTTTTAGGTTATAAAAGGGGCTTAAACCCTCACTCCTCTCACCCATCCGAATTTGCTAGAAACCCTAGAAAGTGTGAGAGAGAAAGTGAGAGATTGTGAGAGAGAGTGGGAGAGAATTTCCTGCTGCTTGTGCTACCTGCTGCACGTGCTTAAGCCATGCAATCCAATCACTTTGCCGGTGATTTTACCGCATTTCTAGGTAAGAACATACCCCAAATACTTGCTGATTTAAGGTTCCTTAGTTTCCTTAGCATAGTAGCTGATGCATCTTGTAAAATAGGTTCCCGGTTCACCGTAGACGAAGCGTATACGCTCCGTTCGAATTGATACGCTTCTAGGATAAAAGGTGCGGATTTTAGACGCTTTGATTGACTGTTTTCAACGCTTTCAATATCGTTTAATAGTAGATTATCGACGGCAATGCCGTTTGACATGTACAACATGCCGTCCGTTTCCTGTTTCGTAAGTAGACAAAGAATATGAGATTTAGGGCATTTTAGTCATTTGTAGGAATTACTGTTTTCATCCATAATTTTTTGATGTGATTGACATGGATTCTTTTTGCATTAGGATATTAGGAATACGTGCATAATTAGTTTGGTGAAGAGATTCGCCTAAATACGCACTTTGAGTCGACATACTATATGTAGACTTAAGTGTGTAGTTTAAGTGTTTGTATAAATGCTTGTATTAGTATGTATTGAATTAAATGGTGTTATGAATTAGTTTGAGATTGATTTCTCAATTAATATGCTGATGTAAATGATTTCCTACATGTTAGCTATTGCATGATTTCATTATATGTATGAAATGCATGTGCTTGATGATTCACTTAAGTTGTATGTTATAACATGTGTTAACTTGTTCACATTGTTGTATTTCATTTCCAATACTCTCACATGATTGCTGATGTGGATTCATAATTGCTTGGACTATACCTAGTCCAGGCAGTCGACAACTGAGCAAGTTCGTGGTTGGCCTATCTTTGCCATGAACGACGCGTCGATGAACGCGAGCCGTGTTTTGGAGTTGGCGGTAGTGGTTAGGCAACATGAGGTATTTTACGCACTTCATGTCGTTCGACTTGAGATGCGATCATGCTAGTCGAGCCCGTCAAGTAACCCAACTGGCCGTTGTATGTTCACCCTGTATGAGTCATAACTACTTGAACCTAGGGTATTGAACTTACCATTGTAAACCCTGTCAACCATGGTACCTTGATCCATAAAGACTCATGAGTCAGGCATGGTGGTATGGGACACCGTGGTCGAGCTGTCGGCCTACGCTGGGGCCACAAACCTCCCCGTAGTGACCAGTGATCACCTATGACTCGTGAGCAGATTATGGTGGTATGGGACACTATATTCTTGCTATCGGCCTACACTGATCAGGCGATGAGTCCTTTGTAGTGACCGCAAGCGTATTCTGAGTCTACGGGAGGTGACGAGCCTTCCGTAGTAGTGAGAGTATAGTATGCCTGTATTGATAAGGTGATGGGGGAGCGGTGCAATGAGTGCGAGCAATAGCCCTGGCAGCCCTTGCAGCGACCTACAAAATATACATCGTATGAGATTACTAGAAGTGACGACCCTAGACAGGATCTGTGTTGGGATTGATATAAGAGAAGTACCTTAGTTTTCCAATCCTGCTGTTTGAATGGACTAATAATAACTCGGTAATCATATCACTATCACATTGCATGTGCCTGGAAGATGTGGAGCACTGTGGGATGCAAGCTTGCCGCGGGCATAAGATGGTGCCGTATGAGGGAGATCGTCGATGAGGGCATCCATCATGTCATGTCATATTGCATTAACAATAGTATTAGGAATGTTTGATTTACTGCTTTACTATTATTGCATGATTGATTTGAGAACATGCTAATCCTTGCTCTATTATTCCACTGAGTTAGCTACTCACTCCCACGTTACGGGATGGTGTTTTCGGACACCCACCAGTCCCTATTTTGGTTGCAGATGATGGTGCTACTTGAGAAGCGGAGCTGGACTTGATAATGATGAGGAGGATCCCTCCTTTATGCGTATTCTGATTGATGGGATTACAGGGGGGTTGATTTGTTACCTTGACACTTGTCATTTTATATTTTTAGAGCACTCATGTATATTCTTTTTGTTTACTTTTGGAGCATACATGTATGTATATAACCTGGTAACATGTTCACACTCTGGAGACATACAATAGTTTATATATGATATACATATTATCAAAGTCTTCCGCTTGTAAATTTAACTGTCTCTGGAGTATGATATGCTGTTCTGGCTTAATCTCACTCATATTTAATACATTAACACAAACAACATTTAATCATACACATTTATGTTGCATAGGTGATGTTCTGGAACTCGGGAGTGGAGTTCTTACTCGACCCTTGATGTTTGGGATGTTACAGTACCAGTTTAAAGTCCATAAGCAATATGCAAATAATCTACAAGCATGAAAAAATATATAGGATAATCATAAAGCATGTAATACAACAATTCAATTTCTACCAGCTAACATATGTGAGTATAAAGGGAGATATCAATTATGAATTTAAATAAAAGCTATAACTTAAGCTAATGAGAAAATGAAAAGCTCAAGGGGAAGAATCATCACCTGATGAACCGAATCACCTTCTAGTGTCGCTAAGTACTTGTGCCCTTAGAATTGTATCCTACCACAAATCATGAACTTGTACAATTAGGTTCAAGTTCCATGCACTACCTAGGTTTAAGATTATGGCCTAGGGTTTTAATTACTTACCTTTAGGGTTTTAGTGTGGAGTTAGGGATTTCATCTTTTAGTTTGGTGCTTAGATTCTAGGATTTGAATCTCAAGTTATATTAATATTATCATCGTACAATGGACCAATTAATACTCACAATATGATAATTCATAAGTTTATATTCAAGTATATATGTAATATATAATGTTCTTATATTGGCTAATAACCTATCCAATAATAGAGGTAATTTACTTAGGCTTTTAGGGTTTAGTTCTAGGATTAGATTTAGCATTTTGAACTCTAGTTGGGGTACCATTTACTATGATGTAATTTAATGATTACAAAATAACTATTAGCATTGTGCTATTATTCATGTTGGCTAACATAATAATAATCGCTATGACGTTATGTAATATTATGACCTACTATTAATGGTAACGTTTATGTAACGCCCGTGAAAAATCCATACTTGGGCCCGAGTACCAACTCGACCCGATATTGCGTAGAATTCATTCCTTTAGAAAATATGACTAGGTTAGCTAGTGTAACGTTAGAATAGCTGGGAAATGGTCCCTGATCACTTTAAATACGTTCTACAAGGCCCGAAGCGAGTGGAACCAAGGGTGCTATAATGCTCTAAAGCCTCGGATCAAACTCTAAACCGGTTTGTTCTCTGGACCACTTTGAATCTTTGTATTGGATCTAGACCGCACGTCAAAAGTCCGATACCTCCTATCTTAGACCGTTAGAACCGTCTAGCTGGACTTGACACTCCTTCCAAAAATCAAGTCAAACCGATAATCACAGGCTATTTCATTGAGCCCGGACCGAAGAGAGTGAGAATAGGGTTAGAATTGGAATTTGAAATTCAAATCTGGCACACAATTTGACGCATCAGTATTGAGCGTTCTGACCGTCAGAATACAGCCAAATTACACCCTTGGATCAGGAAAAATATCTATTATATATCACGAGACTTATAGGCCTGATCTTGGTGCGATGACCGTTAAACTGAAACTGGTCCGCCACGTGCGATCTGGGAACCCTACCGGTCTGAAAACTGGATGTGTGCTAGATCCAGTATGCATGAGCTTAAGTCCGACCGCATTTGGCCAGGGGACCTTCAGAAATGCCCTTTTGGACCGAAACGGCCCCGATTTGGTTAGGCACCAAGAAACATTGTTCCCAAGCCTATTTTGAGCATGTTTTAGGCTATAAAAGGGGTTGAAACCCTCACTCCTCTCTTCCATCCGAATTTGAGAGAAGCCCTAGCTTGGGAGAGAGAGAAAAAGGTGGGAGATTGTGAGAGTGTGGGAGAGTTCTTCCTGCCACTTGTACTACGCATTGCACGTGCTTAAGCAACACACCTCTACCGCTTTCCCGGCGATTCCACCGCGATCCTAGGTAAGTGAAAACCCTAAATAGTTGTTGATTTGAGTTTTCCTTATTTCCATAGCGATGTAGCTTATGGATCTTGTGTATTAGGCTCCTTACTCGCCGTAGACGAAGCGTGTACGCTCCGTTTCAATTCCCGAGTCTACAAGACATAAGGTGAGGATTTTAGACGCTTTGATTGACGGTTCCCAACGCTTTCAATGTCGTTTAATAGTAGATTCTTGACGGCATCGCCGTTTGACATGTACAAAATGCTCTCCGTTTCCCGTTTCGTAAGCTACGAAGAATATGAGATTTAGGGCATTTTAGTCATTTGTAGGAAGTACTGTTTACATTCATATTTTGCTGATGTGATTGACATGGTTTGTTGTCGCATTAGGAAGTTAGGAATGCGTGCATAATTAGTTTGGCGAAGAGATTCGCCTAGTTGCGCACTTTGGGTCGACATAATATATGTAGACTTAAGTGTGTAGTGTATGTGTTTGTATAAATGCTTGTATTAGTATGTATTGAATTAAATGATGTTATTTGATAGTTTGTGATTGATTTTTCAATTATTATGCTGACCTAAATGATTTTCTACATGTCGACTAAATGCATGATTTCATTACATGCATGGAATTTATGTGCTTAAGGATTTGCTTAAGTTGAATGATATAACATGTGTTAACATGCTCACATGATTGTATTTCAATTCCAATGCTCTTACATAACTTGTTGATGTGATTCCATGAGTGTTTGGGACTAGACTTAGTCCGGGCAGTCGGTAACCGAGCGAATTCGTGGCTGACTGGTCATAGCCACGAACGACGCGTCGATGAACGTGATTCGTGTTGAGAGTTGGCGGCAGTGGTTAGGCCACGCGAAGTGTTTTACGCACTTCATATCGTTCAGCTTGAGATGCGATCGCGCTAGTCGAGCCCGTCAAGTAACCCGACTGGCCGATGTTTGTTCACCTTGTATGTACCATAACTGCTTGAACCTAGGGTACTGAACTTACCATTGTAAACCCTATTAACCGTGGTACCTTGATCCACGAAGACTCATGAGCCGGGCATGGTGGTATGGGACACCGTGGTCGAGCTGTCGGCCTACGCTGGGGCCACAAACCTCCCCGTAGTGACCAGTGAGCACCTTGACTCGTGAGCAGATTATGGTGGTATGGGACACTATATCCTAGCTGTCGGCCTACACTGATCAGGCGACGAGCCCTTTGTAGTGACCGCGAGCGTATTCTGAGTCCACGGGAGGCGACGACCCTTCCGTGCAGTAGAGTACAGTAGGCCTGTATTGATAAGGTGATGGGGGAGCGGTGCAACGAGTGCGAGCAACAGCCCTGACAGCCCTTGCAGTGACCTACGAAATATACATCGTATGAGATTACTAGGAGTGACGACCCTAGACAGGATCCGTGTTGGGATTGATACAAGGGAAGTACCTTAGTTTCCCAATCCTGCTGTTTGAATGGACTAATAACAACTTGGTAATCATATCACCATAGCATTGCATGTGCCTGGAAGATGTGGAGCACTCTAGGGAGTGTGGCATGCCGTGGTCGTAAGATGTTGCCGCATGAGGGTGATCGTCGGTGAGGGCATACATCACGTCATATCATCTTGCATTAACAACAGTATTAGGATTGTCTGATTTACTGCTTTACTATTATCGCGTGATTGAATTGTGAACATGCTAATCTTTGCTCTATGATTCCACTGAGTTGATCACTCATTCCCACGTTACGGGATGGTGTTTGCAACACCCACCAGACCCTGTTGTAGTTGCAGGTGAGGACGAGATCCAGGAGGTGGAGCTAGATGATGACGAGGACCAGGATGAGTTCTCGTATATGCGGTATCATGACGGCTTCCCGTAGGTGACCTGGATTGAGGGGACATCAGTGGGACTTTTCTTTTTGAACATTATTCTTTTGTTATGTATATGTACATGAGACTCAGTGATGTAGTCATACTTTGGAGACAGATGAGATTACTTTTCTTTTCCATACAGTGATATATACATTGTTTAGTCTTCCGCTTGCTTTTATCACTGGATCTGAAGTATGAATTGTAGTTTTGGTATACTTTTACTCATGTGGATGATTTAAATCAGACAACATCGAATCATAACCATTTTTGTTGCATAAGTGACGGTCTGAAACTCGGGAGTTGAGTTTATTCACGACCCCCGATTTTCAGGGTGTTACAAGTTGGTATCAGAGCATGAATGAGAGTATACTGGGCCTGGGTTATGGTCTTGCGACATACGCTGTCACTTCCTTTGACTTAGGTGGGTGCGAGAAGGGTCTAGAAACACTTCTAGGATCGTAGATTCGCCGATAGGCGAAGTCTATTAGGATCGATCGCAAGATCGAGTCTGTAACGCATCTCGGGTCGCGTAAAGCAACCCGAATCACTTCTAAGCTTTAGGAAGTCGGGTGGAGACGTCCTATGAGCGGTTTTAAACTGAAAAAGTGAATCCTTGGGCCGTGGGATGACCACGACTCCAGTAATCAATCGCCAGGGCTTAAAAACCCCGTTTTGCCAAAAATTCTCAAATTTCCTCCTCTAAACACTTCAATCTCTAGTTTTTTCTTATCCATTTCATGTTAAGCATCAAAACTAATGTGAAAATAACACAAATTAGTACATTCACCAAATTTTACAGTGAATAGTAAAATTTTATGAAAAATGGCCATAAGGCCATTCTAACTTCACTTTCTTTAGCAACTAAGGAGCTAGATAGGTGTACTGGCTCCTTCTACCCCAAATTCATATGCTGCATCATATAGTTTGGTATTCGGGATTACGATGTGGACCCGGAAATCCCCGAACACATGTTTGGGCTCATAGAGACCAAATTAGTATGAACCAGGGGGTGGGACCTAACTTTTTGGGACCCTGGGACCATGGGAGACCAGGCCCATGGGGTCCCACCGGCCAACTTGAGAGTTGGCCGGCGATGCCATCGCCGGCCGGCGAGCTCCGATGGGGCCGTCCTTCGGGCGCACCCCCTTAAACAGGCCCCACATCACCCCTAGGTACCTCCCACATCACGAAAACCCCCAAAACCCACCTCTCCTTCACAAACAGCCCCCTTACATAGCCCTAGATTCGATTTTCAGCAACCAATTCCAAACCCCGGCGTCCCAAACCACCTCTACAACCTTCCTTGGCTAAAACCGACCACCACCCATCATTTATTGGGTGTTGGCAGCCTCTTTCCTTGAAGACATCACCATTTGGAGCTCCAAAATCTCCCAAATAGTGCTGAAATCGTGAGGTGCTCCATCCCATCTTTTTGTTTATATTTTTCCCTGAAAGTACAGCCTTGGGAAGCTTGAAGCATCCCTCTACGACGCCTAGATTTCCTTTTGTCAGATTGGGCAGCCATTTCTCCACATTTTCGGCATTTTTCATGGCTTTCGTGGAAGCCATTTTGGGTCTTTTGTCACTCTCATCCATCCTGTCTTTGATGGGTAAGAGGAAAACTGCAACAGACGAGGCTGGGCCGAGCCGCCCTGCTCGATTGAGAAGACCGCGGGGTGGTGCCGCAAGTTCAAGCGCCGCCGCAGGTCCAGCTGCAGTCCTGGAGTGCCGTACAAAGCGGGATTTGGATCCCCATGCACACCTTGGACGAACCATTCTATCAGAGATGCCTCATGGTGAATACACTGATCGTAGCGTGTTATTTGAGGCGGACGTAGATGGGCGATTGTTCGGCGAGTATCTGTTCTTCGAACACATTGAAGCTGCGCACTGGGGACCGATCTTTGAAGCTCGCGCTCGTGCTAATGTGAGCACCGTTCGTGCCTTCTATGCTAACATCCAGAATCCTACCTTGGATCCTTTGCAGTTTAAAATCCCTTTTGGTAGAGATCGGATGGCTACGATCGACGTCCGGTTGATTGCGCGACTTCTCAATGTGCCTCTAGGTGATGTACATCCAAGTGAGAAGAATTTGAGGACTAGACGTGAACGAGATCGCCGCACCAGGTTTCTGTGCGGTAAGTTGGTTCCATGGCAACCTAATAATAGCCTCAAGGCGACGTACATGTCTGAGGATTTGCGTCTGCTGCATCATATCTGCACGTTCAATGTTTATCCTAGGTCGACGAACCGCATTGAATGTACACATCTTATGGTCGATTTCTTATTTCTGGTGGCCCAGGGAGAGAACGTATGTATGACCACTTTCATCTTAAGGCAGATAGTTCTCATAGCCAGGTCGAGGAGAACATCCGAATCCCTTCCCTTTGGCCGACTCATTTGCAAGATTGCGCTTGAGTTTGCCTATAGACTTGGACCCGAATTGCCGGTATCGATTCACACCATCGATGAGTCGACAATGATTAAGATGAAAATTGGGTCGCAATACCGTGAAAATCAACTTGAAAGGGATAGTGGGGATGACTTTGATGAAGAGGAAGATCAAAGCGAAGAAGAACCTAGAGCAGAGATTCAGGAAGAGGTTCAGGAAGAAGCAGAAGAGGAGGCTCAGGATACTGATGAGAGCCCTCCTCCTTCTGCGTAGACTACTATTGACGACCGCATTGCTCGGATGGAGGAGAGTCAGATCGCTTTGCGAAGGGAAGTCCAAGAACTTCGAGCGGAAGTCGCTGATGCCAAGGCTGTTACAAAGAAGAAGTTTGGCAAGGTGACTCGCACCTTGAAGGCAATCCTGTGTTGCTTACAGGATAAGGGTGCTCCTCCTCCGTCACCAAATTCTGACTAGCGATGCGATCTTTGATGTTGTTATTAGTATTTAGCCATTTCCTGTTTTATGTGTGTAAGCCTGTTAGGGCTAGTGCCTTGCTTATGTTGCTGTTGCTTAACTGTCTTAATTTCCATGTCATTCTAGTCATGATGCTTGTAAGGATATATCCCTTGTATTGTGACAATTTTGATTAATTGAAATGCATGGAATGCCTTTGACTCTTTAGTGAATGATTGTGGTGTATTTGTGCAATTGAGACTGACAAGGTTGCGCCCTATTTTGAATATAGGGAATGCCACTTAAGACTACGAGGAGTGTGGTTCGGCTTTCATTGTCAGAGCAGATGGATCAGACTCCCTCTCAGTCTGGCACTCGTCCGGACCCTGCTGTGGGCCCGATTCCTGAGACGGTTCGGCCGTCTCAGCCTACTGTTGGTCCTACAGATGGACCACCGCCATTTACACCATCAGTTAGAGAGCCATAGCGCGCATCTACTTCCGCACCTCATCCGCCACAGCCTGCTCCACCCCCTGATAGATTCAAGCAGATGATGGCTATGATGCTACAGCAGCAGCAGCTTCTGACCACCATAGTTGGGACTTTAGCCCAGGGTGGGGGTGCGACTGCATCTACTCCGCCTGCACCACCTGCGCATCCAGCTGAGGATGCCTATACTTACGCCCAGGATGAGGGCATAGCATATCCTGCGCAGCCTGCTTTCCCTACGGGGAATCCTGCCGACACACGGGGCCTTCTGGAGCGATTCCAGCGCTTGCGGCCTCCTACTTTCACGGGTTCTCACAGACCCGAGGAGGCTGAGTTCTGGCTCGACCGAGTGTCAAAGATTCTACGCATGTTGCACTGTACCGAGGCTGAGCAGGTAGAGCTGGCTACCTTCTTATTTGAGAGAGAGGCCAGTATGTGGTGGGATAGTATATTGCGGACTGTTGCCGCAGATTTCGTATGGACGTGGGCAGCATTCGAGTTTCGCTTCCATGAGAAGTATTATCCCCAGACCTACAGGCACGAGAGGGAGAATGAGTTTCTCCGTCTCAGGCAGGCAGCGATGACGGTTACCGAGTATGAGCATCGGTTCACAGAGTTAGGCAGGTACGTCCCGACGATTCTAGCTGATGAGTAGATGCGCATACGGCGCTTTTTGGAGGGCTTGCGACCGGATATTCGGTCGAAGATGTGCTGTGTCAGTTTTCCCTCCTATGCGGAGTTGGTTCACATGTCCATGCGGGCAGAGCAGGACGTGGATCGACTTGCGCGATCTCGAGGCCCGACTACTTCTAGGCCGCGACCGGATTTGTCAGACAGGCCCTTCGCGGGCAAGAGGCCTCGTGTTGATCCTCCTACCAGGACCACGGTGCCAGTAGGACCTTTTCGGCGCCCTGATTTATCATGCACATACTGTGGGAGGACGGGCCATTTAGCGCAGAGTTGCTTTTCCAGGATGCGGGACAGTGGGTTCTCGCCGCCGCAGAAGATTGATCGTGTACGTCCGCAGGCGATATCAACACCGCCTATACGGTCAGCTCCTGCGCATCCTTCTTTCCGACCTACGGTATCGCAGATTCGACAGCCTCCACGGCCCTTGACACAGCGGCCGAACCGGCCACAGCAGGCACGAGTTCATGCACTGACCGCTGAGGCAGCTACGACGCCGACTTTCCAGCATTCAGCCTTCGAGGTCACGGGCCATATCGGAGGTACTCCCGTTCTTGTCATGGTGGACACTGGTTCCACGATTTCTTTGATATCGCGTGCCGTAGTCAGATGTCTTGGGTTGCAGACTATCACTATGGATAGCGTGCGAGTCCTTGCAGCTCATGGGGATTACTCGGATGTCACCCAGATGTGTGAGGGTTGTTTAGTTGATTTGGGAGGCAGGACGATGACTCTTGATCTGGTCGTCGATCCCTCGCTCGTTTATCTCGACGTCATTCTTGGCATGGACTGGTTGACTGCAGCGAGAGCCGAGATTGACTGCGAGGCTCGTGTGGTGACGGTGTACGAGCCTGAGGGCACGCCTTTCACATTTCCAGTGCGGGTAAATCTTCCTTTCCGCATTCTTAGCTACGCCACTCTATTGCGCGACGCTGGTGCCCAGGTACTTGAGCAGACGCCAGTTGTTTCTGAGTTCGGGGATCTGTTCAGGAAGATCCCTGGTTTGCCGCCCCGACGTGAGATCGATTTCACTATCGATCTGATTCCTGGTTCTACACCCGTCTCACTGCCGACGTATCGCATGGCACCATGTGAGATGGAGGAGTTGAGGACACAGATTGATGGCCTGCTAGAGCTTGGCTTTATACGGCCTAGCGTGTCTCCTTGGGGAGCACCGGTCTTGTTCGTGAAGAAGAAGGATGGTTCGCTGCGATTGTGTATTAATTATCGCAGGCTGAACCAGCTCACGGTGAAGAACAAGTACCCTTTGCCCAGGATCGATGACTTATTTGATCAGTTGAGAGGAGCGCAGTACTTCTCGAAGATTGATCTTCAGTCAGGATATCATCAGCTGCGCGTCAGAGATGAGGACATGCAGAAGACAGCATTCAGGACCAGTTTTGGTCACTACGAGTTCCTCGTGATGTCGTTCGGTCTCACGAACGCACCGGCCGTGTTCATGGATCTGATGAACCGGGTATTGCGGCTTTTCCTCTATCGATTCGTCGTTGTCTTCATCGACGACATTTTGGTATACTCTAGGAGTCGAGAGGAGCATGAGGAGCACTTGCGTTTGGTCCTTGATACGCTCAGACGACATCAGTTGTTCGCACAGTACAAGAAGTGCGACTTCTGGAAGCAGGAGGTGAAGTTTCTGGGACACGTGGTGTCCAAGGATGGCATGGCAGTTGACCTGTCTAAGGTAGCTGCGGTGCAGGACTGGGAGCAACCTGGTTCTGTCACTGAGGTGAGGAGTTTCTTGGGACTCGCTGGCTACTATTGGCGCTTCATTCAGGATTTCTCGAAGATCGCGAGACCCTTATCTCAGTTGACACGGAAGGACGTGAAGTTCGCCTGGAATGAGAAGGCGGAGTCGGCTTTTCAGGAGCTGAAGGACAGACTTACGTCTGCCCCTGTGCTAGTATTGCCAGAGCAAGGGGTTAAATACACTATATACACTGACGCGTCTAGCGTTGGGTTGGGTTGTGTCCTTATGCAGAGGGACAGGGTAATTTCGTATGCCTCGAGACAATTAAGGAAGCACGAGGAGAATTACCCTACACACGACCTGGAGTTGGCAGCCGTGATATTCGCACTGAGACTCTGGAGACATTACCTCTACGGAGAGGAGTTCGAGCTCTTTTGCGACCACAAGAGCCTCAAGTACATATTCACGCAGCGGGACTTGAATATGAGGCAGCGGCGATGGATGGAGACGCTGAAGGACTTCAAGTTTGAAGTCTCTTACCATCCTGGGAAGGCGAACCTTGTGGCTGATGCGTTGAGCCGCAAGAAGGCGATAGAGTTTGCGGCTCCGCTGATGGTTGCCGAGTGGGATATGGTTGAGTTTTTACGAGACTTTGAGCAGAAACTCACCGTAGAGGAGCCATTTGAGTTCATCGCACACGTACAGGTGCGATCCCAGATCGATGACCGTGTCATCGAGGCGCAGAGGGACGACGCGCATCTTACTGAGCTTCGAGAGCAGGCCAGTGATGATGCTGACGCCGACTGGCGAGTTGGTATGGATGGGGGCTTACGTTACCGTGGCCGCCTATGCGTCCCAGATGTCCCTGACTTGAGACGAGAGATTCTCGAGGCTGCGCATTCTACTAGACTCGCGATGCATCCAGGCAGTACGAAGATGTATCGTGACGTGAAGAGGACGTAGTGGTGGGAAGGTATGAAGACCCACATTGCTGAGTTCGTGTCCCGTTGTCTCACTTGTCAGCAGGTGAAGGCAGAGCATCGCCGACCACCTGGACTTTTGCAGCCTATGCCGATTGCAGAGTGGAAGTGGGATTTCATTTTCATGGACTTCATTTCTGGGTTGCCGAAGACGAGGAAGGGGCATGATTCCATTTGGGTGATCGTCGACCGATTGACGAAGTCGGCGCACTTCCTACCGATCAGAGTTACGAACTCTGCAGACGAGCTGGCTAGATTGTACATCCGAGAGATCGTGCGTCTGCATGGAGTTCCGTTGGAGATCGTGTCGGACAGAGACACGCGGTTCACTTCTATTTTCTGGACTCGCATTTAGGAGGCTATGGGTGTGAAGTTGAAGTTCAGTACTGCCTTCCACCCACAGACGGACGGACAGACGGAGCGAGTGAACCAGATCCTGGAGGACATGTTGCGAGCTTGCGCATTGGACTTCAAGGACAGTTGGGATGACTGTCTTGCATATGCGGAGTTTGCGTACAACAATAGCTTCCAGGCGAGTATCGGCATGGCACCTTATGAGGCGCTGTATGGGCGACCTTGTCGCGCACCGCATTGCTGGTTAGAGGTCGGTGAGCGTAGCTTGATTGGCCCAGAGTTGGTGCAGGCGACGTTAGAAAAGATCGATATTATTCGACGTCGGCTTCTTACAGCGCAGAGCAGACAGAAGAGCTACGCCGATACGAGACGGAGACCACTAGAGTTCACAGTCGGGGATCATGTGTTTTTGTGAGTTTTCCCTATGAAGGGAGTCCTTCGGTTCGGGAAGAAGGGGAAGCTGGCACCGCGATTCATTGGTCCATTTCAGATCCTCGATCGTGTGGGAGCAGTGGCTTACCGATTGGCTTTACCCACGCCCCTCGCGAGCGTCCACAACGTATTTCATGTTTCTAAGCTGAAGAAGTACGTTGCTGATCCTTCCCATATCATCAGATGGGAGCAGGTGCAGTTAGGAGAGGATGTTACTTATATCCTGCGACCGACACGCATCTTAGACCGGAAGGAGCAGGTACTGCGTAGCAAGGTGATTCCCCTTGTGAAGGTACTATGGACGCATCATACTGAGGAGGAGGCTACTTGGGAGACAGAAGCCGAGATCAGAAAGAACTACCCACAGCTTCTCGAGGAGTATGAAAAGGTACAAAATTTTGAGGACGAAATTATTTGTTAAGGGGGGTAGATTGTAACGCCCGTGAAAAATCCATACTTGGGCCCGAGTACCAACTCGACCCGATATTGCGTAGAATTCATTCCTTTAGAAAATATGACTAGGTTAGCTAGTGCAACGTTAGAATAGCTGGGAAATGGTCCCTGATCACTTTAAATACGTTCTACAAGGCCCGAAGCGAGTGGAACCAAGGGTGCTATAATGCTCTAAAGCCTCGGATCAAACTCTAAACCGGTTTGTTCTCTGGACCACTTTGAATCTTTGTATTGGATCTAGACCACACGTCGAAAGTCCGATACCTCCTATCTTAGACCGTTAGAACCGTCTAGCTGGACTTGACACTCCTTCCAAAAATTAAGTCAAACCGATAATCACAGGCTATTTCATTGAGCCCGGACCGAAGAGAGTGAGAATAGGGTTAGAATTGGAATTTGAAATTCAAATCTGGCACACAATTTGACGCATCAGTATTGAGCGTTCTGACCGTCAGAATACAGCCAAATTACACCCTTGGATCAGGAAAAATATCTATTATATATCACGAGACTTATAGGCCTGATCTTGGTGCGATGACCGTTAAACTGAAACTGGTCCGCCACGTGCGATCTGGGAACCCTACCGGTCTGAAAACTGGATGTGTGCTAGATCCAGTATGCATGAGCTTAAGTCCGACCGCATTTGGCCAGGGGACCTTCAGAAATGCCCTTTTGGACCGAAACGGCCCCGATTTGGTTAGGCACCAAGTAAACATTGTTCCCAAGCCTATTTTGGGCATGTTTTAGGCTATAAAAGGGGTTGAAACCCTCACTCCTCTCTTCCATCCGAATTTGAGAGAAGCCCTAGCTTGGGAGAGAGAAAAAGGTGGGAGATTGTGAGAGTGTGGGAGAGTTCTTCCTGCCACTTGTACTACGCATTGCACGTGCTTAAGCAACACACCTCTACCGCTTTCCCGGCGATTCCACCGCGATCCTAGGTAAGTGAAAACCCTAAATAGTTGTTGATTTGAGTTTCCCTTGTTTCCATAGCGATGTAGCTTATGGATCTTGTGTATTAGGCTCCTTACTCGCCGTAGACGAAGCGTGTACGCTCCGTTTCAATTCCCGAGTCTACAAGACATAAGGTGAGGATTTTAGACGCTTTGATTGACGGTTCCCAACGCTTTCAATGTCGTTTAATAGTAGATTCTTGACGGCATCGCCGTTTGACATGTACAAAATGCTCTCCGTTTCCCGTTTCGTAAGCTACGAAGAATATGAGATTTAGGGCATTTTAGTCATTTGTAGGAAGTACTGTTTACATTCATATTTTGCTGATGTGATTGACATGGTTTGTTGTCGCATTAGGAAGTTAGGAATGCGTGCATAATTAGTTTGGCGAAGAGATTCGCCTAGTTGCGCACTTTGGGTCGACATAATATATGTAGACTTAAGTGTGTAGTGTATGTGTTTGTATAAATGCTTGTATTAGTATGTATTGAATTAAATGATGTTATTTGATAGTTTGTGATTGATTTTTCAATTATTATGCTGACCTAAATGATTTTCTACATGTCGACTAAATGCATGATTTCATTACATGCATGGAATTTATGTGCTTGAGGATTTGCTTAAGTTGAATGATATAACATGTGTTAACATGCTCACATGATTGTATTTCAATTCCAATGCTCTTACATAACTTGTTGATGTGATTCCATGAGTGTTTGGGACTAGACTTAGTCCGGGCAGTCGGTAACCGAGCGAATTCGTGGCTGACTGGTCATAGCCACGAACGACGCATCGATGAACGTGATTCGTGTTGAGAGTTGGCGGCAGTGGTTAGGCCACGCGAAGTGTTTTACGCACTTCATATCGTTCAGCTTGAGATGCGATCGCGCTAGTCGAGCCCGTCAAGTAACCCGACTGGCCGATGTTTGTTCACCTTGTATGTATCATAACTGCTTGAACCTAGGGTACTGAACTTACCATTGTAAACCCTATTAACCGTGGTACCTTGATCCACGAAGACTCATGAGCCGGGCATGGTGGTATGGGACACCGTGGTCGAGCTGTCGGCCTACGCTGGGGCCACAAACCTCCCCGTAGTGACCAGTGAGCACCTTGACTCGTGAGCAGATTATGGTGGTATGGGACACTATATTCTAGCTGTCGGCCTACACTGATCAGGCGACGAGCCCTTTGTAGTGACCGCGAGCGTATTCTGAGTCCACGGGAGGCGACGACCCTTCCGTGCAGTAGAGTACAGTAGGCCTGTATTGATAAGGTGATGGGGGAGCGGTGCAACGAGTGCGAGCAACAGCCCTGGCAGCCCTTGCAGTGACCTACGAAATATACATCGTATGAGATTACTAGGAGTGACGACCCTAGACAGGATCCGTGTTGGGATTGATACAAGGGAAGTAACTTAGTTTCCCAATCCTGCTGTTTGAATGGACTAATAACAACTTGGTAATCATATCACCATAGCATTGCATGTGCCTGGAAGATGTGGAGCACTCTAGGGAGTGTGGCATGCCGCGGTCGTAAGATGTTGCCGCATGAGGGTGATCGTCGGTGAGGACATACATCACGTCATATCATCTTGCATTAACAACAGTATTAGGATTGTCTGATTTACTGCTTTACTATTATCGCGTGATTGAATTGTGAACATGCTAATCTTTTCTCTATGATTCCACTGAGTTGATCACTCATTCCCACGTTACGGGATGGTGTTTGCAACACCCACCAGACCCTGTTGTAGTTGCAGGTGAGGACGAGATCCAGGAGGTGGAGCTAGATGATGACGAGGACCAGGATGAGTTCTCGTATATGCAGTATCATGACGGCTTCCCGTAGGCGACCTGGATCGAGGGGACATCAGTGGAACTTTTCTTTTTGAACATTATTCTTTTGTTATGTATATGTACATGAGACTCAGTGATGTAGTCATACTTTGGAGACAGATGAGATTACTTTGCTTTTCCATACAGTGATATATACATTGTTTAGTCTTCCGCTTGATTTTATCACTGGATCTGAAGTATGAATTGCAGTTTTGATATACTTTTACTCATGTGGATGCTTTAAATCAGACAACATCGAATCATAACCATTTTTGTTGCATAAGTGACGGTCTGAAACTCGGGAGTTGAGTTTATTCACGACCCCTGATTTTCAGGGTGTTACAGTTTAAGAGTGGAAATCAAAGCACTAGGATTTAATAATGGTATTATTATTATTATCTATTTACAATAACTATCACTAGTATGGAAGATTTACTAATGCCTATTCATATCTACCACTAGTAATCCTAACAATGATCTCAATAATGTTAATGGTAATCAAAAGAATCTCAAAATAGAGGAAGATGTGGACTCACCTTGGTCGACTCAGTTCAAGTCGAGTTGACTCGGCTCACTCTCTCAATCTCACCTTCTCCTTCTTCTTCCTTTTCTTTCTTTTCTCTCTTTTTCTTTTCCCTGCTGGGAGGTCCAGCAATAAGGCTAGATGGACAAAACCCAGCTTGACTCAGTTCGAGTCAGCAACATGGTGCCGTTGTACCATGTCAACCCTCTCTCTACTCTCTTTCCTTCATCTCCTTTCTTCTTCCTTTTGCTGCTGTAGGAAGTATCCAGCCATGGCTATCAAACTCGGTCTGACCCGGCCTTAGTCAAGATGAGTCGGCACGGTGGCTGCATGAAGAGGCAGCGAGTCAGGGTTATGCAGCGAGTTGGTGCAACTCGGCACAACTCAACCCAACTCTCTCTCATTTATTCTCTCTTTTCTCCCTCTCTCTCCTTACCCCTGCCTACTGCAAGTCTAAGCGAAACTGGACACGGCTCCGATGAAACAGGCCAGGTTCACAGCCCGGACGGCCAGTCAGGGCGGTGCGGTGCAACAGCAACCGCACCACACTTCTTCCCCCTTACTTTCTTCTTCTTGTTTCTTCAATCTCCTTTCTCTATTCTTTCTTCTTCTTCCAATCCTGGTCAGTAAGAACACTAACCCAAACCGATCTTGGTCGGGTCAGTTAGCACGGCACCCAGCAGCTCGGTGGAGGAGAAAATGGCCGTTAATGGCGAAATCTGACCTGAACCATTTTCCTTCAATCAGCCTCTTGCAGAAGGTCTGTATGGATCACATAAGGCTTGGAGGATGGTTGGAATGGAGCTCCATTGATATTTTTATGGTGAGTTTAAGCTCGGAAGGAAATGATGGGTTTTTCTCAGGGGGCTTCAATAACCAAAGAAAGGACCGTTGCTATGAGATCTTGCTACCTTTTTATCATAACCTAAACTCCTTTAGAGTCATTGGATAAGGAATGGACGGTCTGGGATCGAATCCAGCTACTTGGTTTTCTCAAAACCGTGGGAAAGAAACCGAAACCATCCCTGGTTTCACTTGGAATGCCCTAAATGAGTGGACGGTTGAGATATCGTCTTCTTGGAAGGCTGGGATTGGGGAAGGGAGAGAGCAAACGGATTGCCCTCGTGGTAGCAGCAGATTTCCATTTTCAGAAATAGGTGTGTTTTTGGCTTGATTTGAGGTTGACATTGTGTGCACGTGTGTGCATTTCAACGTGTGAGTCCAGCTAGGTTTTGGTGGGACCCAAGCCCTTAACACGATGGACAGTTTGGATTTTCCAAATCGATGGCGCAGATGGGCCACAGTTCAGACAAAATGGACGCTCGTCCGTCAGCTGTCAAACCAAGGAGAGAGAGAGAAACTCTCCATTTTTGGAGAAGCACGGGTCAGACCGTGCTGACTGGTCTGACCCGTCTGGTGAACAGTGAGTGTGCACCATCTGTGTACACGCACCCTGCTAAGCGGGGTCCCCTGTGATGTTTTTGATAAATCCATACCGTCGACTCCATATGGTGGGCCAAATAAAAGCCCTTGACCAAGGATGGGGCAGATCCAAGGCTCAGGTGGGCCATACCAACTGAATCAAGATCCTTAAGTGTTGGTTACGTAGATCCAATGGCCGGATCACCCTAAAGCTGAACTTCAATGGTTAAAAAGGTCCAAGGGGATATTTGTAAGGTTTTCATCCTATATTACTAACCATAATGGGTATCATTATAGATTTCATTACTTTGGCATATTACTTGTAATTAAAATAATTAAAATCTCATACATATATATACATATATATATATATATATATATATATATATATATATATATATATAATATTTTAATATTAACACATTACCATATACACTTTATTGATCACATATTTATTAACATAAAATTCATAATATACAATATCATATTATACATACATATAAATTGAAAATAGTACAATATCATATTTAAAATCACATTGTTAAATAATACTCAATTTTATTTAAAATATTTAACAATTTTTGTTACATTTATAAAAGATATTTAATGCTACACTAATATTTATAATTCAATCATACATTGTGAAATTACCACCGATTATGTTTATTTAATATAATATTATCTTTAAAATATTTCATATACATTAAATATATACGTATCACCCTATTCCATGCATTTTCAAGTAAATTATTAAAATACATCTATAAAGTTTGATCTATGTTTACATAAAATAATGTACTTATGAAGTATCATCTGACGTTTAGATGGTTTCATGTATCTATCGAGTGATTGACATTTTAATACAAGATTTATTTGATGATGTAACGGTCTTTACATCCAGGTTTAGGGTAGGACATGGGGACATTCAATTTAATTAGACTGGTGTTTATACCAAGTTAGGTTATGTGGTAACACCCGAGTATTGAAAAGTACGAGGTGTTACAGTGCTTTTAAGAGTTTTAACCTTCCTATCATTTACCTAAGCCCTTTCTCTCAGGAAGTTCATCCTCCAATCCACCCTCATCATTGATATTTCATAGAGTGGATTGGGGAATGAACTTCCACATTGAAGGATCCTCTAGCTACTATCTTAATGGCAAATCATTAAGCTGGGATGCCTTGAATGCATAGATGATTGGAACCACTCTATATTCCTTACAGGATAATCTTTAGAGAGTGGTATTCCATCATGACCTTGACCCAACCTAAAGCCTAGTATCGGTATATCTTTTGGGTACGGATCAAGGGAGCTGAAGACCCTTCAACATCAAGGTGGAGATCTTCAATATTGCACTGAATGAGACTCATCAACTTATTTGTAAGTATTTAGAGTCCAGAGGACACTTGTGATCATTCCTTTTTAGGATTGGGTTTTAAGTGTTGCTCACCCTTTGAAGTCCTCGAAGGAGGCCTGTGACGGGAGTGTACGTGCGGGGTGCGTTGTGTGGACCCTTGTTCTGTGGAGAGCATAAACATCTGGTTAGGAGTACGCCAGCAAAACTCCAGGGTTAGAGGTGAACCGAGTAGAAACCTCCGGGTGCATTGTGTGGACCCTTGCCCTGTGTGGGCATAAACATCTGGTTAGGAGTACGCCAGCAAAACTCCAGGGTTAGAGGTGAACCGAGTAGAAACCTCAGGGTGCGTTGTGTAGACCCTTACCCTGTGTGGGCATAAACATCTGGTTAGGAGTACGCCAGTAAAACTCTAAGGTTTGAGGTGAACTGAGTAGAAACCTCTGTAAAGGTTGAAGGTGAACTTGATTTAAAACCTTAGGTTTGAGGTGAACCATGGGAAACCTCCTTAGTGAAATTCGGTCACTCAAGGGTTGAGTGTGGAAGCCGGGAGTGGAGTAGATAAGTAGTCGAACCACTATAAAATCACCGTGTTTGAGATTGATATTGTCCTTCATTTGTGTGATTGTCTTACATGCCTTTATATATGATTATCTGAAATCACATCTTATGCACACACAGTCATATCCATTACAATCTAATTCATAAATTTGTTTATATTACAAGTAGTTGTGATTGGATCCTCTATCAGGCTTGGAAGCCAGTAGAGTTAATTTTTGAGTAATCCTAATCTGTACTCTGTGATGGGATTAGCGTGATAGGATTGAAAAATAACTTATAAATCTTTAAAAAGTCCTATTCACCCCCTCTAGGATATATTGGCATATTCCTACTTCAACTAAAGCGGTCTTTACCGCTATTTCTATTGGTATCAGAGTGGGTCTCTCTTTAAAGGTTTCACCGCCTAGAGAGTGATCTTGACTGAAGTAGAAATATGGCCAAAGGAGAGGGCTCATCTGTCACTAGACCTCCAGTATTTGATGGATCAAATTATGCTTACTGGAAGGATAGAATGCACTACTTCCTGAGATCTTTGGATCATGAAGTTTAGGATGCAGTTGAAAAAGGATACGTGGTACCATCTGAACAAATTGTACTTAAAAATGAAACCACAATCACTAAACCCAAACCTAATGAGAAGTGGACGGCGTTTGACAAAGAAAAGCGAAATGCTGAAGCAAAAGCAATGAACGCCATCTACTGTGCCGTGTCCCAAGATATATTCAATCAAATAAGTATGTGTGGGACATCTAATGAAGCTTGGGATTTACTGGAAACAACCCATGAAGGCACAAGCACTGTGAAGAGATCTAAACTACAACTCTTAACTTCACAGTTTGAAAATATCAGGATGGAAGAGCATGAGACATTTATGGAGTTTTTCACCAAATTGAACATCATTTGTAACTCCATGGGTAGATTGGGAGAGAAGGTTCCGGCACCTAAAATATGTAGAAAAATCTTAAGATCCTTACCAGAACGCTTCAATCATAAGGTAACAACAATTGAGGAGTGTAGGAATATTGATGAGATGAAAGTAGAAGAACTGGTAGGTTCCCTACAAACTTTTGAACTACACTTCACACGACCCTAAAAATCCAAAAACACTGTCCTAAAAACTTTTAAGAAATCAAAACATGAGGACAGTGAGAGCGAAAAAGAAGATGAAGATGACGAAGTGGCTCTACTTGCACAAAGATTCAGAAGATTCTTTCAAAGGAATCGTGGCCGCCCATCTAGAGGTAGAAAGTTGGATGACAAACCGTCTGCAGACAAATTTGGAAAAAAGACCAAAGAACCACAATGTTACGCCTGTCATGAGTATGGACACCTATCTACTGAATGCCCAAAAAGAAAAACTAAGGGCAAGGCGATGACTGCCACATGGGATGATACGGAAGAGTCAAACTCAGAAATATGTGACTCAGAGAGTGATGATGACTAAAAACTTTTGAAAATTCTTATGGTCTCCACCACTCCAATTATTCCCGTGGAATCTGAAAGAAAATAAGAACAACAAGCCACTGAATCACTTTCATCTGACAATGAGGAAATTGAAGAAGAAGAAGATAAAGAGCAAAATGAATTGTAAGATGCTTATAATCAACTATACATTCATAGCATCCACATCCTTAAAAAAATCAGCATGACTGAAAATAAAAAGAAATTGTTGCAGAAAGACTTGGATAGAACCTTAGAAATAAACATATACTTGTCTAATGATTTGCAATAATATCTCACAGATAATAATCAATTAGAAAAAGAAAACCTATCCTTAAAAGGAAAATTATCAAAACTTATGAACAAAGCTGAACTGCTAAAAGATGATAATGCAAAACTCAAAAATGAGAACCACTCACTTTGTATTGACTTAGAAAATTCCAGAAAATTTGCCGAGATAAACTATAAGTTTTCTCAGAGTGGTGAAAAACTTGAAAGAATTTAGGGATAGGAAGGCCTGGAAAAGATAAGAGTGGCCTAGGGTATGAGAAAATCAAAATGAAAAGTGGAAAATCTGTTGCTTCAGGTAGCAATACAAGAACTTCTCTAGTTTGTCATTTGTGTGGTGATATGGGACATTACAAGTTTGAATGCTTAAAGACAACTTCTTATAACTCTGGTCAAATTCACACTGATAAACTTAATCTGACCAGAGTAATGCAAAATATCCATTTATCACCACCCAAAATGGAAGATAGAATGAAGAAATCACTGGATCAAGTTGGTGCGATAACAAAAGTCACCACAGTAAAAACTTCTGTCTCAAGGTGGAGAGTGAAAGAAAAACTGAACCCTGTACCCTGAATTATTGAGCATATAAGAACATGTTTAGATTTTTCATCAAAATCTGGATAATTGGTGAAATGATGCAATTTTTGCTAAGTCCTCAATGTTACATCTGAGGTTGGAGACCTCTTACTTTTGTATATAAACATTATCATGTTTATATTTGTACAGAACTGGTGCATTTTGTGACATATACTGATTAGGTCAAGAAATATACAATAGCGTGTCAAAATTAGAAAAATTCTGAATAGCACATACTCTCAATACAAGTGATGGTCTTCTTCGATTTCATCGACTGAGGATTGATACAATCGACGGCTGTTCAGAATAGGAAAATTCTTGTGACCATTAATAACATCATGGGCTGTCTCGATAGCATCTATCGACAACTTCTCGATACAATCGATATGTTGGTCGATATGATCGACAGATGGCGCCCGATATAAGTCAGCAGGATGAAAAAAAAAGGGTTTTCTTCAAAAGGCAGTTCGGTTGTCTTCCCTGTCCGATCCTCATGACCAATCATCTGAAGCCATGTCGGACTAGCCGAACCTCTCTACAAACCAGGTAATACTCTTTCAACATCATCAGAATCTTCTTTTCTTGGTTTGTCGGGCATTTTTTTCGATTCTCCCAAATACTTCAAAAAACCTTTCCTACATGGGAAAAGACAAAAACGTGGCATCTGGTCCAGGAGAGTCTTCAAGAGGTACTCGACAAAAGGTCCTTGCCTCAAGGGAGAGAGCAAGGATTCCGGACAGTGGGACCCCCACACGGCAAATATCATGACGTAGTGGGTCCCAAACCGAAGTCCCAACAACATCTCAACCAGCGCCTCCTCCGCCTACTGTCCAACAACCACTAAAATACGCCAATAGGAAGTTTATTTTTGAGAGAAAAGTAGATAGGGAGTGTTTAACACCCTACAAATTAGAACCCCTGTTTACTGCAATTGGTTGGTTGCCCATCCTGGATTTTGGTGGACCATGCCAACTGGAAAGAACACGCAACTTTCTTACTGCATGTCATTCCCTGGTGGCTGATCCTCCTTCCTTTATGGTATCCATAGATGGTGATGATGTATTTATCACCCTTGCAACCATAGCATAGATTCTCAATCTACAAATGGCTCCAGGAAGCCTTCCAAATTGGGATCTGGACCTTCCAGATGTGCGCTCCAAAATGACCAAATACCTATGTCATAACTGAGATATCCCATGGCATAAAGGGAATGTCCTGAAAGCTAGGTATATGGAGCCCCGGTTCAGAGTCATGCACGGGATTTTTACCACTAACCTGTACCCAAGAAGCACGAACCGATCAGATCTAACAAGTCTGATGGTGATGATACTCTACTCTGTTATAACCGGGACAGATATCTGCCTTCCAACCTTGATTGTCAATCAGTTCGTCAATGCCATACATACTTCCAGAGACTTGCATCTGCCATATCCTTGGATTATTAGTAGAATCTGTCAAAGCATTGGCTTTCCGTCCATAGATGATCCCATTTTCTCGCTCAAAGTTTTCAATAAGAAGAATATTCAGAAAATGGATCTGATATTTCATGAGTACAAGGAGGAAACTGAGGAAGACATTCATGCAGAAGGGGAAGGAGGAGAAGGTGGTGATCCCATGGAAGGAGATGCAATGGCTGACGATGCACCTCATGGACCAGATGTTTCTCCGTCCACATCAATTGCTGGGTATGGTAAAATGCTCAAACTGGACAGGATTGGGGCCATTCAGAAGTACATACACTCAGTAAAGGATCGACACACTATTCTGGAAAGAATGGTTCAAGGAGTTCAGAGCACGGTCCAACAATTGGTGGATCTACTGACGTGCCGATGGGACGACACAATGTCATCCCATTCTGCTCCTTGATGCCGGATTCATGCATGCTATCATGCACACCTTACTCTTATTTTTGCATATGAACATCAGTATCTTTTTGGATGTTCTATGCTCTCAGTGGTGTGTATGATAGTTTCTATTTTTTTTAACTGGTTTCTCTTTGGATGAATATGCCGACGGTTGGGCTAAAATACTTGTTTATTTTTGTGTGCCCTCCTATGGGCTTTATTTTTGGTTGGTTTAAATTGCTGTTGTCTGGGGCAGCATTGGATATTTCTGCAAATCTTGGGCAGCTGAATTTACATATGGCTGAATCTAGTTCTTTTATTCCTGCCATTTGAATTTCTGTCTCCCTGGTTTATTGAAGTTTTGGGGTTATGGTCTGCATGTTATCTTATGCCTTAAGTGTTGTATTAACTCCATACTGGGTCTTCATTGATGTATGCTTTACAGTGTTCTCATTTATATACATCTATCTATCTGTAGTTCTCCCATAAGCTTCAATCTTTGGTCAATATCACGTCTTATGCCTTTGCCAATGACTGACAAAAAGGGAGAGAACAATTCAAACACCTTGAGAGGAAATTGTATATTTTGTGTTACAGGTGTTAGGGGGAGCAGCCGCAACAAGAAAAGGAGAGTTTTTGAATTAAGGGGGAGAATTTATTGGGTGTGTACATGGGTGTTTAGAATTTATAAAATTATGTTAATACATGTATACACAATTTAGGATGTATCTGTCTAGATATGTTCCTAGGGTGTTTTGGGTATTTTGTTACGTAATTGACAAAGGGGGAGATTGAAAGTGCACCTACTACGTGCCCTGGTTTATCAATTACATTGTAAGTTAAGTCAGTCGGACAACAGCGCCTAACAAGAAGATCAAGTCAAGCGTCTTCCTCAACTAGATGTGTGGAAGCTCGCCATAGGTAAATCATAGCCTCACATCCCATGTTCCCAAACATCAGGTGATTAAAACCCTTAAAAAGAACTAGAACATCTTAGGATTTCTATATAAGAAAACTTTTTATCAAAAAGGAAAAATCTTTAAAGTTTTTCTTACACTGTCCATTATATCGATTACCCCTTCGATATGATCGACCAGCTCTATCGATGTCCTCGACATCTCAATCGATACAATCGAGTGAGGACAAATAGCGTCCAGCAATCAAACAATCATCTAGACGATTTATCGATATATCGACTTGCGAGTCGATATCATCGATATTCGGATATCGATCATATCTGGAGCGGATCGATAATATCGACAGACTGTTTTCCGACGCCCCTATTTTTTCTAAAGAAAACAAACATAAGCTTCGATATATCGATGACTGTCCGATTCAATCTAAACTCAAATATCGATCATATCGGAAGTCAGTCGATCATATCGATTGTGGGCGCATGTTTTCACCACCATGAATTTCAGGTTGTTTTTAATGTTGGTCGGGGTGTCAGTCGATAAATCGATATTCATATATCGATCATATCGAGACCTAGTCGATTGGATCGAGTCCAGACATAAATCGTCCAGCAAGATTATAGATAAATCTATACGATTTATCGATTCCATCGACAAGGTCTCCGATATGATCGATGTACAAATTCCGATGACATCGACTGTTACCCGATCATATCTGTAGAACCTGAAATTCTTCAAGGCTTCTCTCTTGTTTTCACCTGTCGATAGATCGATCCATCTATCGATGGAATTAGAGTTTGAAATCCGATAACATCGATGTGTGTCTCGATCCCTTAGGGTTTGAGGTGAACCGAGTAGAAACCTCTGTAAAGGTTAAAGGTAAACCTGATTTAAAACCTTAGGTTTGAGGTGAACCATGGGAAACCTCCTTAGTGAAATTCGATTACTCAAGGGTTGAGTGTGGAAGCTGAAAGTGGAGTAGACAAGTAGTCGAACCACTATAAAATCACTGTGTTTGAGATTGATATTGTCCTTCATTTGTGTGATTGCCTTACATGCCTTTATATATGATTATCTGAAATCACATCTTATGCACACATAGTCATATCCATCACAATCTAATTCATAAATTTGTTTATATTACAAGTAGTTGAGATTGGATCCTCTATTAGGCTTGGAAGCCAGTAGAGTTATTTTTTGAGTAATCCTAATCTGTACTCTGTGATAGGATTAGCGTGATAGGATTGAAAAATAACTTATAAATCTTTAAAAAGTCCTATTCACCCCCCTCTAGGATATATTGGCATATTCCTACTTCAACTAAAGCGGTCTTTACCGCTATTTCAGAGGATACACAATATATATCATGCGTGGCTCCACATGGGTGTGGCCCACTAAGATATTACTTTTAATATAATATATTATATATATATATATATATATATATATATATATATATATATATATATATATATATATATATATATATATATATATATATATATATACATCACACGTACTAGCAGGTGAGTGCCCAGACCCACAATCCAGAGCTGGATGTCCATTTAATGGACGGTCTAGATTTACAGCAGCTATGTAGCTATTGTACAGTGCCTAGCTAACACGCCTTCACGGAAGGTGGGTCCCATGAATGTGTGGGCCACACGTGCTAGGAAGGTGGGCCATGGTCCACATCAAACCATTATTTGTATTTTCCTTCATCCAGATCTGTCCGTTGGACGCTAGTGAGGTAGACCCCACAGATAGGACGACGTGGATCATACATCACGGTGGGGTCCACAACATATGGGGAAGAGAGAAAAAGAGGAAGAGAGAGAGAGAGAGAGAGAGAGAGAGAGAGAGAGAGAGAGACTTGGAGGGATTCCGCCACTATGGATCCCTCTCTTATACAATGCATACATCAAGTGGGTCCCACAACAAGTGGCCCCTAGAATTCAAAATCAATGGTGAATCACCCACATTTGGCCTCCTTCCACTACACCAAAATTGTCATTTAGGAACAGTTTTAAACCGTTCCTAAATGCTTCAGGAACGGTTTAATACCATTCCTAAATGAGGAAAAGTAAAAAATCAGGAACGGTTCATAATCATTTTGGGTACCGTTTCAATTTTTAGAAACGTAATTTTAGGAACAGTTTTAAACCGTTCTGGTGCCAACGGTCACATTTTAGGCACAATTTTAGAAATGGTTTTGAACGTTTATTAATGTTGCCAATGGTCACATTTTAGGATGAAATTTTAAGAACAATTTAAAACCCCTTTGTTCATTGTATGAGAGAGAGTGTGTGTGGTATGTAATCTACTTGTATTACATGCCCGACAATTACATAGAGAAAAAGATAATAGAATGATTCACACACAATAATATTTACCTTCTTTTCTAGTACACACTTTAATTTCAATTCCAATTTCCAATTTCAATACAACATTTCATTTCCAGGCTTATATAATCCAACAATTCCTTGATCTTTTCTAGAATGATCACTACCTTCAGATATGACATCCGCTACAAATCCTCCTCTTCAATGTCTTCTCCTCCATCCCCCACAACTCGTTCGAGCTCTTCCACCAGCTTGGCTTGCACATCCTGATGCTTCACCAGGTTCGCCATGATCCACTGTAATGATGTGGATGTTGTGTCCATATGAGAGGGATGAAAATCTCTTCCGTATGAGAGGGACGAAAATCTCTTCCTTCGACGCCACTTCCAAGGCAGTCTGGTAAATGTCATGAGCTGTTAATTCTATGCTGAAAGTATTGGTGGTGGTGGTGCTGCTACTGTTGGGCTTGAATCAGCTGCCTGAAGGGCTGGAGAAGGCCTAGAGAATGTTGCTGCCTGCAGTTTTCAGTTTGTGGGTTGTGCTGGTAATACATGTTATCCAAGTTAGAGACATAACTTAGATCTGATGAAAATGCTCTCGATCTCGAGGACCATAGACGTACCTTAGATCGAAGGTAACCCCCAAAAATTAGTTGTATATGAGTAGTTTCCCTTGTCAAAGGGTCCGTTGCATTTGCAACAACTTTCTTAAGACACATAGATTGCATTGTATCAATAGCATACCTGCCAAAATCACCCATTAATAAGATATCATTACATGCACTTGAAATGATAAAATATATGCCTAAATGGATGCAGCATAAACTCCAGAAATAGTTTAAACAGCTGACCTCAAAAATTTATGGGCATCTTCTTCTCTCCCATGACCAAGAAAACATACAACCTAATAAGTGAATACTAAGTGAACTTGAAATAACTTGCAATGCTCTCCATTTAACACTATCATGCTGCACAAAAGATTTCATTTAAGCCGACATGCACACACTTCTCAACTCTTCCTCTTTTGGGGGCGTTGATCTCATCATTGTTGGTTGGGATCATCCACTCTATATCAGATACGCTCGTTAGTGGAAGTTACAACATGAATAGAAAAATAGGTAGAACTCAAATGCATGCAGAATTGGATTACCATTTGATAGTAGCAGCAGCAGCAGCCAAACAGAGATAATACTGCTTGTAATAGGTATCCAAGGCAAGAGCAGATGGTTCCTTGGCAGCCAAACTTTTAACCAGCATAGCTCCCTATGAAACATTGATGCAAAGCTCCTTATAAACATAATTATGACTTCCAAAATCCTTTTTAAAAAAATTTAAAAGAACAAGAGGTTTCTTCTACAACCTTAGTATCATCAAAGCACCCACAAGCCATGATAACCTGCGCAATTTAGTGTTAGAGTGAACATTTGAAAGAAGACTATCAAAACCCAGAATACAGTAGCATGAGGTGATCCTCTGATGAATGAGATGGATGGCCTGCATACATGTGGGCCCCATATCTACTAGGTGCCATCATTAGCTTACGGAGGTCTCAGTATCGCTGGAGCATATCCCATTTCATATAAGATTTGAAGAACTGGCTTTAGCTCAACTGAGAAAAAATCACACAACATAGCACTCAAAAGATAATAATATATAAAAGAAAAATAGCTGCCACATTACAATCACATCATGGGACCAGAAATTAAAGACTGAATGACTGTTGAAAATGGGAGCTAGAAACGTCAACATCAGCACTCCAATATTCACGAAGCATGAGAAATGACACCTAAAGAAATTGTAATAAATGTTATGCTTCAAGTACAAAAGAAAAGAAAAGTGTATATGGTTAGCAGAACCAGGGAATAAACAAGCTTACAGTTAATTCATATCGAATGCGACGTAAGTTTGAGACTAGCTTCTCATAATCTTCCTACAGAAAAGACGATAGAAAAGAATGAGATGCCCAAAAAACCCAACATCCCACAAAATGCAGACGTAAGGATGCTTAAATTACATTTGCATTCTAGGGTCTATCCAAATTCCAAACTTCCCCTAATTGTATTATTCAAAAGCCATATTATTAGATAAGGAAAGGTTATAAGAGGTTACTAAAATGGCCAAGTTATATGTCCTAGAGGGGGGGAGAATAGGACTATGCCAAATTTAAAAAATAACAGCGGAATTAAAGAAAGAGATATAGCCAATTAAAGAAATCAATTCACAATGCTGAATTAAAATGCAACCTCAAAATTCTAGTCTTGAGAGGTTAATACAAATGTTGTTCTAAGCACAACCTTACACCAAAAACCAAAGTTTATGGTAGGACAACCCTATTTCTAGAAAGGTCTTTATATCAAAAACTCAAACTGAAGAGGAATATATAAATAGCAAGGAACTGAAATATATTGCAGGAATTAAAATCTAAAATATTATAACATTCCCCACTGTGCTTGAAATGTAAATATTACAACATTCACATCCACACTTACATCCCACAATTCTGAATAATAAAAGATAGAAAATATAAATCACACATCCACAAAACACAAAGAATTATAGTGGTTTGCCTTTGTGTACACCAACTATCATAAAATAGCCACACAGATTGCTACTCCACTCCTAATATACTCACACAGGGGATATTAACATTCACTATCAAAATAGGTTTTCACAGGTTCACCCAAAACCTTCACAATTGTTTCTTTTAGAAAAGGGCTTACAAAATTCAAAAACCCACTTTTGAGTTTTTTTGCTCTCCTCAGATAACCAACAAATTGAGATTTTTCTGGCTTAACTTCAAATAAAACCAAAATGAAAGGAATTTATAATAAATGTAAAATACCTGGATTTCTCCTTTTGTAGCAGCTTGGAAGAACCAATCGGAGTAGATGATTGAATGTAGAAATTCAAAGTCCAATACTCACTTTAAAATGGTTCTAGGTTCTAATTGATTTTAAATTAAACCAGTTGGGCTTAGCTCTATTTGATTTTGATTCTAAGAAGAAGGAATGTCACAATTCCTCTTTTCAATTAAGATTGGAATGTAGAAACAAAATCAAATTAATAAAGCTAACCAAATAGAATATTAAATGAGCACAATGTAGCTTAAAATGAACACAAACTTATCTCAGAGTGATCCCTTAATTTTACTTAAATTTTTGTTGTATCAAACTCTGAAATTCGTCGTCTATTTATAGTTGTAGAAATCGCACCTTCGACTGGTCTAGTGGACACTATGACTGGTCGTGAGAGAACAGATTTTTGAAACTTTTAGCACGATCGGATAAAACCATTTCACGACTAGTCGTAGGGTGTCTACGACTGGTCGTAGGCCTTCTATGACTGGTCGTAGGATTCCCACGACTAGTCGTAGGACCCAGATTTTGGTTGCTGAACTTTGAGTTATAGAATCAGGACTGGTTGTAGGACGAGTCGACACTGTTCACACGACCGGTTGAACAGAGTCCAGGACTGGTCGTAGACGAACAGAAAATTCTGAAAAATTACAATAAACTTAGGACTGGTCTTGGAATCTCTTGGACTGGTTATGGACATGCTAGGACTAGTCTTAGAACAGTCCAAATCCATGTAAAATGATTCAATTGAATTATGTATCCAAAATGACCTATCCTAAGGACAATCTAAGGTCAATCTTACCTTGAAAATGAGATATGAACTTCGAAACTTCTTATCATCAGATTCTAGATGACCTTTGTGAATGAAACTTAACATCTTTGAACATAAAGTAGCACTTGAAGCAAGAGATCTTCTAAAGCTTGAATAACCATTTATCTTTGTGCTGTATGCTGGCTTTGAGTCTTGAACAAGATCACTTCTACTGTTGTAGCTAATACTTGTATTTCTCAAAGCAGTTTGTACTGGAATTCTTCTGTAGTAGCTGAAGTAGTTCTTCGTTCTTGTAACACCTTGGAAAAATCCGTACTTGGACTCGAGTACCGACTCGACAAGAAATCGCATAGGATTAATTCCTTTAGAAAATAAGTGTAAGTTAGCTAGCGCAACGCTAGAGTAGCTGGGAAATAGTCCCTGATCACTTTAAATACGTTCTACAAGACCCAAATCGAGTAGAACCAATGACTCTATAATACTCTAAAACCTCAGATCAAACTCTAAGCAAGTTTATTCTTTGGACCTCTTTGAAACTTTATATTGAATCTAGACCGCGCGTCGAAAGTCCGATACCTACTATCTTAGACCGTTAGAACCGCCTAGCTGGACTTGACAATCATTTCGAAAATCAAGTCCAACCGACATTCACGGGCTATTTCATTGAGCCTGGACCGAAGAGAGTGAGAATAGGGCTAGATTTGGAATTTAAAATTCAAATCTGGCACACGACTTGACGTGTCAGTATTAAGCATTCTGACCGTCAAAATTCAGCCAAATTACACCCTCGGATCAGGAAAAATTTTTATTTCATATCATGAGACTTGCAGACCTGATCTACGTGCGGTGACCGCTGAATTGAAACTGGACCGCCACGGGCGATCTACGAACACTGATGGTCTGAAAACGGGATGTGAGCGACATCCGACAAGTACGAATTTAAGTCCAATCGCGTTCGGCCAGGGGACCTCCAGAAATGCTCTTTTGGACCAAAGCAGCCCCGATTTGGATATAACTCAAGTAAACATTGTTCCCGAGCCTATTTCGGACATGTTTGGGCTTATAAAAGGAGTTGAAACCCTCATTCCTCTCTCCCATCTGAATTTGAGAAAAACCCTAGATTGGGAGAGAGAAAAGGTGAGAGTTTGTGAGAGAGAGTGGGAGAGAATTCCTTGCCACTTGTGCTACCTGTTGTAAGTGCCTAAGCAACGCAACTCAATCACTTTGCCGGTGATTTCTCCACTTTTCTAGGTAAAAAAATATCCTAGATAGTTGCTGATTTGGTGTTCCTCTATTTTCATAGCATGTTAGCTTATGGATCTTGTAAATCAGGTTGTCTATTTGCCGTAGACGAAGCGTATACGCTCCGTTCGAATTCTCACACCTATAAGAGAAAAGGTGCGGATTTTAGATGCTTTGATTGACTGTTTCCAATGCTTTCAATGTCGTTTAATAGTAGATTATCGACGGCATCGCCGTTTGACATGTACAACATGCTGTCCGTTTCCTGTTTCGTAAACCGACGAAGAATATGAGATTTAGGGCATTTAGTCATTTGAAGGAAGTACTGTTTTCATTCATATTTTGCTAATGTGATTGACATGGCTTCTTGTCACATTAGAATACTAGGAATGCGGGCATAATTAGTTTGGCGAAGAGATTCGCCTAAATGCGCACTTCGAGTCGACATACTATATGTAGACTTAAATGTGTAGTGTAAGTGTTTGTATAAATGCTTGTATTAGTATGTATTGAATTAAATGGTGTTATGATTTAGTTTGAGATTGATTTCTCAATTAATATGCTGATGTAAATGATTTCCTACATGTTAGCTATATGCATGGTTTCATTATATGTATGAAATGCATGCGTTGGAAGATTTACTTAAGTTGTATGTTAAAACATGTGTTAACATGCTCACATTGTTGTATTTCATTTCCAATGCTCTCATATGATTGCTGATGTGATTCTATAATTGTTTGGGACTACACTTAGTCCAGGCAGTCAGTAACCGAGAAATTTCATGGTTGGCTTATCTTTGTCACGAACGACGCGTCGATGAACGCGAGCCGTGTTCTGGAGTTGGTGGCAATGGTTAGGCCACACGAGGTGTTTTACGTACTTTATGTCGTTCGACTTGAGATGCGATCGTGCTAGTCGAGCCCGTCAAGTAACCCGAATGGCCGTTGTATGTTCACCCTGTATGAGTCATAACTGCTTGAACCTAGGGTACTGAACTTACCATTGTAAACCCTGTCAACTATGGTACCTTGATCCACGAAGACTCATGAGCCAGGCATGGTGGTATGGGACATCGTGGTCGAGCTGTCGGCCTACGCTGGGGCCACAAACCTCCCCATAGTGACCAGTGAGCACCTATGTCTCGTGAGCAGATTATGGTGGTATGAGACACTATATTCTTGCTGTCGGCCTACACTGATCAGGCGACGAGTCCTTTATAGTGACCGCGAGCGTATTCTGAGTCTACGGGAGGCGACGACCCTTTCGTAGCAGTGAGAGTACAGTAGGCCTGTATTGATAAGGTGATGGGAGAGCGGTGCAACGAGTACGAGCAACAGCCCTGACAGCCCTTGCAGTGACCTACAAAATATACATCGTATGAGATTACTAGGAGTGACGACCCTAGACAGGATCTGTGTTGGGATTGATATAAGGGAAGTACCTTAGTTTTCCAATCCTGCTGTTTGAATGGACTAACAACAACTCGGCAATCATATCACCATTACATTGCATGTGCCTGGAAGATGTGGAGCACTGAGCGGTACGTAAGCATGCCGCGGATGAAGATGGTGTTGTATGAGGGAGAACGTCGGTGAGGGCATCCATCATGTCATGTCATATTGCATTAACAACAGTATTAGGATTGTTTGATTTACTGCTTTACTATTATCGCATGATTGATTTGAGAATATGCTAATCTTTTCTCTATGATTCCACTGAGTTGATCACTCACTCCCACGTTACGGGATGGTATTTGTAACACCCACCAGACCCTGTCTTAAATGCAGGTGAGGCAGAGATCTAGGAGGCAGAGCCAGACTATGATGAGGACCAGGACGAGTTCTCATACATGCAGTACCACGACGGCTTTGCTTAGGTGGCCTGGGTTGACGGGACTTCTCAGTGGGACTCTTTTAAACATTTAATTTTGTTTATTTACATGTATATGCGACTTAGAGACGTAATCATACTTTAGTGACAGTCGAGATCTACTTTGTTTTCCATACAGTGATATATATATATATTCTTTAGTCTTCCACTTACTTTTATCACTGGATCTGGAGTTTGAATTGCAGTTTGGTATACTTTTACTCATGTGAATGCTTTAACTCAGACAACATTGAATCATAATCATTTTTTTGCATAAGTGACGGTCTGAAACTCGGGAGTTGAGTTTATACACGACCTCCGATTTTCAGGGTGTTACAGTTCTTGACTTGAAGCAAAGTGCTTAGAGCGACGAAGCAATGTCTTGAACATTTATAACAATGAGCTATACAAGACATAGATTAAGGTTTTGACACCACAAAATTTGACAACCAAAGGAGCATAAAACCATAGCACTTACAATCTCCCCCTTTGTTAAATTTGTGACAAAAAACTCAATAATAATATAACCAATACGAATATATAGAATGATGCACATAGGTTATATAAAAAAAAATAGTAACATCCTAGTTAAAGAATCAAAGAACCATGCACCAGTTTATCATGCACCGGATGCATACTAGATGCATCAACAAACCCACATCAAGATGAAGTAGGCAAAACATTTACATTCCACCTCCTTACTCCCCTTGAGTTACTCCCCTTGAGTAGCACATATATAAAAAAATACTTGAAAAAAAATACTTGCTTTGCTCTCACAATGCCAATGCCTCTCGCAATGCCAATGCTACTCACAATCTCACAATGCCAATGCTACTTACAATCCAAACCCATAAATTCTCCCCTTTTTGGCACAATTTGTCAAAGGAAGAAGAAAGCAATAAAAATAAACAGGAGTAATCAAGGAGTCAAGATATAAAAAGTTAAGATATCAATAGTTCAAACCAAAGTTAGTCAACCATTTAAAGTTCACAATCCAACAAAAGTAAACTTAAAGTTATTATAGACCAGAGAGAAAACTACTCAATCAGAACTTAAAGACAGAGCAGGTATGGTAGGATCAAGTTGATGCATGCCCTTGTTTAAGCACCTAAGATACTTGTGCATATATTTGAATTGTAAATCATGGGAAACATTCATGTTTTCTACCTTAACATTCATATTTTCTACCTTCTCCTCAAGTGCACGCAGACGCGCATCAAACTCAGATGGTTTATGATCAGGATCATCAGTAGAATCAGACTCAATTTCATCAAAAATATCATCCATGTTTATATCATTAAGAGGAAGATCATTAGCTTCTTCTTCATTCCTGACTCCAGTTCCATCATCACCATCCACTTGGCTAGGAGCCAATTCTAACTTCATTTTGTTTATATTTGAGTTGTTAAAAATAAGATTATGGATATGAGCCTCTCCAACGGGCATAACGACCAATATATGAGAAGCTAACACAATCATGAGATAAGAAAATGGTATATCACTATGACCTAGATGGAGACGAAATTGAATGATGGAATGACAAATTAAAGATGGAAGACAAACTTTAGCACCAGAAACAAAAGAGTGCAAAACACGAACCATAAATGAAGTCAACTCTGTTTTATTACCAGACCGCAGATATAGATTAGAAGTAAAAATTCTGGGGAGAACTCTATATCTGGGTAACAAATACATTGAGGGGAGTGCATTCCCTTTACGAGTCCATTGCACATTCATGTTACATAATGCTCTTGTAAGCTGTCATTTTTCTGTTTCTGAGGGTTTTTCAGTTAGAACATGAATAAGAATACCTTCATCATTAATAGGTATTTTCATAAGGCCAGATATTAGATGACGGTCTACATCATACAGGCCTTCTCTAGCATCTATTTTGAATGTTAAATTTTTAGAAGAAAATTAAGAGATACATGTAAACATGGACTGTGCAATAGATTAGTATGCAGGCCCATCCCAATGTAAGATGTTATCCCATCCTATAGCTTGGAGGAGTGGAAAGATACCAAATGGAGCAATGTGGTTAAGATCAACAGCTTTTTCAACAATAACCTTGGTCAAACGTAAATCCTGTACAAATGGGGGATCATTTTTGGCTGAACGAAGATGACGCTGAGTTATTGGAGCTGATCTACAGGATGATAGACCATGGGCTTTTTTCTTTTTTCCCCTAGGATCCATTGGTAACAAGAAATACAAAGGACTAAGGAGATGCAAAAGATGAGAAATGGGTTTTCTCAAAATCAAAAATTTGAGAAGAAAACCCCAAATAACCCAACAAAGCTTGAAATCAAGTACTCCAATGAAAATAAGGAAGAGAATAAAACTTGAATCTACTAGATTGACTAAAAAAAATACACTAACTTTAATGATCAGGTCGGTGGGTTCGACTGGTCGGACGTCGGCTCGTTGGAGAGAAAGTTAGAAATGAGGAAGATGAGATTTTCTCCAAATTTAAAACACCCAACGTGCTCCACGACCGGTCTTGAGTTGTCCTCGACCGGTCGTACTAGGACCGGTCGTGTACACTCACGACTGGTCGAGTATCGAAAAAAATCATGCAATTATCATAAAAAATTTAAAATTTAAACACATAAATACTCAAATATAATTACACTATGATACATATATGCATGAATAATCAATTTTGAATGCACATATCAAGATCAAATTTTAATTTATTAAACCTACTTTTGTCGAGCGGTTTAGTAAAAATGTTAGCAAGTTGAGTCTCTGTCGGAATGTATTCCAAAGATATTTTTTTCTTCTTCCACTAATTCACGAATATAATGATACCTAATGTCAATGTGCTTGGTACGTGAATGTTGGATTGGATTTTTTGAAATATTAATAGCACTGGAATTATCGCAATATAAAATCATCGAGTCCTGTGAAATTTCATAATCGCATAACATACGTTTCATCCAAACAAGATGAGTACATGCATTTTATACTGCGATGTATTCAGCCTCAGCTGTAGAGAGTGATATAGAACTTTGTTTCTTGCTAAACCAAGAAACCAAGCAATTTCCAATATAAAAACAACCACCACTGGTTGATTTCCTGTCATCAATATTACCAACCCAATCAGCATCAGTGTACCTTGTCAACTGAATACTAGTATCATATGGATACCAGAGACCCAAATTAACTGAACTTGCGACATATCGCATAATCCACTTAACAACAGTTAAATGTGACTCTTTAGGATTAGATTGATATCTAGCACAAATACCAACACTTAAAACAAATCAGGTCTACTAGCAGTTAAATAAAGTGAACTGCCAATCATGCTACGATACAATTTAGGATCCACATCTTTACCTGTAGAATCCTTAGAGAGTCTTAAAGTTGTACTCATAGGAGTATCAAAATTCCAACCATTCTCAAATCTGAACCTTTTAATTAAGTTCAGAGCATATTTGGTTTGAGAAATGAAAATTCTATTAAATTATTGTTTTACTTGCAACCCTAGGAAATAATTTAATTCCCCAACCATACTCATTTCGAACTTAGATTTCATTAAATCTGTAAACTCAATAGTCATATTAGTACAAGTTGATCCATAAATAATATCATCAACATAGATTTGAACCATTAAAATATTATCATTATATTTCTTAACAAAGAGCGTCTTATCGACACTGCCCATTTGAAAATTATGATTGAGTAAAAACTTAGTCAATTTCTCGTACCATGCCCTGGGAGCTTGTTTTAGACCATAGAGAGTTTTCTTAAGACAGTATACATGATCAGTAAACTTAGGGTCTTCAAATCCTATAGGTTGTTTAACATATACTTCTCCATATAAATCGTCATTCAAGAAGGCACTCTTTACATCCATTTATAAATTTTAAATTTTTTAAAGCATGCAATGGATATAAAAAGTCTGATTAATTCAAGGCGAGTGACTGGTGCAAAGGTTTCATCATAATTAATACCTTCAATTTAAGTGTACCCTTATATAACCAGTCTTGCCTTGTTTCGAATTATATTACCAAGTTCATCAGACTTATTTTTGAAAATCCACTTTGTTCCAATAATATGTTTATCTTTAGGTCTAGGAATAAGATACCAGACATCATTTCAAACAAATTGATTAAGTTCTTCCTGTATAGCAACTATTTAGTTTTCATCAGAAAGAGCTTCTTTTACGTTTACCGGTTCTATCTTGGATGTAAAACACACGTAATTACATGTCTTCTAATTGCCTATGAGTGTGCACACTAGTGAGAAGGTTTTCAAGAATCTAAGTGGTTAGATGATCTTTAATAGTCCTCAATTCAGAGTTTACTTGATTTGATGAAGTACTTGGTTTGTCAATTAAAAGAACTTCATCATGGTCTGAACTTGGGGCAGGTGTATTCAAGTGATCGTCAATGACCACATTAATGGACTCTTGAATCACACCAGTCCTTTTGTTCAGTACGCGGTATGCATGACTGTTTAAAGAGTACCCTAAAAAGATCCCTTCGTCACTTTTAGTGTCAAACTTTCCCAAATTTTCATGGTCACGCAAAATATAGCAATTGCTACCAAAAACTCAAAAGTATTTGACAATAGGCTTTTTATCGAATTATAGTTCATAAGCCGTTTTATTATTAGATTTACATGTATAAACTTGATTAATAATATAGCAGGCGGTATTCATTTGTAACACCCTGAAAATCGGGGGTCGTGTATAAACTCAACTCCCGAGTTCCAGACCGTCACTTATGCAACAAAAATGATTATGATTCAATGTTGTCTGAGTTAAAGCATTCACATGAGTAAAAGTATACCAAAACTGCAATTCATTCTCCAGATCCAGTGATAAAAGCAAGCGGAAGACTAAAGAATATATATATCACTGTATGGAAAACAAAATAGATCTCGACTGTCACTAAAGTATGAATACATCTCTGAGTCTCATATACATAACAGAAATAAATGTCCAAAATGGTCCCACTGAGGAGTCCCGTCAACTCAGGTCAACTAAGCAAAGCCTTCGTAGTACTGCATGTATGAGAACTCGTCTTGGTCCTCATCATAGTCCGGCTCTGCCTCCTGGATCTCTGCATCACCTGCATCTAAGACAGGGTCTGGTGGGTGTTGCAAACACCATCCCATAACGTGGGAATGAGTAGCTACTCAGTGGAATAATAGAGCAAGGATTTACATGTTCTCAAATCAATCATGCGATAATAGTAAAATAGTGAATCAGACATTCCTAATACTGTTGTTAATGCAATATGACATGACGTGATGTAAGCCCTCACCGACGATCTCCCTCATACGGCACCATCTTACGACCGCGACATGCAATCGTCCCTCAAGTGCTCCACATCTTCCAGGCACATGCAATGTTATGGTGAAATGATTTCTAAGTTGTTATTAGTCCATTCAAACAGTAGGATTGAGAAACTAAGGTACTTCCCTTATATCAATCCCAACACAGATCCTGTCTAAGGTCGTCACTCCTAGTAATCTCATACGATGTATATTTTGTAGGTCGCTGCAAGGGCTGTCAGGGCTGTTGCTCGTACTCGTTGTACCGCTCCCCCATCATCTTATCAATACAGGCCTACTGTACTCTCACTGCTACTAAAGGGTCGTCGCCTCCCGTAGACTCAGCATATGTTCGCGGTCACTACAAAGGACTCGTCGCCCGATCAGTGTAGGCCGACAGCAAGAATATAGTGTCCCATACCACCATATTCTGCTGCGAGACATAGGTGCTCACTGGTCACTACGGGGAGGTTTGTGGCCCCAGCGTAGGCCGACAGCTCGACCACGGTGTCCCATACCACCATGCCCGGCTCATGAGTCTTCGTGGATCAAGGTACCATGGTTAACAGGGTTTTCAGTGGTAAGTTCAGTACCCGTAGGATTAATTTGTACCCTTTCGTACTCCTCGAGAAGCTGTGGGTAGTTCTTTCTGATCTCGGTTTCTGTCTCCCAGGTAGCCTTTTCCTTAGAGTGATGCGTCCACAATACCTTCACAAGGGGAATCACCTTGCTACGCAGTACCTGCTCCTTTCTGTCAAGGATACGCGTCGGTCGCAGGATATATGTAACATCCTCTCCTAACTGCACCTGCTCCCATCTGATGATATGGGAAGGATCAGAAACGTACTTCTTCAGCACAGAAACATGAAATACGTTGTGAACACTCGCGAGAGGCGTGGGTAAAGCCAAACGGTATGCCACTGCTCCCACACGATCGAGGATCTGGAAGGGATCAATGAATCGCGGTGCTAGCTTCCCCTTCTTTCCGAACCGAAGGAATCCCTTCATAGGGAAAACTCGCAAAAATACATGATCCCCAACTGTGAACTCCAGAGGCCGTCGTCTCGTATCGGCATAACTCTTCTGTCTGATCTGCGCTGTGAGAAGCCGACGTCTAATAATATCAATCTTCTCTGACGTCGCCTGCACTAACTCTGGGCCAATCAAGCTACGCTCACCGACCTCAGCCCAGCAATGCGGTGCGTGACAAGGTCGCCCATACAGCGCCTCATAAGGTGCCATACCGATACTCGCCTGGAAGCTGTTGTTGTACGTGAACTCCGCATATGCAAGACAGTCATCCCAACTGTCCTTGAAGTCCAATGCGCAAGCTCCCAACATGTCCTCTAAGATCTGGTTCACCCGCTCTGTCTGTCCGTCTGTCTGTGAGTGGAAGGCAGTACTGAACTTCAACTTCACACCCATAGCCTCCTGAATGCGAGTCCAGAAAATAAAAGTGAACCGCGTGTCTCTGTCTGACACGACATCCAACGGAACTCCATACAGACGCACAATCTCCCTAATGTATAGTCTATCCAGCTCATCTGCAGAGTTCGTAACTCTGATCGGTAGGAAGTGCGCCGACTTTGTCAGACGGTCGATGATCACCCATATGGAATCATGTCCCTTCCTCGTCTTCGGCAGCCCAGAAATGAAGTCCATGGAAATGAAATCCCACTTCCACTCTGCGATCGGCATAGGCTGCAAGAGTCCAGGTGGTCGGCGATGCTCTGCCTTCACCTGCTGACAAGTGAGACAACCGGACACGAACTCTGCTATGTGGGTCTTCATACCTTCCCACCAATAAGTCCTCTTCACGTCACGATACATCTTCGTACTGCCTGGATGCATCGTAAGTCTAGTACAATGCGCAGCCTCGAGAATCTCTCGTCTCAAGTTAGGGATATCTGGGACGCATAGGCGGCCACGATAACAAAAGCTCTCATCCATGCCCACTCGCCACTCAGCGTCTGCATCATCACTGGCCTGCTCTCGAAGCTCAGTCAGATGCGCATCATCCCTCTGAACCTGATGACTTGGTCATCGATCTGAGATCGCACCTGCACATGTGCGATGAACTCATACGGCTCCTCTACGGTGAGTTTCTGCTCAAAGTCTCGCAAAAACTCAACCATATCCCACTCAGCAACCATCAGCGGAGCCGTAAACTCTATCGCCTTCTTGCGACTCAACGCGTCAGTCACAAAGTTCGCCTTCCTAGGATGGTAAGAGACTTCGAACTTGAAGTCCTTCAACGTCTCCATCCATCGCCGCTGCCTCATATTCAAGTCTCACTGTGTGAATATATACTTGAGGCTTTTGTGGTCATAAAAGAGCTCGAACTCCTCTCCATAGAGGTAATGTCTCCAGAGTCTCAGTGCGAATATGACGGCTGCCAACTCTAGGTCGTGTGTAGGGTAATTCTCCTCGTGCTTCCTTAATTGTCTCGAGGCATACGAAAGTACCCTATCCCTCTGCATAAGGACACTACCCAGACCAATGCTAGATGCGTCAATGTATATAGTGTATCTAACCCCTTACTCTGGCAATACTAGCACAGGGGCGGACGTAAGTCTGTCCTTCAGCTCCTGAAAAGCTGACTCCGCCTTGTCGTTCCAGGTGAACTTCACGTCCTTCCGTGTCAACTGAGATAAAGGTCTCACGATCTTCGAGAAATCCTGAATGAAGCTCCGATAATAGCCAGCGAGACCCAAGAAACTCCTCACCTCAGTGACAGAACCAGGCTGCTCCCAGTCCTGAACTGCAGCCACCTTAGACAGGTCAACTGCCATGCCATCCTTGAACACCACGTGTCCCAGGAACTTCACTTCCTGCTTCCAGAAGTCGCACTTCTTGTACTGTGCGAACAACTGATGCTGTCTGAGTGTATCCAGGACCAAGCGCAAATGCTCCTCATGCTCCTCTCAACTCCTGGAGTATACCAAAATGTCGTCAATAAACACAACGATGAATCGATAGAGGAAAGACCGAAATACCCGGTTCATCAGATCCATGAACACGGCTGGTGCGTTCGTGAGACCGAACGACATCACAAGGAACTCATAATGGCCAAAGATGTCCTGAATGCTGTCTTCTGCACGTCCTGATCCCTGACGCGCAACTGATGATATCCTGACTGAAGATCAATCTTCGAGAAGTACTACGCTCCTCTCAACTGATCAAACAAGTCATCGATCCGGGGTAAAGGGTACTTGTTCTTCACCGTGATCTGGTTCAGCCTGCGATAATCAATACACAATCGCATCGAACCATCCTTCTTCCTCACGAACAGAACTGGTGCTCCCCAAGGAGACACACTAGGCTGTATAAGGCCAAGCTCCAAAAGACCGTCGATCTGTATCCTCAACTCCTCCATCTCACACGGTGCCATGCGATACATCGGCAGTGAGACGGGTGTGGAGCCAGGCACCAGATCGATAGTGAAATCAATCTCTCGTCGGGGCGGTAAACTAGGGATCTTCCTGAACAGATCCCCAAACTCGCAAACGATTGGCGTATGCTCAAGTATCTGGGCACCAGCGTCTCGCAGTAATGTAGCGTAGCTAAGTATGCGGAACGGGAGATTTACTCCCACTGAAAATGTGAAGGATGCGTCCTCTGGCTCGTAGGCTGTCACTATACGAGTCTCGCAGTCAATCTCGGCCCTCGCTGCAGTCAACCAGTCAATGCCAAGAATGACGTCGAGATAAATAAGAGAGGGGTCGACGACAAGATCAAGGGCCATCGTCTTACCCCCCAGATCCACCAAACAGCCCTCACACATCTAGATAGCATCTGTAAAGGACCCGTGAGCTGTATAAACTCGCACTAATAGTCTGTAGCCCAATGCGTCTGACTATGGCATGTGATATCAAAGAAATCGTGGATCTTGTGTCCACCATCATGAGTATAGGAGTACCTCCAATGTGGGCAGTGACTTCGAAGGCCGAATGCTGAGAAGTCTGTGTCGCAGCTGCCTCTGCTGTCAAGGCATGCACCCGTGCCTGTTGTGGCTGATTCGGCCGCTGTGTCATGGACTGTAGAGGCTGCCTGATCTACGATACCGGAGGTCTGAAGGAAGGGTGCGCAGGAGCCAACTGTATAAGTGGTGCTGATATCGCCTGTGAGCGTGTACGGTCGATCTTCTGCGGTGGCGAGAATCCACTGTCCCGCATCCGGGAAAAATAACTCTTTGCCAAATGGCCCGCTCTCCCACAACATGTGCATAATAAATCAGGGCGCCGCATCGGTGGTACTGGCACGGTAGCCCTAGTAGGAGGGTCGGCGCGAGGCCTCTTGCCCGCAAAGGGCCTGTCCTGCATCTCTGGTCGTGGTCTAGGAGCAACAGGGCCACGAGATCGGATAAGTCGATCCACATCCTGCTCTGCCCGCATGGACATGTGAATCAGCTCCCATAGGAGGGAATGTTCACGCAGCACATCTTCGACCGAATATCCAGTCACAAACCCTCTGAAAAGCACCGTATGCGCATCTGCTCATCAACCAAAATAGTCGGGACGTATCTGCCCAACTCTGTGAATCGATGCTCATACTCCGTGACTGTTATGCCTCCCTGTCTGAGGTGTAGAAACTCATTCTCCCGATCATGCCTATACGTCTGGGGATAGTATTTCTCGTGAAAGCGGAACTCTAACGCTGCCCAGGTCCACATATAATCGGCGGCAACAGTCCGTAATACATTGTCCCACCACAAGCTGGCCTCTCGCTCGAACAAGAACGTAGGCAACTCGACCTGCTCGGCCTCTGAACAATGTAGCATCTGCAGTATCTTCGACACACGGTCGAGCCAATACTCGGCCTCCTCGGGTTTATGAGAACCCGTAAAAGTGGGAGGCCGTAAGCGTTGAAATCGCTCTAACAAGCCCCGTATGTCTGCGGCATTCCCCATAGGGTAAGCAGGTGGTATAGGATGAGCCATGCCCTCATCCTGGGCACATGTATCAGCATCCTCAGCTGGATGCGCAGGTGGTGCAGGTGGAGGCACACTCCCACCCTGGGCTAGTATCCCCACAATAGTAGTCAGGAGCTGCTGCTACTGCTGCATCATAGCCATCATCTGCTTGAATCTGTCTGGAGGTGGAGCAGGCTGTGGCATGTACTGCGTCCAAGAAGAGGCGCGGTAAGGCTCTCTGACGGGCGGTGTGAACGGCGGTGGTCCAACTGCAGGACCAGTAGTAGGCTGAGACGCACGCACTGTCTCATGAATCGGGCCCACAGCAGAGTCTGCATGTGCATCAGACTACGAAGGAGCCTGATCCATAGGCTCACCCAATGTAAGTCGAGCTGCGCTCCGTGTAGCCTTCGGCGGCATTCCCTATATTCAAAATAGGGCGCAACCTTGTTAGTCTCAATAGCACAAACACACCGCAATCATTCACATAGGAGTCAAAGGCATTCCATGCATTTCATTTAATCAAAATTGTCACAATACAAGGGATATCTCCTTACAAGCATCATGACGAGAAGTACATGGGAACTAAGACAGTTAAAGTTTCAATAGCAACATAAGCAAAGCACTAGCCTTAACAGGCTTACACAACTTAAAGCAGGAAACGACAAACTACTAACAACAACATCTAAAATCATCGCTAGTCTGAGTCGGGTGACGGAGGAGGAGCACCCTTATCCTACAAGCAGCACAGGATCGCTTTCAAGGTGCGAGTCACCTTGCCGAATTTCCTCTTCGTAACGGCCTTGGCATCCTCGACTTCAGCACGAAGTTTCTGAACTTCCCTTCGCAAGGCGACCTGACTCTCCTCAATTCGGGCAATGCGATCATCGCCAGTAGCCTGAGCAGAAGGAGGAGGGCTCTCATCTATATCCTGAGCCACCTCTTCTACCTCTTCCTGGACTTCTTCCTCAACTTCTGATCCAGGTTCTCCCTCACTTGGATCCTCTTCATCATCAAAGTCATCCTCGCTATCTTCCTCAAGCTGAGTTTCACGGTACTGAGACCCGATCTTCATCTTGACCATGGTAGACTCATCAATGCTGTGAATCGAAACTGGCAACTTCGGCCCAAGTCTGTACACAAACTCAAGCGCGATCTTGCATATAAGTCAGCCAAAAGGAAGCGATTCGGACGTTCTTCTTGATTTCGCTATTAGGATAATCTGTCACAAGATGAAAGTGGCCATACACACATTCTCTCCCTGGGCCACCAGATACAAGAAATCAACCATAAGGCGCATACACTCAATGCGATTTGTCGACCTAGGATACACGTTGAACGTACAAATGTGGTGCAGCAGGCGCAAATCATCAGACATATGAGACACCTTAAGGCTATTGTTACGTTGCCATGGAACCAGTTTGCCACATAGAAACCTGGTACGGCGATCTCGTTCACGCCTATTCCTCAAATTCTTCTCACTAGGATGAACATCACCAAGAGGCACGTTCAGAAGTCGTGCAATCAACCGAACATCGATCGTAGCCATCCGGTCTCTACTAAAAGGAATCTTGAACTGCAATGGCTCCAGTGTAGGATTCTGGATACGAGGGTAGAAGGCATGAACGGTGCTCACATTAGCACGAGCACGAGCTTCAAAGATCGGACCCCAATACACAGCTTCAATGCGCTCGAACAACAAAAATTCACCGAATAGTCATCCTTCCATGTCCGCCTCAAACAACACCTTATGGTCAGTGTATTGGTCATGAGGCATCTCTGCCAAAATCACTCGCCCAAGTTGAGTATGGGGATTCAAATCCTGATTTGTATGGAACTCTCGGGCTGTGCTTGGACTTGCGGCGGCGCTTGAGCTAGCGGTGCCACCCTGCGGTCTTCTTGATTGAGCAGGGCGACTAGGCCCAGTCTCATCCGCTGTGGTCTTTCTCTTACCCATCAAAGAGAGGATGGTGGAGAGTGACAAAAGACTCAAAATGGCTTCAACAAAAGCCATGAAAAATGGGAAAAATGTAAAAAAATGGCTGCCTAAACTGGAAAAGGAAAATCTAGGCATTGTAGAGGGATGCTTCAAGCTCCCCAAGGATGTATTTTTAGAGAGAAAAGAGAATGAAAAAGGGAAATGGAGCACCTCACGATTTCAGCTCGATTTGGGGGTTTTAAGAGCTCCAAACGCCTAGATTTGTAAGAGGGAAGGCTGCAAACTTCAATGGAATGATGGAGTGTGGTCGTTTTCAGCCAAGAATGGATTTGGGAGTGGTTTGAAACCATAGTTTTGGGTTAGGGAAGCTAGAAAACGTAAATGGAGCTAGGGGAGGGGCTGTTTGTGAAGGAAGTACCCCTCTTTGGGGCTTTCTATGGACGAACCGCACATGGGGGGTGTGTATTACCCAAAATACCCCCAAATCTAGAATTTTACATCAAGTGGGCCACAGTGGACGGCGATGCATCGCCGACCATCTCTCTGGTCGGTCGGTGGGACCATATGGGTCTAGTCCCCCATGGTCCAGGGACCCTAAAAAACTATGGGCCCCACCTTGGTTCATTGTAGATTACCCAATGGAGGCCCAAAGATGCATTCGGAACTTTTCAGGGCTAATCTGCAAATTCGAATATAATCCCCTATCTTGCAGCATATGATTTTGGGATAAAAGGAGCTAATACATCCATCTAGCCCATTAGTTGCTAAAGAAAGCAAACTTAGAATGGCCTTATGGCCAGTTTTCATGAAATTTTACTATTCACTAGTTTTCATGAAATTTTACTATTCACTGTAAAATTTTGTCAGAGTATGATTTTATGTCATTTTCACATTAGGATCAATGCCTAACATGAAAATAATAAGAAAGAATTGAATAATGGAGTGATGAGAGGAAGAATTCTGAAGAATTTAGGTGAAACGGGATTTTTAAGCCCTGACGATTGAATGCAGGGGTTGTGGTTGTCCCACAGCCCAAGGATTCACATTTATGGGTTTAGAACCATTCAAAGAACGTCTCAACCCACTTACCTACAACCTAGGAGCTACTCAGGTCACTTTACGCGACCCTAGATGCGTTACGGACTCGATCGCGCGATCAATATAAATAGACTTCGCCTTTTGGCGAATCTGCGATCCTATACGTATTTCTAGACCCTTCTCGCACCCACCTAAGTCAAAGGAAGCAACAGCATATGTCACGTGACCATAACCCAAGCCCGGTATAATCTTATTCATGCTCTGATACCAACTTGTAACACCTTGAAAATCGGGGGTCGTGTATAAACTCAACTCCTGAGTTCCAGACCGTCACTTATGCAACAAAAATGATTATGATTCAATGTTGTCTGGGTTAAAGCATTCACATGAGTAAAAGTATACCAAAACTGCAATTCATACTCCAGATCCAGTGATAAAAGCAAGTGGAAGACTAAAGAATATATATATATATATATCACTGTATGGAAAACAAAATAGATCTCGACTGTCACTAAAGTATGAATACATCTCTGAGTCTCATATACATGTAAATAACAGAAATAAATGTCCAAAATGGTCCCACTGAGGAGTCCCGTCAACCAAGGTCACCTAAGCAAAGCCGTCGTGGTACTGCATGTATGAGAACTCATCTTGGTCCTCATCATAGTCCAGCTCTGCCTCCTGGATCCCTGCATCACCTGCATCTAAGACAGGGTCTGGTGGGTGTTGCAAACACCATCCCTTAACATGGGAATGAGTAGCTAACTCAGTGGAATAATAGAGCAAGGATTTACATGTTCTCAAATCAATCATGCGATAATAGTAAAGCAGTAAATCAGACATTCCTAATACTGTTGTTAATGCAATATGACATGACGTGATGTATACCTTCACCGACGATCTCTCTCATACGGCACCATCTTACGACCACGGCATGCAATCGTCCCTCAAGTGCTCCACATCTTTCAGGCACTTGCAATGTTATGGTGATATGATTTCTGAGTTGTTATTAGTCCATTCAAACAGCAGGATTAGGAAACTAAGGTACTTACCTTATATCAATCCCAACACAGATCCTGTCTAGGGTCGTCACTCCTAGTAATCTCATACGATGTATATTTTGTAGGTTGCTGCAAGGGTTGCCAGGGCTATTGCTCGCACTCGTTGCACCACTCCCCCATCACCTTATCAATACAGGCCTACTGTACTCTCACTGCTACTGAAGGGTCGTCGCCTCCCGTAGACTCAGAATGCGCTCGCGGTCACTATAAAGGACTCGTCGCCTGATCAGTGTAGGCCGACAGCAAGAATATAGTGTCCCATACCACCATAATCTGCTCACGAGACATAGGTGCTCACTAGTCACTACGGGGAGGTTTGTGGCCCCAGCGTAGGCCGACAGCTCGACCACGGTGTCCCATACCACCATGCCCGGCTCATGAGTCTTCGTGGATCAAGGTACCATGGTTAACAGGGTTTACAATGGTAAGTTCAGTACCCTAGGTTCAAGCAGTTATGACTCATACAGGGTGAACATACAATGGCCAGTCGGGTTACTTGACGGGCTCGACTAGCACGATCGCATCTCAAGTCGAACGACATGAAGTGCGTAAAACACTTCATGTGGCCTAACCACTGCCGCCAACTCCAGAACACGGCTCGCGTTCATCGACGCGTCATTCGTGGCCAAGATAAGCCAACCACGAATTCGCTCGGTTACCGACTGCCTGTACTAGGTATAGTCCCAAACACATATGAATTCACATCAACAATTCATGTAAGAGTATTGGAAATGAAATACAACCATGTGAGCATGTTAACACATGTTATAACATACAACTTAAGTAAATCATCAAGCACATGCATTTGACACATACAATGAAATCATGCATATAACTAACATGTAGGAAATCATTTACATCAGCAAATTAATTGAGAAATTAATCTCAAACTAATCCATAACACCATTTAATTCAATACATACTAATACAAGCATTTATACAAACACTTACACTACACACTTAAGTCTACATATAGTATGTCGACCCGAAGTGCGCATTTAGGCGAATCTCTTCGCCAAACTAATTATGCATGTATTCCTAGTATTCTAATGTGACAATAAGCCATGTCAATCACATCAGCAAAATATGAATGAAAACAGTGCTTCCTACAAATGACTAAAATGCCCTAAATCTCATATTCTTCGTCTATTTACGAAACAGGAAACAGACAGCATGTTGTACATGTCAAACGGCGTTGCCGTTGATAATCTACTATTAAACGACATTGAAAGCATTGGAAGCAGTCAATCAAATCGTCTAAAATCTGCACCTTTTTCCTTATAGGTGAAGTGATTCGAACGGAGCGTATACGCTTCATCTACGGCGAATAGAGAACCTAATACACAAGTTCTATCAGCTAACATGCTATGAATCCAAGGAAACCTCAAATCAGCAACTTCTAGGGTATTTTCTTACTTGAAAATGCGGAGAAATCACCGGCCATGTGATCGGAGCGTGTTTCTAAAGCACGTGCAACAGGTAAGGCTACGGCAGGAAAATCCTCTCCTACTCTCTCTCACAAACTCTCACCTTTTCTCTCTCCCAATCTAGGGTTTTTCTCAAATTCGTATGGGAGAGAAGAGTGAGGGTTTCAACCCCTTTTATAAGCACAAAAATGCCCGGAATAGGCTCGGGAACAAAGTTTACTTGATGCATATCCAATTCGGGACTGTTTCGATCCAAAAGTACATTTCTGGTGGTCCCCTGGCCAAATGCGGTCGGACTTAAGCTCATGCATACTGGATCTAGCATACATCAATTTTTTAGTCCGGCAGGGTTCACAGATCGCACGTGGCGATCCAGTTTCAGTTCAGCGGTCACTGCACGTAGATCAGGTCTGCAAATCTCATGATATGAAATAAAAAATTTTCCTGATCCGAGGGTGTAATTTGGCTGAATTCTGACGGTCAGAATGCTTAATACTGACACGTCAAGTCGTGTGCCAGATTTGAATTTTAAATTTTAAATCTAGCCCTATTCTCACTCTCTTCAGTCCACGCTCAATGAAATAGCCCGTGAATGTCGGTTGGACTTGATTTTCGAAATGATTGTCAAGTCCAACTAGGCAGTTCTAATGGTCTAAGATAGTAGGTATCAGACTTTTGACGCGTGGTCTAGATCCAATACAAAGTTTCAAAGAGGTCCAGAGAACAAACCTGCTTAGAGTTTGATCCAAGGTTTTAGAGTATTATAGAGTCATTGGTTCTACTCGATTTGGGTCTTGTAGAACGTATTTAAAGTGATCAGGGACTATTTTCCAGCTACTCTAGCGTTGCGCTAGCTAACTTACTCTTATTTTCTAAAGGAATTAATCCTACGCGATTTCTGGTCGAGTTGGTACTCGAGTCCAAGTACGGATTTTTCTAGGGCGTTACATCATTACTTCAGCCCAAAGGTTTTTATGGAGCTTCATACTATTCAATATTACATTTCCCATTTCTTGAAGCACTTTATTTTTCCTTTCCACAATTCCATTTGGTTGTGGTGTTTTGGGCACAGAGAATTCATGCGATATTCCTTAATCACTATAGAATTTCTCAAAACTGCTATTCTCAAACTCAGATCCATGATCCCTACAGATCTTACTGACTTGAGAACCTTTTTCAGATTGAATACGTCTAATAATCCTTTTCACTTCATCAAGGGTTTCTGATTTATCCCTTAAAAAAGCTACCTAAGTGAATCTAGAAAAATCATCTACGATTACCAATATGTATTTTTTGCCACCTCGACTTTTCATCCTGGTAGGTCCTATGAGATCCATATGGAGAAGCTCGAGTGTTCTTGATGTGGCATTGGAGTTCACCTACTTGTGAGAGCTCCTTGATTGCTTGCCTATCTGACATTCACCACATATTTCGTCTATCTTTTAAAATTTAAGTAGACCTCTTATTAGTTATCTTTTGCTCAATCTGTATAAATTACAGTAGTGTACATGTCCAAGGTATTTATGCCATAATTCTGTATCATCGGTATGGACCATGTAGCACATTTGACTAGAAGAGTTGTCATCGCTTACAATATAGCATTTTTCAGAAGTTCTCTAACCAGTTAATATTACAAATCCCTTTTGTTTATAATTTCACAACCTTGAGTGGAAAATTTCACACTGTGATTGTTATCGCATATTTGAGATATGCTTAACAGGTTGTGTTTTAATCCCTCAACATATAAAACATTCTTGAATAAGGGAAGATTATAAAGTTGGACCGTACCTTAGCCAATAATCTTGCAGTTGCTACCATCACCAAATGTGACTAATCCATTAGTCATATCTTTGAGATCAGTGAATAAAGCCTCGTCACCTGTCATATGCCTAGAGCATCCACTATCTAGGTACCACTTTGAATGGCTTGTATCTATGAAAGTAGTGTGGGCAACCAAGCAACCTTAGGAACCCATTTCATAGCAATTTTGGGTTTAGGAGTATAGTGGGTCTTCTTTTGATTGTAGTTAAAGTTAGAGTGACCCACTGAATTAGATTTTAAGATCTCCTTAAGAAGATCAACTATTTTCTCAGTAAAGGGTTTCAATTCTGATGTTTATAATTATTTTTCAGTTTTTGAAAAGAAGTTTTAGAAAAAACTTGATTTGTACTTTTCCCTTTTGAGTTCAAGGTCTCTCCTTTTACAAACTTAGGAGACGTATTCTTATGTTTAAGAGGAACATTTTTCTCGTATCCCAAACCGGATCGATCACCACATTTCCTTGATCTGGATAAAAAAATTTCTAACTTTGGATCTCCTTGGGCATACTTCCATGTATCCTTCAAACTTAAAAGAGAAGGGACTTCAAGTTTAAGATTTTCATTTTCAGATTTTAGACTTTCAATCTGGGAGTTTTTGAAATCCAAATCACATTTGCATTTTTCAAAACAGTCTGAAATATGGGATTTTTCTAAAACAAGGGATTCAAAATTTTCTCTAAGCTTTGAAAATCTTTCTTTATAAAGTTTAATTTTAACAACAATTTTACAACTTTCCTTATATAAGGCATTGTAAGCATCTTGAAGATCATCTTCATTTTCACATTCACTATTCAGATTTCCTTCACTTGTTGAATCATTATCTGAAAATGTGAATTTGGCTAGAGTCATAAGGGCTTTCACTTCATTACCCGACTCGGTTTTAGAATCTTCTGAATCAGAAGAGGCTTCAGAATCAGAGGATTCATCTCAAGTAGCCAACATACTCTTCTTTTTGGGTTTATCTTTTTTAAGACACTTGTTTACTAAATGCCCATATTCTTGACAGTTGTAACATTGACTCTCTTTTAAAGATTTTCAAGGCTTAGATTTAGATTTTGATCTTTTCTTCTCATTAGCTTTTTGAAAATCAACCTTCTTTTTGCTTTGAAAATTTTTATAAAACTTTTTCGTTAAAAGGGCCATATTGTCTTCAAAATTTTTTAAATCAGAATTGTTTTCTTGAGAAACATTTTTAGAAGATTTAAGGGCAATAGATTTTCCTTTAGGAGCTATAAAATTTAACTCAGAGGGTTGTAAAGACCCAACTAATTCTTCTACCCTCATAGCATCTGTATCATGAAGTTCTTGGATCACAGTTACCTTAGAATTAAACCATTCAGGAAGTGAGCGTAATATTTTTTCATACACTTTACTTTCTGAGATTTTATCTCCAAGACCCCACATAGAGTTCACAATGTCATTTAATTTAGTGTAGAAGTCCATAAACATTTCATCTTCTTCCATATGTATTTCCGCAAATTTGGTTATGAGGATTTAGACTTTAGATTTCTTGACAATTGATGTACCCTCATGTGTTATTTCTAAAATATCCCAAGCTTGCTTTGTAGAATCACAGGATATAATTTTTTTAAATTCATCCGGTGATAGTGCGCAAGTGATTACATTTAGTGCTTTAGCATTTGTACTACTCTTACTTCTCTGAAGTGTGGTCCATGAAAAATAAGGTGTTACTCTCATTAATTTTGAACCATCGATCCCAGTTACTTAAGTGGTAAAAGGGGTCCAATCATTCACTGTGGCTAGCCACACACTTTCATCCATGGATTTAAGGAAGATCCTCATCCTGGCTTTCCAATAGGCATAGTTGGTGCCATCGAAAGGTGGAGGCCTAGTGACTAAAAGGCTATCAAAATTTGACATCTTAAATATGTCTTAAATCGATTAGCTCAGGAAATAAATCCAAATAAAATGAATTAAAACGAGCTATTAGGCTCTGATACCACTTGAAATGGCCAAGCTATATGTCCTAAAGGGAGGGGGGGTGAATAGGACTATGCCAATTTTTTTTTTAAAAAATACAATGGAATTAAAGAAAGAGAGAGCCAATTAAATAAATCAATTCACAATGCTAAATTAAAATGCAACCTTAAAATTCTAGTCTTAAGAGGTTGATACAAATGTTGTTCTAAGGACAACCTTACACCAATAACCAGAGTTTATGGTAGGACAACCTTATTTCTAGAAAGGTCTTTGTATCAAAACTCAAACTAAAGAGGAATAAATAAATAGCAAGGAACTGAAATAGATTACAGGAATTAAAATCTAAATTATTACAACATTCCCCACTGTGCTTGAAATGTAAATATTATAACATTTACATCCACACATACATCTCACAATTCTAAATAATAAAAGATATGAAATATAAATCACACATCCACAAAACACAAAGAATTATAGTGGTTCGCCTGTGTTTACACCAACTGTTATAAAATAGCCACACAGATTGCTACTCCACTCCTAATATCCTCACACAGGGGATATTAGCGTTCATTATCAAATTATGTTTTCACAGGTTCACCCAAAACCTTCACAATTGTGTCTTTTAGAAAAGGGCTTACACAATTCAAAAATCCACTTCTGAGTTTTTTTGGCTCTCCTCAAATAACCAATAAATTGAGATTTTTTTGGCTTAACCTTAAATAAAACCAAAATGAGAGGAATTTACAATAAATGTAAAATACATAGATTTCTCCTTTTATAGTAGCCCGGAAGAACCAATCGGAGTAAATGATTGAATGTAGAAGTTCAAAGTCCAATACTCACTTTAAAATGGTTTTAGGTTCTAATTGATTTTAAATTAAACCAGTTGGGCTTAGCTTTATTTGATTTTGATTCCAAGAAGAAGGAATAACACAATTCCTCTTTTCAATTAAGATTGGAATGTAGAAATAAAATCAAATAAATAAAGCTAACAAAAGAGAATATTAAATGAGTACAATGTAGCTTAAAATGAACACAAACTTATCTCAGATTTTACAAGAATTTTCATTGTATCAAACTCTTAAATTCATCATCTATTTATAGTTGAAGAAATCACACCTTCGACTGGTCTAGTGGACACTACGACTGGTCGTAGGAGAATGGATTTTTTAAATTTTTAGCATGATCGGATAAAACCATTTCACGACTGGTCGTAGGCCCTCTACGACTGGTCGTATGACCCAGAGTTTGGTTGCTAGACTTTGAGTCGTAGAACCAAGACTGGTCGTAGGACGAGTCGACACTGTTCACATAACCTGTTAAACAAAGTCCATACCTGGTCGTAGATGAACAGAAAATTTCAAAAAATTACAACAAACTTAGGACTGGTCTTGAAATCTCTTGGACTGGTCGTGGACATGTTAAGACTAGTCGAATAAGGTTCAAGACTAGTCTTAGAATAGTCCAAGTCCATGTAAAATGATTCAATTGAATTATGTATCCAAAATAACCTATCCTAAGGACAATCTAAGGTCAATCTTACCTTGAAAGTGAGATATGAACTTTGAAGCTTCTTATCGTCAGATGGTAGATGACCTTTGTGAATGAAGCTTGATATCTTTGAACATAATGTAGCACTTGAAACAAAAGATCTTCTAAAGCTTGAATGACCATTCATCTTTGTGTTGTATGCTGTCTTTTAGTCTTGAACAAGATCACTTCTACTATTGTAACTAATACTCGCATTTCTCGAAGAGTTTGTACTCACATTCTTCTGTAGTAGCTGAAGTAGTTCTTTGTTCTTGACTTGAAACAAAGTGCTTAGAGCGACGAAGCAATGTCTTGAACATTTATAACAATGAGCTACACAAGACATAGATTAGGGGTTTGGCACCATAAAATTTGACAACTAAATGAGCATAAAACCATAACACTTATAGCTACAGTTCCAGATGTAAGTGGCTTCTTATTTGCCAGCACAATAAAACAACCCAAATCAACTGCTGACTTTAGCACACCTATCGTCTCTGAACTGGCAGAGCAATCAATGAGTGCCAAACCTGTGAAATGAAACGGGACAACAAATTGCACACAAATAAATGAACAAACATGAAAAATGTCTGCATGATGACCCGGGCATTGCAGTTGAGGTTGAGACCAAAAAGAATCATATGCCAGATACCATGCTTATCGTTGTTGGGTTTCTCATAAATTCTTTTAAACATTACTTGTTACATAGAAATGACATAACCAGAGTTTAAACACAAAACATAGAGGAAATGGCCAACAATCTTCATGGAGAGAGGTTCGCTCAAATACATTCCAACACATTCCAATGATCCAGACCAGTTACTCGAGCAGCCTCACTTTGTACAGTGTAATCGAAACAAATAAAAACCCTAAAAAATAAAATAACAACAATAAAAATAAATAGAAGCTCTTAATTGAGTTATTTCAGCCCTTTCATAACCTCTCTTTTGCTTTGAACATAAACAATCACCATAACCTTTCCTTTGTATAGTCAACGGGTTGAAATATTCAATCTAAGAGTTTTCTTAGTTATCCACCATTTAAGGGGACCCTTATCAAATAAATGTCTTTTGTCACTGAAAAAGACACAAATCTAATGGCTAGACTCCTGACGTATCATATTGTAATATGTTGAGATGTATTCAAGCAAACCTATTGACGAAACTACCAAAGCACTTCCACAGGCAGAAGAACTGGATCTGTTTCCTTGATACTACCATAACATAGAATTCTAATTATAGTACATACTAAAATAATTTCAACATTATTCCTTATGTGAAAGGAGCATCACCTTGGCAATTTTTGCACCAGAAGCAGCAACTAGAATACAAGCCCCTGTTGATATGTTAATCGTGTTTGTCCCATCACCTCCTGTTCCAACACTATTAACCACATCAGTCATTCCTTCAACCTTCCTATAACATTTGAACATTGCCCTCGCCAATCCCACAACCTGCAAATGCAGAGATCTATAAATCTATAAAGGAGTAATATGCTCATCAATTTCAGTCTATGAATCAAGCTTTTAGAGCTTCTCTCTCAATCTTTGTCACGCCCCAGACTCGGTAACCGAAATCACAAGGGACCCAATGGCCGATTCTGGCCGTAACATCCTCCATAGTACCCCATTCTCGGCTCCTGAGGCAGGTTCCCATCCTAGGATCGTACAAGGAGGATTTTCATAACAGTATAATCATTACCAATATGAGTATACCCAAGATGACAACAAGTACATCTGAGAATAACAAAGGCACACATCATAAAATCCACTATAAATTTGAACTTTTACAATCATCCATAAGGTCCAAAAGGACATACATGAGATAAAAGGAAAAGAGGGAAAGGTCGTTAACACTGGAGTCCTCAAATGCTCAGCTCTACTCCATGCACTACTGCTACAATGCCTGCCTAGAATCTCCTACACTCATCAAGCGTGCATAAGCTTATAGAAGCTTAGAGGGTGGTGTAAGTGTGTGACAATGGTGCACAGGAGAATAGTAGGAGGTGCAAGAAGGGAAACATGCTCAATAAGAATATCACTAGCCTTACCAAGGCTTATCATGAATACGATGCAATGAGTACTGGGAGCCATACAAAGGCCATGCATGAAGGGGCTTACACAGCCAATGCTAATGCAATGCAGGTAATACCAGTGCTCATAGCCAAACCATATGTCAAGTACATTTTCAATCATAAGAAAATCACCGGGGTCCATTACACTGCTGAATGACTGCCGCTCTACAGACCCCGCACAGTCAAATGAGCATAAGAGACCTCACTACCTGCCTGTGGACAGCCAATCACTAGGAAGGCCTGACGGTAGCAGACCCATTTATGAGCTGGTCAGACTCAGCCTAGCAATGCCTACTGCACACCAGGCAGGTAAGGCCACACCCCTATCCAACAAACTACATGACAGTGGGAGTCGCAGCCTGACGGTATAAGGCTCTCGTGCGCTCATGTATTCCACCCGGTCACAGTGTTGGAGCAGATCCTTGGTACCATGGAAGTTTTGAAAATTTTACCCATGGGCATCCTATGCATCCAGTATGCTCAACTAATATTTTCGGTGTCAACACATATGGCCATCTACGAATACCCTTGTGAAGGCAAAGCCCTGATGAAGTAAGGGTAGATATCCATAAGCTATGCAATGCCAAATGCATGAATCACACAATCACCCATGCATCAATCTCAAGAATCCATCTCTCAGGGAGATACCAACATGTCCTACACAATGACACAACCATGGCCAATCATACCTTAACCAAGCATGCATATGATGTGTATGCGAGTGAGCCATGAAGATGAATAGGGGTGCCAATACGGTGAAGATGAACTCTCTACTTAACCATGAAGGGTCTAGGTACTTAACCAATTCCTCATAAGGAATACAACCCCTAGTGGGGGCTCATATACCTGGAGTAGCCCACGAGACTAAGGAGAACAATGGTATGGGCCTAAATAGTGAAACGACTTAGTAAGAGTCTATGGTGGGCCTTTAACCACCCATAGAATCCCATGGGCCTACCTTAGGACTACCAATATAGACATCCAACCATAATTGGTCCCCAAGAGGTAGCCCATCTGTAATTGATCATGGATCAAGGCCCAAAGCCCATGCAACATCAGAAATAAGAAATGAGTAGCCATAATCATACCACAAACACTCATGTTGGGCTTCAGAAAGGGCGGCCCAAGGCCTATCCAAAATATGGGTCCAAGGAGAACACACATAACCCAATCCATATATACCACTATGGGCCCATAGGGGAAAGGTTAAGGCCCAACATAAAGGCCACTAATCCCATATATTATGGTGGCCTAGTGGGCAGCCCATTGCTCAAACCACATGAGCAAATGTCATGTTTTTAGTCAAGTAAGTTGGGCCTACAACCAGGCCCAAGTATAAAGTTAATTTGGTGGGCAACCAAGGGCCCATCCACTTGTGTAATTCGGCCTACTAACCCAACACAATAGTATGGTAAAAATGGCCCAAGAGTTCAATGGGCCTATCTAGAAAGTTCCAACCCAATTGGGCCTAAAGAGTTCAACAACTAGCTACATTCATGGATCTGATTAAATTCAACTGTGGTGGGCCTCAAAAGTGCATTTGTTAAGACCAACATTTAAGGAAATAAAGGTATAAATCATTTTCTCTAAGAACTTTATAATGTGGTGGGCCCCACTAAAAATTTTAGCCCAAGGCCAAGCATAATTATAACATGTTGCTGTCCTAAATTTGGGCACTCCATTGGAGTGGGTTCAGGGCTTCTAAAACTCTAAAAATTGAGGGCCAAGGTCCCTCATCATGCATACAATAAGAGGAAACCAAAAAATGTGGCCCACCATTAGAGGAAAAAATTTTAAACTATGGTTTTTATCAAGGCATATTGCTGGACTGAACAGCAGAAAAATCTGGCAGTCCAACCATCTTGGCCCATTCTTTTGAATGACCAAACTGGGTCAGTTGGGGCTGAAATTTTACAAAGTGATACTTCCATAGGTGGGTCACACCCCTATAAAATTTTATAATTTTTTTAATATTCCTAAGTATTTTAATTAATTCAAATAAAATAGTCTACCCATAAAATCAGACAGACCTGGATGTCCCAACGTGGTGGGCCAGTCCAGCCCTTGCCACAGTGTGTACAGGGGTCCATTGGCCCTGAAATTTGGTAAGTGGTTCTTAAAATAATTATAACATATCCCTACAAAATTTCATAATTTTTATACATCTATAAATATTTTAATTTATTTAGATAAATCAATCTGTCCTAAAAATCGGATTGATCTGGACACTATATTATAGTGGGCCAGTCCAGCCACCACTATGGTATGCAAAGGTGTCCATTGGCCCCAAAATTTTTTAGGTAGGTCATAAAATGAGTAGGTCACGCCCCTGTAAATTTTTATAATTTTTAAATACCTATAGGTATTTTAATAAATTTCAGAAATCCAACTATCCATGGTGGAATGTTGCTGGAACAGTGCAGAAATTTCGGACTGTCTACCTCACTTGGACCACACCTTTGGGACCTCAATCAAGGTCAGATGAGGCTGAAATTTGGGGGACATCAATATGAGATCCCTACCTTTCATAAAATTATATTTAATGGGTATGAATAGTCCCCCAAACAGTCCCAAAATCTAGTCCAAAAACAACCAGAAACTGTCCAGAAAATTCTGGACAGCAACATGTACTTAGATAAAATTTATTATATAAGTTAAATAAAAAGGAAAATACATTAATGGAGGATGGTGTGGCCTTCCTTAGTGGCCCCCACAAATGTCCATGTCATAATATAAAGCGTGACACACCTTGCATGCATCATTAAGGCAGCAAGTAGGACACCCAAAATCAAACAATGGGTAGTTTGGGCATCCCACCTTGCTGAAATTTATGGCCCACTAAATGGGCCACACACATCAAGAAATAAAATGAGGGAAAAGAGAGATAGAAGGATAATCCGGCCATAGGGAAAGGGCTCCGCCACTCCCAAGATCAATCACACCCGCACATCATACATAAATTTACATTTACAACATGGATCTTGCACATGCATGACATATAATTAAAATGCATGGTGAGGATGCCATCCCCACCATGGTTATAAGGTCTAGATGACCCAAACATGATATGATATGAAAGAAAACTGCCATGATGGGGCCCATAGAGAAAGGCCCCATGCATGGATCATGCATGCATAAGGTAGGCCATTAGGCCACAACCATGGGATTGTGTGGGATCTTCACCATTGATTGGTGGGTCCTACACTTCCCTAATGAAAGAAAGAAAACATCTAGGCTATAGAAATCAGATTTTTTACATCTAGAGGATCATCTACCTCAAAGACCTCCATCAAAACTCCAACTCTAGGCTTCTAAGGCTCCAAACAAGCAAGATTGATGGTTGAGATGAGATTGGGATGGATGGATTGAGGGGAAATGGAGGAGAAGGGGGCTGGAAAAAGGGGAAAATGGGCTAGAGAAATGGAGGAAAATTTATAGAGAAGAAGAGAAGAGAGAGAGAAAGAAATGAGAGGGAAAGAGAGGAAAAAATCTTTTTAAGGAAAGTAATCATTAACCTATGGTGATACAAACAATGTTGCTAGGGTAGGTTATGTGTGGGTGGTGTGTGAGGTCTTGGTAGTGTGAGTTATGGAGATTTAGGTGGTGTGTGTAGTGTGTGTTAGAACTTGTGTAAAAGAGGGAGTGTGGGCTACATGCATCACTCCAAGGTGGGCCACATGATCAAAATCAAGGGCCATAGAATGAAACGTACACAACTTATGATCCACACATCGGATGGAAGCACAAGAAGGGGCGTTGGAACCGCGGTAACAATGCGGTCGCAATGGCATAGGTCTCAGCTCAATCCGAGTCGAGTCTATGTGACCGGACTCAAGGATAATCGCAAACACTATCTGAGGGTAGCGGGTCACCGAAATTTGACCGGTATGATCGTGAGACCATAAGAAATAAAATACACACTCACACACATGCATGCACACATGTGAACTTGGGTCGGGTCTCACAATCTCTCAATCGTGATGATTCAATGCCTCACTAACCACGCCATGGTACATTAGAGGTGGAGACCGTGGCTGGATAGAATCAACCGTTTACGCCAGCAGGGCTATTTTGATTTTACTCACATCCTTAGAGAAGGTAACGGTCCAGTAGATGGTTTGGCGCGGGAAGGGAGCCCGCCTTCAATAGTTTATGATCCATCTTCATTGTAATACCCTGAAATTCGGGGGTCGTGTAGAAACCCGACTCCCGAGTTCCAGACCATCACTTATACAATAAATATGATTATGATTCAATGTTGTCTGAGTTAGCGCATTTACATGAGTAAGATTATACCAAAACTACAATTCATACTCCAGATCCAGTGATAAAACGTAAGCAGAAGACTGAAAAATATATATATCAGTGTATGGAAAACAAAGTAATCTCGAACTGTCTCCAAAGTATGAATACATCTCTGAGTTACAAATACATATAATAAACAAAAAATTAAAATGTCATATGGTCCAACTAGTAAGTCCTGCTGATCCAAGTCACCTACGCAAAGCCGTCGTAGAACTTCATATACGAGAACTCGTCCTGGTCCTCGTAGAAGTCCGGCTCCAGCTCCTGGATCTCCTCACTACCTGCATCTAAGAAAGAGTCTGGTAGGTGTTGAAAACACCGTCCCATAACGTGGGAGTGAGTGATCAACTCAGTGGAATCATAGAGCAAAGATTATCATGTTATCAAATCAATCACGCGATAATAGTAAAGCAGGCAATCAGACATTCCTAGATACTGTTGTTAATGCAAGCATGAAATGACATGATGGATGCCCTCACCGACATACTCCCTCATGAGACACCATCTTACGTTCGCGACGTGCTTTCTTCCCTCAGTGCTCTACATCTTCTAGGCACATGCAGTGCGATGTGGAAATGATTACTGAGTTATTATTAGTCCTTTCATACAGTAGTATTGGAAAACTAAGGTACCTTACATCAATCCCAACACGGATCCTGTCTAGGGTCGTCACTCCTAGTAATCTCATACGATGTATATTTATAGGTCGCTACAAGGGCTGTTGCTCGCACTCGTTGCATCGCTCCCCCATCACCTTATCAGTACAGGCCTAATATACTCTTGTTGCTACGTAAGGGTCGTCACCTCACATAGACTCAGAATATGCTCGAGGTCACTACAAAGGGCTCGTCACCAATCAGTGTAGGCCGACAGCTCAAATGTAGTGTCCCATACCACCACAATCGGCTCACGAGTCAAAGGTGTTCATTTGTCACTACGGGGAGGTTTGTGGCCCCAGCGTAGGCCGACAGCTCGACCACGTTGTCCCATACCACCATGTCCGGCTCATGAGTCTTTATGGATTAAGATACCATGGTTATCAGGGGTTCCACTGGTAAGTTCAGTGCTCTAGGTTCAAGCAGTTATGACTCATACAAGGTGAACAATCAACGGTCAGTCGGGTTACTTGACGAGTTCAACTAGTATGAGCGCATCTCAAGCTGAGTGACATGAAGTGCATAAAACACTTCGTGTGGCCTAACCACTGCCGCCAACCCAAAACACAACTCTCGTTCATCGACGCGTCCTTCGTGGCAAATAGAAGCCAACCACGACTTCAATCTGTTACCGACTGCCTGGACTAGGTTATAGCCCCAAGCACTTGCAGTTTACATCAGCGAACATATGAGAGTAATAGAAATGAAATACAAATAATCTAAGCATGTTAGCAACATGTTATAACATACAACGTAAGCAAATCAACCCAAAACACATATATTCCATACATATAAGGAAATTAATTCAATAATAACAAGGAGGAAATCATGTATATCATCATATTGATTGAGAATTCAATCTTAAGACTAATCTACCACAACATTTACTCAATACATACTAATACAAACATTTATACAAACACATAGTCTACACACTTTAGTCTACATAACGTATGTCGACCCAAAGTGCGCACTAGGGCGAATCTCTTCGCCAAACAGATCATACATGCATATCTAATATCATAACACGACAAATAAACATGACAATCATTTTTGCAGAATACAGACGTATACATTATTTCCTATAAATACCTAAAATACCCTAAATCTCATATTTTCTGTACATATACGAAATGGAAAATGGACAGCACATTCTACATGTCAAATGGCATTCTTCTCGATAATCTACTATTAAACGACATTGAAAGCTTTGAAAACATTCAATCTAGGCATCTAAAATCCTCACCTTTTGCCGTAGACGCGTATTGATTCGAATAGAAAGTCTACGCTTCGTCAACGGCGATATGATGACCTAAATCATAAGATGAATCAGCTACTTCGCTACTTGTATCTATGGAATCCCTAAAACAGGTAGAAGTTAGGGTTTTCTTACCTAGAAATGAGTTGGAATCACCGGAAGAGTGTTTGGAATACGGTGATTAAACACATGTATATGTTGGATCAAGTGGCAGGAAGTTCTCTCACAACTCTCTCACAATCTCTCTCTTTCTCTCTCTTCTCTTTCTAGGGTTTGTTGCAAATTCAGATGGGAGAGATATGAGAGGGTTTAAAGCCCTTAAATAGGTTAGAAACTCAACTATTTAGACTTAGGACAAAGGTATACTTGGGTTATAACCAAATCGGGTCTTTTTCGATCCAAAAGAGCATTTTGGGAGGTCCCCTGGCCGAATGCAGTTGGACTTAAGCTCATGGGTACCGGATGTTGATCACATTAAGTTTTCAGTCTAGTAGTGTTCCCAGATCGCACGTGGGGGACCAATTTCAGTTCAGCAGTCTCGGAGACTCGATCGAGGATTCCAAGTACACTGACCTGAGTGAGAAATGTTCCCTTATCCGAGGGTGTTTTTGGGTCAGATTCCGACAGTATGAATGCTTATACTGAACCCACAAGCGAAACATGCCAGATTTATTTAAGTGACATTTAAATTTTTATGAATTTCACTCTTTCTTACACTCCTTACTCCAGGCTCAATGAAATAGCCTCTAAACATCGGTTGGGCTTGATTTTCAAAATGATTGTCAAGTCCAGCTAAGCGGTCCTAATGGTCTGAGATTGTAGATATCAGACTCTCGACGCGGGGTCTAAATCCAATACGAAGTTTTAAAGGGTTGCTGAGAGCAAACGGGTTTAGAGTTTGATCCTAGATTTCAGGGTATTATAGTGTCATTGCTTCTACAAGTTTTGGGTCTTGCAGAACGTATTTAAAGCGATCAGGGACAATTTCACAGCTAATCTATCATAGCGCTAGTTAACTTACGCTTAATTTCTAAAGGAATTAATCCTAAGTGATTTCTGATCGAGTTGGTACTCGGATCCCTGTACGAATTTTTTCGAGGGGTTACAATCTACCCCGCTTAATAATAAATTTCATCCTCGAAATTTATACCTTTTCGTACTCCTCGAGAAGCTGTGGGTAATTTTTTCTGATCTCGGCTTCTGTCTCCCATGTAGCCTCTTCTTCAGAGTGATGCGTCCACAACACCTTCACAAGGGGGATGACCTTGCTACGCAGTACCTGATCCTTCCTGTCTAGTATACGCGTCGGTCACAGTATATATGTAACATCCTCACCCAACTGCACCTGCTCCCATCTAATGATATGGGAAGGATCAGGAACGTATTTCTTCAGCATAGAAACATGAAATATGTTCTGTACACTCGCGAGAGGCATAGGCAAAGCTAGACGATAAGCCACTGCACTCACACGATCAAGAATCTGGAATGGGCCAATGAATCGCGGTGCTAGCTTCCCCTTCTTCCCGAACCGAAGGACTCCCTTCATAGGGAAAACTCTCAAAAACACGTGATCTCCAATCGTGAACTCTAGCGGGCGCCGTCTTGTATCGGTATAACTCTTCTGTCTACTCTGCGCTGTAAGAAGCCGGCGTCTGATGATATCAATCTTCTCCGAGGTCGCCTGCACTATCTCTGGGCCAATCAATTTGCGCTCATCAACCTCTGCCTAACAATGTGGTGCTCGGTAAGGATGCCCATACAAGGCCTCGTAAGGTGCCATACCGATATTGGTTTGAAAACTGTTGTTGTACGCGAACTCAGCATATGGAAGACAATCGTCCCAACTGTCCTTGAAATCTAACACGCAAGCCCGCAACATGTCCTCTAGAATCTGGTTCACCCACTCTGTCTGTCCGTCTATCTGTGGGTGGAAGGTAGTACTGAACTTCAACTTCACACCCATAGCTTCCTGGATGCAAGTCTAGAAAATAGAAGTAAAGCGCCTGTCTCTGTCTGACACGATCTCTAAAGGAACTCCATGCAGACGTACTATCTCTCTGATATACAGCCTGGCTAACTCGTCTGCAGAGTTCGTAACTCTGATCGGTAGGAAGTGCGCCGACTTCGTCAAATGGTCGACGATCACCCAAATAGAATCATGTCCCTTTCTCGTCTTCGGCAATCCTGAAATGAAATCCATGGAAATAAATTCCCACTTTCACTCAGCTATGGGCATAGGCTGAAGGAGACAAGGAGGTCAGCGATGCTCTACCTTCACCTGCTGGCAAGTGAGACAACGGGACACGAACTCTGTGATGTGGGTCTTCATGCCATCCCACCAATAGGTCCTCTTCACATCACGATACATCTTTATGCTACCCGAATGCATCATAAGTCTGGAACTGTGCGCAGCCTCGAGAATCTCTCGTCTCAAGTCGGGGATATCTGGGACACATAGGCGGCCACGATAACCTAAGCCCCCATCTGTTCCAACTCGCCACTCGGCTTCTGCATCATCACTGGCCTGCTCTCAAAGCTCAGTCAGATGCGCATCATCCCTCTGCACCTCGATGACTCTGTCATCGATAAGAGGTCGCACTCGAACATGTGCGATGAACTCATATGGCTCCTCCACAGTGAGTTTCTGCTCAAAGTCTCACAAAAACTCAACCATGTCCCACTCGGCAACCATCAGTGGAGTCACAAACTCCACCACCTTCTTGCGGCTCAACGTATCAGCCACAAGGTTCGCCTTGCCAGGATGGTAGAAAACTTCAAACTTAAAGTCTTTCAAAGTCTCCATCCATCACCGCTGCCTTATATTCAGGTCCTGCTGCGTGAATATGTACTTGAGGCTCTTGTGGTCGCAAAAAAGCTCGAACTCCTCTCCGTATAGGTAATATCTCCAGAGCTTCCTTAATTGTCTCGAGGCATACGAAATTCTCCTGTCCTTCCTTAATTGTCTCGAGGCATACAAAATTACCCTGTCCTTCTACATAAGGACACAACCTAGACCAACGCTAGACGCGTCAGTGTATATCATGTATTTAACCCCTTGCTCTGGCAATACTAGCATAAGGGCGGACGTAAGCCTGTCCTTCAGCTCCTGAAAAGCTGTCTCCGTCTTTTCATTCCAGGCGAACTTCACATCTTTCCGTGTCAACTGAGATAGAGGTCTGGCAATCTTCGAGAAATCTCGAATAAAACGTCGATAGTAACCTGCCAAACCTAGGAAACTCCTCACCTCAGTGACAGAACTAGGCTGCTCCCAATCCTGCACCGTGGCTACCTTAGCAAGGTCCACCGCCATCCCATCCTTGGACACCACATGTCCCAGGAACTTGACTTCCTCCTTCCAGAAGTGTAACACCCTGGATTTTTTCCAACCTGGGATTAGACGTCCTTAGGCAATGGGTCAATCACAACACCTTGGTAACCTCTCAGAACCCAATTCCATAGCCAAAGAAATCACTTAGGATTAATTCCTTTAGAAATTAAGCATAAGTTAGCTAGCGCTATGCTAGAGTAGCTGCGAAATTGTCCCTGATCGCTTTAAATACGTTCTGCAAGACCCAAAACTTATAAAAACAAGGACGCTGCAATACCCTAAAATCTAGGATCAAACTCTAAACTGATTTATTCTCAGGAACCTTCTGAAACTTTGTATTGGATCTAGACCGCGCGTCGAAAGTCCGATACCGACAATCTTAGACCGTTATGACCGCTTAGCTGGACTTGACAATCATTTCGAAAATCAAGCCCAACCGATGTACGGAGACTATTTCATTGATCCTGGAGTGAAGAGAGTGAAAAAAGGGTTAGAATTGGAAATTTTAATCCAAATCTGGCACGTGACTTGGCGCGTTATTATTAAGTGTTCTGACCGTTAGAATTTAGCCAAATTACACCCTCAGATCAGGAAAAATTTCTCTTTCATATCATGAGACTTGTAGACCTGATCTAGGTGCGATGACCGCTGAACTGAAATTGGACCGCCACGTGCGATCTGCGAACTCTTCCGGTCTGAAAACTTGATGTGTGCTAGATCCAGTATGCATGAGCTTAAGTCCGACCGCGTTCGGACAGGGGACCTCCTGAAATACCTTTTTGGACCAGAACAGCCCCGATTTGGTTAGACCTCAAGTAAACATTGTTCCCAAGCCTATTTTGGAAATGTTTTAGCTTATAAAAGGGCTTTAAACCCTCACTTATCTCACCCATCCGAATTTGCTAGAAACCCTAGCTGGTGTGAGGGGAAAAGTGAGAGTTTGTGAGAGAAAGTGGGAGTGATCTTCCTGCCACTTGCACTACCTGTTGCACGTGCTTAAGCAATGCATCTTAATCACTTTCCCGGTGATTCCGCCGCATTTCTAGGTAAAAAAAGACCCTAACTACTTACTGATTTAAGGTTCCATCGATTCCTTAGCGATGTAGCTTACGAATCTTGTGTATTAGGTTGTCTGTTCGCCGTAGACGAAGCGTATACGCTCCGTTCGAAACCATACACCTTTAAGGAAAAAGGTACGGATTTTAGACACTTTGATTGGCTGTTTTCAACGCTTTCAATGTCGTTTAATAGTAGATTATCGACGGCAACGCCGTTTGACATGTACAACATGTTGTCCGTTTCCCGTTTCGTAAACATACGAAAAATATGAGATTTAGGGCATTTTAGTCATTTGTAGGAAATACTGTAAACATCCATATTTTGCTGAAATGATTGACATGGATTTTTCTCGCAATAGGATATTAGGAATGCGTGCATAATCAGTTTGGCGAAGAGATTCGCTCAAATGCGTACTTTGAGTCGACATACATTATGTAGACTTAAGTGTGTAGACTAAGTGTTTGTATAAATGTTTGTATTAGTATGTATTGAATTAAATGGTGTTGTGAAGTAGTTTGAGATTGAATTCTCAAATAATATGCTGATGTAAATGATTTCCTTCATGTTGGCTATATGTATGATTTCATTATATGTATGAGATGCATGTGTTAGATGATTTACTTAAGTTGTATGTCATAATATGTGTTAACATGCTCACATTGTTGTAATGCATTTCCATTACTCTTATATGATTGATGAAGTGGATTCACAAATGTTTGGGACTATACCTAGTCCAGGCAGTCAGTAACAGAGTAAGTTCGTAGTTTGCTTGTATTTTCCACTGAGGACGCGTCGATGAACGCGAGTCGTGTTTGAGTTGGCGACAGTGGTTAGGCCACACGAACTATTTTACGTACTTCATGTCGTTTGACTTGTGATGCGCTCGTACTAGTCGAGCACATCAAGTAACCCGACTAGCTGTTGATTGTTCACCCTGTATGAATCACAACTGCTTGAACCTAGGGTACTGAACTTACCAATTAAAACCCTATTAACCATGGTACCTTGATCCATAAAAACTCATGAGCCGGGTATGGTGGTATGGGACACCGTGGTCGAGCTGTCGGCCTACGCTGGGGCCACAAACCTCCCCGTAGTGACCAGTGAGCACCTACAACTCGTGAGCAGATTATGGTGGTATGGGACACTATATTCTTGCTGTGGACCTACACTGATCAGGTGACGAGCCCTTTATAGTGACCGCGAGCATATTCTGAGTCTACGAGAGGCGACGACCCTTCCGTAGCAATGAGAGTACAGTAGGCCTGTATTGATAAGGTGATGGGGGAGCGGTGCAACGAGTGCGAGCAACAGCCCTGGCAGCCCTTGCAGCGACCTACAAAATATACATCGTATGAGATTACTAGGAGTGACGACCCTAGACAGGATCTGTGTTGGGATTGATATATGTAAGGTACCTTAGTTTCCCAATATTGCTATATGAATGGACTAATAATAACTCGATAATCATATCACCATCACATTACATGTGCCTGGAAGATGTGGAGCACTGTGGGAAGAAAGCATACCGCGGGCGTAAGATGGTGCTGTATGAGGGAGATCGTCGGTGAGGGCATCCATCATGTCATGTCATATTGCATTAACAATAGTATTTAGGAATGTTTGATTAATTTCTTTACTATTAACGTGTGATTAATTTGATAACATGATAATCTCTTCTCTATTATTTCACTGAGTTGATCACTCACTCCCACGATACGGGACGGTTTCGCGCACACCAACTAGTCCCTGTTTTAGTTGCAGATGATGGCACTGCTTGTGAAGCGGAGCCGGACTTGATGATGATGATGAGGATCCCTCCTTTATGCGTGTTCTGATCGACGGGATTACAGGGAGGTTGATTAGACACCATGACTCTTGTCATTTTTATATTATTGGAGTACTCATGTATATTCTTTTCTTTCCATTTTTGGAGTATACATGTATTTAATTAACCTGGTAACATGTTCACACTCTGGAGACTTACAATGAATTATATATTTTATGTATTTATCATAGTCTTTCGCTTGCTAATTTAACTGTCTCTGGAGTATGATATGTTGTTTTGGCTTAGTCTCAATCTTGTTTAATGTCATTCTGCAGACAACATGCATTTATCATTATCTATGTTGCATAAGTGACGTTCTGGAACTCGGGAGTTGGGTTTCTACCCGACCCCCGATTTTTGGGGTATTACAAGAAGTCGCACTTCTTATACTGTGCGAACAACTGGTGCTTCCTCAGTGTATCCAAGACCAATCGCAAGTGCTCCTCATGCTCCTCTTGACTCCTGGAATATACCAAAATATCGTCTATGAACATAATGACGAATCGATAGAGGAATGGCCGAAATACCTTGTTCATCAGATCCATGAACATGGCTGGTGCGTTCGTAAGACCGAACCACATCACAAGGAACTCGTAGTGGCCAAAGCTAGTCCTGAAAGCTGTCTTTTGCACGTCCTCATCCCTGACGCGCAACTGGTGATACCCTGATTGCAGATCAATCTTCGAGAAGTACTGTGCTCCTCTCAGCTGATCAAATAAGTCATCTATCCTGGGCAAGGGATATCTATTCTTCACCGTAATCTGGTTCAGCTTGCGATAGTCAATACATAATCACAGTGAACCATCCTTCTTCGTCACAAATAATACTAGTGATCCCCAAGGAGACACACTCGGCCGAATGAAGCCAACATCCAACAGATCATCAATCTGTTTCCTCAACTCCTCCATCTCACACGGTGCCATGAGATACATCGGCAGTGAGACGGGCGTCGAATCAGGTACCAGGTCGATAGTAAAATCGATCTCTTGCTGAGGTGACAAACCAGGAATCTTCCTGAACAGATCCCCATAATCATGGACTACTGGCGTGTGCTCAACTGTAGGGGCATCAACGTCCCACAATAAGTAAGCATAGCTAAGTATTCGGAAGGAGAAATTAACCTACACTGGAAACGAAAAGGGCGTACCCTCCGGCTCGTAGACTGTCACTATACGGTTCTCGTAGTCAATCTCATCCCTCCCTGCAGACAGCCAATCCATGCCTAGAATGACGTCGAGATAATAGAGAGAGGGGTCGACGACAAGGTTAAGAGCCATCGTCCTGCCCCCTAGATCCGCCAAACAACCCTCACACATCATGGTGGCATCAGAAAAGGTCCCGTGCGCTATAAGAACTCACACCCCATCCATCCGTATAGTCGGTAGCCCAAGGCGCTTGACTACGGAATGCGATATCAATGAAATCGTGGATCCCGTATCCACCATCACAAGTATAGGAGTACCTCCAATGTAGGTTGTGACCTCAAAGGCCAAGGGATGGACAGTCTCTGTCTCGGATGCCTCTACTATCAATGCATGTACCCGAGCCTACTGTGGACGGTTCGGCCGCGGTACCATGGGCCGTTGAGGCTGCTGGAACTGAGGCACTGGAGGCCTAAAAGAAGGATGTGCAGGAGCTGACCTTAAGGGTGGAGTAGATAATGCCGGTGGGCGAGGACGGTCGATCTTCTGCGGCGGCGGCGTAAATCCGCTATCCCTCATCCGAGCAAAGCAGATCTCTACAATGTGGCCCGGTCTCCCACAGTAAGCACATGTCACACCGGGACACCTCATCGGAAGTACTGGCACTGTAGCCCTAGGAGGAGGGTTGATGCGAAGCCTCTAGCCAAGAAATGGCCTGTCCTACGTATCCGGTCGTGGCCTAGCAACCACAGGGCCATGAGATCATGCAAGTCGATCAACATCCTGCTCTACCCTCATGGACATATGTATCAGCTCTGCATAGGAGGTGTAACACCTCAGATTTTTGCCAACCTGGGGTTAGACGTCCTTAGGTAATGGGTCAACTAAAACACCTGGAAAATCGCTTAGAACCCAATTCCATAGCCAAAGAAATCACTTAGGATTAATTTCTTTAGAAACTAAGCATAAGTTAGCTAGCGCTACGTTGGAGTAGTTGGGAAATAGTCCCTGATCACTTTAAATACGTTCTACAAGACCCAAAGCGAGTATAACAAATGGTGCCATAATACCCTAAAACCTCGGATCAAACTCTAAGCTGGTTTATTCTCTGGACCTCTTTGAAACTTTGTATTGGATCTAGACCGCGCGTCGAAAGTCCGATACCTACAATCTTAGACCGTTAAAACTGCCTAGCTGGACTTGACAATCATTTCGAAAATCAAGTCCAACCGACATTCGCAGGCTATTTCATTGAGCCTGGACCGAAGAGAGTGAGAATAAGGTTAGATTTGGAATTTGAAATTCAAATCTGGCATACGACTTGACGCGTTAGTATTAAGTGTTCTGACCATCAGAATTCAACCAAATTACACCCTCAGATCAGGAAAACTTTCTATTTCATATCATGAGACTTGCAGGCCTGATCTACGTGCGGTGACCGCTGAACTGAAACTGGACCATCACGTGAGATCTACGAATACTACTGGTCTGAAAATGGGATGAGAGCGACATCCAACATGTATGAACTTAAGTCCGATCGCGTTCGGCCAGGGGACCACCAGAAATGGTCTTTTGGATCGAAATAGCCCCGATTTGGATATACCTTAAGTATACCTTGTTCCCAAGCCTGTTTTGGGACGTTTGGGCTTATAAAAGGGCTTGAAACCCTCACTCCTCTCACCCATCCGAACTTGCTAGAAACCCTAGCAAGATTGAGAGAGAAAGTGAGAGTTTGTGAGAGTGAGTGGTAGGGAATTTCCTGCTGTTGCACCACCTGTTGCACGTGATTAAGCCACGCAACTCAATCACTTTGCCGGTGATTTTTCTACGTTTCTAGGTAAGAAAACATCCCTAATAGTTGCTGATTTGAGGTTTCTTAGTTTCCATAGCCTGGTAGCTGATGGATCTTATGTATTAGGTTCCCTATTCGCCGTAGATGAAGTGTATACGCTCCGTTCGAATTGATACGCTTCTAGGAGAAAAGGTGCATATTTTAGACGCTTTGATTGACTGTTTCCAATGCTTTCAATGTCGTTTAATAGTAGATTATCGACGGCAACACCGTTTGACATGTACAACATGCTGTCCGTTTCCTATTTCGTAAGCAGACGAAGAATATGAGATTTAGGACATTTTAGTCATTTGTAGAAAATACTGTTTTCATCCATAATTTGCTGATGTGATTAACATGGCTTCTTGTCGCATTAGAATACTAGGAATGCATGCATAATTAGTTTGGTGAAGAGATTCGCCTAAATGCGTACTTTGAGTCGACATACTATATGTAGACTTAAGTGTGTAGTTTAAGTGTTTGTATAAATGCTTGTATTAGTATGTATTGAATTAAATGGTGTTATGAATTAGTTTGAGATTGATTTCTCAATTAATATGCTGATGTAAATGATTTCCTACATGTTAGCTATATGCATGATTTCATTATATGTATGAAATGCATGTGCTTGATGATTCACTTAAGTTGTATGTTATAACATGTGTTAACTTGCTCACATTGTTGTATTTCATTTCCAATACTCTCACATGATTGCTGATGTGGATTCATAATTGTTTGGACTATACCTAGTCCAGGCAGTCGGCAACCGAGCAAGTTCGTGGTTGGCCTATCTTTGCCACGAATGACGCGTCGATGAACGCGAGCCGTGTTTTGGAGTTGGCGGCAGTGGTTAGGCCACACGAGGTGTTTTACGCACTTCATGTCGTTCGACTTGAGATGCGATCGTGCTAGTCGAGCCCGTCAAGTAACCCGACTGGCCGTTGTATGTTCACCCTATATGAGTCATAACTGCTTGAACCTAGGGTACTGAACTTACCATTGTAAACCCTGTCAACCATGGTACCTTGATCCATAAAGACTCATGAGCCAGGCATGGTGGTATGGGACACCGTGGTATAGCTGTCGGCCTACGCTGGGGCCACAAACCTCCCCGTAGTGACCAGTGAGCACCTATGTCTCGTGAGCAGATTATGGTGGTATGGGACACTATATTCTTGCTGTCGGCCTACACTAATCAGGCGACGAGTCCTTTATAGTGACCGCGAGCGTATTCTGAGTCTACGGGAGGCGACGACCCTTCCGTAGAAGTGAGAGTACAGTAGTCCTATATTGATAAGGTGATGGGGGAACAGTGCAACGAGTGCGAGCAACAGCCCTGGTAGCCCTTGCAGTGACCTACAAAATATACATCGTATGAGATTACTAGGAGTGAGGACCCTAGACAGGATCTGTGTTGGGATTGATATAAGGGAAGTACCTTGGTTTCCCAATCCTGCTGTTTGAATGGACTAATAACAACTCAGAAATCATATCACCATTACATTGCATGTGCCTGGAAGATGTGGAGCACTGAGCGGTACGCAAGCATGCCGCGGACGAAGATGGTGTCGTATGAGGGAGAATGTCGGTGAGGGCATCCATCATGTCATGTCATATTGCATTAACAACAGTATTAGGATTGTTTGATTTACTGCTTTACTATTATCACATGATTGATTTGAGAACATGTTAATCTTTGCTCTATTATTCCACTGAGTTAGCTACTCATTCCCACATTTCGGGATGGTGTTTGTAACACCCACCAGACCCTGTCTTAGATACAGGTGATGCAGTGATCCAGGAGGCAGAGCCGGACTATGATGAGGACCAGGACGAGTTCTCATACATGCAGTACCACGACGGCTTTGCTTAGGTAGCCTGGGTTGACGGGACTTCTCAGTGGGACTATTTTGACATTTTGATTTTGTTTATTTATATGTATATGAGACTCAAAGATGTATTCATACTTTAGAGACAGTCGAGATCTACTTTGTTTTCCATACAGTGATATATATATTCTTTTAGTCTTCTGCTTGCTTTTATCACTGGATCTGGAGTATGAATTGCAATTTTGGTATACTTTTACTTATGTGAATGCTTTAACTTAGACAAGATTGAATCATAATCATTTTTGTTGCATAAGTGACGGTCTGAAATTTGGGAGTTGAGTTTATACACGACCCTCGATTTTCAGGGTGTTATAGGAGGGTATGCTGATGTAGCACATCTTCGACCGAATATCAGGTCGTAAACCCTCAGAAAATCATCGTATGCACATCTTCTCGTCAGCAAGTATCATCGGGACGTATCTGCCCAACTCTATAAACCGATGCTTATACTATGTAACTGACATGCCTCCCTGTCTGAGGCGTAGAAACCCATTCTCCCTCTCGTTCCGATAGTTCTGGGGATAGTATTTCTCATGAAATCAGAACTCGAATGCTGCCCAAGTCCAGATATAACCGACAGCAACAGTTGGTAATACGCTATTCCACCATAAGCTAGCCTCTCGCTCGAACATGAACGTGGCCAACTCAACCTGCTCAGACCCCGAGCAGTGCAGCATCCTCAGAATCTTCGAGACACGGTCGAGTCAATACTCGGCCTCCTCGGGTCTGTGAGAACCCGAAAAAGTAGGAGGCTGCAAGCGCTGGAATCGCTCAAGTAGGCCCGTGTATCAGCAGTGTTCCCCGTAGGGTAAGCAGATGGTGCAGGATGAGCCATATCCTCATCCTAAGTCGAAGTCCCAGCATCCTCAGCTGGATGCACAGGTGGCACAGGTGGAGTCACACTCCCACCCTGGGCTAAGGCCCCTGCAATAGTCGTCAAAAGCTGCTAATGCTGCTGGTTCATCATGATCAACAACTGCTCAAACCTATCAGGAGGTGGAGCAGGTTGAGGCACATACTACGTCGAGGAAGACGCACGATACTACTCTCTAACTAGCGGTGTGAAAGGTGGTGGTCCGACTGTAGGACCTGCAGAAGGCTGAGACTCAGGTGTAGTCTCAGGAATCGGGCCCACAGCATGGTCCGTATGATCATCACTCTGGGGAGGAACTCGATCCATAGGCTCACCCAGTGTAAGTCGTGTCGTGCTCCGGGTAGCCTTAGGCAGCATTCCCTATATTCAAAATACGGTGCAACCCAGTCAGTTTTAACAATAACACATATACACCACCACACAATCATTCACATAACAAGCCGAAGAAACTCCATGCATTTCATTAAATTAAAATTTGTCACAATACAAGAGATATATCCTTACATGCATCATGACAAGAAACACATGGGAAACTAAGGTAGTTAAAGCTACAACTGCAACATAAGCTAACTACTAAGCCTTCTCAGGCTCACACACAAAAAGTAGGAAATAAACTGACTACGACCAACAAACATCTGATAGCTAATCACTCGTCCGAGTCTGGCGATGGAGGAGGGGCACCCTTATCCTGCAGGCAACACAAGATAGATTTCAAGGTGCGGGTCACCTTCTTGAACTTGCTCTTCACAAAACCCCGCAGGTCTGTGATGTCCTGTCGTAATGCAACCTGGCCCTGACGTAGGGCAGCATGAGCATCCCATGGAGCCTGGCGAGAAGCCTGCCCTGGCACCTCAGGAGGGGAGCTCTCATCTGTGCTCTGGGCCTCTGGTTCTTCCTCTTCTTATTCCTCTTCTCGGATCTCAGCCCCGGCTTCTTCTTCACTCTCTTCTTCTTCGTTTTCAATCTCATCTTCGCTCTCCTCAAGTCGAGCTTAGCGTTGCCGTGGCCCGATTTCCATCTGATTGAGATATGATGAACTGGCACCGACATCTCCCCACCAAGACCATAACCAAACTCGCGCGCAATCCTGCATATGAGTCGGCCATATGGGAGCGACTCAGTCCTCCTCCTTGAGCAAACAACCTGAACTATCTTTCACAACATGAACAAAGGCACACATAGGTTTGCTCTCTACCCCACCAGATACAAGAAGTCCACCATGAGGCGCGTACATTCACTACGGTTACTCCACCTAGGGCAGACGTTGAATGTGAAAATGTGGTGGAGGAAACGGAAGTCGTCTGACATATGGGATGCAAGAAAACTTCGGTTCGGCTGCCACTCAACCAGTCAGCCACATAGGGCACGTGTGCGACGATCCGTTTCACGCATGCTATTCAGATTCTTAGCGCTTAGATGCACCGCGCAAAGGGGCACATTCAGAAGCTGAGATATTAACCTAACATCAACTGTGGCCCACAGATCTACTCCACATAAGACCTGAAACTGTAAGGGCTCCAGCGTAGCCTCATGAATGTTGGCAAAGAAGGCCCGGACTGTGGTTGAATTGGCACATTGTCTAGCATCAAACAGCGGACCCCACTGTGCCTGTTCCAGGAGCTCGAATAACTGATATTCTCCAAAGAGTCGCCCATCTACCTGAGCTTCAAAAAGGACCCTTCGGCCCTCATAAACCCCATGAGGTTGTTACGCCAACCAAGTCCTTCTAGTAGGAGATCGGGGATCGAGATCCCGCTTCGTCTGAAACTCACGAGCGGCGCTTGAACTAGCAGCGCCACCTCTTGGCTTCCTTAAACACGAAGGGCGATTAGGCCCAGCTTCGTCAGCGGCGGTCTTCCTCTTTCCCATGAGAGAGAGGATGGTGGAAAAGGAGAAAAAGGCTAAAATAGCCTCTAAAAAAGTCATGAAAAATGGAGGAAATGGGGAGAAATGGCTGACCTAGTGGGTTGACATGAATCTAGGCCCTAAAGAGGAGTGAAACAGGCCCCTAAATGCTGGGTTTGCAAAGAGAAAGGAGTGAAATGGGTTGGGATGGAGGCTTACATGATTTCTAGCCTCAAATGAAGGATGTGAGAGCTCTAACGGATGAAAATGGAGAGTGGAGGAGGTGCGTACGGCTGTGGATGATGGAGGGACGTCGGTTATAGCAGAAAACGAGATTGGGGTGATTTGAAATGGGATTTGAGAGGGAGAACAACAAAAATGTGGAGAAGGGAGAGCTTGGGAAGGGTTTTTATGAAGGAGGTAGGTGTTTGGAGGTGTTTTAAGGGATGGCCCCTATGCACAGGGGTTACACTACCCCCCAAATTACGTCGGCCCGACGCCCGGCCCGAGTGGGGCCCACTGTACGGTGAGGCTTCGCCGGTCACTATGTTGATCGGTGATGCCATGCCATTTTGGTGAGGCCCTCCTGCCCTGGGGTGCCCAAAAATATGTGGGTCCCACCCTGGATCATCCTATATAAGAGTGGGTTGGCCCACGACTCCGTTTCGCACTAGTTCAGGTCATTCTGGACGTCAACAGCTGCATATTCACATTTAGCAATTTTTAACGGCTGGGATTGGGTCCAGAGAGGTCTAGACCCATCCACACACGATCTAGAAGTGGTCCGGCGTCGTTTCATGCGACCACGGATGCACACGGACTCGATCAAAACGATCAATTTACATGAACTTCGCCAATTGGCAAGATTGGGACCCTATGAGTGTTTCTATGTTTTTCTCGTACCCACCTAAGTCAAAGGGGTAATAGCGTACGTCAAGTGTCCATAACCTAGGTCCAGTTTAATCCAAATCATACTCTGATACCAACTTATAACACCCTGAAATTCGGGGGTCGTGTAGAAACCCGACTCCCGAGTTCCAGACCAACACTTATGCAACAAATATGATTATGATTCAATGTTGTCTGAGTTAGAGCATTTACATGAGTAAGATTATACCAAAACTACAATTCATACTCCAGATCCAGTGATAAAAAGCAAGCGAAAGACTGAAAAATATATATATCACTGTATGGAAAATAAAGTAATCTCGAACTGTCTCCAAAGTATGAATACATCTCTGAGTTACAAATACATATAATAAACTAAAAATCAAAATGTTATATGGTCCAACTCGCAAGTCCCGCCGATCCAGGCCACCTACACAAAGCCGTCGTAGAACTGCATATATGAGAACTCGTCTTGGTCCTCGTAGAAGTCTGGCTCCAGCTCCTGGATCTCCTCACAACCTGCATCTAAGACAGAGTCTGGTAGGTGTTGCAAACACCGTCCCGTAACGTGGGAGTGAGTGATCAACTCAGTGGAATCATAGAGCAAAGATTAGCATGTAATCAAATCAATCACGCGATAATAGTAAAGCAGGTAATCAGACATTCCTAAATACTGTTGTTAATGCAAGCATGAAATGACATGATGGATGTCCTCACCGACATACTCCCTCATGCGACACCATCTTACGTCCGCGACATGCTTTCTTCCCTCAGTGCTCCACATATTCCAGGCACATGCAGTGCGATGTGAAAATGATTACCGAGTTATTATTAGTCCTTTCATACAGCAGTATTGGAAAACTAAGGTACCTTCCTTATATCAATCCCAACACAGATCCTGTCTAGGGTCGTCACTCTGAGTAGTCTCATACGATGTATATTTATAGGTCGTTGCAAGGGCTGTCAGGGTTGTTGCTCACACTCGTTGCACCGCTCCCCCATCACCTTACCAATACAGGCCTAATGTACTCTTCTTACTACGTAAGGGTCGTCGCCTCACTTAGACTCAAAATACGCTCGAGATCACTACAAAGGGCTCGTCACCAATTAGTGTAGGCCGACAACTCGAATGTAGTGTCCCATACCACCACAATCGGCTCATGAGTCAAAGGTGCTCATTGATCAATACGGGGAGGTTTGTGGCCCCAGCGTAGGCCGACAGCTCGACCACGGTGTCCCATACCACCATGCCCGGCTCATGAATCTTTATGGATCAAGGTACCATGGTTATCAAGGGTTCCACTGGTAAGTTCAGTACCCTAGGTTCAAGCAGTTATGACTCATACAAGGTGAACAATCAACGGTCAGTCGGGTTGCTTGATGAGTTTGACTAGTACGAGCGCATCTCAAGCTAAGCGGCATGAAGTGCATAAAACACTTCGTGTGGCCTAACCACTGCCGCCAATCCAAAACACGACTCCCGTTCATCGACGCGTCCTTCGTGGCAAATAGAAGCTAACCACGAATTTAATCTGTTACCGACTTCCTGGACTAGGTTATAGCCCCAAGCACTTGTAGTTTACATCAGTGAACATATGAGAGTAATAGAAATGAAATACAAACAATCCAAGCATGTTAGCGACATGTTATAACATACAACGTAAGCAAATCAACCCAAAACACATATATTCCATACATATAAGGAAATCAATTCAATAACAACATGGAGGAAATCATGTATATCATTATATTGATTGAGAATTCAATCTCAAGACTAATCTACCACAACATTTACTCAATACATACTAATACAAACATTTATACAAACACATAGTCTACACACTTTAGTCTACATAACGTATGTCGACCCAAAGTGTGCACTAGGGCGAATCTCTTTGCCAAACAGATCATACACGCATATCTAATATCATAACACGACAAATAAACATGACAATCATTTTTGCAGAATACAGACGTATACAGTATTTTCTACAAATACCTAAAATACCCTAAATCTCATATTTTCTGTACGTATACGAAATGAAAAATGGACAGCATGTTCTACATGTTAAACGGCATTCTTGTCGATAATCTACTATTAAACGACATTGAAAGCTTTGAAAATATTCAATCTAGGCATCTAAAATCCTCACCTTTTGCCGTAGACGTGTATTGATTCGAATAGAAAGTCTACGCTTCGTCAACGGTGATATGATGACCTAAATCACAAGATGAATCAGCTACTTCGCTACTTGTATCTATGGAATCCATAAAACAGGTAGAAGTTAGGGTTTTCTTACCTAGAAATGAGTTGGAATCACTGGAAGAGTGTTTGGAATACGGTGATTAAGCACATGTATATGCTGGATCAAGTGGCAGGAAGTTCTCTCACAACTCTCTCACAATCTCTCTCTTTCTCTCTCTTCTCTTTCTAGGGTTTGTTGCAAATTCGGATGAGAGAGATATGAGAGGGTTTAAAGCCCTTAAATAGGTTAGAAACTCACCTATTTAGACTTGGGACAAAGGTATACTTGGGTTATAACCAAATCGGGTCTTTTTCGATCCAAAAGACCATTTCGAGAGGTCCCCTGGCCGAATGCGGTCGGACTTAAGCTCATGGGTACTGGATATTGATCACATTAAGTTTTCAGTCTGGTAGTGTTCCCAGATCGCACGTGGCTGACCAGTTTCAGTTCAACGGTCACGGAGACTCGATCGAGGATTCCAAGTACACTGACCTTAGTGAGAAATGTTCCCTGATCCGAGGGTGTATTTGGGTCAGATTCCGATGGTCTGAATGCTTATACTGAACCCGCAAGCAAAACGTGCCAGATTCATTTAAGTGACATTTAAATTTTTATGAATTTCACTCTTTCTCACACTCCTTTCTCCAGGCTCAATGAAATAGCCTCAGAACATCGGTTGGGCTTGATTTTTGAAATGATTGTCAAGTCTAGCTAAGCGGTCCTAATGGTCTGATATTGTAGATATCGGACTCTCGACGTGCGGTCTAAATCCAATACGAAGTTTCAAAGGGTTGCTAAGAGCAAACGGGTTTAGAGTTTGATCCTAGATTTCAGGGTATTATAGCGTCATTGCTTCTACAAGTTTTAGGTCTTGCAGAACGTATTTAAAGCGATCAGGGACAATTTCACAGCTAATCTAGCATAACGCTAGTTAACTTATGCTTAATTTCTAAAGAAATTAATCCTAAGTGATTTCTGATCGAGTTGGTACTCGGATCCCTGTACGAATTTTTTCGAGGCGTTACATTCATCCCATGTCCCTTCCTTCTACTATCCGTGGTATGATCTTTTTGGATAGGATCGGTCTAGGTGTGCTCAGATCGACTATCTAATCTGGTCATTTGTTTTTTGGCTCTTTTGGGTGCTTCTGGCAGATACGTGATCAGCTGGGCCCAATTTCATTTGGCCCCCTCGTCTTTTTGTTACGAGGGGTCTGTTTTGTTCTCTTTTGTGCAGAGCCTTGTATAGCTTATAATTTTTTGAAATGAAATATACCTTGCCAAAAAGAAAAAGTAAAAAAAGCTTCTCTCTCAATCATGCTTGTGTTCTAATATCCAGAAACATCACATATTTTACTTTCTTTTATAAAATGTTACATATGACCACTCACTTCTTCGAATGACTTTCCTTTGGCTGTCAAAAGAATAAGAAAAGCACTGATCAAAAATTCATTAGCTTCACTCAGTAAAAAATTAAGAGAATCTTCTACCTCCTCTTCAGATAAATCCACCCCATTTATCAGATAAAAATAAATAGAACTGCTCTAACTAATTAGCCTATATTCTTTTTGAAATGATCCCAAAATCTGGTTGTTGACGGACATGATCCCAAAATCAGACTGGTTTTGGTGGATTTTATGGAGTAAGACTGTCAAATTTAGGATCGCAACCTGCCCATGATGGTCAATCCTATCAATGCAATTTCAACTAGGAGTGTTAAGATTCTGACCAAATGAAGGAATTTATTATTTTCTTTCTTTCTATGGATTAGTAGGCTGATCAAACTCTATTGAAAACTCAGTTTTATTTATATGTTTTGGCTGCATTTGGATGGTCAGGATAATCAATGAAGCATGATTATAAGACCATAACTCCTTTATAGTAGTACATCAGGTGCCTTTAGTTCCCAACAAGTTATTTACAAATAAGCTTGCTAAAATAACAACTATATACCAAAAAAAAATAATTTATTTTCTCCCATTTAAGATCCAATTTTCTTAATCATGCTTAGCTTATGTTATGGATTACTGGGGCTATGGCATATGCAATCGTGTGGAGAGGAAGGAAGAAAGATTGGGACAGAACATAATGACTAAAGTAGCCGTTGGAGGCTTTTCTTAAAATGACCAAAATGACCTCAGTTGATTACTTACATTTTTAATGCCCAAAATACCTCGACCTGTATTGGAGGTTGAGAAATCTCATGTAAACCAATACAACAGGATAATGGGGAAGTTCTCCATTATTCTCTAAGCAGATCTATTGGGGATTGCAACTAATTTGGTCTATATCAACTATTTCACATGTTATTCAATCTCTATATACTTTATAAATAATAATAAAAAAGCCCTAAGGTTTGTATTTAATGTACTCTCAAATGGTAAAGAAAACATAAATTCAGTATCACAAAGATATAAATACATATGTAACAGGATTTCTTTCATTTAGATGCTCTAAGTTCTCAAATCTATACATTCCCAAATTACTTTCTTTTTGTTCTAACAAAGCAAAAATTAGTTAATGGGTTACCCCAATTTCCTTCAATTGGGCTAGATCTATGTCAACGTATATGATTTTTGGGCCAATACATATGATATCCCAACATAGAGAGATAGGAAATTATACAGAAGACAAGGAAGAAATGAAAAACATGAAAGCACAAATGTAACATCCCAAATATTGGGAGGTCGAGAAAAAACCCAACTCCCGAGTTCCAAAATGTTATTTATGCAACATAGATATGTATGATTGAATGTTGTCTGCGATAATGTATTAAACATGAGTGAGATTAAGATAGAACAGCATATCATACTCCAGAGACAGTTAAATTAACAAGCGAAAAACTGTGATAGTAGGTATAGCATATATAAACTGTTATATGTCTCCAGAGTGTGAATATGTTACCAGGTTATATACATACATGTATACTCCAAAAATAAACAAAACGAATATACATGAGTGCGGTAAAAATATAAAATGACAAGTGTCAAGGTATCTAATCAACCTCCCTATAATCCCGTCAATCAGAACACATATGAAGGAGGAATCCTCCTCATCATCATCAGGTCCAGCTCCGCTTCTCGAGCAGCGCCATCATCTGCAATCACAAAAAGGGACTGGTGGGTGTCCGGAAACACCATCCCGTAACGTGGGAGTGAGTGATCAACTCAGTGGGATAAGAGAGCAAAGATTAGCATGTTATCAAATCAATCATGCGATAATAGTAAAGCAGTAAATCAAACAATCCTAATACTGTTGTTAATGCAATATGACATGACGTGATGTATGCGCTCACCGACGATCTCCCTCATACGGCACCATCTTACGACCGCGGCATGCAATCGTCCCTCAAGTGTTCCACATCTTCCAGGCACATGCAATGTTATGGTGATATGATTTCCGAGTTGTTATTAGTCCATTCAAACAGCAGGATTAGGAAACTAAGGTACTTCCCTTATATCAATCCCAACACAGATCCCGTCTAGGGTCGTCACTCCTAGTAATCTCATACGATGTATATTTTGTAGGTCGCTGCCAGGGCTGTTGCACGCACTCGTTGCTCCGCTCCCCCATCACCTTATCAATACAGGCCTACTGTACTCTACTGCTACTGAAGGGTCGTCGCATCCCGTAGACTCAGAATACGCTCGCGGTCACTATAAAGGACTCGTCGCCTGATCAGTATAGGCCGACAACTAGAATATAGTGTCCCATACCACCATAATCTGCTCACGAGACTAGGTGCTCACTGGTCACTACGGGGAGGTTTGTGGCCCCAGTGTAGGCCGACAGCTCGACCACGGTGTCCCATACCACTATGTCCGGCTCATGAGTCTTTGTGGATCAAGATACCATGGTTAACAGGGTTTACAATGGTAAGTTCAGTACCCTAGGTTCAAGCAGTTATGACTCATGCAGGGTGAACATACATCGGCTAGTTGGGTTACTTGATGGGCTCGACTAGCACGATCGCATCTCAAGTCGAACGACATCAAGTGCGTAAAACACTTCGTGTGGCCTAACCACTACCGCCAACTCCAAAACACGACTCGCGTTCATCGACGCGTCGTTCGTGGCCAAGATAAGCCAACCACGAATTCGCTCGATTACCGACTGCCTGGACTAAGTATAGTCCCAAACATGTGAAATCACATCAGCAAAGCATGTGAAAGTATTGGAAATGAAATACAACCATATGAGCATGTTAACACATGTTGTAACATACAACTTAAGAAAATCACCTGATACATGCCTTTCATACATATAATGAAATTATACATATCGCCAACATATAGGAAATCATTTCCATCAGCAAAATAATTGAGAATTCAATCTCAAACTAAATCATAATGAAATCATCAAGCACATGTCATAACATACAACTTAAGTGAATCATCAAGCACATGCATTTCATTCATATAATGAAATCATGCATATGGATAACATGTAGGAAACCATTTACACCAGCATATTAATTGAGAAATCAATCTCAAACTAATTCATAACACCATTTAATCCAATACATACTAATACAAGCATTTATACAAACACTTACACTACACACTTAAGTCTACATATAGTATGTCGACCCGAAGTGCGCATTTAGGCGAATCTCCTCGCCAAACTAATTATGCACGTATTCTTAACATTCTAATGTGACAATAAACCATGTCAATCACATCAGAAAAATATGCATGAAAACAGTACTTCCTACAAATGACTAAAATGCCCTAAATCTCATATTCTCCATCGGTTTACGAAACAGGAAACGGACAGCATGTTGTACATGTCAAACGACGATGCCGTCGATAATCTACTATTAAACGACATTGAAAGCTTTGGAAACAGTCAATCAAAGTGTCTAAAATCCGCACCTTATCTCTTACAGTTGTGTGAATTCGAACGGAGCGTATACGCTTCGTCTACGGCGAATAGAGAACCTGTTTTACAAGATTTATCAACTAACAAGCTATGGAACGAAAGGAATCTCAAATCATCAACTTCTAGGTATTTTCTTACCTGAAAATGCGAAGAAATCACTGGCAAAGTGATTAGAGCGTGTGGCTTAACCACTTGCAGCATGTGGCACAAGCAGCAGGGAATTCTCTCCCACCTTCTCTCACAAACTCTCACCTTTTCTCTCTCCCAATCTAGGGCTTTTTGCAAATTCGGATGGGAGAGAGGAGTGAGGGTTTCAACCCCTTTTATAAGCCCAAAAATGCCCAAAATAGGATCAGGAGCAAAGTTCACTTAGTGTATAACCAAATCAGGGCTGTTTCGGTCCAAAAGATGATTTCTGGTGGTCCCCTAGCCGAACGCGATCTGACTTAAGCTCAAGCATACAGGATCTAGCACGCATCAAGTTTTCAGTCCAGCAGGGTTCGCAGATCGCACGTGGCGGTCCAGTTTCAGTTCAGCGGTCACCGCACGTAGATCAGGGCTGCAAGTCTCATGATATGAAATAGAAATTTTTTCTGATCCGAGGGTGTAATTTGACTGAATTCTGACGGTCAGAACGCTTAATACTGACACGTCAAGTCGTGTGCCATATTTGAATTTTAAATTCCAAATCTGTCCCTATTCGCACTCTCTTCAGTCCGGGCTCAATGAAATAGCCTGTGATTATCGGTTGGACTTGATTTTCGAAATGATTGTCAAGTCCAGCAAGGCGGTTCTAACGGTCTAAGATAGGAGGTATCGAACTTTCGACGTGCGGTCTAGATCCAATACAAAATTTCAAAGTGGTCTAGAGAACAAACCTGCTTAGAGTTTGATCCGAGGTTTTAGAGTATTATAGCTTCATTGGTTCTACTCGATTTGGGTCTTATAGAACGTATTTAAAGTGATCAGGGATTATTTCCCAGCTACTCTAGCGTTGCGCTAGCTAACTTATACTTAGTTTCTAAAGGAATTAATCCTAAGTGGTTTCTTTGGCTATGGAATTGGGTTCTGAGCAATTTTTCAGGTGTTTTAGTTGACCCACTGCCTAAGGACGTCAAATCCCAGATTAGCCAAAATCTGGGGTGTTACAATCTACCCCCCTTAAAATACAATTTCGTCCCCAAAATTGGCGAAGGGTAAGGAGTACTTTTTCTAAGGAAGGTTCAATCCTATTTATTGACCTAACCGTACGTACATCCTAACTCAATTGTTTCGATCCTGGGCCAGTGGGAAAGAGGCCAACCACTCTTCCGCTGCCCCACTCTGATCGAACGACAGCGTTGACTAACCTAACTGGATTGGACTTAATACGTTCTACCCCTCTTAAAACTTGGTTTTACTTAAGGTTGAAGAATCTTTGCATCGATCCGTATATCAGAACGAGGTGCAACTTAGGAGCTATCCTTAACCTAAAATGGAAACAACCTTTCACTACATGGTTTTCCTTGCTAATGATGCGTTCTATAGCATTGATACCTATGATCATAGAGATGAGCCTAATCTCTATTGTGGTTAAGTTCAGGGGCAGGTATGAGTTGGTGGCAAGATGTCGAATTCTCTACTGGCTTTAAGTCCTCGCCATTTCTCAAAGACAATGTGATCACGTCTGGTTGTATATGGTCGAGCCAACACGAATGAAAAGTAGTATAGTGGGTCTGAGTCGGATATATAGACTTTCTGTCTAGCTAGGACAGAAGATTTATTGTATCAATTCTTAATCCGAGTCGATGCCGATCTTCTGCTTGATCAGAGTATTGGATTTATTGGTAACCACTAGGATTAGGAAGTCGATTCAAACCGCGAATACATCGCTTACATGTAGTTCCTTTATTTCGCGTTCCCGAATGCAATAAGCCCTTGGGGAAGGCAATTATAAGGGGTGTGTTGGTTCATTCTAAGTTCAATCTGAGGGATTTATACATGTTCCCTGAGAGTGAATGGTTCCTTCCTATGGGCAACAATAGAAGTCTATAAGTCATAAGGGGATCTATCAAAGGAATAAAGTTCTACTTCAACTAAACCTAACCTACAATTCCTTAGCATATACAGGCTTTACACTACTTAAGGTAACTAGTAGCCTAGTCTGTAATGCAGTAGCTATAATCCAAAGCCTAAGTTTATACGTTAAATGGTTCCATACCATTACTAATACAGGGAATTGCTCTTTCACTTAGGGTCAAGATTATTGAAAGAAAATTTTTGCTTTCCTATATCGTCAGATCCTTCAAATCTAAGAGTGCTAACACTAGATCCAAAATGCCAAGGGTCTATGTGGCTGGTAGCATTTAGTTGTACTAAATGAGACCGCATTCCTAGTCCCATGGCGGGAGTAGAAGTGGTATGTTAGTCACGATACATGGAACAAAGTTCCACACTTTCTACCTTTGTCATTACTAAACCTAACAACAACAAACACAGAGATCTCAAACGGTAATCAGACAATCTACAAGACAACGGCACAGATGCCTAATTCTACCAAAGGACTCTACCATAGTCCCGACTTACCTTCTTTATCACTGTCGAGTCTAATACTGTCTGTTGCTCACTAGAGCTCTCTCGGCCATATATTTTCAGTATCCCTTAAGCAAAGAAAATAGAGAAATAGGCTTGAGAGGGAGGATGGTGGAAAGAGAGAAAAAGGCTAAAACATCTTAAACAATAGCCATGGAAAGTGGAGGAAATGTGGAGAAATTGTTGCCTAAATGGACTAAAACAAATCTAGGCCCTGTAGAGGGATGCATCAAGCTCCCAAAGGCTGGATTTTCAAAAAGAAAAGAGAACGAAAACGGAGAATGAAGCACCTCACGATTTCAGCTCGATTTGGGGGTTGTAAGAGCTCCAAACGACGAGATCTGTAAGAGGGAAGGCTGCAAACAGCAATGGAGTGATGGAGTGTGGCCGTTTTTGGCCAAGAATGGATTTGAGAGTGATTTAGAATCATAATTTTTGGAATAGGGCAGCAGAAACGAAAATAGAGCTTGGGATGGGGGCTGTTTGTGAAGGAAGTACCCCTATTTGGGGTTTTCTATGGTCGGACGCTACATGGAGGGGGTGTGCTACCCTAAAAGACCCCACGTGCCAAAAATCAGAACGAGTGGGCCACCCCGGGCAGCGATGCATCGCCAACCGTCCGGTGATCTGATAGGTGGGACCACATGGGTCTGGTCCCCCATGGTCCAGGGACCCCAAAAATGTATGGTCCCAACCTTGGTTCATTGTATATTGACCTATATTGGCCCAAATATGAGTTCGGAGCTTTTCGGGGCCAGTCTGTAAAACTGAATACAAAACTGTATCATGCAGCATATGATTTTGGGGTAGAAGGAGCTATTACATCTATATAGCCTATTAGTTGTTAAAGAAAGAAAATTTAGAATAGCGTTATGGCCATTTTTCGTGACATTTTACTATTCACTGTAAAATTTTGTGAAAGTATAATTTTATGTTATTTTCACATTAGTATTGATGCCTAATATAAAAAGGATAAGAAGGAATTGAAGATTGGAGTGGTGAGAGGAAGAATTTTGAAGAATTTAGGTGAAACGGGGTTTTTAAGCCCTGACGATTGAACACAGGGGTTGTGGTTGCCCCACAGCCCAATGATTCACATTTATGGGTTTAGAATCGTTCAAAGAATGTCTCAACCCACTTACCTACAACCTATGAGCTATTCGGGTTGCTTCACGTGACCCGAGATGCGTTACGGACTCGATCGCGCGATCGATATGAATAGTCTTAGCCTATTGGCGAATCTGCGATCCTAGTAGTGTTTCTAGACCTTTCTCGCACCCTCCTAAGCCAAAGGAAGTGACAGCGTACGTCGCGTGAGCATAACCCAGGCTCGGTTTAATCCAAATCATGCTCTGATACCATCTGTAACATCCCGAAAATTGGAGGGTCGAGCAAAAACCCAACTCTCGAGTTCCAAAATGTTATTTATGAAACATAGATATGTATGATTGAATGTTGTCTGTGATAATGTATTAAACATGAGTGAGATTAAGCTAGAACAACATATCATACTCCAGAGACAGTTAAATTAACAAGCGGAAGACTGTGATAGTAGGTATAGCATATATAAACTGTTGTATGTGAATATGTTACCAGGTTATATACATACATGTATACTCCAAAAATAAACAAAACGAATATACATGAGTGCGGTAAAAATATAAAATGACAAGTGTCAAGGTATCTAATCAACCTCCCTATAATCCCGTCAATCAGAACACACATGGAGGAATCCTTCTCATCATCATCAGGTCCAGCTCCTCTTCTCGAGTAGCGCCATCATCTGCAATCACAAAAAGGGATTGGTGGGTGTTCGGAAACACCATCCCGTAACGTGGGAGTGAGTGATCAACTCAGTGGGATAAGAGAGCAAAGATTAGCATGTTATCAAATCAATCATGCGATAATAGTAAAACAGAAAATCAAACAATCCTAATACTGTTGTTAATGCAATATGACATGACGTGATGTATGCCCTCACCGACGATCTCCCTCATACGGCACCATCTTATGACCGCGGCATGCAATCGTCCCTCAAGTGCTCCACATCTTCCAGGCACATATAATGTTATGGTGATATGATTTTCGAGTTGTTAATAGTCCATTCAAACAGCAGGATTAGGAAACTAAGGTACTTCCCTTATATCAATCCCAACACAGATCCCGTCTAGGGTCGTCACTCCTAGTAATCTCATACGATGTATATTTTGTAGGTCGCTGCAAGGGCTGCCAGGGCTGTTGCACGCACTCGTTGCTCCGCTCCCCCATCACCTTATCAATACAGGCCTACTGTACTCTACTGCTACTGAAGGGTCGTCGCCTCCCGTAGACTCAGAATACGCTCGCGGTCACTATAAAGGACTCGTCGCCTGATCAGTGTACGCCGACAGCTAGAATATAGTGTCCCATACCACCATAATCTGCTCACAAGACTAGGTGCTCACTGGTCACTACGAGGAGATTTGTGGCCCCAGCGTAGGCCGACAACTCGACCACAGTTTCCCATACCACCATGCCCGGTTCATGAGTCTTTGTGGATCAAGGTACCATGGTTAACAGGGTTTATAATGGTAAGTTCAGTACCCTAGGTTCAAGCAGTTATGACTCATGCAGGGTGAACATACATCGGCCAGTTGGGTTACTTGACGGGCTCGACTAGCGCGATCACATCTCAAGTCGAACGACATGAAGTGCGTAAAACACTTCGTGTGGCCTAACCACTGCCGCCAACTCCAAAACATGACTCGCATTCATCGACACGTCGTTCGTGGCTAAGATAAGCCAACCACGAATTCGCTCAGTTACCGACTGCCTGGACTAAGTATAGTCCCAAACATGTGGAATCACATCAGCAAAGCATGTGAAAGTATTGGAAATGAAATACAACCATATGAGCATGTTAACACATGTTGTAACATACAACTTAAGAAAATCACCTGATACATGCCTTTCATACATATAATGAAATTATACATATCGCCAACATATAGGAAATCATTTCCATCAGCAAAATAATTGAGAATTCAATCTCAAACTAAATCATAATGAAATCATCAAGCACATGTCATAACATACAACTTAAGTGAATCATCAAGCACATGCATTTCATTCATATAATGAAATCATGCATATGGCTAACATGTAGGAAACCATTTACACCAGCATATTAATTGAGAAATCAATCTCAAACTAATTCATAACACCATTTAATCCAATACATACTAATACAAGCATTTATACAAACACTTACACTACACACTTAAGTCTACATATAGTATGTCGACCCGAAGTGCGCATTTAGGCGAATCTCCTCACCAAACTAATTATGCACGTATTCCTAACATTCTAATGTGACAATAAACCATGTCAATCACATCAGCAAAATATGCATGAAAACAGTACTTCCTACAAATGACCAAAATGCCCTAAATCTCATATTCTCCGTCGGTTTACGAAACAGGAAACGGACAGCATGTTGTACATGTCAAACGGCGATGCCGTCGATAATTTACTATTAAACGACATTGAAAGCTTTGGAAACAGTCAATCAAAGCGTCTAAAATCCGCACCTTATCTCTTATAGGTGTGTGAATTCGAACGGAGCGCATACGCTTCGTCTACTGCGAATAGAGAACCTGTTTTACAAGATTTATCAACTAACAAGCTATGGAACGAAAGAAATCTCAAATCATCAACTTCTAGGGTATTTTCTTACCTGAAAATGCGAAGAAATCACCGGCAAAGTGATTAGAGCGCGTGGCTTAACCACTTGTAGCACGTGGCACAAGCAGCAGGGAATTCTCTCCCACCTTCTCTCACAAACTCTCACCTTTTCTCTCTCCCAATCTAGGGCTTTTTGCAAATTCGGATTGGAGAGAGGAGTGAGGGTTTCAACCCCTTTTATAAGCCTAAAAATGCCCAAAATAGGCTCAGGAACAGAGTTCACTTAGTGCATAACCAAATCGGGACCGTTTCGGTCCAAAAGATGATTTCTGGTGGTCCCCTGGCCGAATGCGATCGGACTTAAGCTCAAGTATACAGGATCTAGCACGCATCAAGTTTTCAGTCCAGCAGGGTTCGCAGATCGCACGTGGTGGTCCAGTTTCAGTTCAGCGGTCACCGCACGTAGATCAGGGCTGCAAGTCTCATGATATGAAATAGAAATTTTTCCTGATCCGAGGGTGTAATTTGACTGAATTCTGATGGTCAGAACGCTTAATACTGACACGTCAAGTCGTGTGCCAGATTTGAATTTTAAATTCTAAATCTGTCCCTATTCGCACTCTCTTCAGTCCGGGCTCAATGAAATAGCCTGTGATTATCGGTTGGACTTGATTTTCGAAATGATTGTCAAGTCCAGCAAGGCGGTTGTAACGGTCTAAGATAGGAGGTATCGGACTTTCGACGCGCGGTCTAGATCCAATACAAAATTTCAAAGTGGTCTAGAGAACAAACCTGCTTAGAGTTTGATCCGAGGTTTTAGAGTATTATAGCTTCATTAGTTCTACTCGATTTGGGTCTTGTAGAACGTATTTAAAGTGATTAAGGACTATTTCCCAGCTACTCTAGCGTTGTGCTAGCTAACTTATACTTAGTTTCTAAAGGAATTAATCCTAAGTGGTTTCTTTGGCTATGGAATTGGGTTCTGAGCGATTTTTCACGTGTTTTAGTTGACCCACTGCCTAAGGACGTCAAATCCCAGATTAGCCAAAATCCGGGGTGTTACAACAAACTAAAGGATCTAGAGAAGCAAAAGGATCTAGAGAAGCAAAGCCTACCTAGGTTTAGATGCAGAGTTGTGTTTACGAGCAAGGAATGATTGCATGCACAGGAACTTTTCCCAAAGCAGTATCATTCGGATGTTACCCCAAAATACAAAGTTAAAAAACTAAAAAATAGTGAAATTCAGATTTACTGTAGCACTTGATAGTCACTTTGCCTTATAATTTTATTCTCATTGAATTAAATATCGAGAATCGCCTAGCAGCCACATGCCACACGTGGCCTAAAAAACATTGAAGTGATCATAAGAGTAGAAGCCAATGTACCTTTACAAAAACACACCATTGATCAAGTAGTCGAAACCTTCCAGTCAAAGTACAAGGATTACTTTCATTAACCTTGGTTGTTTCTTTCATTTTCCTAAGGCAATGTTGCTTTTTGGGATCTTGAGAATATGCATGATGGACAACAAACAGATGATTTTTGTAGTTGTTTAAATTGTTGAATTTCTGTAGAACACCTTTCACTTGAGATTTTGAATGGCTGTTCATTTTCTTGTTTGGTAGATGCAAGTGAGATAATAATTAGAATCTTAAAAAGATTTACTTTTTTTTGGAACCTCATAAGAGATTCATATGCCGATTGTATTGGAATATGGTAAATGGATTCCTTATATTTCCCATGATTTTTACATGCAAGGATTGTAGCTTGGTCATAAATTTTTTGACCCATGAAATTAACATCTAGAGAGCCAGATAACAGCACAGGCCATTTTTAGGAATGTGGGATCAAAACATTCCCTGTATCTCACTATTAGGAAAAAAAGAAAGAAATCCCAGGTAGACACCTAGTATATGTAAATAAAGGGCTCCGAATATTACGCTGTGATGGAAAGATGAAAGGTTTTATCTAATTGTATGTACATGTGCTTGGGCATGTTTGGCTGAACATGAAGCTAGTTTTAATACAATCCTGCTAGAGTATGAGTAGATCCTTATTGTTTCATACATACAATCATATATACAGACGGGAATATAATCAGTAACTAACTATTCATGAACCAAATACAATAAGCACAGGCAACATTACTTTCTAGCCTACAAAGCAGGAATTAACAAGCTACCAATATTCTCAAGGAAACTAATTTTGAAGCAGCTCTAATGATGGAAATAGAAGTGTTAAAAACCAACTATGAATCTACAACTTATCATAGATTACTAGCAACAAATCCAGAAGAAGATTGCATATGATGCCATAATCCAAACATTCAGTGTTCCATCAATAGAACCTGGCCACCAGAATGCTCAACTAACACCATTATTAGACAATCACTGAAATGCAACCATAAAATGCATACAGATGGTCCAAAACCAGCAATTGCTACTCCACCAATGACTGAAAAGTGGAACACCTTCATATATTTTTACAACCATCTGCATCCAAAAGGTGAAGCTCTTCTAGATATTCTAGCCCTACTATGGAATCAGGAATTACCTGTTTCCTTAGACAAAAACATAACGAATTAGGACTGATGCAGGAGGCTGAATCCCAATGAAGAAACAATAACCCATTGTGTGCTTATGTCATGTTCTCCAGAATATCAATGTCAGACATGGATGCCAATGCACGCATCATGCATGTGGATGGATGATTTCACAGTATGGAATTTTGGATGCATAACTACATTGAAAGGAAAGGATGCATGAAGGCAACAACAGGGAATGCCCTATACAGGTAGAGCTCGTGGACACCTCTTGACAAGATTAATATGCTAACTTGTTAACATCCCACATGAAATCTTAAAAAAGGAATTGGTCCTTTATGCCACAATTAGTAGGCATTATCTCAAGATGTATTGGGAGTACTCTGCTATTTATTGGCTGGTCCATGGCTAGTAGTATTGGGTCAAGTGGCACATTAGTTGAGAGGGAGGAAAAAATTGAACAAGAAAAATACTTTCATATGCATAATAATTTTGTATTGCTATAAGCTTATAAGATGTATTTCCTCCTCATGGAAGTGGAATTGTACATAATACTGAATTAGTTGAGGTGCTTTGCTTCCATGTTTTTCCTTCTTTGACTGCTTTCTCAGTCTGGTTAGTCTATCTGATTCAGATTTGTTTGGACTTTATCTTTTGAAAGAACATATAGAGTTGCATTGGGATTGGTAAGGCACTTTCTTTGATTTGGGATTTGTTTTCCATACTTTCAACATTGTAGGGATCTAAGCTTTTTGAAGCCTTGTCTAGTTATTTATTTTGGTGTTGCTTATCATCTACAAAAAAAAGCTATTTCACTCCACAAAATGTGCAAAACAAACAAATAATGCCTCAAATAAATCATTAATACATAATGATTGAGCCCATGCAAAAGAAAAACATCAAGATGAACTTACGATCCAATTTTTCACCGACACCAAGAACTTGTATATTGTGGTCATGATTTGGTGGACTTCATAAAATTCATCATTTAACTTTGCAAGGTTCCGCTGAGTACGAGTGTATCTTTAAAACAAAGGGAAGAAAGAAAAAGAAAAATCAACAATCCAGCAAAAGAAACAATAAGGAATTAGAACAAAGATTGATCTAATATTAAGTAATGCATGTATGGAATAGGACAAGATGTATAGAAGACGAAAATAGAACAATAGGTGTAGAATACATTCCAAATTTAATAAAAGCATAGGGCCTGACAACAGTTTCTATTTGAAAAATTGGGATTTAAATGTTGGACTATCACCCATCATTCATAAAAGCATATTATGTCTAGCTCCACATCATTCATAATGAATGACTATCACCCAAATTGGAATTGCTACCAATTTATGTCCCACTTGGAACAAACCGGATTGCAATTTGGGGTTTCGTCAACATTATGAATTAAAATGGAACCAGCTACGCTTTTATTATTTCTTCTATATTGAATTTGATTACAAACATTCAGTTCAATTAGGAATCCAAATGTACCCTAGACTATCTCAAAAAAATACATTAGAGCCATAGATAATATAGGATTGAGAACAATAACGTATATCCCATTTCCGTCGATAATTGATTAACTACAAGAGTCGGCGATACTACTTGTGGTCAAAGGCTTTTTTAGCCATTAGATACATTAAGCAGTTATTTTTTCTACCCCATTTAATGCACCCAATGGCTAAAAAATCCTTGTACCACAAGGAGTGGTGCAGGTGCCTGTAGGTGATCAGTTCTCTTTCCATTTAGAAAAATCAAGATAAGACTCTAACAACTTCTAGAGTTCCTGTGAATGTGGTGCTGAGATAAGCTTGGTCTTTAGGGAAGAACCTAGCCAACCCCAAATCTCCAATTTTGGATTAGAATTTCTCATTGAATATGTTTCTTGCCTGGATGTTTCTGTTAACGATCCTTAGATGTGAATCCTCATGAAGATACTACAATCTTTGAGCAATGCCTAGAATGATTTGGAACCAGGTCTTCCAGTTCATGAATTGGTTGCTTTTACCTATTCCATGGGAAAGTAATAAAGAAAATAATAAAATGGTGAGCTGATATTCACACTCCCCTTTTGAGCATACACCCATTTTTCTACTTTTGATGTTAGATCAGTATGAAAGGCAGATTTTTCTAAGAACAAAGTAGTAAAAGGCAGTATGCATCATAAGTGAGACTGTAAATAATTGCTTTGTTCCCCATGCAATGCATGATTTTCATTTATCTCCTTACCAAGGGGGTGTTTGGTTGCACTAAATTTCATGAAATATCATGAAATTCTACACCAAATGAATTTCAAGTTTTCATGGCTAAAGTCAGGTTTCTTGAATTACTTTGCAGTATGTGCTGTACTCTAAATGTTTATTTTTCATATCTCAATACTACTTTTTGTCCCAATGATTAGGAAGTAGCTATGAGTATGAATTTTGGAACTACTCTTTGGGTTAGGGAATTTGATGTGTTTGATGGACAAGTTGGGCCTATTGATACATTTGTTGTGGTACTGTGATTCATGCCTAAACAATTAATGGAATCAAAACTAGAAACAAGTACCAACACTAGAAATTTTCCTTTGTTAAACTCAGAGGTGTTGAGAACTATCTGTCACTGCCCCATTCAGCCAAGATATTCTTACATCTAAGTGAAGACTGAAACACTTAACTAATATGGAGCCAACAGAAAATTCTAATACCAATTCTCAATAGAAAGAAGATAACTGCCAAGTCATGAGTTGGCTCCACGACATTGACAAAAACGTCAACCACAGTGTGATGTATGGTCAATATGCAAAGGAGATATGAAATACTCTCCGACAGCCATACTCGAATGACAAAAATATAAAATGCTTGTATGATATTTTTAAGGAATTTGAAACTATGAAATAGGGTGAAAAGTACTATGAACATTATACTCAGTTTAAGGGGGTTGTTTGATGAATGGAAACTTCATCATCCATTCACCATCGATATTTGCCTAACAACAAAGTGAAAATAAATTGGAGTTACACTTTTCCTTGCCATAATTCAACCATATTTTCCTAATAACAAATTGAAAATGTTGATGTACCTGTCTGCACGCTACTGCTACACTCCCTCCCTCCCTTCAGTCTTCCCATTCAATCATGGACGACAGATCACACACCCCATATGGAGCTGCTGCTGCTGCTTCTACAATATTAAATACCCCATGTGTGGGGTCTGTCGTGGGATGGTGGATGTTGCAGGGAGAGGGAGATCGAGAGAGGGAGGGAGTGTGAGAGGGAGATCGAGAGAGAGGGTTGAGATCGGGAGAGGGAGATTGAAAGAGAGGCAGATTGAGGGAGAGGGAGATCGAGGGAGAGGGAGATTGAAAGAGAGGGTCGTGAGCTCTCTCTCTCTCTCTCTCTCTCTCTCTTTCTATATATATATATATATATATATATATATATATATATATATATCTCGGACATACATCAGTACTCTAAAATCCAATGAAGGAAATGTAAACCGTAGCTTCGAAACTGAAAATATAAAATAATCAATTAAAATTGCACAAGAGAATCGAATCCACGTGTGAGGAACCGCAAATGAACATCAATGTAGAGATACATGATTGAAAAAGAATTTTTTTAAAAAATCCATCTCAAAGAACTGCAGAAGATAAAGATGCAGATCTCACATGCTTTAAACAAATCAACAGCTCAAAATCCACAACACAAAAGGCAAAAAAAATAATGATAATAAATAAATGATCTTTCACGAAGAAAAATCCACCTGATCTAAAACAATCCCCACCTATGCCATCATAACTAACAACACACACATACACCAAACGAGAACGGATCAAACCCTAATTTTCTAGGATCTAAGCCAAAACGCCACTGATTTTAATGAATCAAGGCGATACGCCATCAGATCTGATGAAATCAACATCAAATCATTTTAAAAAAAAAACTCACAAAATGAACAGATTTTCCAGCAGAAAGAGGGGGGAAAGCAAAGATTGAAGGGAGATGACCGTCTCCGTCCTTGTCAAACATGCTAAAGGCCTCGTTGAACTCAGAGATCTGGTCGTCCGTGAGATGATCTGCCATTTTTTCTCTGAAATCGAGAAGAAAACCAGAGAGATGAAAGGAGAAAGAAAATCACACGGAAGGAAAGGTTCCTTTGCTTCTATCTCTATAAGGAAATTGTACGATAAGCTCCCGAAATCTTTTCATATCGTAAATGATCCAGTAGTTTGTGGCATATTTATGTAAATGTAACCTCAGGCCATGTGGGGTCCACTTAGAGGGTTTTAATAAAATTCATTATGTCCATCTGTTTCAAATAATACAATAAGCTATAATAATAAGAAATAAGAATATCCAACACTCAATCTAAACACACCAATAAAAAAATGAAAGTAACAATGTACAACAACAACTATTCCAATACAGTTTAATACCGTTTCAAATCAGGAACAGCTTAAAGCCATTTTGGAACCAAAATGCCAACCATACCAGTTTGGTGATTTTGGTGTAGTGTTCTTTAGCTCCTTAGACTCTCATGCTCCTTTTCTTTGATCTTGATGGAGGTCGATGAAGAATGGAGGGTTGAGATGAGAGATGAGAGGGTAGGAAAGTGGGCCACACTTGGCTTGGAAGACTTGGAGAGCTTGGATGTTAGAATCACTCTTGGGAGTTTGGAGAATTGTTAGAGAATGAGAGAGAGAAGTTATGGATTGATAAGGGATGGGAAGGCATGGGTTAGTTTGAATTTTTTGTGAAAGAGGAATGGGTGCGGAGAGAGAGAGTTGACTTAGGGAAAAGAGGGATTCGTTTTGCTTGAACGCCCTAAACCACATTGCTTAGGTGGAGAGTCGAGATTTTCCAACCATTGGACGACTGAGATTGAAAGGGATGTGCAGCTGCGAATTGCTAACTAAGGTGCTAAAAGTTTCCATTTTCGGAATAAAAATTAGCCGCACGCATGCTATTTTTGTTAGAGTTTGTGGTCATGCACGCGTGTTCCATCAAGCTAAAATGGGTAGGGTTTGATCAGACGAGGGCTCTTCATCAGATGGGCGGTTCGATTCTTGCATAGGGGCACGATGGTGGGCCACGATCACAGCAAATGGATACCCTCCATTTTAAAAACGCTCGCAGGCGGGAATAGCAGGAGAAAGAGAGAGGCGAATCTCTTGTTTTGGAAATTTTCGAGTCAGAGCAGTTTGACTGCTCCTACTTGTCCGGTGCACCTCAGGTTTACACCCTCTGGTGCACACACAAGGTGACTGTGGGGCCCACTGAGGTACTTTATGTGATCTACTCCGTCCATTCCCTTTAGAGGCACCACTAAGGGCCTTTGACCAAAGATTGGTTAGATCCAAAGCTTAGGTGGGCCCCACCATCTGAACTACAGTTCTCAAGTGTTTATTATGACAAGCCGATGGTTGGATTAATTCCAATCTGATTATCAACTGTTAAAAGGTACTAATGGGCCATTTTGTATGTCCAAGGCCCCCAAAATACATTAGCAACCAAATAATAGTTCTAATATAAAGTTTGTTATTACTTTATTATGAATTATTGTGACTATTGCTATTATTATTATTATTTTTAGATTAAAATTATAGGGCCTTATTTTAAGGTGGTCATGTCAATATGTGGGCCACAAGATGATTTAATTAAAATCCCTAATAGTTATTTATACGTCATTGAAATCCTACAGACTTATTGGTTTCAAATTGTTGGCCCATATAAATCCAATGGTTTTCTTGGGTGATTAGGACACCCTTTGGTAGACTGTTATGTGGGCCATCCCACATGAAGGCCACCTAAAAATCTTCCGTCTCTTATTCAAATGATCTGATGGTTGGATTGACTATTTTTTTTACTATCAATGGTCCTATGGGTTCCTAAATTATGTGATCACTTGATGGATTCCGTCTAATGATTTTATATTATTATTATTATTATTATTATTATCATTTATATATTTTATCATATATAATTTATATTATCACAGATCATTAACATATTTAAATTATATAAATATTAGTAAGTGAAGATTAATATATATTATATGTATATTATTCATATGGTTATACATGTGTTATGTTTTAATTTTATATAAGTTGTTAAATTTCTTGAAATATGTTATTCATTATAAATTTTTCTAGTATATTTTATTTTTATGTATTATAACTTCTAAAATTTGAAATTTATATTCATGATGTCGTAAGTGTATACATATAGTATAGATTATAGTTACATATCATTTTAGCATGAAATTTTAAATCTTTACAAAGTATATAAATAACATCTCCAAGTGTATATATTTAGGTTGTATTATTTTATTTTATTTCTGTATTTATATTAGATTAAATTACATGGTAACACTCGAGTACTAGAAAGTACGGGGTGTAACAGATCCTCTAACGGTGATGAGTCAACTCGATGAGCCACTAGGTTTATCGAAGAAATAACAAAATCTAATTTCCTTGGAATTGCATTTGCATGAATTACTGTATTTGGGAAAAGTTGCTGACCTGTTTGAGCTCGACTTGGCTTGCTGTAGACCAGCGGGTTAACTTAGTGAGTCAAGTCAGTAGATTAGGAATTTCCTTTCTTCTTCTCTCTTCTCTTCTCTCCTATCTTTCCTTTCTTCTTTTTTCTTTCTTCTTTCTTCATCTTCTTTCCTACTTCCTGAATAAACCAGTAAGTGATCTATCCTCAGACCAGTCTCGCCAAGCCCGCACTAACTCACCTTAAAACCTAGCCAACTCGGTTCAAGTTGAGTTGGTGCGACAAAATGATGCTCTCTCTTTCTCTCTCTCCATTCTCCTACTTCTTTTTCTATTTTCTACCTTTCTTTCTTCCCCTTTTCTTCAAATTTTTGGCCTGAACCAACATGTAGATGAGCTTAGGCCCAATTGAGTCACACAGTCAATCGTTGACTCGGTAGTGAACCCATTAACAAAATGAGATGTTGGACGAGCACCCACTCTGAGTCTTCTTCTTTCTCCTCTTACTTACTTTTTCTTCCTTCTTTGTTGGAAGGACCTAAGATGCTGGACTCGGCCCAGATTTTGCAACGACTCAGCCCGAGTCGGCTCAACTCCATGTGGTGGAATGACGATGTCTTTATTTCTCTCTTTTGCTTTCTATTTTTAGAAAGGGAAGCCCTAAAAGCAGCCTTAAATAATCTCTATTAATCCCTTTCTAGAAGATTTGGGCTGTAACTAATCGAGGGATTAGTTACGGTCCTTGTTACTTAAATCTGTGTCATTTTGTAACGATGTAATTGAAACATGCCTACATGGCCATGATCTAACCATTTAGATGAAATTATGGGTCCCTGGCCAACTGAATGGACTGACTAGATCAGTGAATGGGACCCATTACTCGGTGATGAGCATCCTTAGCTTAAAAGAGAAGATGACCCAACCATTAATGGCAGGTCATCATCAGATTGTTGTTCTTAAGATCAGAAATGCATGAACAGTGTGAATAGGTCTGCTGAATATTGAGGGGTCCATATTTTGGACAGACCATCATAATTTCTTAAGGGTGCACGAGTTTTCCTTTGTACACGAGATGACTTACGCCGCATAGAGATCTCGGGTGAGGTCTTTCTTTGTTATGGGAGACTTAAGGGCGCCCTAATGCGAATGCCTGAGATGCATTCAGAAGCTTCTAGGAGATAGTGGATGGTTAGGATGGTGCCAGCAACGAAATGGAAAAAGATTCCTTCTGTAATGCCCTATCATGTTATAAAACCCTAAAACAGCTCTAGATCTGATTCCACAGTTGAGATTTATCCAAATGGATGGCTAGGATTTGTAAGATCCTTTCCGTTTTTGGATTGCCAGTTTAGCAGTAACGGAGAGTTTCCATTTTCTAAAACCACATACCCGACACTTCTTGCGTCAGGTGTGGTGAGTACGCACATGCACAACTTCACACAGAGAAACTTAGGGTGTGGTTGGATTTGATTTCCCTACTAGATGAACGGTTCAGATCATTGATATGTTCTTAGATGGTGGGTCCCAGATCACACCTATGAACGACGTCCATTTGAATTCTGCTCCTATTTGTGTGCAAGTGAATGAGCTATCATGCGACATATGGATGGGGTTTTGATTAAAACTCATGTCCTTACATGATGGACGGTCTGGATTGGTCTGATCAACCAGGATGGTGGGCCGTAGGTCGAACGGCTGCACTCCATTTAAACTGCGCTCGAGCGGGAAATGCAGGAAAAGGAGATAAATTTCTCTCATTTTCGGATTGTTATCGGGGATTAATTGGGTGTCGCGCAGGTACACACTCGATTATGTGCATACACTCCCAAAGGTGGGGTCCACACTGATTCTTAGTGCAATCCACACCGTCCATTCATTTTGGAGGACTCAATAGTGACCTCTGACTCAATATTAGGCGAATTTAAAGCTTAGGTGAGTCATACCAAGTATTTTACAACCTTTATGTGTTGATTACGTTGATCCGACGATCGTTTTAGTTCTAATCTGAACATTGACAGTCAAAAGAGTCTTAGGAAATTGTTCAGATGAACTGGTTGCGTCGTGGCCCACGATGGATGGTTAGATGGTCCATTGTGCAGTTAAATAGGTCCACAAAGCTAATTCAATGACCGAGTTTACTTTAACGGACTGATTGGTCCTGGACCCAAACATCAGGGTGTCTAAGGGTTCTTAATTCAATTCAAAGGAATTTCAATAATAAATTTCAAACTCTAATGACTTGATTGTTGTCAACAACTAATTCATAGATAAGTTTAGTATTATGGGCTCGATGCATGGTAAATCTGATGACTCGAGTCCTGATATTGATCATAGACAGTTTACTCTACTTATCGAGGAGATCGAGATCGGTGGTGGCCCATTTCATCAGGACCCACCACAATGTGTTGTTAAAATAACCAAACTGTCCAGCGTCTGGGACGCTGGACGTTCCAAAAAAAAAAAGAAAGGGAAAGAAGAAAAGAAGGAAGCCTTTGGGTGGTCCACTTGCTTAGGCTCCACCATGATGTATATAATCAATCCACGCCGTCCATCCCATTCTCCACCTAATTTTATGCGTTGGGTCAAGATTTGGAGCCGATCCAATCACCCGTTGGACCATAGCGTCGAAGATTTCACCATCACCATTCAAATATCATTTTCTCATTTTATTTTATTTCCTAAACGTATAAAAATTCAAACTTTAGACTCATTTGGTCGGCCTCAAGCCACTGAACGCAATGGCTGGGGTGAATTTCTGTAAAGTGGACCCTACGTACAAAAAACCTCAGAAAAACAGAATTTCTCCAATTTTTGGATGAGGCAGAGCCTCTGCCTCCCTCACTGTCAGCGGTAGCACGCTGCACGCAGCAGCAGCGTGCAGCGCCCAGGCGGGCATCCAGTAGGGGACCCACGGCTCCAGCCGTGGGCCCCACCATGATGTATATGTTAAGATCCACACCGTTCATGAGGTGGGTCCCCTCCTCAGGTGGGCCCCCTCCAAATTTCGGCTCGATCCAGAACTCAGGTGGCCCACACCACATGAAACCATGTGAACTAAACTCTACCATTGAAATCCTTTCGGAGCCCACAGAAGTTTCAGATAAATCTGAAATTTGTATCTTCACTCCATCCAGGTCTAAGTGACCTTATGAACGGGTTGGATGGCATTCTAAACATTATAGTGGGCCCCACATGGGACCCACAATGATGTATATGTTTTAAGTCCACCGTCCAGTGGACGGTGGCGCCCACCTTGATGCAGTATTGTCTCCACCGTCTAGCGGACGGTGGAGCCCTCCTTGATGCATGTGTCATCCCCACTGTCCAACGGCAGTGGGACCCACCATGATGCATGTGATGCATCCAGACCGTCCATCCACTTGGTGAGATCATTTTAAGGCATGAGTTGCTGATTGGGTGGGCCACTCATGTATGGGATAGGCCCATTTGATTGATAACAGGTCTATGGGCTAGGCCCATTTGAATTATAAAAGGCCTAAGGGTTAGGCCCATTTGATTTATGAAAGGCCTATGGGTTAGGCCCATTTGATTCATATAAGGCCTATGGGCTTAGGCCCACTTGAAATCTAAGGCCTATGGGTTTAGGCACACTTGATATGTTTCAAGACCATGGGACTAGGCCCATTTGATATATCCCAAGGCCCATGGGATTGGACCTATTTGATGTAATTTAAAGCCCATGGGATCAGGCCCATTTGATGTATTTTAAGGCCTATGGGTTTAGGCCCATCTGACTTAAATAAGGCCTATGAGTTTAGGTCCATCTAATATACATCGGGCCCATGTGATTAGGCCCATATTGATATACTTTGAGGCCCCCTGGATTGTGATCCATTGCAATGTACCTACGGCCCATTGGTGAAGCCTAGTAATGCGGCCCATTTGATAAACGTAAGGCTCACTTGATGCATATAAGGCCCATTGAATGTGACCCATTTGATATATTTAAGGCCCAATGGGAGATCTTAGAAATGGATTTTCCATATGATGTGATGGTCCTATTTGCAATTTAATGGATGGATAGTTCAATATAATGATAACGAGTATACTTGAAGGCTGGATTCAGGTTAGCATGAAGTTAAATGTTTAAATAGGATAGATTTAGGTTTACACTAAGTTGGATTTCCATAATACACCTGAGTATTGAAAAGTATGGAGTGTTACAGTTTCAAACCATCTTCAACTATATATAGGTTGGTTGAACCAATAATTTGTCAGTCAAACCAATAGAGGTCTAAAACCTCCACTCTATTCTTCTAACTACAAAGGAGGGTGACCTGCACTAATGTGTAGAGATTTTCTCACCTAAGGCGTGCTAGGTCATCTATTAATGAGGTATCTATGTGCCACCTAACATAGATCTAGGTTCATTTGGTTACTCTTAGAGGCTCCTAAGGGGTGATGGATCAGCTTCCTATTTATCACTTGAACCAACATGGAAGAATGGTTATAGAAGGTCAGGTCCCGTTACACTGAACTTCTACCTGATCAGGGTAGTGATTTCTCATCACCATTCCAATCCTAGTGAGTCCCAATTTTCTACTTGATCAAGGCATTGAGTCCCTTGGTCAAGCCCAAGATTTTATAGAATTGTATCAAACCGTGAATGCTTCGCCTAAATATTGTTCCATAAATCCGTGTTCCCAACCATGTTGGGCATTAGAGGATCAACTACATGAAGTACTCCCGATGAGACCTATCATGTATACAGCGGGTAATAACCTTCACATCGAACCTAAGTTCATTGCCTGGTTCAAAAGGGTCATCCTTGGACCTTTTTCAGAAAAGCCTAGAAAGTCGAGTTTCTAAGTTATCGGATTTCCTCCAGTCCTTAGGGGAGCTCTTTTAGGTTATCCCATTCTCATGCTCTGACACCACCTCTGTAATGCCCTAATTTCCACCGCCTAAGTACAAGGCCCTTGCGGTGAAAACCCGAGTGTCACAACTATGTAACGACTACACATGGGTGGTTTCCCACGTACTTGTAAGCTTGATTATCCCTCTATCTGGTTATTAATCAAAGTCACATGCATCTGCACAGTGGGTATACGAAGATAAGTAAAGATAAGTGCAGTATGGCATACTAGGGCTAACATCTAAAATATACAATCCAAAATGTACCATCTCATGCTATCCACATATCATTATATAAACCATAATAAAACTGAATGTACAGATGTCACTATCAAAGGGAAACAAACTAGTTGGCTACTGGTTGACGTCATAGAGCTCAACCACACTACTATCAAGCTTTATATCATCCAACTCCTTACCGAGCTCGATAGGGGCTCTCACTTGGGGTTCCACATCTGGAGCTAATCCTAGCACATCTGCATGTATCAAATGGAATGCGTCAACCACCATTATAGTGAAGATATACCCCCCAAGGTTCTACCCACAATTTGGCTATATATAGGTTATCATAAGTACCTATTTCAAAGAATGCAATCCCCATACATATCATTCCTAAGCATGTTATCTCTGAGAAAATAAATGATGAGCATGTTATCTTTATTCATATAAAAACTAAGCATGTTATCTCTAATCATATTATTTCTAAGTATACAAATCTACACAAATTTATCTTGTTTAGATGCATGAAATGCATTCAGTTTGGGGATGTACATCCAGTTGAAAATGATATGTATAGTAAACTAGCTAGGTGATAAAATAGATTGAAGTATGCCTGCACTAACTAGCCACTTGGTAAAATTCATGCAAAAAGGACACCCATAGTAAGTTGATCACCCAGGAAATATACTTAGGTACGCCCATAGTGATCAGCCACCAGATAAAATTCATGTAAAAAGCACACCCATAGTGGACAACAACACATGTTAATAACTCTGAGTCACCTGATAAAATACTTTTGAGGTACGCCCATAGTGACTCAAGGAACTCCATGTCTTACATTGGCCACTTTATAAAGTCCACATGCCATGTATGCATGGTTAGCTCAACCATTATTAGTCCGATTTACATAAAAGCCAAATTACAAGCCATAATATTTACAAGCAATCTAATCTTACAAAAACCTCCTTAACTAGTGGCCTTTCCTTAAATGATAACGACAAAATATGCCAAATGTATGAAATAACCCTTTCCATCCAAAAGTCCAATCACGGATGAACATAGGGTTTAACCCGTAAAGCCACTTAGGCGAAAAAAAAGCCTAAAAAAAGGACAACCAACAGGATTCTTCTGAGGGAAAGCCATAATGGGCTCATACACCAATGATGGATTTTTTCTATAGGCTCAATTAACTCAATTAAGGTAAGGACATGAGTCTGGTGCATGTTTTCGACAGTTTATAATGGTAGTGTTCTAACCCACATGGACAACACATATCTTCCGAGTTCTAAATCTGCTAATCGGCCTAGGGTACGAAAGTTTTAGGTTAGCATGCAAAGATTCCTACTCAGAGGTAACATTCATAATTGCACACATAATTATGATTTTGAACTATCTACAGTTTTGAAATACTAATGTGAAGCATATACTAAAGTAATTATTGAACTAAAACGTTGGGTAAAACTTAAAGGGTAGATCTTTACCTTTTAGGGTTAGGGTTTCCTAATATTCAAGTTCTCCAACACAAGATTTGGGGAAAACCCAATTCCTAAATATATCCCCCATTTGATTCATTAACCCCAGGTTAATTTCTAAATTTAACTTCAAATAATCAAGAAAATTGGGAAATACACTTACCTAGTTGACTTGGTTGACCTAATTCTATGATTTAGCTACCGAACAGAATGATCTGGCACTGTTGCACCCCTAATGCAGCTCTCGGAGGAAGCTAGGTCACACCAGATACCCGTTAGAGCCCCAAAACTTGACATGCATGGACATCTAAGTGAGGACTTCGGGATTTAAGGAAATCAAGGGAAGTCCCTCGAGAAAATAATGCCAGATAAGTGAGAAATCAAATAGTGACATATATGCATGAGCTGGAAGACATCTTACCCAACAATTCGAGGAATTTATCAAGATCTTGCTTGAGGATTTGGTCGGGGAAGATGCAGGTCAGCTCCGACAAAAAGATTTGGTGAAGATAGCCTCTCCCCCAATACTCTCTCTCTCTCTCTCTCTCTCTCTCTCTCTCTCTCTCTAGTCTTGGGAAGGTGGGTTATAAAGGGGAAAATGAAATCAAATGCTTATATAGCCTCATTGGGTCTCGGGTTTGTGTTTCGCGGGTTTCACTTTCATGACTTACATGCACTATTAGTTGGACCAACGACGTACGTCGATTAGACCAAAATGAACCAAAAGATTGGTTGGTTAGACCAACTAAACATTGTTTTTCTACTTTTCAAATTTGCACCGGTCAGTCAGACCGACATGGGTGTCAATCAAACTGACATAACATCAATTTGACTTGAATGGGGACCAACTATAACCCAAGAGTTCTAGGGTTGATTAAAAAATGGCTTTATGGTTTTCCCTAAGCATTGAATGTCCATTTGAGGTGCTATACCATAGGTTTCGACTAATCGATCACTCAAAGTCTATCAGTTTGGGTTCTAAGCACTAAGGGCTTATTGGTACAACGTAAGGTTTCCAAGTTAAGAAATACGTGAGGGTACACACGATGAGAATTTTAGATTGAAAAAATCAGGATAACGCATGAGGACATTGAATACTTGAGTAGTGGAGGGTTAGAGCGTTACACTGTGGATCATCGATAATCATTGTGGGTCATCGATCCCACAAAAATGATCATAACTCCCTGATTACATGTCCGATTTGGGTGATCTTATGCGTGTTGGAAATATAATTCGATGAAATTTCAAATGGTTTTGGAATCATCTTATTTGGACACTATTTAATTGACCAAAAGTGGACCCAAAGTTCATCATTAATTGCAGACCACATATATTTATTATGGGTCACAGATCCCATGAGAACGACCATAACTCTCTCATTGCATGTTTGATTTAGGTGATCTTATACTCATTGGAAAGATAATTTAATGAAATTTCAAATAGATTTAAAATTATCTCACTTGGATACTATTTGATTTTCTATAAGTGGGCCTAAAGTTCATCATTCACTATGGACTGTAAATATTCATCATAGGTCACTGATCCCATGAAACCAACCATAACTCTCCCATTACATGTCCAATTGGGATGATCTTATACTCGTTGGAAAGATAATTTAATGAAATTTTAAATAAATTTAGAATTATACCATTTAAATATCATTTTATTATCCAAAATTAGGCCCAAACTTTATTATTTACTGTGGACTGTAAATATTCATTGTGGGTCATCAATCCCAGGAAAACGACCATAACTCCCTCATTACATATCCAATTTGGGTGATCTTATATTCATTGGAAAGATAATTTAATGCACATTCAAATGAATTTAGAATCAACTCATTAAAGTACCATTTTATTTCTTAAAAGTGGTATCAAAATTTATCGTTTACTATGGACCACAGATATTCACTATGGGCCATCAATCCCACGAAAAGCACTATAAATCCCTTATCACATTTTCGATTTGGGTGATCTTGAGCTCGTTGGAAATATAATTCAATGAAATTTCAAGTGTATTTGTAATAATTTTATTTAGATACTATTTGATTGCCCAAAAGTGGGACCAAGTTCATCATTCATTTTGGACCATAGATATTCAGTATGGGTCACTAATCCCACGAAAATGGACATAACTCACTTGTTACATATATGATTTGGGTCATCTTATACTCAATAGAAAGATAATTCAATGAATTTTCAAATGAATTTAAAATCAACTCATTTGAAAACTATTTAATTGCCTAAAAGTGGACCTAAAGTTTATTATACTTGTGTGTCACTGATCCTATGAAAACTGTCATAACTCGGAGTTTATTATACTTGTGTGTCACTGATCCTATGAAAACTGTCATAACTCCCACATTACATGTCCGATTTGGATGATCTTAAACTTGTTAGCAAGATAATTTAATAAAATTACAAATGAATTTAGAAATATCTCATTTAGAAGTGACCACAAAGTTCATTATGGCATGATTGTCGAATAAGATATCCAAATGCTTGAACTTTGGACCCACTTTTGGGCAATCAAATGGTATCCAAAGGAGATGATTCTAAAACCTTTTGAAAGTTTTAAAATTATTTTTCTAACAAGTATAAGATCACCTAATTCGAATAGATAATGAGGAAATTATTGAAATTATATGGATTATCTAGTACGGTGTGTGAGGAAGCTTTGGCTAAGTCATAGAGGGGTGGGAGTGATTAAGACCAATCAAAAATTCCTTGCATAATTAATAGAATTTACCAATTAAACTAATCAAGGTAAATTAACACTAAATCTTCCAAGCCAAAGTAAGTCCATCACATAGACTGTCACGCCCTAAACTCAGAAACCGAGCTCACAAAATTCCTGATCGCCGAATCTGGCATCGACAACCTTCGTAGTACCCTATTCTCAGCTCCCGGCACCCATATACCAGGTTCCAATCCTGGGATCCTATAAGGAGGATTTTTAACATTAATTTGATTCGTAATAAGCATAACCCATAAACAATAACCAAGACACCATCACAAAATATACTATGATCAAAAGCTTTAAGGTACAATGCGCATAAAGGAAAATACAATGATAATAATAACGGAAACTCCTGAAGCTCGACTGCACACTCCTGCTCATGGTGGATCACCCACCAATTGGCCTCCTTCTTTAGATCCTTTGAAAGTTAACCTCCTCAGCTCCTTCTTTGATGGAGGATGATGAAGTTAGAAGGGGTGGATGGTGAGATGAGGGGGTAGGAAGTGGGCCACACTTGGCTCTTTGAAATGGCTTGGACGTTGGTTTCTTGGTTGCTTAAGAAATGGTTTGAGAATGAGAGAGAGAGAGAGGTGATGGGATGAAATGAGATAAGTGAGTGATGTGTGAGTGATGGGTGGAGCGATTTGTGTAAGAGATGGGATGGAAAGGTATGGGTAGAGAAAGAGAGAGAGAGAGTTGACTTTGGGAATGGGAGAGGAATGGGCTAGGTAAAGTTGTGTACTTGACTTTAATTGATGGATTGATGTGATGTTTAGGGTAGAGATTCTCTTAAAAATTGTAATGTGCAGCGTTTTCCTTGAAACAAACATGGGACTACAACTCTTAGCCTGGGTATCGCATCGGTGCGTAAGACACGGTGTTTAAACTGCGACGACGGTGAAGTCACTAGGGTACAAGTTTTGAGCCAAGCCGATTCGGGTTGAAAGGGTGCGACTTAAGGTCGCACGCAAATACTATTTACGCGTCGCGGGTCGTCGAAATTTGACCAGGAGGACCGCTGAAGTCTACGGAACGATATGGTTTAGGATATGGGCCTTACAACTCTCCCCTCCTCATAAAAATTTCATCCTCAAAATTTACACAATCATCACAACTAGATATTACTCATAAGGAAGAGGAAACATAGCATCATCATATAAAATCGGAGACAACATATAAGATATAACATATAATCAATCATCAAAGAGATGGGGATAACACTCTCGAATCTCAGCCTCGTGCTCACAAGATGCCTCATCAACAGAATGGTGACCCCACTGCACCTTCACCAAGGGAATGACCTTGGTTCAGAGGACTTGCTCCTTCCGATCAAGGATACAAACTGGCTGCTCAATGTAAGAAGCGTCCTTATGAACCTCTAACGGCTGTTAATCAATAACAGGAATGATGTATGACCCACATTTCCTCAGCATAGAGAAATAAAAAATGTTGTAGATGTCAGACAACTGAGATGGCAAGGTAAGTCGATAAGCCACAGCGCCAATGCACCCAGTGATCTCAAAAGGTCCTATGAATCTCGGGAAAAGCTTGCCCTTTACTCCAAATTGAACTACACCCTTCATGGGTGAGACCTTGAGATACACTCTATCCCCAATAGTAAACTCCAAGGGACAACGCCGGCCATCAATAAAACTCTTCCGCAGGCTCTAAACTGTGCGCATCCTCTGCCTGATGATATCGATAGCATCTGACGTCTGCTGCACAAGCTTGGAACCTAAGAGACAGCGCTCTTCAACCTTGGTCCAACAACTAGGAGATTTAAACAGTCTATCATATAGTGCCTCAAAAAGAGCCATATCAATGGTCACCTGAAAGCTTTTGTTGTGTGCGAACTCAGCCAATCACAGATGCTCATTCTAGCTACCCTTGAAGTCAATCACGTAGGGCTGAAGCATATCCTAAAGGATCTTGTTGACCTCTCGGTCTGGCTATTGGTCTGCGGATGATACATGGTGCTGAGCTATAAAACAGACCCCATCGCTCTCTAAAAGCTCCCACAAAACTGAGACATGAACCTCGTGTCTCGATCAAAAATGATCTAGACTAGAACACCGTGCAGTCTTACAATCTCCTTGATGAGTAACCTCGCAAGCCGATCCAAAGAGTAAGTTGCACAGATTATAAGAAAATATGTCGATTTTTTCAGAAGATCCACGACAACCCAGATGGCATCATGACCGCGTTGAGTCCATGGCAAGTCCATAATGAAATTTTTTAACACATTCTCCCACTTCCACGTCGGGACGCTCAACGGCTGCAATAGACCAGGGGGTCTTTGATGATCGGCCTTGACACGCTGGCATGTGTCACACTCGGCCATAAAACTGGAGATCTAGCACTTCATCCTCACCCAAAAATATTGTCTCCTCATATTTTGATACATCTTCATCGAGCCAGGGTGGATAGAAAACTGTGATCGATGTGCCTTGGTCATCAGATCTCTATGCAACACAGAAATATCCGGAACACATAATCGGCCTCGAAAGCGAAGTCCACCATCAAAACTACTTTTCCAATCTGACTGACTCTTAGATGCTGCCTTAGCCCTATAACTCTGCAACGACTCATTAGCCTGCTGAGCCTCGATCACCCTTGCGACAAGAGAGGGTTGAATCGACAGGCTCGATAACTGCATAATAGAAGACTGCAGACCAATCTCAAAATCATATGTTGCCACATCCTCAAGCATCTTTCACTCATGAATCATCATATAGCCACCAGGCGTCATGGATAACGACTGAGGGCATCCGCCACCACGTTTACCTTGCCTGGGTGGTACTGGAGATCAAAATCATAATCCTTCAAAAGATCCATCCAATGCCTCTGCCTCATGCTCAGCTCGGACTGAGAGAATGGGTACTTTAAGCACTTGTGGTTGGAAAAGGGCTCGAACCTAACCCCATAGAAATAGTGCTTCCACACCTTCAGTGTAAAGACGACTGCTGCCAACTCCAAATCGTGCGTAGGGTAGTTCAACTCATGGACCTTGAGCTAGCGAGACGCATAAGCCACTGGTCTCCGGTGCTGCATCGGGACAACACCCAAGCCAATACGAGAAGCATCAGTAAATACAACGAATCCATCACTCCTAAAGTGAAGAGTGAGGACAGGGGCGGACGTGAGAAGGTCCTTCAGCTCCATAAATGCTCGCTCACAGGCGTCACTCTAAACAAACTCTGCACCCTTCTGAGTCCACCTGGTTAGCGTGCTGCAATATGGGAGAATCCCTCGATAAATTGTCAATAATATCCCGTCAAACCAAGAAAACTGTGGATCTCAGACACGTTCATGGGCTGGCCCCACTGACACTTCTTTAACCTTTGAGGGGTCCACTGTGACACCCTCCCTCATCACCACGTGACCAAGGAACTTCACCTCCTCCTGCTAAAACTCACACTTCTCCAACTTCGCATACAGCTGGTGGGCATGAAGGGTCTACAACGCAATCTTCAAATGCTACGCATACTCCTCACGGGTCCTCAAATATATCAGAATGTTGTCGATGAACACCACAACAAACTGATCAAGATAAGAACGAAAGACCTCGTCCATCAATTGTATGAAGACTGCAGGTGCATTAGTCAGTCTGAAGGACATGACTTGAAACTCAAAATGACCATAGCGTGTCCTGAATGCTGTCTTTGGGATGTTCTCCTCTCGGACTCGAATCTGATGATAACCGGAATGAAGGTCAATCTTTGAAAAGGACTGTGCACCCTTCAGCTGATTAAATAAATCGTCAATCCTTAGGAGCGGATACTTGTTCTTAATCGTGACCCGGTTGAGCTCTTTGTAATCCACACAGAGCCTCAATAAGCCATCCTTCTTCCTGATGAAGAGTATCAGTGCCCCCCAAGTCGAAATGCTCGGACGAATGAATCCCAACTCACACAACTCATCCAAATTCCGCTACATCTCTCGCAACTCCATCGGTACCATACGATACAGGGCCTTCGAGATAAGCGCGGTACCAGGCACAAGATTAATCTAGAACTTAATATGCCAGTGCGGTCGTAATCCCAAAATCTCCTGGAATACATCAGAAAAATCGTAGACCACTGGAAACTGATCAATACATAAGGCAACGAGCTCCTCAATGGCACGGGACATTAAATAAGATAACGGCTCTCCCCTGAGCTCAACAACGAACTCGAACTACTGCAAGCTTGGTATACAGAATGTGACTGTCCTCGCAGAGCAGTCCAAGATGGCGTGGTACTCGGTAAGCCAATCCATGCCCAAGATGACATCAAACTCAGACATCGGCAGCACGAACAGATATGTAGGTAAAAAGATATAACCAACTATAATGGGGCAAGACAAGTAAAATTGGCCCAACACTATAGTCTTCCCCAGGGGTGTCGATATAATTAACCCCTCGTGAACAGACTCTATCGGCAATCCAGTCGAACGGTAAAATCCCTCAGCCATGAAGGAATGCGATGCATCGAAATTAAACAATACATGTGCGATGTATGCACCCTCAAAAACTCCTCCAAATGACTGTGGGTTCTGCTAAGACGCATAGAACCTAGCCTAAGCTGTCTAGGGAGGTACCTCTCCCCTCGAAGGTCCCTTCTACTACTGCTGCCTCTACGGTGGCCTGTACTGTTGTCTCTGCTACTGCTGTGGTCTCGACGGCTGAGGTGGTTGTGGTCGCTGCTGTAGTGGAGGTTATTGTGGCCTTCTCAGCTGCTGCTATTGTTGCTGAGGGCGAGGGCACTTATGTATGTGGTGCCCTGTCCCACCACATCCAAAATAAGTCCCTGTAAATGGCTGCTGGGGTGGTGCTAGAGGTGTCGCTGGTGCTCTATTAGATGAGTGACTCTTGTGTTTCTGTGGCCGTCAATGCTGCTGGGTGTTACCGGAGGAGGCCTGCCTTTTCTGGTCTCTCCTATGATCTCGATCGCTCTATGTTTCGGCCCACTCAACCTCATAAATTTGAGCCCTCCGTACTACCGCTTGAAAAGTTGGGAGCTCATACCTAACAACACGGCCTCGAAGACCGTAACGCAAGCCATTCTTGAAACAACGAGCCTTCCACTCCTAATCATCAACCAAATACGGCACAAACCTCAATAAGGTCACGAAACGAGCCGCGTACTGTGGCACAGGCATGTCTCCCTGCACCAAGGTCTTGAACTCTAACATTCGCTGACAATAAATGTGGTCAGGGAGTACTACTGGTTGAATCGGTCTACCAAATCCTCACATGTCCAGACAAAATTAGGCCTTGTAACATGGATAACAGAGATCCGTCAGTGCTCGGCCTCACCCTGGAGGAGAAATATTGCTAATCAAACTCATTGTTGGGTCGTACATGCCATCATATAAAAAATATTCTCCACATCGAAGCACCATCTCTCGGCTACTATCGAATCTGGGTCGCCATGGAAACGTGGGGGATCAAGCTGTCGAAACTCTCTAAGAAGGGCGCTCATGCGCTACTGCTCTACCTGGGCTAGCGAAACAACGGGGTGCCTGCCCTGCCCCTGAAGAGCGACCGTCACAGCCTACAACATCTACTATAACTTAAAGGCATTCACAGGTACGGTTAGATCCACACCGGTCTCAAGTGGAGGAACGACATCCTTAGGCTGGGGAGCAGAGATCTCTGGTGGTGGAGTGGGAGTCATAGGTGGTAGAGGGATGAAATTACGGTAATAACCACTTTAGTTGAAGTAGGAATATGCCAATATGTCCTAGAGGGGGGTGAATATGACTTTTTAATATTTTATGGTTATTTAAAATCCTATCAATCTTATCTTGAGTAAATATGCATACATCAGGATTTTCTCAGAGTAACTTTAATGGCTTCAAAGCCAATTAAAGGATCCAGTCATAAAACTATTTGTAAGATAGATAAGATGCAAATCATAGTTTATGATGGATGTGATTGTGTGAGATGTGATCTCAGATAATCAAATATGAAAGCATTTAAAGAAATCACACAAGTAACGGAAGACAATAGCAATATCAAATACAGTCATTTTTATAGTGGTTCAACTACTTGTCTACTCCACTTTCGGTGGATGCACTCAACCATTGAGTGTACCGGATCTCACTAAAGGAGGTTTCACAATAGGATCACCTCAAACTGGAGGTTTTAAATCAGGTTCACCTCTAACCAGTACAACCTACACTTAGGCAGACACAACATATCTACATGACACAATTTATGCTCCCATGAGTAAGAGTCAACATACAACACCTGACTTTTAGGCCACACAAGCCAAGGATCCACTCAAGGAACCTCACCAGTTTATGCTCCTATGAGCAAGAGTCAACACAAAGCACCCAAGTTTTAGACCAAACAGGTCAAGGACCTACACAAGGACCTAAGATTTTATGCTTTCCACAGAGAAAGGATCAACACAAAGCACCCCAACGTACACTCCCGCTAGAGGTCTCCTATGAGTACTTGCAAGGGGTGAGAAACACCTTAGACCCAATCTTATAGATAAAATGATCACAAGGGTCTCCTGAACTCTAATGACTTACAGATAAGTAGATGAGCCTCATTCAGCATGTTGATGAAGATCTCCTCTGATGACAAAGAATCTTTAGCTCCCTTGAAGTTCAACTCAGAAGATGTACCAATACATGGCGACGGGTTATGTCAAGGTTATGATGGAATCCTACTCTATTAAATATTTTCCTATAATGAAGATAGAGTAATTTTAATCATCTATGCATTCAAGGCATCCCAACTTAATGATTTTCCATTAAGGTAGTAGCTGCAGGATCCTTAAATGTGGAAGTTCATTCCCTGATCCAGTCTATTGAATGTCAATGATGAGGGTGGATTGGAGGATGAACTTCCATGAGAGAAAAGGCTTAAGGTATATGATCTGGTGTTAAACACTTAAAAGCACTCTCTATTTTCTCTACCAGCAACCAAGGGAAAGCTCTCATTAAATAGAAAAAAGGTTCCAACAAATATAAAACAGTCACATTTTTTACAGAGTTCGATATCATCAAGCAGGGTCGATATCATCGAGCGTATACTCTCAATAGCATCGACTGGCCGCTTGATGAGACAAACCCAACTGTCAGACACTTTTGAAATCTTTTGCCAACTGGTTGAGGAAATCGAACGTGTGTCGATGTCATCGAATTTCGAACTCCAATTTCATCGACACGAGGTTCGATTCCTCGACATATGAAAATGTGAGAGCACTTTCCTTTGAAATATTTTAGGGAAATGATATGATCGAGCATCACTTGATATTATCAGAATTTGAATATCGATGATATCAAGGGCAGTATCAATTCATCGATAATTCCAAGGAATTTTCCTATAAGCTTGCTAGACAGTTTCTGCCTTCTTTTGATGACATCGACCATGCCTCGATATGATCGATATTTAAATATAGATTTATCGAGTGACCCTCGATTCGAGAAAAATAACCTGAAAAACTTGCTAGATAGATAGGTGTCCTAATCCGATATCATCAAGATTTGAATTTCGAGGATATTAAGGAGTTATTCAATATATCGATGATTACATGATTTTCCTTAGCAGAACTTTAGACACAACAGACCAAATGTTGATTTTATCGAGTCGGCTCGCTTGACTCAAGATTCAAACTTCGATGATATCGATGAGTGCATCGATCCATCGATAATTCAATCTAGATATCTTTGTCGTTGCTGGACATCTTAGGTCCTCATTTCGCTAAGATCGAGTGAGCTTCGAGGACATTGACAACAAGGTTCAATTTTATCGAACTACTTGTTGATAAATCGATAAAGGTAGAAAACTTAAAGATTTTCCTGAAGTTTGAAAAAGTTTTCTAACCAAAAACCTTAGGATGTTCTATCCAATTTTAAGGGTTTTAATTACCTAGTGTTTTGAGACATGGGATGTGAGGCTAAGATTTACCTGTGGGGAGTTCGGGCATACATCCAGTTGAGGCAGATGCTTGATCATTCTTCTTATGGGGCTCCTCTGTCTATCTGACTCAATGATCATGTTAATTGACAAACCAGGGCACTTTCAATCTCCTCCTTTGTCAATTACATGACAAAACACCAAAACACCCAATAACAACTTCTAGACAAACACCCTAAATTGTGTGTACATAAACTTTATACAATTTTTCAAAGTAATCTAGTTTGCACATACACACATTCAGTAGCTGCTCCCCCTAACAGCAATCTCCCCCTATCTTCTTGCAACTGCTCCCCCAAACACCTGTATCACCATCCACAAACAGATATACACATAATTTTCCTTTGAGGCGTGGATTTGTTCTTCCCCTTTTTGTCAGTCATTGGCAAAGGATAGTGTAACAATGAATATTGACTGAAGTTAAAGCATATTGGAGAACCAAAATTCAGATAGCATAAGCATAATAGATAGATGTAAAAGAACATCTCATTACAGAAAACATGTATCCATATCAGGGCAAAGAAAAGCAGTGAAATAAGCAGATAGTATGGAGATAAAGATCAAGCATCACACACATCACATACTATAGTCGATATAAACTAGATACAGCAAGAAAATTGGGATTAACATCATTTGAAGAAGCCTACACAAATATGGTAGTAAGTATAGATGAATTATAAATAGCCATAAAGCAGAATATCCAAAATATGTACTGCCCGAGATTGATAGTAGTATAACCTCCATCCCAAACCAAAAAATCAAGCCCATCCATGGGCACACAAAAATAAACAATTATCTAGCCCATCCACGAGCATATACATATCCAAAAACAAATACTTGTTAGACTATGCAGGTTAATAAGCCATCATATACACTCTTGCAATCGTACGTCATTCAAAAAGATACTCATGCCCGTACATTGAGATGAGAGTAGGGTGTATGTGACAGCATACAAACTGTTTATACTATGGTGGAGGTGCGGAGGAGGACGGTGTTGTATCTTCGTATCTGTAGGTGATTAGATCCAGCAATTGTTGCACCGACTGCTACACCCTATTCACCAGTCATTCCAAGACATTGACCCTTGCATTCACGGACTCCTTTAGCTGGGTGACTTCTCAGAGTGTTACTCGAATCCTATCCTGATGGTGCTTGAACTGTTTTAAATGCCTAGGTTTGAATGAGGACGAAGCTTGTTGGGGTACGAGAGGATCACCCTGAGCCATTCTAGTGCCTTCAGTTGGAGCATCCCCTTCTCCACGTTCCTCTTCTTTGTGAATCCCTTCCTCAGGTAGGTCTTCGGGAAATTTGTGGAACTTTAAATCCATTCTTCTAATGTTGTTCTTGTTGAAGGGGAAGTTTTGGATCGTTTGTCGTTAGAAGACCGATTGGATTACACATAGTGTGAATAATCCAAGGATAGGGCAAATGCACATCCCGAGAAGTATGAATCCCGTATACACGTTGATGAACAATCAGAGTAGGCAGGCAAATTTTGATCCCTGTGGCTACAGAATAGACTCTCATGGCCATAAATCTAGTGAGGTCAACACGATTGGTACCTCGAGGATAAATGTTGGAGGCGAAGATGCTATAGAATACAATACCGTGGTTCCGTGAATTTTGCTTTTATCACATTACCTTGGTACTAGGGAATTTCACGACCATGACAGAAAAAATTTGTAACCATGGACCGGGTTTCAACATTCTCAAGGTCTATGTTAGGGAGACTGATGGGTGATAGAGTAAGCCCAAGGATGTTTGCAACGGTTGCAAGAGTAATTTCTACATCATCACCATCAACAGAAATCATGATGGATGGAGGATCAGCCACCGATGAATGATTGGAAGCAAAGAAGTTGTAGGTCTATTCATAGTGACACGAACCCCCAAAATCGAGGAGAGGTAGCCAGCTAATTTTGGCTAACAGGGGCTCCAGTTTATAAGGTTTTAAACATTCCCTATCTACCCTCATTTCAAGAACTAACTTCCTTCCAGTGTATTTGGCCAGTGCCAGATTCACCCTAGCAAGAGGAGGAGCCGGTGCTTCAGATTGGGATCCGCCACGCGACATCTGCCTTGTTCGCTGGCGAGTATGAGTCCCATGTTCAGGAGCCCTCACCCTTTCCCTTGGGGCAAGAACCTTTTGCCTAGAAGATCTCGAAGATTCCCTAGGATCAGACACTTTCCCTTTTTCCTTTCCCATGTTCTGATATTCACAGAGAGTGATTTGAGGAATTTGGGGATAAATGGACAGATCTTCTCTTAAAAAAATGGAAATACCCAACAAGTACAAGATGGAATCCTGATGAAATGAGGGAATGGAAGGGGTATTACCGGATTTGAAGGGCGTCTAGGACCCTCTAATAAAGCCTCATGTGAACCGGCTGAAGGGAACGAGCAGGGAAGAAAGAAAAATGATTTTGAGAAGTGAAATGCGATTTTCCTGCTTGACCACCTTTTATCAGGCAGCACACTTCGATATCATCGAACATTGTTTCGATGATATCATTGGATCCCATTCGATGTTATCGAGGATGTCTTCGATAACATTCTCGATCATGTGACTCTTCCCATTCCAAAGAGGCATCGATGATATCAATTATTGGTCGATTTAATTGAGAGTCCACATGATTTATCGACAAACATTCAAAGGTGTATATTTTTCATTTTCAGCATTTCGAAAAACTTCCATGTATAATATAGTATATCTTTGTATCAAACAGTATACATAGCAAAATTTTGTACAGGAATTGTACAATCCAAAATTATAAACATCAGGATGTTTATATAAAAAAAGATTGAGGTGAGAGACCTCAGATGTATCATTAAGAGATCAATAAAATTGCATCTTTTCAGCAACTATCCAGATCTAGATTCATGACCTGGACATGTTTTTCCATGCTCAAATGTTTCTAGGCCTATGGATTAGTTCTTCCTTTGCCTTTAATGACATAACAGTGGTTATTTGTGTGACAACTCTTCATCACTGATTTACCTGATAGGTTTAGGATTTCACATTCCTGTTTGTTGAATGTAACCACATGCTCATTGTCACATATTTGAGAAATGCTCAGAAGATTATTCGTCAATCCTTTTATGCAAAAGGCATTCTCATTTTTGAGTAAATTTATTCCTTTGATAATTCCCTGTCCAATTACCTTAGCAGTGCTTCCGTCTCCATAGGTGACTATCCCATCATTAAGATCTGAATAATTTGAAAGAAGGGATTTGTCACTTATGACATGTCTTGAGCATCCGCTATCCAGGTACCACTTAGTATCATTGCATGTTATATGATTTGAGTGAATAATAAGACAATTTTTCATTTCTTTCACGACCCATTTTGTGACCGGATTTTTAATTGTGGTAGTTTTAGTTTCTTTAATCATGTTGGGCAACTGAATCATGTTTCCTTGTCCCACACATTCATTTGTTTTCTTGTTTAATTTTGCCACTTGATTCAATAACTCCTTCATTTTGTTAGTCATTCTGGGTGGTGATGGATGTGTATTTCTTCTATCCATATTCCCAGGTGGACTCCTGACACTTTGTATTGTTTTTCTAGTGGGTCTGTGTTTACCAGTGTGATTTTGACCAGAATTGTGTTAAGTCCTCCTAGGTGACATGCATTCAAACTTATAATGACCAGAATCACCACATGAATGACAAATAGGGGTAGTTCTTGTTTTACTTCTTAAAGTACCATATTTTTCAGCCATTGGTGCTGCATTTCCATATTTTATTTTAAACCTAACATTTCCTAAGCCACTCTTATCTTTTCCGAGTCTTCCCATACTTAAGAGTTTTTCTAATTTCTCACCACTCTGGAAAATTTTATAGTTTATCTTAAGAGATTTTTTGAATTCTTCTAAATCAAACAGGAGTGTGTGATTTTCATTTTGAAGGAGCATGTTCTTATCTTTTAATAGCTCAACCTATTTATTTAGTTTTTCGAACTCGGATTTAAGGAAGATATTGATTCTTTCTAGTCTATCATTACCTGAGTGGTATTGTAGTAAATCATTAATTAGGTGTGTATTGATTTCCAATGTTTTATCTAGATCTTTTTGCAATAATTTATTTTTATTTTTAGTTATTCCAAATCTTTTAAGGATATTAATGCTATGAATGTAGAGTTAATTGTAAGCATCTTGCAGTTTATCCTGTTCTTCTGCTTCCTTCTTAGTTTCCTCATTATTTGATGGAGATGATTCAGTGGCCTGTCGTTCTTCAACATTCTCGATTTCGATGGGAATGATTGAGGCAGTGGAGACCATAAGAATTTTTAGAGATTTTTGGTCTCCATCGATCTTTGAGTCACTGCATTCTGAGTTTGACTCTTCCATGTCATCCCATGTGGCTGCCATTGCTTTTCCTATGGCTTTCTTATTTGGACATTCCGTGGACAGGTGTCCAAATTTTCAACAGGTATAGCATTATGGTTCCTTGGTCTTTTTACCAGATTTACCTACAGAATGTTTGTTGTCCACCTGTCTTCCTTTAAATGGACGACTACGATTTTTCTAAAAGAACTTCCTAAACCGTTGCACCAACAAGGCCACTTCCTCATCTTCATTATCTCTTTCACTTTGAATGTCCTCATTTGTTATATTCTTTAAATTTTTAAGGATAATAGTTTTAGATTTAGGAATTTGTTTGAAGTGTAGTTCAAATGTTTGTAGGGAACCTACTAGTTCTTCTACTTTCATTTCATCTATGTTTCTAGACTCTTTAATAGTTGTGACTTTAGGATTAAACCTTTCCAGTAATGATCTTAGTATTTTCCTACAGATTTTTAGGACCGAAACTTTCTCACCTAATCCACCCATGGAGTTACAAATGATGTTCAATTTTGTGAAAAACTCCATGAAGGTCTCATGTTCTTCCATTCTGAGACTTTCAAACTGTGATGTTAGGAGTCGCAGTTTGGATCTCTTCACAGTGCTTGTTCCTTCATGGGTTGTTTCCAATAAATGCCATGCTTCTTTGCTTGTCCCACACATACTGATTTGATTGAAAACTTCTTGGGACATAACACAGTAGATAACATTCATAGCTTTAGCTTCAGATATTTTTTTCATTATCGAATGTTGTCCACATTTCTTTGGATTTTAGTTTGGTGATAGTTGTGCCATTTTCAAGTACTATTTGTTCGGTTGGTGGCACATATCCTCTTTCAACAATGTCCTAAACATCATGATCCAAAGATCTCAGAAAGTAATGCATTCAAGCCTTCCAGTATGCATAATTTGATCCATCAAATACTGGAGGTCTAGTGACCGATGAGCCCTCTCCTTTGGCCATATTACCAACTTTAGTCAAGATCACTCTCTATGTGGTGAAGCCCGTAAGAGAGACCCACTTTGATACCAAGTAAAATTGTGGTAATAACCGCTTTAGTTGAAGTAGGAATATGCCAATATGTCCTAGAGGGGGGGTGAATAAGACTTTTTAATATTTTATGGTTATTTAAAATCCTATCAATCTTATCCTAAGTAAATATGCATGCATCAGAATTTCCTCAAAGTAACTCTAATGGCTTCCAAGCCAATTAAAAGATACAGTCATAAACTTATTTGTAAGATAAACAAGATGCAAACCATAGTTTATGATGGATGTGATTGTGTGTGAGATGTGATCTCAGATAATCAAATATGAAAGCATTTAAGGAAATCACACAAATAATGGAAGACAATAGTAATCTCAAACACAGTCATTTTTATAGTAGTTCGACTACTTGTCTACTCCACTTTCAATGGACACACTCAACCCTTGAGTGTACCAGATCTCACTTAAGGAGGTTTCATAATAGGTTCACCTCAAACCGAAGGTTTTAAGTTAGGTTCACCTCTAACCAATACAACCTACACTTAGGCTGACACAACATGTCTACACAACACAGTTAATGTTCCCATGAGCACGGGTTAACACACAGCACCTGACTTTTAAGCCACACAGGCCAAGGATCCACTCAAGGAACCTCACCAGTTTATGCTCCCATGAGCAAGGGTCAACACAAAGCACCCAAGTTTTAGACCAAACAGGTCAAGGACCTACACAAGGTCTTAAAAGTTTATGCTCTCCATGGAGCAAGGGTCAACACAAAGTACCCCCACATACACTCCTGCCGGAGGCCTCCTATGAAGACTTACAAGGGGTGAGAAACACCTTAGACCCAATCCTACAGAAGGAATGATTATAAGGGTTCTCTGGACTCTAATGACTTACAGATAAGTAGATGAGCCTCATTCAACACGTTGATGAAGATCTCCTCCTTTGATGATGAAGAATCTTCAGCTCCCATGAACCGCAACTCAGAAGATGTATCAATACATGGCGATGAGTTAGGTCAAGGTTATGATGGAATCCTACTCTATTAAATGTTTTCCTATAAGGAAGATAGAGCGATTCTAATCATCTATGCATTCAAGGCATCCCAGCTTAGTGATTTTCCATTAAGGTAGTAGCGGCAGGATCCTTGAATGTAGAAGTTCATTCCGCAATCCTTTCTATTGAATGTCAATGATGAGGGTGGATTGGAGGATGAACTTTCATAGAGAAAAGGCTTAGGGTATAAGATCTGAGGTTAAACACTCAAAAGAACTCTCTATTTTCTCTACCAGCAACCATAGGTAAGCTCTCATTAACTAGGCAAAAGGTTTCAACGGATATAAAATGATCACATTTTTGACAGAGTACGATATCATTGAGTAGGGTCGATATCATTGAGCGTATACTCTTGATAGCATCTACTGGCCGCTCGATGACACGAACTCAACTGCCAAATGCTTTTGAAATCTTTTTCCAACTGGTTGAGGAAATCGAATGTGCGTCGATGTCATCGGATTTCGAACTCCGATTTCATCGACATGAGGTTCGATTCCTCGACATTTGAAACCTTTAAAATATTTCAGGTGAATGATATGATCGATCATCACTCGATATCATCGAAATTTGAATATTGATGATATCGAGGACAGTGTCGATTCATCGATAATTCCAAGGAATATTCCTATAAGCTTGTTGGACAGTTTCTGTCCTCTTTCGATGACATCGACCATGCCTCGATATGATCGATATTTGAATATCAATTTTATCGAGTGACCCTCGATCCGAGAAAAATAACCTGAAAAACTTGAGGATATCGAGGAGCTATTCGATATATCAATGATTACATGATTTTCCTTAGCAAAACTTTGGACACAACAAACCAAATGTTGATTTTATCGAGTCGTCTCGATGAACTCGAGATTCAGACTTTGATGATATCGATGAGTCCATCGATCCATCGATAATTCAGTCCAGATATCTTTGTGGTTGCTGGACATCTTAGGTCCTCATTTTGATAAGATCAAGTGAGCTTCGAGGACATCGACAATAGGGTTCGATTTCATCGAACCACTTGTCGATAAATCGATAATGGTAAAAAACTTAAGATTTTACTGAAGTTTGAAAAAGTTTTCTAACAAAAAACCTTAGGATGTTCTATCCAATTTTAAGGGTTTTAATTACCAGGTGTTTTGGGACATGGGATGTGAGGCTAAGATTTACCTGTGGCGAGTTCGGGCACACATCCAGTTGAGGCAGACGCTTGATCTTTCTTCCTATGGGACTCCTCTATCTAGATGACTCAAGGATCACGCTAATTGACAAACTAGGGCACTTTCAGGAGTCACTCGCATCACTTTCTTAGGTGGCATGTCTTATAGGGAAGAATAAAGATGCCTATCAACCTTGAAAATTCTCGAAGGCATGCACATTAAGGAACTAAACCAAAAGGTTATGCACTCGAGACCTAATTATCCTAAGCTCATAGAAAACATGTGATGTTGCTCATAGTTATTCCTGAGTTATGCTCTGATACTAACTTCTATCACGCCCCAAACTCAGAAATCGGGCTCACAAAATTCTCGAACACTGAATCAGGTGCCGACAGCCTCCTTAATACCCCATTCTCAGCTCCCGGCAACCATATACCAGGTTATAATCTTGGAATTCTACAAGGAGGATTTTCAACATCAATTTGATTCGTAATAAGTATAACTATATGCATAATCCACGAACAATAAACAAGACACCATCACAAAATCCACTGTGATCAAAAGCTTCAAGGTACATTGCGCATAAAGGGAAATACAATGATAATAATAATAGAAACTCTTGAAGCTCGACTGCACACTCCTCCTACTAAGCTACAACTACGTCCTAGCGTCACCTGTATGCATCAATCATGCATAAGCTTATAGAAAGCATAAAGGGTGGTGTAAGTGTGTGCGTAATATGAGCATGCTCAGAATGCAATATCAGGGTAATGCGAAATGTGCTGACGAATCTATAAATATTATCAATCATACTAAGGCTATGCGATGCAAGGCATGAATGCTATCAGCCATATCAAGACCATGTGATGTAAGGTGTGAATGATGTCGGCCATACCAAGGTTATGCGATGCGAGATGCAACTCAAGCATACCAGTCCTTATCCAAATCCATATATTAATGCGGATCATTACTAGAGCATTAAATATCGGTACAGTTCTCACTCTTGATAATCACTGGGGTTTAGTTCACTCCAAATGACACTGCCCCTTTCTCAGGTGGCAGTCTAAGTGAGTGTAAGAAACCTCACTATCCGCCTAGCTAATAGTCTACCAATACCTATCCGGCATGTCGATCACGAACCATTTATAAGCTGGTTATACTCAGCCTAGCAATGCCCCTAACCTCGGGTGTATAAGGCCTCACCCCCTTCCAACTGACCATGATACAATGGGAGACACAGCCTCCTGGTATTCGGCCCTCTTATGCTCATGTATCCACTCGGTCTCAACGTTGGAGTCATCCTCTGGTACCATCGGTGTCACGCCCCAGACTTGATGACTAGACTCACAAGAATCTTTATAGTCGATTTCGGTGTCGACAGCCTCTGTAGTACCCCATTCTCTGCTCCTAGTACCCATTCACCAAGTTCCAATCTTGGGATCCTATAAGGAAGATTTCTATAACATAAATTCGATTCATAAAGAGCATATCCAAGATCATAACATAGTAACCATAGATCATAACTACAGGAACAGCATTACAAAATCTACTAAGAATTTAAACTTTATACATGATACAAGGCTCAAAGGGAAAAATACATAAACAGGATAAGGAAATCTCCAAAAGGTCCTCGGTACACTCCTCGCTCCTTAACTACTACGGCTGCCTAGAATCACCTGCACACATCATTTGTGAATAAGCTTATAGAAAACTTAGAGGGCGGTGTAAGTGTGTGTAATACCAGTGCCGGGAAGAAATATTAGAGAATGCAGAAGCTCGACATGAGCCATGAACACTATCAATGCCACTAGCCATACCAAGGCTAAGTTATGACACTCATGAATGCAACAAGCCATACTAAGGTCATGCAAAGAAACATATGAGTACTGGGCGTCATACCAAGGTGATGCTATACCAAGCATGAATGTCATAAGCCATCACAAGGCTATGCGATGCAACACATGAGCATTGGGCGCCATACTAAGGTGATGCACAAGAGGCTTACATAGTCAATGCTATATGCAAGGTGCAATGCAATCATGCCAGTGCTCATCACAAATACATATATTAGTATAGTTCCTCTCTATGGAAATCACCGGGATCTAATACACTACATGTTAAATGTCACTCTACTGGCCGCACAACCTAGCGAGCATAAGAGACCTCACTACCCACCTATAGATAGCCAATCACCAGTGAAGCCCGATGGTAGCGGACCCATTCACGAGCTGGTCAAACTCAACCTAGCTATTGCTCTCTTACTCAGGCGGGTAAGGCCACACCCCCTCCCAACTAACCACATTGCAGTGGGAGACGCGGCCTCAAGGTATAAAGGCATTCGTGTGCTCATGTTTTCCATTTGGTCTCGGCGTTGAGGCGTCTCCTTGGTACCGTGGAAGTTTAAGGGCTTTCACCAGGGACATCTTATGTGCCCCAAATGCTCAAGTAACATTTTCGATGTCTAAACACGGTCATCCATGATATACCTATGGAGGTTACGGCCCTGATGAAGTAAGGGTGAATATCCACATGTTATGCCATGCCAGATGCATGAATCACACAATCAACCATGCATCAATCTCAAGCATCCAATGTGCTCAAGAGGGGATACTCCATCCCTCCAGGATATACTAAAATATCCTGCCCAATGGCACAACCATGACCGCACACACATAATACCAACCAAGCACACAATGATATATATGGGTCATAAAGAGGAACAAGATGCGCCATGCGGTGATGTACAATGTAGTACGCTCCTCCTATCCAAGAAGGGACCAAGCCTAGGTACTTAGAAGAATTGCCATAAGGAATCAACCTCTAGTGGGGGCCGAATAGCCTGGGGTAACCCACAAGACTAAGGATACAAGCTATGGGCCTAAATTAATATAGAGATGGGCCTAACAAGAGTCTAAGGTGGGAATTCAACTACACTTAGATATAAACGGGCCTAAAGGGGTCCATAATGGGGACATTCAACCACCATTCCCCAAAAGGCATAAGTAACCATAATCCATGTAGCTATAAGGCCTAAGGCCCAACATCCAAATCACATGTACATAAGTCCCAAAAAGGGATAGAAGATGGGCCCAATACAAACTCCAACCACATAGGCCCATAGAGGGAAAAGCAGGCCCAAAGCCCAAGTCCCAAGGGCCATAAAATCTAAGCATTTAGATGGACTTGATGGGCAGCCCATGTACACAATTACATGGCCCAAAAACACATTTAAGTTGGGTGAAATGGGCCTCACTACATCAGCCCAATAATTAGCAATTTAAGTAGGTATTCAAGGGTTTAAATTCACCTTTTCCTCAGCCCATAAGTCCAGCAAATGGTGAAAGGTCAACCCAACATATGGTTGGCCAAGGTGGGACATTCTACCCCAATCTGGGCCCACTAGAAAGTCCCAAAATCTGGTATAAGTTTGGGTCCCATAAGTGGTCATCAATGGGTGGCCCAATCATGTATCAATTGAGCCTAAAAATTATTCTAAGGAATAGGTGAGCAATAAGTACACAAATCCCTCAATGTGGTGGGCCCCCCAATTCTAATAAAATTTTAGCCATACATTGTATACTTAATGCCCAATGGCTAGACTTTCAGTTCGCTTAATATTTTGAGCCTGCTGAAGCCCAAAACCTAGTCAAAATAGGTGAGAATTAATCCCATAGGGGCTGGTAATGATCAAAAGGGGCCCCACCAGATGGAGGAAGGGCATTTACCACTCAATACTAAGTATGCCTACTGCTGGAATGAAGGCCCAACAACAACCCAAGTGTGGGCGTCCCAAGGGTGGGACGGCCCAAGGCCATGGACGGCCTGGCCACATACATCAAAGGTGGGCTCCACACGTCTAAGTGGGCCTCACATGGGATGTTCACCTAGGGTGGACCCAACCTCCACGTGGGCCACCCTAATGGTGAAGGACGGTGTGGATGAAAAACATACATCATGGTGGACCTGGCCATAGACGGCTAGCCCATGGTGGATGTCCACCAGCTGGACGTTCATCATGGATGGCTCGTCCAGTTAGTTGGACCCACAAAGATGGCCCCAAGGTCCTCTGGAAAAATCATAGGGTGGGCCCCACAAACATGCACAAAAGCCCCAATGGGCTGGGCCTAATAAGTTCCACAATTATAAAGAAGAGAGCAAGGTAGAGACAAAAATTCTGCAACATACATGTTGTTGTCCTGATTTTGGGCCCTCCAATGGAGTGGGTCCAAGGCCTCCAAAATTCTTAAAATTGAGGGCTAAGGTCCCTCATCATGTATAAAACAAGGTGGGACCCAGAAAGGTGACCCACCATCAAAGAAAATATTTTTAAATTAAGGTTTACAATAGTCTGTATTGCTGGACTGTATAGTAGAAATCTGATTGATCACCCATGTTGGCCCACTCTTTTGGAGGCTCAAAAGGGGTCAGTTGTGGCTGAAATTTGGTAGGCTTATAGGTAGAATATACAACTTCAAGAATCATGTATTAGATGGTATCAATCTCCCCATCAAATGACCAAATATCAGGCCCCAAGATGGACCAAATATCTATTCAGATAGTTCTGGACAGCAACATGTCTGATAAAAATAAATTGTAAACATTATTTAAATGGGGATTTAACCCCCAAAAAATCATGGTGTGGTCCACCCAAGTGGGCCCCACAAACATCCAAGCCATCCCACCATCCAAAACATCCTTACATGCACCCTTTTTTGGTGCATTTAGGGGTCACACATCTAAGGGATGGATTGTAAAAAAAAGTCCTCCCACTTGGGACGGTTTAGATCTTGTTGGTCCACAAGGTGGGCCACACACTCATGATCAGAGACTTATTAGCAATAAAAGAAGAAGATCGGCCATAAGGGAAGGGTCTCCACCTTATTGAGGCCGTTCCCCTCATCACACAAGCAACACTATCCACTATTACATGATACATACAAAATCTACATGATTAAAGGCTATTAACTTGGGATCTATGGCGGAGATCCAATCTCCACCAAGGATCAAGGGTTTAGATGACCCAAGGATCCTTGATCTAAGGAAGGAAAGAGAATGAAGGGATCCATGGAGAATGGTCCCTTGCATGCACATGCATGAGATGTAGGATAGGCTACAAGCCATATCCATGGAGTCTTGGGGCCACCATCATCACTTGGTGGGCCCCACAAGCTCCATCAATGGAAGAAAAATGAAGAACAAGAAGGGATGAAAGGAAATCTGAAATTTAGATATACAAGCACACCCACCTAACAAATCAACTCCAAGGCTACACCACAATGCTCTAGAAGCTCCAAGGATCAAGGATCTAAGGTTGAGATTGGTTAAAGAAGGGTGGATTAGGAGGAGTTTGGGAGATGAGAGGGCTAGAAATGGAGGGGAGGTGGGACGTTTGGAGGGTTGTAAGAGGGAGAGGAGAGGAAGAGGTAGAGAGAAATGAGAAGAAAGAGAGAGGGAGAGAGAGTTCTAGAGAAGTCATGATGACTCTCTCTCTCTTGGTTAGAGAAAACTATGATAGCCTATAATGATAATAACAAAGTAGCTAGGCTAGGTAGGTCTTAGGGTGGTAGGTTAATAGGTCATCTAGTAACCCTATACTAGGGGTGACATTAACACCCACATGCACCTAGGAAAACGTGTGGGGTGGGGTACACCACCACATATCAAAGGCCCAAACGAACATTGCCCATAACTCATGATGTACACGTCGGATTCATGCACGAGACACGGCGTTGGAACCATAGTGATGATACGGACAAGATGGTATAGGTTTCGGGTTGATCCGAGTCGGGTCAACGTGACCGAACTCCAAGACGACCGCAAACACCACCCGAAGGTCGCGAGCTATCGGGATTCGACCAGTAGGACCGCGTAACCTAAAGAAATGGCTTACACACTTGGGTTAGGGTCTTATAATCAGGCTTAGAGATTTTCACACAGGGACATCTATGGTGTCTTGATGCTAGTAACGGTATTTTCATTGTCCAATCCTGTCATCCACGATATGCCTGTGGAGGCTATAACCCTGATGTCATTAGGGCGTACAATAATCATATCATACAAATGCAAGGTGCATGAATCACATTATCAGTCATGCAGCAATCCTGCGCATACCGCACGCTCATGTGGGGCAACTCCACCTATCAGGGAGCCTATGAACAATTTGCTCAAAGGCATGTGCTATGATCAGTCACTCCTCATATCAAGCATACATATGATGCGTATGAGCATGAATTATGGAGCTATACTAAGCATGTTATATAGTGATGAACTCTATTCATAACGAAGATGGGTTTAGACGACCTATACACAATAAGTATGGGCCTAACAATGGGCCCTAAGGAGAGTTACAATGCAGACATTTAACCATCATTGATCTTACAATGTGGATGTCAAACCATTAATGCTCCAAAGGCATGGCCCACCATAAACATCATTACATACATCATGGTGGAATTATACACCGCAATGGACCTTATATACATCAAATGGGCTGCATCAACGGGTCACACCAATGGGCCTCATATACATCAAATGGGCCACATCAACGAGCTGCACTATCTACACCATTCATCTATATTTTAAAGATCATTTTAGAGCACTTCCAAGAAAATAAATCATATCGAAAGATTATCTGGACCATACCACAAATAACATTGGTGATAATGATTTCCACAGTTAAAACCCCACAGGGCCCACCATAACGTTTATTATCCATCCAATCGGTGCATATGGACTTGAATTAAATGGAAAAATAAATATCATATTGATCCACCGCATCTGTGCACCCAGAAGGGTTTTAAGGGTAGTCATTCAATCCCCCACTGTTTACTGTAGTTTGGTCCACCTAATAGATCTGCCTCATTTTTTTGTCTCAAGTCTTAGGACAAGCTCACTAAATGGGATGAATTGTGTGCAGATACAACCCATACATCTATTGCGGTCCATAGATAAATGGTGCAGATGAAGCATTGCATCATGGTGGGCCACTGCACGAATGGTGCAGATACAACACTACATCATGGTGGGGCCGTACATGGCACCGTCCAGATGGACGGTGCAAATGAAACACATACATTTAAGGTCAGTCCCACGAAACTTGCTAACGTCTCACATCAACTATATAGCTGGTGTGAGATACACTAGCCAATCCACTTCTCTCATCAGGTGGGTCCCATGTGGGGCCCACCAGATATATATAGTATATATATCATATATTATTATTATTATTATTATTATTTGAAAGGGTCCAGGCTTGCTGGCCACTGTCCAGATGGACGGTTGGCGTGGATGAACCCATACATCTTGGTGCGCCCACACCACACCGTCTAGATGGACGGTGTGGATTCATAATACATATATTAGAGTGGGCCCCACTCATCCAGAACAAACATATGGCAAGGATAAGACCCATATATATGGCAGGTCCCACCATCAAGTGGCCTAGATGGTGCTGGACACACGTGCAGGGTGGGACCCATGTTGATGGAGCTAGGGCTGCTAGTACCCATCGTCCCTTGTACGGTCTGGATATAAGGTGGGTCCACACGTGTGGCCCACCTCAACAAGAATGAAGCTGATGTTTATGTTTTCTCTTCATCCAAGGATGCTAGATCAGGTGGGCCACACTCCATCACAAAAAATAGAGAGAGAGAGAGAGACGGAGTAGGGGAGGGACCCCGCTACTATGGGCCCCTCTTTATTACAACACATACATCAAAATGGATCCCATCACAAGTGGGCCCTCAAATGAAAATCAATGGTGGATCACCCACCAATTGGCCTCCTTCTTTAGCTCTTTGGAATGTTAATCTCCTAAGCTCCTTTGATGGAGGATGATGAAGTTAGAAGGGTTGGATGGTGAGATGAGTAGGTAGGAAGTGGGCCACACTTGGATCTTTGGAATGGCTTGGACGTTGGTTTCTTGGTTGCTTAAGAAATGGTTTGAGAATGAGAGAGAGAGAGGTGATGGGATGAAATGAGATAGGTGAGTGATGTGTGAGTGATGGGTGGAGTGGTTTGTGTAAGAGATGGGATGAAAAGGTATGGGTGGAGAGAGAGAGAGAGGGTTGACTTTGGGAATGGGAGAAGGATGGGCTAGGTAAATTTGTGTACTTGACTTTGATTGATGGATAGATGTGATGTTTAGGGTAGAGATTCTCTTGAAAATTGTAATGCGCAGCGTTTTCCTCAAAATAAACCCTGGCTCACAACTCCTGGCCTAGGTATCGCATCGGTACGCAAGACGTGGCGTTGGAACCGCGGCAACAACGCAGTTGCTAGGGTATAAGTTTCAAGTCGAGCCAATTTGGGTTGACAGGGTGCAACCTAGGGTCGTGCGCAAATACTATCTATGCGTCGCAGGTCACCGGAATTCGACTAGGAGGACCGTGGAAACCTACAGCACGGTATGGTCTAGGATACAAGCCTTACATAGACTACAAATGATATACCAATCAAGCAACTTATTTATAAGAGATAGTGAACTTGTGTGTGCATTAAAAATTAAGTGCATAACATATAATTCAATTCAAGCATTCACATAATTTAACTAAATAATCACATAAGTATGTGTTTCGACAAGAAATGAAAGTATTTGATTTTGGGATTATCTTACTAAATAATATCAAAGAAAGAATGAAGAGAACAATCATCACATTTTATTTATTCTGAATTCATTTACATCCTTCTCATCCTTTGATTCTAAGATAAGGTACTTATAATTAAAGAATACAAGTATTGAATAAGCTCAATGTTAATTTTGGCAGCATTTCGGCTCATATTATTCATGTCTTCACAAGAGAAGAGTTGTGTGGATCTTCTTTCATGCATATTCCTCCAAATGATATCAAGGAATGCATGAATCCCTTAGAAGACTGTAATATTTTAAAAACAATAAAGCATATAAGCTGCTCATAAACTGCTCCTTAGGCATCCATGCAACTTCTCTTTGAGTTGAGTGGGTTTAAGGAGTTGCACGGACCCGCACAACTAATCATTTTAAACGGTCCTTTATCATTCTTCCTTGTCTCTAATACCTCTTCTTTCTCTCAGAGATTCTAATCTTTTGATCCCTTAAATGAAGGGATATGGGGGTATTTATAGCCTCTCACACGTGTAAATCCTCAAATCCTGTGCCATGGGACTCACTTCACAAATTTTCACATCGTGCTATGCGCATCATTCAAATCCTACAAACATGAGTTGAGCGAACCCATGCAACCATGATGAGTTGCATGAACCTGCGCAACTCTTTCATCTTGCTCAACTTATCTTCCTTTTATAAATGTTTTTCTTCAATTCTTTCTTTCTCTTCATTTCTTTCACTTCTTTCTTCTATTTCTTTGTATCAAAATTTATGCTCCAACAGATGCCCCCTTGATCCCATATATTTGTTCAATCTCCTATATTGAAAATAAAGGATCAAACCTCTTTGTCTTATGTTGAATTGCATGAATCTGCACAACTCCTCAATCGGGTTCACGCAACTCTATTCGGATCCAAGCTGCTTATAAATACAACAATTAATCACTTTTTTTTTCATTTTAGAATTCCTCTACGCGTAGAGCTTTCTGCGCAACTCATCCTCTCATGCAACTCACCCTATTCGCACAACTCATCCCGTTCGCGTAACTCCTGTTACTCATGTAACTCTCTCTATTGCTCATGCAACTAATCTTCTCGCACAACTATTTCTCCTTTGGCAAAGTTTTCTGAAATAGCTAAATTCTTCCTGTCATCCTCTCATTTTGCCTTCTTAAAATGGCTCAAAATAAAAGGGAAAATATGTGTAATAATCTTCGTTCTGCAGATAATCTTATGAAACAATCGGGAGTTTCAGCTAATAAGGCTACATCTTCAAGAAAGAAGAATCATGCCTCTTATTCATATGCCGAACAAGTCACCAAAAACTCTTGGAATTGCATAGAAATTCATGAAGAAACTCTTAAATTCTATCATCCTTCTGAGAATGAGACAATCGCCATCCCTATAAATATATGACATCACTGGTCAATTCTTCATAGCAAGCCAACTAACCAAATGATCCGAAATGATCTTATTTCTACAGATAACTGGATTATAAGGGAACCAAGAATTTTAGAAGGATATCTGGAAGAGAATGGATCCCACTAAAGAATCAGTAGAATTCATAAAATGCAATTCTTACGCCCATGTTATTATCTCACCGACCCTTTCCTACTCATTTCTTCAAGACTACTCAACAATGTTTCTTCACTGGAAGATTATCCTGGAACACAGAAAGATTCCTGATGATGGGTCTTTCATCTTCTCGATATTTTTATAATGCCTGGGCTCGAGTCATTGTTTGGAAACATGCAGCCATCCTGAAACAAATTGACCTTTTTAACATAATTATAGTCACATCAGAATATTTCTGTGAGGATGCAGCTATTTTTAGAGGTTTTTGCAATCACTGGTCTCCAATTACCAATTCATTCCATCTTCCTTTAGGTGAAATCAGTATCACCTTGTGAGATCTAGTTTGCATAATAGGTCTTCCTATCATAGGCAATATTTTTGACAAATATGTGCCTTCGAATGAAGAATTTTCTCTCACTTCTGCAGGAGATAATAGATCTGAGGTTTCAAAAATTGCTCTTGAACTCTTCAGAGAAATGGTTAATTTCCCTCAGCCTGATGAAATTCATTCTCTTGACTGGCTAGCTCACTTCTCCCGAAACTTATAGTACACTTCTTTCCCTTCTTTGTTTTTAAAAAAAAATAAAAAAAAATCTTTATCTCATATGTATTTATATCACTTGTTTAACAACTGTATCATTATCTTGATAGCTTTGCAAGCTAAAATCATCAAGAGCTCAAAATTATCCGTGAAAGTATCAAGAATACTACTGAGTATAGTTCTTCTTGCGAACTAGCTGCTTTCTTAGCTTATTGGCTAAGCTTGGTGATATTTCCCAATTCGAAGAAAATAGAAATTATCAGACCAGCTCTCTTCGTAGTTGTAGGTGGGATGGCGGAAGGCGAGAAATATTCATTAGCTCCTTCATCCTTTGCTCATTATATCGTGCTTTTGGAGATATCATTTCTGGTTCTGAAAGTTCATCTTCCAATCCTCCTATAATTTGTGCTCCTTGGCATTTCTTTGTAGGTTGTTTAGGAGTGTATTTTCCTTGGACCTTTTCTGATTCAGAAAAAGGTTATTCAAATCCTCATTGGCTTCCACTCTAGCATTATCAACTGAGGAAGATGATCAAAAAATCAAATGGTTAAGTCACCAGAAAAATAGAGAATAGTGATCCTATCAACTTCTTTCAGTTTCCATTCAATAGTTTTCTAGAGGATATAGAAGTTATCGATGATGATTCTATCTCTTCAGGTGAACAATCATTCCTTATCTTTATCATATCTAGTACTCTTCCATTGAGGGAAGGCAATAAATTCTGGCGCGAACCATATTGTCTGAGTAGATTCACTCGTCAATTTGGATTTGATCAGACTATACCAGAGACTTGCGATATCGTTACCAGAACAATGAGAAGTTGTGGCATTGGGCCATATAACTGGGCCTTGATATGAAGACAACTTTTGAACGTACATACTAGATTGCGCAACATGATTTCTGGCTATAATTATTCAATTCATGCTTCTTATTGTTGGATGCATTGGTGAGCCCATCAATGGTGTGTGATTATTGCCCAGTAGATTGTGCCATATAGATTCCTCCACCATGTGTAAGAAATTATTAGCAAGACCAAGGCATGGGTTATTTTGAAGAAATGGATCATGCCCCCTTTCCTGATCAACTTTGTAAAAAGATTTCTTCGGGAGATAATATTTGTGAAGTGAAACCTGCTAATACCCTTGAAGGATGGATATCACTTAATAGTCCTTTGAAGAATCCAAAGAATATATCTGAATCTTCAGATTGTCTAGAAGAGAATGATAATTCTTCGCATTTTCATCCTCCTCCACCTCTGCAGAGTTTACGAGATGATTTTCCTTCATCGTTAGGAAAGCAAGAGACAGGAAGACATCATCGCTCTCTTCGGATGGATAAGCAGATTATAGTCAAAGACCCATAGTTTATATAGTTGATCTCAAAGGATTCACTTTTGAATAGAGAATAGTAAGTATTTTTGTAACGCCCTGAATTTTGAGGGCTGAGTAGATACTGGACTCCCAATATCTCAGGTGTTACTTATACTTTGTGGAAGCAGGGTTCTATAGTTCATTTTACCTAGCATTTGAGTAATTTCTGAAATTAAAATAAACTATGCAATGGTCACCTCATTAAGCGCATCGGGCTCTGTGGTACCTGCATCTAAGATGAGGTCTGATTGGTGTTTTAAAACACCGTCCCAGAGTGGGAGTGAGTGATTAACTCATTGGTTCCATTAACATTAAGTTACACAAGCTATCAAATCCACATGCATAATTAATGAAAAGTAAAGTAAGCATACAGTTCCTAGACACTCTTTTTAATGCACATGCATGGTATTATGATATGATGCATGCCCTTACCATCCAATACTCCCTCAAGTGACACTATTTATATGTTCGCATATGACAAACACTCCCTTAATGCAACCCTGACTATCGAGTCGCAAACCTATGATAATGCAATGCCATGAATATTCATGTTAGCTGAGTCTTTAATTAAGTCCATTCATCCAGTAAAATTGAGAAATCTAAAACACTTCAATTTAATCAATGACCTTATCCAGATCACTTAGCCCAAGACAACTGTAGTAGATCTGATCCTGCGATCCATGATCCAAATTTAGGTATCATCCATCGGTCTCACAAATTAATAATTCCAAAGGTAAGGTATGATACCTAAATGTATGAGGATCAACTCGGTATAGGTCATCATCTAAACACCAAGTATGATCACTCAGTTCCGAGGTGCGTGTTTGTCACATAACCAAATCACCCTAGGGAAGGGCTCGTCACCCAATTTCATTCATGCTCAGGTCGTTCAAACGGTACTCTGGCACAAAACCATTGACCAAGTAATTTGACGTGGGTCATTCAAACAAGGACCTGTCACCTCCTGTGCTTGTAATCACTAAGGGGAGGCTCTTCACCCCAACGTATGCCGACAACACGAACACGGTGTCCTATTCCACCCTGCCTGGCTCTCGAGACTTGGTTGCTCACTGGTCACTACGAGAAGGTTCGTCACTCCATCATAGGCCGACAGCTCGGACACAGTGTCTCATTCCACTATGCCTGGCTCATGAGTCTTAGTAGGATTGTATCACTAACGGTTATTAGTAGGCCTTTAAAAGGTATGGGGTGCTTCAGATTCAGGTAGGCATGACCATACATGGTGAACATACATGGTTGGCCAACTAGTGGATTAATTCGGCTAACTTAAGTGAACTAAGATGCAACCGGCACTGGGTACAAGCATCCTATGTAGTCCAACTAATGTCGATTGTCCATTTTCGACTTGAATTGGTCGGATTGGCCTAGGGCAGCCGATCTAGTAGGGCTGCCCTCATAAATTTTTTCAGTTTGCTGGCCAACCCAATTACCAATAGACTAATATTTTACAGCATGCCACAACCGATTCTATTCAGGAATAGGCAAATAACCAAGTAAATAATATTTCAGGATATTCTAGCTAATATGGGTAAAAAAATTGGCATGCAAGTGCATTATTCAATCATCACATGATTTACCACAATCGACTAATTAGGCGCATGTATCAGGGAAAAATATGGAACATGTGGGCATGAAATTTCATTGTATCTGGTCTATTCTAGCATGCAATCAATAATTAGCAACCATAATAAAAATTTCACTTCATGAAGGATAATAGGCCTAAGGATTAGTCACTAGTTAGCATGTAATTTACAATTTTCACTACACAATCATTATTTGTGACATAGGTTCAATAATTTACAACCTAGAGGTAATGGTCCGCACCTAGGAACAATCCGATGGTTTGTGGAGATGCTCCTAAGGTTTTGGTTTTACCGGTTGACATATCAGAGTCCTACGCCAATAAAATTTGCATGTTAGAGTGCATGCAAGGGGCCTAAAATGTTAAAATTTGAAAAGGGGCTAGATTGATTACCTCTCTATTGTTGGTGGGTTGCTTTTATGGTAGTGGAGTCATGAGCTCCGATGCGGGCTATGGTAGGAGAGAAATTTTCCCCAAATCCAGCTGCTTGGGGGCTCCCTTCCTCTACTCTCTCCACTCCCTCTCTCCATTACAATAGAAAATTTTATATGGGAGTGAGTAGTGTGATTTTCAGGCTTATATAGTTTGAAATTTGTGTTTTTATTGCCCTATGAGTTCTTTTTATAACATGTATGCCCATAAGACCATTTCAGTGGCCCATTGGCTCATCTGTGTGATGGGACAGGTGTCCCATTGTTGAATGAGTGGTTGGTTTGAATTTGGAGGCAAACGGATGACCGCGATCAACGATCACTGATGATCGATTGGTCCCATAGTTATACGGATATGAGTAAGGAAATATCCTTAACTCATGCCTCGAGTTTAGTTGCAATCTAATGGTTGGAAAGCCACAACTTTGCGAAAGAGCATAATGTTTATTTCACTTAAGTTTTTAGATTTCAGCCTAGGGAATTCACGTGTTTCAAGCACATGGCTTTTGGCCCAAGTTGAGCAGCTCTGAGCACTTTCTTGGTTCGCTACCTACGATGGATGTCAAGCCCTATGAGACAGACATTATTCTATAATTTTGGAACTAATGGCCTACAAACGAGCGATTTAGAGCTTGTTCGGATAATCGGGGCATTTTTTGAATGAATTAGGTAGGGAGATTTATTGGGCACAGTTGTTTGGGTCTGGATTAACTGAGTTCACACTATCACACCCCAAACTCAGAAACCGGGCTCACAAAATTCTCCATCGCCGAATGCGACACCGACAGCTTCCGCAGTACCCCATTCTCGACTCCCAGCACTCATATGCCAGATTCTGATCCTGGGATCCTACAAGGAGGATTTTCAGTGTAATTTTTTTTGTAAAAGAGCATAACCACAAGTGTACCCAAATCACAAGAGCAACATCATCATCACATATCTAGTAATATAAATCATTGATTACAATGTTGAAAGGAAATACACGTATATAATAAAATATCCATAAAGCTCTACCACAAACTCCTGCCTCAATCCTACTCTGACCTAACGTCACCTGCACGCAACGGTCATGCATAAGCTTATATAAATCTTAGAGGGTGGTGTACGTGTGTGCACAACAGGTGCCAAGTATACAATATAAGTCCACAATTCATACAATATCAGAAATACTGGCAAGTTCATGAGTAATATGATATTAAAGTAGGCAAAAATACTGATAAGTCCATGATTCATACAATAGCAGAGTATGCAATGTCGATCGACCATGCAAGGTGGGGTCATGGTAAACCAAATGCCATGTGTTGGAGATGCAATGCAATATACGATGTGAAAGAAATGACTAAGCTAAAGCATGGAGTCGGGATGATAGTACATAATATTACAAGCTGTGGGGTTCATCATAAGGGACTTCTATCTAAATTGGTCCATACCTGATTTGAATAGTTGGACACAATGTGGTAAACTCCTGATCTCATGTTAATCATGTACCCAACCTAAATCATGGCCATTGCGAGGGTACATACAACAAATTAGTTGTACACCACTAGCCCAAGTAGATAGTGAATGAATGAATGAATGAGTAAAATGCAGAGTATGCAACTCCTGCTCAGTAAGTCCACATATCAGTACTGTAATTCTCTGGGATCATCACTTGGGTCCAGTACACTTTACGCCACCTACCGCTCCATCAAGTGTACAACTGGGTAAGTGAAAGAAAACTCACTATCCGCCTACCAATATCGGCTTGGCTCGTCGATAGCAGACCCATTTATGAGCTAGTCAGACCCATTTACCTCTTAACCGACCACAACATAGTGAGAGATGCGACCTATTAGAAAACGGCCCTCATGCGCTCATATATGTATCCACTCGCTCTAGACGTTGGGGCATCCCCTGGCCTCAGGGGTTTAGGGATTTTCATCCAGGGACATTTATCGTGCCCATATACTAGAACCAAGCATTTTTAGTTTTCCATCTGGCCATCCATGATATGCCTGTGGAGGCTATGACCCTAATGTCACTAGGGCCCTGAGTCATACCATCCAGTCATGCATCAAACCTGCACGTACTGCGCACTCACATGGGGTAACTCCGTCTCTTAGGGAGTCCCATAAACAATCAGCTCAATGGCTCATGCTATGCTCAATCACTCCTCATAACAAGCATGCGGATGATACGTATGGGCATGTATCATGAAGTATACCAAGCATGATTATAATCGCATCATCGTAGTGGGTCGATGTAAGATGGCTCATGGCCTATATAGATGAATGGGTGGAGTGCAATAATCACCGACATATGGTGGGCCTCACACGTATAATGGGCCTCACGCATATAATGGTCCTCACACATATAATGGGCCTCTTACATCACAATTGGGTCTCATATAATTATAATGAGCCTTATACAATCACAATGGGCCTCACGCAATTACAACGGGCCTCGTACCATCACAATGGATCTCATACAATTATAATGAGTCTCAAACAATCACAATGAGCCTCATATAATCACAATGGACCGTATATAATCAAAATGTTATACTAACACATACTCAATGCGTATACTAACATAGTCGTAATCAATAATTGGCCTATATATGGCGGGGTCCATAAAAGGATAGCAAGCCTAATCCATAACATGAGGATCCGTCCTCAACAATGGATATACTAAATCCAATACCATAGATTCTTGTACCTATGGGTAGAGGTGATGATGCATCCTCCTCATAACAAGGATGGGGCTAGATGGCCTATTTAAGGGCCTAAGACTGGGCTTCCAGGTTTGGGTACTTTTACTAGCATCAATGAGGACTCAAGGAATTGAGATAGCCCAATAAGGCGAGATGGATCATACTAATAATAATAGGGGCCCATCAATTTGGGTTAACCCATTAAGGGGAAATGAGAATAAGTTTAATACAATTACAATGAGCCTCATGGCATCTCAATGGCTTATATCATGATGTTAAACTAGCACGAACTCATAGTCGGCATCGATAATCAGCTTATACACAAGGCGGGGTCCATAGATAGACAACAGATCCATAACATGAGGGTCAATCTTCAATTGTGGATATATCAAATTTGATAGCATGGATCCTTCTGTCTACGGTGATGATGAACTCTCCTCATATCAAGGTTGGGCCTAGGTGGCCTGCCTATAATCCTAAGGATCCAAAACGGGCTTCCTTCACCATACTATCATATGGCCCACTGGATGCCCTAAGGGGCCCAAATAAGTCCTAGATGGACTCTAGGATTAAAATAATTCTACTAGTAACCAATGGGGGCCCAACATTTTAGGTTAGCACAAAAGAAAAGACGGATCATGAAATATCAGTGGGGCCCAGCGGTTTAGGTCAACCCACTTAGAGAAAGATGAGAATGGGCCTAACAAAGGCCTGAGGAAGGTCACAATGTGGACGTTTAACTATCATTGCCCATCAATGTGCACATTTATCCAACATTACTCCCAAGGAGTGGCCCACATAGAGCCAAACATATAGTGGGGCCCATGGGCCTCACACAAGGGCCTCACATATATCATAAAGGACCTCACTCATAGGCCTAATATACTTCACAATGGGCCTCACTCATGGGCCTAATATACATCCCATTGGGCCTCACTCAAGGGCCTCATATACATCTCAACGGGCCTCACACAAGGGCCTCCTACACAACACTTTAAGCCTCATTATATGGGCCACATATGCATCACATCGGGCCTCACCAAATGGGCCACAAATATATCACAACGGGCCTCATCAATGGGCGATAAATACATCATATTGGGCCTCACCAAATGGACAACTTGGATTGAACACGTACATCACGTGGGGGCCATGTGGATGGACAGAGGGTGAAAAAAATACATCATGGTGGGGTGCACGTCCAGGGATTGAAAAACTGGATATAAAACACATCTCAAGGTGGGCCCCACTCATCCAGCAATATGGACGGTATAGATAAAACAGATGCATTATGGTGCATCCCACAACACATCCAGATGGACGGTGTTGATATACAATACATACATTAAGGTGGGCCCCACCCTAGAAAAACAGATGGACGGTATGGCTGCAAAGCATATACATCATGGTTGGGCCACACATCACATCATTCAGATGGATGGTGTGGATAGAAAATACATATATTAAGGTGGGTCTCACGCCCACACATGTGGGGTGGGCCCCACGGCCTACCCAAAATAGGTGGACAGTATGGACGTACAGATACATCAGGGTGGGTCCTACGTCTAGAGGACACTGAGGATACAACACTTACATCATATGGCCTCACCATCCATTGCTGGACGGTGGTAGATGTAATACATATACCATATCAGGGCCCCACAATCCAACAATACATATATCATGTTGGTCCACGTGGGTGTGGCCCACCCACTGAATACTTATATATATATATATATATATATATATATATATATATATATATATATATATATATATATATATTATTTATTAGTTTTTTTTTTCAAACATCCAGCCCCTGGATGTCCATTCCACAGACGGACAGGGTAGGAACTCTAGGTGGGACCCACCATCCATGCTGATGGATGCTGTGGTGTGCCACATGTGCAGGGCCCCATGGACGAACGGCCTGTGAAACACATACATTAGTGTGGTCCACGCTCCAGTTGGACGGACGGCGTAGATAAGATCCATACATCAGGTGGGTCCCACAGATCTTGCTGGCGTCAATGTACAACAGCTAAGTGTTGCTCGTCCAGCAAATGGGCGGTGTGATAAAACACATACCTCATGATCAAACCCTTTGATCTGCTGAAGTGGGACCACCAGTATGATGTAAGTGCTGTATCCTCAGTGTCCTCTGGATATATATAACACATACCTGATGATCAGGCCCACAGAACTTGTAGATGTAATACAGTAGCTGTATAGCTGATGGACAATGTGATCAAACACTTGCATCACAGCTGGCAAACCACCGTCCAGCAATCTGGATGGTGAAGATATGATAAATAAATCATGCTAAGTCCATGTGCGTGGCCCACCAGCCGAAGGGCCAACTAATATACGTGTTTTTCCTGCATACAATCCAGCAGCGTCTGCTGCTGGATGATCGGGATATAATACGTCCATCATGGTAGCCCCCACACGTCCAGCTATCGGTGTGGATCTAATCCATTCATTAGGGTGGGCCGCAACAGGGAGAGAGAGAGAGAGAGAGAGAGAGAGAGAGAGAGAGAGAGAGAGAGAGAGACGTGTGATGGAGGGCTCCCCCACTATGAGCCCTCCCTTCCATGCATACAAAATGTACATCAAGTGGGTCCTACTACATGTGGGCCCACCAATCAAAATCAATGGTGGAGATCCCTTCTCCACTAAAAATACAAGGTCTAGATGACCTTTCACACTAGGATAATAAACATCATGATGGGGTCCATAGAGAATGGCCCCATCATGGGATGAGCATATGAATCATGGTGGGCCATTGGCCACACCTAGGGTCCAAAATGGGATCCATACTATCAATTGATAGGCCACACTTAGCCCATCATCAAAAATAAAATCTAACCTACAAATCACCCACCGGTTCCACTTCTTCTTGGTTTTATGGCTTCCTTAGCTCCTTGGCTTCGATTTTGATAGAGGATGATAAAGATTGAAGGGCTAGGATGAGAGATGAGGGGGTAGGAAGTGGGCCACACTTGACTCTTTATCTCCTTGGGAATGGCTTGGACGATTGCTCTCTCTTGGTTACTTAGGAGTGAAGAGAGAAATGAGAGAGAGGAGTGGTGTGATGGGATGAAAAGGGATGGGTGAGTGATGGGTGTACTTGACTTGAGAGTTGACATAGGTAGGTTACTTGTCTTAAGGAGAAAGAAAGAATGAGCTAGAGATGGGATGTGTACTTGATTGATTGATTTGAAAGGTGGTAGAGATTCTCTTGAGATTCACAATGCACGGTATTTTTCTAGAAATAAAAGTGGGCCCACAACTCCTGGCCTGGGTATTGCATTGGTGTGCAAGACGTAGGGTTTGAACCACGGCGACGGTGTGATCATAATGGTACAAGTCTCGGGTTGAGTCGACTCAAGCCAATAGTATGCAACTCGGGGTAGCGCATAAATGCTATCTACATATTGCGGGTGGCTAAAATTCAACCGGGAGGACTGCAGGACCCTAAGGAATGTTACGGACTAGGTTACGGGCCTTACAATCAATCAAAACCGTTGGTTCTTAAGCTGAATGAGTAAATGGGTTGACTTGGTCCATTAGTTAAGATTCGGGCCATAACTAGCTCAGCTTTGGATAGATCTTTAATTTACTTATAGTTGTCTTGATTAGTCAGTGATAGGTCGGTTAGATTTGGACCCTAAATCAACAATTCATGAGGCTAGACTTGCGGTTTAAGTAATCAGGCAGATTCATTGGCTTCATACGATTGGTTAATCGAATTTGTACGTTTCTTTACTGGTATCACCTACGTATAGGCTCACTGAAACATCCTGAAAATCGAGGGTCGAGTAAAAACTCCACTCCCGAGTTCCAGAACATCACTTATGCAACATAAATGTGTATAATTGAATGTTGTCTGTGTTAATGTATTAAACATGAGTGGGATTAAGCCAAAACAACATATCATACTCTAGAGATAGTTAAATTAACAAGCGGAAGATTGTGATAGTATGTATAACATATATAAACTGTTGTATGTCTCCAGAGTGTGAACATGTTACCAGGTTATATACATACATGTATACTCCCAAAAGTAAATAAAAAGAATATACATGAGTGCTCTAAAAATATAAAATGACAAGTGTCAAGGCATCTAATCAACCTCCCTGTAATCCCGTCAATCAGAACACGCATAAAGGAGGGATCCTCCTCATCATCATCAAGTCCGGCTCTGCCTCGCAGGCCGCGCCATCATCTGCAATCATAATAGGGACTGGTGGGTGTCCAGAAACACCGTCCCGTAATGTGGGAGTGAGTGATCAACTCAGTGGGATAAGAGAGCAAAGATTAGCATGTTATCAAATCAATCATGCGATAATAGTAAAGCAATAACTCAAACATTCCTAAATACTGTTGTTAATGTAATATGACATGACATGATGGATGCCCTCACCGACGATCTCCCTCATACGACACCATCTTACGTCCGCGGCATGCTTTCTTCCCACAGTGCTCCACATCTTCCAGGCACATGTAATGTGATGGTGATATGATTACCAAGTTATTATTAGAAAACTAAGGTACCTTCCTTATATCAATCCTAACACAGATCTTGTCTAGGGTCGTCACTCCTAGTAATCTCATACGATGTTATATTTGTAGGTCACTGCAAGGGCTGTCAGGGCTGTTGCTCACACTCGTTGCATCGCTCCCCCATCACCTTATCAATACAGGCCTAATTATCCCTAAGACTACATTAGGACTCGTCGCCCCCATGCGGTGTCAGGATAAACTCAAGGTCACTACAAAGGGCTCGTCACCTGATCAGTGTAGGCCGACAGCAAGAATATAGTGTCCCATACCACCATAATCTGCTCAGAGTAAGGTGCTCACTGGTCACTACGGGGAGGTTTGTGGCCCCAGCGTAGGCCGACAACTCGACCACAGTGTCCCATACCACCATGCCCGGCTCATGAGTCTTTATGGATGAAGGTATCATGGTTAACAGGATTTTCAATGGTAAGTTCAGTACCCTAGGTTCAAGCAGTTATGACTCATACAGGGTGAACATACAATGGCCAGTCGGGTTACTTGACGAGCTCGACTAGCACAAGCGCATCTCAAGCTGAACGATATGAAGTGCATGAAACACTTCGTGTGGCCTAACCACTGCTGCCAACTCCAAACACGACTCGCGTTCATCGACGCGTCCTTCGTGGCAGATACAAGCCAGCCATAAATTTTCTCTATTACTGACTGCCTAGACTAAGTATAGCCCCAAACATTTTTGAATCCACATCATCAATCATATAGGAGTAATGGAAATGAAATACAACAATATAAGCATGTTATCGCATGTTATAACATACCACTTAAGCAATTCATTCAACACATGCATTTCATACATACAATGAAATCCATACTTAGCCAACATGATGAAAATCATTTACATCAGCGTATTACTTGAGAATTTAATCTTAAAACTATTTCATAACACCATATACTCAATACATACTAATACAAACATTTATACAAACACTTAGTCTACACACTTAAGTCTACATAGTGTATGTCGACTCAAAGTGCGCATTTGGGCGAATCTCTTTGCCAAACTAATTATGCACGCATTCCTAATATCCTAAGGTGACAAAAAGCCATGTCAATCATATCAGAAAAATATGGATGCAAATAGTATTTCCTACAAATGACTAAAATGCCCTAAATCTCATATTTTTCGTCTGCTTACGAAACAGGAAACGGACAGCATGTTGTACATGTCAAATGGCGTTGCCATCGATAATCTACTATTAAATGACATTGAAAGCGTTGAAAATATCCAATCAAAGCGTCTAAAATCTGCACCTTTCACTTTAGATGTGTATCGTTTCAAACGGAGCGTATACACTTCGTCAATGGCGTACAGGCGACCTAATACACAAGCTACATAAGCTACACCGCTAATGGAATTGACGGAATACTAAATCAGTAATTGGTTAGGATTTTTCTTACCTAGAAATGCGGCGGAATCACCGGAAAAGTGATTGGAATATGCTGCTTAAGCACGTGCAGCAGCAGCAACAGGTGGCAGGAAGATCCCTCCTACACTCTCTCACAATCTCTCACTTTTTCTCTCACTCTGCTAGGGTTTCTAGCAAATTCGGATGGGTGAGAGAAGTGAGGGTTTAAACCCCTTTTATAAGCTTAAAACTTCCCAAATTAGGCTTGAGAACAATGTTTACTTGAGGTTTAACCAAATCGGGGCTGTTCTGGTCCAAAAGAGTATTTCTGGAGGTCCCCTGGCCGACCGCGATCGGACTTAAACTCATGCATACTGGATCTAGCACACATCAAGTTTTCAGACTGGTAGAGTTCCCAGATCACACATGGCGGTCCAGTTTCAGTTCAGCGGTCATCGCACCTAGATCAGGTCTACAAGTCTCATGATATGAAAGAGAAATTTTTACTGATCCGAGGGTGTAATTTGGCTGAATTCTAACGTTCAGAATGCTTAATAATAACGCGTCAAGTCATGTGCCAAATTTGAATTAAAATTTTTAAATCTAACCCTATTCTCACTCTCTTCACTCCATGCTTAATGAAATAGCCTTTGAACGTCAGTTGGCCTTGATTTTCGAAATGATTGTCAAGTCCAGCCAAGCGGTCATAACGGTCTAAGATTGTAGGTATCGGACTTTCGACGCACGGTCTAGATCCAATACAAAGTTTCAAAGAGTTCCTAAGAGAAAACGGGTTTAGAGTTTAATCCAAGGTTTTAGAATATTATAAAATCATTGGTTCTACTCATTTTGGGTCTTATAGAATGTATTTAAAGTGGTCCAAGCTAATTCTACTGAGTATTCAGTTTGGTAATTAACCAAATTCTACCCTAATTATGGCAGAATACAGTCCTAGGGCCATTCTATCCCCCATTTTAGGAACTTTTAGGTATCGTATTATTTTTATTATTTTTCTAGGGGTTCATCATCAAGTTTACCCTAACTCCACCAAATTTTATAAGATTTCGAGTTGTAGAAAAATTCTAAAAATTCCAGAAGTAGCAGCTATCCAACAAGTGATTATCGGACAGTTGCTCATAATGACCTACTTTAAACTATATTAAATATTTTATTATATTTTTTACATATTTTTATATAAAATTAGACTCATTTATCTTCATTCTGGTTTTTAAATCACTTAAATCGGAGTTATAATAAAGGAGATATGATTTTTCAAAATTGAAAGAAATGTGTGCAGGAAAAAAGGTGCAGACTCCCGCTGTACGGACGAGTTCGGCGATGCCATCGCCGACCACTGACCTGTTTGGGGTGATTTCACCATCTGATATTTGAAATGGGTGTATTTTAGAACCTGAGATGAGTTATATTTGACATGCAATATATGATTTTGGGGTAGGAGAAGCTGATCTATCCAATTAGTCTACTTATTTAGTAAGACTCCAAAAGGTTAATGGTTAAAAATCCTTTTCATTTATTTATTTACTATTCATAGTACTTTTTAGCTTAAGTATTGATCAACATCACCTAAACTTTAAGATTTGTGTCTAATATGAGAGCTCCTAGAAAATTTTGAAGGATAAAGTAGTAAAAGGTGAGATTTTCGAAGGAAATAGGGATTTGAGACTTTTGGATTGAGTTTTGAGAAGTTAATCAAGTGTTAGGATTGACCCATTGCCTAAGGACGTCTAATTCCAGGTTGGCAAAAATCTGAGGTGTTACAATCACCTTGAGCATCAAGGGTCAGTAAGTGATGATGTGGGCTAGTTATATATATATATATATATATATATATATATATATATATATATATATATATATGTATGTATGTATGTATGTATGTATGTATACATACATACATACATACATATATATATACATGTGTGTATGTATATGTATATATGTGTCTATATATATACATACATACATATATATATATGTGTGTGTGTGTGTGTGTGTGTGTGTATATATACACACACATACACACGCACGCACACACACACACACATATATTAAGGATTTTTTTGCAATCCAAAATAGAAAAAATTCAGGATGTTACAATTTTGAACAAACTTGTTATCGCTGTAATTTGAACCTATAATTGATCTTAAAGGATATGTTATTTAATCAGTCTTTGGGATTTTCATGATTTATTTTATCATATCAAAAATTGCATATTTGAGCATGCTTTAAATAAAATAGGTGAACATATGCATTTGCAGAATTTTGATGCCACACACAGTTTAAGCTCTTGAGTAGTTGGAGCTAATATACTTTTGACTGAAGATATTTTGACTAGTCTTTTACTTAACTTGACTCGACTTTGACTTGAATTGACTTTGACTTGACTTGACTTGATTTGACTTTGACTTAACTTGACTTTGACTTGACTTGACTTTGACTTGAACAAACATTCAAAGTTTAAGCTCTTAAGTAGTTGAAGCAAGCACAGTTTTTTAGACTCTTAAGCAGTTGGAGTCAGGGGTCTTACGCAAATGGTCACTGTAACTCTTATGAGTTCATTGAACCATCATAATTGAGGAGTTCACAAACAGTGATCCATCAGAGGGACTTAATGAAGCTACCAAGGCAGTGAAGTCGGTAAGTTTTATGAGTAGGATTGGCCGCAATAACTCTCTTGAGTTCACGTATAACATCCCGAATTTTTACGGCCAGAGTTCATACTCATGTTTGAGGAAATCAAGTGTTAATAATGTAAAAGTTTTCGATGCCTCAAGGTCTCGCCTTGATCTTTCTTTCGCCTAGATCATATTAATTTACATTCATAAAGTAAATCATCCATAAGAATAAAATTAACCAAAATTATCATTCCATAATTAAATAAACTTGTCAAATGCTCTCTCTATGGGAGCTTATTACAATATTCTGAGTTGCATAATGGAAAGCATAAATAAAATAAGTCATAAAATATTTTTCTACTGTATTCAGCAAAATCTTCAGTCGGGGACTAGTCTTCTAGGTCCTCGACTTGTATGTCACCTGCATCATCTATACCGTTGGAGAGGGTCAACGCCCTACTCATAGTGATGATTGTCCTTTAAGATTAACGGTAATTCAAGGGATTTATTAAAGTGATGTAAGGGCTCTGATATGTCTCGTATTCCACTACTACAAGGAGTATCAGTATGCGTAACAACCTACAGGAGATGCATGACTAACAAAGTATGTGTGGCTCATTATACGTAGTGATTATTACAATGTAGAATATGATTCATACTTGTATCCCATAACTACGAATATTCTTCGATATGGCCAACACTACCGTGTATTTACATGAACAGCTCGAGGCGGCACAAAACATGAGTCGGATGAATTACGTAACATGATTTGTTAATAGAGTGACTATTTGCAACATCCAATCTCAAAAGTGATGTAACATGCATTGTGAATTACTCACATCGATTTATGCACCACTACCCAAAAATCTATGGAATTATGTGTCGACTAAGAGGGTGGTAACATCATGAATTTTCACAGCCAGAGTTTATACTCTTGCCCGAAAAAATTGAGCGTTAATAATGTAAAACTTAGATGCTTTAAAAATCGCACCTTAATTTTATTTTTTTATTTAAATCACATGCTTCTACATTCATGAAGGTAACATTCACAAGAATAAAATTAACTGCATTTGATTATTTTATCAAAGTAAAAGAATTCAACAAATAATCAAATGCCCTCTCAATGGGAGTTTATTACATTATCAGAGTGGCAACGAAAGTATAAATCTAAACCACAAAACTATCTTCTTATTCTTTCAGTATAGCCTTCCATAAGGAGATGGTCCTCTAAGTCTTCAATCTATACATCACCTGTATTATCTATACAATTGGAGAGGGTCAACGCCCTACTCATAATGATGGTTACCCTTTAAGATTAACAATAATTCAAAAGATTCATAAAAGTAATGTGACAGTTCTGATATGTCAACTCCACTAATATAAGGGTATTAGCATGTGTAAATAACCTACATGAGATGCATTCCTAGAAAAGCGTGTATGGCCCATCATACATAGTGATCATCACAATGTGAAATATAATTCATAGAAAATCTGACTTGACCTGCATCTCATAACTACGAATATTCGCCAGCATGGCTGTAACACCCCGGATTTTGGCCAATCTGGGATTTGACATCCTTAGGCAATGGGTCAACTAAAACACCTGGAAAATCGCTCAGAACCCAATTTCATAGCCAAAGAAACCACTTAGGATTAATTCCTATGGAAATTTAGTGTAAGTTAGCTAGCGCAACGCTGGAGTAGCTGGGAAACAGTCCCTGATCACTTTAAATACGTTCTACAAGACCCAAATCGAGTAGAACGTATGACTCCATAATACTCTATAACCTCGGATCAAACTCTAAGCGGGTTTGTTCTCTGGACCACTTTGAATTCTTGTATTGGATTTAGACCGCACGTCGAAAGTCCGTTACTTCCTATCTTAGACCGTTAGAACCACCTAGCTGGACTTGACAATCATTTCGAAAATCAAGTCAAACCGATAATCACAGACTATTTCATTGAGCCCGGACTGAAGAGACCGCGAATAGGGACAGAATTGGAATTTCAAATTCAAATCTGGCACACGACTTGACACGTCAGTATTAAGCGTTCTGACCGTCAGAATTCAGCCAGATTACACCCTTGGATCAGGAAAAATTTCTATTTTATATCATGAGACTTTCAACCCTGATCTACGTGCGGTGACCGCTGAACTGAAACTGGTCCGCCACGCGCGATCTGCGAACCCTGCCGGACTGAAAACTTAATACGTGCTATATCTGGTACGCATGAGCTTAAGTCCAATCGCATTCGACCAGGGGACCATCAGAAATCATCTTTTGGACTGAAATAGCCCCGCTTTGGTTAAGCATCAAGTGAACTTTGTTCCCGAGCCTATTCCGGGCATTTTTAAGCTTATAAAAGGGGTTGAAACCCTCTCATATCTCTCCCATCCGAATTTGGGAAAAGACCTAGATTGAGGGAGAGAAAAGGTGAGAGATTGTGAGAGAGGTGGGAGAGAATTTCCTGCTGCTGGTGCTACTAGCTACACGTGTTTAAGCCACACGATCCAAGCACTTTCTCGGCGATTCCTTCACGTTTTCAGGTAAGAAATAGCCCTAGAAGTTGCTGATTTGATGTTTCTTTCGTTCCATAGCTTGATAGTTAGTAAATCTCGTAAAACAGGTTCTCTTATCGCTGTAGACGAAGCGTATACGCTCCGTTCGAATTTCAACATCCATAAGAGACAAGGTGCGGATTTTAGACGCTTTGATTGACTGTTTCCAAAGCTTTCAATGTCATTTAATAGTAGATTCTCGACGGCAACGCCGTTTGACATGTACAACATGCTGTCCGTTTCCTGTTTCGTAAATCAACGAAGAATATGAGATTTAGGGCAGTTTAGTCATTTGTAGGAAGTACTGTTTTCATTCATAGTTTGCTGATGTGATTGACATGAATTGTTGTCGCATTAGAATGTTAGGAATGCGTGCATAATTAGTTTGGCGAAGAGATTCGCCTAAATGCGCATTTCGGGTCGACATACTATATGTAGACTCAAGTGTGTAGTGTAAGTGTTTGTATAAATGCTTGTATTAGTATGTATTGAATTAAATGGTGTTATGAATTAATTTGAGATTGATTTCTCAATTAATATGCTGATGTAAATGATTTCCTACATATTAGCCGTATGTACGATTTCATTATATGTATGAAATGCATATGTTTGATGTTGCACTTAAGTGGTATGCTATAACATGTACTTGATGATTTCATTATGGTTTAGTTGAGATTGAATTCTCAATTAATAGGCTAATGGAGAGGATTTTCTATATGTTGGCGATATGCATAATTTCATTATATGTGTGAAAGACATGTGTAGGATGATTTACTTAAGTTGTACGTTATAACAGGTGTTAACATGCTCACATGGTTGTATTTCATTTCCATTACTCTAACATGAATGCTGACATGATTCCATGATTGTTTGGGACTATACTTAGTCCAGGCAGTCGGTAACCGAGCGAATTCGTGGTTAGTTTATCTTCGCCACGAACGACGCGTCGATGAACGCGAGCCGTGTTCTGGAGTTGGCGGCAGTGGTTAGGCCATACGAAGTGTTTTACGCACTTCATGTCGTCAACTTGAGATGCGATCACGCTAGTCGAGCCCGTCAAGTAACCCGACTGGCCATTGTATGTTCACCCTGCATGAGTCATAACTGCTTGAACCTAGGGTACTGAACTTACCATTGTAAACCCTGTTAAGCATGGTACCTTGATCCATAAAGACTCATGAGCCAGGCATGGTGGTATGGGACACCGTGGTCGAGCTGTCGGCCTACGCTGGGGCCACAAACCTCCCCGTAGTGACCAGTGAGCACCTAGACTCGTGAGCAGATTATGGTGGTATGAGACACTATATTCTAGCTGTCGGCCTACACTGATCAGGCGACGAGTCCTTTGTAGTGACCGCGAGCGTATTCTGAGTCTACGGGAGGCGACGACCCTTCAGTAGCAGTAGAGTACAGTAGGCCTGTATTGATAAGGTGATGGGGGAGCGGAGCAACGAGTGGGTGCAACAGCCTTGACAGCCCTTGCAGCGACCTACAAAATATACATCGTATGAGATTACTAGGAGTGACGACCCTAGACAGGATCTGTGTTGGGATTGATACAAGGGAAGTACCTTAGTTTCCCAATCCTGCTGTTTGAATGGACTAATAAGAACTCGAAAATCATATCACCATAGCATTGCATGTGCCTGGAAGATGTGGAGCACTCTAGGGAGTGTGGCATGCCGCGGTCGTAAGATGTTGCCGTATGAGAGAGATCGTCGGTGAGGGCATACATCACGTCATGTCATAATTGCATTAACAACAGTATTAGGAATGTTTGAATTACTGCTTTACTATTATCGCATGATTGATTTGATAACATGTTAATCTTTGCTCTATTATTCCACTGAGTTAGCTACTCACTCCCACGTTACAGGACGGTGTTCCTGGACACCCACCAGACCTTTTTGTGATTGCAGATGATGGCGCGGCCTGTGAGGCGGAGCCGGACTTGATGATGATGAGGAGGATTCCTCCTTTATGCGTGTTCTGATCGACGGGATTACAGGGAGGTTGATTAGATGCCTTGACACTTGTCATTTTATATTTTTAGAGCACTCATGTATATTCTTTTGCTTACTTTTGAAGTATACATGTATGTATATAACCTGGTAACATGTTCACACTCTGGAGACATACAACAGTTTATATATGTTATACATACTATTACGGACTTCCGCTGGTTAATTTAACTGTCTCTGGAGTATGATATGCGGTTCTAGCTTAATCTCACTCATGTTTAATATGTTATCACAGACAACATTCAATCATACATATCTATGTTGCACAAATAACATTTTGGAACTCGGGAGTTGGGTTTTTGCTCGACCCCCAATTTTCGGGATGTTACAATGGCCAACGCTATCATGGATTTATGTGAAACGATTTATTCATTGAGTAACTATTTGCGACATCTAATTTCGGAAGTGATGTAACACTACATTTGTAAATTGCACATATCGATTTGTGCACCACTACCCAAAAACTCATGCAATTACGTGACAACCAAGAGGGTCTCTACCTAGAGAACATTATGTTCATGATAGTTTATTTAAATCACTAGTTGTGATACATCTTAACACATCACTAACATTTATAGAGAATATAAACTAAATCATAGAGGCTCTGGAATATCAAGACACATTGTAATGCCCGTGAAAAATCTGTACTTGGACTTGAGTACCGACTCGACACGAAATCGCGTAGGATTAAATCCTATGGAAATTAAGCGTAAGTTAGCTAGCGCAACACTAGAGTAGCTGGGAAATAGTCCCTGATCACTTTAAATACGTTCTACAAGACCCAAATCGAGTAGAATCAATGACTCTACAATACTCTATAACCTCGGATCAAACTCTAAGCAGGTTTGTTCTCTGGACCACTTTGAATCTTTGTATTGGATCTAGACCACACGTCGAAAGTCCGATACCTCCTATCTTAGACCGTTAGGACCGCCCAGCTAGACTTGACAATCATTTCGAAAATCAAGTCAAACCGATAATCACAGACTATTTCATTGAGCCCGGACTGAAGAGACCGCGAATAGGGACAGAATTGGAATTTCAAATTCAAATCTGGCACACGACTTGACACGTCAGTATTAAGCATTCTGACCGTCAGAATTCAGCCAGATTACACCCTTGGATCAGGAAAAATTTCTATTTTATATCATGAGACTTTCAACCCTGATCTACGTGCGGTGACCGCTGAACTGAAACTGGTCCGCCACGCGCGATCTGCGAACCCTGCCGGACTGAAAACTTAATACGTGCTAGATCTGGTGCGCATGAGCTTAAGTCCGATAGCATTCGGCCAGGGGACCACCAAAAATCATCTTTTGGACCGAAACAGCCCCGATTTGGATATGCACTAAGTGAACCTTGTACCGGAGCCTATTTTTGATATTTTTGGGCTCATAAAAGGGGTTGAAACCCTCACTCCTCTCTCCCATCCGAATTGGAGAGAAACCCTAATTTAGGAGAGAGAAAAGGTGGGAGTCTGTGAGAGAGAGCAGAAGAGATTTTTCCCGTCTTCGTGCCACCTGTTGCACGTGCTGTAGCAACACCTTCTGATCACCAAGCCAGTGATTCTTCCACGTTTTTAGGTATGAAACAACCCTAGAAGTTGTTGATTTAAGGTTCACTAGGATCTATAGCTTTTTAACCAATAGATCTTGTAAAACAGGTTCTCTTATCGCCGTAGACGAAGCGTATACGCTCCGTTCTAAACGACACGTCTATAAGAGACAAGGTGAGGATTTTAGACGCTTTGATTGACGGTTTTCAATGCTTTCAATGTCGTTAAATAGTAGATTATCGACGGCATCACCGTTTGACATGTACAACATGCTATCCGTTTCCTGTTTCGTAAATCAACGAAGAATATGAGATTTAGGGCATTTTAGTCATTTGTAGGAAGTACTGATTACAATCATATTTTGCTGATGTGATTGACATGGTTTGTTGTCGCATTAGAAAGTTAGGAATACATGCATAATTAGTTTGGCAAAGAGATTCGCCAAATTGCGTACTTCGGGTCGACATACTATATGTAGACTTAAGTGTGTAGTGTATGTGTTTGTATAAATGCTTGTATTAATATGTATTGAATTAAATGATGTTATGAATTAGTTTGAGACTGATTTCTCAATTAATATGCTGACGTAAATGATTTTCTACATGTTGACTATGTACATGATTCCATTATATGCATAAAATGTACGTGTTTGGAGATTTGCCTAAGTTGTATGTTATAACATGTGTTAACATGCTCACATGATTGTATTTCAATTTCAATACTCCTACATAAATTGCTGATGTGAATTCATATGTGTTTGGGACTATACCCAGTCCAGGCAGTCGGTAACCGAGCGAATTCGTGGTTGGCTGGTCTTGGCCACGAACGACGCGTCGATGAACGCGAGTCGTGTTTGGAGTTGATGGCAGTGGTTAGGCCACACGAAGTGTTTTACGCACTTCATGTCGTTCGACTTGAGATGCGATCGCGCTAGTCAAGCCCGTCAAGTAACCCGACTGGCCGATGTATGTTCACCCTGTATGAGTCATGTAACACCCCAGATTTTTGACAACCTGGGATTAGACGTCCTCAGGCAATGAGTCTATCCTAACACTTGATTAACTTCTCAAAACTCAATCCAAAAGTCTCAAATCCCTATTTCCTTCGAAAATCTCACCTTTTACTACTTTATCCTTCAACATTTTCTAAGAGATCTCACATTAGACAAATCTTAAAGTTTAGGTGATGTTGATCAATACTTAAGCTAAAAAGTACTATGAATAGTAAATAAATAAATGAAAAGGGTTTTTACCCATTAACCTTTTGAAGTCTCACTAAATAAGTAGGCTAATTGGATAGATCAGCTTCTCCTACCCCAAAATCATATATTGCATGTCAAATAACTCATCTCAGGTTCTAAAATACACCCATTTTAAATATCAGATGGAGAAATCACCCCAAACAGGTCAGTGGTCGGCGATGCCATCGCCGGTTTGGCGATGCATCGACGAACTCGTCCGTACAGCGAGTTTCTGTACCTTTTTTCCTGCACGTTTCTTCAGACTTTGAAAAATCATATCTCCTTCGTTATAACTCCGATATAGGTGATTCAAAAACCAGATTAAAGCTAAATGAGTCTAATTTTATATAAAAATATGTAAAAAATATAATAAAATATTTAATACAGTTTAAAGTAGGTCATTGTGAGAAATTGTCCGATAATCACTTGTTGGACAGTTGCTGCTTCTGGAATTTTTAGAATTTTTCTACAACTCGAAATCTTATGAAATTTGAAGGAGTTAAGGTAAACTTGATGATGAACCCCTAAAAAAATAATAAAAATAATATGATACCTAGAAGTTCCCAAAATGGGGGATAGAATGGCCCAAGGACCGTATTCTGCCATAATTAGGGTAGAATTTGGTTGAGTACCAAACTGAATACTCAGTAGAATTAACTTCGACCACTTTAAATATGTTCTACAAGACCCAAAGCGAGTGGAACCAATGACCCTATAACACTCTATAACCTTGGATCAAACTCTAAGCCGGTTTGTTCTCTGGACCTCTTTGAAACTTTGTATTGGATCTAGACCGCGCGTCGGAAGTCCGATACCTACAATCTTAGACCGTTATGACCGCTTAGCTGGACTTGACAATCATTTCAAAAATCAAGTCCAACCAATAAACACAGGCTATTTATTGAGCCCGGACCGAAGAGAGTGCGAATAGGGACAGATTTGGAATTTGAAATTCAAATTTGGCACTCGACTTGACGCGTCAGTATTAAGCATTCTGACCGTCAGAATTCGGCCAGATTACACCCTTGGATCAGGAAAAATTTCTATTTTATATCATGAGACTTTCAGCCCTGATCTACGTGCGGTGACCGCTGAACTGAAACTGATCCACCACGCGCGATCTGCGAACCCTGCCGGACTGAAAACTTAATACGTGCTATATCTGGTACGCATGAGCTTAAGTCCGATCGCATTCGACCAGGGGACCACCAGAAATCATCTTTTGGACCGAAACAGCCCCGCTTTGGTTAAGCATCAAGTGAACTTTATTTCTGAGCCTATTCCGGACATTTTTAAGCTTATAAAAGGGGTTGAAACCCTCTCATATCTCTCCCATCCGAATTTGGGAAAAGCCCTAGATTGAGGGAGAGAAAAGGTGAGAGATTGTGAGAGAGGTGGGAGAGAATTTCCTGCTGCTGGTGCTACCTGCTACACGTGTTTAAGCCACGCGATCCAAGCACTTTCCCGGCGATTCCTCCACGTTTTCAGGTAAGAAATAGCCCTAGAAGTTGCTGATTTGATGTTTCTTCCGTTCCATAGCTTGATAGTTAGTAAATCTCGTAAAACAGGTTCTCTTATCGCAGTAGACGAAGCGTATACGCTCCGTTCGAATTTCAACATCCATAAGAGACAAGGTGCGGATTTTAGACGCTTTGATTGACTGTTTTCAAAGCTTTCAATGTCGTTTAATAGTAGATTCTCGACGGCAACGCTGTTTGACATGTACAACATGTTGTCCGTTTCCTGTTTCGTAAATCAACGAAGAATATGAGATTTAGGGCATTTTAGTCATTTGTAGGAAGTACCGTTTTCATTCATAGTTTGCTGATGTGATTGACATGAATTGTTGTCGCATTAGAATGTTAGGAATGCGTGCATAATTAGTTTGGCGAAGAGATTCGCCTAAATGCGCATTTCGGGTCGACATACTATATGTAGACTCAAGTGTGTAGTGTAAGTGTTTGTATAAATGCTTGTATTAGTATGTATTGAATTAAATGGTGTTATGAATTAATTTGAGATTGATTTCTCAATTAATATGTTGATGTAAATGATTTCTTACATGTTAGCCGTATGTACGATTTCATTATACGTATGAAATGCATATGTTTGATGTTGCACTTAAGTGGTATGCTATAACATGTACTTGATGATTTCATTATGGTTTAGTTGAGATTGAATTCTCAATTAATAGGCTAATGGAGAGGATTTCCTATATGTTGGCGATATGCATAATTTCATTATATGTGTGAAAGACATGTGTAGGATGATTTACTTAAGTTGTACGTTATAACAGGTGTTAACATGCTCACATGGTTGTATTTCATTTCCATTACTCTTACACGAATGCTGACATGATTCCATGATTGTTTGGGACTATACTTAGTCCCGGCAGTCGGTAACCGAGCGAATTCGTGGTTAGTTTATCTTCGCCACGAACGACGCGTCGATGAACGCGAGCCGTGTTTTGGAGTTGGCGGCAGTGGTTAGGCCACACGAAGTATTTTACGCACTTCATGTCGTCAACTTGAGATGCGATCGCGCTAGTCGAGCCCGTCAAGTAACCCGACTGGCCATTGTATGTTCACCCTGCATGAGTCATAACTGCTTGAACCTAGGGTACTGAACTTACCATTGTAAACCCTGTTAACCATGGTACCTTGATCCATAAAGACTCATGAGCCGGGCATGGTGGTATGGGACACCGTGGTCGAGCTGTCGGCCTACGCTGGGGCCACAAACCTCCCCGTAGTGACCAGTGAGCACCTAGACTCGTGAGCAGATTATGGTGGTATGGGACACTATATTCTAGCTGTCGGCCTACACTGATCAGGCGACGAGTCCTTTGTAGTGACCGCGAGCGTATTCTGAGTCTACGGGAGGCGACGACCCTTCAGTAGCAGTAGAGTACAGTAGGCCTGTATTGATAAGGTGATGGGTGAGCGGAGCAACGAGTGCGTGCAACAGCCCTAACAGCCCTTACAGCGACCTACAAAATATACATCGTATGAGATTACTAGGAGTGACGACCCTAGACAGGATCTGTGTTGGGATTGATACAAGGGAAGTACCTTAGTTTCCCAATCCTGCTGTTTGAATGGACTAATAACAACTCGGAAATCATATCACCATAGCACTGCATGTGCCTGGAAGATGTGGAGCACTCTAGGGAGTGTGGCATGCCGCGGTCGTAAGATGTTGCCGTATGAGGGAGATCGTCGGTGAGGGCATACATCACGTCATGTCATAATTGCATTAACAACAGTATTAGGAATGTTTGAATTACTGCTTTACTATTATCGCATGATTGATTTGATAACATGTTAATCTTTGCTCTATTATTCCACTGAGTTAGCTACTCACTCCCACGTTACGGGACGGTGTTCCTGGACACCCACCAGACCTTTTTGTGATTGCAGATGATGGCGCGGCCTGTGAGGCGGAGCCGGACTTGATGATGATGAGGAGGATCCCTCCTTTATGCGTGTTCTGATTGACGGGATTACAGGGAGGTTGATTAGATACTTTGACACTTGTCATTTTATATTTTTAGCGCACTCATGTATATTCGTTTTGTCTACTTTTGGAGTATACATGTATGTATATAACCTGGTAACATATCCACACTCTGGAGGCATACAACAGTTTATATATGTTATACATACTATCATAGTCTTCTGCTTGTTAATTTAACCGTCTCTAGAGTATGATATGCTGTTCTAGCTTAATCTCACTCATGTTTAATGCGTTATCACAGACAACATTCAATCATACATATCTATGTTGCATAAATAACATTTTGAAACTCGGGAGTTGGGCTTTTGCTCGACCCTCCGATTTTCGGGATGTTACAAGTCATACCTGCTTGAACCTAGGGTACTGAACTTGCCATTATAAACCCTGTTAACCATGGTACCTTGATCCACGAAGACTCATGAGCCGGGCATGGTGGTATGGGACACCGTGGTCGAGCTGTCGGCCTACGCTGGGGCCACAAACCTCCCCGTAGTGACCAGTGAGCACCTAGACTCGTGAGCAGATTATGGTGGTTTGGGACACTATATTCTAGCTGTCGGCCTACACTGATCAGGCGACGAGTCCTTTGTAGTGACCGCGAGCGTATTCTGAGTCTACGGGAGGCGACAACCCTTCAGTAGCAGTAGAGTACAGTAGGCCTGTATTGATAAGGTGATGGGGGAGCGGAGCAACGAGTGCGTGCAACAGCCCTGACAGCCCTTGCAGCGACCTACAAAATATACATCGTATGAGATTACTAGGAGTGACGACCCTAGACAGGATCTGTGTTGGGATTGATACAAGGGAAGTACCTTAGTTTCCCAATCCTGCTGTTTGAATGGACTAATAACAACTCGGAAATCATATCACCATAGCATTGCATGTGCCTGGAAGATGTGGAGCACTCTAGGGAGTGTGGCATGCCGCGGTCGTAAGATGTTGCCGTATGAGGGAGATCGTCGGTGAGGACATACATCACGTCATGTCATAATTGCATTAACAACAGTATTAGGAATGTTTGAATTACTGCTTTACTATTATCGCATGATTGATTTGATAACATGTTAATCTTTGCTCTATTATTCCACTGAGTTAGCTACTCACTCCCACGTTACGGGACGGTGTTCCTGGACACCCACCAGACCTTTTTGTGATTGCAGATGATGGCGCGGCCTGTGAGGCGGAGCCGGACTTGATGATGATGAGGAGGATCCCTCCTTTATGCGTGTTCTGATTGACGGGATTACAGGGAGGTTGATTAGATACTTTGACACTTGTCATTTTATATTTTTAGCGCACTCATGTATATTCGTTTTTTCTACTTTTGGAGTATACATGTATGTATATAACCTGGTAACATATCCACACTCTGGAGGCATACAACAGTTTATATATGTTATACATACTATCACAGTCTTCCGCTTGTTAATTTAACCGTCTCTGGAGTATGATATGCTATTCTAGCTTAATCTCACTCATGTTTAATGCGTTATCACAGACAACATTCAATCATACATATCTATGTTGCATAAATAACATTTTGGAACTCGGGAGTTGGGTTTTTGCTCGACCCCCCTATTTTGGGGATGTTACAGATGGTATCAGAGCATGATTTGGATTAAACCGGGCCTGGGTTATGGTCACGCGACATACGCTGTCGCTTCCTTTGACTTAGGTGGGTGCGAGAAGGGTCTAGAAACATTTCTAGGATCCCAGATTCGCCAATAGGCGAAGTATATTCATTTCGATCACACGATCGAGTTTGTAATGCATTTCGGGTCGCGTAAAGCAACCCGAATAGCTCCTAGGTCGTAGGAAGTCGGGTTGAGACGTTCTTGAACGATTTTAAACCCGTAAAAGTGAATCCTTGGGCCGTGGGATGATCACGACTCCTGTATTCAATCGTCAGGGCTTAAAAACCCCGTTTTACCTAAAATCTTTAAAATTCTTCCTCTCACCACTCCATTCTTTAATTCTTTCATCTTATTTTCATATTAGGCATTGATCCTAGTGTAAAAATGATACAAAATCATACTTAGACAAAATTTTACAGTGAATAGTAAAATTTCATGAAAAATGGCCATAAGGCCATTCTAAATTTGCTTTCTTTAGAAACTAATGAGCTAGATGGATGTACTAGCTCCTTCTACCCTAAAATCATATGTTGCATGATAGAGTTTTGTATTCGGGATTGCAGATTGGCCCCGGAAAGCCCCGAATGCATGTTTTGGCCTCCATAGGGCAATCTACAATGAACCAGGGTGGGGGCCAAACATTTTTGGGGTCCCTGGACCATCGGGGACCAAACCCATGTGGTCCCATCGGTCAGATCACCGGCCGGTCGGCGATGCCATCGCCGGTTCGGCGATGCATCGCCGTACAGGTGGGCCCACTTGAGGTAAAATTTGGGGCGTGGGGGTATTTTGGGTAGTACACCCCTCCCACGTATGGTTCATCCATAGAAAACCCCTAAATGGGGTACTTCCTTCACAAACAGCCCCTTTCCTAGCCCCATTTTCGTTTTCCAGCAACTATCTCCAAAAATCTGTGATTCTAAACCACCCTAGATCCATCCTTGGCCAAAAACGACCACCCTCCATCAATCTATTTCAGTTGGCAGCCCTCCCTCTTGAAGATTTCGTCTCTTGGAGCTCCTAAAACCCTCAAATCGAGCTGAATTCGTGAGGTGCTCCATTCCCTTTTTTTCTTCTCTTTTCTTTTTGAAAATCCAGCCTAGGGGAGCTTGAAGTATCCCTCTACAACGCTTAGATCTCCCTTTTCTAGTTTAGTTAGCCATTTCCTTGCATTTCTCCCATTTTCCATGGCTATTGGTAAGCTGTTTTAGCCTTTTTCTCTCTTTTCACCATCCTCCCTCTCAATCCTATTTCTCCATTTTCTTTGCTTAAGGGATACTGAAAATATATGGCCGAGAGAGCTCTAGTGAGCAACAGACAGTATTAGACTCAACAGGGATAAAGAAGGTAAGTCGGGACTGTGGTAAAGTCCTTTGGTAGTGTTAGGCATTTATGCCTTTGCCCTGTAGATTGTTTGATTTTTGTTTCAAGGATTTCGGTGTTTTGTTGTTATTGGGTCTAGGGATGTCACTGGTAGATAATGTGTTGCGTCAGTGGTTTGGGCTTAGCACAGCCGAATGCATCTCTGTCATAATCCATGTGGAACTTTATTCCATATATTGTGACGAAATTTGGTTAGATGGAATACATGCCGTTTCATTTCGCTGTAAGGTATTGTCCCTAGGTTGGGAGTATAGTGACTCCCGGGATTCAGTCTACAAATGAATTTTTATCCCACCCCACCCTCCTACCAAGCATGCCACTCCCTATCCCAACATGGGATTAGGAATGCGGTCCCATTTAATACAACTTAATGCTACTGGCCACTAGGTCCTTGGCGTTTTGGACCTAGCGATAGTACTCCTAGATTTGAAGGATCTGACGACATAAGAAATCCAATTCCATTTAGATAATCTTGACCCTAAGCAATAGAAGACTTCCCTGTAGTAGAAATAGTATGGAACCATTTAACGTATAAACTTAGGCTTTGGATTATAACTACTGAGTTACAGACTAGGCTACTAGTTGACTTAGGCAGTGTAAGGCCTATATATGCTAAGGGATAGTAGGTTAGATTTGGTTGGAATGGGACTCCCTTCCTTCGATAGATCCCCTTATGACTTATAGACTTCTGTTGTTGCCCATAGGAAGGAACCATACACTCTAAGGGAACATTTATAACTCCCTCAGATTGAACTTAGAATAAACTAGCACGCCCCTTAGAATTTCCTTCCCCAAGGGCTTATTGCATTCGGGAACACGGAATAAAGGAACTACATGTAAGCGATGTATTCGCGGTTTGAATCGACTTCCTAATCCTAGTGGTTACCAATAAATCCAATGCTCTGATCAAGCAGAAGATCGGCATCGACTCGGATTAAGAATTGATACAATAAATCTTCTGTCCTAGCTAGACAGAAAGTCTGTGTATCCGGCTCAGACCCACTATACTACTTTTCTTCCGTGTTGGCTCGACCACATACAACCGAACGGGATCACAGTGTCTTTGGGAAATGGCGAGGACTTAAAGCCAGTAGAGAATTCGACATCTTGCCACCAACTCATACCTGCCCCTGAACTTAACCACAATAGAGATTAGGCTCATCTCTATGATAATAAGTACCAATGCCATAGAACGCATCATTAGCAAGGAAAACCATGTAGAGAAAGATTGTTTCCATTTTAAGTTAAGGATAGCCCCTAAGTTGCGCCTCGTTCCGATATACGGATCGATGTTAAGATTCTTCAACCTTAAGTAAAACCAAGTTTTAAGGGGGGTAGAACGTATTGAGTCCAATCCAGTTAGGTTAGTCAACGCTACCGTTCGATCAGAGTAGCGCAGCGGTAGCGTGGTTAGGCTCTTCCCCACTGGCCCAAGATCGAAACCTTTGAGTTAGGTTATACGTAAAGGTTAGGTCGTTAAATAAGATTTGAACCCTTCCTTACACTGTCAAGACTGAAGCCTTGCTAGGTACTCTTTACCCTTCGCCAATGTCGGGGACGACATTGTGTTTTAAGGGGGGTAGATTGTAACACCCCAGATTTTTGACAACCTGGGATTAGACGTCCTAAGGCAATGAGTCTATCCTAACACTTGATTAACTTCTCAAAACTCAATCCAAAAGTCTCAAATCCCTATTTCCTTCGAAAATCTCACCTTTTACTACTTTATCCTTCAAAATTTTCTAACAGATCTCACATTAGACACAAATCTTAAAGTTTAGGTGATGTTGATCAATACTTAAGCTAAAAAGTACTATGAATAGTAAATAAATAAATGAAAAGGGTTTTTAGCCATTAACCTTTTGAATTCTCACTAAATAAGTAGGCTAATTGGATAGATCAGCTTCTCCTACCCCAAAATCATATATTGCATGTCAAATAACTCATCTCAGGTTCTAAAATACACCCATTTTAAATATCAGATGGAGAAATCACCCCAAACAGGTCAGTGGTCGGCGATGCCATCGCCGGTTTGGCGATGCATCGCCGATCTCGTCCGTACAGCGAGTTTCTGTACCTTTTTTCCTGCGCGTTTCTTCGGACTTTGAAAAATCATATCTCCTTCGTTATAACTCCGATTTAGGTGATTCAAAAACTAGATTGAAGATAAATGAGTCTAATTTTATATAAAAATATGTAAAAAATATAATAAAATATTTAATACAGTTTAAAGTAGGTCATTGTGAGCAATTATCTGATAATCACTTGTTGGACAGCTGCTGCTTCTGGAATTTTTAGAATTTTTCTACAACTCGAAATCTCATGAAATTTGAAGGAGTTAGGGAAAACTTGATGATGAACCCCTAAAAAAATAATAAAAATAATATGATACCTAGAAGTTCCCAAAATGGGGGATAGAATGGCCCTAGGACCGTATTCTGCCATAATTAGGGTAGAATTTGGTTGAGTACCAAACTGAATACTCAGTAGAATTAACTTCGACCACTTTAAATATGTTCTACAAGACCCAAAGCGAGTGGAACCAATGACCCTATAACACTCTATAACCTTGGATCAAACTCTAAGCCGGTTTGTTCTCTGGACCTCTTTGAAACTTTGTATTGGATCTAGACCGCGCGTCGGAAGTCCGATACCTACAATCTTAGACCGTTATGACCGCTTAGCTGGACTTGACAATCATTTCAAAAATCAAGTCCAACCAATAAACACAGGCTATTTCATTGAGCCCGGACCAAAGAGAGTGCGAATAGGGACAGATTTGGAATTTAAAATTTAAATCTGGCACTCGACTTGATGCGTCAGTATTAAGCATTCTGACCGTCAGAATTCAGCCAGATTACACCCTTGGATCAGGAAAAATTTCTATTTTATATCATGAGACTTTCAGCCCTGATCTACGTGCGGTGACCGCTGAACTGAAACTGATCCACCACGCGCGATCTGCGAACCCTGCCGGACTGAAAACTTAATACGTGCTATATCTGGTACGCATGAGCTTAAGTCCGATCGCATTCGACCAGGGGACCACCAGAAATCATCTTTTGGACCGAAACAGCCCCGCTTTGGTTAAGCATCAAGTGAACTTTGTTTCCGAGCCTATTCCGGACATTTTTAAGCTTATAAAAGGGGTTGAAACCCTCTCATATCTCTCCCATCCGAATTTGGGAAAAGCCCTAGATTGAGGGAGAGAAAAGGTGAGAGATTGTGAGAGAGGTGGGAGAGAATTTCCTGCTGCTGGTGCTACCTGCTACACGTGTTTAAGCCACGCGATCCAAGCACTTTCCCGGCGATTCCTCCACGTTTTCAGGTAAGAAATAGCCCTAGAAGTTGCTGATTTGATGTTTCTTCCGTTCCATAGCTTGATAGTTAGTAAATCTCGTAAAACAGGTTCTCTTATCGCAGTAGACGAAGCGTATACGCTCCGTTCGAATTTCAACATCCATAAGAGACAAGGTGCGGATTTTAGACGCTTTGATTGACTGTTTTCAAAGCTTTCAATGTCGTTTAATAGTAGATTCTCGACGGCAACGCTGTTTGACATGTACAACATGTTGTCCGTTTCCTGTTTCGTAAATCAACGAAGAATATGAGATTTAGGGCATTTTAGTCATTTGTAGGAAGTACCGTTTTCATTCATAGTTTGCTGATGTGATTGACATGAATTGTTGTCGCATTAGAATGTTAGGAATGCGTGCATAATTAGTTTGGCGAAGAGATTCGCCTAAATGCGCATTTCGGGTCGACATACTATATGTAGACTCAAGTGTGTAGTGTAAGTGTTTGTATAAATGCTTGTATTAGTATGTATTGAATTAAATGGTGTTATGAATTAATTTGAGATTGATTTCTCAATTAATATGTTGATGTAAATGATTTCTTACATGTTAGCCGTATGTACGATTTCATTATACGTATGAAATGCATATGTTTGATGTTGCACTTAAGTGGTATGCTATAACATGTACTTGATGATTTCATTATGGTTTAGTTGAGATTGAATTCTCAATTAATAGGCTAATGGAGAGGATTTCCTATATGTTGGCGATATGCATAATTTCATTATATGTGTGAAAGACATGTGTAGGATGATTTACTTAAGTTGTACGTTATAACAGGTGTTAACATGCTCACATGGTTGTATTTCATTTCCATTACTCTTACACGAATGCTGACATGATTCCATGATTGTTTGGGACTATACTTAGTCCCGGCAGTCGGTAACCGAGCGAATTCGTGGTTAGTTTATCTTCGCCACGAACGACGCGTCGATGAACGCGAGCCGTGTTTTGGAGTTGGCGGCAGTGGTTAGGCCACACGAAGTATTTTACGCACTTCATGTCGTCAACTTGAGATGCGATCGCGCTAGTCGAGCCCGTCAAGTAACCCGACTGGCCATTGTATGTTCACCCTGCATGAGTCATAACTGCTTGAACCTAGGGTACTGAACTTACCATTGTAAACCCTGTTAACCATGGTACCTTGATCCATAAAGACTCATGAGCCGGGCATGGTGGTATGGGACACCGTGGTCGAGCTGTCGGCCTACGCTGGGGCCACAAACCTCCCCGTAGTGACCAGTGAGCACCTAGACTCGTGAGCAGATTATGGTGGTATGGGACACTATATTCTAGCTGTCGGCCTACACTGATCAGGCGACGAGTCCTTTGTAGTGACCGCGAGCGTATTCTGAGTCTACGGGAGGCGACGACCCTTCAGTAGCAGTAGAGTACAGTAGGCCTGTATTGATAAGGTGATGGGGGAGCGGAGCAACGAGTGCGTGCAACAGCCCTAACAGCCCTTACAGTGACCTACAAAATATACATCGTATGAGATTACTAGGAGTGACGACCCTAGACAGGATCTGTGTTGGGATTGATACAAGGGAAGTACCTTAGTTTCCCAATCCTGCTGTTTGAATGGACTAATAACAACTCGGAAATCATATCACCATAGCACTGCATGTGCCTGGAAGATGTGGAGCACTCTAGAGAGTGTGGCATGCCGCGGTCGTAAGATGTTGCCGTATGAGGGAGATCGTCGGTGAGGGCATACATCACGTCATGTCATAATTGCATTAACAACAGTATTAGGAATGTTTGAATTACTGCTTTACTATTATCGCATGATTGATTTGATAACATGTTAATCTTTGCTCTATTATTCCACTGAGTTAGCTACTCACTCCCACGTTACGGGACGGTGTTCCTGGACACCCACCAGACCTTTTTGTGATTGCAGATGATGGCGCGGCCTGTGAGGCGGAGCCGGACTTGATGATGATGAGGAGGATCCCTCCTTTATGCGTGTTCTGATTGACGGGATTACAGAGAGGTTGATTAGATACTTTGACACTTGTCATTTTATATTTTTAGCGCACTCATGTATATTCGTTTTGTCTACTTTTGGAGTATACATGTATGTATATAACCTGGTAACATATCCACACTCTGGAGGCATACAACAGTTTATATATGTTATACATACTATCATAGTCTTCTGCTTGTTAATTTAACCGTCTCTAGAGTATGATATGCTATTCTAGCTTAATCTCACTCATGTTTAATGCGTTATCACAGACAACATTCAATCATACATATCTATGTTGCATAAATAACATTTTGAAACTCGGGAGTTGGGTTTTTGCTCGACCCCCCGATTTTTGGGATGTTACAAGTCATACCTGCTTGAACCTAGGGTACTGAACTTACCATTGTAAACCCTGTTAACCATGGTACCTTGATCCACGAAGACTCATGAGCCGGGCATGGTGGCATGGGACACCGTGGTCGAGATGTCAGCCTACGCTGGGGCCACAAACCTCCCCATAGTGACCAGTGAGCACCTAGTCTCGTGAGCAGATTATGGTGGTATGGGACACTATATTCTAGCTGTCGGCCTACACTGATCAGGCGACGAGTCCTTTGTAGTGATCGCGAGCGTATTCTGAGTCTACGGGAGGCGACGACCCTTCAGTAGCAGTAGAGTACAGTAGGCCTGTATTGATAAGGTGATGGGGGAGCGGTGCAACGAGTGCGAGCAACAGCCCTGGCAGCCCTTGCAGCGACCTACAAAATATGCATCGTATGAGATTACTAGGAGTGACGACCCTAGACAGGATCTGTGTTGGGATTGATACAAAGGGAAGTACTTAGTTTCTCAATCCTGCTGTTTGAATGGACTAATAACAACTCGAAAATCATATCACCATAACATTGCATGTGCTTGGAAGATGTGGAGCACTCTAGGGAGTGTGGCATGCCACGGTCGTAAGATGGTACCGTATGAGGGAGATCGTCGGTGAGGGCATACATCACGTCATGTCATCTTGCATTAACAACAGTATTAGGATTGTCTGATTTACTGCTTTACTATTATCGCATGATTGATTTGTGAACATGCTAATCTTTACTCTATGATTCCACTGAGTTGATCACTCACTCCCACGTTATGGGATGGTGTTTTCAACACCCACTAGACCCTGTTGTAGATGCAGGTGATGCTGAGATCCAGGAGGCAGAACCAGACTTTGACGAGGACCAGGACGAGTTCTCGTACATGCAGTATCATGATGGCTTTACTTAGGCGACCTGGGTTGACGGGACTTCAGTGGGACTATTTTGAACATTTAATTTTGTTCATGTATATGTATATGATACTCAAAGATGTATTCATACTTTAGAGACAGATGAGATCTACTTTGTTTTTCCATACAGTGATATATATATTGTTTAGTCTTCCGCTTGCTTTTATCACTGGATCTGGAGTATGAATTGCAGTTTTGGTATACTTTTACTCATGTGAATGCTTAAATCAGACAACATTGAATCATAATCACTTTTGTTGCATAAGTGACGGTCTGGAACTCGGGAGTTGAGTTTATACACGACCCCCGATTTTCAGGGTGTTATACACATGCCTAAGCCTTAAAGGTAAACAGCACAAGGCCAATATAATAAAGAGAAGAGTAATAATGGTCAACTCAACAAGGATAAAAGTGGCAATGGAAAACATAATATAGAGGAGAGTAGCAATGACTAACTCAAAAAAAAAAAGAGAGTGGCAATAGCCAACTCGATAATAAGGAGAGTAGCAATGGCTAACTCAATAAAAGGAGAGTGACAATGGCCTACTCAATAATAAGGTGAGTGACAAGGGTTAATTCAATAAATAGAGGAGTGGCAATGGTCAACTCAATAAAGAGAAGAGTAATAAGGGCTAACTCAATAAATTGATAAAGGCAAGGGCAAGGCTTGTATCGATCACCTCACATAAATTCATAAAGATCACTTGTAAGCAACATTATACTATAATCCCAATGAGAAAATAATTGATGTAAAACATATAATTGTAGAGACAATTCAAAGTAACATGAAAGCATGGAGAGGCAAGATAAATCTTATCAACTTAAATTAATGTAATCTTAAAGGATAAAACCCTCACCTTAGATGTTTCTTTGAGTGTAAATTGGTGTTGTGGGTTGACGTTTTGACCTAGCATTTTTACAATCTGAACGGTTTGATCTTTATATAATCCTCTTTATATGTTATTGACTAAATATTATAATTTTTCTTAGTTTAGGATGTGTCTCACCAATGTGAGTTTAAGTTTAACCTTACCTTAACTCAATTTTGGTTGGTTGAAATCATGTTGTTCGATAGAGAAGAAAGACGACTTCTAGAAAAGAGTGGGTGATGGTCTACCTTGGCTTGGGCGTGATTTCGGGATAAGAGAGTGTGGTGCTTGTCTCTGATCATCTCCTCCCCTTATGTCTGCAGCTAGGAGTCTCCTTTCTTTCTTCTTTCTTCTTCCTTTCTTCCTTTCTTTCATTCTCTTTCTTTCTCTTCTCTCTTTCTTTTCATTTCTTTCTCTTTCTTTTCTCTTTCTCTTTCTCTTCCTTTTTGTTTTCTTTTCTTTTCATTTCTTTTTTCTTCGCTTTCTTTCTCTCTCTCTCTTTCTTTCTTTCTTTCTTTCTCTTTCTCTCCCTTGTTATTGCTGCCCGGCTGGAATTTCCTCTGCTTTCTCACGTTTCTTTCTCCCTCTCTCTCTCTTCCTTTGTATCCTCAAGACTCCAGGGTGGGATGCTTTTATAGGGTGTCAAAACCCCCAGAGTCGTGTGCATAAACCCTACGCACTCTGCAGTGGTGTTAGCTAGGCTTACGCAGCCCCTGTTTCTACGTAAGGAAGTCGGCAGTGACTTGCGGACGGACTGGCCAGCGATCCTCATGGAATATTTTCCAACGGCCTCCTTGGAGAGGGTCAGAATCCTTTAGGGATGGGTTTGAACGGCCTTGATCGCACCATATGATGTACTGCTGTTCTTAGTGCGATTGGTTTTGCCAGTTTCAAATAGAAAAAAGGTTTCCTTCATGCCTGTTGTTGAGCATGCAACGACTTGCATGAGTCCTTACAGCCCTAACACTTTGTTCCTCATCCCATATAAGCCTAATGGACAGTTCAGATCCCTGTCTAGATGGCTGAAGTGTGGCCCAACTTGGTTCGATCACCGATCATTCATCTGTAGCCTGGCTTATTGCATCCCACATCCTCTACACGTGCTTGACTGGAAACCTGAGCGGAGACCTAGGGTCCGGTCAGTTTGGCCTTCTTATCATAATGAAAGGTTCAGATCATCCATACGGATGACGATGATGGGTCATAATGAAACGACCCAACTAAAGACATAATATTGTCCGCTTTGCCTAGAGGACTCACGGCTATGTTCTTGGGGTTGCCCTCAAAACGCATTGTATGCTTAAGGTTAGAACCCCACATACAACCATCATAACTTCCTATGACTCTTTTGATGTGGGACAAGTTCAACCCCCACTATGTACACAGTAGCCTACTAGCACAGTAGCCTTCCAACCACTGGTAGCTAGCCCAGACCCTTAGGCCCCGCCCACATCAGCGTCTGCCCACGTGTGCCTGCTCACATGTGCAATAGTGACGGGGTGTCACAATATCCCCCACTAAGGACAGAGCCATCCTCGGCTCTGATACTATATAAAACGACCCACCCAAGGACACAATATTGTCAGTTTTGCCCAGACGGCTCACGGCTTTGTTCTCGGGGTTGCCCCCAAAACACATTGTATCCTTAAGGTTAGAACCCCATATATAACCATCACAACTTCCTATGACTCTTTCGATGTGGGATAAGTTTAACCCCCACATTTGTGGCCCCCCGTCACTGTTGCACATGTAGGCGGGCACACGTGGGCGGACGCTGATGTGGGTGAGGCCTAAGGGTCTGGGTGAGTTATCAGTGGTTGGTAGGCTACTTTGCACGCAGTGGGTTTGAACTTGTCCCACATTAGAAGAGTCGTATGAAGTTGTGATGGTTATATGTGGGGTTCTAACCTTAAGGATACAACGCGTTTTAGGGGCAACCCCAAGAACAAAGCTGTGAGCCCTCTAGTCAAAGTGGACAATATTGTGTCCTTAGGTGAGTCGTTTCATATGGTATTAGAGCTGAGGACGGATTTGCCCTCAGTGGGGGATATTGTGACGCCCCGTCACTATTGCACATGTCGGTGGGCACACGTGGGGGGATGCTGATGTGGGCGGGGCCTAAGGGTCTAGACGAGCTACCAGTGGTTGGTAGGCTATTGTACTAGCAGCCTACTATGTACGTAGTGCGGGTTGAACTTGTCCCACATCTGAAGAGTCGTAGAAAGTTGTGATGGTTATATGTGGGGTTCTAACCTTAAGGATACAATGTGTTTTGGGGGCAACCCCAAGAACATAGCCATGAGCCCTCTAGGCAAAGTGGACAATATTGTGTCCTTGGGTGGGTCATTTCACACGACTTAGCCCAACAGAGGATCATTCGTAATTAGGCCTTGAATTTTCAGATTTATCGAGTCGAGGTCCCTTTGACCGACTCCACGCTATGGTGCGGTGCGGACAAGTGTAACCTGTGCACACGCACTGTTCCTATGTGGGGTCCATGGGAAGTTTGAAGTAAATCTACTCCATCTATTGGTCTTGGCTGGCTGATAATAGGGTCTGTGTCCGAAGTAAAGAGCGAGTGTTGGTCCTATATGGACCATCCTGGGTGAACACTTGTTTGACAGTCGATCTTGTTGATCTAACGGCCAAGATTTCGCATGTATAGTTCTTTCATGATAATTGGGCCTATTATAAAGTTTTATGCCAGATAGATCATGGGAACCATGTGATCCGAAATTCAGGGGCCTAAGTTAATGGTATTTTTGTAATTATTGATGATCTAAGAGTTTTGTTAAATCTAAGGGTTCTACATGGTTATAGGCATGTTTCTAAGTAATTCTTACAAAAGGACTTATACTTAAATCATTATGGATAAAGAGTTATTCACTGGTTTAGTCAAAGAAAGGTACGTGTATCAATCCACATGATCAAGGTTGGATGACTTGATTTATGGATGAAGATCATTCTTAATCGATCAGATTCACATTGAAGGATGGATGTAGGGTTAGGTTAGCTAGCTTGGTGTCGTACACATGTACATAATAGGTTAAATTCATGGTAACACTCGAGGACTTTCAATACTTGTGTATTGAAAAGTTTGGGGTGTTACATTCTACCCCCCCCCCCTAAAAATAATTTCACCCCTAAAATTTAGTACTTCTATTACACAACCCAGTTTCTATGTCTGACGACATTAAAATTCCTAATAGTATTTACCAGGGTTATAAGTTCTCTAGGTGGCTAATAATAATATCTTATTATTCCTTCTATAGTTCTCTGCTATTTAAGTACAATACAATTCCCTACTTCCTGTGTTTGAGGTGATATGAATATATGGTTGTAGTGGGTTTGCACCTGATTTACAGATCATTTGTCTGCGTAGTATAGAGGATTTACTAGTATCAATTCATAATCCTATTAAATCTTGATCCTTTGCTTGATCAGGGCATTTAGATCATTTGGGATTTTCTAGGACTTAGAATGAGTCAAACAACACAAATTTCACATAACCATGGTTCCATTAATCCATAATCTCGATTGTTCTAAACTTATGGGGAATATCACAAAATCTTATATTCTCATAAGGGATAACTTTAAGTGGCCCATTACACTTCCACTGCGTACTTTAAATATCCGATACACTACCTAAAATTACTTCTATCATCCACACTGGTTCAATTTGCTTAAGTTTCCAATGTATTACTCGGAAGGTAGATATATATGTCTAAGTGTGCATACAATTGGTTACATGAATCGGGATGCTATAGCGTACCCCCCTTAAAAGAAAATCTCAACCCCGACATTTGGTATTTGGATTAAATTACCGCTCGTGCCTTGTATATGGTTCGTAATTCTACAGTCCCGATCGCTTTACGTCCTTGGAAAAATCTTCGCTTCGCCCTAAAAGCTAAATATTTTAACCAAACTAGATGACAATGGATAGTCCAAATCATCTATTCATTATTGAACCTAAGCTTCAGTGTCGTCATTGTAAATACCCACAATCATTTTATATTGACAATTTATCACTCCAACAATTTTAACTTCTGATTCATAGGTCCAATTTATTCAAAATTTGGAGCCTAAGCCCTTAACTTTTTCTTGAGACTCCATAAAATTTCACAAGGCAAGATTCAATGGTTTGAGGGTGTTTCACCCTTGTGAGGTGTATAAAAGCTTGTTGTCCAGCAGCAATTTCTACTGATTTGTGCCACTGTCGGATTTTTATGGAATTTTGTACAGATCCAATCATGATGAAATTTTAGAGGATGGTTGATAAAGACCTAAGTGATCTATTGGAAAATTTTCAAATTTTTCTGATGCATCTTATTTTTGTAACTAGTGGAGATTTCACAATATGTCAAGGTTTGGTTAAAACAGTCGAAAATCTTGGGAAAATTGGAAAGTCTCTATTCCCATAAGGAAAACTTGTTCTTCTTGATTGTGACTCGACTTAAGGATGAAATTTAGTTCAGAAAAGTTTATTTGGAATTTTGGGGATTCATTACAGGGGTACCTAGATCAATAATTTCTAAATTCCACGTCTAATTTGATATTTCCAATGAAGAACCTAAATATGGGTTTCTAATTTCCCAGCTTCCTAGTTCCTTTAGGAATTCAATCGAGTATATCTATCTAATTCATAATCCTATCCTGGTCACATAAAGCTTATGATCGTCCACTCCCCTCAAGCCCAGTTAATCTCATTCTCATGCTCTGATACCAACTGTAACATCCTGAATTTTCATGGCCAAAGATTATACTCTTACCCGAGAAAATTGGGTATTAATAATGTAAAACTTGTATGATTTAAAAATCACACCTTAATTTTTTTTCATTTAGATCACATCTAACTACATTTATGAAGGTAACATTCACGAGAATAAAATTGACTATATTTGATTATTTCATCAGAGTAAAAGAATTTAACAAATAATCAAATGCCCTCTCAATGAGAGTTTATTACATTATTAGAGTGGCAGCAGAAGTATAAATCTAAGCCACAAACCTATCTTATTATTCTTCCAGTATAGCCTTCCATAGGGAGATGGTCCTTTAAGTCTTCAATCTATACATCACCTGTATCATCTGTATGGTTGGAGAGGGTTAACGCCCTACTCATAGTGATGGTTACCCTTTAAGATTAACAATAATTCAAGAGATTCATAAAACTAATGTAAGGGTTCAGATACGTCCCATACTCCACTAATATGAGGGTATCAACATGTCCAAACAACCTACATGAGATGCATGCCTAGAAAAGCGTGTGTGGTTCATCATTCGTAGTGATCATGATAATGTGGAATATATTTCATAGAAAATCCTACTTGACTCACATCCCATAACTATGGATATTTTCCGGCATGGCCAATGTTATCGTGAATTTACGTGAACACTTCAAGGCACACAAAACATGAGCCGAATGAATTACGTGACACAATTTGTTAATGGAGCGACTATATGTGACATCTAATCCTGAAAGTGATGTGACACTGCATTTGTGAATTATACACATCGATTTGTGCAGCACTACCCAAAAACCCATGCAATTTTGTGACGACCAAGAGGGTCTCTATCCAGAGCGCATTACGTCTATGATAATTTATTTGAATCATTAGTTGTGATACATCTTAACACATCACTTGCACTTATAAAGAATATAAACTAAATCATGGAGGTTCTGAAATATTAAGACACATGACCAAGCCTTAAAGGTAAACAACACAAGGCCAATATAATAAAGAGAAGAGTGACAATGGTCAACTCAACGAGGATAAAAGTGACAATAGCCAACATAATATAGAGGAAAGTAGCAATGGCTAACTCAACAAAAAGGGGAGTGGCAATGGCCAACTCAATAACAAGGAGAGTAACTATTGAGGTCAAAATATGGACCACCCTCCACTCAATGCTGCAAGCCTCAAACGGACCCTGGTCCTGTACAGAAAGGTGAGCAAAGGAGACCCTGGCTTACACAGGGGACCCTCCAATGCCTAAGATGTAAGATATTGCAATACCTGTTGCAATGGGGTCTCCTACTATTTATACCTATGGGTCGGGCGGATCGTGTCCGTCATTCTCGGCATGATCTACTCAATCAAGAAGATATTGCAATCGTGGAGATACTCCACAATATTTGGATTGTGTAGCGCATCGCGTCTTAATGAAGCATATCCCCAGGCGTGATCTTCGGCCGCGTCCACATTGAGATTGGTTTCCCATCTCGGACCTTGTCCTATCTGAGTCTGAGGATAAGTACTTGTGGTCAAAATTCATAGTCGAGTCGTCAGTGTTGGAGTTTGTTAAGCGTAATTATTCAAGGATTAGCCCTTAGCCTCTAGGTCAAGGATGAGGATGAGGACGAGGATGAGCCCACGGCTTGGCCATCCTTCTTTGGATGAAGATGAGGATGAGCCCCCGGCTCGGCCAACCTTCTTCAAATAAAGTCGAGGATGAGGATGAGGACGAGCCCTGGCTGGGCCAACCTTCTTCAAATGAAGATGAGGATGATGAAGAGGATGATCCCCTGGCTCGGCCAACTTCTTCGGACGAAGATGAGGATGAGGAGAAGGACGAGCCCCCAACTTGGCTAACCTTCTTCAGATGAAGATGAGGATTATGATGAGGATGAGTCCCCGGCTCGGCCAACCTTCTTCGAATGAAGATGAGGATGAGGATGAGGATGAGGATGAAAGCTCGTCTTGTCTGGCCTAGGTTCATCGTCTAAAAATCCATTCGCGCCCGACATGTTCTCCTTCCAAGACCCTACTAATTGGGAGTGATGGCCCTATACAGACCCTATTCGACCCAATCCAAATTTTCCCATAAGAGATGCCCCCTACTCTCTTAGTCCGAGCTTGGACTTAAAGAGTAAATGCCTAAGGAGACGGGGTGACACCTCCACGTCTCTATTCATGATGATGGTTGGGATGATTAGAATGCAATCACTGCGATGATTGCACTTTAAGTTACGCGTGTCGTATAGTGACAAGGACTTTTTGAATACAACCTCTAAATGAAGGACATATGGTGACAATTATGATTCGTAGTAAGCGGTGCAGAGGAAACATTGCCACAAGGTCATAGAGAAGCATGAGGCCGCCTACACTATAAATAGCTTTTAATGCTGATGAGACTCGGATCTGGGAACGCGGACTCAAGCTTATCAATTCCCTCCATGTGTCCCCTAGTGACAGTGTTGAGCCGCCTCGGCTTTGGGGACAGCTATCCACGATGATGGCGTTGAGCGATGGGAGGGTTATATAAACCCCTCTTGGTCTCATTCGCATTCTTCTTCTACATTTTAGCTCTCTTACTTCCTGTTCCCTTACTCTTTTCGAAACGCCTCTGTCAAAAAGTGGTTTTTCCTCGCAGGATAAAGGGTTTCTGATAGTTGGAGAAGGAATTTCACTCAGAGGAAGGGTTTTTGATAACCGGAGGAGGGATTTCACTCGGAGGAAGTTTTCAGAGTAGAGAGATTTTCTGCTGGAGTGAATGACATTCAGTGCAGTGAGTCTTCCACCATTTAGACTTTCTTTTACAATGTCAAGCAACTTTGTTGAAGTTGAGGAGGTCCGAGGAACGGAGGCCGACTCTGAACAGGGGACCACCGATTCAGGGCCCAAGAACTCTGAAGGTCCCTTTGAGGCCATACCGCTTAACCCCTCGACCCGGACAGCTTTGGGTCTAAGGACTGAAAGTCGAGGAAAGAGGTCAAAGAGGGAACTTAGAGATCCTACTATATGGTCGAAGGCAGGCCCATCGGGAGGCAGACCAGAGCCCTTGGTCCCCGGGGGCTTGATTCTGGTCGAGTCTGAGATGACTCGGATTCGCGAGAACTACCAGATCCGAACTCGGTGCACATCTGAGCTCCCTCTCCCACTGATCAAGCTGGTTCCTGCTAAAAGTGAGATTGCTATATTCACTGATTCCCTTCAATGCAGGCTCCAACTTCCCATCCACCCATTTGCATGTGAGCTAACCGCACAACTAAAAGTGGCCCCAGGCCAGCTGGTCCCGAATGCGTGGAAAATCCTGGTCTCCACATTCCTCATCTGGCACTGGGTGAAGAATCAGAGGCTAACGCTGGATGAGTTCTTATACTTGTACATGGCTAAGTACGATGGGAACGAGCCGTCTTGGTATTACTTCTCTGCCAGACCCTCATGTATCCCGAGTTTAGTATCTCGACTCGCTACTTCCAACAAGGATTAGAAGGGAAAGTGGTTTTGAGCCTCAGGAGAGTAAGAGGCCCCAGGCTCTGAACTGGGTAGACTGCGGGCCCGGGTCCCTACCATGTTTTCCAACTTAGGTCGAGCACTTTTCATTTTATTGCACTCTGTATGTCTGACTTCTGGTACTTTATTTCTGCTCATAGTCCAACCAAAGGGGTCCCCTGATCTCACTCCTCTTTAGAAGGCTTAAGTAGCTAGAGCCAGAGTGCTTGCTGAAGAGAAACGTGCTTGGTTCGAACTCATCAACGGGGAGAACCTAGTGTCTCTTGGTTACTACAAACTCCAGCCCACTCCCTTCGCTATGGGTAAGCAGGGTAAGGGTCCTCTAAGACTCTATTGTTCTTCTGTGGATTTTTCTTTGGTTGAATTTGTTATTTTTTTCAGGTAGGAATGGAAGCAGGTGGGTCAAAATGGAAGAGGCCAGTGGTGTTACACCCTTCGATGAACGTGGTCCTCTCTATTGAGTCGAGGACCAAGGTGATGCTCAAGAAGAAGAAGACTACTGAAGCCGAGCATGCCTAGGATGAAGTTGAGCTCGCTCCAGCCGAAGTCGTGCTCATCCTAACCCCGACCCCTGCCCCTAAAGCGTAAGCCCCAAAGGCCCCCACTGGAGCCAATCCTATCACCATCTCTACTCTAACTCTAGAGGGGTAAGCCTCCAAGGTTCCACCCCCGCTCCCTGCTGGCCCCGTTGAAATAGCGGTGAAGACCGCTTGAGTTGAAGTAAGAATATGCCAATATATCCTAGAGGGGGGTGAATAGGACTTTTTAAAGTTTTCATGAATTATTAAAAATCCTTATCACACTAATCCTATCACAGAGTATAGACTAGGATTACTCAAAATTAACTCTACTGGCTTCCAAGCCTGGTAGAGGATCCAATCACAAACTATTTAAAAGATAAACAATTTATAGATAAGATTGTGATGGATATGACTATGTGTGTGTATAAGATGTGATTTCAGATTATCAGATATAAAGGCATATAAGGAAATCACATAAATGAAAGACAAATCCAATCTCAAACACAGTCATTTTATAGTGGTTTGACTACTTGTCTACTCCACTCCGGGCTTCCACACTCAACCCTTGAGTGACCAGATTTCACTAAGGAGGTTTCCCATGGTTCACCTAAAACCTAAGGTTTTAAAACAGGTTCACCCTCAACCTTTACATGGAGGTTTCTACTCGGTTCACCTCTAACCCTGGAGTTTTACTGGCGCACTCCTAACTAGATGTTTATGCCCACACAGAGAAAGGGTCCACACAACGCACCCGGATGTTTATGCTCTCTACAGAGCAAGGGTGTGTCCTCTGGACTTTAGATACTTACAAATAAGTTGATGAGTCCCATTTAGCGTAGTGATGAAGATCTCCTTCTTCTTGATGAAGAGTCTTCAGCTCCCTTGATCCGCAACACAAAAGATGTACCTATACTAGGCTTCAGGTTGGGTCAAGGTTATGATGGAATTCCACTCTCTAAATATTTTTCTATTAGGAAGATAGAGTGATTCTAATCATCTATGCATTCAAGGCATCCCAGCTTAATGATTTGCAATTAAGGTAATAGATGAAGGATCCTTAAATGCAGAAGTTCATTCCTCAATCCACTCTATTAAATATCAATGATGAGGGTGGATTGGAGGATGAACTCCCTGAGAGAAAGGGCTAAAGATAAATGATATGAAGTTTAAAACACTTAGAAGCATTCTCTTCTTTCTCTACCAGCAATAAAGACTAAAATCTCTTTATATAGGTAAAAGGTTCCAACGGATATAAAACGGTCACATTTATGACAAAGTTTGATATCATCAAGAAAGAGTCGATATGATCGAGCGTATACTCTCGATTGTATCGACTGACCTCTCGATGATACAAACTCAAATGTCATTTTCACTTTTGGAAACCTTTTGTAAACTGGTCAATGGGATCGAGACACACATCGATGTTATCGGATTTCGAACTCCGATTCCATCGATAAAGGCATCGATCTATCGACAGGTGAAAATAAGAGAGACAATCCTTGAAGGATTTCAGGTTTTAAAGATATGATCAGGGAACAGCCGATGTCATCATAATTTGAATGTTAATGATATCGAGGACTTGTCGATTTGATCGATAAATCATATAGATTTACCTATAAGCTTGTTGGACGGTTTGTGTCCAGTCTCAATCCAATCGACCAGGTCTCGATATGATCGACATATGAATATCAATTTCTTGATTGACACCCCGATCAACGATTAAAACATCCTGAAATTTATGCTGGAGGAAACATGCGCCCACTATCGATATGATCGAGTGGCTTTCGATATGATCGGTATTTGGATTCAGATTGAATCGGACAATCATCAATTTATCGAAGCACATAAAAGTTTTCTTTAAAAAAATAGGGGCGCCGAAAAACTATCTGTCGATATTATCGATCCACTTTCGATAGGATCGATATTCGAATATCGATGATATCGATTCACATTTCGATATATCAATAAATCATTCAGATGAATGTTTGATTGCTGGACGCTTTTTGTCCTCACTCGATTGTATCGATTGATATGCTGAGGACATCGACAGAGCAGGTCGATCATATCGAAAAGGGAATCGATATAATCGATAGGGTAAGAAAACTTTAAGATTTTCCTATTTGGTAAAACATTTTCTTACACTAAAACCCTAAGAACCCTAAGATGATATTGAGGTAGACACTTGACTTGATCTTCCTTTTAGGCGCGATTGTTCGACTGACTCAACTTACACCGTAATTGACAAACCAGGACACTAGTAGGTGCACTTTCACCCGTGGGATAGGGGAAGTTGTCAGAGAGACTCTCGATACTGACACCCCTTCCCGTTCCATAGCCCACCTGACTGCTGCCGAGATCGACTTCTTGGCTGGTAGAACCGATGCCCCGATCAAATACACTATCATGCCTGAGGCTACGGCTCAAGCCTCCGAGGCCAACGGAGTCGGACGAGCTGTCAACCCCACTCTTATAAAGGTCTTCCCTCCTAGTTACCACATGGCTTTGTTGAATGATTGGGCGGCCAAGCATGTACTCGAGTCGAGCATAGCCAACACCCTCTCCCGTAACTACACCAAGTTCATGAACGAATACGCAGTGATCTACTACCAATCACTGAAGATGATGGTGGAGGTAAAGAAATGGTTGAAGGAGATGGACCGACTAGAGGTTGAGAACGCTGAGCTCAAAAGGCTTCTAGAGGCTTCAGCTACTGAATAGGAGGAAAGAAAGAGGGCTACGGATGAGGGTTGAGCGAGGGATCTGATGCTCTAGGGTGAGTTCAACCAACTTCAAGCTCGCTTAGATGTGGCCGACCCCGAAGTCGTGCTCCTGCAGGAGGTCAGCAAGCACCTAGAGGCCTGCGTTGAACGTATAGAGGGGGAGATCGCGCAACTCGTGGACAACCTGAAGAGGGAGAAGTACGAGGCTTCCAATGGGCTGATTCAATAGAGGAAAGCCCATGAGGATTTGGCTGCTATGGATCTAGAGAAGCAGGGAGGGGCGCTCGAGACTCAAGTGGCCTCACGAGCTGCCGAGGCAATGGAAGCTTAGAAGGAGTCGTCAGAGAGGACCGAAGAGTTAGACAAACTGTATCTCTTCAGCTACAACACCGACTTCGACACCTACCTTGTTGAGGTCTGAAAGCTCCACCTAGACATTGACCTCGATGCTCACGCTGTGGACGAGGCCAAGGTGCTGACCCAGTAGTAGTTGAGGAGCCTGAGAATGCCCCCTCTGTCATTAAACCCACCCCTAATGCTCAGTCCCCCAAATCGGCAGTTGGTCTCTCTACTTAGAGGGAGTGAGACACTATCTCTTCTTCTTCTTTTTATGGGATGTTAATTTTTTTACGGATGATGATTTTGTGGATGATGATTTTTTAACCCTTAGCCAAGGGCGTAATTTTGTGTATTGATTGTTGCATGATGATTTGTTGATGTTGAGAACTGACCCCTTAAGGGTTTAACTCTCCACGAATGGCATGCGACACTTGGCTGTTTTGTAGATTTCTAACATATGATGAGCCGACCCTCCTTTAAGGAATCAATTCACCTACGGGTTTCGTCTCTGCATATGATAGGTGACCCCTATAGTTTTTCATGGATTAACGAGCCAACCCCTTCTTTAAGGGATCGGTCCATTGAGTTCACCTCTACTTTGTTTCGAACAAGAAACAAACACATTCGATTTGGGAAATTATCTTATTCAAATATAATAGAGAGAGTGTACGAAGAGCATTCATCATATTATTAATATTGAGTTCGTTTACATCCTCGAATATCCCTTGATTCTGAGATAGATTATTTAAAATACAGAAATTGACAAAGTTCAAATGTCGAATCTGAATATCAAATTCGACAGCATTTCGACTTGTAGTTCAATCATCTCTTTAAGAGGGATATTGTGCGGGTTTAATCATCTGAACTCCCTATCTTAAGCCCATATCCTTGTGCAAAAGGAGAACTAGAGACTGTGAAAACCCAACTTAATGATTTCGATAGCATATCAGCACAAAACTTTACTGACTGTATAACAGCTCAGTTGCATGGGCCGCACAACCAATATGGTTTGCACAGACTCGCGTAAACCCTTGAGTTCTTCTTCTCCTACCTTCAAAATCTTCTAGAGCTCTGATCTTCTTCCAAAATCTTCCAACCACCAAATGAGAGGGGAAGTGGGGTATTTATAGACCTTCACATGTGCGAACTCTCGATCTTGGTGCCATGAGGCCCACCTCTCATTTGAACAACATCTTTATTCCTTTGCTCGGTTCATGTAACCAATAGGACCATTTATGCAGGTCGCGCAATCAATAACTTCTTGCACAGCTTGTGTAACTAATATTTCCTTTGGGTGGCTCGCGCAACTAATATATTTTTCACGCGGCTCGCGCGATCTCATAAAATGATATTCTTTCTCTTTTTTTCTTCTATTCTTCTACTTTCTTGATCTTTGATCTTTGTCCTTCTTCATTTTATGCCTCAACAGATGCCCCCTTGATGCTTTCTTTATTTTTCTGAATCAAAGAATTAGGATCAATCACAAATTTTCACTTTTACAATCATTTGTGCAACCCGCGTAATGGACACTCAAATACTGTAATCAGGCTTTATCCCCTATAAATACTAGAATTTTCCTTCATTTGTTACTTTCACTTCTTTCTTGTGAAGCTCTACTTTTTCACTTTCTCCCCACGTAAGAAATTTTGTCTGCGCGACCCATGCAACAGATTTTCTGTTTGCGCAAGTCCTTGAACGTTGCACTGCTCCGTGCAACAGATATCGTTTGCGTGACCCGTGCAAACCCTTTCTATTGCAGAACTTCCAGACTTAGCATTTTTCAGACCTTTTTTCTGAAACTTAAAATTTTTTACAATGGCCAGCATAAAAAAGACTTTCCAGATCACTGAACCTTCAACCGATCAACCTTCTCATCAAGAACTACCCAATCCTCTATCTTCCCAAGCTATTGAACCATCACCATCTCCTCCCCAACCATCATGCAAATGTTTCAAAACAACTAGTAAGCACCCGGCCTATATAAAGGAACCCGTACTCCCTACCTTTGATTTTGCTGATCGGATAGCCACATTGCCTTCTCCTATTCACAGGCCAATCTCCATGGGTGAGATTGAACGACCACCGAGACATGATCGGGATTATGACTGGGAAAAGTGGCTAAAAATGATGACTCATTTGCCAACAATGAGCCAAAAGCCACCAATGAGAGAAGACACCCCCCACCATCTAGGTTGAAGAAAACTCGTTGCAACAAAGCTGAGGAGTTTCAGGAGAAAATCAGAGAACATGATAGAAAGAAACTCTAGAACTCCTAGGAGTCGATTCGGGTGATTGAGTGTATTATGAAATTTAATAACCTTATAAGCAAGGCATGGTAGTGATCCCACTAAGCCTTCACCACCATCAGTCTATTCTCAACTGTGAACTGAGAGATCAAATGGATGGAGAGAAACTGGCCTTCACAGAATCCTAGTCATCAAGGGAACCCAAAATTTTGGAAGGTATCTAGTTGCCGAAGAAGCCAAGGCAACAGATCAGTGATGATCTTCCTCACCCCTTCTCATAATCCGCACAATCTATTCCCGACTCATTTTTACAAGAAGCTACAACAACACTTCAGAGAACGTCAATCGATCTAGAGTCCAGAAGAATTCAGGACGAGAGGCCTCCTGACTTCTCGCGACTACTATCATGGATGGACAACAACGATCTTAGCCAAGCACTCAAAAATCTTGGTCAAGATTGATCTTTATAATGCGATAGAAGCTACATCGCAACATTTCTACAAGGAACCCACCATTTTGAAAGCCTTCCGTAATTATTCGTGTCCCTCAACCAACTCCTTCCATCTTCCTATGGGCAAGATGAGTATCACGCTCTGGGATCTTCATCACATTGTTGATCTTCCAATAACTGGGAAATTCTACGATGAGTTTGTACTGACTAATGAAGAACTGGCTTATATCTCCTCACCAGGCTGCGTTGCTTCTATTTCAGAAATGATTACTAAACTTTTTAAGGAGATGTCCAAATTCCCAAACATTCACAAGATTTCCCCCTTATAATGGCTTGCGCACTTCAGCAGAGCTCTTTGGTAATTCCTCTTTCCTGCAGATTATCAATTTCTTATTTTCTTTCTGATGTATACTTATCCGTCTTTTCTTCTCTTCCCAGGTTTAACAGTAGCTGATCGCAAGAATTGGAGGATCTTTGCAAAAATATAAAAGAACATCTAGAGTATACTCTTGACGGAGAACTACAGTGTTTCTTGTGTACTGGCTAAGTGTGGTGGTCCTGCCGAGCTCGAAGTGGGTAGATGTTATTCATTCCATGGTATTCGTTGTTGCCAGTGTAATGGCTGAAGGGTTCAAATATTCTCTCACTCCTCCAGTCCTATGCTCAATTTATAGGGCTTTTGGAGAGATTGCTTTACTTGTTAAAAGTCCTTCTGTCGGCTCTTCTTCCACTTACACTCCCTAGCATTACTTCACCAGCTGGCTTGGCGTATACTTTCCACTTTGTCTCCCTAGCATTACTTCACCAGCTGGCTTGGCGTATACTTTCCATTATATTCACCCCTCCCGCATTCCACTTTGTTTGTTCCAAAAGAGAGCTATGGCAAAAAGATCTTACGACTAGGTCATTGATACAATTTCTTCTGATGATAACATTAACTACTTCCATTTCTGCCTGTATCACTACACAGAGGATACAGATAAAATAGATACGTATCACTTACCATAGGGGAAAGGGCATTTTATCTGTCGATCCAATCCTACAGTCTCCCATTGAGAGTGGAAGTAAAGTTTTGGAGGGAGCTATACTACCCGACCCATTTTTCTCATCAATTTGGTTTTGACCAAGCCATTCTAGAGGAATGCAGTTTGGTGACCAGGCAAATGCGGAGTTGCAGAACAGGCCTTTATAATTGGGTTATGGTGTGGAAACAGCTTTTGGGCGGCCGAGTCGAATATTCTTTCATTATCCTGGGCTGCAACCGCATCCCTCATGCCTCATACAGTCACATGAGATGGTGGGTTCATCAGTCATATTTGGTAAATAAACGCGTTCCTGTGACTGAACCTATTTGGATTTCGCCACCAGGGCTCGGAGGCCGTAAGTTCGAGGAAGGGATAGGCTTCATGTCAAAAATAAGTCATGCCTCCTTTACTGGTCATTTTTGTGTTAAGATATCAGTGGATGATCCCATTCATGAACAAAAGCCCTCTAACACTTAAAAAGGGTGGATAGCTCATGGGGTCATCATGGATTTTGAGAAGGTCCCACGAGGTCATTCTGAGAGAGTGATTGAAGAGGTGACAGAAGTTCCTTCTCCGGCTCAAGAAAATGTTGCTAAACCTCAAGTTCAACCGGCCCCTTCTCCTGCTCCTCAAACTGGTCATCCTATTCCAACTTCTCCGATGATAAGGTCTTAAACATGCTCTTAAGCTTCTCCCCCTTCTCCTCAAGAAGAGGGTAACTGGGCTTCTCTAGCTTCTTCAGTCCCAGTTAATAGAGATTCTCAGCCAGGAGGTAGCCGGGCCTCTCCCTCTAAAGGGAAGCAGGTTGTGATCAAAGAAGTAGATGAAGAAGACTCAAAGGATGCAAGTTCAGCCTCTTCATCTGAATGCACCAATTCTGCTGAGTATGAAGATTCTGAAGATGATGAGAATGATGACTTTGAGGAGAGAGAAGTTGACATTGATGGCGAGGAAGATGTCATTGGAAAAGGTTACTTTTATTGATGAAGAACATCTTCCATCAACTTCTGAAGCTCTCCCCGATACCAATATTCCTATGAAAACTCCTGCAGTGATAGAAGAAAAAGAAGATGAACCTCTAGATTACAGAGAATATGGATATTCTCCAAGTAAGGAATTTCCTTCCCCTTTTTTTACAATCTTTTATATATATATATATATTGCAATAGTTATTTCATTATCATTATTATATTTTATTTCAGGTGCTTATATTGTCAATACTAGGATGGGTGATACTCCCCCTACGGATCTTCCTCCGGCTACACCAGTGGTTTCACCAAGGGTCCCTTTGGCTCCTTTGGCCGCACCAAAGGCAGTAGCTCGTGGAATCATTTTTCCAGTAGAGACCACTAATTTACCAACTCTGACTACTAGGGATTCGAGCACGAAGGCTAGAGCACCTTCCTTTGTTGATATACTGAGACCCGGCCCTTCTTCTATTCAGGAAATTCAACCTCCTGTTACTCATATTTCTGCAGCAGGTATGTATATCATTTGCTTGGTCAGAATTTCCACATCCTCTAGTCATGTTATCATTATTCTAATCTCTCTTCCTCTTTATATTACATGAACTCCTCCTCGTAGTGGCACATTAAGTTCTGATTTCGTAGCTACTGTGTCTGATCTATTATCTTTTGAGAAGGTTCCTGCACATAAATTGCTTTTGATGAGGAATTCTATGTCAGCAATAGTTCACATTTTCAAAGATCCTGAGCAGTGGTCAAATTTGGACATTTCTATTGAAATCCTGGAAAGCACTGCAAGGATGGTGAAGATTAATATTTCTATCCTACATGATTCTCTTCTCAAATTTCATGATTCAATAAATGCTCTAACATCAGCAAAAAATGTCACCATCGCTCTTAAGATATTAGAATATGGAAAACAATTAGCTCTTTCCAAAGAGAAGTCTTCCCTCATCACTTCCACTATTTTTAAGTTTAATCAAGAGCAATAACTCTTCAGGAATAGGTGAAGGCTTGTGCTGACAACAGGACGATTATTTAGAATCACATAGCTCTCCTGAAGGAGGAAATTTTGCAACTGGAGTTGAAAGACCGTATAGAAGAATCAACTATGAAGGAGATTGAAGAGAAGATGCAAATCAGTATTCAATCTGTTGATGCTGAGAAATCTGACTTAATAAAAAATGAAGAGATAATTGCATTCTTATAGAGCAAGCTAGCTGGAATTCCTGATTAGGTAAAAATCATTCTCGAAGAAAAGTTAAAGCACGTCGCAGCTCAAATTTAGTTAAAGGAAGATTTGTAGAAATATCTAGGAATATTAGGAATTACAAATGAGCTGTAAAGAATTCATTTTATTTGTTTTGTTTTTCACTTATTTTTTTATAGAACATGCAACTTCTTTTTATGTTTAGCATAATCAATGAAGACATAATGATATCTTGAGATAGTTTGCTTCTTCATAAATTTCTAAATCATGGATCATTTCAAGCATGTTCATTTATGCAATCGTCTAACATGATATTTAATGAAGAGTTGAGATAAAAATATCAACATATTATGACTATTAGTATGAGATTTCCTATATAATTTTTCTTTTGATAGGTGGCACTAGATTTCAATTTAGTCAGATAATCACACATAGTTTAAGCTCTTGAGTAGTGGAGCAACGTAGTTTTTTAGACTCTTGAGTAGCAGAGTTGGGTCTCACGTGATAGTCTCTGCAACTCTTATGAGTTCGCTGAACTTCTCACAGCATGGTGAGTTCACAAACCGCGATCCATCAGAGGGGCCTAGCGAAGCTACTGGGGCTGTGAACTCGGTTGGATTTACACATGGGGTTGGCCGTAGTAACTCTCTAGAGTTCACAGGGCACACAAGGTGACCTTTGGGGTACCAATCCAGGGCCGCCAATCCATCAATGAATAGGTTTAGGCCCTTCCTCATAACTTACTACTGAAAGCAAGCCAAGGATCTGGGGGTCTTATGCATGGTTGGCTTATCTATGGACAATGGACAAAGAGCGCACACTGCAGCCCGTGTTTTCTTCATCTGCAAGGTCAGACCCGTTCATGGGAGGGTGATTTCATTTGTGCCCCGTGATGCTATTGGAAATCTATATAGACGGCATTGGTGTCATGCGTGACTGGCCATTGAGAACTTTTTGGCCTTTTAGGGCTTTCAGTCGTTGGCTTCATCACTGCTCGCATGGGTATGCATATGATAGCCTTCATGGGCTTTTTAGGGTCATTGGCTTCTTACTGCTGCCTGAATGGCGATAGGCATTGTGTGTAGTTGGTCGTATAGGCTTGGCTAGGCTGCCTTAAATGATGATAAGATGCCACCGTTGTCATGAGAATAATAGATATCTTTCTTGACACATCACCACTGCTAATAATATCTTTGATGATATGTTTATAATAGTATACTGGCTTGGTGATGATACTAATTTCTATGAGGTTCAGCAAAGCTTGTTTGGTGATGACAACGATGATTGCTTTTCTTTATAATAATCACTGATGTGTAATCTTAATATGCTTGCAAATTTCTTCTTTATTCATTCATTTGAAAAAGAATACATGACTTCACTTGTTCTTGCCCCCTTTTGATATAGAAGCATTATGCTGATAATCTTCTAGATCAAAATTATGACTATTTCTGGGGATGATACTTCTTGATGAAGTGTGCATTGACCGGTATATTGATACCCCATCCATCTTGATCTACAGCTCTATATGCTCCATTGGAATATACTTCTTTTATTATGTATGGCTCATCCCATATAGGCTCAAAATTTCCCCCTGTTCTGCGGGTCACCACTATTGTATTCTGCGCCTATCAGAGTTCGACTCAGATAATAAAGAACTGTTTCTTTTCCATCTTCATTTACCTATGCTACTAAGCCCTCCCAGCAAATTCTCGGCTGTAGATATGTACAAGATAAGTGGTTTACCCTTTATAGGAGATGTCAATACCGGAGGCTGTCTTAGCAGTTCCTTTATTGAATCGAATGCGTTCTGACAGGTTTTGTCCCATATGAACTCTGTTCCATTCTTCATCAAATGAGAAAACGGCTGACATCTCCCTGTTAGATTTGAAATAAATGGCAAATATACGCCAGTTTTCCTTGCAAGCTTTTCAATTCATTCAATGTTTTTGGAGACGACATATCTTGAATGGCCTTAACTTTCCCTGGATCAATCTCGATACCCCTGTACCTGATAACAAAACTGAGAAATTTTCCTGATGACACTCTGAAAGTACATTTAGCTGAATTCATCTTTAGTTGCTTCTTTCTGAGCCGTCAGAAGAATGATGCCAAATGCTCGCGATGTTCCTAATGATTACTTGACCTAACCACCAGATCATCTACATAACATTCAACATGCTTATGCATCATATCTTGAAAGATACTTTGTATTGCCCTTTGGTACATCACTCCAGTATTCTTAAGATCGAATGGTATGACCTTATAGCAGTAAATTCTTAACAAAGTTCTGAACACTATTGCTTCTTCGTCTTTAGGAGCCATTCTAATTTGATTATAACCAGCATAGCCATCCATGAAAGACATGAAAGCATATTATGTTGTACTGTCAATCAGCAGTTCTGTTATTGGGAGAGGAAAGTTATCCTTTGGGAAAGCTTCGTTCAGGTCTCTGAAATCAACGCACACCCTGATCTATCCATTTTTCTTCTTTACTGGGACAATGTTCGATATCCACTTAGGATATTTAACCTCTCCGATAAACCTGACTTTTATCAGCTTGTTCACTTCTTCTTCTATTAGAGGAACTAGGTCTGGGTGAAATCGTCTTTATCTTGCTTAATCGGCCTTTTGTCCTTAGAAATGTTCAATCGATGCATTGCTACTGAGGTTTCCAAACTCGACATTTCTGCATATGTCCGGGTGAAGACGTCTTTATTTTCTTTCAGAAGTTGGACATATTTTTCGGCTTCTTACTTAAGAAGACCAGTGCTTATGAATGTATTTCTCGGATCTTCTTCTATGCCCAGATTTATTTCTTGCAAACTATCGATTGTCGGTTGGCCCCCATCTGCTTCGAAGTTGTCTTAGAATGTTTGACTATTTCAGGATCTATTTCTGATAGCTGCTCGATTGTGACCATATTCACTGAAGATTCTGCCCCCAATCCTTGAAAATTTTCTCATTTGTTCTGACCGACTCTGATAAGGATCTAAATTCCTTTTCCATGATTTAAACCAGTTGGTTCTTTGTAATCAAAACTCATGCTTTTCATAATTTTTTTACTTATCAGGCTGTATTTCTTAAGGTCGTGAGATGTCAGCTTTTCGTGATATACATTATTCTCAACTCTTTCTTCTATCTTTACTTCTGAAGGGGCGTAAAATTCAATTGGCTTCGGATACTTTAGACTGGCTTTGACATGAAACTTTTCTGGGATAACCGGGAATGGATTGTTTCTTTCAGCATATGGCAATTGTACTATATAATTTCACTATAGGATTTTCAACTGTTTAGGCGATAATAATGTTAATGGTGGCTGTCCTGGCTGTCTCAGATGTTTCGACACAAAATAAAACTTCTTCTATGCTTCTGAAGTTCCAAATAATCCTGCCCTTTCAGATTCCTCTTTCATTACTTTCGCATGAACATTTTTCAGGGCTTTGTTTTCATCACTCTCTCTCTTCTTCTCTGGAAAATCCGTTATAACTGGTATCTGCAAAGAAGGCTTTGACTTCTGTATATGGTTTCACATCGGCCATCACTTTATACTATATTCTAATTTTACAGTACTTGAAACATTAACGTAGGGTAGAACGTATAATATCGTACTGATGTATCCATGGTCTCCCTAAGAGAAGATTGTATGTCGTGACTGCATTAATTATATGACAAACTACATCAGTAGTTAATTCTCTTATTTCCATTGTCATTGTAATTTTACCGAGTGCGCGCTACCCATCTTGATTAAAGCCCTGTATCATCATTCCACTAGGGCATAGATCAGAATGATGATAGCCCAATTTATTCAACATCATCGATGGTAGCAGATCCATCGTAGATTCGTTGTCAAGCATAATCTTCTTAACCTCCCTGTCACGGATGTGGCCCACTATCATTAGCGGCCAATTATGCCTTGTATCACAGGCTAGATCATCGTCAGAGAAGGAAACTACTGGCATGCAGTCTGTTTGTTCTTTGCGTTCTTCATTTTCCATTTCCCCAAGAAATATTTCTCTAACATCATGGTCGGATAGCGCTTGAATCAAACTTTACTGAAAGTCTTCTAATAACTTTAGCACGTCATAAACACTTAACCGAGCCGGTATGCCTTTCAAGTGACTTACTACATCATAATTCACCTTTGCCACTTCATTCTTTTCTTCCTATTCACCACTGTTATGCTGATCATCGACGATCCCTTTTCTTGTGACTCTGGTTTTCTGCCTTGGGGGACTTTCCATTCTTTTTCCCAATCACAGTGTGATTACTGCGGCCTTTCCTGTCATCTTACAATTTTCTTTCCTTGTTCTTTCATGAATACTTTCCCGAACTATTAGTACATTCATTGTTGACTTTGTGTCTCTTTCTTTCTCTTTTTCAATCACTGTCTCCCCCTGTTTATCATTCTTTGTATTATGCATTTCAACATGTAACAATTTTCTGTCGGTTGCCCCACTAGATGGTGATAGCGGTAGAAATCCCTTTCTCTCATTCTTGTTGCATCTTCGGGACATTTTGATGTAGGTAATTCTATCGTACCGGTCTTCAACAATTAGTCCATCATGGGAACGACATCTTCCCTATTGAATGTGAACCCTTCGTGAGAATTAAGTGATGTGGGCCTCTTTCTACTGAATCTGCTCCTAGGATGGCTTAGTTCTTCTTTTCATTATGTCCTTTTTTTCTCCTGAATCTCTTGTCTCCTAACTTCTTTTCTCATGATCCATAGTGTTCGCGATCAACCTATTAGGTCCTCTCCTGGTCGCTTCATAGTGAAATGCTGGCATTTTTTGGGTCATCAGCTCTAATGCGTGGTCTTTGGTGGCCAAGTCATGGAAAGTCTTGATATCGGCGCTGGTAAGCCCAAACATGATTCCCATCTCTATGGAATTCAAGCACATCTTGACCTACTCTTTTTCTTCTGGCAACTATCTGCAAGAGGCTCCCAATGTTTTCCATCTATCTATGAATTTCTCCACGGTTTCCCCTTCTCTCTGTTGTATAGAAGCTAACTTCGTAATGCTAACGTTACATTCTGATGAGAAGAAATTTGACAAAAAAGCGTCTACATATGTTCCTAAGTGCGTATCAATCCTGGAGCCAAACTCGAATACCATTGGAATGCCTTGTTAGAGAAGATCCGAACAATTATAGGCAATATTGTGGTATCGTAAAGAAATTTCTCATGCTGGTGATGAAATGCATCAAATGTTCCTGTGGTGATCTATCCCCGTTAAACTTCTCAAAGTCTAGATGCTTGAAGTTAAACGAAAAGGGGACATCTTCCACTTCCCTTGAATATGGTGTTCGATATCTGAATTGGTCGACATTCTCACACTCCCTTTCTGTTCTGACAGCTTTCTCAATAACTTGTCGTACTTCCTCTTGATTTATGGTTCTCGTTGCTGGAGTAGATCTGAGTGATCTTGCCCCTAGTGGCTGAAAGCCTTCAGGTTGATGTTCCTGTCCGTTCATCGTGCCCATCATTGGAGGAGCCGCCATCTGGGCCATGTTGTGCTTGAGAGTTGTCAAAGCCTCTTTGAGATTTTTACACTCTTCTATCAGTGTTCTTTGTGCTTGTGCCATTTCATTCATATGGTCTTCTGTAGTCGGCGTGGTTTCCTAATTCATTCTGGTCATGTGTACTGTAGCTTCCCCACTTCCTAACAAAAATGTGGTTGAAGTAGGATGGGAATATATTGACATGATGGGGCTTACGAAGAGGGGAGTCTCATTCGATTTTCCTGTACTGCCGCTGCAAATGATTGATCGAGATGATACAGAAATAGGTGATCCTACAAGTAGTGCCTTTCCTTTTTGTTCTTTTGTCCATCAGACTCTTAGAGCAATCAAATCCTTGAAGTCACGTGATGCTAACTACGAAAATGTTTACCCAGGATATATTGCAGGAGGGGCTAATTCGGGATTTTTTTTTACAGCATTCCATTTTATTGGTCCCCTATCTCTAGGTGAAAGTAGACCTGTTATGAAGCTTCTTGCATTTTGAGCTCTCATCCTTCAAGATGTCATGACAATCTAGTCCTCATCACCTTCTAGTGCTTGAGGTGAAGCAGACACGACTCCAACCATTGTTCGAGTTAAGTCATTTTTGCTTACGGGAGAGTGAGTTTCGTGCCTTGGAGGTTGATCCGGTGCATATTCCACTATGAATCCAATTACAGTGAAGTAAAAGTCCACCTTTCTTATTGAGTTTATCATTAATCATAGTTCACAATTTTAACTTTTTACCTTTAAAATAAAACATGAAATTGTAATTATTATTTGAATAGTAACGTAATCTATCTTAGAGATGAAGGGGAGGATGTTCCCGCTCAGAGTCACCATTTTGGCGTCAGAAAGACACCAAAATACAATGAAAGTCCTATAACCTTCTCAATGTTAACATTAAATAAGATAGTCCCCAGAAGAGTCGTCATTTTGTTTCAAATAAGAAATAAATGCATTTGATTTGGGAAATTATCTTATTCAAATATAACAGAGAGAGTGTATGAAGAAAAATCATCGTATTATTAATATTGAGTTCATTTACATCCTCAAATTTCCCTTGATTCTGAGATAGATTATTTAAAATACAGAAATTGACAAAGCTTAAATGTCGAATCTGAATATCAAATTTGACAGCATTTTGACTTATAGTTCGATCATCTCTTTAAGAAGGATATTGTGTGGGTTTGATCATCTGATCACCCTGTCTTGAGCTCATATCTTTATGCAAAAGGAGAATTGGAGATTGTGAAAACCTAACTTAATGATTTTGGCAGCATATCGGCACCAAACTTTACTGACTGTATAACAGCTCAGTTGTGCGGGCCGTGCAACCAATATGGTTTGCATGGACCCGCACAAACCCTTGAGTTCTTCTCCTACCTTTAAAATCTTCTGGAGCTCTAATCTTCTTCCAAAATCTTCCGACCACCAAATGAGAGGGGGAGTGGGGTATTTATAGACCTTCACACGTGCAAACTCTCAATCTTGGTGCCATAGAGCCCACCTCTCATTTGAACAACATATTTATTCCTTTTCTTGGTACGCGTAACCAACAGGACCATTTACGCAGGTCACGCAATCAATAACTCCTTTGCATGGCTTGCATAAGTAATATTTCTTTTATGTGGCTCGTGCAACTAATATATTTTTTGCACGACTCACACGATCTCAAAAATGATATTCTTTCTCATTTTTTCTTTTATTCTTATACTTTCTTTTCTTTAATCTTTGTCCTTCTTTTTATGCCTCAACATGCTTATGCGAGGTGACTCTTTCGTTGTAGATAAGCTGAATGGGCAGACCATGTAGAAAGAAAGATGCATTTATTCAGAGCCTTAACAGGCTAATAGCTCTGAGCCGTACATTTATTGAGGGCCTTTAATGGCCAGTAATTTTTTAACAATAGTAGATCTTTAAGTGCTCGGCATTCCAAGGGTGAGGGATTTAACGCCCCTTGAGATCTTTCAAGTGGTAGGAGCATGGCTTCATTGATCTGACCACGCGATAAGGCCCTTCTCAGTTCAGTCTGAGCGTTTTAGCCCCTGGTTCTGCTGTATTCTGGAAGACACAACGGAGAACCAGGTCCCCTGGTCGAAATCACCTTATCTTGACCCTGAAATTGTAGAATAGCACCACTTGCTGATGTTAAGCTGCGACTCGGAGTCTGGCAACGTCTCTGGCCTCTTCGATCAAGTTAAGGTCTGCTGTAATTTACTTAGCATTCTGGCCCTCCTAGTAGTTTCTGAGCCGAGCTGTGGGGAGGCCGATCTAGACTGGAACAATTACCTCCGAGCTGTAAATAGTGAAAATGGGGTCTCCTCGATAGACGACTAAGCTGTTCTCCTATAGGCCCAAAGGACAAATGGGAGATCCTCGGCCCAGTTACCATTGGCTTTCTCTAACTTCGTCTTGAGGTGATTCTTAAAGATCTTGTTCACGGCTTCTACTTTCTCATTGGACTACGGGTGATGAGGTGAGGAGTATGCATTTGAAATGACAAGCCCCCTACACATGCCTCTGAATCTATCATTATCGAAATGCTTCCCATTGTCAGAGACAATGGTGTGCGAGATTTCAAATCAAAAGATGATGTTTTTCCAAATGAAGTCAGTCACCTTCTGCTCTATAAACTTTATCACAAGTTCAGCCTTGACCCACTTGGTGAAGTAGTCGACCACCACGATAGTGAATTTGACTTGTCCCTTTTCAATGGGTAGAGGCCCACTGATGTCAATTCCCCACTAAGAAAACAGTCACGGCCCGCTCATAGGGGTCATTTCCTATGCAAGCTACCTAAGCCCAACAGTGAACCTCTGACATTTGTCGCACCTCCGAACATAGTTCTTAGAGTCTTCTCGAATGGTCGGCTAGAAGTACCCCTAACGGAGTAGCTTCGAATCTAAGGCACGGCCACAAGAGTGATTTTCACAGATTCCCTCATGAGTCTCTCGGATCATGTAGTATGCTTCGTCGGGTCAGAGACACCTGACATAGGGCTATGAATGCCCCTTCTTGTATAGGATCCCGTCCAAAACTATGTAACGTGCAGCTCTGACCTTTAGACGTCAAGCCTTTAGTTTATCTTGAGAGACCTCACTAGATTTGAGGTAGTTGTAGATTGCGTCCATCCAACTCGGAGTGGTCTCCACTAGATTGACCATTTCTTGATCAACCCAGTCAATACTCAGACTATCCAGAAATTCCACAAGATTGTGAAATAGCGGCGAAGACCGCTTAAGTTGAAGTAGGAATATGCCAATATGTCCTAGAGGGGGGTGAATAGGACTTTTTAAAGTTTTACAATGTATTTAAAAATCCTATTACACTAATCCTAATAGATAGAAAATTATCAGGATTACTCAAATGTAACTCTACTAGCTTCCAAGCCTGGTAGAGGATCCAATCACAAACTATTTAAGAAGTGAACAAAATGCAAACTAGTTTATGATGGATATGACTGTGTATGTGTGTGAGGTGTGATCTCAGATATTCAGATATTGAAATAGAAAAGTAAATAACACAAACAAAGGAAAAGTAATCACAAACACAGTCATTTTTATAGTGGTTTGACTACTTGTCTACTCCACTCCCGGTAACCGTACTCAACCCTTGAGTGTATCGGATTTCACTAAGGAGGTTTCACATGGTTCACCTCTAACCTAAGGTTTTAAATCAGGTTCACCTTCAACCTTTATAACTTACACTGAGGCTGACTGTTTATGCTCTCACGAGCAAGGGTCAACACATCGCACCCACATTTAGGCACACTGGCCAAGGATCTTCCCTAAGACCCAAACAGAGGTTTCACTTAGTTCACCTCAAAACCCAAGCTTTTACCCGATTCACCTCAAATCGAAGGTTTTACTGGTTCACCTCTAACTAGATGTTTGTGCTCTCCACAGAACAAGGGTCCACACAACGCACCCACTACGTGCACTTTCGCCAGAGGCCTCCTTGAGGACTTCAAAGGTGAGAAACACCTTAGACCCAATCCTACAAAGGAATGATCAAAGGGTCCTCTCAACTCTAGATACTTACAGATAAGTTCTTGAGTCTCATTCAGCGTAGTGGTGAAGATCTCCTCCTTATTGACGAAGACTCTTCAGCTCCCTTGATCCATGACAAATGATATACCAATATAAGGCAACGGTTTGGGTCAAGGTTATGATGGAATCCTACTCTCTAAATGTTTTCCTATAAAGGAGATAGAGCAATTCCAATCATCTAAGCATTCATGGCATCCCAGCTTAATGATTTGTCATTAAGATGGTAGCTGAAGGATCCTTAAATGCGGAAGTTCATTCTCCAATCAACTCTATTAAATGTCGATGATGATGGTGGATTGGAGGATGAACTCCCATGAGAGAAAGGGCTTTGGGTATATGATCTAAAGGTAAAACACATAAAAGTACTCTCTTCTTTCTCTACTAGCATTATGGACAAGTCTCTCTTTATATAGGCAAAAGGTTCAAACAGATATAAAACGGTTACATTTATGACAGAGTTCGATATCATTGAGCGTATACTCTCAATAGTATCGACGGTCTTCTCGATGACATAAACTCACATATCATATGCTTTTGAAACCTCTTGCCAGCTGGTCGATGGGATCGATAAGGTTTCGATATCATCAGATTTTGAACTTCGATTCGATCGATACTTAGATCAATCTATCGACATTTGAAAAATGAGAGAGACTAGCCATGAAATATTTCAGGATTTTATGATATGATTGAGGGTCAACCAATGTCATCAAAATTTGTATATTAATGATATCGGAGGCTGTGTCGATGCATCGATAAATCCCATGGATTTTTTAGTAAGCTCGCTAGACAGATTGTGTCTGGTATCGATTGTATCGATGCAATCGACTCGGCCTCGATATTATCGACATATGAATATCAATTTTCTCAAGTGGCCCTCGATCAAAGATACAAAGCGACCTGAAATATTTGTTGAAAGACATGGGCACCCAAAATCGACATCATCGTTGGATTTTCGATATTATCGAGATTTGATTTAAGATCTTATCGGGAAGAGCATCGATATATCGAAGGATTTTAAGATTTTCTTTGAAAAATAGGGGCGTCGAAAATCTGTCTGTGATATTATCGAGTCACTTCTAATTGACTCGAGATTCAAATATCTATAACATCGATAGGTGTGTCGATATATCGATAATTCTATCCAAATATGTATGCGGTTTCTGGACACAATAAGTCCTCATTCGATATGATCGATTCAGCTTCCGAGGACATCGACAGCGTAGGTCAATTATATCAAGAAGTGTATCGATACAATTGATGGGGCAAGAAAACTTAGAGATTTTTTTATGTTTGAAATAGTTCTCTTACCCAAAAACCCTAATGTTCTAACTTGTTTTTAAGGGTTTTAATTACCTGGTGTTTTGGGATATGGGATGTGAGGCTTTAATTTACCTATGACGAGCTTCCACACATCCGGTTGAGGCAGACACTTAAATAGATCTTCCTATGAGGCTCTGCAGTCTGACTGACTCAACACACACGCTAATTGACAAACCAGGGCACTAGCAAGGGTACTTTCAATCTCCCCCTTTGTTAATTACGTGACAAAATACCCAAAACATCCTAGGACAATATCTAGACAGACTCATCCTAAATTGTGTGTACATGCAATTTATACAATTTTATAAATTCTAGAGAACCCATGTACACAACCAGTATTTGCTCCCCCTTACTGTAAAACTCCCCCATTCCTGGTGCAGCTTCTCCCCCTAACACCTGCAACACCATTCAAGAATATACAATTTCCATCCGGGGTGTTTTTACTTTTCTCCCCCTTTTTGTTAGTCATTGACAAAGATATAACAGTTGATATTGACTGAAGTTTTTAATAAAGCATATGGGAGAAACACAGATATAGATGTATAGAGATAAAAGCATTTTAAACCATACATCATCTTCAGAAGATATGAATGCATATTAAATAAAGCATTGACACAATCAGATAAGATAATCATGAAAAACACATGCATTCCATATCAGATACTCCGTTTAACCAGGTGATAGCATAAAATATAATTATGGCAGAAGGATAGAGAATTATATGTGGCCATATTCAATAAAACATTCATCATTCAAAAACACGTACTGCCTCAGACAACAGTAGACTATCAACCAACAGATAGAGATATCAGGCCCATAGATTTGACATGACAAGATACTTTGATCGGTTCTTTGCAGTATCGAGGCTATGCATAGAATTACCATGGCTTGAGATTTGACCGGTTCTTTCAACACAAGAGACTTTGTCATAGAGATTCAGATTACGGATGTCTTTATAATTGAACCAGCTACATGGGTGATGTCTTTATAATAGAACCAGCTACATGGGTGTGGAAGATCATGAGTAGGTGGCAGACCGAATTGACATGAAAGCTTAGATAGAAGACATGAAAATGTAATTATAGTGATGGATTCTTTTAAAGACACGCGGATTATCTGTTGAAAAATTAGAGTGGGTAGACATATTGGAATCCCTATATGAACATCATACAAAATGTTCAAAATGTATGGAGAGAGATTATTGCCAAAGACTTCACAGGGATAGACATTAGTGCTAAAAATACTGTGAAGAATCTTATATGTAGGATCAAGGTGCTTAACATGGAGTATATTCTTTGTATTTTTGGGAATTGTGGCACCATTGCATAATGCTCAACTAACTTCTCCCCATACACTAAGACCATTCATGTTTCGATCAGATACAGGTATTCCAGTGGATTCTATGTCAATCAGTCTACCTATCATCCTTGACGTGATGCACTCGACCCAATTTATGAATGTGATTGAGATGAGTGGAGGATCCTTTTCAACATTGTAAACAAGGCTTAGAAATTGATGTACCAGATTTTGTTGCAATGTTCCACCAAGATTCACAACATTGTCCCACCCGATCTGTTTCAAGAGGTCGATAATCTTAAATGATTCAATGCTCTTTCTATGGATTACTCGTTCTGCCTCGAGGTTGATGTTAAACAAGGAAGAAGAAGCTGTCGTATTCTGCTTACCTTTCTTGTTCAAAATTGAGGTGCTTCGAGGAAGAGCTGACAAATTTTTTCCTTTAAACATCTTTGAAGAGGATGAACAGGTTTTAGAAGATGTGAATCCAAGTCTGAGATCAGATGTACTTTCTTTTGTTCTTTAGATAAACATGGTTTTAAATGCCATTGATAGTCCCGAATTTTGAGTTTCGTTTAGGAGTTTGTAAGAAGATTGACCATCCCGACGCTTCGGCTACCCAGAAGAACGTCGATGATATTGACACTTTGTCAATATGACTGATATTCAAAATGACCAATCAACAGTTATATCAAATGTGAGTATATATTTTTTATTTCCAGCATTCAGATGACTTCTCAAGTATACTTTTAGAATTTCTATGAGTCAAGTATACAAGCAAAATTATGTACAATCACTGTACACACAAAAATATAAACATTTGAATGTTTATATACAAAAGATAGAGGTCTAGAACCTTAGATATATCATTTGGAGCTCAGAAAAATTGCATTATTTCAGCCATTATCTAGATCTAGGTGCGCAATCTAGACAAATTTTTCTATGACCAGTCCTTCTAGGCATCAGTCTATTCTTTGCCCTTGATAATGTAGCAGTGGTTGTTTGTGCGATGACTTACTGATTTTCCTGATTGATTTAGGATGTCGCATTCTTGTTTGTTGAATTTGACCACATGCCCATTATCACAGATCTGAGATATGCTTAGGAGATTATGTGCCAGGCCTTTTATGTAGAAAGCATTCTCATTCTTGAGTGAATCAATCCCCTTTATGATTCCCTATCCAATTACCTTAGCAGTGGTTCTATCTCCATAGGTGACTAACCCATTGTACAGATTTTGATAGTTTGACAGAAAGGATTTATCACTTGTGACATGCCTTGAGCAACTACTATCTAGGTACCACTTAGTGTCATTGCCTGATAACTGATTTGAGTGAGTAGCATGACAATTTTTCTTTTCTTTAATTACCCATTTTGAGGCAGAATTCTTCACTTTATCTTTTTCTTTAGGTGGTGATGGATAAGTGTTTCTCCTAGGTGGACTTTTAACATTCTGAGTTTCTCTGATTGATTTGAATTTACCAATGTGGTTTTGATCAGAGTTACGTAAAGTCCGTCTAGGTGTTAAGCATTCAAACTCATAATGACCCACATCACCACACACATGACATACTGGGGTCTTTCTGGTTTTGTTTCCAGAGCCAGCAGATTTTTCAGTTCTAGGAGCTGCACATCCAGTCTTTGATTTATGTTTTTCATATCCTGGCCCACTTTTATCCTTCCCAGGTTTTCCCATTCCCAATAGTTTTTCTAGCTTCTCTCCACTTTGGGAAAACTTACAGTTTATCTTGGCAATTCTTCTGGATTCTTCCAAAATAAATAGGAGTGTGTGATCTTCATTTTGAAGGAACTTATTTTCATTTTTTAACTGCTCAACCTATTTGTTTAGTTTTTCATATTCAGATTTAAGGAAGGAGTTAATTCTCTTAAGTCTATCATTGTCTGAGTGATGTTGCTGCAAGTCATTGATTAGATGTATATTAATTTCTAGAGTTTTATCCAAATCCTTTTGGAGTAATTCCATTTTGTTCTCAGATATACCAAGTCTTTTAACAACCTTGATGCTGTGGATATACAGTTGATTGTAAGCATCTTGTAGTTTATCCTTTTCGACTTCTTCTTCTCTTTCAGTTTCCTCATCATCAGACGGAAATGATTCAATGGCTTGATGTTCTTTCTCGTTCTCAGATTCACTGGGAATGATTGGAGTAGTGGATGACATAAGGATTTTCAAGGATTTCTGATCTCCATCACTCTTTGAGTCATGAGTTTGACTCTTCTGTATCATCCCACGTGGCGGCCATTGCCTTGCCCTTGGTTTTTCTATTTGGGCATTCAGTAGACATGTGTCCATATTCATGACAGGCATAGCATTGTGGTTCTTTGGTTCTTTTACCAAATTTTCTTGTAGAGGGTTTGTTGTTCACTTTTCTTCCTCTAGAAGGACGGCCACGATTCTTCTGAATTTTTGTGCCAGCAAGGCCACTTCCTCATCTTCATCTTCTTTTTCACTCTCACTGTCCTCATGTTTTGTTTTCTTAAAAGTTTTTAGGACAATGTTTTTGGATTTTTGGGATTGTACGAAGTGTAGTTCAAAAGTTTGTAGGGAACCTACCAGTTCTTCTACTTTCATCTCATCAATATTCCTACACTCCTCAATTCTTGTTACCTTGGGATTAAATCGTTCTGGTAGGGACCTTAAGATTTTTCTACATATTTTTGGTACCAAAACAATTCTCCCAATCCACCCATGGAGTTACAAATAATATTCAACTTGGTAAAAAAACTCCATAAATGTCTCATGCTCTTCCATCCTGAGATTTTCGAACTGTGAAGTCAGAAGTTGTAGTTAGACCTCTTCATAGTGCTTGTGCCTTCATGGGTTGTTTTCGGTAGATCTCATGCTTCCTTGGATGTCCCACACATTCTTATTTGATTGAAAATATCCTGGGACACGGCACAGTAAATGACGTTCATAGCCTTTGCTTTAGCAGTTTATTTTTCTTTGTCGAACGCCGTCCACTTCTCTTTGGGTTTGGGTTTTGTGATGGTTGTGCCACTTTCAAGTGCGATTTGTTCGGTTGGTGGCACATATCCTCTTTCAACTATATCCCAAACATCATGGTCCAAAGATCTCAGGAAGTAGTGCATCCTAGCCTTCAATATGCATAATTTGAACCATCAAATACTGGAGGTCTAGTGACTGATGAGCCCTCTCCTTTGGTCATATTCCAAACTTCAGTCAAGATTGAAAAGGCCTAGCTATATGTCCTAGAGGGGGGGAGGGGGGCAAATAGGACAATGCCAAATAAAATTTGTAACAGCGAAAATTAAACAAATACGATAGCCAATAATTAAAGTAAACCAATCTTAATGCAGGAACATAAAGAATGTAAAGTAACCTCAAAATTCATATCTTAAGAGGTTGATACAAACGTTATTCTAAGGACAATCTTACACCAAAAACCAGAGTTTATGGTAGGACAACCTTATTTCTAGAAAGGTCTTTGTATCAAAACTCAAATCGAAGAGGAAAAGAAAATTAAATCCAAACAGTACAGAAGAATAAACTGCAATCAATTATATACTATTCTATGGACAACCATGCACCATAGAAATGGTAGGGCAACCTTACTAGAACAAATAAGAATGCTGATACAGGAATCAAAAGAAATAATTTCTAAATTATTACAACATTCCCACAATGCTTGAAATAAATGATTACAGCATTCACATCCACATATACATCCCACAAATGAATAATAAAAGATATAAAATATAAACCATTCAACCACGAGACACAAGAGATTATAGTGGTTCGCCTGTGTGTTCACTAACTATTTAATAACAGCCACACAGAATGCTACTCCAATCCTAATATCCTCACACAGGGCATATTAGCGTTCACTATCAAGTTAGGTTTTCACAGGTTCACCCAAAACCTTATAATTGTGTCTTTTTATGTGGGCTTACACAATTAAAAAAAATCCCACTTCTGAGTTTTCCTGGCTCTCCTCAGATAACCAATACCATGAGATTTTTCTGAAAAATCCCAAATAAAACTAAAACAAAAAGGAATTTACAATTAAATATAAAATACCTGAATATCTCCTTTGTTGTAGCAGCCCACAAGAACCAAGTCAGAGTAGATGATTGAATGTCCAAGTTCAATGTCCAAACTCACTTTACAATGGTTTTAGTTCTAATTGATTTTAAATTAAACCAAATTGGGCGTAGCTCTATTTGCTTTTAATTCCAAGAAGAAGGAATACAACAATTCCTCTTTTCAAATTAAATTGGAATTCAGGAACAAAATCAAATAATGAAAGCTAACAAAAGAGAATAGAAATTATGCACAATGTAGCTTAAAATGAACACTAACTTATCTTGGAGTGGAGCTTTGAATATACTTGAATTATATATCAAATCTCTGAAATTCGTGTTCAAATTATAGACAAGCAAATCACGTCTTTGACTAGTCTTAAGACCCCTATGACTGGTCTTAGAACCAACAGATATTTAAAATTTCAAGCGAAATAAGATAAGATGGTTTCACGACCGGTTGTGGGTACCCTACGACTGGTCGTAGGTCACCTTCGACCGGTCGTAGGTTCCACACGACTGGTCGTAGACCTTTGAAATTCATTGCTGGACTTGGAGTCAAAGGTCTATGAATGGTCAAAGAACCAGTCGACATTGTTCCTACGACTAGTCGAAAAGTCACCAGGACTGGTCGAAGAGTAACCAAAAAGTTTCAAAAATCCTCAACAACTTAGGACTGGTCGTGGAATTTCTTGGACTGGTCAAACCAGTGCTAGGACTAGTCGAACAAGGTCCGGGACTAGTCTTAGAATATACCAAATTTACATATAAAACATATATGGATTATGTATCCAAAATGTCCTACTTTAAAGGTCAACCTAAAGTCAGTCTTACCTCAATAGTGAAGCAAGGACATTAAAACTTGAAGACAAGTGACCTTTGAGTGTAACAAAGCCTCACATCTTTGAACTTGAAGGCTTCTTGAACTTGAACACTTTTGAGATCTTGAAATCTTCTTGAACTTGAACACTTCTGAGATCTTGAAAGCTTCAAAGTAGTGTCTTTGTCACCACAAATTTGACAATAACAAGGGGCTATAATATAGCACTTACAAAGATCACTCTCTAGGCGGTGAAGCCCTTAAAGAGAGACCCGTTCTGATACCAATTGAAATAGTGATGAAGACTGCTTAAGTTTAAGTAGGAATATGCCAATATATCCTAGAGGGGGTGAATAAGACTTTTTAAAGTTTTACAATGTATTTAAAAATCCTATTACACTAATCCTAACAGATAGACAATTATCAGGATTACTCAAATGTAACTCTACTGGCTTCCAAGCCTGGTAGAGGATCCAATCACAAACTATTTAAGAAGTGAACAAAATGCAAACTAATTTATGATGGATATGACTATGTATGTGCGTGAGGTGTGATCTCAGATATTCAGATATTGAAATAGTAAAGTAAATCACATAAACAAAGGAATAACAATCGCAAACATAGTCATTTTTATAGTGGTTCGAATACTTGTCTACTCTACTCCCGGTAACCGCACTCAACCCTTGAGTGTACTGGATTTCACTAAGGAGGTTTCACATGGTTCACTTCTAACCTAAGGTTTAAAATCAGGTTCACCTTCAACCTTTACAACCTACACTGAGGCTGACTGTTTATGCTCTCATGAGTAAGAGTTAAGACATCGCATTCACATTTAGGCACACTAGCCAAGGATCTTCCCTAAGACCCTAACAGAGGTTTCACTCGGTTCACCTCAAAACTCAAGGTTTTACCTGGTTCACCTCAAACTGAAGGTTTTACTGGTTCACCTCTAACCGAATGTTTATGCTCTCCACAGAGCAAGGGTCCACACAACGCACCCACTACGTGCACTCCTGCCAGAGGCCTCCTTAGGACTTCAAGGGTGAGAAACAACTTAGACCCAATCCTATAAAGGAATGATCAAAGGGTCCTCTCGACTCTAGATACTTATAGATAAGTTGATGAGTCTCATTCAGCGCAATGGCGAAGATCTCCTCCTTATTGACGAAGACTCTTCAGCTCCCTTGATCCACAACAAATGAACTACCAATATAAGGCAACGGGTTGAGTCAAGGTTATGATGGAATCCTACTCTCTAAATATTTTCCTATAAAGGAGATAGAGCAATTCCAATCATCTAAGCATTCAAGGCATCCCAGCATAATGATTTTTCATTAAGATGGTAGCTGAAGGATCCTTAAATGTGAAAGTTCATTTCCCAATCCACTCTATTAAATGTCAATGATGAGGGTGGATTGGAGGATGAACTCCTGTGAGAGAAAGGGCTTTGGGTATATGATCTAAAGGTAAAACACACAAAAGTACTCTTTTCTTTCACTGCCAGCAATATGGACAAATCTCTCTTTATATATGCAAAAGGTTCCAACGGATATAAAATAGTCATATTTATGACAGAGTTCGATATCATCGACCAGTGTCAATATCATCGAGCGTATACTCTCGATAGTATCGACAGTTTGCTCAATGACACAAACTCACATGTCATACGCTTTTGAAACCTTTTTTCAGCTGGTCGATGGGATCGATAAGGTGTCGATATCATCAGATTTCGACCTTCGATTCTATTGATACTTGGATTGATCTATCGACATTTGAAAATTGAGATAGACTAGCCATGAAATATTTCAGATTTTTAGGATATGATCGAGGGTCAACCGATGTCATCGGAATTTGTATATTGATGATATCGAAGGCAGTGTCTATGCATCAATAAATCCCATGGATTTTCTAGTAAGCTCGCTGGACAGATTGTGTCCAATATCGATGAAATTGACTCGGCCTCGATATTATCGACATATGAATATCGATTTCCTCGAGTGACCCTCGATCAAAGATATAAAGCGACCTAAAATATTTGCTGAAAGTCATGCGCGCCCATGATCGATATCATCGATGGACTTCCGATATTATCGAGATTTGATTTAAGATCTTATCGGGAAGAACATTGATATATCGAAGAATTTTGAGTTTTTCTTTGAAAAATAGGGACACCAAAAATCTACCTGTCGATATTATCGAGTCACTTCTGATTGACTCGAGATTCAAATATCGATAACATCAATAGGTGTATCGATATATCGATAATTCTGTCCAAATATGTATGCGGTTGCTAGACACAATAAGTCCTCATTCGATATGATCGATTCAGCTTCCGAGGACATTAACAGCGCAAGTAGATTTTATCGAGAAGTGTATCGATACAAACGACATGGCAAGAAAACTTAGAGATTTTCTGATGTTTGAAATAGTTCTCTTACCCAAAAATCCTAATGTTCTAACTTATTTTTAAGGGTTTTAATTACCTGGTGTTTTGGGACATGAGATGTGAGGCTTTAGATTTACCTATGACAAGCTTCCACACATCCGGTTGAGGCAGACACTTGAATAGATCTTCATGTGTGGCTCTGCAATCCGACTGACTCAACACACACGCTAATCGACAAACCAGGGCACTAGCAAGGGCACTTGCAGATTGATCCTAGGAATCTTTCCTTCCACGGTCAAGGCTAGCTTTACAAGGGTGTCGGCCCAAGAATTCTCCATCCTAAGAATCTGATTAATGATGCAGCTCCAGAACTTCTCTATCAGTTTTCGAGCCTCGGCAAGATAAGCCACCATTCTAGTCTCCTTGGACTTGTACTCGGTGGAGATGTGATTCACAACTAGTTGACAATCACATCATACTTCGAGAGACTGAACTCCTAGACTAGCTTCCATTCTGAGTCCAGCCAGCAATGCCCCATACTCTGCTTCGTTGTTGGAGGCTTTGAAGCCAAGCCTGATAGCATACTAGATGGAGGTTGAATCTGGCATGATCAGGAAAACCCCTACCTCGCCAGCTTGAAATTCGACAACCCATCCACAAAAAGAATCCATTTATGCTCTCTGTATGACTCCGTATCCTGGGTACACAGGAGAGTTGGTGGGGCCGCAAAAACTGCCTCCACACTTGCATCTGTCACCTCTACATTCGGAGTAGTGAACTCTACTATGCAATCGTCCAAAGCTTGGCCCTTGATCACAGTTCTCAAATGATATTGGATGTCGAACTCCCCAAGTTCTATCACCCACTTGGTTAGTCAACCTAACACTTTAGGCTTTTGAAGACTTGCCTGAGGGGGGAGTCAGTCAGGACAACAATAGTATGTGCCTGGAAGTACGGACGCAGCCTCCGTGCCGAGAAGACTAAGCTGAGTGCCAGCTTCTCCATACTTGGGTACTTGGTCTCGCGAGTATCATTGCTTTTCTCACATAATAGATGGGGTACTGCCTACTCCCTACCTCTCTAATGAGTGTAGAATTGACGGCCGAAGCTGAGACCACCAGATACAGGAACAGGGGCTCACCCTCTTTCATCTTGGAGAGCAGGGGTGGTGAGCCCAGATATTGTTTTAGTTACTGGAACGCCTGTTCACACTCCAGGGTCCACTCATCCTTCTTATGACCCTTCAACTATTGGAAGAAGGGGAGGCACTTATCCGAGGCTCGGGATATGAATCGACTGAGCGTCACCACCCAACCGGTGAGGCATTGGATTTCCTTTGTGGTCCAAGGTAAACTCATGTCAAGCAATACCTTGATCTTTTCAGGATTTGCTTTGATGCCCCTCTAGTTGAATTGAAACCCAAGGAATTTTTCAGAGCCAACTCTAAAAGCACACTTAACGGGGTTTAACTTCATACGGTACTCCCGAAGAATAAAGAATGTTTCTTCAAGGTTCGCAATGTGGTCGGACGCCTTGATGCTCTTCATCAGCATGTCATTAGCTTAAACCACCATGGCCCGATCGATTTTCTTGGAAAACATCTGTTTCACAACCCTCTAATATGTTACCCCAACATTCTTCAAGCCAAAGGGCATGACCCGGTAACAGTAGAGACTTTTATCTATGACAAAGGTTATCTTCTACCTGTCTAGGGGATGCATTGAGATCTGATTGTATCCAGAGTAAGTGACCAAGAAGGATAACAGTTCATGTCCGACTGTGCTGTCCACCAACTGATCGATCCGAGGTAGGGGGAAGCTATCCTTAAGGCAAGCCTTGTTCAGGTCTGAGTAGTCTACACAGACTTATCACTTTCCATTGGCTTTCTTCATAAGGGCCATGTTTGCAATCTAGTCTGGATAATGCACTTCCTCAATGAATCTGACGTTGAGGAGTTTTGACACTTCATCTTCTATGGCCGAGTACCTTTTGAGGTCGAACGTTCTCCTCTTCTATTTCACCCGTCTATGATCTGGGTCCACATTCAGCCTGTGAACCATAACCTCGGGAGAGATGCCCGACATGTCCTCATGCGACCAGGAGAAGGCATCCTTGTGCTGGAGTTGAGGACGTTGACAGTAAGGGTTTGCTTTACTGACCCCTTTCTCACCGCCACAACATAACATCTCCGGGCTTCGCGCTGATCTCCTCGGAGGTATCTAACTCCTCCCTCAGTGATGAACTTCATCATGAGGTGAAAAGTGAACATGACCGCCCTCATTATGTTAAGGGAAGGTTGGCCTAATATAACATTGTGTACCAATGGCACGTTCACAAGGAGGAAGTTAACTAGAAGTGTGACTTGATGCTGCCCTTCCCTTACTGTCAAAGGTAGGGAGATGGCTCCTTCGGAGATCACCTTATCTTTGGCAAAGTCATGCATGGGGGTCTTCACAGGTCGGAGGCATGACCTGTCGATCCCCATTCTCTCAAATTCCTCAGAGTAGATGATGTTGACAGAGCTTCCAATATCAACCAGGATGCAGTAAACCTTGTGATTAGCTATAGTCATAGCCACTACCAGGGCATCGTCATGTCGATGTTGAATTCCACATGCATCATCTTCTATGAAGGTCAAACTGCAGGGGTTCACTCGAAGTTCTCTCCTCGGCCTTTCGGTCAGGTGGACATAATGATTGGGGTCCAAGCTCTGAGAGTAGGCTTTGCGAGCTCTATTCAAATTGCCTCCACCATATGAACCACCATAAATGGTGCGGATCTCAACAGGCTCTTCCATAGTCTTTCTTGGCTGCTCTTCTCTTCAAGCCGACTTCTCTTCCCTGGTGTATCGTTACAGATGAGGGTCTCGATCTCATCCTTGAGATCCATGCAGTCTCTCGTATTGTGATTGTAGTTACAATGGAAATGGCAGTACTTGCGCTTATCCCGTTGCCCTACGTCGGCCTTCATGCAAACTGGCCGCTATAGGCATTTCTAATCCCAAATGTCTAATAGGATATGTTCAGGAGATGTGTTGAGGGGGTATAGGAGCGGAACTTGCTCTCAAGCCTCCTTCTCAGTCGACGATCGTGAGAGGCTCGATCGTCTAGCTTCTCGCTGGTTGACTAAGGCTCTTCGTTCCTCAGTCTCTTCTCTTTGGACGACTGCTCGACAACTTAGACATTCTTACGGGAGTTGGAGAATTCCTTGGCATTAATGTATTTCTGAGCTCAGCTGATGAGCTTTGCTAATGTAGTCGATGGATTCTTCCCAATTGAGAAGATGAACTTTTCCTCCCTGAGTCCATTGAACATGGAAAAAAGTGTCATCTTGTCATCGTAGTCATCCACCAACGACGCCTCTTCATTGAAGTGGGCGATGAAGTCCTTCAATGATTCCTTGTTCCCCTGCTTAAGGGTGAACAGATGAGTAGTCGGCTTTCGACTATTCTTACCAGAGATGAACTGGGTAAGGAATAATCTATTGAGCTCCACAAAGGAGCCGATCGTCTTTAGCTTAAGCTATCAATACCAACTCCAAGTAGACCCGGAGAGGGTTATCGACAAAGCCCTACACATCATTGTGTCCATGGTCGACTGGATCTGCATCCATGAATGATAAGACTCCACATGTTCTTACGGGTCTCCAGACTCGGAGTATTGGATGACTAGAGGCATCTTGAACCTCTATGGCATCACCTTTTCCATGATTTCTGAGGTGAAGGGAGGCTCGGTCTCTTCCATCATCACCTACACTGCATTTGGGACAGATGCAGACTGCTGATTCTTCTACAATGTCTTGATCTGGTCACTGAGTTCCTTAAGTTGAGCTTCCCAAGAATTCTGATTCTTAACTACTGTCTCTTAAGAAGCCTCCACCACCTCTGGCGCTCTGCCCTATCTTCTCCTTTCTAGCCAATGGCAGAGGTTGGTGGGGGCCAGGGCTGAAGTTGCGTACACATAGGATCGCTCCGCATCCCGAACAGGTTCTGGGACTCGAGCAGACCGATTCTAGGACACTGCATTCTGCATAGGGTTGGGTGCTCGTGCAGACTATGCTTGGGACCCCCTGACCCGAGAACTGACTTGTTGCGGCCGTTCCTCGGGTGTCAGGGTGGCTTCCACCATGTTATCAGGTGGCTGTTGGTTTTGTTACACTTTCATTTGGTTAATTTCGTTCTTCAGCACCTGGACTTTGTTTTATAATGCTTTATACTTTCCTCCTCGGCTCCGAGTCCACTAAGATGGTCCTATAAGAGCCGATTCGGTATGTAGCAGCGAAGAAGATTGATGTTGTCTGCTAGGTTCATGCTCCACCGCTATCACTTTTTCCTTTCCTCTCACCATTTCTAATAAAAACTTCCTAGCTTTTTGTTTGACATTTCCTACGGACTCGCCAAAAAATGTTGAGGTCAAAATCTGAAACACCCTCCACTCAATGCTGCAAGCCTCAAATGGACCCTAGTCTTGTACAGAAAGGTGAGCAAAGGAGACCTTGGCTTACACAGGGGACCCTCTGATGCCTAAGTCAGGCTAGGGAATCTAGGTCTAAGTCATGTAATGTAGAGAGAGGGTGCAAGATATTGCATACCTGTTATAATGGGGTCCCCTAGTATTTATACTTGTGGATTAGGTGGATCCTGTCCATTTATCTCAGCATGATCTACTCAATCAAGCAGATATTGCAATCGTGGAGATACTCCACAATCTTTGGATCATAAAGTGCATCGTGTCTTAATGGAGCATATCCCCAAGCGTGATCTTCGGCCACGTCCACATTGAGACTAGTTTCCCAGCTCGAACCTTGTCCTATCTGAGTCTGAGGCTAAGTACTTGTGGTCAAAATTCATAGTCGACTCGTCGATGTCAAAATCTGTTGGGCATGCCTATTCAGGGCTTAGCCCTCAGCCTCTAGGTTAAGGATGAGGATGAGGATGAGGACGAGCCCCCAGCTCAGCCATCCTTCTTTGGATGAAGATGAGGATGATGATGAGGATGAGCCCCCAGCTCTACCAATCTTCTTCGGATGAAGATGAGGATGGGGACGAGGACGAGCCCCCGGCTCAGCCAACCTTCTTCACATGAAGATGAGGATGATGATGAGGATGAGCCCCTGGCTCGTCCAACCTTCTTCAACTAAGGATGAGAACGAGGATGAGCCCCCGGCTCAACCAACCTTCTTCGGATGAAGATGAGGATGATGACGAGGACGAGCCCCCAACTCGGCCAACCTTCTTCGAATGAAGTTGAGGATGAGGACGAGGACGAGGATGAAGGATCGTCTTGCCCGGCCTAGGGTCATCGTCTAGAAATCCGTTTGCACCCAAAAAGTTCTCATTCTGAGGCCCTACTAATTGGGTTGGATGGCCTGGGACCGACCCTATTTGACCCTATCCAGATTTCCCCACAATAGTAGCAAGGGCTAACTCAACAAAAGGAGAGTGGCAATGGCCTACTCAATAAGAAGGAGAGTGACAAGGGTCAATTTAATAAATAGAGGAGTAAGAATGGCCAGCTCAATAAAGAGAAGAGTAGTAAGGGCTAACTCAATAAATTGATAAAGGCAAGGGCAAGGCTTGTATCCATCGCCTCACATAAATTCATAAAATCACTTGTAAGAAATATTATACTATAGTTCCAAAGGGTAAATAATTGATGGTAAAACATATAAGTATAGGGATAATTCAAAGTAACATGAAAGCATGGAGAGGCAAGATAAATCTTATCAACTTAGATTAAAGTAAGCTTAAAGGATAAAACCCTCACCTTAGATGTTTCTTTGAGTGTAAATTGGTGTCGCGGGTTAATGTTTTGACCTAGCATTTTTACAATCTAAACGGTTAGATCTTTATATAATCCTCTTTATATGTTATTGACTAAATATTATAATTTGTCTTGGTTTAGGATGTGTCTCACCAATGTGAGTTTAAGAAGTTTAACCTTACCTTGACACAATTTTGGTTGGTTGAAATCATGTCATTGGATAGAGAAGAAAAAGGACATCTAAAAAAGAGCAGGTGATGGCCTACCTTGGCTTGGGCGTGATTCCTAGACTAGGCAAGTGCAGTGCTTATCTCTGATCATCTCCTCCCTTGTGTCTGGAGCTAGGAGTCTCCTTTCTTTCTTCTTTCTTCTTCCTTTCTTCCTTCTTCCTTTCTTTCTTTCTCTTTCTTTCTCTTCTTTCTTTTCTTTTCTTTTCTTTCTCTTTCCTTTCTCTTTCTCTTTGTTTTCTTTTCTTTCCCTTTCTTTCTTCTTCTCTTTCTTTCACTCTCTCTTTCTTTCTTTCTTTCTTTCTCTTTCTCTCCTTGTTATTGCTACTTGACTGGAATTTCCCCTGCTTTCTCACATTTCTCTCCCTCCCTCTCTCTCTCTCTCTCTCTCTCTCTCTCTCTCTCTCTCTCTCTCTCTCTCTCTCTTCCTTTGTATCCTTAAGACTTTAGGGTGGGATGTTTTTATAAGGCGTTAAACCCCCAGAGTTGCGTACATAAACTTTACGCACTCTGCAGTGGAGTTGGTTGGGCTTACGCAGCCCCTGTTTCTGCGTAAGGAAGTCGGCAGCGACTTGCGAAAGGACTAACCAATGATCCCCATGGAATCTTTTCCAACGGCCTCCTTGGAGAGGGTCGGAATCCCTTAGGGATGGGTTTGAATAGCTTTGATCATGCCATAAGATGTGTTGTTATTCCTAATGCGATTGGTTTTGTCAGTTTTAAACAGAAAAAAGGTTTCCTTCGTGCCTACTGTTGCGCATGACATTGCTTGCATGGGTCCTTACGGCCCTAACACTTTGGTTCTCGTCCCGTGACAAGCCTAATAGATGGTTTAGATCCCTATCCAGATGGCCGAAGTGTGGCCCAACTTGGTTTGATCACCGGTCATTTGTTTATAGCATAGCTTATTGCATCCCACATCCTCTACACGTGCTTACCTGGAAACCTGAGCAGAGACCTAGGGTCTGGTCGGTTTAACCTTACGGTCCTAATGAACGGTTTAGATCATCCATACGAATGATGATAATGATGGGTCACGACTCAGCCCAATGGACGATCATTTGTAGTCGGGCCCTAAATTTTTGGATTTGTCGAGTCGAGGTCTCTTTGACTGACTCCACACTATGGTGCGGTGCAGAAAGGTGTAACCTGTGCACATGCACTATTCCTATGTGGGCCCATGGGCTGTTTGGAGTAAATTTGCTCCACCTATTGGTCTTGGCTAGCTGATAATAGGGTCCGTGTCAGAAGTAAAGAGTGAGTACTAGTCTTAGGTGAGGCTCGTATCCTAGACCGTACCATTCCATAGGCTTTCGCGACCCTCACGGTCAAATTCTAGCAACCCATGACACGTAGATAGCATTTGTGCATAACCCTGAGTCATATCCCATATTCTAGTGTCGCCTCGACCTAAGACTTGTACCCTTGCAACCGCACCGTCGCAGGGGTTTCTATGTCATGTCCCACGTGCTAAGGCAATACCTAGGCCAGGAGATGTGGACCCGCATTCAGTTTGAGGAAAACGCCACGCGTTGCAATCTAAAGGGAATATATCTCATCAATAAAGTACACATCACACATCAAATGTCAAATACAACACCATCCCCAAGGTCAACTCTCTCTTACAACCCTTACCTATCAAGTACACACATCACTCACACCCATCTTTCTCTCTCTCTTATAACCTCTCTCTCATTCTCCCAAGTAACCCAATGTCCAAGCATTCCATGGGAGAAGAGGAAAAGCTAGTGTGGCCCACCTTCCTACCACCCAATCTCACCCTCCAAAGATCATCTCGACTATTGAATCGCATCTCTTGGAGCTCTAGAATGCGTTGGTGGAAAAAAAGGAAGAGGAGATCAAAGGTGGGTGTTCATAAGCATTTGGTTTTGATGATTTGAGGGCCCACTTATGGTGGGACCCATCTTGATGTATGCATTGTATAGGGAGGGTCCATAGTGGTGGGGTCCCTCCCCTTCTCATGTCTCTCCATCTCTCTCTCTCTTTCTATATTTTTTTATGATGGTCCACCTATGATGATCCATGCCGTCCAGCTACGTGGGACCCACTTGCGTGTGGATTTCATCCACACAGTCTGTCCATCTAGACGGGACCCACCTAGTGCGTGGATGGAACCACGTTGTCCCTCCAATCTTTGGATGCTGGGAGAAAGGAAAACACAAATGTCAGCTTGATGCTGACCTGGTTGGCCCCACATGTGTGGACCCAACCCCCCCCCCCCTAATGCATGTGATCCATCTAGGCCGTCCAACAGCTGGAGCTGCTATTGAAGTAGCAAGTTCTGTAGATCCACCACGAGGTATGTTTTTTATATCCACCCCATCCATCTGTTCAGGGTGTAGCCCACCCCACATGTGTGGGTGGGACCCACCTTGATGTATTTATTCTATATCCTAACCGTCCATCTCTCTCTGGACGGTGGGTGGCCACCATGATGTATGTGATCTACAACATCCATCTGGACGGTGTTGTGTGTGCAGGCCACCGTGATGTACGTGTTATTTACACCATCCATCTGGACGTTGCTATGAGGGATACCATGATGTATGTGTTTTTCCCACGCCATCAATATGTAACGCCCTGGAAAAATCCATACTTAGACTCGAGTACCAACTCGACCAGAAATCGCATAGGATTAATTCCTTTAGAAATTAAGTGTAAGTTAGCTAGTGCAACACTAGAGTAGCTGTGAAATAGTCCCTGATCACTTTAAATACGTTCTACAAGACCCAAATCGAGTAGAACCAATGATGCTATAATACTTTAAAACCTCGGATCAAACTCTAAGCCGGTTTATTCTCTGGACCTCTTTGAAACTTAGTATTGGATCTAGGCCGCGCGTCGAAAGTTCGATACCTACTATCTTAGACCGTTAGAACCGCCTAGCTGGACTTGACAAACATTTCGAAAATTAAGTCCAACGACATTCGCAGGCTATTTCATTGAGCCTGGACTGAAGAGAGTAAGAATAGGGACAGATTTGGAATTTGAAATTCAAATCTAGCACACGACTTAACGTGTCAGTATTAAGCGTTCTGACCGTCATAATTCAGCAAAATTATACCCTCGGATCAGGAAAAATTTCTATTTCATATCATGAGACTTGCAGACCTGATCTACGTGCGGTGACCGCTGAACTGAAAATGAACCGCCACGGGCGATCTACGAACACTGATGGTCTGAAAACGGGACGTGAGCAACATCCGACAAGCATGAACTTAAGTCCGATCGCGTTCGGCCAGGGGACCTCCAGAAATGTCCTTTTGGACCGAAACAGCCCCGATTTGGATATACCTTAAGTATACTTTGTTCCTAAGCCTATTTTGGGCACATTTGGGCTTATAAAAGGGGTTGAAACCCTCACTCCTCTCTCCCATCCGAAATTGAGAAAAACCCTAGATTGGGAGAGAGAAAAGGTGAGAGTTTGTGAGAGAGAGTGGGAGAAAATTCATTGCCGCTTGTGCTACCTGTTGCAAGTGCCTAAGCAACATACTTCAATCACTTTGTCGGTGATTTCTCCATCTTTCTAGGTAAGAAAATACCCTAGATAGTTGCTGATTTAGTGTTCCTCCATTTTCATAGAATGTTAGCTGATAGATCTTGTAAATCAGGTTGTCTATTCACCGTAGACGAAGCGTATACGCTCCGTTCGAATTCACACACCTATAAGAGAAAAGGTGCGGATTTTAGACACTTTGATTGACTATTTCCAATGCTTTCAATGTTGTTTAATAGTAGATTATCGACGACAACGCCGTTTGACATGTACAACATGCTGTCTGTAAGACCCGTATCTTGGTCCATACCTTTCCATAGACTTCCGCGGTCTTACCGGTCGAATTTCGGCAACCTTCGACCCTTAAGCGATATCGACGCGCGACCCTAATTCATATGCCAACAACCCGAGTCGATTCAACCTGATACCAATACCATAACAACCACGCCATCATTACGGTTTCGATACCGCAACTCGCGCCCCGAGGCGATACCCTGGTCAAGAGATATGGGCCAATGTTCGGTGTGAGAAAATGCCGTGCGTTGCGAAAATCAAGGGAATCTCTACGATGTGTCACATCAATCACATCAATCCCATCAATCAATCAACCCATCAATCTATCACATGTCAAGTACACATCACTTTATTCTATTTTTCCAAGCAACCACAAAAGTCTTCATCTCCCATACCTCTCTTACACAAAAAGCCACAAAAGTCTTCACCACCCATACCTCTCTTACACAAAAGCCTCAAAAGTCAAGCTTTTCCTACACAAACATCACTCACCACATCTATCCATCACTCTCTCTCTCTCCCTTACATCACTCTCTCTCGTTCTCTCTTTCTCATTTCAAACCTCTAAGCAACTTCCAAGCTCCATACGTATGGAGTTTTACAAAGCCTCCTAAGCTCCCAGTGGCCCACCTCTTCATCCCAAAATCTCTCATCTCAACCCTCCATTCTTCATCTCATCCATTGAAGTTGAAGCTAAGGTGCCAAGGAACCTCTAGGAGCAAGAAGATCGGACGATGGGTGCTAGATCATTTTAGTTTTTTTTTTTATTTTTATGATGTGCCAAGTGAGGCCCACCGATCAATGTGTGGATCTCACTTGGGACCCTAAAATGTGGCCGATGGCCCATTTGGATCATCATGATCGTTCCATGATGGGGCCATTCTCCATGGACTCCATCATGATGTTTATTTCATTTAGATAGGTCATCTAGACCGTCCATATCGGTGGGGAATGGATCTCCACCATTGATTTACATTTTTGACGGTCCCATGTTCAAAGGGATCCATTTATTGTATGAATCATTGCAAGGGAGGGCCCATAATGTCGGGGTCCCTCCATCACAAGGCGTGTCCCACTCTCCATGTCTCTCTCTCTTTTATTTCTTTTATTTTATTTTATTTTATTTTATTTTATGTTACTTTATGCAATAGGATCGTGTGGCCCACTTGAATGGATCCCACCTGGAGGTATTTATTTTTATTCAAGTGGGGCCCACCTTAGACGTTGCTCCCATACCACCCATCAGTGGTGGCCCACTTCATCAGGGCCCACCATTATCAAAAAAAAAATGATATAACCGTCCAGCGTCTGGGACGCTGGACGTTTCAAAGAAAGGAGAAGAAAAAGGGAAGAAAAGAAGAGGAACTTTTGGGTGGTTCCCTTGCATAGGCCCCACCCTGATGTTTATGTTCGATCCAAGCCGTCCATCCTCTTACCCACGGTATTTTAGCCGTTGGGTAGAAGTTTGGAGCTGATCCAATCACCTGGTGGGCCATAGCGCCAAATATTGTATTCCCACCATTCAAACACTAATTTCTTATTTTAGTTCACTTTCCAAGCATCAAAAAAATTCAAACTTCGGACTCTTTTTGTCCGTTGCGAGCTGTAGAATGCTATGGCTGGAGTGGATTTCCAAGAAGCGGGCCCCACACGTGATTCTTGGCAAAAATTGAAATTAAAGGAGAGAGAGAGGAGGAGTGAGGCAGCCTCGTGCTGCAGATGTCAGGCTTGCCGTGGGCCCCACCTTGATTGTTATATGCCATCCACATCATCTATGAGGTGGGTCCCATCCTCAGGTGGGCCCCCTCCAAATTTCAGGACGAACCAAAACTCAGGTGACCCACATCACATGAAACAGTGAGATTGAGCATCTACCATTGAAATCTTTCTGGGGCCCACAGACGTGTTGGATCAAGCTGAAATTTATGTTTTCCCTTCAACCAGGCCCGAGTGACCTTATCAATGGGTTGGATGCTAAATAAACATTACGGGGTGGGCCCCACATGAGACCCACAATTGATGCATGTGCCTCTAAGTCCACCGTCCAATGGACGGTGGCACCCACTGTTGTGAATATGTACTCCCACCGTCCAGCGGACGGTGGGGCCCTTGGAATGTATGTGTGATTTGCACTGTCCACTGGACAGTGGGACCCGCCAGGATGCATTCAACCGTCCATCCACTCGGTGAGATCATTTTAAAGCATGAGTTATTAGTTGGGTGGACCACTCACAGATGGGTTAGGCCCATTTGGTTTGTAATAGGCCTATGGGCTAGGCCCATTTAATTTATGAAATGCTTATGGGCTAGGCCCATTTGATTCATTTAAGGCCTAAGAACTTGGGCCCACTTGATATGTAAAGCTTATGGCTTAACTTGATATTTAAGGCCTATGGGTTTAGGCCCAATGGATATGATCTAAGGCCATGTGACTAGGCCATTTGATGTACTCAAGGCCCATGAAATTGGACCCATTTGTTGTATTGTAAGGCCCATGGGACTAAACCCATTTGATTATAAGAAGGGTCCATGGGATTAGGCCCATTGGATTTAATTGAGACCCATGAGTTAGGCCCATTTTATTTGATTAAGGCCTAGGAGTTTAGGCCCATTTGACTCATGTTAGGTCTATGGGTTGAGGCCCACTTGATCTACATGTGGGATCCCAATTGGTGTGGCCCATTGGTCACATACTAGACTCATGAGACTATGCTCATTTGATGCAATCCAAGGCCCACGGGTTTTGACCCATTGCAATGCACATAAGACCCATTGGTGTGGCCCATTTATGTGGCCCATCTGATGAATAAAAGGCCTATAGGATATGGTCCATTTGATATATATAGGAAAAGCCCAATGGGATGAACCTAAGGTCCATTGCAATGTGTAATCCCAATATCGATTATGTAGCGATGTTTAAAATGATCGTGCCTGGGAAGCAATGTTGGTTTGACGTCCACATTACGAGTGTACTGCTGGTTGGATGTCCACATTACGACTCTCCTTAGGGCCATTGTTAGGCCCGTACTTATTGTGTATAGGCCGTACAGGTCCATCTGCATTGTAAGATAGTTCATTTTATTATAACATGTTTAGTACAGTTTCATGACTCATGATCATACGCATCATATGTATGCTTGACGTGAGAATTGTCTGATCATAGTATTTGCCTTCGGGCAGGTTGTTTATGGGCTCCTGGTTAGGCGGTGTTGCCCTACATGAGCGCACGATATGCGCAGGATTTGTTGCATGATTGGATAGCGTGAATCATGCATTTCACATTTGTGTGACATGGTTATTGTACACCCTAGCGACATCAGGGCCGTAGCCTCCACAGACGCATCATGGTTGGCAGGATTGGATACCAGAAATCTTGTTCTACATAGGGTACTATAGATATCCCTGGGTGAAAGTCCCTAAACCCTTATGGTACCAAGAGGTTGCTCCAACGTCTAGACCGAGTGGGTAGATGAGCGTTGAGTGCCGAATACCAGACGGTTACTCTCTCCACTATGTCGTGGTCGGTTGGAAGGGGGTACAGCCTTACCCGCCCGAGTGTAGGGGACAATGCTAGGCTGAGTCTGACCAGCTCGAGCAATGGGTCCGCTATCGACGAGTCGCGCCCGATATTGGTAAACGGATAGTGAGGTCTTTTCCACTTACCTTATTGCGCGTGATGTGGCGGCAATCTGGCTTAGAGTGTACTAGACCCTGGTGATATTCCATATTTGAGCTGTATTGATGTGTGGACATAGATGAGGACCTGTATGCTTGAGTTGCATTATACATAGCATGGCCTTTGGATGGCCGATACCATTCATGTCTTGCATCGCATAGCCTAGGTACGGCTCATGATATTATGGTTCCATCTGCATATTTCGCATTACTCTATCATTGCATGTTCATATTACTACCTTGCGCACACACTTTCACCACCCTCTAAGCTTTCTGTAAGCTTATTCACGACCATTACGTGCAGGTGACGTTGGATCGCAGCAGCGCCGAGGCAGGAGCACGTTGCTGATCGTTTTGGAGTTTTCGTTCTTTACCATTGTATTTCCCTTTATGCTCATTGTACTTGTAAAGTTTTTGATCATAGTGGAAATGTAATGGAGTTCTTGGTTGTTGTTTGTGGGTTATGCCTTTGGTTATACTTATTACGAATCAAACTAACATTGAAAATCCTCCTCGTAGCATCCCAGGATCGGAACCTGACGAATGGAAGCTACGAGCCGAGAATAGGATTCTACGGAGGCTGTCGGCGCTGGATTCGGCGATCGGGAATTTTGTGAGCCCGGTTTCCGAGTTTGGGGCGTGACACTGTCCGTTTCCTGTTTTGTAAATAGACGAAGAACATGAGATTTAGGGCATTTTAGTCATTTGTAGGAAATACTGTTTTCATCCATAATTTTCTGATGTGATTGACATGGCTTATTGTCGCATTAGAATGTTAGGAATACGTGCATAGTTAGTTTGGCAAAGAGATTCGCCTAAATGCGCACTTTGAGTCGACATACTATATGTAGACTTAAGTGTGTAGTGTAAGTGTTTGTATAAATGCTTGTATTAGTATGTATTGAATTAAATGGTGTTATGAATTAGTTTGAGATTGATTTCTCAATTAATATGCTGATGTAAATGATTTCCTACATGTTAGTTATATGCAAGATTTCATTGTATGTATGAAATGCATGTGCTTGATGATTTACTTAAGTTGTATGTTATAACATGTGTTAACATGCTCACATTGTTGTATTTCATTTTCAATACTCTCATATGATTGTTGATGTGATTCCATAATTGTGTGGGACTACACCTAGTCCAGGCAGTTGGCAACCGAGTAAGTTCGTGGTTAGCTTATTTTTACCACGAACGATGCATCGATGAATGCGAGCCGTGTTCTGGAGTTGGCGGCAGTGGTTAGGCCACGCGAGGTGTTTCACGCACCTCATGTCGTTCGACTTGAGATGCGATCATTCTAGTCGAGCCCGTCAAGTAACCCGACTGGCCGTTGTATGTTCACCCTATATGAGTCATAATTGCTTGAACCTAGGGTACTGAACTTACCATTGTAAACCCTGTCAACCATGGTACCTTGATCCACTAAGACTCATGAGCCGGGCATGGTGGTATGGGACACCGTGGTGGAGCTGTCGGCCTACGCTGGGGCCACAAACCTCCCCGTAGTGACTAGTGAGCACCTATGTCTCGTGAGCAGATTATGGTGGTATGGGACACTATATTCTTGCTGTTGCAACGAGTGCGAGCAACAGCCCTGTCAGCCCTTGCAGCGACCTACAAAATATACATCGTATGAGATTACTAGGAGTGACGACCCTAGACAGGATCTGTGTTAGGATTGATATAAGGGAAGTACCTTAGTTTCTCAATCCTGCTGTTTGAATGGACTAATAACAACTCGGCAATCATATCACCATTACATTGCATGTGCCTGGAAGATGTGGAGCACTGAGCAGTACGCAAGCATGCCGTGGGCGTAAGATGGTGCCGTATGAGGGAGAACGTCGATGAGGGCATCCATCATGTCATGTCATATTGCATTAACAACAGTATTAGGATTGTTTGATTTACTGCTTTACTATTATCGCATGATTGATTTGAGAACATGCTAATCTTTGCTCTATGATTTCACTGAGTTGATCACTCACTCCCACGTTATGGGATGGTGTTTACAACACCCACCAGACCCTGTCTTAGATGCAGGGAGGCGGAGATCCAGGAGGTAGAGCCGGACTACGATGAGGACCAGGACGAGTTCTCATACATGCAGTACCACGACGGCTTTGCTTAGGTGGCCTGGGTTGACGGGACTTCTCAGTGGGACTCTTTTGAATATTTGATTTTGTTTATTTACATGTATATGAGACTTAGAGATGTATTCATACTTTAGTGACAGTCGAGATCTACTTTGTTTTTCCATACAGTGATATATATATATTCTTTAGTCTTCCGCTTTCTTTTATCACTGGATCTGGAGTATGAATTGCAGTTTGGTATACTTTTACTCATGTGAATGCTTTAACTCAGACAACATTGAATCATAATCATTTTTGTTGCATAAGTGACGGTCTGGAACTCGGGAGTTGAGTTTATACACAACCCCCGATTTTCAGGGTGTTACACCAGACTAGCCACGTGGTCATGAAGCCCACCATGCTATATGGGTTTTATCTGTACCATCCAGCAATGGGTCCCAATGCAGGACGTCAACAAGTTTTGTGGCCCACCATGTGGCGTGTGAGAACCACACCGTCCAGCCACGTGGACGATGGATCCCACCACTAGATATATGTTATATCGCACCATCAATTCATTTCTTGTGGGTCCCACACGTGTGCACCCACCTGGTATATATGTTTCATCCAGGCCATCCAACGTAGCCCACCTTGATTCTATATCCATGCCATCCATTTGTCCAAGGACGTGGGACCCATCTGCTATGGGCAGATTAATTGGTGTACCTCACTCCAGCTATGTAGTTGTTGTACCACATAAGCAAGTTCTGTGGGCCACCGTGATGTATTTGTTTCATTCACACTGTCCAGATAGTGCTAGACGATGCTGGACAATGTTTAGATAGTGGCAATTTACATGGATAATGTTTGGACAGTGCTGATCATCGTTAGTGAGCCTTATGCCCCATAGAATGATAGTGTACAGTGATACACATGTTACACCTGCATCCATTGAAATAATTTTAGGTGTAATCCAAGCTCCCACTTGATGTATATATTTGGCCCATTGGTGCGGCCCATTGATGCAGCCCACTTGATGTATATATTTGGCCCCCATTGATGCAGCCCACTTAATGTATATATTTGGCCCATTGGTGCAGCCCATTGATGTAGCCCACTTAATGTATATGAGGGCCATTGGTGCAGCCCATTGATGCACCTCACTTGATGTATATGAGGCCCATTAGTACAGCCCATTGATGTATATATAGGCTCATGTGATGATGCTCATGTGATAAGGCCCAATGTGATGTATATATAGGCCCATGTGATGCGTATTAAGGCCATGTGATGTGGCCATATGATGAGGCCCATTGTGATGTATTTTTGGCCCATTTGGTAAGGCCCATCATGATATATTTTTAGCCCATATGATAAGGCCTGATGTGTTGTATATGAGGCCCATTGTGATGTGTATTAAGCCCATGTCATGTAGCCCATTATGATGTGTATTAGGCCCATGTCACGTAGCCCATTATGATGAATTTTCAGCCTATATGATGTGGCTCATTTTGATGTATTCGAGGCCCATGCAATGCAGCCCATTGTGATGTATTTAGGGCCCAGATATTAGGCCCAATGTAATGTATATGAGGACCATATGGTAAGGTCCGATGTAATGTATATGGTCCTCAAGTGAGGCCCATTGTGATATATGTTAGGCTCTTGCGTGAGGCCATAGGTCCACTATATGTTTGGCTCTATGTGGGCCACTCCTTGGGAGCAATGTTGGTTAAATGTCCACATTGATGAGCAATGATGGTTAAATGCCCACATTGTGACCTTCCCTTAGGCCAATTATTGATGCAGATTATGAGTATGTGAGAGCATAACATCATGATACATGCCTATACGCATCATCTGTATGTCTAATATGAGATGTGGTTGACCATTTCATATGTCATTGGGCAGTTGTTATGAGCCTCCCTAATAGGCAGAGATTATCTCACATGAGTGCATGGTATGCATAGGATTGATACATGACTGGATTGTATGACTCATGCATCTAGCATTGTTCGTTGTGATTACTATACGCCCTAGCGACATTAGGGCCTGACCTCCACAGGCATGTTGTGGATGGTCAGATGGGACACCAAAAATATTTAGTTCTAACATATGGGTGTCATAAATGTCCCTGGGTGAAAATCCCTAAACCTTCGTGGTCAGGAGATGCCCCAACGTCTGGACCAAGTGGATATATATATATATATATATATATATATATGAACGCATGAGGGTCATATACCAGTAAGCTGTGTCTCTCACTGTGTCGTGGTCAGTTGGGAGGGGATGTGACCTTATCCGCCTGAGTGAGCGGGTAATATCTAGGTTAAGTTTGACCAGCCTGAGGAATGGGTCTGTTATCGAAGAGTCAGGCCCGATATTGGTAGGGAAATAGTGAGGTCTCTTCTACTTACCCAGTTGCACACTTAGATAGGGGCGAAAAGCTGGTGTAGAGTGTAATAGACCTTAGTGATGATCCCAGAGATGTATGGTACTGATATGTAGACTTATAGAGCAAGAGTTGCATACTCATTCATTCATTCATTCACTATCCACTCAGGCTAGTGGTGCGCAACTATTTGTTACATGTACCTTCGCAATGGCCTAGATTTTGGTTAGGGTGCATGAATAACCTGAGATCAAGAGTTTACCACATTGAGTTTGACTATCCAAATTTAGGTATGGGATTGGTTTGGATAGAAGTCCCTTGTGGTGGATGATCCCAAAGATGTACGGTACAGATATATGAACTTATTGAGTAGGAGTTGCATACTCATTCACTATCCACTCAGGCTGGTGGTGCGTAACTATTTATTACGTGTACCTTCGCAATGGCTTGGATTTTTGTTAGGGCGCACGACTAACCTGAGATTAGGAGTTTACCACATTGAGTCTGACTATCCAAATTTAGGTATGGGACTGGTTTGGATAGAAGTTCCTTATGGTGGACTCCATAACCTGTGATACTACTTACTATCATCCCGACTTCACACTCTAGCTTGGTCATTTCATTCGCATCGCATATTGCATTACATCCTCAGCACATAGCATTTGGTTTACAATGCTTCTATATTGCATAACCTAATTAAGGTTGACAGTATTCGTGGACTCGGTATCTGATATTTGGCTTAGTATGTCTCTGCATTGCATAGTTGATCTACATTGCATAATATATGATATTGGCTTATTATGTTTTTACATCGCATATCCTAGATAAAGCTGATGGTATTTGTGGACTTACCACCATGCTTTCGCATTACTCTGATATTGTACGATTTATGTATTGCCAGTATTTTTGCTTACTCTGATACCTATATGCTTGGCACGTGCATCGCACACACTTTCACCACCCTCTAAGCTTTCGATAAGCTTATACATGATAGATGCGTGCATATAAGGCCCATATCCTAGACCATACTATTTCATAGGCTTCCGCGGTCCTCCCCATCAAATTTTGGCAACCCTCGACCTGTATCTGACATTTCCACGCGATCTTAAGCTGAGTCCTGCATATTAGAGTCGACTCGACTTGAAACTTGTACCTATGCGACTGTGTCGTCACCGCAGTTTCGATGCCGCATCTCCGCGATGAGGTGATACCTGGGCTAGGAAATGTGGGCTCGCATTTAGTTCGAGAAAAATACTGTGCATCGCCAATCCCAAGAGAATCCATCACATCAAATGTCAAGTACACTCCCATCACTCACCATCACTCACACCCATCCCCAAGTACAACCACCATCCCCAAAAGTCAACCTTTTCTTATAATAAAGTACCTACTTACATCACTCACCATCACTTCTCTCCCATCATCTCTCTCTCTCTCATATTTCTCTCTCATTTTCTCCCAAGCACTATGAGAGCTTGCACGTCCATGGCCTCCATGAGAGAAACTAGGTGTGGCCCACTCCCTACCACCCAATCCCACCCTCCAAAATCGATCTCAACCATTGAATCGCACCCCTTGGAGCTCTTGAACGTATAGGTCGAAGAAGGAAGAAGAAGATCATAAGGTGGGTGATTTTATTTATTTGATTTGTGATTTGAGTGCCCACATATGGTGGGACCCATCTTGATGTTTGCATTGTTTAGGGAGGGCCCATAGTGACGAGGTCCCTCTCCTTCTCACCGATCTTTCTCTCTTTCTCTCTACCTTTCTTTGATGATAATGATGATGTGGAGTAAGACCCACCGTGCTGTACGTGTGAAATCCACACCGTACGGGCTATGTGGGCCCTACCTTATTGGTGTTGGGAACACACAAACATCAAATTGATCCAAATCAGGTGGGCCACATTCATGTGGGACTGTAACACCCCAAATTTTTACCAACTTGGAGTTAGACATCCTTAAACAATGGGTCAACCATAATACCTTGGTAACCTTTTAGAACTCGATTTCAAAGCCAAAGAGACCATTTAGAACCAAATTCTTTAAAAATTTAACGTGTATTAACTAGTGCTACACTAGTTTTCCTGTAAAACTAGCACCAATAACTTTCAATACGATCTGTAAGACCCAGAACCTATAAAATCATTAACGCTATATTACCCTGAAATCTAGGATCCAACTCTAAACCCAGTTGCTCTCAGAAATGCTTTGTAATTTTGTATTGGCTTTAGACGGCGCATCGAAAGTCTGATATCTATGAACTTAGACCATTACGACTGCCTAGTTGGACTTGACAATCACCTAGAAAATCAAGCCCAACCGATGTCCTGAGACCATTTTATTAAACCCGGAGTGAAGAGAGTAGGAAAAGGAAGATTTTTAGAAAATTAATTATATTTTTAAAGGAATCTAGAACGTTTCACTTACGCGTTATTTTTAAGCGTTCTGACCATTAGAATTCGACCCAAATTCACCCTCGAATCAGGATAGGTGGCCCTTACATGTCATAGTACTTGTAGCTCTGACCGAGTTCCCGTAACCGTTGAACTGAAACTGGTCCGCCACGGTCGATCTGAAAATTCGACCGGAATGAAAACTTAGCTTGACCTAGATCTGATATTAGAGAGCTTAAGTCCGACCGCATTTAGTAACAGGACCTCCAAAAGTGCTTCGTTGGATCGAAACAGACCCGATTTGGTTACCTTGGCCTTAAGTCTATTTTTGTCAATTTTAGGCTTATAAATAGGGCTTAAAACCCTCATTCCAAATCCCATACGAATTTCTAAACCCTAGATTTCCAAGAGGGAGAAAAGAGAGAGGAAGTGAGGGAGAAGTTAGTGTTGTTTCCTGGGATTCTTCCCGGCTTTACTACGTGCTTAATCCACCTATCCGTATCGCTATTCCGGCGTTTCTGACTCCAATCCTAGGTAAGAAATCCTAACCCTAACCTATTTTAGGGCTTAGTATAGTTTAAGTGATGATGTAGCAAATCTATTTCATGTTCTAGGTTGTCAATCCGCCGTTGACGACGACTTATCGTCTGAATCATATCCATTTCGTATTTTCTAGTTTAAGGTACGGACTATATACGCTTAGGTTATGGTTTTCAACACTTTCAATGTTAGATAATGATTTATTCATGTTGTGATTGCCGTTACACATGCCAAATGTGCTATCCGTTTTGTCTTCCGTATACGTATACTTTATATTGTAAATACTGTATTTCATGTATATGTTAGAATACATGTATGCGTATGGAATCTGTTGATTTTCTTGCCATGATTAATTATCATTGTTATATGCCTGATATGTATGCGGCAACTCCTTGGCTAAAGGACTTGCCCTAATATGCAATAGAGACGACATACATGATGTATGTTGAATAGTGTAATCTAAGTGTTTGAATAAATGCCTAAGTGAATTAGTAGTTAGTAAAGTGTGATTGTTAAGGTGGTTGAGATATGGATCTCCATCACAATACTAGAGTGTATGATTTCCTCCATGAATCATGTGACTTAGATTTTCTATGTTAAATGAGTGTATGATTTCCTTCATGGATTGTGTATTTAGTTGAATCATGTTAAATGTGTGTATGATTCCTGCATGTACTGTTTACATTCAAGTTACACTTCGTGATTGTTCATATGAATGTAAAATATGAACCATATGCTAGTTATTAGATTTATATGTGAATGGGGCTGTACTACAGTCCAGGTAATCAGAAACCATTCTGTAAATAGTTGTTGAGGCTTTTTTCACCACATAAGATGAGTTTAACGAATCTGAATTGTACGTGGGATTTTCAGCAGTAGTTAGGCCACACAGAGTGCTTATGCATTCCATGTCGTTCAACTCAACGTGCACTTGGCCTAGTTAAGCTTATCAACTAACCCGATTGACCGATGTATGTTCACCGTGTTTGGACGCTACTGCTTGAACCTAAGGTACCAAACTTACCAATAAAAAGCCCCTCTAACCTTGGTACCTCGATCCGCTAAGACTCATGAGCCGATTATGGTGGTATGGGATACTATATTCGTGCTGTCGGCCTACATTGATTGGTGACGAGCCCTTTGTAGTGACCAGTGAGCACCTATACTCGTGAGCAGATTATGGTGGTATGGGACACTATATTCTTGCTGTCGCCCTACATTGATTGGTGATGAGCCCTCTGTAGTAACCTCAAGTATATCCTGATAGTGCATAAGGGCAACTAGTCTTGTTGTAGTACGTGGGATATAACTAGGCCTGTATTGATAAGGTGATGGGGGAGAGGAGCAACGATTGCACGCAACAGCCCTTTCAGTGACCTAGAACCGTAACATCATATGAGATTATCTCGAACTAACGACCTGAGAATGGATCACCATTTGGGTAATGATATAAGGGAGGTACCTTAGCTTCCCAATCCTGTTGTATGAAAAGGACTAATAAGAACTTGGTAAGCATATTCATAACACCATATTGCATGTGCTAACGGCGTTGGTGATAGAGCACTGAGGAAGTGAGTTATGCCGCAATCGTTAGATGATGTCGTAGAGGGGATTGTGGTGAGGGCATGCATCATTTTTCATATCATCCTTGCATTAACAAGAGTATTTAAGAAATGTTTGATCGTACTGCATTATCATTACTGCTTGATTAGATTGATAACATGTTAACCTTTATTATATATAGTTTCCACTGAGTTGATCACTCACTCTCACGTTACGGGATGGTGTTGGCCACACCAACCAGTCCCTATTTTAGTTTCAGATGGTGATTATGCTTGCGAGGCAGAGTCGGTCTGAACTTGATGTTGTTGAGGAAGATTTCTCCTATATGCAGGTTAAGGTTACTGATTAGATGTCAATACACTTGGTATCTTTCCTTTTATTTAAACACCCATGTATATTCTTTTCTTTTCATTTTTTGGAGTATACATGTATTTAGTTAACCTGGTAACATGTTCACACTCTGGAGACTTATAATCAATTATACATTTTATATATTTATTACAATCTTCCGCTTGAGAAACTTAACTGTCTCTAGAGTATGATATATTATTTTGGTCTAATCCCACTCATGTTTTCTGCACTAATATGAACAACATTCATCCATCATTGAAAATGTTTCATAAGTGATGTTCTGAAACTCGGGAGTGGATTTTATGCTCGACCCTCGATTTTCGGGATGTTACAGGGACCCACCTTGAAGTATGTATTTTACCAACGTCGTCCATCAATAGTGGGACCCATGTGAGTCACGTGTGGTGTCCACATAGTCCATCTGGGACAGAGGGACCCACCGTGTGTTGTGGGTTTCATCCAGATGGTCTGGATGTAACCAGCAGTGAAGTGTGATCAGACAGTGAGGTGTACTCACACCAAAAAGCATTTTAATTTTAAGGCTTTTGGGTGGGCCACTCATTTAGGCCCCACCTTGATGCATTAATCTGATCCACACCGTCCATTCCATTCCCCATTTCATTTTAGGCGTTGAGCCAAAAAAATGAGGTTAATCCGATTATATGGCAGGCCATTGCATAGAAAACAGTGGTTTTCATCGTTAAAATTCACTCCAATGTCTCTATACACTGAAACATACTTAATATTGGTCTTGATGGGTCTATCCTAAGCCATGAAATCCAATGGCTGGGTCGAATTCTCCTGATGCGGGCCCCACCTGTGAAAAACCTCAAGAAAATATCCTTTTTCAAAAAAAAACATAGCACTTATATGCAGCAGGATGCCGCTGCCACCTGAGGATGCAAGCAGCGTCCTGCGCTGCTGTGGACAGATGAGCAGGGACCTGTGGTCCTAGCCGTGGGCCTCACCATGATGTGTACTGCACATTAACACCGTGCATTTGATAGGTCCCCTTTGGGAACTGGGATCCCCCAAAAATCAACCATTTACGGGACTCAGGTGGTCAAGCAACAGGGGCTGAACGTCTACTATTGAAACTCTTTTTGGGTCCCAGGAGTTTTGGATCATTATGAAATTTGTTTTCCTCTTCATCCAGGGTCTGTGTGACCTTATCAACGGTTTGGATGGTAAGTAAATGTTATGGCGGGCCCTGCATGGGACCCACGGATGCAAGTGTTTTTCCCACACCGTCCACCCATGTGGAACCTACCATGATGTATATGTTTATGTCAATGTCGTCCATCCAATGTCCAGTGTCTGGACGCTGGACTAGATGTAGTATTATAATAATAATAATAATCTATTATAATATTATTATATATTATGAATATAAGGTGGTGCCTACGTGGGACCCCACCCTGTTTAGAAACGGTTGGTTGGTGTGCACGGACAACAACAATATGGCTGTTGTTATGATGTCAGCAAGTTCTGTGACCTGTATTGAAGTCAACAGGGTCTGTGGGACCCACGTGTGGTATGCGTGATACCCAACCATTCATCCATTTGCATCCACACCGTCTGTCTGTTTAGAGACAGTGGGACCCACTACTGCCACTGACGTCAGCAAGTTCTATGGACCCCAGCATGAGGCATGTGTATATATCCCAACTGTTCGTCCAATGGTGGGACGCACTTGATGTATAGGTCTGGTCCAGACCGTCCAACATTTTGAACGGGTGGGATCCACCTTAATGAATGTGTTTTATAGCCACCCCATACACCTGTTGTGGACATGGGACCTGCCCCACACGTGTGACACGTGTGGGCAGGTGGGACCCACCTTGATGCATTTATTTTATATCCACAGCATCCATATAACATTATGTGAACTCCACTGCAGTGTGTGTGTCTTATACACACCATCCATGTGGGACCCCCTCTAATGTATGCGTCTTGTATCCATGTTGTCCATCTGCATAGGGTGCGTGAAGCCCACCTGGATGTAGTGTTGTATCCACTCAGTGCATCAATGGTGCTATATGGAACCAACCATGATATATGTGTTTTATTCCAAGCCATACATCCATGCAGTGGACCCCACCATGGTATTAATATTTTACCTACACCATCTATCAGGTGGACCACACTGTAAATCAGTGAAGGATTGAACGTCCACCATTGAAACCCATTTGGGTCATAAGAGTTCTAGATCATTATGAAATTTGTTTTCCTCTTAATCCAGGTCCTTGTGACCTTATGAAATAGATTGGGTGAAAAATAAATGTTATGGTGGGCCTTGTAAATTTTAAGCTGTGTCAATCATTATCTCCACTGTTATCTGTAGTATGGCTCAGATGATCTTTGGATATGATTCATTTTTAGCTAATACTCTATAATGATCTCTAAAAATAGACGAACGGTGTAAATGGTGCAGTCCAAGTAGTGTGGTCCATCGGTGTAGCCCACTTAATGTGTATATGACCCACTTGTGCGGCCCATTGGTGTAGCCCACTTGATGTGTATATGGCCCACTTGCATAGCCCATTGATGTAGCCCACTTGATGCATATTGGCCCATTGGTGTGGCCCATATGATGGGGCCCACCTGCTTGAACCTAAGGTCTATGGGCAAGGCCCATTGTGATATGTATTAGGCTCATGATGTGTGGCCCTTTTGATGTATACCCGGCCCATGGGTCGAAGCCCAATGAGATGTATACTCAACCCATATGTCGCGGCCCATTGTGACATATTTCTGACTCATTTGGCCCATCGTGATTTATTTCCTGGCCCATTTAATGAGGCCCATTATGATTTACATTAGGCCCATGGGTTGTGGCCCGTATAATGTATCTGAGGCCCATGTGTAGGGCCCACATGTTATGTATTTGTGGCCCATGAGCAGGGCCCACCTAAGGTGTGTAAGGCCCATTAACGTAGCCCACTTGTTGTATTTGAGGCCCATGGGTTGCGGCCCATTATGATGTACTAGGGCCCATGGATCGTGGCCCATTGAGATGTATACTTGGCCCATACGTCTTGGCCCATTGTGATGTATTTTCGACCCATTCAGTGAGGCATATTGTGATATATTCTTACTCATATGATGAGGCCTATTGAGATGTATTTTCAGCCCATATGATGTGGCCCATAGCGATGTGCATTAGGCCTATGAGATGTGACCCACTTGATTTATGAAACCATTGTGTGAGGCCATGGGCCCAATATATGTTTGGCCCTATGTGGGCCACTCGTTAGGAGCAATGTTGGTTAGATGTCCACATTGATGGGCAATGACGGTTAGATGTCCTCATTGTGATCTTCCCTTAAGCCTTGTTAGGCCATTCTCTTCGATGTCGATTGTCGATTCTGATCATTAAGGCCGATTATTAATCGATTCTAATTATTGTGGCCGATTACCGATTATCGATCAATTCTGCTTGTCGTGGCCGATCACCGATTAGAGATTGAGGTTGATTATCATGACCGATTGCCGATTTCGATTGTCGAGGTCAGATATCGAGGCCAATTTTTGAGGCCCAATATGATGTATATGCGACCCATATTTGAGGCCCATTGTAATGTACATTCAGCCCATGTTTAAGGCCCAATATGATGTATATGAGGCGTATGTAATGAGGCCCATTGTGATGCATTGAGGGTCAGGTGATGGAGTCTATTGTAATGTATGTTAGGCCCATGTGAGAGGCCCATTGTGTTGTATATTAGGCCCTTCCGTGAGGCCGTGGGCACATTATATGTTTGATTTTATGTGGTATAGGTCATTCCTTGGGGGCAATGTTGGTTAAATGTCCACATTATCAAGGCCGATTGTTGATGTCGATTATTGACACCGATTATGAGTATGTGATAACATAGCATCATGATACATGCCCATACGCATCATCTGCATGTTTGTTATGAGACATGATTAACGATTGCAAATGCCATAGTGCTGGTTGTTATGAGACTCCCTGATACGAGGAGATTGTCTCACATGAGCACATGGTATGCGCGGGATTGATGCATGACTGAATTGTATGACTCATGCATCTTGCATTGTGAGTTATAATTATTTTATGCCCTAGCGACATTAGGGCCGTAGACTCCACAGGCATATCGTGGATGGCCAGATGGGACACTGGAAATCTGTTACTAGCATTGGGCTATCATAGATGGCCCTGGGTGAAAATTCCTAAACCCTCTTGGTACCATAGGACGCCCCAATATCGAGACCGAGTGGATACAAGAGCGACTAAGTGCCGAATACCAGGAGGTCGCGTCTCCCACTGTGTTGTGATCTGTTGGGAGAGGGTGTGGCCTTACCCGCTCGAGGTTAGGAGGCATAACTAAGCTGAGTTTGACCAACTCGTAAATGGGTCCGCTATCAACGTGCCGGATAGATATTGGTGGACTATTGGCCAGGCGGATAGTGAGGTTTCTTACTCTCCTTGGACTATGTTGCTAGGAGAGGGACAGTGCCATTTGGAGTGTACTAAACCCCGGTGATGATCCCAGAGATGAACTGTACTGATATGTGGACTTATTGAGCAGGAGTTGCATACTCATTCATTCACTCATTCACTATCCACTCGGGATGGAGGTGCGCAACTATTTGTTATGTGTACCTTCGCAATGGCCAGGATTTCAGTTGGAGCGCGTGACTAACCTAAGATCAGGAGTTTACCACATTGTGTCTGACTATCTAAATTTAGGTATGGGACTGGTTTGGATAGAAGTTACTTGTGATGGACGCTATAGCCTGCGATACTACGTACTATCATCCCGACTTCACACTCCAGCACGGTCATTCCATTTGCACTGCATATTGTATTACATCCGTAGTATATGGCACTTTGGGTTACTATGTTTCTACATTTATATGGTCTAGATACGGATGATGCTATTCGTGGACTCATCAGGAATTACGTATTGCATCGCATCCTCGGCATCTGATATCTGGTTTTTATTATGACTCCTCATTTGCATAGCAGTTCTATATTGCGTATTCTGATATTGATTGACTTATGGAATTGTCTGTATTTCTGCTTACTTTGTTATCATATAATTTATGATCTTGTTAGTATTTTTGTTTACTCTGATAACTCATGATCTTGTTAGTATTTCTGCTTATTCCGATATTGTACAATTTATGGATTACCAGTATTTTCGGTATTGTACGATGATGGCATTGTATTGAATTCTTGGCACTTACCTTGTACACACACTTACACCACCCTTTAACCTTTCTATAAGCTTATACGTGATAGATGCGTGCAGGTGATGTTAGGTTGCAGCAGTGTCGAGTTTGGAGCGTGTAAGGGTTTTGTGGAGCATGATTTTCATTTTATGTATTTTCCTTTCAACATTGTACTCAAATGATTATATTAGTAGATATATGATAATAATGTTGCCTTTGTGAATTGAGTAATCTTGTAGCTATGCTTATTACGAGTTAAATGTATAAAAAAATCCTCCTTATAGGATCCCAGGATCAGAATCTGGCGTATGGATACTAGGAGCAGAGAATGGGATACTACGGAGGTTGTTGGCACCGAATTCAATAATTGGGATTCTTGTAAATTCGATTTTTGGGTTTGGAGCATGACAATGTAGGTGGCGTGAGGTTGCAGTAGCATTGAGCTTGGAGCATGCAGCGATCTTCTGGAGCTTTAATTTTAACATATGTATTTCCATTTCTGCATTGTATTTAAATGTCTATATTGGTGGATATGTGATGATGATGTTGCCCTTGTGATTTGGGTAAACTTGTGGTTATGCTTCTTATGAGACAAATGTACATTGAAAAATCCTCCTTGTAGGATTCCAGGATCAGAAGCTGATGTATGGGTGATAGGTGCCAAAAATGGGGTACTACAGAGGCTATTAGCACCGGATTCGGCAATCAAAAATTTTGTGAGCCCGAATTCTGGGTTTGGGGCGTGACAGGTCGGTTTGGCCTTCTGGTCATAATGAACTATTCAGATCATCCATACGGATGATGACGATGATGGGCCACGACTCAGCCTAGCAGACGATCCTTCGCAGTCGAGCCCTGAATTTTCAGATTCGTCAAGTCGAGGTCTCTTTAACCGACTCCACACTATGGTGCGGTGCAGACAGGTGTAACATGTGCACACGCACTGATCCTATGTGGGGCCCATAGGCAGTTTGGAGTAAATCTGCTCCATCTATTGGTCTTGGCTGTGTCATGCCCCAAACTCAGAAACCGGGCTCATAAAATTCTCGATTGCCAAATCCGGCGTTGACAGCCTCCGTAGAACCCCATTCTCGGCTCCTAGCGGCCATTCGCCAGGTTCCGATCTTGGGATGCTACGAGGAGGATTTTTAATGTCAGTTTGATTCGTAATAAGCATAACCAAAGGCATAACCCACAAACAACAACCAAGAACTCCATTACATTTCTACTATGATAAAAAACTTTACAAGTACAATGAGCATAAAGGGAAATATAATGATGAAGAACAAAAACTCCCAAAACGATCTGCAAAGCACTCCTACCTCAACGTTGTTGCGCCCCAACGTCACCTGCACATAACGGTAGTGCATAAGCTTATAGAAAGCTTAGAGGGTGGTGAAAGTGTGTGCGCAAGGTAGTTATATGAACATGCAATGTCAGAGTAATGCGGAATATGCAAATGGGTCCATAAACATCATGAGTCGTACCAAGGCTATGCGATGCAAGATGCAAGTCAAGCATACAATCCTCATCTAAGTCCACATATCAATACAACTCAAATCTGGGATATCACAGGGGTCTAGTACACTCTAAACCAGATTGCCGCCACATCGCGCGCAATAAGGTAAGTGAAGAGACCTCACTATCCGTCTGCCAATATCGGGCACGACTCGTCGATAGCGGACCCATTCCTCGAGCTGGTCAAACTCAGCCTAGCATTGCCCCCTACACTCGGGCAGGTAAGGCCGCACCCCCTTCCAACCGACCACGACACAATGGAGAGCGCAACCGTCTGATAATCAGTACTCAACGCTCATCTACCCACTCGGTCTAGACATTGGAGCAACCTCTTGGTACCATAAGGGTTTAGGGACTTTCACCCAGGGATATCTATAGCACCCCATGTAGAACAAGATTTATGGTATCCAATCCTGCCAACCACGATACGTCTGTGGAGGCTACGGCCCTGATGTCGCTAGGGTGTACAATAATCATGTCATACAATGCGAAATGCATGAATCATACTATCAAATCATGCGACAACTCCTGCGCGTATCGTGCGCTCATGTAGGGCAAAACCGCCTAATCGGGGTCCCATAAACAGTCTACCCGAAGGCATATGATATGATCAGTCACTCCTCATATCAAGCATACATATGATGCGTATGATCATGAGTCATGAAACTATGCTAAACATGTTATAATGAAATGAACTATCCTTACAATGCAGCTGGGCCTGGACTGCCTATACATAATAAGTACGGGCCTAATAATGGGCCCTAAGGAGAGTCGTGTAATACTCCAGATTTTGGCCAATCTGGGATTTGACATCCTTAGGCAGTGGGTCAACTAAAACACCTGAAAAATCGCTCAGAACCCAATTCCATAGCCAAAGAAACCACTTAGGATTAATTTCTATGGAAGTTAAGCGTAAGTTAGCTAGCGCAACGCTAGAGTGGCTGGGAAATAGTCCCTGATCACTTTAAATACGTTCTACAAGACCCAAATTGAGTAGAACGAATGACTCTATAATACTCTATAACTTCGGATCAAACTCTAAGCAGGTTTGTTCTCTGGACCACTTTGAAATTTTATATTGGATCTATACCGTGCGTTGAAAGTCCGTTACCTCCTATCTTAAACCATTAGGACCGCCCAGCTGGACTTGACAATCATTTCAAAAATCAAGTCCAACCGATAAACACAGGCTATTTCATTGAGCCCGGACTAAAGAGAGTGCGAATAGGGACAGATTTAGAATTTGAAATTCAAATCTGGCATACGACTTGATGTGTCAGTATTAAGCGTTCTGACCGTCAGAATTCAGTCAGATTACACCCTCGGATCAGAAAAAATTTCTATTTCATATCATGAGACTTGCAGCCCTGATCTACGTGCGGTGACCGCTGAACTGAAACTGGATTGCCACGTGCGATCTGCAAACCCTGCCGGACTGAAAACTTGATGAGTGCTAGATCCTGTACGCTTGAGCTTAAGTCTGATTACGTTCGGCCAGGGGACCACCAGAAATCATCTTTTGGACCGAAACGGCCCCGATTTGGTTATGCACTAAGTGAACTTTGTACTGAAGCCTATTTCGGGCATTTTTAAGCTTATAAAAGGGGTTGAAACTCTCACTCCTCTCTCCCATCCGAATTTGAGAGAAACCCTAGATTGGGAGAGAGAAAAGGTGAGAGTTTGTGAGAGAGATTAGGGGAGATTTTTCCTGCCTTCGTGCCACCTGTTGCACGTGCTTCAGCAACACATCTCAATCACCTGGCCGGTGATTCCTCCACTTTTTTAGGTATGGAATAGCCCTAGAAAGTTACTGATTTGAGGTTTACAAGGATTCATAGCTTTTTAGCTGACGTAACTCATGAATTAGGTTCTCTTATCGCTGTAGACGAAGCGTATACGCTCCGTTCGAATTTACACATCCATAAGAGACAAGGTGCGGATTTTAGACGCTTCGATTGACTGTTTCCAAAGCTTTCAATGTCGTTTAATAGTAGATTATCGACGGCAATGCCGTTTGACATGTACAACATGCTGTCTGTTTCCTGTTTCGTAAATCAACGAAGAATATGAGATTTAGGGCATTTTAGTCATTTGTAGGAAGTACAGATTTCATTCATATTTTGCTGATGTGATTGACATGATTTATTGTCACATTAGAATGTTAGGAATGCGTGCATAATTAGTTTGACGAAGAGATTCGCCTAAATGCGCACTTCGGGTCGACATACTATATGTAGACTTAAGTGTGTAGTGTAAGTGTTTGTATAAATGTTTGTATTAGTATGTATTGAATTAAATGATGTTATGAATTAGTTTGAGACTGATTTCTCAATTAATATGCTGACATAAATGATTTCCTACATGTTGACTATATGCATGATTCCATTATATGCATAAAATGTATGTGCTTGAAGATTTGCCTAAGTTGTATGTTATAACATGTGTTAACATGCTCACATGATTGTATTTCAATTCCGATACTCCAACATAAATTGCTGATGTGAATTCATGTGTTTGGGACTATATCTAGTCCAGGCAGTCGGTAACCGAGCGAATTCGTGGTTGGCTGGTCTTGGCCATGAACGACGCGTTGATGAACGCGAGCCGTGTTCTGGAGTTGACGGCAGTGGTTAGGCCACACGAAGTGTTTTACGCACTTCATGTCGTTCGACTTGAGATGCGATTGAGCTAGTCGAGCCCGTCAAGTAACCCGACTGGCCGATGTATGTTCACCCTGCATGAGTCATAACTGCTTGAATCTAGGGTACTGAACTTACCATTGTAAACCCTGTTAACCATGGCACCTTGATCCACGAAGACTCATGAGCCGGACATGGTGGTATGGGACACCGTGGTCGAGCTGTCGGACTACACTGGGGCCACAAACCTCCCCGCAGTGACCAGTGAGCACCTAGTCTCGTGAGCAGATTATGGTGGTATGGGACACTATATTCTTGCTGTCGGCATACACTGATCAGGCGACGAGTCCTTTGTAGTGACCGCGAGCATATTCTGAGTCTACGGGAGGCGACGACCCTTCAGTAGCAGTAGAGTACAATAGGCCTGTATTGATAAGGTGATGGGGGAGCGGAGCAACGAGTGCGTGCAACAGCCCTGGCAGCCCTTGCAGCGACCTACAAAATATACATCGTATGAGATTACTAAGAGTGACGACCCTAGACAGGATCTGTGTTGGGATTGATACAAGGGAAGTACCTTAGTTTCCCAATCCTGCTGTTTGAATGGACTAATAACAACTCGAAAATCATATCACCATAACATTGCATGTGCCTGGAAGATGTGGAGCACTTGAGGGATGATTGTATGCCGCGGTCGTAAGATGGTGTCGTATGAGGGAGATCGTCGGTGAGGGCATACATCACGTCATGTCATATTGCATTAATAACAGTATTAGGATTGTCTGATTTACTGCTTTACTATTATCGCATGATTGATTTGAGAATATGTAAATCCTTGCTCTATTATTCCACTGAGTTACCTACTCATTCCCACATTACGGGATGGTGTTTGCAACACCCACCAGACCCTGTTGTAGATACAGGTGATGCTGAGATCCAGGAGGCAGAGCCAGACTTTGACGAGGAACAGGATGAGTTCTCGTACATGCAGTACCATGATGGCTTTGTTTAGGTGACCTGGGTTGACGGGACTTCACAGTGGGACTCTTCTGAACATTTTTTTTTTGTCATTTATATGTATATGAGACTCAGTGATGTATTCATACTTTAGTGACAGTCGAGATCTACTTTATTTTTCCATACAGTGATAAGTCTTCCGCTTGCTTTTATCAGTGGATCTGGAGAATGAATTACAGTTTTGGTATACTTTTACTCATGTGAATGATTTAACTCAGACAACATTGAATCATAATCATTTTTGTTGCATAAGTGACGGTCTGGAACTCGGGAGTTGAGTTTATACACGACCCCCAATTTTCAGGGTGTTACAAGTTGGTATCAGAGCATGAATAAGAGTATACTGGGCCTGGGTAATGGTCACGTGACGTACGCTGTCGCTTTCTTTGACTTAGGTGGGTGCGAGAAGGGTCTAGAAACACTCATAGGATCGCAGATTCACCAATAGGCGAAGTCCATTCATTTCCATCGCACGATTGAGTCCGTAGCGCGTCTGGGGTCATGTAAAGCAACCCGAATAGTTCCTACGTTATAGGTAAGTGGGTTGAGATGTTCATTGAATGATTCTAAACCCGTTAATGTGAATCCTTGGGCCGTGGGATAACCACGACTCTGGTATTCAATCGCCAGGGCTTAAAAACCCTGTTTCACCAAAAATCTTCAAAATTCTTCCTCTCACCACTCCAATCTTCAATTCCTTCTAATCCTTTTCATGTTAGGCATCAATCCTAATATGAAAATAATATAAAATCATACTTTCACAAAATTTTAAGTGAATAGTAAAATTTCATGAAAAATGGCCATAAGGCCATTCTAACTTCACTTTCTTTAGCAACTAATGGGCTAGATGGATGTACTAGCTCCTTATACCCCAAAATCATATGCTGCATGATAGGGTTTTGTATTCAGGATTGCAGAATGGCCCCGGAAATCCCTGAACACATGTTTGGGCCTATATAGGTCAAAATACAATGAACCAAGGTGGGGCCCATAGTTATTTGGGGTCCATAGACCATAGGGTACCAAACCCATGTAGTCCCACCACCTAACCAGAGGGTTGGTCGGCGATGCCATCGTCGATCCGGCGATGCATCGCCGGCCAGTGTGGTCGGTTGGATGTGTGCTTTGGCACGTGTGAGTATTTTGGGTACTACATACCCCCCACGTGCTGCCCGACCGTAGAAAACCCCTAAATCGTGCACTTCCTTCACAAACAGCCCTTCCCATAGCTCCATTCTCATTTTTCAGCTGCCATCTCCAAAATTCATGATTCCAAACCACCCCTAGATCCATCCTTGGCCAAAAACGACCACTCTCCATCAATCTATTTTGGTTGGCAGCCCTCCCTCTTGAAGATTTCATCGTTTGGAGCTTTAAAAACCCCCAAATCGAGCTAAAATCGTGAGGTGCTCCATTCCCCTTTTTCATTTTCATTTCTCCTTGAAAATACATCCTAGGGAAGCTTGAAGCATCCCTCTACAATGCCTAGATATCCCTTTTTCAGTTTGGACAGCCACTTCTTCACATTTTCTCCATTTTCCATGGCTTTCGTGGAAGCCATTTTAGGCCTTTTGTCACTCTCCACCATCTTATCTTTGATGGGTAAAAGGAAAGCTTGCAGTTCGAAATCCCTTTTGGTAGAGATCGGATGGCTACGATCGATGTGCGGTTGATTGCGCGACTTCTGAACGTGCCTCTTGGTGATGTTCATCCTAGTGAGAAAAATCTGACGAGTAGGCGTGAGAGAGATCGCCGTACCAGGTTTCTATGCTGTAATTTGGTTCCATGGCAACCTAATAATAGCCTCAAGCTGAGGATGCTGATACATATGCCCAGGATGAGGGCATGGCTCATCCTGTACTATTGTGGGGACACTAGCCCAGGGCGGGGGTGTGACTCCACCTGCACCACCTGCGCATCCAGCTGAGGATGCTGATACATATGCCCAGGATGAGGGCATGGCTCATCCTGTACCACCTGCTTACCCTGCGGAGAATGTCGCAGATACACGGGGCTTGTTAGAGCTATTTCAGCGCTTACGGCCTCCCACTTTTACGGATTCTCATAGACCTGAGGAGGCTGAGTATTGGCTCGACCGTGTGTTGAAGATATTGCGGATGCTTCATTATGCAGAGGCTGAGCAGGTGGAGTTGGCTACGTTCCTGTTTGAGAGAGAGGCCAGCTTGTGGTGGGACAGCATATTGTGGACCGTTGCCGCCGACTTTGTATGGACATGGGCAGCGTTTGAGTTCCGCTTCGACGAGAAGTATTATCCCCAGACGTACAGGCATGACCGGGAGAATGAGTTTCTCCGCCTCAGACAGGGAGCCATGACAGTCACGGAGTATGAGCATCGGTTCATGGAGTTGGGCAGATACGTCCCAACTATTTTGGCTAATGAGCAGATGTGCATACGGCGCTTTTCAGAGGGTTTGCAACTGGATATTCGTTCGAAGATGTGCTGTGTGAGCATTCCCTCCTATGCGGAGCTGATTCACATGTCCATGCGGGCAGAGCAGGATGTGGATCGGCTTACGTGATCTCATGGCCCTGTTGCTCCTAGGCCACGACCAGAGATGCAAGACAAGCCCTTTGCAGGCAAGAGGCCTCGCGTCGACCCTCCTACTAGGGCTACCATGCCAGTACCCCCGATGCGGCGCTCTAATTTACTATGCACATATTGTGGGAGAGAGGGCCATTTGTCACAGAGTTATTTTTCTAGGATGCGGGACAGTAGGTTCTCGCCGCCGCAGAAGATCGACCGTACCGTCCACAGGCGATATCAGCACCGCCTATACGGTTGGCTCCTGCGCACCCTTCATTCAGACCTCCAGTATTGCAGATCAGGCAGACTCCACGGCCCATGGCTCAGCGGCCGAACCGGCCACAGCAGGCACGGGTACATGCCTTGACAGCAGAGGCAGCTGCGACACCGACTTCTCAGCATTCGGCCTTCGAGGTCACTGCCCATATTGGAGGTATTCCTATTCTCGTGATGGTGGACACTGGTTCCACGATTTCTTTGATATCACGTGCTATAGTCAGGCGTCTTGAGTTACAGACCATTACTATGGATGGGGTGCGAGTTTATACAGCTCACGGGTCCTTTACAGATGCCACCCAGTTGTGTGAGGGTTGTTTGGTGGATCTGGGGGGCAAGACGATGGCTCTAGCTCTTGTCGTTGATTTCGCTCTGGTTTATCTCGATGTCATTCTTGGCATGGACTGGTTGACCGCAGCGAGGGCCGAGATTGACTGCAAGACTCGTATAGTGACAGCCTACGAGCCAGAGGGTGCATCCTTCACGTTTTCAGTGCGAGTAAATCTCCCTTTCCCCATACTTAGTTACGCCGCCTTATTGCGAGACGCTGGTGCCCAGATACTTGAGCATACGCCAGTCGTTTGCGAGTTTGGGGATTTGTTCAGGAAGATCCCTGGCTTGCCGCCCCGACGAGTGATCGATTTCACTATCGATCTGGTTCCTGGTTCCTCGCCCGTCTCACTGCAGACGTATCGCATGGCACCGTGTGAGATGGAGGAGTTGAGGACGCAGATTGAAGGGTCTGACGACATAAGAAATCCAATTCCATTTAGACAATCTTGACCCTAAGCAATAGAAGAATTTCCTATAGTAGAAATGGTATGGAACCATTTCACGTATAATCTTAGGCTTTAGATTATAGCTACTGAGTTACAGACTAGCCTACTAGTTACTTTAAGTAGTGTAAAGCCTGTATATGCTAAGGAATTGTAGGTTAGATTTGGTTGAAGTAGAACATTATTCCTTCGATAAATCCCTTTATGACTTATAGACTTATGTTGTCGCCCATAGGAAAGAACCATTCACTCTCAGGGAATGTTTATAGATCCCTCATATTGAACTTAGAATGTACTAGCACGCCCCTTAGAATTGTCTTCCCCAAAGGGCTCATTGCATTCGGGAACGCGGAGTAAAGGAAATGTAATTATCAGCGAAGTATTCGCGGTTTGAATTGACTTCTCAATCCTGGTAGTTGCCAATAAATCCAATGCTCTGATCAAGCAGAAGATCGGCATCGTTTAGGATTAAGAACTGATACAGTAAATTTCTGTTCTAGGCAAAAAGTCTATGTATCCGGCTCAGACCCACTACACAACTTTTCTTCCGCGTTGGCTCGACCACATATAACCAAAAGTTATTACTTTGTCCTTGGGAAATGGCGAGGACTTAAAGCCAGTAGAGAATTTGATATCTTGCCACCAACTCATACCTGCCCCTAAACTTAACCACAATAGAGATTAGGCTCATCTCTAAGATCATAGGTACCAATGCCATAGAACGCATCATTAGTAAGGAAAACCCTGTAGAGAAAGGTTGTTTCCATTTTAGGTTAAGGATAGCCCCTAAGTTGCGCCTCGCTCCGATATACGGATCGATGCAAAGATTCTTCAACCTTAAGTAAAACCAAGTTTTAAGGGGGGTAGAACGTAATGAGTCCAATCCAGTTAGGTTAGTCAACGCTGCCGTTCGATCAGAGTGGCGCAGCGGGAGAATGCTTGGCCTCTTTCGCACTGGCCCAGGATCGAAATAATCGAGTTAGGATGTACGTACGGTTAGGTCAATAAATAGGATTGACCCTTTCTTAGAATGTCAATACTAAAGTCTTACTAGATGCTCCGTACCCTTCGCCAATTTCGGGGACGAAATTGTGTTTTAAGGGGGGTAGATTGTAATGCTCCGAATTTTGGCCAATCTGGGATTTGACATCCTTAGGCAGTGGGTCAACTAAAACACCTGGAAAATTACTCAGAACCCAATTCCATAGCCAAAGAAACCACTTAGGATTAATTTCTATGGAAGTTAAGCGTAAGTTAGCTAGCGCAACGCTAGAGTGGCTGGAAAATAGTCCCTGATCACTTAAAATACGTTCTACAAGACCCAAATCGAGTAGAACCAATGACTCTATAATACTCTATAACCTCGGATCAAACTCTAAGCAGGTTTGTTCTCTGGACTACTTTGAAATTTTGTATTGGATCTAGACCACGCGTCGAAAGTCCGATACCTCCTATCTTAGACCGTTAGGACCGCCCAGCTGGACTTGACAATCATTTCAAAAATCAAGTCCAACTGATAAACACAGGCTATTTCATTGAGCCCGGATTGAAGAGAGTGCGAATAGGGACAGATTTGGAATTTGAAATTCAAATCTGGCACACGACTTGACGTGTCAGTATTAAGCGTTCTGACCGTCAGAATTCAGTCAGATTACACCCTCGGATCAGGAAAAATTTCTATTTCATATCATGAGACTTGCAGCCCTGATCTACGTGCGGTGACCGCTGAACTAAAACTGGACTGCCACGTGCGATCTGTGAACCCTGCCGGACTGAAAACTTGATGCATGCTAGATCCTGTATGCTTGAGCTTAAGTCCGATCGCGTTCGGCCAGGGGACCACCAGAAATCATCTTTTGGACCAAAACGGCCCCGATTTGGTTATGCACTAAGTGAACTTTGTACTGAAGCCTATTTTGGGCATTTTTAAGCTTATAAAAGGGGTTGAAACTCTCACTCCTCTCTCCCATCCGAATTTGAAAGAAACCCTAGATTGGGAGAGAGAAAAGGTGAGAGTTTGTGAGAGAGATTAGGGGAGATTTTTCTGCCTTCGTGCCACCTGTTGCACGTGCTTCAGTAACACATCTCAATCACCTGGCCGGTGATTCCTCTGCTTTTTCAGGTATGGAATAAACCTAGAAAGTTACTGATTTGAGGTTTACTTACTAGGATTCATAGCTTTTTAGCTAACGTAACTCGTGAATTAGGTTCTCTTATCGCTGTAGACGAAGCGTATACGCTCCGTTCGAATTTACACATCCATAAGAGACAAGGTATGGATTTTAGACGCTTCGATTGACTGTTTCCAAAGCTTTCAATGTCGTTTAATAGTAGATTATCGACGACAACACCGTTTGACATGTACAACATGCTGTCCGTTTCCTGTTTCGTAAATCAACGAAGAATATGAGATTTAGGGCATTTTAGTCATTTATAGGAAGTACGGATTTCATTCATATTTTGCTGATGTGATTGACATAATTTGTTGTCGCATTAGAATGTTAGGAATGCGTGCATAATTAGTTTGGCGAAGAGATTCGCCTAAATGCGCACTTCGGGTCGACATACTATATGTAGACTTAAGTGTGTAGTGTAAGTGTTTGTATAAATGTTTGTATTAGTATGTATTGAATTAAATGATGTTATGAATTATTTTGAGACTGATTTCTCAATTAATATGCTGACATAAATGATTTCCTACATGTTGACTATATGCATGATTCCATTATATGCATAAAATGTATGTGCTTGAAGATTTGTCTAAGTTGTATGTTATAACATGTGTTAACATGCTCACATGATTGTATTTCAATTCCAATACTCCAACATAAATTGCTGATGTGAATTCATATGTGTTTGGGACTATATCTAGTCCAGACAGTCGGTAACCGAGCGAATTCGTGGTTGGCTGGTCTTGGCCACGAACGACGCGTCGATGAACGTGAGCCGTGTTCTGGAGTTGGCGGCAGTGGTTAGGCCACACGAAGTGTTTTACGCACTTCATGTCGTTCGACTTGAGATGCGATCGCGCTACTCGAGCCCGTCAAGTAACCCGACTGGCCGATGTATGTTCACCCTGCATGAGTCATAACTGCTTGAACCTAGGATACTGAACTTACTATTGTAAACCCTGTTAACTATGGTACCTTGATCCACGAAGACTCATGAGCTGGGCATGGTGGTATGGGACACCGTGGTAGAGCTGTCGGCCTACGCTGGGGCCACAAACCTCCCCGTAGTGACCAGTGAGCACCTAGTCTCGTGAGCAGATTATGGTGGTATGGGACACTATATTCTTACTGTCGGCCTACACTGATCAGGTGACGAGTCCTTTGTAGTGACCGCGAGCGTATTCTGAGTCTACGGGAGGCGACGACCCTTCAATAGCAGTAGAGTACAGTAGGCCTGTATTGATAAGGTGATGGGGGAGCGGAGCAATGAGTGCGTGCAACAGCCCTGGCAGCCCTTGCAGCGACCTACAAAATATACATCGTATGAGATTACTAGGAGTGACGACCCTAGACAGGATCTGTGTTGGGATTGATACAAGGGAAGTACCTTAGTTTCTCAATCCTGCTGTTTGAATGGACTAATAACAACTCAAAAATCATATCACCATAACATTGCATGTGCTTGGAAGATGTGAAGCACTTGAGGGACGATTGCATGCCGCGGTCGTAAGATGGTGCCGTATGAGGGAGATCGTCGGTGAGGGCATATATCACGTCATGTCATATTGCATTAATAACAGTATTAGGATTGTCTGATTTACTGCTTTACTATTATCGCATGATTAATTTGAGAACATGTAAATCCTTGCTCTATTATTCCACTGAGTTACCTACTCATTCCCACGTTATGGGATGGTGTTTGTAACACCCACCAGGCCCTGTTGTAGATACAGGTGATGCTGAGATCCAGGAGGCAGAGCCAGACTTTGACGAGGACCAGGATGAGTTCTCGTACATGTAGTACCATGATGGCTTTGTTTAGGTAACCTGGGTTGACGGGACTTCACAGTGGGACTCTTCTGGACATTTATTTTTTGTCATTTACATGTATATGAGACTCAGTGATGTATTCTTACTTTAGTGACAGTCGAGATCTACTTTGTTTTTCCATACAGTGATATATATATTGTTTAGTCTTCCGCTTGCTTTTATCACTGGATCTGGAGTATGAATTACAATTTTGGTATACTTTTACTCATGTGAATGCTTTAACTCAGACAACATTGAATCATAATCATTTTTGTTGCATAAGTGACGGTTTGGAACTCGGGAGTTGAGTTTATACATGACCCCCGATTTTCTGGGTGTTACAAGTCGTAATGTGAGCGTATGATCATGAGTCATGAAACTATACTAAAATGTTATAATGAAATGAACTATCCTTACAATGCAGCTGGGCCTGGACTGCCTATACATAATACGTACGGGACTAATAATGGGCCCTAAGGAGAGTCGTAATGTGGGCATCTAACTAGCATTACACTCGCAATGTGGACGTCCAACCAACATTGCTCCCAAGGCATAGTCCGTAGAGAATATCCTTATATAAATCAGGTTGGGATCACACATTGCAATGGACCTTAGGTACATCCCATTGGGCCTTAAATACATCAAATGGGCCATATCCTATGGGCCTTATTTTCATTAAGTGGGCCACATCCATGGGCCGCACCAATGGGCCTTAAGTGCATTGCAATGGGTCATAACCTGTGGGCCTTAGAATGCATCAATGGTTCTCGACCCAAGGGCCTTATACATATCAAATGGGCCTACTCCCATGGGCCTTGAAATACAACAAGTGGGCCTAGTCCCATGGGCCTAGAGGCCCACTGTATTGTTTATTAGCCACCTAAATTGGAGAGGGGCCCACTGCAATATTTATTTATCATCCAACATGTGGGCTAGGGGAAGGCCCACTATGATATTTATTTCTCATCCAGCGTGCAGGGCGGCGTGAACAAAACACATGCATCATCGTGGGTCCCACTGTCCAGTGGACAGTGTGTATAAAACACATAAATCATGGTGGCCCCCACCATCCCACGTTGTAGACGGTGGAGTAAAAAAAAACATCGCAGCGGGTTTTACCGTCCACTGGACGGTGGTAATAAAACACATATATCCCTGTGGGTCCCACGTGGGGCCCACCACCGTGTATATTTTCCATCCAATCGGCTGATAAGGTCACACAGACCTGGATGAGGAAGAAAAACAAATTTCATTTTGATCTAAAACTTATGTGGGCCCAATTGATTTCTAATGGTAAAAGTTTAATCCCACTGTTTCCTGCGGTGTGGGCCACTTGAGCGTTGGATAGGGCTGAAATTTGGAGGTGGCCCACCACATGAACGGCGTGGATAAAAGATATACATCACGGTGGGGCCCACGGCAGGGGCCGTGGGTGGCTGTCCGCCCGCCCAACACTGCATGCAGCAGCGTGCAGCTGCTGCTACTGCATGTCAGAGAGGAGGCGGCGCCTCTTGCAAAAAAAATGGGAAAACCCGTTTTTCTGGGGTTTTTGCACGTGGGCCCCGCTTTACAAAAATCCACCTCGGCCATTGTGTTCAGTGGCTCGAGGCCGTCCCAATGAGTCTAAGGTTCAAATTTTTTTTTTGTTTAGAAAATGAAATAAAATAAGAGAATGATATTTGAATGGTGATGATGCAATCTTTGACGCTATGGCCCACCAGATCTTCCAATCTACCCCAACTCTTGGCTCAACGCCTAAAATGAGTTGGTGAAAGGGATAGATGGCTTGGATTAGAATTATACATCAAGGTGGGACCTACATGTACACCCCTTCCAAAATTAATTTCTTTTTCTTTACCTGCTGCATCAGTACACCCACTGGCAGCGCACACCTCACGTATTTGCAACGTCCAGCGTCCCTGGAAGCTGGACGGTTGTATATAGAACATATTTAAGGTGGGCCCCACCCTCATACATGTTATCAAGGTGGGCCACCAAATGATTAGATGGTATAGATTTAACACATATACAAGGTGGGGTCCATCCAAGTGGCCACACAACCATATCATCAAGAGAGAGAGAGAGAGAGAGAGAGAGAGAGATGGAGGGTGGGACACGCTTGTGATGGAGGGACCCCGATACTATGGGCCCTCCCTTGCAATGAATCATACAATCAAGTGGGTCCTTTAACACATGGGACCATCAAGATTTAAAATCAACGGTGGGGATCCTTTCCCCACCAATATGGACGGTCTAGATAACCTTTTCTAAGAAATAAACATCATGATGGGGTCCATGGAGAATGGCCCCATCATGGAATGATCATGATGATCCTAGTGGGCCATCGGCCACATCTTAGGGTCCCAAGTGAGATCCAAACCATTGATCGGTTGGCCTCACTTGGCCCATCTCAAAAACATGAAAATCTAATAGTATTAAGCACCCACCGTCCGATCTTCTTGCTCCTAGGGATTCCTTAGCACCTTAGCTTGGATTTCAATGGTGGAGATGAGAAATGGAGGGCTAGGATGGGTGATGATGGGGTAGGAAAGTGGGCCACCTTGGAGCTTCTTTTTTTTTTTTGAAAGGGAGGGAGAGCTCATACGTATGGAGCTTGGAGAATGAGATGAGAAAATGAGAAAGAGAGAGAGTGTTGTAGAGAGAGATGGGTGATGGATGGATGTGGTGAATGATGGTTGTGTAAGAAAACCTTGACTTTTGTGGCCTTTTGTGTAAGAAAGGCATGTGAGGTGTAAGAACTTTTTGACTTTAGAGGCTTTTGTGTAAGAGAGGTATGGGTCTTGTAAGAAATTCTTGACTTTTGTGGTTGCTTGGGAATGGGTGAAAGGTGATGTGTACTTGACATGTACTTGACATGTGATGGATTGATTGATTGATGGATTGATGGGATTGATGGGACACCTCGTAGAGATTCCCTAGGGTTTCACAACGCGCGGCGTTTTCTCGCACCGAACGTCGGCCTACAACTCTTGACCAGGGTATCGCCGCGGCGCGCTAGTCGCGGCATTGGAACAGCAGCAACGACGTGGTCGCTAGGGTAATGATCTTAGGTTGAGTCGATACGGGTTAACGATATACGAATCAGGGTCGCTCATCAATATCGGTTAAGGGTCGAAGGTTGCTAGAATTCGACCGGTAAGACCGCGGAAGTCTATGGAATGGTACGGACTAAGATACGGGTCTTACAGGCTGGCTGATAATAGGGTCCGTGTCTGAAGTAAAGAGCGAGTGCTGGTCCTAGGTGGACCATCCTGGGCAAATGCCTGTTTGATCGTCAATCTTGTTGATCCAACGGCCGAGATTTTGCATGTACAATTCTTTCATGATAATTGGGCATGTTATAAAGTTTTATGCCAAATGGATCGTGGGAACCATGTGATCTGGAATTCAGGGGCCTTAGTTAATGGCATTTTCATAATTATTGTTGATCTAAGAGTTTTGTTAAATTTAAGGGTTCTATATGGTTGTAGGCACGTTTATAAGTAATTCTTACAAATGGACTTATATCTAAATCATTATGGATAAAGAGTTATTCACTGATTTAGTCAGGGAAAGGTACGTGTATCAATCCACATGATCAACAATTGGATGACTTGATTTATGGATGAAGATCATTCTGAATCAATCAGATTCACATTGAAGGATGGATGTAGGGTTAGGTTAGCTAGCTTTGTACCATACACGTGTCCATAATAGGTTAAATTCATGGTAACACTCGAGGACTTTCAATACTCGGGTATTGAAAAGTTCAGAGTGTTACGAGGGTCTCTACCCAGAGCCCATTACGTCCATGATATAATAATTGAATCATTAGTTGTAATACCTTTAACACATCACTTACGTCAAAGAGAATGTAAACTGAATCATGGAAGTTCTGGAATATTAAGACACATGCCCAAGCCTTGAAGATGGATAGCATAAGGCTAATAAAATAAAGAGGAGAGTAACAATGGCTAACTCAACAAAGAGGAGAGTGGCAATGGCCAACTCAAAAGACAAGAGTAGCAAGGGCTAACTCACAAAATTAATAAAGCAAAGGCAAGGCTTGTATCCATCGCCCCACATAAATTCTTAAAGATCATATGTAATTAAAGTCATACCATAACTTCCAAAGGATAGACAATTAATGATGGTAAAATTATACGATCACTGGGAAAGAATCATAGTAACATAATTTTTTAAAAAAAATGTAAAAGGGGAATTAAACCAAACCAACTTAAATTAAGGTAAGCTTTAAAGGAAAAACCCTTACCTTAGGTTGTATCTTGGTATCTCTCTTGAGGGTTCTTTTATAGTTTTTCTTTTTGTGTTTACTTCATGGAATTGAATTCTATCATGGATTTAAACAATTCAAATGGTTAGTCTTACATGGTTAAGATCAACGATTACGATGTAGCTTTACATCTAGGTTTAGAACTTAGTCCATCAAAGAAATCCATAAGCATGTACTTAATGGGTGAAAGGATGTAATCTGATTAATAATGGTATGAACTAGATCAGGTTCTTACCCCAAGCTGGATTTTCTCACTGAGTTGACTCGATTACGCTGGATTCTAGGTGACTAATACGTGTCTGATGGAAATCTAAAAGTTTGCAGGGAGGGGATCGTGCATCCTTACCTTGGGATGTCCAAGAGATTTGTAGTCTCCAAACTCTTCTGCAAAACCATTTATGCAACCATGCTTTTGTAGCAAGGGAAGCGGAAGTATCCCTTACGCAGTTCCTTGTTTTCTTATGCAATAACAATCAAAACAGCGTGATGGCCCACAGTTCCTCTTTCAATCACTTCTGCAGACGAGGAAGGAGTCAGATTCCACATTTTTGTGGTCTGGACAGTACGGATAAGGGCCATAATCTTGATTCTGGTCGTCCTGCATGCGAAGAGTTCGGGTGCATCTAGTTCTTTCGTTAATTGCGTTTATTGTGGAAACGGGTCTACCTGCGTTGCTTGGTGGGGCTTGCGATCTTGGATATCTGGGAAATTTACTCTTTCCATTAGGTTTGCCTTGAAATCTTGGCCTAGGAGAATGTGGTGTGGATTTGGTTCTGGGTGGCCCAACTGGGTTGTTCTTGACTTGATTACTCGAACGTCCAGACGAATAAAAAACTTTCTTTTACTTTCTTCCTAGCGAGTGTTCGCTGGGTATTTAGAGGGAAGTTCATCTGCATCTGATGGACAACTCAGATCACTCAAATGGCCAAGCTAGTGGCCCATAGGAGATGCCAACGGCCGTCTGTTCAAATCCATGTGGGCGGGAAAAAATAAAGAGAGAGAGAGAGAGAGATCTTTTTCTTTAGAATTTGCGATTCAAACTATATTTGGCCGTGAGAATCTTTCTGGTGCTCTGCAGTTGCGTGTGTCCCATGTACATGCTCTTTACTTATGGGGTCCATGGTGATGTTAGGGAAAATCCGCCCCGTCCATTTGTTTTGCCGGTCATTAATATGACCATTCCTACAGTATGGAATGTATATGGTCTTCATTATTAACAGATTGTTTCCCTTAATCTGAATTATGGGTTATTACAATCTACCCCCCTTAAGGGAAATTTTTCCCTCAAAATGTTGTTTACTTCTTATCATAAACAGGGACGATGGTGATCTACTTTGTGTTATTACTAAACATTCGCGAATATATGTGTGTGTGTGCGTATCTTCATGTATAACTAATTATCATAATTGGGGTTATTACTTCTACCCTCCTTAAAGCTTTATCTTTACCTTCTGTATTAGTCTTTATCAAAGAGGTTGGGGTACTTTTCTTTCATTTCGTCCTCACGTTCATATGTTGCTTTTTCTTTATCGTGATGTGACCATAGAACCTTTACCAGTGGGATAACATTTGTTCGAAGGATTCGTTCCTTACGATCGAAGATTTGTATGGGCTCTTCTATATAGGTAGCATTATCCCTTAGCTCTATTTGTTCCCAGTTAATAACGTGGGATGGGTCTGGTTTGTACTTCTTTCGCATGGAGACATGGAAGACGTTGTGTACATTGGCCAGCTAAGGGGGCAGTGTGAGCCAGTAAGCTACCTTCCCTACTCTTTCTAGTATTTTGAATGGGCCAACATCTAGCGGTGCAGGTTTTCCCTTCTTTCGGAAACGCATCATACCCTTCATAGGGGAGAGCATTAGGAACACATTATCTCCTTCGAAGAACTTGAGGTTATGTCGTCGTATGTCCGTGTAGCTTTTTTATCTGCTTTGTGCGGCTTGGAGATGGTTTCTTATTAAGTCAATTTTCTCGGAAGTAACTTGGACGATTTTAGGTCCTGGTGTGCCCTTCTTTCCTACTTTTGCCCAACAGTGCGGGGTGCGACAAGGGCATCCGTATAGGGCCTCAAATGGGGCCATGCCAATGCTTACCTAAAAGTTGTTATTGTACACAAATTCGGTAGGATGGAGATAATCGTCCCAGCTACCTTTGAAGTCTAAGATGCAGGTTCTCAGCATGCCCTCAAGCACTTGATTCACTCTTTCTGTTTGTCCGTCTGTTTGGGGGTGGAAGGCAGTGTTATGATTTAAAGATGTTCCTAGCACGGTTTGCAGTTTGGTCTAGAGATTTGGGGTGAAATGAGAGTCTCTATCTAATATGATTGTGGTTGGGATCCCATGGAGCTGTAATACATGTTTTATGTAAATTTCCACTAATTCGTTCATCGAAGCGGTGATCTTAATAGGGATGAAGTGGGTGGATTTAGTCAGTCAGTCCACCACTACCCATATTGAATCATGACTTCTTCTTGTCTTGGGAAGTCCTACTATGAAGTCCATGGATATAGAGTCTGTAACGTCTCAAAAAAATTCGTATAGAGACCTGAGTACCACCTCAACCAGAAATGCCTAAGGACCGTATCCTTTCATAATTAAGGCAGAATTTAGTCAAGTGTTAAACTGAATAAGCGGTGGATTAAGCTTGGACCACCATTTTCATAAATGAGAAGACCCAAAACCATTAATACCATTGACTCAACACTATATAAAAACATAGGAAAAATCCCAAGAGCCTGTCGCTCTTGGGAGTACATTGAAACTCCGTGTCGGACCTGAACCGTACATCGAGAGTTTGATGACTGTAAAACTATAGAGTTATGTCCGTCCTACTGGGCTTAACAACCATCGCGGGAATCAAGCCCAGATAGTATCCAGAAATGCACAACTTGAGCCATGAGTAAAGGGTGTGAGAAACGCAATCTCTAGAAAATGTAATAAAACTTAAGTGAATTAGACCATTCGCTCACACGCGAAATTGAGGATTTTGGACCGTCAGTTTCTGACCAAACTTCACCCAAAGGAAAAGAAAATTTTTCTGCTCATATCCGTATACTTGTGTCCCTAATTGAGCAATTTCGACCGTTGATCTAACACAGGTTCTTCACGGTCGATCAACTTGTTAGATCGCACCAAAACCACATCCTGGTATGGATCCATTATCAGGGAACTTATACTACGACGTTTGTGAGTAGTGGACCTTCTTATGAGCCCTATTTGTCAAAAACATTCGCCCTTTAGATATAAATTAAGTATATCATGGCCCTGGGGCCATTTGCATCACTTCTAAGCCTATATATAGCCCTTAAACCACCCCATTTCTAGTTCATACGAATTTCTCTAACCCTAGGAGAGAGAAGAGAGAAAAAGAAGAGAAAAGGGGAAGGAGAGGAGAGAGACTTTGGGAGATTGTTACTGGGATTCTCTCCCACTACTCCACACACTAAATCACCTTTCCATTTCACTACACAATCATTTTTGACTTCGATTTAGGTAAGAAAACCTAACCATAATCTTGATTTAGAGATCCAAATAAAGTAATCGATGAAATAGCTAACCTATTTCATTACTTAGGTGTCCGACGTTCCATTTTTGGGAACACAGAATTCAAACCGCGTCTGAATCGAGTATTCTGACGAAAGGTGCAGACTATGAACGTGTAGGTTATAGTTTTCAATGCTTTCAATGTCAGCTAATGATTTATGTCTGACTTAATTTCTGCCATATTTTTTTAGATATGACGTATTTAATATATTATGCGCGTGTGAACTATGTTGAATACAAGATGCATCCCATGTATTTGTTAAAATGTTTTAATGAATATGAAATTGTGATTTGTACTTGCCGTGATTGTTAATCTAGGATACATGTTTGTCGTATATATGATGATCTCTTTATGTAAGGAATTGTCATAATATATGTCGTAACTAATCTAGTCTATGCATTTGGTGAAGTGTAACTTAAGTGTTTGATAAAATGTTTGAATGAGAAAATGTTGATGATTTGTATTTATTATATTAATATAGGATTCTCGATTACCTTAATCATATGTATAGTTTATTTCATGTAATCATATTTGGCGCTACGCAATTTATGGATAAAATGCAAGTGCTTGGTGACATGTTCAATGTGTTTAATGAAATGTTCAAATAAGAGATTTATTTGGATTATTTGTTAAATGCTTATATGATTATTACACGTGTCTACCTATTGCATCTAAGTAAGATTGGGGTTACAACGTGGCCCAGGTAACCAGTAATAATCATTGTACAGGTGGCTCAATTAGTCTTGACATTGGGTAACTCGATGAATCCGTGTCGCACGGCGATTATCGACAGTGGTTAAGACACAAGGGGTGCTTATGTGCTCTATGTCGATTAAGTCAACGTGTGCTCGTACCAATTGAACTTACCAAATAAACCGATTGGCCTATTGTGTGTTTACACATCACTGCTTGAATCTAAAGTACCACTTACCAATGTAAAAGCTCGTTTCAACCATGGTACCACAATCCACTAAGACTCATGAGGCAGGCATGGTGGTATGAGACAGGGTAGTCGAGTTGTCGGCCTACGCTGGGGTGACGAGCCTCCCATAGTGACCAGTGAGCAACCCAAACTCGTGAGTCAGGCATGGTGGTATGGGACACCATGTTCGAGCTGTCGGCCTACGCTGAGGTGATGAGCCTTCCTGTAGTGACCGCGAGTATAAAATTTTAAATTTGTCTATCCACTACTTTTCATTAGGAGTGATGCCCTACAACTTGCTTATCGTATGTGGTTAACTAGCATTGACGACCCTAGATGGATCTTCGTTTGGGTTAATAATATAAAGGGAGGTACCTTAGCTTCCCAAATCTGTTGTATGAATAAGCTTAATTAAGTACTCGGCTAGCACGACCATGCACCACATTGCATATGCTTTGGCAAGGAAGTTGCACTTTAGAGAGGTTATCATGCATGAACTTGGTTGTTGGAGTCACTTATGAGGGAGCTTTATGTGAGGGCATACATCATTACTGCATATCATCCCTACATTAATAAGAGTAGTTAGGAAGTGATTGTTATATTGCTTTATCATTACTGCTTGATTGACTTGATAACATGTTAACCTTTACCTTATAGTACCACTAAGTCGATCACTCACTTCCACCCTGGGATGATGTTTTAAAACGTCAACTAGACTCTGGTTTAGATGCAGGTAGTGATGATGTCTATGCAGCGGAGTTAAGCTTCATAGATAAGGAGGAAGAATTCTCCTACGTTCAGCTCTCAGGCGGGTCTATGTAGATCTCATGCTAATTTGACAGGATTGTAGGGATATATGGATTAGTTGGACACTTTACATTTTGATATTTAGTCTATTTTGAAACAATACATGTAAACATTCAGCCCGGTTACATAATCACACCCCGAATTTTGTGAAACACTTACCTATTCAAATATATATGTTCAGTCTCCCGCTTGCTTGCTTAATTATATCTGGAGTATGATATGCTATTTTGGTATAATCCCTCTTATGTTTAACTCATTAATATGGATGAAACCTGAACATCATCAACCATTTTGCATAAGTGATGTGTTGGATCTCGGGAGTAAAGCTTTGCTTAACCCTCGAAATCTGGGGCGTTATAGAGTCTCATTTTCACGGAGGTATTTCGAGAAGTTGTAATAACCCTTCTAGTATTTGATGTTCTATTTTTAGTTGTTGGCAGGTGAGGCATTTAGCCACATAGGCGGCTATTTCTCATTTCATGTTGTTTCTCCAATAGTGACGTTTCACGTCCTGATATATCTTGGTGCTCCCAGGATGAATGGTTAATTTGGATCGGTGGGCTCCGTTCAGTATAGCTTGTTTTACCTCAGGTTTGTTTGGTACGCATATCCTATTGCGACATCTGATTCCACCTTCCAAACTCACGTGCCATTAAGGATCTTTGTTCTCTTGGGCTTTCAAATAACGTTTCTATAGTTCTTCGTCCCGTTCTTGTGCTTCGATGATCTGGCGTAGTAGTGATGGTTTCACGAATAGGTTCCCAAGGAGTGTGTTCTCCTCACCTATGTTTAGCTGGATATTAAAGTCCTTTATGAAGTCCATCATTTCCCATTCTTCTAATGCGATTGTAGCTACCGAGGTGTGGGATTTCTTGTCACTGAGTGCATCAGCCACCACGTTTGTCTTTCCTAGGTGATATTGTATCTCAATTTATCGTCCTTTGGGGGTTTCCATCCATCGGCGTTGTCATATGTTCAGGTCTTTCAGATCAAATAAGTACTTGAGGTGCTTGTGGTCTGTGTTAAGCTTAAATTGTTCACCATATAGGTAATGCCTCCACATTTTGAGAGTAAATACTACAGCTGCCAGTTCTAGATCATACGGCGGATAATTCTGCTTGTGAACTTTTAACTGTCGAGACTCGTATGCTATTACTTTATTATTCTGTATGAGTACAAGGCCCAATCCTTCATGTGAGGCGTTCGTGTATACTATAAATTCCACTCCTTCTTCGGGCAGCATGAGCACGGGCGAAGAGGTTAGCCTACTTTTAAGTTCTTAAAAAGCTTCAGACTTTTCAATCCATTAGAATTATGCATTCTTCTTTGTCAGGCTGGTTAGCGGCCGAGCTATCTTAGAGAATTCTTTGATAAAGTGTCGATAGTATCCTGCTAGCCCTAGAAAACTTCTAACTTCAGTAATGGTATCGGGCCTGGCCCATTGAAGTATGGCTTCGACTTTAGCTGGATTGACTGTTATTCCTTGGTGGTTCACTACATGTCCTAGGAACTTCACTTCTTCCTTCCAGAATTCACATTTTGAGAGTTTGGCGAATAGTTGATTCTTCTTCAGTATATCTAGGACCATCCGCAGGTGAACTTCGTGTTCTTCCTTACTTTGTGAGTAGATTAGGATATCATCGATGAAGACTATAATGAATTGGTCTAGGTACGGTTTTAAAATTTGGTTCATAAGATCCATAAAGACGGCTGGCGCATTCGTGAGACCAAAGGGCATTACCAGGAATTCATAATGTTCATACCTTATCCTGAATGTGGTCTTGTATATATCCTCATCTTCGATTCTCAATTGATGGTACCCCGATCTCAGATTAATCTTTGAAAAGAATTAGGCTCCTTTAAGTTGGTCGAATAGGTCATCGATCCGGGGAATGGGTTATTTGTTCTTTATCGTTGCTTGATTCAGGTGGCGGTAGTCGATGCACAACCGTAAGGATCCATCCTTTTTCTTGACAAACAACACTAGTGTGCCCCAAGGAGACATGCTCAGTCGGATAAATCCTTGACTCAATAATTCTTCTATCTATTTCTTGAGTTCTGCCAATTCAACCGATGTCATTCGGAAAGCGGGTAGAGCTATCGGGGAGGTTCTTGGTATTACATCAATACTGAAGTCCACCTCTCTCCTAGGGGGCAATCTTGGTATCTCTTGAAACACTTCAGGGAATGCTTTGACTACTAGAATTTGACCTATAGAGATCTCTTCTAAGATTAATACTTGTGCCAAGGGTTCCTTTTTCTTCCTACCCTATATTGTAATGGGAGTGCATCCGAGTAAAGTGAGAGTGATTCTTCTGGCCCTACTTTCTATAATCGCCCTGGTTTCGTCTAGCCAATCCATTCCAAGGATGACATAGAATCCCCTCATGTTCATTTTCACTAGGTTAGTCAAAAGCTTGATGTTTGATATAGTGATGGGGCAGTTTTCACAATATTCATTTAGTTCTATTATCTTGCCCAAGGGTGAAGTTATCGTGATGGTTCCTTTCTACATTTTAATTCTAGACCCAAACATTCTACTATGGAAGTTGAGATGAAAGATAAGGTAGTCTCACAATCAAATAAGAGGATAACTGCTACATCTCTAATAAAGGTCGTACCTTTTATTAGGCTGGGGGTAGTGTCTGAGTCATCTGGCGACATCATGGCGTATTGGTGATCTTAGGTTTTCTGAGATGTGATCGAGGTAGATTGTTGTGCCCAAGGCGAAATAGGGCAGCATTCATCTCTCATTTTCTCAAAGAAGTTTTTCACATCGTGGCCCATTTTCTTATAGTAGTTGCAATTTGGGAGGTTATCCCCTATTTCCTTTGATCTAGGATGGTATTCTGTTGTAGGATGGTTCTGGGCCTTTTGTTCGGTATTTGTGGTGAGCTAGAGCTCATCCTGAGTCTCTTCCCTGCCTCGAGATGTTGTAGTTAGACTCGAGATCTTTGATCGTCATCATTCTCGGCATGGTGGCCTTATCTACTATGATGAAATATGTTGGCAGGTCCAGACAACATATCTTAGAGTGGATCGAAGGTCTTAGGCCATCTTTAAACCGTTTAATTCTGAAATCCTCATCTGCAATTAATTTTGACGTGTATCATGACAATTCAGTGAACTTGGCCTCATACCGTGCGACGATCATTTCGCCTTGGGTGAGTTTTAAGAATTCAGACATCTTTTCATCTCTGTATGACCTTAGAAAGTATTTCTCGAAAAACTTCTCCTGGAATTCCTCTCAATCCTAGGTGTGATTCTTAAGTATAGTTCTTCTTTTTACTTCCCACCAATTAACACCTCTCCTTCAAGTTTGAATGTGGCTAAAGAAACCTTGAGGTGTTCTGGGCATGCCATGGTCTTTAATGTCCTCTTAATTTTCTTTATCCAATGTTCTATTGCCACCGGGTCGGGGGCTCCTAAGAACTCAGGGGGTCATAGCTTTAGGAATTTTTCTAACATAAAAGAATCATCATGGTGTTCCGCATGAGGTGGAGCTGGTGTGGTGGCATGAGTAGGCAGTGTTAGTGGTACCGTGTCTTTTGGAAGGGTACTGTGAACCTATTGTTGTAGATCGTCCACAGTCCATTGGATCCTCTGCATGAATGCCTCCATCTGTCCCATGATGGAATAGCATGGTGCCCATGCTTGGGCATCAGGGGGTGCCTATCCTAGGGGTGGCCCTGGGAGTATGGCCTCTTGATGGGTTACTGACAAAGATGGTGTTGATTCTCCCACATCGCTTCCTGAGGTGTGCCATTCTCAGTTGTACATTCCGAGGGTACGGAGTTTGCTCAAGTAACTTTCCTCTTGGGGGCCATGCCTCCTGTAGACAGGATTATCTAGTTAGAGTGTGCCTATATTCAAAGTTTCTAAATTCCACATCTATCACATTTAATAGGAAACCTGAGTATGGGTTTCTAATCCTTCAACTTCCTAGTCCCTTTGAGAATTCAATTAAATACATGTATCTAATTCATTTTTTTTCCTAATCGTGTAAAGTTTATGGGGGTCCACTCCCTCAGGCCCAGTTAATCTCATTCTCATGCTCTGATATCAACTGTAACATCCTGAATTTTCACGGCCGTAGTTCATACTCGTGCCCAAGGAAATCGGGGGTTAATAATGTAAAAGTTTTAGGTGCCTTAAGGTCTCACCTTGATCTCTCTTTCGTCTAGATCACATCCATTTACATTCATAAAGGAAATCATCCATAAGAATAAAATTAACTGAAATTATCATTCCATAATTAAATAAACTTGTTAAATGCTCTCTCAATGGGAGCTTATTATAATATTCTGAGTTGCATAGTGGAAAGCATAAATAAAATAAGTCATAAAGTATTTTTCTACTCTATTCAACAAAATCTTCAGTCAGGGACTGGTCTTCTGGGTCCTCAGCGTGTACGTCACCTGCATCATCCGTACGGTTGGAAAAGGTCAATACCCTACTCATACTGATGGTTATCCTCTAAGATTAACAGTAATTCAAGAGATTCATAAAAATGATGTAAGGGTTTTAATACATCTCGTATTTCACTACTATAAGGAGTATTAGTATGCATAATAACTTACATGAGATGCATGTCTAGCAAAGTGTGTGTGGCTCATCATACATAGTAATCATCATAATGTGGAATATGATTCATAGAAAACCTTACTCGACCCGCATCCCGTAACTACGGATATTCGACGATATGACCAACGTTACTGTAAATTTACGTGAACACTTAGAGGCAGCACGACACATGAGTCAGATGAATTACATGACATGATTTATTTATGGAGCGACTATTTACAACATCAAATCCCAGAAGTGATGTAACACGCATTATGAATTACTTACATCAATTCGTGCATCACTACTCAAAAACCCATAGAATTACATGTCGACCAAGAGGGTCTCTACCCAGAGCCCATTATACCATGATATAATAATTGAATCACTAGTTGTGATACCTTTAATGCATCACTTGCATCAAAGAGAATGTAAACTGAATCATGGAAGTTCTGGAATATCAAGACACATGCCCAAGCCTTGAAGATGGATAGCACAAGGCTAATAAAATAAAGAGGAGAGTAGCAATGGCTAACTCATCAAAGAGGAGAGTGGCAATGGTCAACTTAGTAATAAGGAGAGTGGCAATGGCCAGCTCAAAAGACAAGAATAGCAAGGGCTAACTCACAAAATTAATAAGGAAAAGGTAAGGCTTGTATCCATCACCCCACAAATTCTTAAAGATCACATGTAATTAAAGTTATACCATTACTTCCAAAGGATAGACAATTAATGGTGGTAAAATTATACGGTCGCAGGGAAAGAATCATAGTAACATAAAAAAAGAAGTAAAAAGGGAATTAAACCATACCAACTTAAATTAAGGTAAGCTTTAAAGGAAAAACCCTCACCTTAGGTTGTATCTCAATATCTCTCTTGAGGGTTCTTTTAGAGTTTTTCTTTTTGTGTTTACTTCATGGAATTGAATTCTCTCATGGATTTAAAGAATTCAAATGGTTAGTCTTACATGGTTAAGATCAACGATTAGGATCTGGCTTTGCATCTAGGTTTAGAACTTGGTTCACCAAAGAAATCCATAAGCACGTACTTAATAGGTGAAAGGATGTAATCTGATTAACAATGGTATGAACTAGATCAGGTTCTTACCCCTAGCCAGATTCTCTCACCGAGTTGACTCAGTTATGCTAGATTCTGGTGCTGGAAATCCAAAAGTTTGCAGGGAGGGGATCGTGCATCCTTACCTTGGGGTGTCCAAGAGATCTGGCATGTGCTCAGACAACTCGGCAGGTTGTTGGCCCTTTTCTGTTTTCTTTCTTTCTTTTCCTCTTTCTTGCTTCTCTCTCCTTTCTCTTATTATTCCTCCTTCTTTTTCTTTTCTTCTTCTTCTCCCACCGTGGAGAGGTTTTATAGTCATAAGAGTCTCCAGACTCTTCTGCGAAACTATTTACACAGCCTTGTTTTCGCAGCAAGGGAAGCGGAAGTATCCCTTATGCAGTTCCCTATTTTCTAACACGGCAACGATCGGAGCAGCGTGATGGCCCACGATTCCTCTTTCGATCACTTCTGCTGACATGGAAGGAGTCAGACTCCACGTTTCTATGGTTTGGACGGTTCGAATTAGGGACATGATCTTGATTCCGGTCGGCCTACATGCGAAGATTTTGGGCGTGTCTGATTCTTTCGCTAATTACGTTTACTGTGGAAACGGGTCTTCCTACATTACTTGGTGGGGCTCGCGATCTTGGATATCTAGGAAATCTACTCCTTCCGTTAGGTTTGCCTTGAAATCTTGGCCCAGGAGAATGTGGTGTGGATTTGGTTCTGGGTGGCTCAATTGGGTTGTTCTTGACTTGATTACTCGAACATCCGGATATATAAAGAACTTTCTTTTGCTTTCTTCCTAGCGAGTGTTCGCTAGGTTTTGATCAGTAAGTTCGTCCGCGTCTGATGGACGGTTTAGATCACTCAAATGGCCAAGCCGATGGCCCATGGGCGATACTAGCGGTCGTCCTTTCGAATCCATGCAGGTAAGAAAAATAGAAAGAGAGAGAGCTCACTCTTTCTTTGGAATTTGCAGATCGAATCTTTTCGGTGCTCTACGATTGTGTGTGTCCCATGTACACGCTCTTTGCATATGGGGCCCATGGTGATGTTAGGGGAAATCCATCTCATCCATTTATTTTGCCAATCATTAATATGACCATTCCTACAGTATGGGATGTATACAGTCTTCATTATTAACAGATTATTTCCCTTAATCTGAATTATGGGTCATTACATCACGGGGCTCATAAGGCTATCTTAAGGGGTACCAAATCCAAGGTCGTCAGTCCATCAATGAGAGCATAGCTCGTTCAGAGGACCCATCCCCATCTGTTTCTATTGAATACAAGCTAGGAATTTGGGGGGCTTGAAAGGGCCTAGCTATATGCCCTAGAGGGGGGGTGAATAGGGCAATGCCAAATAAAACTTAAAACAGTGAAATAATAAAAGAAATAAAGCACAATGCTGAATTAAAAGTAATCTCAATAACCTAAAATTAAGAGAATGATACTATATCAGTTCTAAGGACAACCTTATACCAAAAACCAAAGGTTTAAGGTAGGACAACCTTATTTCTAGAACGTCCTTTGTATCACAAACCAATGACAAATAAAAAGCAAGGAAACCAAAATAACTTGCAGAAATAAATCCTAAATTATTACAACATTCCCACACTTGCTTGAAATAAAATGATTACAACATTCATCCACACATACAATCTACAAAACTGAATGAATAAAGGAATGAAAGAATAAAGCACATCCACAACTGTAACACCCTGAAAATCGGGGGTCGTGTATAAACTCAACTCCCGAGTTCCAGACCGTCACTTATGCAACAAAAATGGTTATGATTCGATGTTGTCTGATTTAAAGCATTCACATGAGTAAAAGTATACCAAAACTGCAATTCATACTTCAGATCCAGTGATAAAAGCAAGCGGAAGACTAAACAATGTATATATCACTGTATGGAAAAACAAAGTAAATCTCATCTGTCTCCAAAGTATGACTACATCTCTGAGTCTCATATACATATACATAAAAAAAAGAATAATGTTTAAAAAAAGTCCTACTGATGTCCCCTCGATCCAGGTCGCCTACGGGAAGCCGTCATGATACTGCATATACGAGAACTCATCCTGGTCCTCGTCAATCTCTGGCTCCACCTCCTGGATCTCGTCCTCACCTGCATCTACAACAGGGTCTGGTGGGTGTTGCAAACACCATCCCGTAACGTGGGAATGAGTGATCAACTCAGTGGAATCATAGAGCAAAGATTAGCATGTTCACAATTCAATCACGCGATAATAGTAAAGTAGTAAATCAGACAATCCTAATACTGTTGTTAATGCAAGATGATATGACGTGATGTATGCCCTCACCGACGATCACCCTCATGCGGCAACATCTTACGACCGCAGCATGCCACACTCCCTAGAGTGCTCCACATCTTCCAAGCACATGCAATGCTATGGTGATATGATTTCCAAGTTGTTATTAGTCCGTTCAAACAGCAGGATTGGGAAACTAAGGTACTTCCCTTGTATCAATCCCAACACAGATCCTGTCTAGGGTCGTCACTCCTAGTAATCTCATACGATGTGTATTTCGTAGGTCACTGCAAGGGCTGCCAGGGCTGTTGCTCGCACTCGTTGCACCGCTCCCCCATCACCTTATCAATACAGGCCTACCGTACTCTACTGCAACGGAAGGGTCGTCGCCTCCCGTGGACTCAGAATACGCTCGCGGTCACTACAAAGGGCTCGTCGCCTGATCAGTGTAGGCCGACAGCTAGAATATAGTGTCCCATACCACCATAATCTGCTCACGAGTTTAGGTGCTCACTGGTCACTACGGGGAGGTTTGTGGCCCCAGCGTAGGCCGACAGCTCGACCACGGTGTCCCATACCACCATGCCCGGCTCATGAGTCTTCGTGGATCAAGGTACCATGGTTAACAGGGTTTACAGTGGTAAGTTCAATACCCTAGGTTCAAGCAGTTATGACACATACAAGGTGAACATACATCGGCCAGTCGGGTTACTTGACGGGCTCGACTAGCGCGATCGCATCTCAAGTCGAACGACATGAAGTGCGTAAAACACTTCGCGTGGCCTAACCACTGCCGCCAACTCCAAATTCGAATCACGTTCATCGACGCGTCGTTCGTGGCTATGACCAGTCAGCCACGAATTCGCTCAGTTACCGACTGCCTGGACTAAGTCAAGTCCCACACATCTATGGAATCATATTAGCACTATATGCAAATGTATTGGAATTGAAATACATCATGTGAGCATGTTAACACATGTTATAACATTCAACTTAAGCAAATCTTCAAGGCATACTTTCTATGCATGTAATGCAATCATGCATAAGGTAAACGTGTAGGAAATCATTTAGGTCAGCATATTAATCAAGAAATCAATCTCAAACTACTACATAACATCATTTAATTCAATACATACTAATACAAGCATTTATACAAACACATACACTACACACTTAAGTCCACATATAGTATGTCGACCCGAAGTGCGCAACTTGGCGAATCTCTTCGCCAAACTGATTATGCAAACATTCCTAACTCCCTAATGTGGCGACAAACTATGTCAATCACGTCAGCAAAATATGCATGTAGACCGTACTTCCTACAAATGACTAAAATGCCCTAAATCTCATATTCTTCGTTAATTTACGAAACAGGAAACGGAGAGCATGTTGTACATGTCAAACGGCGATGCCGTCAATAATCTACTATTAAACGACATTGAAAGCGTTGTAAACCGTCAATCAAAGCGTCTAAAATCCTCACCTAGTCTCTTACGGTTGCGGGATTTTGAACGGAGCGTGTACGCTTCGTCTACGGCAGTAGGAGAACCTGATTTATGGAATACGTTAGCTAACGTGCTATGAATCTAGGTAAACCCTAAATCAACAAGTTTTGGGGTTATTTTATACCTGAAAAAGGAGAGAAATCACCAGCCAGGTGATTGGAAAGAAGTGCTGAAGCACTAGCAGTCGGCGACTCGGAAGCGGGAAAATTCCCTTCCTCTCTTTCTCTCAAACTCTCTCTCCTTTTCTCTAGGGTTTGGGATTTTCGGATGGAAGGGAGAAATGAGGGTTTCAACCCCTTTTATAAGCTTAAAAACGCCGAAAATAGGATCCGGGACGAAGTTTACTTGGTGCCTATCCATTTCGGGGCTGTTTCGGTCCAAAAACTGCTTTCTGGTGGTCCCCTGGTCGATTGCGATCGGACTTAAGCTCATGTGTACCAGATGTAGCTCGTATTAAGTTTTCAGTCTGGCAGGGTTCGCAGATCGCACGTGGCGGACCAGTTTCAGTTCAGCGGTCACCGCACATAGATCAGGGCTGAAAGTCTCATGATAATAAATAGAAATTTTTCCTGATCCGAGGGTGAAATCTGGATGAATTCTAACGGTCAGAATGCTTAATACTGACGCGTCAAGTCGTGTGCCAGATTTGAATTTGAAATTCCAAATCCGTCCATATTCGCGGTCGCTTCAGTCCGGGTTCAACGAAATAGTCTGTGATTATCGGATTGACTTGATTTTCGAGATGATTGTCAAGTCCAGCTGGGCGGTTCTAACGGTCTAAGATAGGAGGTATCGGACCTTCGACGTGCGGTCTAAATCCAATACAAAATTTCAATATGGTCCAGAGAACAAACCCGCTTAGAGTTTGATCCGAGGTTATAGAGTATTGTAGAGTTGTTTGTTCTACTCGATTTGGGTCTTACAGAACGTATTTAAAGTGATCAGGGACTATTTCCTAGCTACTCTAGCGTTGCGCTAGCTAACTTACGCTTAATTTCCATGGAAATTATTTCTACGCGATTTCGGGTCGAGTTGGTACTCGAGCCCAAGTACGGATTTTTCACGGGCGTTACAACAACACAACGATATATAGTGGTTCGCCTGTGTGTACACCAACTGTTATCCAATAGCTACACAGAATGCTACTCTACTCTTAATATCCTCACACAGGGGATATTATCATGCACTATCAAAATAGGTTTCACAGGTTTACCTAAAACCTTCACAATTGTGTCTTTTTATCTCGGGCTTACACAATCCAAAAACCCACACAATCTGAGTTTTCTAGCTCTCCTCAGATAACCAAAACAATGAGATTTTTCTGGAAAATCTCAAACACAACTAAAGAATGTAAATTACACAAATGTAAAATACCTAAATCTCCTTTTGAAGTAGCCCGGTAGAACCAATCGAAGTAGAAGTTCGATTCAACATTCAAAGTCCAATACTCACTTTAAGAATGGTTCTAAGTCTAATTGATTTTAAATAAAAAGGGCTAGTTCTATTTAATTTTGAATCCAAGAAGAAGGAATGTCAAAAATTTCCCTTTTCAAATAAGATTGGAATGTAGATCAAAATCAAATAATAAACAAGCTAGCAAAAGGAATATTAAATGAGCACAAAGTAGCTTAAAAACAAACACGAACTTATCTAAGATTATAGCCTAAAGATTGCTTGAATTGAGTTGAATTGAATTGAAAAACTCTAAATTTCGTGCTCTATTTATAGCCTGAAAAATCCCATCTACGACTGGTCTTAGGATCCTACGATTGCTCGTAGTTTCAAAGATTTTCAAAGATTTCCGCGGGATAAGGATTAGCTGTTCCACGACTGGTCCTGGGTAGCCTACGACCAGTCATGGGCCACCTACGACTAGTCATGGGTCACCTACGACTGGTCGAAGGACCCCCAGATTAGTTGCTGGAGTTCGAGTCGTAGGGCTAAGACCAGTCGAAGGACAAGTCGTACAGCTCACAGGATTGGTCGAAGGATGTCCATGACTGGTCGTAGGACAACCAGAAAAATTTAAAAATCTTCAACAACCTAGAACTGGTCCTGAAAAACTTAAGACTGGTCGTAGCAGAGGTAGGATTGGTCTTGAAGTCCCTAGGAATGGTCTTAGAATAACCCGAACAAGCATATTAAAATATACAAATTATGTATCCAGAATGACCTACAGTAAAGCCCATCCTAAGGTCAATCTAAGGTCAAACAAACCTTAAAAGTGAGATGGACATTGATAGTCTTGTAACACCTTAGATTTTTTTACCAACCTGGGATTAGACGTCTTTAGGTAATGGGTCAACCAAAACACCTTGGTAACCTCTCAGAACCCAATTCCAAAGCCAAAGAAATCACTTCGGATTAATTCCTTTAGAAATTAAGCGTAAGTTAGCTAGCGCTACGCTGGAGTAGCTGTGAAATTGTCCCTAATCACTTTAAATACGTTCCCAAAACTTATAGAATCGTTGATGCTACGTTACCCTAAAATTTAGGATCAAACTCTAAACCAGTTTGTTCTTGGGAACCCTTTGAAACTTTGTATTGGATCTGGACCGTGCGTCGAAAGTCCGATATCTACCATCTTAGACCGTTATGATCGCTTGGCTGGACTTGACAATCATTTCAAAAATCAAGGCCAACCGACGTTCAGAGGCTATTTCATTGAGCCTGGAGTGAAGAGAGTGAGAAAAGGGTTAGATTTGGAAATTCTAATTCAAATCTGGCACGTGACTTAGCGTGTTAGTATTAAGCGTTCTGACCGTCAGAATTCAACCAAATTACACGCTCGGATCAGAAAAAATTTCTCTTTCATATCATGAGACTTGTAGACCTGATCTAGGTGCGATGACCGCTGAACTGAAACTGGACTGCCACGTGCGATCTACAAACTCTACTGGTCTAAAAACTTGGTGTGAGCAAGATCCAGTATCCATGAGCTTAAGTCCGACCCCATTCGGCCAGGGAACCTCCAGAAATGCTCTTTTGGATCGAAACAGTTCAGATTTGGTTATACCTCAAGTGAGCTTTATTCCCAAGCCTAATTTGGAAAGGTTTTAGCCTATATAAGGGCTTTAAACCCTCTGACAACCCTCCCATCTGAATTTGTTAGGAACCCTAGCTAGAGAGAGAGAAAGTGAGATTGTGAGAGAGTGTGAGAGAGATTCTCTTGCCACCTGCACCAGCTATTGCACGTGCCAAAGAACCGCACTCCAATCACTTTCCCGACGATTCCAACACACTTCTAGGTAAGGAAAATCCTAACCACTTGTTGATTTGAGGATTTCTTCGATTCAAATAGCAAAGTAGCTGATATACTTGTGCATTAGGTCGTATTGACGCTGTTAACGAAGCGTATTCGTTCCATTCGAAACGATACACATCTAAAGCGAAAGGTGCGGATCTTAGACGATTTGATTGACTGATTTCAAAGCTTTCAATGTCATTTAATAGCAGATTATAGACGGCAACGCCGTTTGACATGTACAACATGCTGTCCATTTTTCGTTTCGTAAACCTACGGTATATGTGAGATTTAGGGCATTTTAGGTATTTGTAGGAAAAATAGTATACGTCCGTATTTTGCTGAAATAATTGCCATGGCTAATTGTCATGCTATGATATTAGGAATGCGTGCATGATCTGTTTGGTGAAGAGATTCGCCCTAATGTGCACTTTGAGTCGACATACGCTATGTAGACTAAAGTGTGTAGACTAAGTGTAACACCCCGGATTTTTGCCAACCTGGGATTAGACGTCCTTAGGTAATGGGTCAACTATAACACCTTGGTAACCTCTCAGAATTCAATTCCAGAGCCAAAGAAATCACTTAGGATTAATTCCTTTAGAAATTAAGTGTAAGGTAGCACTACGCTAGAGTAGCTGCGAAATTGTCCCTGAACACTTTAAATACGTTCTACAAGACCCCAAAACTTGTAGAATTAATGATGCTATAATATCCTGAAACCTTGGATCAAACTCTAAACCCATTTTCTCTCAAGAACCTTTTGAAACTTTGTATTGGATTTAGACTGCGCGTCGAAAATCCGATACCTACAGTCTTAGACAGTTATGACCGCTTAGCTGGACTTGACAATCACTTCAAAAATCAAGCCCAACCGATGTTCAGAGGCTATTTCATTGAGACTGGAGTGAAGAGAGTGAGAAAAGGGTTAGATTTGAAAATTTAAATTCAAATCTGGCACGTGACTTGGCGCGTTATTATTAAGTGTTCTGACCGTCAGAATTCAGCCAAATTACACCCTCGAATCAGGAAAAATTTCTCTTTCATATCATGAGACTTGTAGACCTGATCTAGGTGCGATGACCGCTGAACTAAAACTGGACCGCCACGTGCGATCTGGAAACTCTACCGGACTGAAAACTGGGTGTGAACAACATCCAGTGACCATGAGCTTAAGTCCAACTGCGTTCGACCAGGGGATCTCCCGAAATGCTCTTTTGTACCAGAACAGCCCCGATTTGGTTATACCTCAAGTGAACTTTGTTCCCAAGCCTAATTTGCGAAGGTTTTAGCTTATAAAAGGGCTATAAACCCTCACATATCTGACCCATCCGAATTTGCTAGAAACCCTAGCTAGAGTGAGAGAAAAAGTGAGAGTTTGTGAGAGAGTGTGGGAGTGATCTTCCTGCCACCTGCACTAGCTGTTGCACGTGCTTAAGAAACGTATCCCAATCACTTTGTCGATGATTCCAATGCATTTCTAGGTAAGGAAAACCCTCAACACTTGCTGATTTAAGGTTTCGTCGATTCCAATAGCGAAGTAGCTTATACATCTTGTGTATTAGGTCGTCGGTTCGCCGTATAGGAAGCGTATACGCTCCGTTCGGAACGATACACATCTAGGGTAAAAAGGTACAGATTTTAGACGCTTTGATTGGCTGATTTCAACACTTTCAATGTCGTTTAATAGTAGATTATCGACGGCGACGCCGTTTGACATGTACAACATGCTATCCGTTTTCTGTTTCGTAAATGTACAAAAAATATGAGATTTAGTGCATTTTAGTCATTTGTAGGAAATACTGTATACATACATATTTTGATAAAATGTTTGTCATGGCTATTTATCATGTTATAATATTAGAAATGCGTGCATGGTTGGTTTGGCGAAGAGATTTTCCCTTAAGCGCACTTTGAGTCGACATACGCCATGTACACTAAAGTGTGTAGCCTAAGTGTTTGTATAAATGTTTGTATTAGTATGTATTGAGTAAATGGTGTTGTGTATGAGTTTTGAGATTGAATTCTCAAGTAATATGCTGATGTAAATGATTTTCGTCATGTCAGCTATATGTATTGATTTCATTATATACATGAAATGCATGTGTGGGATGATTTGCTTAAGTTGTATGTCATAACATGTGTCAACATGCTTACAATGTTGTATTTCATTTCTGTTACTCACATATGCTTATTGATATTGATGCACAAATGCTTGGGGCTATGACCTAGTCCAGGCAGTCGGTAATGGATCGAATTCGTGGTTGGTTTCTAGGTACCACAAAGGACGCGTCGATGAACGCGAGTCGTGTTTTGGGTTGGCAGCAGTGGTTAGGCCACACGTGGTGTTTCATGCACTTCATGTCGTTCAGCTTGAGATGCGCTCGTGCTAGTCGAGCCCGTCACGTAACCCGACTGGCCATTGTATGTTCACCCTGTATGAGTCATAACTGCTTGAACCTAGGGTACTGATCTTACCATTGGAAACCCTGTTAACCATGGTACCTTGATCCATAAAGACTCATGAGCCGGGCATGGTGGTATGGGACACCATGGTCGAGCTGTCGGCCTACACTGGGGCCACAAACCTCTCCGTAGTGACCAGTGAGCACCCTACTCTGAGCAGATTATGGTGGTATGGGACACTATATTCTTGCTGTCGGCCTACACTGATCAGGTGACGAGCCCTTTGTAGTGACCTTGAGTTTATCCTGACACCGCATGGGGGCGACGAGTCCTGATGCAGTCTTAAGGATAATTAGGCCTGTATTGATAAGGTGATGGGGGAGCGGTGCAACGAGTGTGAGCAACAACCCTGTCAGCCCTTGCAGCGACCTACAAATATAACATCGTATGAGATTACTAGGAGTGACGACCCTAGATAGGATCTGTGTTGGGATTGATATAAGCAAGGTACCCTAGTTTTCCAATCCTGCTGTATGAAAAGGAATAATAATAACTTGGTAATCATTATCCATATCGCATTGCATGTGCCTGGAAGATGTGGAGCACTGCGGGAAGAAAGCATGCGGCAGACGCAGATGGTGTCTTATGAGGGAGTATGTAACACCCTGGATTTTTACCGACCTGGGATTAGACGTCCTTAGGCAATGGGTCAACTAAAACACCTGAGAAATCGCTCAGAACCCAATTCCATAGCCAACGAAATCACTTAGGATTAATTCCTTTAGAAATTAAGCATAAGTTAGCTAGCGCAACGCTAGAGTAGCTGGGAAAAAGTCCCTGATCACTTTAAATACGTTCTATAAGACCCAAATCGAGTAGAACCAATGACGCTATAATACTCTAAAACCTCGGATCAAACTCTAAGCCTGTTTATTCTCAGGACCTCTTTAAAACTTTGTATTGGATCTAGACCGCATGTCGAAAGTCCGATACCTACAATCTTAGACCATTATAACTGCCTAGCTGGACTTGACAATCATTTCGAAAATCAAGTCCAACTGACATTCAGAGGCTATTTCATTGAGCCTGGAATGAAGAGAGTGAGAATAGGGTTAGATTTGGAATTTGAAATTCAAATCTAGCACACGACTTGACATGTTATTATTAAGCGTTCTGACCGTCAGAATTCAGCCAAATACACCCTTGGATCAGGAAAAATTTCTATTTCATATCACGAGACTTGTAGACCTGATCTAGGTGCGATGACCGCTGAAATGAAACTGGACTGCCACGTGCGATCTGGGAACTCTACCGGTCTGAAAACTTGATGTGTGTTTGATCCAGTATGCATGAGCTTAAGTCCGACCGCATTTGGCCAGGGGACCTCCAGAAATACTCTTTTAGACCGAAACAGCCCCGATTTGGTTAGGCATCAAGTGAACATTGTTCCCAAGCCTATTTTGGGCATGTTTTAGGTTATAAAAGGGGCTTAAAACCTCACTTCTCTCACCCATCCGAATTTGCTAGAAACCCTAGCTGGTGTGGGAGAAAAGGTGAGAGATTGTGAGAGAGAGTGGGAGAGAATTTCCTGCTGCTTGCACTACCTGTTGTACGTGTTTAAGCCACGCAATCCAATCACTTTGCCGGTGATTTCACCGCATTTCTAGGTAAGAAAATACCCGCAAACACTTGCTGATTTAAGGTTCCTTCGGTTCCTTAGCATGGTAGCTTATAGATCTTGTGTATTAGGTTCCCGGTTCGCCGTAGACGAAGCGTATACGCTCCGATCGAATCAATACACATCTAGGATAAAAGGTGCGGATTCTAGACGCTTTGATTGGCTGTTTTCAACGCTTTCAATGTCGTTTAATAGTAGATTATCGACGGCAACGCTGTTTGACATGTAAAACATGCTGTCCATTTCCTATTTCGTAAGCAGACGAAAAATATGAGAATTAGGGCATTTTAGTCATTTATAGGAAATACTGTTTCCATCCATATTTTGCTGAGATGATTAACATGGCTTCTTGTCGCATTAGGATATTAGGAATGCGTGCATAATCTGTTCGGCGAAGAGATTCGTCCAAATGCGCACTTTGAGTCGACATACGCTATGTAGACTTAAGTGTGTAGACTAAGTGTTTGTATAAATGTTTGTATTAGTATGTATTGAATTAAATGGTGTTGTGGATTAGTTTGAGATTGAATTCTCAAATAATACGCTGATGTAAATGATTTCCTTCATGTTGGCTATATGTATGATTTCATTATATGTATGAAATGCACGTGTTAGATGATTTACTTACGTTGTATGTTATAACATGTGTTAATATGCTCACATTGTTATATTTCATTTCCACTACTTTTATAAGACTGCTGATGTGGATTCATGAATGATTGGGACTCTACCTAGTCCAAGTAGTCGGCAACCGAGTAAATTCGTGGTTGGCTTATCTTAGCCACGAACGACGCGTCGATGAACGCGAGTCGTGTTTTGGAGTTGGCGGCAGTGGTTAGGCCACACGAGGTGTTTTATGCACTTCACGTCGTTCGACTTGAGATGCGCTTGTGCTAGTCGAGCCCGTCAAGTAACCCGACTGGCCATTGCATGTTCACCTTGTATGAGTCATAACTGTTTGAACCTAGGGTACTAAACTTACCACTGTAAACCCTATTAACCATGATACCTTGATCCATAAAGACTCATGAGCCGGGCATGGTGGTATGGGACACCGTGGTCGAGCTGTCGGCCTACGCTGGGGCCACAAACCTCCCTGTAGTGACCAGTGAGCAACCCAGACTCGTGATCAGATTATGGTGGTATGGGACACTATATTCTTACTGTCGGCCTACATTGATAAGGTGATGGGGGAGCGGTGCAACGAGTGCGAGCAACAGCCCTGGCAGCCCTTTGTAGTGACCTCGAGCGTATTCGGAGTCTACGGGAGACGACGACCCTTCCATAGCGACGAGAGTACAAGTAGGCTGTATTGATAAGGTGATGGGGGAGCGGTGCAACGAGTGCGAGCAACAGCCCTGGCAGCCCTTGCAGTGACCTACAAAATATACATCGTATGAGATTACTAGGAGTGACGACCCTAGACAGGATCTGTGTTGGGATTGATATAAGGAAAGTACCTTAGTTTTCCAATATTGTTTTATGAAAAGGACTAATAATAATGCAGTAATCATATCAACATCACATTGCATGTGCCTGGAAGATGTGGAGCACTGAGCAGTACGCAAGCATACCGCGGACGCATATGGTGCTGTATGAGGGAGAATGTTGGTGAGGGCATCCATCATGTCATGTCATATTGCATTAACAATAGTATTAGGAATGTTTGATTTACTGCTTTACTATTATCGCGTGATTGATTTGAGAACATACTAATCTTTGCTCTATTATTCCACTGAGTTAGCTACTCACTCCCACGTTACGGGATGGTGTTTCCGAATACCCACCACTCCCTATTTTGGTTGCAGATGATGGCGCTGCTTGAGAAGCGGAGCTGGACTTGATGATGATGAGGATCCCACCTTTATGCGTGTTCTGATTGACGGGATTACAGGGAGGTTGATTAGATTCCTTGACACTTGTCATTTTATATTTTTAGAGCACTCATGTATATTCTTTTTGTTTACTTTTAGAGTATACATGTATGTATATAACCTGATAACATGTTCACACTCTGGAGACATACAATAGTTTATATATGTTATACATACTATCACAGTCTTTCGCTTGTAAATTTAACTGTCTATGGAGTATGATATGTTGTTTTGGCTTAATCTCAATCTTGTTTAATGCCTGTTTACTGACAACATGCATCTAATATTATCTATGTTGCATAAATAACATTTTGGAACTCGGGAGTCGGGTTTTACTCGACCCCCAATTTTTGGGATGTAATAGATGGTATCAGAGCATGATTTGGATTAAACCGGGCCTGGGTTATGGACACGCGACGTACGTTTTCGCTCCTTTGACTTAGGTGGGTGCAGGAAAGGTTTAGAAACACTTATAGGATCGCAGATTCGCCAATAGGCGAAGTCTATTCGTATCGATCGCATGATCGAGTCCGTAACGCATCTAGGGTCACGTGAAGCGACCAAAGTAGCTCTTAGGTTATAACTAGGTGGGTTGAGAAATTCTTTGAGCGGTTCTAAACCCTTAAATGTGAATCCTTGGGCTGTGGGGCAACCACAACCGTTACATTCAATCGCTAGGGCTTAAAAACCCCGTTTCACCTAATTTCTTCAAAATTCTTCCTCTCACCACTCCATTCTTCAATTCTTTCTCTGACTTTTCATGTTAGGCATTGATCCTAATGTGAAAATGATATAAAGCATACTTCGATAAAATTTTATAGTGAAAAGTAAAATTTCATGAAAACTGGCCATTAGGCCACTCTAAATTTGTAATCTTTAGCAACTAATGGGTCAGATGGATGTATTAGCTCCTTATATCCCAAAATCATATGCTACATGATAGGGGAATACATTCATGTTTACAGATTGGCCCCGGAAAGCCCCGAATGGATGTTTTGGCCTCCCTAGGCCAATTTACAATGAACAAAGGTGGGGCCCATACATATTTGGGGTCCCTGAGTGTAACACCCCAGATTTTGGCCAATCTGGGATTTGATGTCCTTAGGCAGTGGGTTAATTAAAACACCTGAAAAATCGCTCAGAACCTAATTCCATAGCCAAAGAAACCACTTAGGATTAATTCCTTTAGAAACTAAGCATAAGTTAGCTAGCGCAACGCTGGAGTAGCTGGGAAATAGTTCCTGATCACTTTAAATACATTCTACAAGACCCAAATCGAGTAGAACCAATGACTCTATAATACTCTATAACCTCGGATCAAACTCTAAGCAGGTTTGTTCTCTAGACCACTTTGAAATTTTGTATTGCATCTAGACCGCGCGTCGAAAGTCCGATACCTCCTATCTTAGACCGTTAGAACCGCCTAGCTGGACTTGACATTCATTTTGAAAATCAAGTCAAACCGATAATCACAGACTATTTCATTGAGCCCGGACTGAAGAGAGTGCGAATAGGGACAGATTTGGAATTTAAAATTCAAATCTGGCACCCGACTTGACGCGTCAGTATTAAGCGTTCTGACCGTCACAATTCAGCCAGATTACACCCTCGGATCAGGAGAAATTTCTATTTTATATCATGAGACTTTCAGCCCTGATCTACGTGCGGTGACCGCTGAACTGAAACTGGTCCGCCACGTGCGATCTACGAACCCTGCCGGACTGAAAACTTAATGCGTGCTAGATCTGGTATGCATGAGCTTAAGTCCGATCGCATTAGACCAGGGGACCACCAGAAATGTCCTTTTGGACCGAAACAGCCCCGATTTGGATATGCACTAAGTGAACTTTGTACCGGAGCCTATTTCGGGCAAGTTTGGGCTTATAAAAGGGGTTGAAAGCCTCACTCCTCTCTCCCATCCGAATTTGCAAAAATCTCTAGATTGGGAGAGAGAAAAGGTGAGAGTTTGTGAGAGAAGGTGGGAGAGAATTCCCTGCTGCTTGCGCCACGTGCTGTACGTGCTTAGGCAACGCACTCCGATCACTTTCCCGACGATTCCTACCCTAGAAGTTGCTGATTTGAGGTTCCTTTCATTTCCTAGCGAAGTAGCTAATAGAACTTGTGCATTAGGTTCTCTAATCGCCGTAGACGAAGCGTATACGCTCCGTTCGAACTCACACCCCAAAAAGGGAAAAGGTGCAGATTTTAGACGCTTTGATTGACTGTTTCCAAAGCTTTCAATGTCGTTTAATAGTAGATTCTCGACGGCAATGCCATTTGACATGTACAACATACTGTCCGTTTCCTGTTTCGTAAACCAACGAAGAATATGAGATTTAGGGCATTTTAGTCATTTGTAGGAAGTGCTGTTTTCATGCATATTTTGCTGATGTGATTGACATGGCTTCTCGTCGCATTAGGATATTAGGAATGCGTGCATAATTAGTTTGGCGAAGAGATTCACCTAAATGCGCACTTCGGGTCGACATACTATATGTAGACTTAAGTGTGTAGTGTAAGTGTGTGTATAAATGCTTGTATTAGTATGTATTGAATTAAATGATGTTATGGATTAGTTTGAGATTGGTTTCTCAATTAATATGCTGATGTGAATGATTTCCTACATGTTAGTTATATGCATGGTTTCATTGTATGTATGAAATGCATGTACTTGATGATTTACTTAAGTTCTATGTTATAACATGTGTTAACATGCTCACATGGTTGTATTTCAATTCCAATACTCTCATATGATTTGCCGATGTGATTCCTTAATTGTTTGAGACTATGCTTAGTCCAGGCAGTCGGTAACCGAAAGAATTCGTGGTTAGCTTATCCTCGCCACGAACGACGCGTCGATGAACGCGAGCCGTGTTCTGGAGTTGGCGGCAGTGGTTAGGTCACACGAAGTGTTTTACGCACTTCATGTCGTCAACTTGAGATGCGATCGCGCTAGTCGAGCCCGTCAAGTAACCCGACTGGCCATTGTATGTTCACCCTGCATGAGTCATAACTGCTTGAACCTAGGGTACTGAACTTACCATTGTAAACCCTGTTAACCATGGTACCTTGATCCACGAAGACTCATGAGCCGGGCATGGTGGTATGGGACACCGTGGTCGAGCTGTCCGCCTACGCTGGGGCCACAAACCTCCCCGTAGTGACCAGTGAGCACATAGTACAGTAGGCCTGTATTGATAAGGTGATGGGGGAGCGGTGCAACGAGTACGAGCAACAGCCCTGGCAGCCCTTGCAGCGACCTACAAAATATACATCGTATGAGATTACTAGGAGTGACGACCCTAGACAGGATCTGTGTTGGGATTGATATAAGGGAAGTACCTTAGTTTCCCAATCCTGCTATTTGAATGGACTAATAATAACTCAGAAATCATATCACCATAACATTGCATGTGCCTGGAAGATGTGGAGCACTCTAGGGAGTGTGGGATGCCGCGGTCGTAAGATGTTGCCGTATGAGGGAGATCGTCGGTGAGGGCATATATCACGTCATGTCATATTGCATTAACAACAGTATTAGGATTGTTTGATTTACTGCTTTACTATTTTCACATGATTGATTTGAGAACATGTTAATCCTTGCTCTATTATTCCACTGAGTTAGCTACTCACTCCCACGTTACGGGACGGTGTTCCTGGACACCCACCAGACCTTTTTGTGATTGCAGATGATGGCGCGGCCTGCGAGGCGGAGCCGGACTTCATGATGATGAGGAGGATCCCTCCTTTATGCGAGTTCTGATCGACGGGATTACAGGGAGGTTGATTAGATGTCTTGACACTTATCATTTTATATTTTCAGAGCACTCATGTATATACTTTCTTTCTATTTTGAGGTATACATGTATATGTTTAACCTGGTAACATGTTCATACTCTGGAGACATACAACAGTTTATATATGTTATACATACTATCACAGTCTTCCGCTTGTTAATCTAACTGTCTCTGGAGTATGATATGCTGATCTAGCTTAATCTCACTCATGTTTAATATGTTATCACAGACAACATTCAATCATACATATCTATGTTGCATAAATAACATTTTGGAACTCGGGAGTTGGGTTTTTGCTCGACCCCCCGATTTTTGGGATGTTACAGATGGTATCAGAGCATGATTTGGATTAAACCGGGCCTGGGTTATGGTCACGCGACGCACGCTGTCACTTCCTTTGACTTAGGTAGGTGCGAAAAGGGTCTAGAAACACTTCTAGGATCCCAGATTCGCCAATAGTCGAAGTCTATTCATTTCGATCGCGTGATCGAGTCCGTAGCGCATCTAGGGTCGCGTAAAGAAACCCGAATAGCTCCTAGGTTGTAGGTAAGTAGGTTGAGACATTCTTTGAATGATTCTAAACCTGTAAATGTGAATCCTTGGGCCGTGGGACAACCACGACCCCTGTATTCAATCGCCAGGGCTTAAAAACCCCGTTTCACCGAAAATCTTCAAAATTCTTCCTCTCACCACTCCAATATTCAATTTTCTCTTATCTTTTTCATGTTAGGCATCAATACTAATGTAAAAATAACATAAAATCATACTTTCACAAAATTTTACAGTGAATAGTAAAATTTCATGAAAAATAGCCATAAGGACATTCTAACTTCACTTTCTTTAGTAAATAATGGGCTAGATGGATGTAATAGCTCCTTCTACCCCAAAATCATATGCTGCATGATAGGGTTTTGTATTCAGAATTACAGATTGGCCCCGAAAATCCTCGAATGGATGTTTGGGCCTCCTTAGGGCAATCTACAATGAACCAAAGGGGGAACCATACCTTTTTGGAATCCCTAGGGCAAGGGAAACCCATCCCATATGGCCTCAATGGCCAATTTTCAACTTCACTAGCGATTCCATCGCCGATTCGGCGATGCATCGCCGGTCAAACTCTTCAAATGGGTCTGGTCTTTGGGCTGGAGGAGTTTGGGGGCTAGGGAAGCCCCCTGGTATGCGGTCCATACCTTGAAACCCCCTAAAAGATGTACTTCCTTCACAAAAGTCCCCTTCCCTAGCCCCATTTTCATTTTCTTGCTGCCCTAACCCAAAATCGTGGTTCCAAACCACTCTCAAATCCATTCCCTGCCAAAAACGACCACCCTCCATCGTTCCTTTGAAGTTGGCAGCCCTCCCTCTTGAAGGTTTCGTCCGTTGGAGCTCCTAAAACCTCCAAATCGAGCTGAAATCGTGAGGTGATCCATTCCCCTTTTTCATTTTCATTTCTTTCTGAAAATACATCCTAGGGAAGCTTGAAGCATCCCTCTACAACGCCTGGATCTCTCTTTTCTATTTTGGTTAACCATTTCCTTACATTTCTCCCATTTTTCATGGCTATTGTTAAGCTGTTTTAGCCTTTTTCTCTCTTTCCGCCATCCTCCCTCTCAATCCTATTCCTCCATTTTCTTTGCTTAAGGGAAACTGAAAATATATGGCCGAGAGAGCTCTAGTGAGCAACAGACAGTATTAGACTCGACAGTGATAAAGAAGGTAAGTCGGGACTGTGGTAGAGTCCTTTGGTAGCATTAGGCATCTGTGACGTTGTCTTGTAGATGTTTGATTACTGTTTGAGATCTCTGTGTTTTGTTGTTGTTAGGTTTAGTGACGTCAGAGGTAGAAAGTGTGGAACTTGTTCCATGTATTGTGACTAGCATGCCACTCCCAATCCCAACATGGGATTAGGAATGTAGTTTCGTTTCATACAATAGGCCCTTGGCGTTTTGGACCTAGTGTTAGTACTCCTAGATTTGAAGGATCTGATGACATAAGAAATCCAATTCCATTTAGATAATCTTGACCCTAAGCAATAGAACAACTCCCTGTAGTAGAAATGATATGGAACCATTTAACGTATAAACTTAGGCTTTGAATTATAAGTACTGAGTTACAGACTAGGCTATTAGTTGACTTAGGCAATGTAAGGCCTATATATGCTAAGGGATAGTAGGTTAGATTTGGTTGGAATGGGACTCCCTTCCTTCGATAGATCCCCTTATGACTTATAGACTTCTGTTGTTGCCCATAGGAAGGAACCATACACTCTCAGGGAACATTTATAACTCCCTCAGATTGAACTTAGAATGTACTAGCACACCCCTTAGAATTGCCTTCCCCAAGGACTTATTGCATTCGGGAACGCAGAGTAAAGGAACTACATGTAAGCGATGTATTCGCGGTTTGAGTCGACTTCTTAATCCTAGTGGTTACCAATGAATCCAATGCTCTGATCAAGCAGAGGATCGACATTGACTCAGATTAAGAACTGATACAACGCATTTTCTGTCCTGATTAGACAGAAGGTTCAACGTATCCGGCTTAGACCCACTACACAACCTTTCTTCTGTGATGGCCCAACCATCTACAACTAAACAGGATCACATTGTCTTTGGGAAATGGCGAGGACTTAAAGTCAGTAGAGAATTAGACATCTTTCCACCAACTCATACCTGCCCCTGAATTCAATCATAATAGAGATTAGGCTCATCTCTATGATCATAGGTACCAATGCCATAGAACGCATCATTAGCAAGGAAAACCATATAGAGAAAGGCTGTTTCCATTTTAGGTTAAGGATAGGCCCTAAGTTCCGCCTCGTTCCGATATACGGATCGATGCAAAGATTCTTCAACCTTAAGTAAAACCAAGTTTTAAGGGGGGTAGAACGAATTAAGTCCAATCCAGTTAGGTTCGTCAACGCTACCGTTCAATCAGAGTGGCGCAGCGGAAGAGTGGTTGGCCTCTTTCCCACTGGCCCAGGATCGAAACAATTGAGTTAGGATGTACGTACGGTTAGGTCAATAAATGGGATTTAACCTTCCTTAGAAAAAGTATTCCTTACCCTTCGCCAATTTCGGGGACGAAATTTTATTTTAAGGGGGGTAGATTGTAACACCCCGGATTTTGGCCAATCTGGGATTTGACGTCCTTAGGCAGTGGGTTAATTAAAACACCTAAAAAATCGTTCAGAACCCAATTCCATAGCCAAAGAAACCACTTAGGATTAATTCCTTTAGAAACTAAGCATAAGTTAGCTAGCGCAACGCTGGAGTAGCTGGAAAATAGTTCCTGATCACTTTAAATACGTTCTACAAGACCTAAATCGAGTAGAACCAATGACTCTATAATACTCTATAACCTCGGATCAAACTCTAAGCAGGTTTGTTCTCTGGACCACTTTTAAATTTTGTATTGCATCTAGACCGCTCGTCGAAAGTCCGATACCTCCTATCTTAGACCGTTAGAACCGCCTAGCTGGACTTGACACTCATTTTGAAAATCAAGTCAAACCGATAATCACAGACTATTTCATTGAGCCCGGACTGAAGAGAGTGCGAATAGGGACAGATTTGGAATTTAAAATTCAAATCTGGCACCCGACTTGACGCGTCAGTATTAAGCGTTCTGACCGTCACAATTCAGCCAGATTACACCCTCGGATCAGGAGAAATTTCTATTTTATATCATGAGACTTTCAGCCCTGATCTACGTGCGGTGACCGCTGAACTGAAACTGGTCCGCCACGTGCGATCTACGAACCCTGCCGGACTGAAAACTTAATGCGTGCTAGATCTGGTATGCATGAGCTTAAGTCCGATCGCATTAGACCAGGGAACCACCAGAAATGTCCTTTTGGACCGAAACAGCCCCGATTTGGATATGCACTAAGTGAACTTTGTACCGGAGCCTATTTCGGGCAAGTTTGGGCTTATAAAAGGGGTTGAAAGCCTCACTCCTCTCTCCCATCCGAATTTGCAAAAATCCCTAGATTGGGAGAGAGAAAAGGTGAGAGTTTGTGAGAGAAGGTGGGAGAGAATTCCCTGCTGCTTGTGCCACGTGCTGTACGTGCTTAGGCAACGCACTCCGATCACTTTCCCGACGATTCCTCCGCGTTCTCAGGTAAGAAAATACCCTAGAAGTTGCTGATTTGAGGTTCCTTTCATTTCCTAGCGAAGTAGCTAATAGAACTTGTGTATTAGGTTCTCTAATCGCCGTAGACGAAGTGTATACGCTCCGTTCGAACTCACACCCCAAAAAGGGAAAAGGTGCGGATTTTAGACGCTTTGATTGACTGTTTCCAAAGCTTTCAATGTCGTTTAATAGTAGATTCTCGACGGCAATGCCGTTTGACATGTACAACATACTGTCCGTTTCCTGTTTCGTAAACCAACGAAGAATATGAGATTTAGGGCATTTTAGTCATTTGTAGGAAGTACTGTTTTCATGCATATTTTGCTGATGTGATTGACATGGCTTCTCATCGCATTAGGATATTAGGAATGCGTGCATAATTAGTTTGGCGAAGAGATTCACCTAAATGCGCACTTCGGGTCGACATACTATATGTAGACTTAAGTGTGTAGTGTAAGTGTTTGTATAAATGCTTGTATTAGTATGTATTGAATTAAATGATGTTATGGATTAGTTTGAGATTGGTTTCTCAATTAATATGCTGATGTGAATGATTTCCTACATGTTAGTTATATGCATGGTTTCATTGTATGTATGAAATGCATGTACTTGATGATTTACTTAAGTTCTATGTTATAACATGTGTTAACATGCTCACATGGTTGTATTTCAATTCCAATACTCTCATATGATTTGCCGATGTGATTCCTTAATTGTTTGGGACTATGCTTAGTCCAGGCAGTCGGTAACCGAAAGAATTCGTGGTTAGCTTATCCTCGCCACGAACGACGCGTCGATGAACGCGAGCCGTGTTCTGGAGTTGGCGGCAGTGGTTAGGTCACACGAAGTGTTTTACGCACTTCATGTCGTCAACTTGAGATGCGATCGCGCTAGTCGAGCCCGTCAAGTAACCCGACTGGCCATTGTATGTTCACCCTGCATGAGTCATAACTGCTTGAACCTAGGGTACTGAACTTACCATTGTAAACCCTGTTAACCATGGTACCTTGATCCACGAAGACTCATGAGCCGGGCATGGTGGTATGGGACACCGTGGTCGAGCTGTCCGCCTACGCTGGGGCCACAAACCTCCCCGTAGTGACCAGTGAGCACATAGTACAGTAGGCCTGTATTGATAAGGTGATGGGGGAGCGGTGCAACGAGTGCGAGCAACAGCTCTGGCAGCCCTTGCAGCGACCTATAAAATATACATCGTATGAGATTACTAGGAGTGACGACCCCAGACAGGATCTGTGTTGGGATTGATATAAGGGAAGTACCTTAGTTTCCCAATCCTGCTGTTTGAATGGACTAATAATAACTCAGAAATCATATCACCATAACATTGCATGTGCCTGGAAGATGTGGAGCACTCTGGGGAGTGTGGCATGCCGCGGTCATAAGATGTTGCCGTATGAGGGAGATCGTCGGTGAGGGCATACATCACGTCATGTCATATTGCATTAACAACAGTATTAGGATTGTTTGATTTACTGCTTTACTATTTTCGCATGATTGATTTGAGAACATGTTAATCCTTGCTCTATTATTCCACTGAGTTAGCTACTCACTCCCACGTTACGGGATGGTGTTCCTGGACACCCACCAGACCTTTTTGTGATTGCAGATGATGGCGTGGCCTGCTAGGCGGAGCCGGACTTGGTGATGATGAGGAGGATCCCTCCTTTATGTGAGTTCTGATCGACGGGATTACAGGGAGGTTGATTAGATGTCTTGACACTTGTCATTTTATATTTTCAGAGCACTCATGTATATACTTTCTTTCTATTTTGAGGTATACATGTATATGTTTAACCTGGTAACATGTTCACACTCTGGAGACATACAACAGTTTATATATGTTATACTGTAACGCCCGTGAAAAATCCGTACTTGGGCTCGAGTACCAACTCGACCCGAAATCGCGTAGAAATAATTTTCACGGAAATTAAGCGTAAGTTAGCTAGCGCAACGCTAGAGTAGCTGGGAAATAGTCCCTGATCACTTTAAATACGTTCTGCAAGACCCAAATCGAGTAGAACAAACAACTCTACAATACTCTATAACCTCGGATCAAACTCTAAGCGGGTTTGTTCTCTGGACCACATTGAACTTTTGTATTGGATTTAGACCGCGCGTCGAAGGTCCGATACATCCTATCTTAGACCGTTAGAACCGCCCAGCTGGACTTGACAATCATCTCAAAAATCAAGTCAAACCGATAATCACAGACTATTTCGTTGAACCCGGACTGAAGCGACCGCGAATAGGGACGGATTTGAAATTTCAAATTCAAATCTGGCACACAACTTGACGCGTCAGTATTAAGCGTTCTGACCGTCAGAATTCATCCAGATTACACCCTCGGATCAGGAAAAATTTCTATTTATTATCATGAGACTTTCAGCCCTGATCTACATGCGGTGACCGCTGAACTGAAACTGGTCCGCCACGTGCGATCTGCGAACCCTGCCAGACTGAAAACTTAATACAAGCTACATCTGGTACACATGAGCTTAAGTCCGATTGTAATCGACCAGGAGACTACCAGAAAGCAGTTTTTGAACCAAAACAGCCCCGAAATGGATAGGCACCAAGTAAACTTCGTTCCGGAGCCTATTTTCGGCGTTTTTAAGCTTATAAAAGGGGTTGAAACCCTCATTTCTCTCTCCCATCCGAAAATTGCAACCCTAGGAGAAAAGGAGAGAGAGTTTGAGAGAGAGATTGGAAGGGATTTTTCTCGCTTCCGAGCCGCCGATTGCTGCTGCTTCAGCACTTCTTCCCAATCACCTGGCTGGTGATTTCTCTACTTTTTTCAGGTATAAAATAACCCTAGAACTTGCTGATTTAGGGTTTACCTAGATTCATGGCATGTTAGCTAACGTACTTCATAAATCAGGTCCTCCTACTGCCGTAGACGAAGCGTACACGCTCCGTTCAAAATCCCGCAACCGTAAGAGACTAGGTGAGGATTTTAGACGCTTTGATTGACGGTTTACAACGCTTTCAATGTCGTTTAATAGTAGATTATCGACGGCATCGCCGTTTGACATGTACAACATGCTCTCCGTTTCCTGTTTCGTAAATTAACGAAGAATATGAGATTTAGGGCATTTTAGTCATTTGTAGGAAGTACGGTCTACATGCATATTTTGCTGACGTGATTGACAAAGTTTGTTGCCGCATTAGGGAGTTAGGAATGTTTGCATAATCGGTTTGGCGAAGAGATTCGCCTAGTTGCGTACTTTGGGTCGACATACTATATGTAGACTTAAGTGTGTAGTGTATGTGTTTGTATAAATGCTTGTATTAGTATGTATTGAATTAAATGATGTTATGTAGTAGTTTGAGATTGATTTCTTGATTAATATGCTGACCTAAATGATTTCCTACATGTTGACCTTATGCATGATTGCATTACATGCATGGAATGTATGTGGTTGAAGATTTGCTTAAGTTGAATATTATAACATGTGTTAACATGCTCACAGGATCATATTTCAATTCCAATACCTTTGCATATGTTGCTAATGTGATTCCATAGATGTGTGGGACTTGACTTAGTCCAGGCAGTCGGTAACCGAGCGAATTCGTGGCTGACTGGTCATAGCCACGAACGACGCGTCGATGAACGTGATTCGTGTTTAGAGTTGGCGGCAGTGGTTAGGCCACGCGAAGTGTTTTACGCACTTCATGTCGTTCGACTTGAGATGCGATCGCGCTAGTCGAGCCCGTCAAGTAACCCGACTGGCCGATGTATGTTCACCTTGTATGTGTCATAACTGCTTGAACCTAGGGTACTGAACTTACCATTGTAAACCCTGTTAACCATGGTACCTTGATCCACGAAGACTCATGAGCCGGGCATGGTGGTATGAGACACCGTGGTCGAGCTGTCGGCCTACGCTGGGGCCACAAACCTCCCCATAGTGACCAGTGAGCACCTAAACTCGTGAGCAGATTATGGTGGTATGGGACACTATATTCTAGCTGTCGGCCTACACTGATCAGGCGACGAGCCCTTTGTAGTGACCGCAAGCGTATTCTGAGTCCACGGGAGGCGACGACCCTTCCGTTGCAGTAGAGTACGGTAGGCCTGTATTGATAAGGTGATGGGGGAGCGGTGCAACGAGTGCGAGCAACAGCCCTGGCAGCCCTTGCAGTGACCTACGAAACATACATCATATGAGATTACTAGGAGTGATGACCCTAAACAGGATCTGTGTTGGGATTGATACAAGGGAAGTACCTTAGTTTCCCAATCCTGCTGTTTGAATGGACTAATAACAACTTGGAAATCATATCACCATAACATTGTATGTGCCTGGAAGATGTGGAGCACTCTAGGGAGTGTGGCATGCCACGGTCGTAAGATGTTGCCGCATGAGGGTGATCGTCGGTGAGGGCATACATCACGTCATATCATCTTGCATTAATAACAGTATTAGGATTGTCTGATTTACTGCTTTACTATTATCGCGTGATTGAATTGTGAACATGCTAATCTTTGCTCTATGATTCCACTGATTTGATCACTCATTCCCACGTTACGGGATGGTGTTTGCAACACCCACCAAACCCTGTTGTAGATGCAGGTGAGGACGAGATCCAGGAGGTGGAGCCAGAGATTGACGAGGACCAGGACGAGTTCTCGTATATGCAGTATCACGACGGCTTCCCGTAGGCGACCTGGATCGAGGGGACTTCAGTGGGACTATTTTGAACATTATTCTTTTGTTTATGTACATGTATATGAGACTCAGAGATGTAGTCATACTTTGGAGACAGATGAGATTTACTTTGTTTTTCCATACAGTGATATATATATTGTTTAAGTCTTTCGCTTGCTTTATCACTGGATCTGAAGTATGAATTGTAGTTTTGGTATACTTTTACTCATGTGAATGCTTTAAATCAGACAACATTGAACCATAATCATTTTTGTTGCATAAGTGACGGTCTGGAACTCGGGAGTTGAGTTTATACACGACCCCCGATTTTCAGGGTGTCACATATACATACTATCACAGTCTTCCGCTTGTTAATCTAACTGTCTCTGGAGTATGATATGCTGATCTAGCTTAATCTCACTCATGTTTAATATGTTATCACAGACAACATTCAATCATACATATCTATGTTGCATAAATAATATTTTGGAACTCGGGAGTTGAGTTTTTGCTCGACCCCCCGATTTTTGAGATGTTATACTGAGGCAGGGGGGACCCAACCCATGTGGTCCCACCGGCCGGAGTGGTGACCGGCCGGCAATGCCATCGCCGATCCGGCGATGCATCGCCGATCGGTGGGCCCCACTTGCAATGAAACTCGGGCGCACGGGTTTTTATGGGTAAGGCATGCCTCCCATGTGCGGTCCGTCCGTCAAAAACCCCTAAAAGGGGTACCTGCTTCACAAATAGTCCCCTCCCAAGCTCATTTCACATTTTTTTGCTGCTCCTTCTCAAATCGTTGCTCCAAATCCTTCCTAAACCCGTTTCTTGCTGAAACCGAATCCATTCCATCACTCCATTACAGTTTGCATCTCCTCTTACAAATCTCGTCCGTTGGAGCTCCTACAACCCCCATTTGTGGCTAAAATCGGGTGGAGCTCCATTCCCCTTTTTCCTTCTCCTTTCTTTTTGAAAATCCTGCCTAAGGGAGCTTGAAGCATCCCTCTACAACGCCTAGATTTCCTTCTGTCCGTTTGGGCAGCCATTTCTCCCAATTTCCCTCATTTTCCATGGCTATTGTTGAAGCCATTTTGGATTTTTTCTCTTTCTCCACCATCCTCTCTTTGATGGGAAAGAGAAAGACCGCAGCGGGTGAGGATGGGCCTAGTCGCCCTACGCATTCCAGAAGACCGAGGGGTGGCGCCGCTAGCTCAAGCGCCGCCACAAGTCCAAGCACAGCCCGAGAGTTTCATACAAAGTGGGATTTGGATCCCCATGCTCAAATTAGGCGAGTGATATTAGCAGAGATGCCTCACGGTGAATATACTAACCGTAAGGTGTTGTTTGAGGTGGACGTGGAAGGGCGACTCTTCGGCGAATTCCTATTATTCAAGCGCATTGAAGCTGCACATTGGGGTCCGCTCTTTGAAGCCCGTTCTCATGCTAATGTGAGCACCGTTCGTGCCTTCTACGCTCATATCCAGAATCCTACATTGGAGCCATTGTAGTTCAAGATTCTCTTTGGTAGAGATCGGATGGCTACGATCGATGTTCGATTGATAAATCGATGTTCGATTGATAGCGCGACTTCTGAACGTGGCCCTTAGTAATGTCCATCCCAGTGCAAAGACTTTGAGGAGTAGGCGTGAGCGAGATCGCCATACCAGGTTCCTATGCGGTTTTCTGGTTACATGGCAGCCTAACAATAGCCTCAAGGCGTCTCATATGTCTGATGATTTGCGCCTGCTGCACCACATTTGCACGTTCAACGTGTATCCCAGGTCGACAAATCGCATTGAATGTATGCACCTCATGGTTGATTTCTTGTATCAGGTGGCCCAGGGAAAAAATGTGTGTATGGCCACTTTCGTGTTGCGACAGATTATCCTCATAGCGGAATCAAGAAGAACATCTGAGTTACTTCCTTTTGGCCGGTTTATATGCAAGATCGCGTTTGAGTTTGCTTACAGACTTGGGCCGGAGTTACCAGTTTCGATTCACTGCATTGATGAGTCTACCATGGTTAAGATGAAGATCGGGTCTCAATACTGTGAGACTCAGCTTGATGAGGATAGCGAGGGTGATTTTGATGAGAAGAGTATCCAAGTGAAGGAGTACCTGGAGCGGAAGTAGAGGAAGAAGTCCAGGAAGAGGTAGAAGAGGAGGCTCAGGATACCGATGAGAGTCTTCCTCCCGCGACTCGGGCTACTAGAGATGATCACATTGCCCGAATTGAGGAGAGTCAGGTCACCTTGCGAAGAGAAGTCCAGGAACTTCGGGCCGAGGTTGAGGATACCAAGGCCGTCATGAAGAAGAAATTTAGCAAGGTGACTCACACCTTGAAGGCGATCCTGTGCTGCTTGCAGGATAAGGGTGCTCCTCCTCCATCGCCCAACTCAGACTAGTGATCTAGATCCAGATATCGTGGGTTGTAGTTAGTTGTTTTCTACTTTTTGTGTGTAAGCCTGATAAGGCTAGTATTTCGCTTATGTTGCTGTAGTAGCTGACTGGCTTAGCTCCCATGCATTTCTTATCATGGTACATGTAAGAATATGTCTCCTATATTGTGACAATTTTGATTTAATGAAATGCATGGCAATTTTTTGGCTTGTTATGTGAATGTTTGTGTTGTGGTTTGGGCTTAATATAGCCGAATATGGTTAGATAGAATGCATGCCGTTTTGTTCGCTGTAAGGTATTGTCCCTAGTTTGGGTATATTCTATGGTTTCCACTGCCATATTGTAAATCCTGGGATTAAGCCTACAAAATTAGTTTTTATCCCACCCCACCCTCCTACCAAGCATGTCACTTCCAATCCTGACATGGGACTAGGAATGCCGTTCCATTAGGCTGTAGATTACAGACTAGTCTAGTAGTTACCTTAAGTAGTGTAAAGCCTGTATACGCTAAGGAATATTAGGTTAGATTTGATTGGAATGGGACTCCCTTCCTTAGATAGATACTCATAACATCCATAGACTCCTTTAGTAACTCTCAGGAAGCTTATGTAACTTAGAACCATTCACTCTTAGGGAAGACTTATAAATCCCTTAGATTGAACTTAGAATAAACCAACATACCCCTTAGAATTCCCTTCCCCAAGGGCTTATTGCATTCGGGAACGCGGAGTTAAGGAACTGCATGTAAGCGATGTATTCGCGGTTTGAATCGACTTCTTAATCCTAGTGATTACCAATAAATCCAATGCTCTGATCAAGCAGAAGATCGGCATCGACTCGGATTAAGAATTGATACAATAAATCTTCTGTCCTAGCTAGACAGAAAGTCTATGTATCCAGCTCAGACCTACTACACAACCTTTCTTCTGTGATAGCCCAACCACCTATAACCAAACGTGATCACATTGCCTTTGGGAAATGGCGAGGACTTAAAACCAGTAGAGAATTAGACATCTTGCCACCAACTCATACCTGCCCCTGAACTCAACCACAATAGAGATTAGGCTCATCTCTATCGCCATAGATACCAATGCCATAGAACGCATCATTAGCAAAGGAAAACCACTGTAATGAGAGGTTGTTTCCCAATTCATGTCAAGGATAGCCCCTAAGTTGCGCCTCGTTCCGATATACGGATCGATGCAAAGATTCTTGAACTTTAAGTAGAACCAAGTTTTAAAGGGGGTAGAACGTATTGAGTCCAATCCAGTTAGGTTAGTCAACACTACCGTTCGATCAGAGTGGCGCAGCGGAAGTGTGGTTGGCCTCTTCCCCACTGGCCCAGGATCGAAACATTTGATTTAGGTTATACGTACGGTTAGGTCATTAAATAGGATTGACCCTTCCTTAGAATGTCAATACTGAAGTCTGGCTAGATACTCACTACCCTTAGCCAATTTTGGGGATGAAATTGTGTTTTAAGGGGGGTAAATTGTAACACCCTGGATTTTTGCCAACCTGGGATTAGACGTCCTTAGGCAATGGGTCAACTAAAACACTTGAAAAATCGCTCAGAACCCAATTCCATAGCCAAAGAAATCACTTAGGATTAATTCCTTTAGAAATTAAGCATAAGTTAGCTAGCACAACGCTAGAGTAGCTGGGAAAAAGTCCCTGATCACTTTAAATACGTTCTACAAGATCCAAAGCGAGTAGAACCATTGACGCTATAATACTCTAAAATCTCGGATCAAACTCTAAACCGGTTTGTTCTCAGGATCTCTTTGAAACTTTGTATTGGATCTAGACCGCACGTCGAAAGTCCGATACCTACAATCTTAGACCGTTATAACCACCTAGCTGGACTTGACAATCATTTCAAAAATCAAGTCCAACCGACATTCAGAGGCTATTTCATTGAGCCTGGAATGAAGAGAGTGAGAATAGGGTTAGATTTGGAATTTGAAATTCAAATCTGGCACACGACTTGGTACGTTATTATTAAGCGTTTTTACCATCAGAATTCAGCCAAATTACACCCTCGGATCAGGAAAAATTTCTATTTCATATCACGAGACTTGTAGACCTGATCTAGGTGCGATGATCGCTGAACTGAAACTAGACCGCCACGTGCGATCTGGTAACTTTACTGGTCTGAAAACTTGATGTGTATTAGATCCAGTATGTATGAGCTTAAGTCCGACTGCATTTCGCCAGGGGACCTCCAGAAATGCTCTTTTGGACCGAAACAGCCCCGATTTGGTTAGGCGTCAAGTGAACATTGTTCCCAAGCCTGTTTTGGGCATGTTTTAGGTTATAAAAGGGGCTTAAACCCTCACTTCTCTCACCCATCCGAATTTGCTAGAAACCCTAGCTGGTGTGGGAGAAAAGGTGAGAGATTGTGAGAGAGAGTGGGAGAGAATTTCCTGCTGCTTGCACTACCTGTTGCACGTGTTTAAGCCACGCAATCCAATCACTTTGCCAGTGATTTCACCGCATTTCTAGGTAAGAAAATACCCCAAACACTTGCTGATTTAAGGTTTCTTCGGTTCCTTAGCATGGTAGCTTATAGATCTTGTGTATTAGGTTCCCGGTTCGCCGTAGACGAAGCGTATACGCTCCGTTCGAATCAATACACATCTAGGATAAAAGGTGCGGATTCTAGACGCTTTGATTGGCTGTTTTCAACACTTTCAATGTCGTTTAATAGTAGATTATCGACGGCGACGCCGTTTGACATGTACAACATGCTGTCCATTTCCTGTTTCATAAGCAGACGAAAAATATGAGAATTAGGGCATTTTAGTCATTTGTAGGAAATACTGTTTCCATCCATATTTTGCTGAGATGATTAACATGGCTTCTTGTCGCATTAGGATATTAGGAATGCGTGCATAATCTGTTCGGCGAAGAGATTCATCCAAATGCGCACTTTGAGTCGACATACGCTATGTAGACTTAAGTATGTAGACTAAGTGTTTGTATAAATGTTTGTATTAGTATGTATTAAATTAAATGGTGTTGTGGATTAGTTTGAGATTGAATTCTCAAATAATACGCTGATGTAAATGATTTCCTTCATGTTGGCTATATGTATGATTTCATTATATGTATGAAATGCACGTGTTAGATGATTTACTTACGTTGTATGTTATAACATGTGTTAACATGCTCACATTGTTATATTTCATTTCCAATACTTTTATAAGACTGCTGATGTGGATTCATGAATGATTGAGACTCTACCTAGTCCAGGCAGTCGGCAACTGAGTAAATTCGTGGTTGGCTTATCTTAGCCACGAACGACGCGTCGATGAACGCGAGTCGTGTTTTGGAGTTGGCGGCAGTGGTTAGGCCACACGAGGTGTTTTATGCACTTCACGTCGTTCGACTTGAGATGCGCTTGTGCTAGTCGAGCCCGTCAAGTAACCCGACTGGCCATTGCATGTTCACCTTGTATGAGTCATAACTGTTTGAACCTAGGGTACTGAACTTACCACTGTAAACCCTATTAACCATGGTACCTTGATCCATAAAGACTCATGAGCCGGGCATGGTGGTATGGGACACCGTGGTCGAGCTGTCGGCCTACGCTGGGGCCACAAACCTCCCTGTAGTGACCAGTGAGCAACCCAGACTCGTGATCAGATTATGGTGGTATGGGACACTATATTCTTGCTGTCGGCCTACATTGATAAGGTGATGGGAGAGCGGTGCAACGTGTGCAAGCAACAACCCTGGCCGCCCTTTGTAGTGACCTCGAGCGTATACGGAGTGTACGGGAGGCGACGACCCTTCCGTAGCGACGAGAGTACAAGTAGGCCTGTATTGATAAGGTGATGGGGGAGCGGTACAATGAGTGCGAGCAACAGCCCTGGCAGCCCTTGCAGTGACCTACAAAATATACATCGTATGAAATTACTAGGAGTGACGACCCTAGACAGGATCTGTGTTGGGATTGATATAAGGGAAGTACCTTAGTTTTCCAATATTGTTGTATGAAAAGGACTAATAATAACGCGATAATCATATTAACATCACATTGCATGTGCCTGAAAGATGTGGAGCACTGAGCAGTACGCAAGTATGCCGCGGACGCAGATGGTGCCGTATGAGGGAGAATGTCGGGGAGGGCATCCATCATGTCATGTCATATTGCATTAACAACGGTATTAGGAATGTTTGATTTACTGCTTTACTTTTATCGTGTGATTGATTTGAGAACATGCTAATCTTTGCTCTATTATTCCACTGAGTTAGTTACTCACTCCCACGTTACGGGATGGTGTTTTCAGACACCCACCACTCCCTATTTTGGTTGCAGATGATGACACTGCTTGAGAAGCAGAGCTGGACTTGATGATGATGAAGAGGATCCCTCCTTTATGCGTGTTCTGATTGACGGGATTACAGGGAGGTTGATTAGATGCCTTGACACTTGTCATTTTATATTTTTAGAGCACTCATGTATATTCTTTTTGTTTACTTTTGGAGTGTACATGTATGTATATAACCTGGTAACATGTTCACACTCTGGAGACATACAATAGTCTATATATGTTATACATACCATCACAGTCTTTCGCTTGTAAATTTAACTGTCTCTGGAGTATGATATGTTGTTTTGGCTTAATCCCAATCTTATTTAATGCCTGTTTGCTGACAACATGTATCTAATATTATCTATGTTGCATAAATAACATTTTGGAACTCGGGAGTTGGGTTTTCTACTCGACCCCCAATTTTTGGGATGTTACAGAGTATGTCGGTGAGGGCATCCATCATGTCATTTCATGCATACATTAACAACAGAATATAGGAATGTTTGTTTCATTACTTTACTATTATCACGTGATTGATTTGAGAACATGCTAATCTTTGCTCTATTATTCCACTGAGTTAGCTACTCACTCCCACGATACGGGACGGTGTCACGCACACCAACCAGTCCCTATTTTAATTACAGATGATGGCGCTTCTTGTGAAGCGGAGCCAGACTTGATGATGATGAGGAGGATCCCTCCTTTATGCGTGTTCTGATCGACGGGATTACAGGGAGGTTGATTAGACACCATGACTCTTGTCATTTTTATATTGTCGGAGTACTCATGTATATTCTTTTCTTTTCATTTTTGGAGTATACATGTATTTAATTAACCTGGTAACATGTTCACACTTTGGAGACTTACAATGAATTATATATTTTATGTATTTATCACAGTCTTCCGCTTGCTAATTTAACTATCTCTAGAGTATGATATGCTGTTTTGGCTTAGTCTCAATCTTGTTTAATTCCATTCTACAGACAACATGCATTTATCATTATATATGTTGCATAAGTGACGTTCTGGAACTCGGGAGTTGGGTTTCTACCCGACCCCCGATCTTCGGGTTGTTACACTAAGAGTTTGTATAAATATTTGTATTAGTATGTATTGAGTAAATGGTGTTGTGTAGGAGTTTTGAGATTGAATTCTCAAGTAATATGCTGATGTAAATGATTTCCATCATGTTGGCTATATGTATTGATTTCATTATATACATGAAATGCATGTGTGGGATGATTTTCTTAAGTTGTATGTTATAACATGTGTCAACATGCTTACAATGTTGTATTTCATTTCTGTTACTCACATATTCTTACTGATGTTGATGCACAAATGCTTGGGGCTATGACCTAGTCCAGGCAGTCGGTAATGGATCGAATTCGTAGTTGGTTTCCAGGTACCACAAAGGACGCGTCGATGAACGCGAGTCGTGTTTTGGGTTGGCGGCAGTGGTTAGGCCACACGAGGTGTTTCATGCACTTCATGTCATTCAGCTTGAGATGCGCTCGTGCTAGTCGAGCCCGTCACGTAACCCGACTGGCCATTGTATGTTCACCGTGTATGAGTCATAACTACTTGAACCTAGGGTACTGAACTTACCATTGGAAACCCTATTAACCACGGTACCTTGATCCATAAAGACTCATGAGCCGGGCATGGTGGTACGGGACACCGTGGTCGAGCTGTCGACCTACGCTGGGGCACAAACCTCCCCGTAGTGACCAGTGAGCACCCTACTCTGAGCAAATTATGGTGGTATGGGACACTATATTCTTGCTATCAGCCTACACTGATCAGGTGACGAGTCCTTTGTAGTGACCTTGAGTTTATCCTGACACCGCATGGGGGCGATGAGTCCTGATGCAGTCTTAAGGATAATTAGGCCTGTATTGATAAGGTGATGGGGGAGAGGTGCAATGAGTGCGAGCAATAGCCCTGGCAGCCCTTGCAGCGACCTACAAATATAACATCGTATAAGATTACTAGGAGTGGCGACCCTAGACAGGATCTGTGTTGGGATTGACATAAGCAAGGTACCCTAATTTCCCAATCCTGCTATATGAAAAGGATAATAACAACCCGGTAATCATTATCCATATCGCACTGCATGTACCTGGAAGATGTGGAGCACTGCGGGAAGAAAGCATGCCGCGGACGCAGATGGTGCCGCATGATGGAATATGTCGGTGAGGGCATCCATGATGTCATTTCATGCTTGCATTAACAACAGTATCTAGGAATGTTTGATTGACTGCTCTACTATTATCCCGTGATTGATTGGATAACATGCTAATCTTTGCTCTATGATTCCACTGAGTTAATTACTCACTCCCACATTACGGGACGGTGTTGCGCATACCAAACAGTTCCTATCTTAATTGCAGATGATGGCGATGCTTGTGAAGCAGAGCCGGACTTGATGATGATGAGGAGGATCCCTCCTAGATGTAGATTCTGATTGACGAGGTTACAGGGTTACTGATTAGATGTCAATATACTTGGTATTTTGTCTTTTCTTTCACACCCATGTATATTCTTTTTATCATTTTTGGAGTATACATGTATATGTTTAACCTGGTAACTTGTTCACACTCTGGAGACCCACAACAGTTCATATACTTTATATATCTATTACATTCTTCCGCTTGCTAATTTAACTGTCTCTGGAGTATGATATGCTGTTTTGGTCTAATCTCACTCATGTTTTCTGCACTAATTTGAACAACATTCATCCATCATTGAAAATGTTGCATAAATAATGTTCTGGAACTCGGGAGTGGAGTTTTTGCTCGACCTCCGATTTTCAGGATGTTACAGTTGGTATCAGAGCATGATTGAGATTAAACTGGACCTGGGTTATGGGCACGCGACGTACACTGTCACTCCTTCAACTTAGGTGGGTGCAAAAGGAACCTAGAAACACTTATAGGATCGCAGTTTCGCCAATAGGCAAAGTCTACTCAAATCGTTCGTTTGATCGAATCCGTAACATATATTTGGTGGCGTGAGGCGACTTAAGTAGCCTGTAGGTTGTTAGTAGGCGGGTATGAGATGTTCTCAGAAGCATTTCCAAACCCAAAAATGCAAGTCCTTGGGTTGTGGGGCAACCACGACCCTTATACTCAATCTCAGGGCATAAAAACCCCATTTCACCCAATTCCTTCAAAATTCTTCCTCTCACCACCCCATTCTTCAAATGTTTCTCAGTATTTTCACATTAGGCATAAATCCTAACATGTAAATGACATAAAATCATACTTAGACAAAATTTTACAATGAATAGAAAAAATACGTAATAATCAGACTTTTGGTCATTCCAGTTATGGAATTTCTTGAAAAAAATGGGCTAATTGGATGGATTAGCTCCTCCTATCCCAAAAACATATGTTACTTGATGTATAGGTTCATTCTGGTTTACAGACGGGCCCCGAAACACCCTAAATGGAGTTTTGGGCCTCTCTACGCCAAACTACAATGAACTAGGGTGGGACCCACATATATCTGGAGTCCCTAAGGCAGGGGGAACCTGACCCATATGGCCGGACCGGCCAGATTTGAAGATGGCCGGCGATGGCATCGCCGTACAATGGGCCCTACGTGCGCTGAAACTCGGGCGCACGACCTTTTTGGGGTAGGGCACCCCTCCCATATACGGTCCGTCCCTTAAAAACCCCTAAAATCTATACTTCCTTCACAAAAAATGCCTCCAAGCCTCCATTTTTATTTTTTTTGCTGCCACCCTCTCAAAACTTGGTGCCTAACCACTTCCATTCCTTCTTTCTGCCAAAATCGACGCCTACCCACCCATTGGTGGCTGTTCATAGCTCTCTCTCTCTCCGATTTCGTCGTTTGAAGCTCCCACAACCTCTATTTGTGGCTGAAAGTCGAGTGAGCTCCATTCCCACTTATTTTTCTCCTTTCCCTTTGAAAATTCAGCCTTTGGGAGCTTGATTCATCCCTCTACAGGGCCTAGATTCGTTTCAGCCCATTAGGGCAGCCATTTCTCCCCATTTCCCTCCTTTTTCATATTTTTGTTATGGCTATTTTAGCCTTTTTCTCCCTTTCCACCGTCCTCTCTCTCATGTCCCTTTTATTTGATCGTCAGACTCGTGGAAACCTGCTTACCCATCTCATTTCTCCACATTTTTCGCTTGTTTGATTACTGTTTGAAGGATTTCTGTGTTTTGTTGTTGTTGGGTCTAATGATGTCATAGGTAGAAATGTGTTTGCATAATGTTTTGGGCTTAATATAGCCGAATGCGTTCCTGTCATAATTCATGTGGAGCTTTATTCCATATATTGTGACATATTTTGTTAAATGAAGTGCATGTCGTTTTGTTCGCTGTAAGGTATTGTCCCTAGATTGGGTATATCCTATGGTTTCCACTACCATGATTGGAATGTATACGATTAAAAGTAAATCCCGGGATTAAGCTTACAAATTATTATTTTTTTTTTTTATCCCACCCCACCCTCCTACCAAGCATGCCACTCCCAATCCCGACATGGGATTGGTAATGCGGTCTCAGTTAACACAATTTGAGACCAGTGGCCATATAAGCCCTTGGAGTTTTGGACTTAGAGTTAGTGCTCCTAGATTTGAAGGATCTGACGATATAGGAAATCCAATCCCATTTAGATAATCTTGACCCTAAGTGATAGAACGATTACCTGTATTCGTAATGGTATGAAACCATTTAGTGTATAAGCTTAGGCTGTAGATTACAGACTAGTCTACTAGTTACCTTAAGTAGTCTAAATCCTGTATATGTTAAGGAATAGTAGGTTAGATTTGGTTGGAATGGGACTCCCTTCCTTGGGTAGATCCTCATAACATTCATAGGCGCCTTTAGTAACTCTCAGGAGGCTTATTTACCTTAGAACTATTCATTCTCAGGGAAAACATCTACTTCCTTAAGATTGAACGTAGAATAAACCAACACACCCCTTAGAATTGCCTTCCCCAAGGGCTTATTGCATTCGGGAACACGGAGGAAAGGAACTGCATGTAAGCAATGTATTCGCGGTTTGAATCGACTTCTAAATCCTAGTAGTTACCAATGAATCCAATGCTCTGATCAAGAAGAAGATCGGCATCGACTCGGATTAAGAATTGATACAATAAATTTTATCCTAGCTAGACAGAAAGTCTATGTATCCGGCTCAGACCTACTACACAACTTTTCTTCCGTGTTGGCCCGACCACCTACAACCAAAAGTTATTGCTTTACCTTTGGAAAATGTTGAGGACTTCTAGCCAATAGAGAGTAGGCTTATTTCTACAACCATAGGTACCAATGCTATAGAACGCATCATTAACAAAGGAAGACCAATGTAGTGAGAGGTTGTTTCCCATTTTATGTCAAGGATACCCCTAAGTTGCACCTCATTCCGATATACGGATCGATACATAGATTCTTGAACCTTAAGTAGAACTAAGTTTTAAGGGGGGTAGAACGTATTGAGCCCAATCTTGATAGGATCAGCCAATGCAACCGTTAGATCAGAGTGGCGCAGCGGAAGCATGGTTAGCCTCTTCCCCACTAGCCCAGGCTCAAAACAGTTGATTTAGGTCATACGTAAGGTTAGGTTATTAAATAGGATTTGAACCTTCCTTAGAATGTCAATACAAAAGTCACTTTAAGTACTCATTACCCACAGCCAATTTTGGGGATGAAATTTTATTTTAAGGGGGGTAGATTGTAACACCCCGAATTTTTTTACCAACCTGGGATTAGGCGTCCTTAGGCAATGGGTCAACCAAAACACCTTGGTAACCTCTCAGAACCCAATTCCAAAGCCAAAGAAATCACTTCGGATTAATTCCTTTAGAAATTAAGCGTAAGTTAGCTAGCGCTACGCTGGAGTAGCTGTGAAATTGTCCCTGATCGCTTTAAATATGTTCTGCAAGACCCAAAATTTGTAGAATTGTTGATGCTACGTTACCCTAAAATCCAGGATCAAACTCTAAACCGGTTTGTTCTCGGGAACCCTTTGAAACTTTGTATTGGATCTGGACTACGCGTCGAAAGTCCGATATCTACCATCTTAGACCGTTATGACCACTTGGCTGGACTTGACAATCATTTCAAAAATCAAGGCCAACCGACGTTCAGAGGCTATTTCATTGAGCCTGGAGTGAAGAGAGTGAGAAAAGGGTTAGATTTGGAAATTTTAATTCAAATCTGGCACGTGACTTGGCGCGTTATTATTAAGCATTCTAACCATCAGAATTCAGCCAAATTACACGCTCGGATCAAGAAAAATTTCTCTTTCATATCATGAGACTTGTAGACCTGATCTAGGTGCGATGGCTGCTGAACTGAAACTGGACCGCCACGTGGGATCTACAAACTCTACTGATCTGAAAACTTGGTGTGAGCAAGATCCAGTATCCATGAGCTTAAGTCCGACCGCATACGGCCAGGGGACCTCCAGAAATGCTCTTTTGGATCGAAACAGTCCAGATTTGGTTATACCTCAAGTGAGCTTTGTTCCCAAGCCTAATTTGGGAAGGTTTTAGCCTATATAAGGGCTTTAAACCCTCTCACAACCCTCCCATCCGAATTTACTAGGAACCCTAGCTAGAGAGAGAGAAAGTGAGAGATTGTGAGAGAGTGTGGGAGGGATTCTCCTGCCACCTGCACCAGCTATTGCACGTGCCAAAGCACCGCACTCCAATCACTTTCCCGACAATTCCAACACACTTCTAGGTAAGGAAAACCCTAACCACTTGCTGATTTGGGAATTTCTTTGATTCAAATAGCAAAGTAGCTGATGTACTTGTGCATTAGGTCGTATTGACACTGTTGACGAAGCGTATTCATTCCGTTTGAAACGATACACATCTAAAGCGAAAGGTGCGGATCTTAGACACTTTGATTAACTAATTTCAAAGCTTTCAATGTCGTTTAATAGTAGATTATCGACGGCAACGCCGTTTGACATGTACAACAAGCTGTCCGTTTTCCGTTTCGTAAACATATGGTAAATATGAGATTTAGGGCATTTTGGGTATTTGTAGGAAATCTAGTATACATTCGTATTTTGCTGAAATAATTGCCATGGTTAATTGTCGTGCTATAATATTAGGAATGCGTGCATGATCTGTTTGGCGAAGAGATTCGCCCTAATGCACACTTTGAATCGACATACGCTATGTAGACTAAAGTGTGTAGACTAAGTGTTTGTATAAATGTTTGTATTAGTATGTATTGAGTAAATGGTGTTGTGTAGGAGTTTTGAGATTGAATTCTCAAGTAATATGCTGATGTAAATGATTTCCATCATGTTGGCTATATGTATTGATTTCATTATATACATGAAATGCATGTGTGGGATGATTTGCTTAAGTTGTATGTTATAACATGTGTCGACATGCTTACAATGTTATATTTCATTTCTGTTACTCACATATGCTTACTGATGTTGATGCACAAATGCTTGGGGCTATGACCTAGTCCAGGCAGTCGGTAATGGATCGAATTCGTGATTGGTTTCTATGTACCACAAAGGACGCGTCGATGAAAGCAAGTCGTGTTTTGGGTTGGCGGCAATGGTTAGGCCACACGAAGTGTTTTATGCACTTCATGTCGTTCAACTTGAGATGCACTTGTGCTAGTCGAGCCCGTCAAGTAACCCGACTGGCCATTGTATGTTCACCCTATATGAGTCATAACTGCTTGAACCTAGGGTATTGAACTTACCATTGGAAACCCTGCTAACCACAGTACCTTGATCCATAAAGACTCATGAGCCGGGCATGGTGGTATGGGACACCGTGGTCGAGCTGTTGGCCTACGCTGGGGCCACAAACATCCCCATAGTGACCAATGAGCACCCTACTCTGAGCAGATTATGGTGGTATGAGATACTATATTCTTGTTGTCGACCTACACTGATTAGGTGACGAGCCCTTTGTAGTGACCTTGAGTTTATCCTGACACCGCATGGGGGCGACGAGTCCTGATGCAGTCTTAAGGATAATTAGGCCTGTATTGATAAGGTGATGGGGGAGAGGTGCAACGAGTGCGAGAAACAGCCCTGGTAGCCCTTGCAGCGACCTACAAATATAACATCGTATGAGATTACTAGGAGTGACGACCCTAGACAGGATCTGTGTTGGGATTGATATAAGCAAGGTACCCTAGTTTCCCAATCCTGCTGTATGAAAAGGACTAATAACAACCTGGTAATCATTATCCATATCGCATTGCATGTGCCTGGAAGAAAGCATGCCGCGGACGCAGATGGTGCCGCATGAGGGAGTATGTCGGTGAGGGCATCCATCATGTCATTTCATGCTTGTATTAACAACAGTATCTAGGAATGTTTAATTGACTGCTCTACTATTAACGCGTGATTGATTTGATAACATGCTAATCTTTGCTCTATGATTCCACTGAGTTAATTACTCACTCCCACGTTACGGGACGGTGTTGCACACACCAAACAGTTCCTATCTTAATTGCAGATGATGGCGATGCTTGCGAAGCAGAGCCGGACTTGATGATGAGGAGGAGGATCCCTCCTATATGCAGGTTCTGATTGACGGGGTTACAGGGTTACTAATTAGATGCCAATATACTTGGTATTTTTCCTTTTCTTTCACACCCATGTATATTCTTTTAATCATTTTTGGAGTATACATGTAAATGTTTAACCTGGTAACTTGTTCACACTCTGGAGACCCACAACAATTCATATACTTTATATATCTATTACATTCTTCCGCTTGCTAATTTAACTGTCTCTGGAGTATGATATGCTATTTTGGTCTAATCCTACTCATGTTTTCTACACTAATATGAACAACATTCATCCATCATTGAAAATGTTGCATAAATGATGTTCTGGAACTCGGGAGTGGAGTTTTTGCTCGACTCCCGATTTTTGGGATGTTACAAGTCTGTACACTCAGATGACCCTTAAGAGAAGCTTGAGAATTTACAAATCTTGTTGTAGGCCTTCTCGAGCTTGATCCTTTCTTAAGTTGACAAAGTCTTCTTTTATACTTGTACTTGTTTGAATCTTGAACATACATACTTGGAGACTTCTATTCTTGAATTCTTCATCCATGACTTGAAGCTTTCTTCATTTAAGTTCTTGTCTAGAAATACGATGTCTTGAAGCAATGAATAGTCTCAAACATGAAACACAAGATATATAAGACATAGAGATAAATTTTCGCACCACAAAATTTGACAACCAAAGGGATATGAAATCATAGCACTTACAGGGCTTATGCATGGTTGGCCTATCTATGGATAAGCTGAAAGGGCCTAGCAATATGCCCTAGAGGGGGGGTGAATAGGGCAATGCCAAATAAAACTTATAACAACAGAATAATAAAAGATATAAAGCACAACGCTGAATATAAAACAATCACAATAGCCTAAAATAAAGAGATTAATACTTTATCAATTCTAAGGACAACCTTACACCAAAAACCAGAGGTTTAAGGTAGGACAACCTTATTTCTAGAACGTCCTTAGTATCAAAAATCAATGAGGAATAATAAGCAAGAAAATTAAAATAACTTGCAGAAAATAAATCCTAAGTTATTACAACATTCATCCACACTTGCTTGAAGTGATTACAACATTCATCCACAAACACTCTCCACAAAACAGAATGAATAAAAGAATCAAAGAGTAAAACACATCCACAACACAAGGATATATAGTGGTTCGCCTGTGTATACACCAACTGTTATCCAACAGCCACACAGATTGCCACTCCACTTCTAATATCCTCACACAGGGGATATTAGCATGCACTATCAAAATAGGTTTCACAGGTTCACCTAAAACGTTCACAATTGTGTTTTTGATCTCGGGCTTACACAATCCAAAAACCCCCACAATCTGAGTTTTCTGGCTCTCCTCAGATAACCAATACAATGAGATTTTTCTGGCGAATCTCAAACAAAAACCAGAGAAAGTAAATTACAAAAATTGTAAAATACCTGAATCACCTTTTGAAGAAGCCCGGTAGAACTAATCGGAGTAGATGTTCGATTCAATGTTCAAAGTCCAATACTCACTTTAAGAATGGTTCTAAGTCTAATTGATTTTAAATCAAAAGGGCTAGTTCTATTTGATTTTGAATCCAAGAAGAAGGAATATCAGAAATTCTCCTTTTCTAATAAGATTGGAATGTAGATCAAAATCAAATAAAAATAAGCTAGCAAAAGGAATATTAAATAAGCACAAAGTAGCTTAAAATAAACACAAACTTATCTCAGAGTATAGCCTAAAGAATGCTTTAATAGAATTCATTTTAAGTGCTAAAACTCTGAAGTTCGTGCTCTATTTATAGCCTAAAAAATCCCGTCTACGACTGGTCTTAGGAACCTAGAACTGGTCGTAGCTCCAAAGATTTTTGAAAGATTTCCGCGGGATAAGATTTTCTATTCCACGATCGGTCCTGGGCGGTCTACGACTGGTCGTGGGCCATCTATGACTGGTCGTGGGACACCTACGACCGGTCGTAGGACCCCAAAAATGGTTGCTGGAGTTTGAGTCGTAGGGCTACGACCGGTCGAGGGATGAGTCATAGAACTCAAAGGACTGGTCGTAGGATGTCCAGGACTAGTCGTAAGACAGCCAAAAAGATTCGAAAATCTTCAACAACCTACGACTGGTCCTGAAAAACTTAAGACAGGTCGTAGCAGAGATAAGACTGGTCTTGAAGTCCCTAGGACTGGTCTTAGAACACTCCAAACAAGTATAATAAAATATATGAGTTATGTATCCAGAATGACCTACTGTAAAGCCTATCCTAAGGTCAATCTAAGGTCAAACAAACCTTAAAAGTGAGATGGACATTGAAAGTCTGTACACTCAGATGACCCTTAAGAGAAGCTTGAGAATATACAAATCTTATAATAGGCCTTCTTAAGCTTGATCTTGATTTGACAAAGTCTTCTACTAAACTTGAACTTGATTGAATCTTGAACATACAAACTTGAAGACTTCAATACTTGAATTCTTCATCCATATCTTGAAAACTTTCTTCATTTAAGATCTTGTCCTGAAATGCGATGACTTGATTGCAATGAATAGTCTTCAATCATAAAACACAAGATGTACAAGACATAGATATAGGTTTTGACACCATAAAATTTGACAACCAAAGGGATATGAAATCATAGCACTTACAATCTCCCCCTTTGTCAAATTTGTGACAAAACACATAGCATAAAAGATAATCAGGAATCATGATCCATGAAATCACAAAATACTCTACTCCCCCTGAGTAATACGAGTATTGCTCATATAATCAGTACACAACATAAAAACCTCAACACTTCAATCCACATATCCTTCTCAATCAATCAATTCAAACAAATTTACTCCCCCTTTCCATACTACTCCCCTTTTAGCTTTAGCTTACTACTCTCCCTTTTTGTCACAAAATGACAAGGGAAAGGCACAATAGGAAGGATAACATATAGAGGAATAAACAGATAATGAAAAAGAGATATGAAAGGACATAATATATCCTGAAGCATCAAGTTATAATCCATAATCCAAAATACAATGTCCAAAAGACAATGTTATCAAACCATAATCCATAATACATATGCAAAATAAAAAGATAATGTGATACTATCCAAAAGATAATTCACCTAATCTGATCCAGAGGAGGGAGCAGGGATAGTCAAATCAATCTGGTGTAACCCCTTATTAATGCGATAAAGATATTTTCGCATGTACTTAAATCGCATATCATGGGCTATATTCATATTATCAACCTTTTCTTCCAATGCACGAAGGCATGCATCAAAACCAGATGGATCATAATCTGGATCATTAGGTGAATCAGTTTCTATATCATCAAATAAGTCATCCATATTAACATCTTGTTGAGGAAGATCGCCAGCTTCCCCTTCGTTTCCATCATCACCACGAACACCACCTTCATCAACTTGGCCAGGGAGCAGATCCAATTTCATCTTATTAAGGTTGGAATTGTTGAAAATAAGATGAGAAATTGGTGCCTCATTAACAGGTTTATCGACAAGCATGTGAGTGGCTAAAACAGTCATAAGATAACCAAACAGAATATCACTATGACCTGGATGGAGACGAAACTAAATAATGGAATGACAAATCAAAGAAGGAAGACAGACCTTGGTACCAGAAGCAATAGAATGCAACACACGAACCATGAAAGAAGTCAACTCAGTTTTATTACCGGACCGAGGATACACATTGAAAATGAAGAACTAATGTAATATTCTGTAACTAGGTAACAAATACTTTGAAGGGAGCGCATTCCCTTTGTGTATCCATTGTGCATCAATTTTGCATAAATCTCTTGTTAACATGCGTTTTTTCGATTCAGATGGTTTGTCATATAAAGTATGAATCGGTATACCTTCATCATTAACAGGTATATCCATAATACCTGATATCAAATGATGGTCTACTTCAAATTTTCCTTCTCTAGTATCAATTGAAAAAATTAAATTATCAAGAGAAAAATCAGAGATGCATGCAACCATCGATTGAGCAATGGACTGGCATGCAGGCCCACCCCAAAGCAAAATGTTAGTCCAGCCTACAGATTCAAGGAGAGGGATAACACCATATAAAGAAATGTGATTGAGATCAGCGGTATGCTCAACGATAATGTTACGGACACGTAAATCTCTTACATCTTGAGAATCATCTTCGGGTGACCGAAGGTGCCGTTTAGTTATCGATGCAGATCTGAATGAAGATGGACCACGGGATATTTTCTTTTTCCCTCTAGCATCCATATTCAAAAAGATATACAACGAGCAAGCAAGATACACAAATGAAAGATGGGTTTTCTCTAGATCAGCAAATTGAGAGGAAACCCTTGAAAATCCCAACAAGAGATGAAATCTAGCTATATTATGAACAAATCAAAGCATAGAGATCAAGAATCTTCAAGAAAAATGATGAAATAGGACTTACCTCGAAGAAAAATAGGAAATCTTATGACTGGTCGAGCCACGACTCGTCGTAGGTCGGTGTGGAAATGAGGAAGAAGAGGATTTTCCCCAAATATATCACATTCACGAGATCCACGACCCGTCGAGTGTGGTTCACGACCGGTCGAACTACGACTGGTCGTGTACATCCACGACCGGTCGAGTATCGACCAAAATGCATTTTTTAATGAAAAAATTAAAATTTAAACACAAATAATACTAAATATAGTACACTATGATACATGCAAGCAAGAATATTTAATGTAAAATGCACATACCAAGATTAAATTTTAATTTATTAAACCTGCTTTTGTCGAGCGGTTTAGTAAATATATCAGCAAGTTGATTTTCGGTTGATATATATTCCAAAGAAATAACTTTTTCTTCAACCAACTCACGTATGTAATGATACCTAATGTCAATATGCTTAATACGTGAATGCTGGATTAGATTTTTAGAAATGTTTATAGCACTGGAATTATCACAATGTAAGATCATTGAATCTTGATTAATTCCATAATCGCTAAGCATGCGTTTCATCCAAACTAGTTGAGTACATGCATATCCAGCTGCAATATACTCAGCCTCAGTAGTGGAGAGCGATATTGAGCTTTGCTTCTTGCTGAACCAAGAAACTAAGCAATTTTCAATGTAAAAACAACCACCACTGGTTGATTTTCTATCATCAATATTACCAGCCCAATCAACATCTGATTACCCGGCTAATTGAACACTAGTATCAAAAGGGTACCATAGACCCAAATTTATAGAACTTGCGACATATCTAATAATCCATTTAATAGCAGTAAGATGTGATTCCTTAGGATTAGACTGATATCTCACATAAACTCCAACACTAAATGTGATATCAGGTCTACTTGCAGTAAGATACAACAAACTACCAATCATACTGCGATATAGTTTAGGATCTATATCTTTACCTGTAGAGTCTTAATGTTGTACTCATAGGAGTATCAAAGTTCTTACCATTCTCAAATTTAAACCTTTTAACCAAATTTGAAGCATATTTGGTCTGGAAAATGAAAATTTCATCAGGTTGTTGTTTTACTTGCAACCCTAGAAAATAGTTAAGTTCGCCAACCATGCTCATTTCGAACCTTGATTTCATTAACTCTGCAAACCCAATAGACATGTTAGAGCAAGTTGATCCATAAATAATATCATCAACATATATTTGAACCATCAAAATATCATTGTTATTCTTCTTAACAAAGAGCGTCTTATCGACACTTCCTACTTGAAAGCTATGACTAAGTAAGAATTTAGTCAATTTCTCATACCATGCCCTGGGTACTTTTTTTAGACCATAGAGAGCCTTTTTTAGACGAAATACATGGTCAGATAACTTAGGGTCTTCAAACCCTGAAAGTTGTTCAACATACACTTCTTCATGTAAATCGCCATTCAAGAAAGCACTCTTTATATCCATCTGATAAATTTTAAATTTTCTAAAGCATGCGATGGAAATAAAAAGTCTGATTGATTCAAGGCGAGCAACTGGAGCAAAGGTTTCATCGTAATCGATACCTTCAATTTGAGTGTACCCTTGTACAACCAGTCTAGCCTTGTTTCGTATAATATTCTCAAGTTCATCAGACTTATTTTTAAAGATCCATTTTGTTCCAATAATGTGTTTATCTTTAGGTCTAGGAAAAAGATACCAGACATCATTACGAACAAATTGATTAAGTTCATCCTGCATAGCAACTATCCAATTTTCTCAGAAAGTGCTTCTTTTACGTTGACTGGTTATATTTGGGATGTAAAACAAACATAATTACATATATTCTCAAGTTGTTTGTGAGTACGTACTCCAGTGAGAGGGTTTCCAAGTATTTGATTGGATGGATGATCTTTAACAGTCCTTGGTTCAGATTCTTTTTGACTTGATGAGATATCTTGATTGTCAATAATAAGAGCTTCATCATCATCTGAACTCGGGGCTGGTGTATTCAAATGATCATCAATGACCACATTGATAGACTCTTGAATCACACCAGTTCTCTTATTTAGAACCCTATAAGCTCGACTGTTCAAAGAATAACTAAGAAAAATACCTTCATCACTTTTCGTATCAAACTTACCTAAATTTTCACGATCCCGTAAAATATAAGACTTACTGCCAAAAACTCGAAAGTATTTGACAGTAGGTTTCTTTTCAAACCATAATTCATAAGCAGTCTTATTATCAAATTTACTGGTATAAACCCGATTAATGATATAACATGCGGTATTAACTGCTTCAGCCCAAAGATTTCTAGAGCTTCATGCTATTCAACATAACATTAGCCATATCCTGAAGCACTCTGTTTTTCCTTTCAACAATACCATTTTGTTGCGGTGTTTTGGGCGCAGAGAATTCATGTGATATTCCCTGATCGCTACAGAATTTCTCAAAACTACTGTTTTCGAATTCAGATCCATGATCACTTCGGATCTTACTAACATGAGAACCTTTCTCATTTTAGATTTGTTTGATGACCTTTTTTACTTCATCCAGGGTTTCAGTTTTTTCTTTTAAGAATGATACCCAAGTGAATATGGTATAGTCATCTACGATAACCAAGATGTATTTTTTACCTCCTCGACTCTCCGATCTGGTTGGTCCAATAAGATCCATGTGGAGAAGCTCGAGTGGTCTAGATGTGGTATTGGAGTTCACTTTCTTGTGAGAGCTCCTAATTTGTTTGCCCAACTGGCATTCACCACATATTTTGTCTACTTTTTGTAATTTGAGTAGACCTCTAATTAGTTCTCTTTTGCTCAATCTAAATAAGTTCCGATAGTGTGTATGTCCAAGACGTTTATGCCATAATTTAGTCTCATCGGCATGGACCATGTAACATGATTGAGTAGATAAGCTTGCATCACTAACGATGTAGCAGTTTTCAGAAGTTCTGCTACCAGTTAATATAGCAGAACCCTTTTTATTAAGTATCTCACAACCTTGATTAGAAAACTTCACACTATGGTTGTTATCGCATATCTGAGAAATTCTTAATAGGTTGTGTTTTAAGCCCTCAACATATAAAACATTCTTAAATAAGGGAAGGTTATAAAGCTGAACCATACCTTGGCCAATGATCTTGCAATTGCTTCCATCACCAAATGTGACTGACCCGTCAGTCATATCTTTTAGATCGGTGAATAAAGCTTTGTCACCTATCATATGCCTGGAGCAACCACTATCTAGGTACCACTTTGAATGGCTTGTAGCTTTGAAAGCAGTGTGGGCAACCAAGCTGGCAACTTTAGGAACCCATTTCAGAACTATTTTGGGTTTAGGAGCATAGATGGTCTTTTTCTGTCTGTTGTTATAGGAGTGACCCATAGAGTTAGACTTTAATAGCTCCTTGAGTAGATCAATTATTTTTTCAGCCAATGGATTTCGGTTTTGAAAATTAAAGTTGACATGGCCACCTTTAGGTTTTTGGAAAGACCTAGAATTTTTGGAAAAACCTTGATAGGTATTCTTTTCTTTTGAGGTCGAAGACTCTCCTTTAACAAATTTAGGAGCAATGTTCTTTTGTTTAGGAGATGTATTTTTATCATAGCCCAACCCGGATCGATCGCCACATTTTCTTGATCCGGACAATAATTTTTTCAATTTTGGATCACCTTGGGCATATCTCCATGTGTCTTTCAAACTCAGAAGAGAGGCTACCTCATTTTTTAGTCTTCCTTTTTCGGATTTCAAATCTTCAATTTGGGAGTTTTTGAAATCTAAATCACATTTGGTTTTTTCAAAAGAATCAGAAATATGAGACTTTTCTAAAACAAGAGACTCATAATCTTCCTTAAGCTTAGAAAATTTTTCTTTTTGTAATTTAAGCTTAACTGCAATTTTACAACTCTCTTTATAAAGGGCATTATAAGCATCTTGAAGATCATCTTCATTATCGCAATCACTATTCAGATTTTCTTCACTAGATATATCATCATGATCTGAATAGGTGATCTTGGCTAGAGTCATAAGGGCTTTAACATCATCGCCCAACTCAGTTTCAGAATCTTCTGATTTAGAAGAGGATTCAGAATCAGACAATTCATCCCACGTAGCCATCATGCTTTTCCTTTTTGATTTATCCTTTTTAGGACATTTGTTAGCTAAGTGCCCATACTCTTGACAGTTGTAACATTGACTATCTTTCAATGATTTTCAAACTCTAGGTTTAGATCGTCTGTTGTCATTTGACTTTTGAAAATTAGCTTTTTTCTTGTTTTCAAAAATTTTATAAAACTTTTTTACTAAAAGTGTCATATCATCTTCGGTATTTTCTGAATCCGAAGTACTCTCTTGTGAAACATTTTTAGATGATTTGAGAGAAATTTATTTTCCTTTAGGAGCTTTAAAGGATAACTCATAGGTTTGAAGTGAACCAACTAATTCCTCAACCCTCATGGTATCCGTATCACGAAGTTCCTGAATCGCAGTTACTTTAGAATTGAACTGTTCAGGAAGTGAACGTAGTATCTTTGCGCACACTTTACTTTCTGGGATTCTATCAGCAAGACCCCACATAGAGTTCAAAATGTCATTCAATCTAGTGTAGAAGTCCATAAACATCTCATTCTCCTCCATATGAATTTCTTCAAATTTAGTTGTGAGGAGTTGGACTTTAGATTTCTTGACAATAGATGTACCCTCGTGTGTCATTTCTAATACATCCCAAGCTTGTTTTGCATTTTCACAAGAGATGATTCTTTTGAATTCATCTAGTGATAATGCACAAGTAATTACATTTAGTGCTTTAGCATTGGCACTACTTTCACTTTTCTGAAGTGTGGTCCAAAGAGAATAAGTCGTTACTTTCATTGATTTTGAACCATCACTATTAGTTACTTCAGTGATAGGAGGGTTCCATTCATTCACTGTGGCCAACCACACACTTTCATCCAAGGATTTAAGGAAGATCCTCATCCTGGCTTTCCAATAAGCATAGTTTGTGCCATTAAAAGGTGGTGGCCTAGTGGCTGATAGGCTATCAAAATTTGACATCTTAATATAGCTTAGATCGTTAGCTCAGGAAATAAATCCAATAAATAAACAATACACATGAGCTATTAGGCTCTGATACCACTTGAAAGGGCCTAGCTATATGCCCTAGAGGAGGGGTGAATAGGGCAATGCCAAATAAAACTTATAACAGCGGAATAATAAAAGATATAAAGCACAATGCTGAATATAAAACAATCACAATAGCCTAAAATAAAGAGATTGATACTTTATCAATTCTAAGGACAACCTTACACCAAAAACCAGAGGTTTAAGGTAGGACAACCTTATTTCTAGAACGTCCTTAGTATCACAAATCAATGAGGAATAATAAGCAAGAAAATCAAAATAACTTGCAGAAAATAAATCCTAAGTTATTACAACATTCATCCACACTTGCTTGAAGTGATTACAACATTCATCCACAAACACTCTCCACAAAACAGAATGAATAAAAGAATGAAAGAGTAAAACACATCCACAACATAAGGATATATAGTGGTTCGCCTGTGTGTATACCAACTGTTATCCAACAGCCACACAGATTGCTACTCCACTCCTAATATCCTCACACAGGGGATATTAGCATGCACTATCAAAATAGGTTTCACAGGTTCACCTGAAACCTTCACAATTGTGTCTTTGATCTCGGGTTTACACAATCCAAAAACTCCCACAATCTAAGTTTTCTGGCTCTCCTCAAATAACCAATACAATGAGATTTTTCTGACAAATCTCAAACAAAAACCAAAGAAAGTAAATTACAAAAAATGTAAAATACCTGAATCACCTTTTAAAGAAGCCCGGTAGAACCAATCGGAGTAGATGTTCGATTCAATGTTCAAAGTCCAATACTCACTTTAAGAATGGTTCTAAGTCTAATTGATTTTAAATCAAAAGGGCTAGTTCTATTTGATTTTGAATCCAAGAAGAAGGAATATCAGAAATTCCCCTTTTCTAATAAGATTGGAATGTAGATCAAAATTAAATAAAAATAAGCTAGCAAAAGGAATATTAAATAAGCACAAAGTAGCTTAAAATAAACACAAACTTATATCAGAGTATAGCCTAAAGAATGCTTTAATAGAATTGATTTTAAGTGCTAAAACTCTGAAGTTCGTGCTCTATTTATAGCCTAAAAAATCCCGTCTACGACTGGTCTTAGGAACCTTGGACTGATCGTAGCTCCAAAGATTTTTGAAAGATTTTCACGAGATAAGATTTTCTGTTTCACGACCGGTCCTGGGTGGTCTACGACTGGTCGTGGGCCATTTACGACTGGTCGTGGGACACCTACGACAGGTCGTAGGACCCCAAAAATGGTTGCTGAAGTTTGAGTCGTAGGGCTTCGGCCGGTCGAGGGATGAGTCGTAGAACTCACAGGACTGGTCGTAGGATGTCCAGGACTGGTCGTAGGACAGCAAGAAAGATTCAAAAATCTTCAACAACCTAGGACTGGTTCTGAAAAACTTAAGACAGGTCGTAGCAGAGCTAGGACTGGTCTTGAAGTCCCTAGGACTGGTCTTAGAACACTCCAAACAAGCATAATAAAATATATGAGTTATGTATCCAGAATGACCTACTGTAAAGCCTATCCTAAGGTCAATCTAAGGTCAAACAAACTTTAAAAGTGAGATGGACATTGAAAGTCTGTACACTCAGATGACCCTTAAGAGAATACAAATCTTGTAGTAGGCCTTCTTGAGCTTGATCTTGATTTGACAAAGTCTTCTACTAAACTTGAACTTGATCGAATCTTGAACATACAAACTTGAAGACTTCAATACTTGAATTCTTCATCCATATGTTGAAAACTTTCTTCATTTAAGATCTTATCTTGAAATGTGATGACTTGATTGCAATGAATAGTCTTCAATCATAAAACACAAGATGTACAAGACATAGATATAGGTTTTGGCACCACAAAATTTGACAACCAAAGGGATATGAAATCATAGCACTTACACAAGCCAAAGAGCACACACTGCAGCCCCCTTTTTCTTCATTTGTCAAGTCGAACCCATTCAGGGAAGGGCATTTTCTCTCACCATCCCCCGTGGCACTGTCAAAAGATGTATAGATGGCATTGGTCTCATGCGTGGTTTGCCATATAGGCGCACTCCGCTGCCCGCATGGGTCTAAACATGTGATGGCTTTCGCGGGCTTTTTAGGGCCACTGGCTTCTCACTGATGCGCATAATATTTTATGCATTGCTGATCATGATAGGTCTTATGCTGGTTGGCCGTATAGGCTCACTCTGCTACCGTAAATGATAAATCACCATCGCTAATAATGTTTATGGTTAAGGTAGTATATCAGCTTGACGATTATATCATCTTGATGATAATGGGTTTTGTAATGATATTCAATGATTAGCGATGGTGATAATATCAACTTGATGATATTGATTGGCAATATTTTTTGATTTGGTGATAACTATCGGCGCTTAGTGATAATTGGCGATTATATCAATTTAACGATAATCATTGGCACTTGGTGGTAATTGGCAATTATATTACTTTGATGATAATCATCGGCGCTCGATGATAAACGACGATTATATTGATATGCTTGAAAATCTACCTTGTATTCATTCATATATGAAGAAGAATACATGGCATTGCCTTTTGAGGCCTTTTCACCATTCCGTTTGTCTTGCCCCTTTTTTATTGGAAAGTATTATACTGACAATCTTCGAAATCAAAATTTTGGTCACCTTTGGGGATGATATATTTTGATGAAGAAGCATTGATAGTTATACTGATGTCTCGTCCATTCTGATCTATGACTCGATGGGCCATTTGAGTATACTTTAGTTATCGCGTATGGACCATCCCTTTTAGGATCGAACTTGCCCCCAGTTCCGCGAGTGTATTTGTCTTGTAGCTTCACATCCCAATCATACCTATTTCCTGACTATAGACAAAGATATGAAGAGTTGTGTCCTTATTAGAATATTATTTTTCTTTCAAATGATCATGACTATTTTCAATCAGGATTGTGTGCCATTATTTTCTCTCTTATATCATACATTTTTCTTATGAAAATTTCGCCACTGTCGATCATTTATTGTAAGGTATTCTTTAAGATGAAGCAATTTTCAATTTGATGTCTGAGAAAATGATGATAATAACAGTAATAATTTTCTCTTATTTCCTTCATTTCCTTTAGATACTTTGGCCATGGTAGTGTGATCTTCTTTGCGGCTAACAATTGGTTCATCATAGGAAGTATATCGTCTTCTTCAAATGTATACTTTTCAAAATTCTTAAATTGTCCTAATCTTTTCTTTACTTTCTTAGTTGTAGAAACACTCATATTTCTTTTACTAGAGTTTCTTTGTTCATCCTGACAATTCTTCATTTTTCTTTCTTCCACAGCAATATCAGTTGGAGTTCTTTTGAAATTTTAAAACAGCCTGACTCATATAAGAATTGAACACTTTCACACTGATCCTTTCTAGATTGCAAGCCTTCATAATCAAATCTTGAAAGGTTTGTATATTCAAACAAATAAGACCCAATGTAATCTTTGGTCGTATGCATGTTATACATGACTTGTTCTTCTTCTTTCGTAAGTTGTAGGCATGATGCCCCCAAAATTCTCAATTAATCGACAAATTCTTTAACTGGTTCATCTTCTCATTGGTAGATAGAAGCTAGGTCATTTGGATCAATTTCTTCAGTAGATGACTCAGGAAGCTGTGAATAATAATGAATATTCTTGACAAAACCCATTGTAAGAAGTATAACAAGTGGCAGTTCTCTTTTCACAGCAGTATTTCCTTTATCTTTCCATATCTTTAATGGACCTCTTGTAGACATCATATTTATAGTTACTTTTCTGTCTTGCTTTTCATCCTTTTTTATTACTATCTCCCCTTGCTTTATCATTTTCTATAATCTATCTTTTAGCGTAAAACAATCTTTTGTAGGATGTCTTAGAAAACGATGATAGTAGCAATAATTCTTTTCTTTTGTCATCTTAGCTTCCTTTGGGTATATGGGCTGAGGTAACTTAATGGTTCTAGCAGTTAATAATTGCTCCATCATGGGCAAAACATATTCCTTTTTGAAAACATACCCTTTGTGAGAATCATATAATCGAAGTTGTTTATCATTTACACGACCCCTATAACGATATGAGTTTTCTCTTCTTTTCATTTCCCGTCTATTATGAAAGGTGTCTCTTTTCTTTTCCTGATTAACGACATTTACCATTGATCTGTTTGATCCTTTTCGTTTGGTTCTATTTTGAAATACCAGCATTTTCCTGGCCATTAACTCCAGTGCATGTGTCTTTGTAGCCAGGTCTTGGAAGGTCCCTATATTTGCACTTGTGAGTTCAAATGCAATTCCTGTTTCCATAAAGTTTCGGTACATTTTCACATGCTCCTTTTCTTTGGGTAACTGTCTGCACGAAGCCCCCAAATTTTTTCATCTATCAACGAATTTCTCCACAGGTTCTTTTTCTCTTTCCCTTATAGAAGCCAATTCAGTAATATACTGACATCATGATTGACGAAAAGAAATTTGACATAAACACGTCTTGCATCTGCTCCCAAGTTCGTATTGATTTCGGTGTCTAATTAGAATACCACCGAAATGCTTTTCCTGTCAAAGAAGAGCCAAACAATCGTAAATAGTATTGCGAGACAGTGAAGAAGTTACCTATATTCATAATGAAGTGCATGAGGTGTTCGTCCGGAGATCCATCCCCATTGAATTTCTGAAAATTCGAATGTTTAAAATTGGCTGGGAATGTTACATCTTCTAATTCCCTTGGGAATGGTGTTTTGTAGAAATTACGGTAAAGACTGCTTTAGTAATACCAGCATTTTCCTAGCCATTAACGACATAGTATTCTCTTTTAGTCCTGATGACCTCTACAACTACCTGTCATACCTCTGAAATTATGGTAAATACTACTTTAGTTGAAGTAAGAATATGTCAATATGTCCTAGAGGGGGGTGAATAGGAATTTTTAATAGTTTTATAATAATTTAAATTCCAATCACTCTAATCCTTATAACAAGCATATATTAGGATTACTCAAGAGCAACTCTACTGGCTTTCAAGCCCCATAGAGGATCCAATCACAGACTATTTAAGAGATGAACACTATGCACACTAGTTTATAATGGATATGACTCTGTGTGTGTGTGAGATGTGATCTCAGATAATCAGATTTGAAAGTATTTAAGAAAATTAAATAAATAAAAGATAATAACAATCTCAAACATAGTCATTTTTATAGTGGTTCGACTACTTGTCTACTCCACTCCCGGTAACTACACTTAACCCTTGAGTGTACCGAATTTCACTAAGGAGGTTTTACACGATTCACCACAAACGTAAGGTTTTAAATCAAGTTCACCTTTAACCTTTACAACCTACACCTAGGCTGACTATTTATGCTCTCATGAGCAAGGGTCAACACAACGCACCCACTTTTAGGAATACTAGCCAAGGATCTTTCATAAGACCCTAACTGTTTATGCTCTCCATAGAGCAAGGGTCAACACAACACACCCACCACATACACTCCCTCCGGAGGCCTCCTAAAGGACTTGCAAGGGGTGAGAAACACCTTAGACCCAATCCTACAAAGGAATGATCACAAGGGTCCTCTGAACTCTGATAACTTACAGATAAGCAGATGAGTCCCTTTTAGCTCGTTGTTGAAGATCTCTTCCTTTGTTGATAAAGAGTCTTCTGCTTCCTTGAACCGCAACTTGGAAGATATACCAATGCATGGCGACAGGTTAGGTCAAGGTTATGATAGAATCCTATTCTCAAATATTTTCTTTTAAAGGAGATAGAGTGATTCCAATCATCTATGCATTCAAGGCATCCCAGCTTAATGATTTGCCATTAAGGTGGTAGCTGGAGGATCCTTGAATGCGGAAGTTCATTCCCCAATCCACTTTATTGAATATCAATGATGAGGGTGGATTGGAGGATGAACTCCATTGAGAGAAAGGGCTTTGGATAAATGATCTAAGGTTAAATACTCAAAAGCACTCTCTTCTTTCTCTACCAGCAACTAAAGACAAGCTCTCTATATATAGACAAAAAAGTTCCAACAGATATAAAATGGTCACATTTATGACAGAGTTCGATATCATCGAGTAGGGTCGATATCATCGATCGTATACTCTCGATTGTATCGACTGGACGCTTAATGACACAAACTCAAATGTCATACGCTTTTGAAACCTTTTGCGAGCTGGTTGAGGAGATCGAAACCCTCGTCGACGTCATCGGATTTCGAACTTTGATTTTATTGACATGAGGATTGATTCCACGACATTTGAAAATAAGAGAGACAATGCCTTTGAAATTTTTTAGGTCAAGTTTATAATCGAGGTTCACTCGATATCATCGAAATTTGAATGTCGATGATATCGATGTCGTGTCGATGCATCGATAAATCCAAAGATTTTACCATTAAGCTTGCTAGACAGTTTATGTCCTTTCTCGATGCAATCGATCCAGCCTCTATATCATCGATATTTGAATATCGATTCTATCGAGTGACCCTCAATCCAAGATAAAAACTACCTGAAAAATTTTGCTAGAAAACTGTGTCCAAGACCGATATCATCGAAGGCCTTTCGATAACATCAGTTTTTGAATTCTGAGGATATCGAGGACTACTTCGATATATCGAAGGTCTTTATGATTTTCTTAAAAACAAGGGACATAAACTCTCTGCTATTATTTCATCGAGTCAAATTCGATAGACTCGAGTTACAAATATCGATGATATCGATAGGGGTATCGATACATCGATAATTTCATCCAAATGAATATGTAGTTACTGGACAACTTTTGTCCTCATTTTGATGGTATTGATTGATCATCGAGGACATCGACAACACTCCATAATTTTATCGATAAATTGACAGAGGTAGAAAACTTAGAGATTTTATGAATTTGTAAAAAAGTTTTCTAACCCAAAAATCCTATGATATTTTAACCAATTTTAAGAGTTTTATTTACCCGGTGTTTTGGGACTTAGGATGTGAGGTTTAGATTTACCTGTGGTGAGTTCGGGCACACATCCGGTTGAGGCAAACAGTTGATTGATCTTCCTATGGAGCTTCTCTGTCTAGTTGACTCAACAATCACACTAATTGACAAACCAGGGCACTTTCAATCTCCCCCTTTGTCAATTACATGACAAAATACCAAAACACCCTACAACAACATCTAGACAAACACATCCTAAATTGTGTGTACATGTATTTTACACAATTTTACAATGTCTAGTGAAACCATACACACGAGTTAATAGCTGCTCCCCCTAACAACATTCTCCCCCTATCTTGATTTCAGCTACTCCCCCTAACACCTGTATTACAATTCAAGTAGATATACAATTTTCCTTGCGGCGTGTTTGAATTATTCTCTCCCTTTTTGTCAGTCATTGACAAAGGTATAGCAGTTGATATTGATTAAAGTTTAAAGCAATTTAGGAGAACCAACATCCAGAGAGCATACATATAGAAAAGATAGATGTATAATGATCAAAACAGTTTAATCAGACATCATTTTCAAAAACTATGTATGCATAGCAGACCAAATAGAGCAGTGATATAAGCAGATAGAATAATGATCAAGACATCACATGCATTCCACATATAATAAACTAGATAAACCAGGGGATCTTAAAACATAATCATGGTAATAAATAGGAGTGAATTATAACCAGCCATATCCAAAATATCTAAAAACATATATACTTCCCAAGACAAACATACCCATCCATGGTCAAAAAATTATATTCCTCACTCAGAGGATATTACACTAAAAAGTGACTTTTCAAACTTTGTAAGTTAGTAATGCATCACACCTATATATGAGTGAAGGGCATTCAAAAAAGATATTTATGTCCTAAGCATTTCAGGGAGACTCTAGGTATGTGATGCATTGGTCATACTATAGACAATCAAAAACCTCAACTACACAGGTAAGACATTCAGTATTTGTTGTGTAGCATGTTGCAGAGTCATCAGCATGGTTTTAATCTCCAATAGACAAACTTCACAATCATCCAGCCGTTTCATTATGTAGGATTGTCTATCAAGCAGATCCTGTATAGTGTCTTGTTCGGTGACAGCCTGAATGTTCTCAACAGAGACGAGGTTGTGCACAGGATAGCCTTTGCCTGAGATTGAATCAATTTTTCCCCCATGAGGCGCGTTGGCAACGATATTCAGATTGCAGATGTTTTCTTGATTGAACCAGGCACATGGGTGCAGGATATCGTTAGTAGGAGGTAGCCCAAATTGTCGTGATAGCTTGGACACAAGACATGGGAATGGAAGTATAGTGATGGATTCGTCTAAAGATACCTGAATTAATTGTTGTAGAATGAGAGTGGATAGGCAGACATAAATACTAAGATGAACATCATACAAAATATTTAGAATGTATGGAGAAAGCTTGTTGCCAGAGACTTCACAAGGATAGACATTAGTGCTGAAAATGCTGTGAATAATTTTGTATGCAGGATTGAGATTTTTAACATGAAGAACATTCTTTGCATTTCTCGATATAGTAGCACCATTACATAGTACTCGAGTAACTTCTCCCCACAGACCAAGACCATTCATATTTCATTCTGATACAGGTATCCTAATGACTTTTACACCAACCAGATGACTTATCAGTCTGGGAGTGATGTGCTCGGTCTGATTTATGACAGTGACTGAAACGATTGGAGGATTATTTTCAACATTGTAAATTAAATTCAGAAATTAATGCAAAAGATTATGCTGAAATCATCCACCAAAATTCATGATATTCCCCCCACCCAATCAGTTCTAAGAGACCAATGATCTTAAAGGGTTCAATGCATTTTCTCTGAATTGTTCATTCTGCCATAAAGTTTAAGTTGAAAAATGGAGATGAGCCAGTTGCATTCTTCTTACCTTTCTTGCTCTCTGTTGAGAAACATTGTGGAAGAACCAGTCCTTTAAACATTTTTACTTGAGATGAGAGGAAAAAAAAACTGTTCTGAGAAATGCACTACCATACTGAGATCAACAAGTGAGCCTCTTTTTCCGTTCTTCCATTTCTAATTGAGCAGTAACTTTTGATACCATCGAACATCATTTCAATGATATCGAAATACCTTATCTGATATTTTCAATGAAGATCAGAGGGAAGACCAACCGACCCGATGATTCGACTGCTCAAGAGTTCATCGATGGTATCGATTGACGGTCGATGTAATCGAACCATTCACTCGATGTATCGACAAGTATATCAAAGGTGAATGTTTTCAATTTTCAGCATTCAGACAACCCTTCATGTATACTATTAGTGTATTTATGTATCAACAGTATACACAGTAAAATTTTGTACAAGCATTGTATAAATCAAAATTATAAACATTATGATGTTTATATACAAAAAGTTTGAGGTGAGGAACCTCAAATATATCATTAAGAGCTCAGCAAAATTGCATCATTTTAGCTAATATCCAGATCTTGATGCATGACCTGGTCTTGTCTTTTCATGCTTAATATTTCAGGGCATATGAATAAAGTGAGTTATCAAACAATTTCGCTTTTCTTTCACTATCCATTTTGAGACAGAATTCTTTACTGTGGTAGATTTAGTGTTCATGTTTATCTCACCCACTTGATCCAATGACTCCTTCATTCTGTCATTCATTCTAGGTGGTGATGGATGTGCATTTCTTTTAACCAATCTCCTAGGTAGACTTTTGACATTTTGTATTTCTCTAGTCAGTTTGAATTTACCAATATGATTTTGACCAGAGTTATGTGGAGTCCTTCTAGGTGTCAAGCATTTAAACTTATAATGACCCAAATCACCACATAAATGACAAACTGGAGTAGTTCTTGTATTACTACTTGAAGCAGCAGATTTTTTTAGATATTGGTGCTGCATTTCCAGTTCTTGTTTAAGTTTTATCATACCCTAGGCCACTCTTATCTTTTACTCATCTTCCCATCCCTAACAATTTTTCTAGCTTTTCACCACTCTGAAAAAATTTATAATTTATTTCAGTAAATTTTTTGGATTTCTCTAAGTTAAAACGGAGCTTGTGATTTTCATTCCTGAGATGCTCATTTTCATCTTCTAAGCATGTGATTTTCATTCCTGAGATGCTCATTCCTGAGATTTCTCAGTTCGGTAATCCGTGACCTATAATCGATGTTTGCTCGTGACCCTAAGTCGTATCCTGTAGATTTAAGTCCGCTCAATCCGAGACTTGTACCATTGCGACTGCACCATCTCCGCGGTTCCAACGTCACGACTCTTGTACCGATCTGATACCCAGGTCAGAAGATGTGAGCCGACGTTTATTTCGAGAAAAACACCATGCATTTGCAATCCTAAGAGAATCTTTACAACATGTCTCATCAATCAATCAATCAATCAATCAATAAATCAATCACCCATGTCAAGTACAAGAGCAACCCATGCTTTCTTTCTCCACAAGTCAAGCAAACCCTAAAAGTCAACAAGTCTCTCACCTCACCCATCACTCACCACACATCCATCACCCATCACTCACCACACATCCATCACCCATCACTCTCTCTCCTTACAACCCTCTCTTTCTCTCTTTCTCTTCACATTTTCAAAGCAAGGAAAGTGGTGCACGTCCAAGGAATTCCAAGAGAGAAAAGTGATTTTGTGTGGCCCACTTCCTCTCCTAAAAAACCTTCATCATATTCATTCATTTCTCATCTTCCACCATCAAAGTGAGACATAAGGAGATCGGCTTTTCAACGGACCAAGAAGATTGAATGGTGGGTGCTTTATAGGCTAGATTTTTCATATTTTGATAAGGGGCCAAGTGAGGCCTACCGATTGATGGTACGGATCTCACTTTGAACCCTAAGTGTGGCCGATGGCCCACCTTAATTCTTATGATCATTCCATGATGGGACCATTCTCCATGGACCCCATCATGATGTTTATTTTTTTCCTTGCAAAAAAAGAGGTCATCTAGACTGTCCATTTTGGGTGGAGAAGGAATCTCCACCGTTGATCTTTGATTTGGTGGGCCCACATGTATTGGGACCCACTTGATGTATGATTGAATGCTAAGGAGGGCTCATAGTGGTGGAGCCCTCCATCACACGTGTCCCTCTCTCTCTCTCTTTCATTTTTTTTACTCTTTGTGATGATGTGGCCGTGTGGCCCACTTGGATGGACCCCACCATGAGGCATGTATTTTATCCAAGCCATCTATAGGTGGAGCCCACTTTATGCATGTGTTGTATCCACACCATCCATCATTTGGTGGCCCACCTGAGCAGGGCCCACCTTCTATACCAAGAATACCCAAACCGTCCAGCATCCCTGGATGCAGGACGTTACTTGAAAACATAAAAAATATTAGCTTGATTCTCAAGCTTTGGAGAGGGTTGCTCATGTAGGCCCAACCTTGATGTATGGTTCCCATCCACGCTGTGCATCCCATTTCCCAGAACATTTTAGGCATTGATCCAAAAAATGAAGCTAATCCGATTTTCTGATGGGCCATTGTAACATCTTGAAAATTAGGGGTCGAGCATAAACTCCACTCCCGAGTTCCAGAACATCATTTATGCAATATTTTCAATGATGGATGAATGTCGGCTGTAGTAGTGCATAAAACATGAAGTGGATTAAGCCAAAACAACATATCATACTCCAGACACAATTAAATTAGCAAGTGGAAGAATGTGATAGATATATAAAATATATGAACTGTTGTAAGTCTCCAGAGTGTGAACATGTTACCAGGTTAAACATATACATGTATACTCCAAAAATGATAAAAAATAATATACATGAGTGCTTCGAAAATATAAAATGACAAGTGTTATGGCGTCTAATCAACCTCCCTGTAATCCTGTCGATCAGAACACGGTCTACTTAGACCCGCCTAATAACCGCCTATAGGAGAAATCCTCCTCATCATCATACAAGTCCGGCTCCGCTTCACAAGCAGCGCCATCATCTAAAACTAAAACAGGGACTGGTTGCTGTGTACAACATCATCCCGCAACGTGGGAGTGAGTGGCCAACTCAGTAGAATCATAGAGCAAAGGTTAACATGCTATCAAATCAATCAAGCGATAATGATAAAGCAAGCAAATCAAACATTCCTAAATACTGTAATTAATGCAAGAATGAAATGATATGATGGATGCCCTCGCCAACATACTCCCTCATGCGACACCATCTTACGTCCGTAGCATGCTTTCTTCCCTCAGTGCTGCACATCTTCCAGGTACCCGTAGTGCGATATGAATATGATTACCGAGTTGTTATTAGTCCTTTTTATACAGCAAGATTGGGAAACTAGGGTACTTCCCTTATATCATTCCCAATAAGGATCCTGTCTAGGGTCGTCACTCCTAGTAGTCTCATACGATGATATGGTTCTAGGTCACTACAAGGGCTGTCAGGGCTGTTGCACGCACTCGTTGCATCGCTCCCCCATCACCTTATCAATACAGGCCTAGTTGTACTTTTGTTTCTACGGAAGGGTCGTCGCCTCACGTAGACTCAGAGTACGCTCGAGGTCACTACAAAGGGCTGTCAAGGCTGTTGCATGCACTCGTTGCACCACTCCCCCATCACCCTATCAGTGTAGGCCGACAGCTCGAATATAGTGTCCCATACCACCATAATCGGCTCATGAGTCTGGGTTGCTCACTGGTCACTACGGGGAGGCTCGTGGCCCCATCGTTGGCCGACAGCTCGACCACGGTGTCCCATACCACCAAGCCCGGCTCATGAGTCTTAGTGGATAAAGGTACCACGGTTATCAGGGTTATCATTGGTAAGTTCAGTACCCTAGGTTCAAGTAGTTTTGACCAATATAAGGTGAACATACAATGGTCAATCGGGTTACTTGATGAGTCCGACTAGTATGAGCGCACATTGAATCGACTGACATGAAGTGGACAAGCACTTTGTGTGGCCTAACCACTGCCGACAACTCTAGTACGACTCGGGTTCGTCATACACATCCTTCGTGGTGAATAGAATCCAACTACGAATTCAAATCTATTACCGACTGCCTGGACTAGAGTATAGCCCCAAGCATATATAATGTGAATCAGTAATCATATGAGATAAAAAAATTGAAATAACAAGTAATTCAAGCATGTTAGCAACATGTTATAAGATACAATATAAGCAATTTAACCATACACAAGCATTTCATATATATAAGATAATCAATTCAAATATAACAACCATGGAAGAAATCATATATATCATTAAAATAGTTCAGAATCCTATCTCAACACTAATCTACAACCTCATTTACTCAATACCTACTTATACAAACATTTATACAAACACTTAGTCTATACACATTAGTCTACAGAGCATATGTCGGCCAAAATGTGCATTAGGGCGAATCTCTTTACCAAACAGATCATACACGCATAACTAATATAGGTACACAGCAAATACTCATGGCAATCATATCAGTAAAATACGTACGTATATAGTATTTCCTACAAATATCCAAAATACCCTAAATCTCATATTCTTCGTACGTATTCGAAATGAAAAACAGACAGCATGTTCTACATGTCAAACAGCATCCTTGTTAACAATCTACCATTAAACGGCATTGAAAGCTTTGAAAAATGGTAACATAAGCATCTAAAATCCGCACCTTACGCCGTAGAAGTGTAACGAATTCAATAGAGACTCTAAGTCATCGTCAACGACTGATTGGCAACCTACAGTAGGATTTAGGTTAGCTACCTCACCACTTGCACCAATTGAAACCCTAGAACAGGTTAGGGTTAGGCTTTCTTACCTAAGAACGAAGCCGGAGTCGCTGAAAAAGTTATATGGAGGGGTGGATTAGGCACGTAGCAAAGATGGGAAGAATCCCAGGAAGAATCACCAACTTCTCTCCCACTTTCTCTCTCTTTTCTCTCTCTTGATTTGGGTAGGGTTTGAAAGTCGTATGGGATTTATGAGAGAGGGTTTATGTAACGCCCGTGAAAAATCCGTACTTGGGTTCGAGTACCGATTTGACCCGAAATCGCGTAGAAATAATTTCCATGGAAATTAAGCGTAAGTTAGCTAGCGCAACGCTAGAGTAGCTGGGAAATAGTCCCTGATCACTTTAAATACGTTCTGCAAGACCCAAATCGAGTAGAACAAACAACTCTACAATACTCTATAACCTCGGATCAAACTCTAAGCAGGTTTGTTCTCTGGACCATATTGAAATTTTGTATTGGATTTAGACCGCGCGTCGAAGGTCCGATACCTCCTATCTTAGACCGTTAGAACCGCCCAGCTGGACTTGACAATCATCTCGAAAATCAAGTCAAACCGATAATCACAGACGATTTCGTTGAACCCGGACTGAAGCGACCGCGAATAGGGACGAATTTGGAATTTCAAATTCAAATCTGGCACACGACTTGACGCGTCAGTATTAAGCGTTCTGACCATCAGAATTCACCCAGATTACACCCTCGGATCAGGAAAAATTTCTATTTGTTATCATGAGACTTTCAGCCCTGATCTATGTGCGGTGACCGCTGAACTGAAACTGGTCCGCCACGTGCGATCTGCGAACCCTGCCAGACTGAAAACTTAATACGAGGTACATCTGGTACCCATGAGCTTAAGTCTGATCACAATCGACCAGGGGACCACCAGAAAGCAGTTTTTGGATCGAAACAGCCCCGAAATGGATAGGCATCAAGTAAACTTCGTCCCGGAGCCTATTTCCGGCGATTTCAAGCTTATAAAAGGGGTTGAAACCCTCATTTCTCCCTTCCATCCGAAAATCACAAACCCTAGAAAAAGGAGAGAGAGTTTGAGAGAAAGAGAAGAAGAGATTCTTCCCGCTTCCGAGCCCCTGACAGTTGCTGCTTCAGCACTTCTTTCCAATCACCTGGCTGGTGATTTCTCCATTTTTCAGGTATAAAATAACTCCAAAAACTTGCTGATTTAGGGTTTGCTTAGATGCTTAACATGTTAGCTAACGTATTCTATAAATCGGGCTCTCCTACTGCATTAGACGAAGCGTACACGCTCCGTTCAAAATCCCGCAACCGTAAGAGACTAGGTGAGGATTTTAGACGCTTTGATTGACAGTTTACAACGCTTTCAATGTCGTTTAATAGTAGATTATCGACGGCATCGCCGTTTGACATGTACAACATGCTCTCCGTTTCCTGTTTCGTAAATTAACGAAGAATATGAGATTTAGGGCATTTTAGTCATTTGTAGGAAGTACGGTCTACATGCATATTTTGCTGACGTGATTGACATGGTTTGTCGCCGCATTAGAGAGTTAGGAATTCTTGCATAATCAGTTTGGCGAAGAGATTCGCCAAGTTGCGCACTTTGGGTGGACATACTATATGTGGACTTAAGTGTGTAGTGTATGTGTTTGTATAAATGCTTGTATTAGTATGTATTGAATTGAATGATGTTATGCAGTAGTTTGAGATTGATTTCATGATTAATATGCTGACCTAAATGATTTCCTACATGTTTACCTTATGCATGATTACATTACATGCATAGAAAGTATGCCTTGAAGAATTGCTTAAGTTGAATGTTATAACATGTGTTAACATGCTCACATGATGTATTTCAATTCCAATACTTTAACATGTAATGCTAATATGATTCCATAGATGTGTGGGACTAGACTTAGTCCAGGCAGTCGGTAACCGAGCGAATTCGTGGCTGACTGGTCATAGCCACGAATGACGCGTCGATGAACGTGATTCGTGTTGAGAGTTGGCGGCAGTGGTTAGGCCACGCGAAGTGTTTTACGCACTTCATGTCGTTCAACTTGAGATGCGATCGCGCTAGTCGAGCCCGTCAAGTAACCCGACTGGCCGATGTATGTTCACCTTGTATGTGTCATAACTGTTTGAACCTAGGGTACTGAACTTACCATTGTAAACCCTATTAACCGTGGTACCTTGATCCACGAAGACTCATGAGCCGGGCATGGTGGTATGGGACACCGTGGTCGAGCTGTCGGCCTACGCTGGGGCCACAAACCTCCCCGTAGTGACCAGTGAGCACCTTGACTCGTGAGCAGATTATGGTGGTATGGGACACTATATTCTAGCTGTCGGCCTACACTGATCAGGCGACGAGCCCTTTGTAGTGACCGCGAGCGTATTCTGAGTCCACGGGAGGCGACGACCCTTCCGTTGCAGTAGAGTACGGTAGGCCTGTATTGATAAGGTGATGGGGGAGCGGTGCAACGAGTGCGAGCAACAGCCCTGGCAGCCCTTGCAGTGACCTACGAAATATACATCGTATGAGATTACTAGGAGTGACGACCCTAGACAGGATCTGTGTTGGGATCGATACAAGGGAAGTACCTTAGTTTCCCAATCCTACTCTTTGAATGGACTAATAACAACTTGGAAATCATATCACCATAGCATTGCATGTGCCTGGAAGATGTGGAGCACTCTAGGGAGTGTGGCATGCCGCGGTCGTAAGATGTTGCCGCATGAGGGTGATCGTCGGTGAGGGCATACATCACGTCATATCATCTTGCATTAACAACAGTATTAGGATTGTCTGATTTACTGCTTTACTATTATCGCGTGATTGAATTGTGAACATGCTAATCTTTGCTCTATGATTCCACTGAGTTGATCACTGATTCCCACGTTACGGGATGGTGTTTGCAACACCCACCAGACCCTATTGTAGCTGCAGGTGAGGACGAGATCCAGGAGGTGGAGCCAGAGATCGACGAGGACCAGGATGAGTTCTCGTATATGCAGTATCATGACGGCTTCCCATAGGTGACCTGGATCGAGGGGACATCAGTGGGACTTTCCTTTTTGAACATTATTCTTTTGTTATGTATATGTACATGAGACTCAGAGATGTAGTCATACTTTGGAGACAGATGAGATTACTTTGTTTTTCCATACAGTGATATATACATTGTTTAGTCTTCCGCTTACTTTTATCACTGGATTTGAAGTATGAATTGCAGTTTTGGTATAATTTTACTCATGTGAATGCTTTAAATCAGACAACATTGAATTATAACCATTTTTGTTGCATAAGTGACGGTCTGGAACTCGGGAGTTGAGTTTATACACGACCCTCGATTTTCAGGGTGTTACAGTTTAAGGCCTTTTTATAAGCCCAAACACGATGAAAACAGACTTGAAGTCAAGGTATACTTAAGTTATAACCACATCGGGTCTGTTCCGATCCAACGGAGCACTTTTGGAGGTCCTGTTACTAAATGCGGTCAGACTTAAGCTCTCTAATATTGGATCTAGGTCCAGCTAAGTTTTCAGTCCGGTCGGGTGTCCAGGTCGACCGTGCCAGACCAGTTTCAGTTCAGCGGTCACCGAAACTCGATCAGGGCCATAAGTGTTAAGACATGTAAGGGCCAAATTTCCTGATCCGAGGGTGAAATTTGGTCGAATTCTAACGGTCAGAACGCTTAAAAATATCACGCAAGCGATACATGCCAGATTTATTAAAATTTGAATTAATTTTCTAAATATTTTCCTTTTCTCACTCTCTTTACTCCGGACGCAAGGAAATCGTCCCAGAACATCGTTTGGGCTTGATTTTCAAAATGATTGTCAAGTCCAACTAAGTGATCATAATGGTCTAAGATCATGGATATCAGACTTTCGACGTGCTGTTTAGATCCAATACTAGTTACAAAACATTCCCAAGAGCAACTGGGTTTAGAGTTTGATCCTAGGTTTCAGGGTAAGATAGCATTAACAATTCTAGAGGTTTTGGGTCTTACAGATCGTATTTAAAGTGATTGGTGCTAATTTCATAGGTAATCTAGTTTAACGCTAGCTAAAACATAATAAATTTTTAAAGAATTTGGTTCTAAATGATTTCTTTGGCTTTGGAATTGGGTTCTGAGAGGTTATCAAGGTGTTATGGTTGACCCATTGCCTAAGGACGTCTAATTCCAAGTTAGCAAAAATCTGAGTTGTTACAGCCATAACATCAAAAACAGCATTTTTACCGTTGAAATACCCCAAGATATTTCTACACCCCAAAATATATTGAATACTAGGCTTGTTTGACTTATCTTGAGCTATGGGAACCAATGGGCGGGGTGGATTCTTCCGATGTGGGCCCCACGTATGAAAAACTATAAGAAAGCACAATTTCAAAAAAAAAAAAATATATATATATATATATATAAGAAGCAAGGTAATAGGTGTTGCGGCTACGCTAGAGGATGCTGCGCAGCATCCTGCTATGCTCGTACTGGCGGACGGACAGGCAGGGACCCACGGTCCCAGCCGTGGGCCCCACCATGATGGGTGTTGATCATCAACACCATGCATTCGTTGGGTCTCCTCTGAATAGTGGGCCACCCCAAAAATCAGTCCTATCTAGAACTCAGGTGGCCCACATCATAGGAAATAACGTGATTAAACGGCTGCCATTGAAACCATTTTAGGTGGCCGAGGAGTTTTGGATTAATACGAAATTTATTTTTCCTGATCATCCAGGTCCATGTGACCTTATCAATAGTTTGGATGGAAAATAAATCGTTATGGTGGGCCCGACGTGGGACCCAAGGATGTATGTGTTATATACCACACCATCCATGGACGGTGGAACCCATGATGTATGTGTTTTATACATGTCGTCCATTCTCCGTAAAGACGGTGGGTCCCATTGCTGTTGACTTCAATAAGGTTTGTGGGACCCACGTATGATGTTACCACACCGTCCATATCATTGGACAGTGGGACCCACCATGATGCATGTGTTGCATCCAAGCTATCCAACCATTTGAAAGCTCATTTTAAAGCTTGAGTTAAAAAAAATGAGACAGATCCTGTATCAAGTGGACCACACAGCAAAAGCAGTGGGGATTGAGTGTCTGCCATTGAAACCTTGTTGTCACATAGGTTTTGGATCATTAGGAAAATTATTTTTCCTCTTAATTCAGGCATGTGTGACCTTATGACCAGATTGGATAAAAAATCAATGTTATGATGGGCCTTGAGAATTTAGTGGTGGAATTCATTACCCCCTCTGTTATTTGGAGTGTGGTCCAGTTGAGCTTTTGATATGATTCATTAATATATATATATATATATATATATATATATATATATTACATATGGATGTACTTGTGGTCGTCCGTTGAGACCCATTTGATATACATGAGGCCCATGTGATTACGCCCATTTTGATGTATTTTAAGGGCCCATAGGTCCAGACCCATTTTGATGTATAAGGGCCTGTGGGTTGAGGCCCATTGTGCTGTATTTGGAGACCATGGGTTAAGGCCCATTGTGATGTATTAGGGCCCATGGGTTGAGGCCCATTATAATGTATAAGGGCCCGTGGGTTGAGGCTCATTGTGTTGTATTTAGAGCCCATGGGTTAAGGCCCATTGTAATGTATTAGGGCCCGTGGATTGAGGCCCATTTGATGTATTTAAGGCCCATGGGTCGAGGCCCATTAGGATGTATATAAGGTCTATTACATTGTGTGATTCCACCATGGGTTATGTAATGACATTTATGGCGGGCCATGCCTTGAGAGTAATGCTGGTTTGACATCCACATTTTAAGAATAATGTTGGTTAAATTTTCGCATTATAACTCTCCCTAGGGCCCATTGATAGGCCCATACTTATTGTGTGTAGGCCATCAAGGCCCATCTTCGTTGTGAGGATAGTTCATCACCATATAAAATGCTTAGTATAACTCTATGATTCATGCTCATACACATCATATGTATGCCTGATATGAGGAATGTTTGATCATAGCATACGCCATTGGGTAAACTATTTACGGGACTCCTTAAGAGATAGAGTGCCCTCATTATCACGCAGTACACGCAGGATTGTTGCATGACTGGATAGTGTAACTCATGCATCTCGTAAATATGTGACTTGATCAGTGTACACCCTAGTGACATCAAGGTAGTGGCCTCCACAGGCATATCGTGGATGGCTAAATGGGACATCAAAAATACTTAGTTCTAGCACTATGGGTACGTAGGATGTCCTTGGGTGAAAATCCCAGAATCTCCGTGGCCAGGAGGTGCCCCAATGTCTAGACTGAGTGGAATATGATCGCCCAAGTGTTGAATACCAATAGGTCACGTCTCCTAATGTGTCATGGTCGGTTGGGAGGAGGTGTGGCCTTATCCGTCCAAGTGAGGGGGCTATAACTTAGGCTGAGTATGACCAGCTCCTAAATGGGTATGCTATCGATGAGCTGAGTAGGTATTGGCAGACTGCTAGCTAGGAGGATAGTAGGTCTCTTCCACTTGCAGGGCTATGCAGCTAGGGAGGAGGCAGTCGGTGTGGAGTGTAATAGACCCCGGTGATTTCTCAGAGAGCAACCGTATTGATATGTGGACTTAATGAGTAGGAATTGCATATCCATTTATTCATTCATTCACCATCCACTCAGGCTGGTGGTGCGTAACTATTTGTTACATGTACCTTCACATGTCCAGGATTTCGGTTGGGCGCACAACTAACTTAAGATCATGAGTTTACCATATTGAGTCTGACTATCCAAATTTAGAGATTGGTTTGGATAGAAGTCCCTTTTGGTGAACCCCATAGCCTGGGATACTACGTACTATCATCCCGACTTCACATTCCAGCATGGTCATTTCATTCGCACCGCATATTACATTGCATCTACAATACTTAGCATTTTGGGTTACTATATTTTTGCACTTATATGGCCTAAATGGACTTAGCAGGATTTGCATATTGCATTGCATCATCGGCATTTGATATTTTGCTTCCACACTTGCATAGCTGATCCGTATTGTGTATTCTGTTATTGAATGATTCATGGACTTACTAGTATATTTCCGCTTACTCTGATTTCATATGATTCATGATTTTGTCAGTATTTCCACTTATCCCGATGATGTATGATTTATGGGCTTTATTATATACTTGGCACTTACCTTACACACACTTTCACCACCCTCTAATCTTTTTATAAGCTTATGCACGATAGATGCATGCAGGTGGTGTTAGGTTGCAGCAGCGTTGAGCTTGGAGCGTACAGCGGACTTCTAGAGCTTTAATTTTGAAACATATGTATTTTCCTTTCTGCACTGTATTCAAATGATTATATTAGTGGATATGTGATGATGATGTTACCTTTGTGATTTGGGTAAAGTTGCAGTTATGCTTCTTACGAGATAAATGTATGTTGAAAAATCCTCCTTGTAGGATCTTAGGATCGGAACATGGCGTATGGACGCTGGGAACCGAGAATGGGGTACTTCAGAGGCTGTCGGCACCAAATTCGGTGATCAGGAATTTAGTGAGAACGGTTTCTGAGTTTGGGATGTGATAGAAGTTGGTATCAGAGCATTACTTGGGAATACCTGAAGATAACATCACATATCTGTTGATATCAACCCTACACTCTATGATTGTTGAGAACTTAGAATGGTTAGATTCCCGAGTTTGAATAACTTAGAGATTTTCTGATATAGCTCCCTACCATTGAGATTAAGGCTACATAGTATCCCTGTTTCGATCATCTCTTACAAGGATCCGAGGTCCAGTTGGATCATCGTAGTGTTGATGAGGCATTTTGGAAGCAGAAGGCTGAGATTCGCAAGCGTTGTCCCCATTCTTAGGTGTTTGATTATGTTAGCATGTTGTGTTCGGATAGGATTTTCCTTCCTTTGTGAGCTCTGTATTGGTTGTGTTGTAGTGTAAATTTCAAGGAAGAAATTTTTATTAGACGGGGAGAGCTGTAAGACCCGTATCCTAGTTCGTACTATTCCATCTACTCCCGCGGTCCTTCTGGTCGAAGTCCGACAATCCGCGACCTATAATTGATGTTTACGCACGACCCTAAGTCGTATCCTATAGATTTGAGTCGGCTTAATCCAAGACTTGTACCATTATGACCACACCATCGCTGCGGTTCCAACGCCGCGACTCGCGTACCAATTCGACACCCAGGTCAGAAGTGTGAGCCGGCGTTTATTTCAAGAAAAACACCACACATTTACAATCCCAAGAGAATCTTTACAACATGTCTCATCAATCAATCAAACAATCACCTCATGTCAAGTATAAGAGCGACCCATGCTTTCTTTCTCCACAGGTCAAGCAAACCCCAAAAGTCAATAAGTCTCTCACCTCACTAATCACTCTCTCTCCTTACAACCCTCTTTTTCTCTCTTTCTCTTCACATTTTCCAAGCAAGGAAAGTGGTGCACGTCCAAGAAATTCCAAGAGAGAAAAGTTGTAACGCCCCGAAAATCAGGGGTCAAGCAGGAGCCCAACTCCCAAGTTCCAACGCATCACTTATATAATATAAATAATGATGATTTAATATTTTCTGTATTAGTACCTTAAACATGAGTGAGATTACACCAAACAACATATCATACACCAGAGACAATTAATTACGCAAGCGGAAGATTATAATAAGTATATAGAATATATAAGTGATTGTAAGTCTTCTGAGTGTGATCATGTTACTAGGTCAAATTTTTATATGGAAAATCTAAAATATACAAAATGTATAATGTCATCTACTCAGCAACCCAATATTCCCTATCGATCAGATCGGTATACATAGACCCGCCTAACAACTACATGTAGGAGAACTCCTCATCATCGTAAAAGTCCGGCTCTACCTCGAAAGCATCGTCATCATCTGCATCAACAACAGGGTCTAGATGGTGTTTAAAGCACTGTCCCAGAACGTGGAAGTGAGTGATCAACTCAGTGGAACTATGAAGCAAAGTTTAACATGTTATCAATTCAATCAAGTAGTAATGATAAAGTAGTACAACACTCATGTCCTAGGTACTCTTGTTAATGCAAGTTTGGTATGTTATAATGATGCATGCCCTCACCTGCACTCCTTACGACAACATCTAACGATCGTGGCATGTAACACTCCCGCTGTGCTCTTCCACGTGATTACCGAGTTCTTATTAGACCTTTTCAGACAGCAGGATTGGGAAGCTAAGGTACCTCCCTTATATCATTTCCCAAATAATGATCCATTTCTAGGTCGTCAGTCCTAGCTGATCTCATACGATATTACAGTTCCAGGTTGCTACAAAGGGCTCGTCACCACAATGCAGGCTTAGCTTATACTCTAGTTACTACAGAAAGGCTCGTCGCCTCAGTGCAGTCTCAGAGTATACTCGAGGTCACTACTAATGGCTCGCCACCAAGTCGTAGGCTGACAGCTCGAATACAGTGTCCCATACTACTGTATTTGGCTCACGAGCTTAGGTTGCTCACTGGTCACTACGGGTGGGCTCATCACCCCGACGTAGGCCGACAGCTCAACCACAGTGTCCCATACTACCATGTCTGCCTCATGAGTCTTAACGGATCAAGGTACTAAGGTTAAACGGGTTTTCACTGGTGAGTTTGGTACCTTAGATTCAAGCAGTAACATCCATACATGGTGAACATACATTAGGCCAAACGGGTTACTTGACAAACTCGACTGGTACGGGCCTACGTCGAGCCGATCGACATGGAGCGCGTAAGAATTCCGTGTGGCCTAACCACTGCCGACAAGTAGCGTACGACTCGGATTTATCGGGCTTATCTGTTGTGGCAAAATAGTTCGGCTATCGATCACATACTATTATCGATGCTCAGGACTACATCGTAGCCCCAAGCACATTCCAAATAGTAATATATGCATGTAGTATCCAAAAATAGCATGTGAGAACTAAAATCAAATGTAAATCCTACCTTAAGCAGTTCAACAAAACACCTGCTACACATGTACCATGCATAGGCATTTCATCCTAAATTCACATAGTAATAAGATAAGTTATATAAAAGATACTATATCCATGGATAGAGGAATTGAGAATCTCATCTCAACACCCTCATTACATGCATTTAGATAGGCATTTTCACATTCAGGCATTTTATCAAACACTTAAGCTACACATAACCTATACATGTAGTTAAGTAGTTATAACAGGTATTATAGCAAATCCCTTTACAAGGGGTTCACCATACGCAAAACAATCATGTATTGTTAGTCAATGAACATGGCAAGCATAAATCATAATTCAATACTCACTCAAACATTTTAACAAACACATGGAATGCATTAAAATCAACATACCACACATATATACATAATATATGGAAAACGTCGTATCTACGCATGTGTGCCAGCAATCAAGTCAGTCATAAATTATTACTGACATTGAAAGCGTTGAAAACTATAACCTAAACATTTATAATCTGTACCTTTCACTGGTAGACTCATAATGAACTCAGTTTAAATGTTAAGTCCTCGTCTACAGCGCAACGGCAACCATAACATGGAATAGGTTAAATACTGCACCTTCTATTCTATTTGAATATCTAAAACAAATTAAGGTTTGGATTTCTTACCCAAGTACGGAGTCGGAATCACAAGAATATCTATACAGAAGCAGTGGTTAAGCACGTGGAGCAGCAGGGATCAAATCCCAGGAGCAACTCCAACTCTCTCTCCCACTTTCTCTCTCTTTCCTTCTATTTCTTTTCTTCTCTCCCTTAGGGTTTTAGAAAATTCATATGGCAAGGGAGAGAGAGAGTTTAAGGCCCTTATATAGGCCCAGAACTGATGGGAATGGCCCCAGGGCCAAGGTATACATAGGTTATAGCCAAATACTGGTCGTTTCAAGCCAACGAAGCTATTATGGAGGCCCCTTTTCTACATGCAGTTGGACTTAAGCTCTCTGATAATGGATCTAGGTCAGGATAAGTTTTCGGTCTGATCAGATTTACTGATCGACCGCGGGGAACCAGTTTTAGTTCAACGGTCACCGGTACTTGATCAGGTCCACAAGTACTCTGACATGTGTTGGAAATTTTTCCTGATCCGAGGGTATAATTGAGTTAGATTCCAACTGTCTGAATCCTTAATTTGTCCTGCAAGCAAACCGACTCAATTCACTTAAGTTTTAGTTTATTTCCTAAAGATATTTACGTTTCTCACACACTTCACTCCGGGCTCAAGTTGTGCGTTTATGGGTGCTATTAAGACTTGATTTTCGAGATAGTTGTCAAGTCCAGCAAGGTGGTCATGATCTTATAGTTTTGAGGTAATCAGACTATCGACATGAGGTCTAGGTCCGATATGGAGTTTCGTGATGCTTTCGAGAGCAAGCGGGTTTTGAGATGGATCCTAAGTTTTTAGGTAATGTAGCGTTAGGGATCCTACAGATTTTAGGTCTTACGGATCATATTTAAAGTGATTAGGGCTAATTTCACAAGTAATCTAGTTTAGCACTAGTTAATTCTCATTTAATTTTTAAAGGATTTGGTCCTTAGTGATTTCTGCTTGAAGTGGTGCTCGGGTCCCTATACGGATTTTTTCAAGACGTTATAATCTACCCCCTTAAAGAAAAATTTTATCCTCGAAATTATTACCTTTTCATACTCCTCGAGAATCTGAGGATAGTTCTTTCGGAACTCGGCTTCTGTCTCCCAAGTAGCCTCCTCTTCAGTATGATGTGTCCACAGTACCTTCACAAGTGGAATCACCTTACTGCGCAATACCTGTTCCTTCCTATCTAGGATGTGCGTCGGACGCAGTCCATATGTGCATCCTCACTCAACTGCACCTACTCCCATCTGATAATGTGCGAGAGATCAAGAACGTATTTCTTCAACATAGATACATGATATACGTTATGTATGCCTATGAGTGGTGTGGGCAAAGCCAGGCGGTACGCTACCACCCCTACTCAATCCAGTATCTGGAATGGGCTAATGAATCACGGCGTGATCTTCCCCTTCTTCCCAAACTGAAGAACTCCCTTCATGGGGAAAACTTTCAGGAACACATGATCCTCAAACTCAAACTCTAGCTTCCGCTGCCTCGTATCGGCATAACTCTTCTGCCTACTCTACGTTGCTAGAAGTCTATGCCTAATAATGTCGATCTTTTCTGAGGTCGCCTGTACTAACTTTAGGTCAATCAGGCTCTTCTCACCAACCTCTACCCAGTAATGCGGTGCTCGACAGGGACAACCACACCAGGCCTCATATGGAGCCATGCTAATACTCACCTGGAAACTGTTGTTATGCGCGAACTCCACATAAGGAAGACAATTGTCCCAACTGTCCTTAAAATCCAACACACAAGCTCACAGCGTATCCTCTAATACCTGATTCACTCGTTCTGTCTGTCCGTCAGTCTGTGGGTGGAATGCGGTGCTGAACTTCAATTTCACACCCATCACTTCCTGGATATGAGTCCAGAAGATATATGTGAATCACGTTTCTCTGTCTGACACGATCTCTAAGAGAACTCCATGTAGAAGTACAATCTCCTTGATGTACAATCTAGACAACTCGTCTGCGGAGTTCAAAACTCTGATAAGGAGAAAATGAGCTGATTTCGTCAATCAGTCCATGATCACCCAAATGGAGTCATGTCCTTTCCTCATCTTCGACAGCCCCGATTAAAATCCATAGAGATGAAATCCCACTTCCAATCAGCTATTAGCATGGGCTGAAGCAGTCCAGGAGGTCGGCGATATTCAGCCTTAACCTGCTGGCACGTAAGACAACAGAACACATGATCTGCTATGTGGGCCTTCATGTTGTCCCACCAGTACGATCTCTTCATATCTCAATACATCTTCGTACTACCACGATGCATCGTCATCTTCAAATTGTGCACAGCCTCGAGAACCTCACATCTCAAGTCATGAAGATTTATGACGCATAGGCGGCCAAGGTAACGTAAGCCCACATCCGTACCAACTCTCCACTTGGGTCTTAATCGTCGCTAGCCTTCTTTCTCAACTCTGTCAACTCTTTATCTTCCTTTTGAGCCATAATGATACGGTCATCGATAACCGGTTGAACTCAAATATGTGCGATGCTCTTGTACGGCTCCTCTACTGTAAATTTCTGCTCAAAGTCTCACATAAACTCTATCATATCCCACTCTTCTATAATCAGTGGAATCGCAAATGCTATAGTCTTCTTGCGGCTCAACGCGTCTGCCACAAGGTTAGCCTTACCAGGATGGTAGGAGACCTCGAACTTCAAGTCCTTCAAGGTTTCCATCCATTGTCGCTGCCTCATATTTAGGTCCCGCTGCGTGAATATGTATCTGAGGCTCTTATGGTCGCAAAAGAGCTCAAACTCCTCTCCGTAGAGGTAATGTCTCCAGAGCTTCAGTGCAAAGATGACGGCTGCTAATTTTAGGTCGTGTGTAGGGTAGTTCTCCTCGTGTTTCCTCAACTGCCTGGATGCATAAGCAATCACTCTGTCCTTCTACATAAGGACGCAACCTAAACCAACACGGGACGCGTCGGTGTATATGGTATACTTGACCCCTTACTCTGACAATACTAGCACAGGGGTAGACGTCAACTTGTCCTTCAGCTCCAGGAAAGTTGCTTCCACCTTTTCATTCCAGGCAAACTTAAGATCTTTCCGAGTTAACTGAGACAAAGGTCTGGCTATCTTGGAATAGTCCTGAATGAAACGTTGATAGTAACCTGCCAAGCCAAGGAAACTCCTCACCTCAGTAATCGAACCGGACTGCTCTCAGTCTTGAACTGCGGCTATCTTGGCAAGGTCCACAGCTATTCCTTCCTTGGACACCATATCTCCTAGGAACTTGACTTCTTCCTTCCAGAAGTCACATTTATTGTACTATGCAAACAACCGGTTCTTCCTAAGAGTATCAAAGACTGCTCACAGGTTCTCCTCGTGCTCTTCCTGACTCTTACAGTATATCAGGATGTCATCCATGAACACGATGATGAATCAGAAAAGAAACGGTTGAAACACCCTGTTCATCAAGTCCATGAACATGGCCGGTGCGTTCATAAGGCTGAACGACATCACAAGAAACTCAAAGTGTCCAAAGCTGGTCCTGAAAGCCGTCTTCTGCACGTCCTCATCCCTGATGCACAACTGGTAATACCCTGACCGTAAGTCGATCTTCATGAAATCCTACGTCCCCTTTAACTGATCAAACAAATCATCTATCCTGGGTTAAGGGTACTTGTTCTTCACCGTCACTTGGTTCAATCCACAATAATCAATACACAATCACAGAGATCCATCTTTCTTCTTCACAAACAACACGGGTGCTCCCCATGGAGACACGCTAGGTCGTATGAATCCGGCATCTAACAAATCATCAATCTGTTTCCTCAGCTCCTACATCTCACACGGAGGCATACGATACGTCGACAACAAAATGGGTGTTGCACCAGGCACTAGATCTATAGTAAAATTGATTTCACGCTGAGAAGGCAACCCTGGTATCTTTCTGAACACATCCTCAAAATCTCAAACTACAGGCATGGTTTCTTGCATTGTACCATCACCATTTCTCAATAAAGAAGCATAACAAAGAACTCGAAAAGGGCAACTGACCTGCACGGGAAAAGTAAAGGCGTACCCTCAGGCCCGTGAGCTGTCACTAGTCGGGTCTCACAGTCGATCTCGGCCCTCATTTCGATAAGCCAATCCATGCCAAGGATGACATCGAAATGGTATATCATGTTAACGATTAGGTCAATGCATATTGTCCTACTCCCTTGATCTATTAAGCAACCCTCACACATCATAGTGGCATCTGTAAAATTTTTTAGGGTTGCAATAACTCCCACCCCAATCATCAAGGTCGTATTCAACCCTAATCGCTTAACTGCAGAACATGATATCACTGAAATAGTGGACCCAGTGTCCACTAACTAAAAAACTGGAGTACCTTCGATCTAGGTAGTGACTTAAAAGCTAGAGGCACTGTGGCTACTGAATCCGATGCTTCTTCAGTAAGAGCATGCACATGCACCTGTTGAGAACGGTTAGGCTAAGGTGTCATAGGTCATTGAGGCGGCCTGAATCGAGGTGTAGGCGGTCGAAATGATGGATGTGTTGGTGCTGACCATAGAGGTGAAGCTGTAATCATCTGAGGAAGCTGGCGGTTAATCCTCTGAGGCGGCAAGAAGTTGTTGTCCCTCATTTTGGTAAAGCGATATGTATTTACATGGCCAGCACGCTTGCAGTATGTGCACCACACGTCTGGTCGCCTCATAGGGGCTAGTGGAGTCGCGATCCTGAGAGGTGAGTCTGTTCGGGGCCTCTTACCGAGGAACAGCCGACTCGGTAGATCTGGTTGAGGCCTCTGACCCATGGGTGCACGTGTACGAGATAAATGATCCATGTCCTGCTCCACTCACAAAGACACGTTCACTAGCTCAGCATAAGTGGGTATGCTACCACAACACATCTTCGAGCAAATCTTAGGTCACGGACCCTCAGAGAAACGTCGCATCCTCATCGGCTGATCGGTGAGAACTAAAGGAGATACCTAGCAAGCTCCGTGAACCAGTTCTCATACTTTGCCACTATCATGCCTCCCTGTCGAAGCTAAAGGAACTCTCCCTCCTTCTCATGGCGGTATGTGAGGGGAAAGTACTTCTCATGGAAGCGGGTCTCAAATGCTTTCCACGTCCATACGTATCCAACGGCTATCATCCGAAGGACACCGTCCCACCAAAGGCTGACCTCCTTCTCAAACATGAAGGTGACTAGCTCAACCCGCTCTGCCTTAGTATAGTGCAGTGGCTTCAGCATCTTAGAGATGAGGTCAACCTAATACTCAACCTCCTCGGTTCGGTGAGTATCCGCAAAGGTAAGAGACCGCAAGTGCTGAAATCGCTCGAAAAGGCCACTAGCACCCGCATTCCCAACAGGGGGCACAAATGGAGCAGGCTGAGCCACACCCATGCTCTGGGTAAAGATTCTTACCATGGTGGTCAGAAACTACTGCTGCTACTGCTGCTATTGCTGTTGCTGCATCAAGAGCATCATCTGCTCCAACCTATCAGTAGGGGAAGCTGACTGAGACATGTACAGCATCGAAGTAGGTGCACGGTTCTACTCTGGAACCGGTGGTGCAATAGGTGTCAACCCATTAGTGGGGCCAGTGGCAGGTTAAGAACCCGGTATAGTATCGAGAGTCGGGCCCAAACTAGGGTCCGTCTGGTTATCGCTCAGGGGAGGTGCCCCGTCAGTCGAATAGCCAAAAGTGAGACGTGTCGTACTTCGTGCGGCCTTAGGTGGCATTCCCTATATTCAACATAGGGTGCAACCCAGGTCAGATTTAGCATATTTACAAAATTATCCACAACATTCACACACAGCTTAAAGAAACCTCATGCATATCATTCACCAAATTTGTCACAATACATGAGATACAGTATTACATATATCATGACAGAAGATGCATGTGAGCTAATACAAATTAAAACATATTAACCATTCTACAACACTACTATGCCTAGCCAGGCTATACATAACAACAAGGAAAGAAACATACACAAAGCAACTAAAAGGATGACTACGTGTAGGACTAGTCGTCAGAATATGGCGATGGTGGAGGTGCACTCTTGTCCTGTACATAGCACAGGATAGCCCTCAAAGTATGACACACTTTCTTAAACTTTCGTTTCATGAAGGCCTCGGTCTCCTCAACCTTGGTTCGGAACTGTGTGATCTCCTGTCGCAAGGTAACTTGGCCCTCTTCCAGTTGAGCCAAGCGGGCCTCCCTGGCCGGCCCGACAAGCCCGGTCCGCCCGACCAGGGAGGGCTTGCCAACCCGGTAATGCCATTGCCGGTCCCTGGACTCCCCAGCGATGGCTTGACCCCTGGGCAATGTCATCCCCCCCCCCCCCCCCCCCCCCCCGGGTGCTAAAAACATGCGAGGTCCACTTTGGGTCCCCCCGAATTGCACCAATTTGGCTCCCGACTTCGTTTCAGTCGCTTCGGGTCCCATCTCGCGTACATTCACATGTTTCGAATTATTTAAGCATGGAATTAGTTAAATCTTCATCTAAACTCATTGATTGATGGTCTAGGAAGGTGTTCGAATCACTTCACATGATCACAAAGTATTATGGGTCCAATTTCCATGGTCAATTTTGATAAATTTCACCGTTTGGCGAAATTGGGAAACCTACGTCTGTTTCTACGATATATCATGCCCTCTTAAGTTAGAATACGTCAGTGTGCATCGTGTGACCATAACGCAGGTCTAGTTTAATCTAAATCATGCTCTAATACCAACTTGTAATGCCCTGAAAATTGGAGGTCGAGCAAGAGCCCAATTCCCGAGTTCCAACGCATCACTTATGTAACATAAATAATGATGATTTAATGTTGTCTATATTAGTGCCTTAAACATGAGTGAGATTACACCAAACAACATATCATACACTAGAGACAATTAATTATGCAAGGGGAAGACTGTGATAAGTATATAGAACATATAAGTGATTGTAAGTCTTCTGAGTATGATCATGTTACCAGGTCAAATAGTTACATGAAAAATCTAAAATATACAAAATGTGTAATGTCATCTAATCAGTAACCCAATAATCCCCATCGATCAGAGAGGTCAACATAAACTCGCCTGACAACTGCATGTAAGAGAATTCCTCGTCATCCTAATAGTCTAGCTCTGCCTCAAAAGCATCGCTATCATCTGCATCTAAAACAGGGTCTGGTTGGTGTTTAAAGCACCATCCTAGAACGTGGGAGTGAGTTATCAACTCAGTGGAACTATGAAGTAAAGGTTAACATGTTATCAATTCAGTCGAGCAATAATGATAAAGCAGTACAACACTCATGTCCTAAGTACTCTTGTTAATGTAAGTATGGTATGTTATAATGATGCATGCCCTCACCTACACTCCCTCTTATGACAACATCTAACAATCACGGCATGCAACACTCCCACCGTACTCTTCCATGCCAAAGGCACATGCAATGCAGTGCATGAACATGATTATGGAGTTCTTATTAGACCTTTTTCATACAGCAGGATAGGGAAGTTAAGATACCTCCCATATATCATTTCTCAAACAAAAATCTATTCTAGGGTCGTCATTCCTAGCTGACCTCATACGATATTACAGTTTCAGGTCGCTACAAAGGGCTCGTCACCACAATGCAGGCCTAGCTTACACTCTAGTTACTATGGAAAGGCTCGTCACCTCAGCGCAGTCTGAGAGTATACTCGAGGTCGCTACTAATGGCTCGTCACCAAGTCGTAGGTCGACAGCTCGAATACAATGTCCCATACCACTGTATTCGGCTCACGAGCTTAGGTTGCTCACTGGTCACTACGGGTGGGCTCGTCACCTTGGCGTAGGCTGACAGCTCGACCACGGTGTCACATACCACCATGTCTGTCTCATGAGTCTTAGCGGATCAAGGTACCAAGGTTAAACGAGCTTTCGCTAGTGAGTTTGGTACCTTAGATTCAAGCAGTGGAATCCATACATGGTGAACATACATTAGGCCAATCGGGTTGCTTGACAGACTCAACTGGTATGGGCGTACGTCGAGCCGATCGACATGGAGTGCGTAAGCACTCCGTGTGGCCTAACCACTATCGACAAGTAGCGTACAACTCGGATTCATCGGGCGTGTCTATCGTAGCTAAACAGTTCGGCCACCGATCACATACTATTATTGATTGCCTGGACTACATCATAGCCCCAAGCACATTCCGAATAGCAATATACGCATGTCGTAGTCAAAAATAGCATGTGAGAACTAAAATCAAACATAAATCCTACCTTACGCAGTTCAACAAAACACCTACTACACATGTGCCCTGCATAGGCATTTCATCCTAAATTCACATAGTAATAAGATAAGTTATATAAAGGTTACTATATCCATGGATAGAGGAATTGAGAATCTCATCTCAACACCCTCATTACATGCATTTAGACAGAAATTTTCACATTCAGGCATTTTATCAAACACTTAAGCTACACATAACCTATACATGCAGTTAAGTAGTTATAACAGGTATTATAGCAAATCCCTTTACAAGGGGTTCAGCATACGCAAAACAATCATGTATTGTTAGTCAATGAATATGGCAAGCATAAATCATAATTCAATACTCACTCAAACATTTTAACAAACACATGGAATATATTAAAATCAACATACCCCACGTATATACATAATATATGGAAAACGTTGTATCTACGCACGTGTCCCAGCAATCAAGTTAGTCATAAATCATTATTGACATTGAAAGCCTTGAAAATCATAACTTAAACATTTATAATATGCATCTTTCATTGATAGACTCATAACGAACTCAGTTTAGATGTTAAGTCCTCGTCTACAGCGCAACAACAACCTTTAACATGGAATAGGTTAACTACTACACTTTCTACTCTATTTGAATATCTAAAAAAAATTAGAGTTTGGATTTCTTACCCAAGTACGAAGTCGGAATCACCGGAATAATGATACAGAAGCAGTGGTTAAGCACGTGGAGCAGCAGGGATCAAATCCCAAGAGCAACCCCAATTCGTACTCCCACTTTCTCTCTCTTTCCTTCTCTTTTTTTCTTCTCTCCCTTAGGGTTTTAGAAAATTTGTATGACAAGGGAGAGAGAGGGTTTAAGGACCTTATATAGGGCTAGAATTGATGGGAATGGCCCCAAGGCCAAGGTATACTTAGGTTATAGCCAAATACTAGCCGTTTCGATCCAACAGAGCTGTTCTTGAGGCCCTTTTTTGTGACAATCAGACTATTGACGTGCGGTCCAGGTCTGATACGGAGTTTCGTGATGCTCTTGAGAGCAACTGAGTTTTGAGATGGATCCTAAGTTTTTAGGTAATATAACGTTAGTGATCCTATAGATTTTAGGTCTTACAGATCGTATTTAAAGTAATTAGGGATAATTTCACAGGTAATCTAGTTTAGCACTAGTTAATTCTCATTTGATTTTCAAAGGATTTGGCTGTTTGTGATTTCTACCTGGGGTGGTTCTCGGGTCCCTGTACGAATTTTTTCGAGACGTTACAAAAGTGATTTTGTGTGGTCCACTTCCACTCCCAAAAAACCTTCATCTTATTCATTCATTTCTTATCTTCCATAATCAAAGTGAGACACAAGGAGATCGACTTTCCAACGAACCAAGAAGATCAAACTGTGGGTGCTTTATAGGCTAGATTTTTTATATTTTGATGAGGGGCCAAGTGAGGCCTACCGATTGATGGTATGGATCTCACTTTGGACCCTAGGTGTGGCCGATGGCCCACCTTGATTCTCATGATCATTCCATGATGGGGCCATTCTTCATAGACCCCATCATGATGTTTATTTTTTTCCTTACAAAAAAATAGGTCATCTAGACTGTCCATTTTGGGTGAAGGAATCTCCACCGTTAATCTTTAATTTGGTGGGCCCACATGTATAGGGACCCACTTAATGTATGATTGAATGCTAGGGAGGGGTCATTGTGGCGGAGCCCTCCATCACACGTGTCTCTCTCTCTCTCTCTCTCTCTCTCTCTCTCTCTCTCTCTCTCTCTCTCTCTCCCCTCTCTTTCATTTTTTTCTATTATTTATGATGATGTGGCCATGTGGCCCACCCGGATGGACCCCACCATGAGGCATATATTTTATCCAAGCTATCTATAGGTGAAGCCCACTTTATGCATGTGTTGTATCCACACCATCCATCATTTGGTGGCCCACCTGAGCAAGGCCCACCTTCTATACCAAGTATACCCAAACCATCCAGCATCCCTGGATGCTGGACGTTACTTGAAAACACAAAAACTATTAGCTTGATTCTCAAGCTTTGGAGAGGGTTGCTCATGTAGGCCCCATCATGATGTATGGTTCCCATCCATGCCGTCCATCCCATTTCCCAAATCATTTTAGGCGTTGATTCGAAAAATGAAGTTGATCCGATTTTCTGGTGGGCCATAGCATCCAAAATAGCATTTTTTCATTGAAATACCCCATGATGTTTCCACACCCCAAATATATTGAATATTGGGCTCATTTGGCTTATATTGAGCTATGGGAACCAATGGGCGGGATGGATTCTTTCGATGTGGACCCCACATATGAAAACCCGTTAGAAAGCATGATTTCAAATATATATATATATATATATATATATATATATATATATATATATATATATATATATATATATAAGAAGCAAGGCAGCAGGTGTTGCAGCCACGCTAGAGGACGTTGTGCAGCATCCTACTACGCTCCTACTGGCGAACGGACAGGCAGGGACCCACGGTCCCATCCATGGGCCCCACCATAATGGGTGTTGATCATCAACACCGTGCATTCGTTGGGTCCCCTCTGAATAGTGGGCCACCCCAAAAATCAGTCCTATCTGGAACTCAGGTGGCGCACATCACAGGAAACAGCATGATTGAACGGCTACCATTGAAACCATTTTAGGTGGTCCAGGAGTTTTGGATTAATACAAAATTTGTTTTTTATGTTCATCCAAGTCCGTGTGACCTTATTAATGGTAAATCATTATGGTGGGCCCCAGGTGAGACCCAAGGATGTATGTGTTATATACCACACCGTCCACAGACGGTGGAACCCACATTGTATGTGTTGTATACATGTCGTCCACCCATTCTCTATAGAGACGTTGGGTCCAACTACTGTTGACTTCAGCAAGGTTTGTGGGACCTACGTATGATGTATACCACACTGTCCATATCACTAGACGGTGGGACCTACCATGATGCATGTGTTGCATCCAAGCCATCCAACCATTTGAAAGCTCATTTTAAAGCTTGAGCTAAAAAAAATGAGACAGATCCTATATCAAGTGGACCACACAGCAAAAGCAGTGGGGATTGAGTGTCTGCCATTGAAACCTTGTTGTCACATAGGTTTTGGATCATTAGGAAAATTATTTTTCCTCTTAATCCAGGTATGTGTGACCTTATGACCAGATTGGATAGAAAATCAATGTTATGATGGGCCTTGAGAATTTAATGGTGGAATTCATTACCCCCTTTATTATTTGGAGTGCGGTCCAGTTGATCTTTTGATATGATTCATTAATATATATATATATATATATATATATATATATATATATATATATATATATATATATATATATATATTATACATATGGATGTACTTGTGGCCATCCGTTGAGACCCATTTAATATACATGAGGCCCATGTGATTAGGCCCATTTTAATGTATTTTAATGGCCCATGGGTTGAGACCCATTATGATGTATAAGGGCTCGTGGGTTGAGGCCCATTGTGTTGTATTTGGAGCCCATGGATTAAGGCCCATTGTGATGTATTAGAGCCCATGAGTTGAGGCCCATTGTGATGTATAAGGGCCCGTGGGTTGAGGCCCATTGTGTTGTATTTAGAGCCCATGGGTTAAGGCCCATTGTGATGTATTAGGGCCCGTGGGTTAAGGTCCATTTGATGTATTTGAGGCCCATGGGTTGAGGCCCAATGGGATGTATACAAGGTCTATTGCATTGTATGGGATAGTTCATCACCATATAAAATGCTTAGTATAACTCCATCATTCATGCCCATATGCATCATATGTATGCTTGATATGAGGAATGTTTGATCATAGCGCCATTGGACAGACTATTTACAGGACTCCTTATGAGACAGAGTGCCCACATTATCGCGTCGTACGCGCAGGATTGCTGCATGACTGGATAGTGTGACTCATGCATCTCACATATACGTGACTTGATCATTGTACGCCCTAGCGACATCAGGGCCGTGGCCTCCATAGGCACATCATGGATGGCTAAATAGGACACCAGAAATACTTGGTTCTATCACTGTGGGCACTTAGGATGTCCTTGGGTGAAAATCTTAGAATCTCCGAGGCCAGGAGATGCCCCAACGTCTAGATCGAGTGGAACATGAGCGCCCGAGTGTCAAATACAAGTAGGTCACGTCTCCCATTGTGTCATGGTTGGTTAGGAGGGGGTGTGGCCTTATCCACCCAAGAGAGGGGGCTATAAGTTAGGCTGAGTATGACTAGCTCGTAAATGGGTCTGCTATTGACGAGTCGAGTAGGTAACGACAGACTGCTGACTAGGCGGATAATGCGGTCTTTTCCACTCGCAGGGCTGTGCAGCTAGGGAGGAGGCAGTCGGTGTGGAGTGTAATAGACCCCGGTGATTTTTCAGAGAGCAACCGTACTGATATTTTAACTTAATGAGCATGAATTGCATATCTATTCCTTCATTCATTCACTATCCACTCGAGTTGGTGGTGCGTAACTATTTGTTACGTGTACCTTCGCATGGCTAGGATTTCAGTTGGGCACATGACTAACCTGAGATCAGGAGTTTACCACATTGAGTCTGACTATCCAAATTTAGGTATGAGACTTGTTTGGATAGAAGTCCCTTGTGGTGGACCCCATAGCCTGCGATAGTACGTACTATCATCCCAACTCACATTCCAGCATGGTCATTTCATTCGCATCACATATTACATTGTATCCGCAGTACTTAGCATTTTTTGTTACTATATTTTTACACTTATATGGCCTAGACGTACTTAGCAGGATTTGCATATTGCATTGTATCATCGACATCTGATATTTGGCTTCCACACTTATATAGCCAATCCGTATTGTGTATTCTGTTATTGAATGATTCATGGACTTACCAGTATATTTCCGCTTACTCTAATATCGTATGATTCATGATTTTTTCAGTATTTCCGCTTATCCCAATGATGTATGATTTATGGGCTTTATTGTATACTTAGCATTTACCTTACATACACTTTCACCACCCTCTAAGCTTTCTATAAGCTTATGCACGATAGATGTGTGCAGGTGGCATTAGGTTGCAGCAGCGTTGAGCTTGGAGCGTGCAGCGGACTTCTGAAGCTTTAATTTTGAAACATATGTATTTCCCTTTTAGCACTGTATTCAAATGATTATATTAGTAGATATGTGATGATGATGTTGCCTTTTTTATTTGCATAAACTTGTAGTTATGCTTCTTACAAGATAAATGTATGTTAAAAAATCCTCCTTGTAGGATCCCAGGATCGGAACCTGGTGTATGGACACTGGGAGCTGAGAATGGGGTACTACGGAGGTTATCGACACCGAATTCGGCGATCGAAAATTTTGTGAGCCCAGTTTCTGAGTTTGGGGCATGACACTTGTGGCTCCTCGTTCTCAGTTTCAATAAGAATGATTGGAGCAGTGGAGACCATAAGGATTTTTAAAGATTTCTGAACTTCATCGCTCTCTAAGTCACTAGATTCTGAGTTTAACTCTTTTATATCATCCCATGTGACAGCCATTGCCTTGCCCTTAGTTTTTCTGTTTGGGCATTCAGTAGACAGGTGTCCAAACTTCTGACATGCATAACATTGTGGTTCTTTGGTCTTTTACCAAATTTTCCTGCAGACTGTCTGTTATCCATCTTTTTTCCTTTAAATGGACGATTACGATTTTTTTGAAAGAACTTTTTAAATCGTTGAGCCAAAAAATCTACTTCCCCATCTTCATCTTCTCTTTCACTTTCAATGTCCTCATTTGTTGTTTTCTTTTAAGTTTTGAGGACAATAGTTTTGGATTTAGGGGTTTGTTTGAAATGTAGTTCAAATGTTTGTAGGGAACCTACCAGTTCTTTTACTTTCATTTCGTCTCCATTCCTACATTCTTCAATGGTTGTTACTTTAGGATTGAACTGTTCTGATAATGATCTTAGAATTTTCCTATAGATTTTTAGTACCGAAACTCTCTCCTAATCCACCTATGGAGTTACAAATGATACTTAGTTTTGTGAAAAACTCCATAAAGGTCTCATGCTCTTCCATTCTGAGACTTTCGAACTGTGATGTCAGGAGTAGTAGTTTAGATCTCTTCACAGTGTTTGTTCCTTCATGAGTTGTTTCCAACAAATCACATGCTTCTTTAGCTATCCCACACATACTGATTTGATTGAAAATATCTTGGGAGACAGCACAATAGATAGCATTCATAGCTTTAGCTTCAGATGTTTACCTTTCTTTGTCGAATGCTATCCACATTTCTTTGGATTTTGGTTTGGTGATAACTATGTCATTTTCAAGTATTACTCGTTCAGTAGGTAGCATATATCCTCTTTCAACAATATCTCAAACATCATGATCCAAAGATCTCAGAAAGTAGTGCATCTTATCCTTTCAGTATGCATAATTTGATCCATCAAATACTAGAGGTCTAGTGACCGATGAGCCCTCTCCTTCGGCCGTATTTCCAACTTCAGTTAAGATCACTCTCTAGGCGGTGAAGCCCTTAAAGAGAGACCTACTCTGATACCAATTGAAATTACAGTAAAGACTGCTTTAGTTGAAGTAGGAATATGTTAATATGTCTTAGAGAGGGGTGAATAGGACTTTTTAATAGTTTTATAATAATTTAAATTTCTATCACTCTAATCCTTATAACAAGTATATATTAGGATTACTCAAGAGCAACTCTACTAGCTTCCAAGCCCGGTAGAGGATCCAATCACAAACTATTTGAGAGATGAGCACTATGCACACTAGTTTATGATGGATATGACTGTGTGTGAGATGTGATCTCAGATAATCAGATATGAAAGTATTTAAGAAAATCATATAAATGAAAGATAATAGCAATCTCAAACACAGTCATTTTTATAGTGGTTCGACTACTTGTCTACTCCACTCCCGGTAACCGCACTCAACCCTTAAATGTACCGAATTTCACAAAGGAGGTTTCACACGGTTTACCCCAAACTCAAGGTTTTAAATCAGGTTCATCATTAACCTTTACAGCCTACACCTAGGCTAATTATTTATGCTCTCACGAGCAAGGTTCAACACAACGCACCCACTTTTAGGCACACTGGTTAAGGATCTTCCACAAGATCCTAACTGTTTATGATCTCCACAGAGCAAGGGTCAACACAACACACCCACCACGTACACTCCCGTTGAAGGCCTCCTAGAGGACTTGCAAGGGGTGAGAAACACCTTAGACCCAATCCTACAAAAGAATGATCACAAGGGTCCTCTGGACTCTGATAACTTACAGATAAGCAGATGAGTCCCTTTTAGCTCATTGTTGAAGATCTCTTCCTTTGTTGATGAAGAGTCTTCTGCTTCCTTGAACCGCAACTCAGAAGATATACTAATGCATGACGATGAGTTAGGTCAAGGTTATGATGGAATCCTATTCTCAAATATTTTCTTATAAAGGAGATAGAGTGATTTCAATCATCTATGCATTCAAAGCATCCCAGCTTAATGATTTGCCATTAAGGTGATAGTTGGAGGATCCTTAAATGCGGAAGTTCATTCCCCAAACCACTCTATTGAATATCAATGATGAGGGTGAATTGGAGGATGAACTCCCTTGAGAGAAAGGGCTTTGGGTAAATGATCTAAGGTTAAACACTCAAAAGCACTCTCTTCTTTCTCTACTAGTGTAACATCCCGAAAATCGGGGGTCGTGTATAAACTTCATTCCCAAGTTCCAGAACATCACGTATGCAACATTTTCAATGTTGGATGAATGTCGGCTGTGATAGTGCATAAAACATGAAGTGGATTAAGCCAATACAGCATATCATACTCCAGAGACAGTTAAATTAGCAAGCGAAAGAATGTGATAGATATATATATTATATAAATGATTGTAAGTCTCCAGAGTGTGAACATGTTACCATGTTAACCAAATACATGTATACTCCAAAATAGAGAGAAAAGAATATACATGGGTGAGTAAATAAAAGGCTAAATACCAAGTGTATTGGCATCTAATCAGTAACCTTGTAAACCTGTCAATCAGAACCTGCATATAGGAGGGATCCTCCTCATCATCATCAAGTCCGGCTCTGCTTCGCAAGCATCGCCATCATCTGAAACTAAAATAGGGACTGGTTGGTGTGCGCAACACCGTCTCGTAATGTGGGAGTGAGTAGCTAATTCAGTGGAATCATAGAGCAAAGATTAGCATGTTATCAGATCAATCAAGCGATAATGATAAAGCAAGCAATTCAGACATTCCTAAATACTGTGATTAATGCAAGAATGAAATGACATGATGGATGCCCTCACCGACATACTCCCTCATGCGACACCATCTTACGTCCGCGGCATGCTTTCTTCCCTCAGTGCTCCACATCTTTCAGGCACATGTGGTGCGATATGAATATGATTACCGAGTTGTTATTAGTCCTTTTCATACAGCAGGATTGGAAAACTAGGGTACTTCCCTTATATCATTTCCAACAAGAATCCTGTCTAGGGTCGTCACTCATAGTAGTCTCATACGATGATGTATTTCTAGGTCGCTACAAGGGCTGTCAGGGCTGTTGCACGCACTCATTGCTCCGCTCCCCCATCACCTTATCAATACAGGCCTAGTTGTACTCTTGTTGCTACGGAAGGGTCGTCGTCTCACGTAGGCTCAGAGTACACTCAAGGTCACTACAAAGGGCTGTCAGGGCTGTTGCACGCACTCGTTGCTCCGCTCCCCCATCACCTTATCAGTGTACGCCGATAGCAAGAATATAGTGTCTCATACCACCATAATCTACTCACGAGTCTATGTTGCTCACTGGTCACTATGGGGAGGTTTGTGGCCCCAACGTAGGCTGACAGTTCGACTACGGTGTCCTATACCACCATGCCCGGCTCATGAGTCTTAGTAGATCAAGGTACCACAGTTATCAGGGTTATCACTGGTAAGTTCAGTACCCTAGGTTCAAGCAGTTATGTCCAATACAAGGTGAACATACAATGGTCAGTCAAGTTACTTGATGAGTCCGACTAGCACGAGCGCACGTTGAATCGACCGACATGAAGTGCACAAGCACTTCGTGTGGCCTAACCACTGCCGACGACTCTAGTACGACTCGGGTTCGTCATACATATCCTTCGTGGCGAATAGAATCCAACCACGAATTCTAATCTGTTACCGACTGCCTGGACTAAAGTATAGCCCCAAACACTTGTAATCTAAATCACTAATCATATGAGAGAGACAAAATTGAAATACAAGAAATTCCAGCATGTTATCGGCATCATATAACACAGATCATAAGCAGTTAACCATACACGAGTACTTCACACATAAGGCAATCAATTGAAATATAACAAGTATGGAGGAAATCATGTACATCATCAAATTAGTTGAGAATACAGTCTCAACGCTAATCTACAACACCATTTACTCAATAGTTACTAATACATACATTTACACAAACACTTAGACTACACAACTCCAACGTACTTGACGTATGTTGATTTTCGCATATAATATGACAAATCCTTATACCAAGGAGATGTCTAATACACAACAATCATGTTCTTACATTTAAAACATATGATAGGCATAAATCATATTGATTTAGGCATTTCAACAAACACTTAGTGTACACACATTAGTCTACATAGTATATGTCGGCCAATATGTGCATTAGGGTGAATCTCTTCACCAAACAGATGATACACATATAACTAGTATAGGTACACGGCAAATACTCATGGCAATTATATCAGCAAAATACGTACGCATACAGTATTTTCTACAAATACCTAAAATACCCTAAATCTCATATTCTTCATACGTATTCGAAATGAAAAATGGACAGCATGTTCTACATGTCAAACAGCATCCTTATCAGCAATCTACCATTAAACAGCATTGAAAGCTTTGAAAACAGGTAATCTAAGCGTCTAAAATCTGCACCTTACGCCGTAGGAGCGTAATGAATCGAATAGAAACTCTACGTCGTCGTCAACGACTGATTGACAACCTACAACACAAGGTGAGTCAGCTACTTAGCTACTTGTACCCATAGGAGCCTTAAAACAGGTTAGGGTTAGGGTTTTCTTACCTAGAATGAAACTGGAATCGCCAAAATAACGATGCAGGTGGATGGCTTTGGCACGTGGAGCAGCAGGGAAGAATCTCAGGAAAAAGCCCCGACTTCTCCCTCACTCTCTCTCTTTTCTCTCCTCTCTCTCCTACGGTTTCTCCAAATTCGTATGGGTTAGAAAGCTAAGAATTTAAGGCCCTTTTATAAGCCCAAACATAACCAAAATAGACTCCAAGTCAAGGTATACTTGGGTTATAGCCAAATCGGGTCTGTTCCGATCCAAAAGGACGTTTCTGGAGGTCCCCTGACTGAATGCGGTCGGACTTAAGCTCATGGATGTTGGATCCTGATCACATTAAGTTTTCAGTTCGATAGGGTTCCCAGATCACACATGGCAGACCAGTTTTAGTTCAACGGTCACCGGCACTCGATCAAGGCCACAAGTGCGTTGACATGAGTGGGTCATCATCCCTGATCCGAGGGTGAATTTGGATCAGATTCTGACAGTCAGAACGCTTAGAAAAAGCGCGCAAGCAACACGTGCAAGATTTCATAATTTATATTTAATTTCTAACATTTTCCACACTCTTCACTCCAGATGCAAGAAAATGGTCTCAGGATATCGTATTGTAACGCCTCAAAAAAATTCGTACAGAGACTCGAGTACCAACTCGATCAGAAATCACTTACGATTAATTCCTTTAGAAATTAAGCGTAAGTTAACTAGCGCTATACTAGTTTAGCTGTGAAATTGTCCCTGATCGCTTTAAATACGTTCTACAAGACCCAAAACTTGTAGAACCAATGACGCTATAATACCCTAAAATCTAGGATCAAACTCTAAACCTGTTTACTCTCAGGAACCCTTTAAAATTTCGTATTGGATTTAGACAGCGTGTCGAAAGTCCGATATCCACAATCTTAGACCGTTATGATCGCTTAGCTGGACTTGACAATCATTTCAAAAATCAAGCCCAACTGATGTTCTGAGGCTATTTCATTGAGCCTGGAGTAGGGAGTGTGAGAAAGAGTGAAATTCATAAAAATTTAAATGGGATTTAAATGAATCTGGCACGTTTTGTTTGCGGGTTAAGTATAAGCGTTCAGACCGTCAGAATCTGACCCAAATACACCCTCAGATCAGGAAATATTTCTCACTCAGGTCAGTGTACTTGGAATCCTCGATTGAGTCTCCGTGACCGTTGAACTGAAACTGGACCACCACGTGCGATCTGGGAACTCTACCGGACTGAAAACTTAATGTGATCAACATCCGTTATTCATGAGCTGAAGTCCGACCGCGTTCGGCCAGGGGACCTCCCGAAACGCTCTTTTGGATCGAAAAAGACCCGATTTGGTTATAACCCAAGTATACCCTTGTCCCAAGTCTATTTAGGTGAGGTTTTAGCCTATATAAGGGCTTTAAACCCTCTCATATCTCTCTCATCCGATTTTGCAAGAAACCCTAGAAAGTTGTGAGAGAGAAAGAGAGTTAGTGAGAGAATTTGTGAGAGAACTTCCTGCCGTTTGCTCCAGCTTTTGCACGTATCAAAGCACCGCCTTCAAATCACTTTTCCGGTGATTCTAACTCACTTCTAGGTAAGAAAACCCTAACCTATAGCTGTTTTAAGAATTCTTTCGATTCAAATAGCGAAGTAGCTTATGTATCTTGTGCATTAGGTCGCCATAACGCCGTTGACAGAGCGTAGACTTCCTGTTCGAATCGATACATGTCTAAGGCGAAAGGTGAGGATTTTAGATGCTTGGATTGACTGATTTCAACGCTTTCAATGTCGTTTAATAGTAGATTATCGACGAGAACGCTACATGTAGAACATGTTGTCCGTTTTCCATTTCGACTGTGTACGGGAAATATGTGATTTAGGGTATTTTAGGTATTTGTAGGAAATACAGAATACGTCCGTATTTTGCTGAAATGATTGCCATGGGTATTTGTCGTGTTAGGATATTAGAAATATGTGCATGATCTGTTTGGCGAAGAGATTCGCCCTAATGCGCACTTTAGGTCGACATACGCTATGTAGACTAAAGTGTGTAGACTAAGTGTTTGTATAAATGTTTGTATTAGTATGTATTGAGTAAATGGTGTTGTAAATTAGTTTTGAGATTGAATTCTCAATTAACATGCTGATGTATATGATTTCCACCATATTGGCTATATAAATTAATTTCATTATATATATGGAATGCATGTGTTGGTTGATTTGCTTAAGTTGTATGTTATAACATGTGTCAACATGCTTATATTGTTTATATTCATTCCTGTTACTCTCATATGATCATTGATGTTGTTTACAAATGCTTGGGGCTATAACCTAGTCTAGGTAGTCGGTAATGGATTGAATTCATGGTTAGCTTCTATTTGTCACGAAGGACGCGTCGATGAACTCGAGTCGTGCCTTGAGCAGGCGGCAGTGGTTAGGCTACACGAAGTGTTTTACGCACTTCATGTCGTTCAGCTTGAGATGCGCTCGTACTAGTCGAGCCCGTCAAGTAACCCGACTGGCCATTGTATGTTCACCCTGTATGAGTCACAACTGCTTGAACCTAGGGTACTGAACTTATCATTAAAAACCCTGTTAACCATGGTACCTTGATCCATAAAGACTCATGAGCCGGGCATGGTGGTATGGGACACTGTGGTCGAGCTGTCGGCCTACGCTGGGGCCACAAACCTCCCCGTAGTGACCAGTGAGCACATTTGACTTGTGAGCCGATTGTGGTGGTATAAGACACTACATTCGAGCTGTCGACCTACACTGATTGGTGACGAGCCCTTTGTAGTGACTTCAAGCGTATTCTGAGTCTACGGGAGGCGACGACCATTTTGTAGCGACAAGAGTACATTAGGCCTGTATTGATAAGGTGATAGGGAAGCGTGCAACGAGTGCGAGCAACAGCCCTGGCAGCCCTTGCAGTGATCTATAAATATAACATCGTATGAGATTACTAGGAGTGACGACCCTATACAGGATTTGTGTTGGGATTGATATAAGGAAGGTACCTTAGTTTCCCAATACTGCTGTATGAATGGACTAATAACAACTTGAAAATTATTATCCATATCGCACTGCATATGCCTAGAAGATGTGGAGTACTGAGGAACGCAAGCATGCCGCGGGCATAAGATGGTGCCGCATGAGGGAGTATGTCGGTGAGGGCATCCATCATGTCATTTCATGCTTGCATTAACAACAGTATCTAGGAATGTTTGATTGCTTGCATTACTATTATCGCGTGATTGATTTGATAACATGCTAATCTTTGCTCTATGATTTCACTGAGTTGATCACTCACTCCCACATTACGGGACGGTGTTTGCAACACCTACCAGACTCTGTCTTAGTTGCAGGTGACGAGGCGATACAGGACGTAGAGCCGGACTTCTATGAGGACCAGGACGAGTTCTCGTATATGCAGTTCGCTGACGGCTTTGCGTAGGTGGCCTGTATCGACGGGACTTGCTAGTTGGACAGTTATATAACATTTTGTTTTGGTTTGATTTATGTATATGTGACTCAGAGGTGTATTCATACTTTGGAGACAGTTTGAGATTATTTTATTTTCATACAGTGATATATATATCTTTCAATCTTCCACTTGCATTTTATCACTGGATCTGGAGTATGAATTGCAGTTTTGGTATAATCTTACTCATGTGAATGCACTAACTCAACCAACATTGAAGCATAAGTATAATTGTTGCATAAGTGATGGTCTGGAACTCGAGAGTCGGGTTCCTACATGACCCTCGATTTTTAGGGTGTTACACGTATGGACTTGATTTTTGAGGTGATTCTCAAGTCCAACTAGGCGGTCAGGATTGTCTAAGTTCGGGATGATCGCACTTCCGATGTGCGGTCCATGTCCGATACAAAGTTTTCGAATGCTCCCGTGAGTAACCGGATTTAGAGTTTGATCCTAGGTTTCTAGGTAACATAGCGTTAGTGGTCCTACTAATTTTGGGTTTTGTAGTATATATTTAAAGTGATTCAAGTTAATTCTATTGAGTATTCAGTTTGGTACTTAACCAAATTCTACCCTAATAGGGCAGAATACGGTCCTAGGGCCATTCTATGCCCCATTTTGGGCACTTCTAGTTATCATATTATTTTTATTTATTTTTTAGTGGTTCATCATCAAGTTTACCCTATCTCCACCAAATTTAATGAGATTTCAAGTTGTATAAAAATTCTAAATATTCCCGAAGCAGCAACTATCCAACAAGTGATTTTCGGATAGTTTGTTATAACTTCCTACTTTAAACTATATTAAATATTTTATTATATTTTTATATAAAACTAGACTCATTTATCTTCAATCTAATTTTTGAATCACCTAAATCTAAATTATAATGAAGGAGATATGATTTTTCAAAGTTAGAAGAAATGTGTAGGAAAAAGTGCAGAAACTCGCCTGCCAGACCGCTGTACGGACGAGGTCGGCGAGGTCCTCACTGGTCACTGACCTTTTTGGTAAGGAATCGCCCTAAGGGTGAGGTCCTCACCCCCCAGGGATGCTGGAAACATGTGGGGCCCACCTTGGATCCCTCCGAATTGAGTCATTTGAGCCCACTAGTCTGTCGAGGCATTTATCCAGTCTCATTTGCAAACTGGAATGAGTTATACAGCGTACAATATATGATTTTGGGGTAAAAGAAGCTAATCCATCCAAATAACCTATCTACATCATGAGATTCCAAGAATTTAATAGTCAAAATCCTTTTTTATGCATGTACGTACCATTTACGGTAAGTTTTAGTTTAAGTATAGTTCTTCACCTTTTAAACTTTAGGATTGTGTCTAATATGAAAGTACTTGGAAAATTTTGAAGAATGAGGAGGTGAAATGTGAGATTTTAAAGGAAATGGGTTGAAAAATGATTTCTAGACTTTAGGATTGATCTTTGAGAGTGATATGGTTGACCCATTGCCTAAGGACGTCTAACTCTAGGTTGGCAAAAATCTGGGGTGTTACAACTAGCAACTAAAGACAAGCTCTTTATATATAGGCAAAAAAGTTTCAATGGATATAAAATGGTCACATTTATGACAGAGTTCAGTATCATCGAACATATACTCTCGATTATATCAACTGGCCGCTCGATGACACAAACTCAAATGTCATACGCTTTTGAAAACTTTTGCCCGCTGGTTGAGGAGATCAAAACCTGCATCGATATCATCGAATTTTGAACTCCGATTTCATCGACACGAGGATCGATTCCTCGATATTTGAAAATAAGAGAGACAATGCCTATGAAATTTTTTAGGTCAAGGACATGATCTAGGTACACTCGATATCATCAGAATTTGAATGTCGATGATATCGATAGTCGTGTCGATTCATCGATAGATTCAAAGATTTTACTAGTAAGCTTGTTGGACAGTTTATGTCCTTTCTCAATGCAATCGATCCAGCCTCAATATCATCGATATTTGAATATCGATTCTATCGAGTGACCCTCGATCCAAGATAAAAAAATCACCTGAAAAATGTTGCTAAAAAACTATGTCCAAGACCGATATCATCAGTTTTTGAATTCTGAGGATATCGAGGAGTACTTCGATATATCGAACATCTTTATGATTTTCTTAAAAAATCAAGGACACAAACTCTCTGCTGTTATCGGGTCAAATTTGATAGACTCGAGTTATAAATATCGATGATATCGATAGGGGTATCAATACATCAATGATTCCATCCAGATGAATATGTGGTTGCTGGATATCTTTTGTCCTTACTTCGATGGTATCGATTGATCATCGAGGACATCGACAACACTCCACGATTTTATCGATCAATATATCGATAAATCGACAGAGGTAGAAAACTTAGAGATTTTCTGAATTTGTAAAAAAAGTTTTCTAACCCAGAAACCCTATGATATTTTAACCAATTTTAAGGGTTTTATTTACCTGGTGTTTTAGGACATGGGATGTGAGGCTTAGATTTACATGTGGTGAGTTCGGGCACACATCCAGTTGAGACAGACAGTTGATTGATCTTCCTATGGAGCTTTTCTGTCTAGTTGACTCAACACTCATGCTAATTGACAAATCAGGGCACTTTCAACCTCCTCCTAAGTTATTGCCCTTGTCACAAGAGCAGATCCATGCGATCCCATTCTCGGTGGTTAGGAGCCTTTGGGTTGTTATTCACGCTCATTCATAGCAGTCATCATTGAGGGAGCTACAATTTGAGCTACATTGTGCGCGAGAGTAGCTATTCCTTCATCAGTGTTCTTTGTGCTTGTGCCATCTCAGTTATGAGATCATCATTAGTCGGCGGTGGGCCTTGATTTGTTCCCGCCATACATATAACAGCTTCTCCACTCCCCGATAGAGCAGTTGTTGGAGTGGACAAGAATACATTGGTATGATAGGGCTTGATGAAAGAGAAGTCTCGTCAGGTTCTTCTATACTTCCATAGAAATCGGCTAATAGCAATGTGACTTGTAAACGTGTCTTTTGAGGAGATGTGAAAAATGATGGATTTTCCATGGGTGATTTTCCTTTCTTTTTCCTTGTCCATTGGGTACTTACAGCAAGTAGAGCTAGGAAATCCTGCAATGTCAGAGAGGGAGGAGATTTTCCTAAGTACAATGCCGGAGGAGCAAGTGTAGGGTTCTTTCTAACTGCGTTCCTTATCACCGGTCCTCTGATCTTCTGTGATGATGGAATCTCTTTGACAGTTGTAGCATTTTGGGTTCTCGATCTGTGGCATGATACGACAATCCATTCATTACTATTTTCTTATGCCAATGGTGAAGCAGTTATGACTCCAGCAATGGCTCGAGACTTGTCATTTCTAGTCAATATGGGTTGATTCTTATAACTCAGAGATTGATTGTCAGCATATTCTACCACGAATCCAGTCAGCGTAAAGTAAAAGGTCATTTTACTTGTAACTGTTATCATTGGTTGTGACTTGAACGTATGTATTGTATTGTAGTTCTGTCCGAAGACACAAAATGATATCAATTTGTTTCTAAACAAAGATGTACTTTATCTTGAAGATGAAAGGGAGGATGTTCCCTTTGAGAGTCGCCATTTTGGTGTCTATATGACATCAAAATATGATGAAATCTTCTACACTATTTCTAAGTTAATATTGAGTAAGATAATAATTCCTCAACAGAGTCGCCATTTCATTTTGATAAGAAACGAAAGTATTTGATTTAGGGATTATCTTACTAAATAATAACAAAGAAATAATGAAGAGAACAATCATTACATTTTATTTATTCTGAATTCATTTACATCATTCTCATCATTTGATTCCAAGATAAGGAACTTATAATTAAAGAATACAAGTATTGAATAAGCTCAATGTTGATTTTGGTAGCATTTTGGTTCATATTATTCATGTCTTCATAAGGGAAGAGTTGTATGGATCTTCTTTCATACATATTCCTCCAAATGATATCGAGGAATGCTTGAATCTCTTAGAAGACTGCAGTCTTTTGAAAATAATAAAGCATATAAACTATTAATAAACTACTCCTTAGGCCATTCATATTTCTCTTTGAGTTGTGCGAGTTTGAGTTGCGCGGACCTGCACAACTAATCATTTTGCACAGTCCTCTATCATTCTTCCTTATCTCCAGTACTTCTTCTTTCTCTTAGAGATTCTGATCTTCTGATTCCTCAAATGAAAGGATATGGGGTATTTATAGCCTCTCACATGTGTAAATCCTCGAATCCTGTGCCATAGGACCCACTTCGCAAATTTTCACATCGTTATATCATTCAAATCCTACAAACATGAGTTACGCGAACCCACGCAACCATGATGAGTTGTGCAGACATGCACAACTCTTTCATCTCACGCAACTTATCTTCCTTTTATAAATGATTTTCTTCAATTCTTGCTTTCTCTTCATTTCTTTCACTTCTTTCTTCTATTTCTTTGTATCAAACTTTATGCTCCAACAGTATGAATAGAATTGTGCTTAATTAACATTCACAAACACAAGCATGCATAATGGTTTGATTTCCCTACTCCACTCCTGGCGAACGCACTATCCTCAAGTGTACCGGTATTTACTATCTTAGGAGTTTGCGATAGGTTCATCCCGAACCTTTATAAGCATACACTCCTGCTGGAGGCCTACACAAGGTCTTACAAATATACTCCTATCGGAGACTTACACATGGATTTGACACACGTACACTCTTGTAAGAGGCCTACACAAGAACTTAACAAATGTACACTCGTTGGAGGCATATACAAGGACTTACACACGTACTCACCCATGTTGGTAGCAATATAGTCCTACACAAGAACCTATGTAAGTTTGGGTCACAAACTCTATGCTCAATCGTAAATAATGAAGGAGTATGAATGAACTCTATAATTAACACTTACTTATCCAATTGAGCCCTTTTATTACTTCTTGCTTAGGTTGCTTGATTGATGCTCTCTCATGCTTCAATTAGCTCCCTTTGTGCTTGATCGAACCCAAGGTTTAACAACATTAAGTGCAAGGTTGCAATGTAGTAATAACTTGGTAAGACTGAGGTCGATCCATATGGAAATTGGTGAGAATATAACTAGAACTAATTGGATTGTCTAGGTTTTTAATCCAATAAAGTAGGAAGGATTTAGAACAATTAATAAAAGTGACTAAGGATCTAGGAATTCCCAATCAGTAGAACTTGAACTTAATTCATCTTCTCGAGTTAATAAATCAACTAGAATTGGATTTCAGTCTATTCTAATCGAAAGATATAACAACAAATTCAATCAGAAACATCCAACATAAGTTAGAATCATGATACGTTTGATCTCTCATGAAGATCTAGGCAATCAATCGTAAGGAATCAAAAGCATCTATTGTGCCAAGAGTCAATAATGGATTAATCAATTTTACAGATTGATTCCTTCTCCAGTATAAGAATTCAATCATAATTAATCATAATTCAACATAAAAACCAAATAACATTCATTGAAAATGAATCAAATATCAAATATTTATCAAAAGGTTTGTCCTTTAGCCTTAACTAAGAGATTTGCCTAGTATAGCCAACATATTAGAACAAAAATAAAGAAAAGCAAACTCGGATCGATAGATTGAAGAAGAGGAACGATACCGGACAAGCTTCGCCTTCTTTAAAGCCTTCCCTTTAACCTAATTCGTACTTATAATGCCTATAAACACCTTAAATATGAAAATTCCAAACTGACTTAAGATTAATGCAATTGCGTATGTCATCGATTGGTTGGTCAATTAATCGATTATTTTCTAATAATGTCCAACAATTGAATTTCGAATTTTCAATCAAGGTTGATTAATCGATTATATTAAAATATGTCCAATAAGCTTTTGTCAAAATATCGATCGAACCTCTACTAGTTACTTCAGATCTTCACTATTTGATTTCAGTTTCTTTCACCGCCTTCATACTTGATTTTTTTAGGTCTTGGGCACTTCAAATCCTCATTCTTTTAATCGAAATCTTTAGTTCTTCATTATAACTTATTTTTTAGCTTTAATTCCTCCTTTTTAAGAGCATACTTATTCTTAGTTCCAAAGTTACCTTGCATGTAAAAAAACACTCATTAGTATATCAATTTAATACTTGAATGCATGGAAACTAGTGCAATTGAGATGATAAATAAGTAATATTTAGGCTTAATCAATGGTCATCGGATCATTGACGACAATGCTTCAACTCCTACGATCCTTCACCTAGCATGTGATGTACCAATGAGGTGACTAAGGAAAGGGATGATGGTAGAATTTTCAATAACTAATGGATAATTGATTTCCTAGGAGATTTACTTATATGGGTGTTGTAGAGGATTTAAATAAAGATATAATTATAAGTTTAGTGTCTAATATCTAGAACATGGAGGAAATCAAGTTCATCTTCAAAGGGAGCTTGGAGTGCTCATTCAAGTGATAAATCACAAAGAAGATGAATTAAATCTCATTGGTTTAGAGGCTTAGGATGATAAATAAGAGTGAAGAATTACCTAGGCTTCTATTGCACTAAAAATCCATCAGAATACCCAAGTGCATTGGGACCACATGGATCGTTAATAGTGATTATGGATCATGGACATTCACTGTGAATCGCCAATATTCATTGTGGAAATGCACTACAAACCCTTCGACTTTCAAACGTGCCCATTAGAAAAAAAAAATCGACATTAAAATATGAAAGGGCTTTTTGAAATATTATTATTTTGAAAGATGATAGTGATTGTAGACCGTTAATGTGAATAATGGGCCACCGATATTCACCATGGATCGTTGATATTAACGGTGGACCACAAATGTTCACTATGGACCACTAATATTCACTATGGACTGTTGATATTAATATTGAAATGTTGATATTCACTTTGGACTGGTGATATTAATAGTAAAGCACTGAAATTAACTGTAAACTGCTAATATTAATATTGGACTGCTGATATTCATTGTGGACCATTGATATAAATAGTGGACCAATGATATGTGAACTGCTAATATTAATAATAGTCCTTTAATATTAACAATAGACTACTGATATTCACTATAGATCACTGATATTAACAATGGACTACTGATATTCACTATAGATCACCAATATTAATAATGGACTGTTGATATTCACTGTGGACTGCTGACATTATCTACGACCCATAATGAATATTAACGGTCCATTGTTAATATCAACAATCCATGGTGAATATCAGAGGTCTATTGTTAATATTAGTGGTCTGTAGTGAATATCGATGGTCCATCGTTAATATCAATTGTTGATAGTGAATATCAACAGTCCACTATTAATATCAGTGGTATATAGTGAATATCAGTAGTCCATTGTAATATATTGGTCCATAGTGAATATCAACGATCCACTGTTAATATTAACGATCCACAATGAATAATGAACTTTAGGCCCACTTTTGGGCAATCAAATGGTGTTTAAATGAGATGATTTTAATGTTAGTTGAAATTTCATCAAATTATTTTTCTAACGAGTGCAAGATCACCAAATTTGGACATATTATGAGGGAGTTATGGGCATTTTCGTGAGATCAATGACCCGCATTAAATATTAGTGATCCACAATGAATAATGAATTTTGGGCCCACTTCTGGACAACAAAATGGTGTACAAATAAATCTTCTGAATTCATTTAAAATATCATTAAATTATCTTTCCAACAAGTATAAGATCACCTAAATCAGACATGTAACAAGATAATTATGACCGTTTTCGTGGGACCGATGACCCACAATAAAATTAACCATCTACAATGACTGATAAAATTTAGGTCCACTTTTGGGCAATTAGATGATGCACAAATTAGATGATTCTAAAGCCATTTGAAATTTCATTAAAGTATCTTTCTAAAGAACATATGATTACCCAAATCGGACATGTAACAAAGGGGTTATGGCCATTTTCATGGGATTAGAGGTTCATAGTGAATATTAGCAATCTATAATAAATGATGAACTTTGGGCCCATTTTTGAAAAATTAAATGGTGTAAAAATGAGATAATTCCAAAGCCATTTAATATTTCATCAAATTATCTTTCCAATAAGTACAAGATTACCTAAATCAGACATGTAATGAGGGAGTTATGGTCGTTTTTGTGGGATTGATGGCCCACAATGAATATCTATGATGCACGGTGAATAATAAACTTCAGGCCCACTTTTAAGAAATCAAATGGTGTAAAAATGAGATAATTCTAAAGCTATTTAAAATTTCATTAAATTATCTTTCCAATGGACATAAGAGCACCTAAATCGAACATGTAACGAGGGAGTTATGACCATTTTCATAGGATCGGTGGTCTATAGTGAATATCAGAGATACACAGTTAATAATAAAATTTGGACTCAATTGTGGGCAATCAATTAGTATCCAAATGATATTATTCAAAATTGTCTTTTTAATGAGGACAAAATCACTCAAATTGGACATGTAACGAGGGAGTTATAGCCATTTTCATGAAATCGGTGCCCCATAGTGAATATCTACAGTGAAAATATTGGTGATTCATAGAAAATATTAGCGATCCACACTGAATATTGTCGATTTACAATGAATATAGACAATCCACACTGAATATCAATAATCCATAATGAAAATATCGACAATCCACAATGAGTACTAGGGATCCACCATATAACATTAATCTATCTCAACATTATACATTCTTCCGTTATAAAAAATTAATCCATTACAATAGTCATCGATTACAACATTCATCTATTCCAGCATTCATCGCATTCATTCATTACAACATTATTCTATCACAAAATTCATCAATTACAATATTTTTCCATAATAAAAATTCATCAATTACAACATTCTTCTACATCCTCTCCCATTTCACAAACTCTCATCATTCATAAAAAATAAAAGAATAAAAAAACAACTATAAAAGGAAATAAGGAAAGAAGAAGGAAGAAGGAAGAAGGAAAACACTATCATCCCTTTCACATCCTCTTCCCTTCCATGAAAAAAAATAAAATCAAGGAAGAAAGAAAAAATTAAATGGCCCTTGTGTGACAAGGGATTCATATTTTGTACCCATCCATATCTTATGTGGAACCCATTGTTATCGTGGAGCAAGTCCAACTTGTCTACATGCACGAGATTTTAATTTCATGTTATCGGCTCATGTTTGAAGGAAAAACTCACACATATATACTACACTAGAAGAAACAGTTCAGAATTTATGTACAGTGTGAGTATAATTGTGGGATACGAGACATCTTCAAACATAAAATTAGAAGAATTCTTTTCGTAGGTTCATGACTGCCCAATTAAAATAAATAAATCAAATCGACTAAGGGGTGAATGAATCCTTATTTTTGATAGGCCCACGCCCCTTTTCCCACACCCCTTTTTACAAAACCTCTTCTTATAAGACGAAAACCTACCATACAAAGAGTAACTATGGTAGAGAGACATTTTTATCCTTCAAAAAAGAAAAAAATGGCCTTAGAATTAAAAAAGCATAAATTTGAAAATAAGAGATCAAAGCCACAACCATGTTATACCAAGAGGCAATTGTCACCGAAAACCCCATTTGCAAGGTGCGCGAATTGACAAAATCGCTACTGAAGTGACGTCACATGCATGTGTTGTATCCATACCGCCTAACCATTTTTAGAGATCGTTTTATGGAATTACAAAGAGAATGACATCGTTCTAAAATTTAAGCCTACCCTATCATTGAAAATAGTGGGGACAATGACATCCACCATTAAAAACTTCCTAGGGTCCACGATAGTTTCCGATGAAGCTGGTAATTTTGTTTTCACTCCATTTATATTTATGTTAACTTATGAATAGGTTGGTTCTCAAAAATACCTCACGGTGGCCCTAGAAATATTTCAATGGTGTGTGTGACTGCTCCTACAGTTTTTTTGTGGTGGGTCCACTTGAAATTTACATCTATCTCACTCTCTTTGTAATGCCATAAAAGGTTCTCCGTAAATCGGTGGACGGTACGATTACAACACATTCGTCCTGCTGAGGTCCACAGCGCTTGGTGACGTCACTTCAGTAGTAATGTCGCTACTAACCTTGTCAATCCGCGCCCATTTGCGAGGGAAAAGACAAATTGAGTGGCTGCTAAGTGCCACGTGTAAGGCAATCTCGAGGGTTTGGATGGCGTGTCTATCCATATCAGGATGGACAGAAAAAAAAAAAAAAAGTGGAAAAAACGGTATCCTCTCACTATAAAATTCCTGCTTCCGAACAGTCGCTCGGAATATCTTCACTTTAACGCCGTGGACTTTCAGAGAGAGGGAGAGGGAGAGTGATTTTTAGGGTTAGGGTTTCAGACGAATCGAAGCTGAGACTGAAGAAGAGATGATCGGGAGCCGATTTGGAGTCTTTTATCTGATGATTTTGAGCTTCTGCCGCTTTTGATTTGGCCAGGAGCTGTAAGTTTCTTTGGTTTCTTCCGTTCTTCGTGGCCAGAATTATCAGTAGGTCTCAATTTCGTGCTAGCTTCGCAGAAATCGGCTCTCTCCATATAGATTTCGATCCTTTTTCTCAATTAGCAGATGCTCTGTCACCGAAAAAACAGTCTTTGGCTTCTCTTGATTTTTGTTGTAGTTCAAGGTCTCTGTCAAGTATCTCGTGGAAAAATTATGACTGAAATTGAAAACTTTGATTGAGATAAGTGGAATTGTATGAAAGATGGCGAGTGGTTTGAAGAAGGGAAGTTGGTCGAATTACCAGAATTGACCTTAATTTGTTGGAAACTCGGAATCTGATTGATTCCTGGAGGTTGCATGTGTAATTTCGAGAAATGAATTCTAATGATTTCTGTGATTCAGTGTGAGTGGTGTTAATTAGCAGAAAATAGGTTTGTGTTTGTTATCTGGACCGTTCTCTGTCTAAATTCTTGAATTATATATACTACTTAAAAAGAAAGCATCGCAGCAATTTTGTGAGGTTTAGATGCTGGGGGATGATAGATTCTGTATTTACTGAACAGATGACTGTTGGTCGGGAAGTTCTATAAATAAGAGGCAAATAAGTATGGCTCCGAGAAATATCTGATCTTTCTTACTGGATAAGCGGGAGAAGAAAAACGGGCATATGTTCTAGTATCAAAGGTTTTGAAAAGTTTGGTTATTTTATTTTTTCACGACCATGAGTTGCGATGAGGAGATCAAAGGTGGTGGAGAAGAGGGGGAGTTTAACCATTCGGGATCAGAGAAAGCTGAGATTGGTGTTCATCCTGAGAATCATCAGATTGGAAAGATCGGGTCAATTTCGGTTCCACAGCTCAGGATCGACGAGAAACTGCTGATTGACCCAAGATTACTGTTTGTTGGGTCAAAGATTGGAGAGGGGGCCCATGGGAAAGTCTATGAGGGAAAGTAAGTATTAACTTTCGGTAAATTGAATGATTCTTTTCTTTAGTGCTTAACATGTTCTTAAAAAGCTCTCAAGAACATCAAGTACACTTCTTTTTATTAGTGATTAACATGTTCCTAAAGCTCTTTCAAACGTTGTGATTGAAGGTCGAAACACCCTAAAAAAGTATTTGTAACATACTAACATTAGTGGACTTCATTAATATATGGTAGTTAAATATTAGTTGTCATCCACAAATGGAATTTGTTCCCTTTTTTCCCCCTGATCAGCCATGAATAGTCATGTGTAAAGCTTGTGGAATCCTATGATGCTTTTAAAGAAATGGCATCTTTTTGTTAAATCCTAGCAATGTTCTATGTGGGGCCAATGGTACAGTAAATGTAAGCCATTGTTCTGGTAGGCCTCATTACCAACTGCTGGCTCTATCAGTTAACCTTTATTTTCCAATGAGTATTGACAATTTACCGCCATTTGCCGATATTTAACAGTGTCCTAGGATCATCCCTTGGTGTGGGTTTTTGAGGTATAATCCATCCCTCATGGTGCCCATATGAATGATTTGGATCTCCAAAACTGGGCCCTGCATGTGCAGTTTATTGGGTAGAGAAAATGCTCAATTAAACTTGTATGTTTCTCATGGAACTTATGCCTATTATACTGCTCTAAGACACTATTCAGTAGTTCTATGCTTCCCATGGTATGCTACATTGTTTCAAGTATTCTACATAAAGTTGCATGAAGTGGCGACAAATTCTGGTGCGGGAGCTGGTAAGCTTCTGTTTCAAAATGTTAACACCTATAAACATTGAGGAAGCAGGAGCAAGCGCGTGATTTTGAAGCGCGATTTGAAGTGGGTGTGGCGCTTGGTCAGTAGGATTGCAACTAAGATTCTCTGTACTCAATACATGCATATATAGGGTCCATGGATGCAAGCAATGTTGTGTTCTGGAAAAACAATTTGGGTCGTGTTGCCTTTGATAGGATAGCTAGGTGATGTTGTCGTAGACTAGTTATTCCATTTACTTTTTGTCAAGCACCTTGGCCCATGGATGGATGGTGAATGTGTAGCACTTATGATGCATGTCTACATTGACGCATATGGCATATTTAGTGGTAGCATGCTTGAAGATTGATGGTGGCACATGTTATGCATTTGGGGTGCTTGAATACACATTTGGCACATGCGATGCATGTGCAAGAAACATTGTGTTCCCGCATGCATTGAACTTGGGATAAGGTTTCCTCATCTTCATTCCATATTTTTAAAAGGGACATGTTGTTCTTGCTTTTTTCCAACTTTTGGGGACGGACTGCCCCTATTTTTCTCGGTTCAGATCAGTGTTTCAAATAACGCCTGTAGCGTACGCTACGTAGCGTCCCAAATAGCATAGTGTACGCTACAGCTACGTAGCATGTAACATCCGTAGCGTAAATTATAATGTATTTTTTTTTTTTTTACTATTTTAGTTTTTTATTATTTTTTCAGGTTTTCTTTGTTTCTAATGTTGAGAAATGTGACACTTGTATTGTACTTGACACTTTTAACGTATGAGATTTTTATTTCTTTTCATAATTGTGACTTGTGGTTTCAATTAGACATTATTAATTAAAGTGGTTTGCTTAGAAGGTTGTTGATGTAATAATTATTTGATTTGGCTTATATATTTGGATTGGTTTTTGATAAATGATAACTAATAACTTTTTTGAACATGCTTATAATTGATAAAATGAATCATCTTTTAGGCATTTTTATTTTTATTTTTCCTTTTTTTTTCACTATTTATTATATTTGTCCTATTTTTAAATTAAAAAATAGAAGTATCCTGTAGCTTACGCTACATGCTGCGTATTTATGCTATACGCTATAGAGGGCTGAGCACTATGCATCATGCTACCACTATTTAAAACACTGGTTCAGATACATAAATGGGTTAGGCAAACCGTGGACAGCTTGTTTCCCCTAGACAACCTATGCCAGATGCAACTTTTCTTGCATCCAAATGGCCCCATAGTGTATATGTATATCCAAAAGATAAAAATGTTTGTGCACATACTAGCAGAATTGGCTTTTCTTGTATTCTCCTTTTTCATGTTAAATTGTCTTTTTCATAATAGCATGTTACCTCACATCGTGTTGCTTGTATAACTGTGCCTTTTGTAGCTCTGCTTGTGTCTAAGTTTACACTGATTTCCTGACCCTTCAGTTTGGAATTAGCACTCAATTGATCTTTCTGTTCTGATGGACTGACACCTGAACTAAATGAGACTGACAATAGTGGATTTATGTTTATTGAAAATCAACACTTTCTAGTCATCATCATCACTGCTGCCGCCCCCATTTTCTACTATGGGATAAAAAGGGATATGCCACGTATGTGCTGATTCCAACTGTTGAAAGGATTGAAGTTTTTCCTGTTTGGTTCTGTAGTCTTGTTCTTCGTTTTGGGCATTATCATGCCTTTCGAAGGATGCATAGCTTATCTTCTTAATTAATGCCCTTTTTCCTTACTAGTTAATTCCTTTTTCTATAACCATCCTCCAAGTGAATGAAGAATACCAATATTTTTCTATGGTGGCTGTAGTCTAGTTATCCATCCATTATGCTGATTGTGGTTCTTGATGAATGCTTGTTTTATTTTTTTGCAAAACCTTATGTCATACTGGCCCTAAAGGGAGACAAAAGGGATAGAGCTCCTTTCCAAAATGCTAGCTATGAAATTTACATCATTCGTATGGTTTGTTTGTATTTAGATATGGAGAGCAAATTGTTGCAGTCAAAGTTCTTCATAGTGGCAGTACTCCGGAAGAAAAAGCTGCACTTGAAGGTCGTTTTGCACGCGAAGTTACTATGATGTCTAGAGTAAAACATCAGAACCTTGTCAAGGTGTATTTTCTAGTTCATATTCTGTATTTTTTGTTGAAATTGGTAAGATGCTGCTGTCTCAATTTGGGTTCACTGTGCCAGGCGTACCAAGTTGTGTTCAGTTGTGCCACGAACTGATGCATTTTTCTTCTCTTTGCCACTTCTGGTGTTTCACTTGCACTTCATCTCTTGTAATACCTTCACCTTTCATGCAGTTCATTGGAGCTTGTAAGGATCCTTTTATGGTGATAGCTACAGAGCTATTACCAGGGATGTCACTTCGAAAGTATTTAATTAGTATTCGTCCCAAACAACTGGATCTTCATGTGGCAATAGGTTTTGCCCTTGACATTGCTCGGGCCATGGAGTGTTTACATGCCAACGGGATTATACACAGAGATCTTAAACCTGGTACTGCACAAGCTCATATGCTTCTTCTATCACATGCAATTTGAGTTTTTTAAACTTCAAGCTTTGACCTGTGCATCATGCTACTCCTAGCTCTTCTGGTTTTGATTCAGATATTAAAGGTTTTCTTTAATGAGTTTTAAGTTCTGCTCCTTTCTTATTGTTCTGGGTGTAGAGACTACTAGTCCTTTGTTGCTTGCTTTAAGTATAATCAACAGTGGCATTTGGATTTGCACAGTGAATTAAAATATGTGGGTTATGTAAATATATTTTATTCTCTACTATAAAACTACATGAATTATTGACTTGATTTTTCAGTAGAATTCTGTTCCAGAAGATAATTTTTATTGTGTTTTTTTTTTTAATCATCTATTATATGTGATTTGGAGTCTTAGAAAGAACATATGTTTGGTGCCTGGCACATTTTCTTTTAAAGGCCAGATTTTCCAACATGTCCGCACATTTTAGTAGTATATTGTAATTATTTATATGTAAAAAAAATTGGAACAAAAGTGATAAGAAGCTTAAACATCAATTTAATTATATGCAAGCATTGCATTCCATAGATAAAAGGCAACAATCATTCAATGTAAAACTTACTTTTGTAATGAGCTGTATCAGGGAGTGTCTGAGAATTGCACAAGGGGACCCACAGAATCATAAGAATTTCAAAGAAGAGGTGTGTCTTATTTAATAGTACACATGCTTCAAAGTGCAGATTTTGTGGAAACAAATGACAATAGGCTGTTTTGAAGCTGACACTTCTCTTTTGGCGAGGTTTGAAGCTTAATAAAATTGATGGTACATAAAAGTTCAACTTTATCTATTTTTGTTGGTTTTCAACAGGTGCTAATAAGGAAAAAAACAGAAAAAGAAGAAGAAGCCTTGATCCTAATAATAGGCATATAGATTCCTTGTCACTTTAATAGGCTTATAGATTCCTTGTCACTTTCTCCTTCAATCATGGTAAGCATAATTAGGTAATTAGATAGAATCTTGCAAGTAGACATGATTGCAAAATTGCGCAATTTAACTGCAATTTCAAGTTGCCAACAATAAGCAGCACATTCTATAATTAATTTTATCCAGATCTTCATGTTCTAGTTTACCGAAAGTTCAGATTTCTGTTCCTGTCCTTCAATAGTAAAATGTTGATTGTGTGTTACTGGTGCAGACAATTTATTGCTTACGGCCAACCATAAGACATTGAAGCTGGCAGATTTTGGACTTGCAAGAGAAGAATCTGTGACTGAGATGATGACTGCAGAAACTGGAACTTACCGTTGGATGGCTCCTGAGGTCCATACCATTTTAACAGTTTTAATATATACTTCCATAGTATCAATCTCAAGTGTGATTTGGTTGTATGTTATCTTAAAAATGAAAAACTAAGGTAGGGATGAATTTAGCTTGGAGCCTTGGAAGTTAAGTACGCTTTTAATGAAATTCGTGATCTTTCCTCGCCTTTTAAGCATATCGTTTGAACATTTGGGTAGATATTCAGATGGAATTGTGATGAGTTAGCAAAGGATGATGTTATGAAAGATGTGCTCTCTATTGGGGATTTGTTCCCCTTAGTTTAATCTACCTGTTTTTCGCCTAATAAAATTGTTTTGATCCATCAAAAAGGTCAGGATGAGTCATTAGATAGAACAACATGATATTTATAACAGGAGAGTAATTTGACTCTGGTAGTGCGTGATGGTTGTTATGCAGGTGCTCAGAAATTTTACTCATGGTGTATGTTAACTCTAGTTAAACAGTCTAAATTGAGGGGCCCAATATAGATAGGTTATCATCCAAATTTCAGATTGTATAAATGACCTTAATCTCCGACTTTGGGAAATTGTTGTTAGTACACTAATTTGTGCACCTTGTTTGTCAATCACTTGAGTCCATGTGTCATGTAGTGGGTTGAGCCTTTGGAAGTTGAAGACAGAAGACACGAAAACGTGGAGCATCAAGGAGCATAGAACAGGTAAATAAGGTGCCTTGGTGACACTAACCTTGACCCAAAACAACCCCATAACCTCTAACAACCCCATAACCTCTAGATGATCTTAACGTTAATAGGTATACATTGTTGATCATCCTTTACTTTAGGAGCCCCAATTGAACATGCTTAGAAAGGCTATAGAGGTCTCAAGCTGCTATGAAACCAAACTACCCAAAAATAACAGACTTATAGGTGCCATCGATCAATCGATCGTTCCTCGAGCGATCAAACATGGCTCAAATGTCCAACAACAAATTCGCAAAATGCTAGAATTATAGCAATTGATCGATGCATCACCTGATCGATCGAAGGCTTAGATCGATCAATTGAACCGGTCTTTTTCTGCCTGTTTTTTTTATTGTTGGAACTTAGTTCCTTTATAAAGGTCATATAAACCTTGGGCATTTTGATGGGTTTTTGATGCAATAGATGCCTAGGTGATTCTATGTTTATATCCCTTATTCTAAGCTTATAAACCAATGAGTTCCAAGTCATCTTCTTAAGATTAACACTCTAATGAGGATTCCAACATTCACCTTGAAGCAGGGAATCCCAAATCGGTTACGTATCGGCCATATCGGCCGATACGTAACGGTAACGGTGGGACCCGTTACGCGATACGAGGTCAAAACGGCCGTTACGAAATTTTGTACCAGTAACGACCGTTACGGGGCCGTTACGGGCCATAACGGCCGTTACGAACCCGTAACAGCTGTTACGGGTCTTGAAAGAAAAAACGAAAAAAATCCTTACCTTTTCCCCTTTCTTTTCTTCTTTTTCTTCTCTTTCTTCTTCTTCTTCTTCTTCTTCTTCTTGGCTGCGGCTGCGCCCTGCTACGGCTGCGGCTGCAGCCTTCCTCCTCCTCCTCTTCTTCTTCTTCCTCTCTCTCTCTCTCTCTCTCTCTCTCTCTCTCTCTTCTTTCCCTCTTTCCCTCTTTTTTCTTCTCTTCTTTCCCTCTTTTTTCTTTTCGGTTTCCCTCTCTACCCCTTTTTGTTTTTGTTTTATTTTTTTAATTTGCAACGGTAGCTGCTGTAGGTACGTGTCACGCTAAGACGAGCGCTGACACTCCTCGAGCTCCGAGTTGTACGAACGGTTCAAAGGAGATCAAAGTTATATGGCCCCCACAGTGATGTATTTATTACATCTACACCGTTCATCTATTTTCAGAGATCATTTTAGAGCACCAGCCAAAAAATGAATTATATCCCGAGATCATCTGAACCACACCAAAAAAAAACAACGGGAATAATGATTTTCAGAGTTAAAAAATTCGTAGGGCGCACGGTAACGTTTATTTTCCATCCGATCAGACTCAAGTGGGCCCCACCATGATGTATATATTTTATCCATGTCGTCCATCCATTTTGTCAAATCATTTTAGGTTAGGATTCAAAAAATTAGTAATATCCAAATCTCAGGTAGACAACACTATAGGAAATAGTGGTTATAGAATGCTCACCATTAAAAATTTCTTAAGGTCCACTGTAATGTTTATTTTCAATCTAACCTATTAATTGGGTCACACTGACATGGATGAAGGGAAAACACACATGTCAGTTGATCTAAAACTTTTCTAGCCCTCAATAAAATTTTAATGGTGAACGTTTAATTATTATTGTTTCTTATGGTGGAGTCCACCTAAGCTTTGGATGTGTCTCATTTTTGGGCTCATGCCCTAAAATTATTCGGCAAAATGGATGGACGGTGTGGATATAACACATTCATCACGGGTGGGGCCCAAAAAACTTTGACACGTGTGCTGCACTTCACAATCCGAGTCCTGCCTAATTCAAGCCTTATAAATTTGTACATGAGACATATATTAACTTAAACTTTAGTAATTAAATTGTGGACTGCAATTGCTAACTCACAATATCAAAATCAAATTGTTTGAATAGTTTTAATTGGTAATTTGTGGACTTTTATTTTTTAAAATAGGGCCTTTTGATTAATTTTTTATGATTCATCATCCAATAAATGTCCACCAATTTATAAGTAGAATAATGACAATAAATGGCATGAATTTGAGGCTGATTTAGAGCATAGATTGGTCCTCCAAGTCAGCCCCAAATTGGCAACGCCATCTACCTGAATTTAATTTCATTTTTTTAAAGAACTATTGAGAGAAATGATATCAAGTTGTTAAGTATATAAATTACATTTTTAGAAAATTAAATATATGAATTTTGTAGTCAAATTTAAGTTACCTAGTTAAAAATTAATTAGACAGTCCGATACAACTTCTCACTAAAGAGTGGACCGTTACACCACCATAAACATGTTCCAATTTACAAATGAATGCATATTTGGAATGCTTAGAATATTCTGGATTTATTCCATATTTTTTTATATTTTTATGGCAAAAAAAAAAAATTGTATCGTTACGGGCCGTTACACCCCCATATCGCCGTTACGCCCCTATATCCGTATCGGTTTCGGAGGGTACCGTTACGCCAACTGATACCGATATGGGACACCTTGCCTTGAAGATGTGCTAGAACTCCACCATTTTGTAGAGATTAAACCTAACTTCTATTGGTGTATCCTTGGTCTAAATCCTCTAGAAGACTCATCTAGGTGAATCCCCTAGGATTACAACCTTCTATTGATTGTATGAGATTCACCCAACGTCCAATCACCTTGGTCACTACAATGGAGCATTGCATATAAGGTGTTTGATCTTGAAGTTGAAGAATTGGCAATGCATCGGCATCAATGATCGGGGGAGCAAAATGGAGGCTGATTGAAGCATGGGAGAGCATTGATCAAGCAACCCGAGATGATGCATCAAAGGGGTTCAATTTGATAAGTGTCATTTGTAATAGTCTGTATACTCTATTTCCTTGTGAATGATTGGAGGTAAGAGTTTGTGACCCAAGCTCGATAGGTTCTTGTGTATGACCTAGGCCTTTATGTAGGGTCGAATTCATTGAACACCAGTGTGTACGTGTTAGTCTTCATAGGAGCCTCCGGCAGGAGTAAACATAGGTCCTTGGATTAAGACCGAAGTTGTTGGTTAGCCGATAGAAAACCAACTCAAGTATCTTGCGGGAGCCTCCGGCAGGAGTGTACACTAAGTCCTTGAGTAGGGCTGTAAAGTTTAGAGGTGAACCTGATTTAAAACCTTTGATAGTAAAATCTGGTATACTCATGGGTTGAGTGTGTCCGTTGAGAGTAGAGTAGGGAAGTCGAACCACTATACATGCTTTTGTTTGGGATTGCATTTGAGCAATTGTTTAATTATGCTTATGTGATTGATTGATGAATTATATGTATGCATGATTTGATGAATGAATTGATAGTTAGCACATTCCACACACACATGTACACTATCATATATAGACTAGTTGCTTAGCATGTTGCATTTATCATAGTCTTATGTGATGGGACCCTCTATTGGCTTGGAAGCCTTAGAGTTAATTGCATTACTTAGTTTAAATTGTCATATTAGTTTACGCAAGAAATTGTGTATTAAAAGGTATCAATTTTATTTGATCCTAATCCATCCCTTCCACCCCTTGGGACATATGATGTAAGATCGATGCATGAACCAAATAACATGTGAGATCAAGTAGCAAAATTAAGACAATTAACAAATTAAAAAATACAAACATTGCCATAATCATCACAAATACCATGAAAATCAAAAGAACATGTATAATCTTAGCCTAAGTTATCAACTGCGTCACACAAGATCATTAAATTAAAGGAAACTATGATCTAATGGATGCAGAGACATCCAATTGGCATTGGGTATAGTCTATTTCAAAATAGAAGGCCTAATACAACCTAAGGTAAAATTAGGGTTTTAGCAAATTTGGAAAATCTAGGAAAGTAGGGGATTTCTAGATTTAGGGTTAGGGTTTTGGTAGAGAGAAGGGGGTTTTGATTTAAGGGTTAAAAGAAGCAAAAAATGATAAAGTGTGGCTGTATGGCCAACCTGGAAGGTTCACACGTGTGGCGTGGGATGGATGAGTTAGGTCTCTTAGTGTTTGGGATTATAGATAGGTAAAAGAAAGATGAGTTTAGGAGAAGATGAATGCTTAGGATGAGAGAATCGAATAACTTAAAGAAAATACTTTGATAGAGGAGAAAAGATATGGTGATGTGGGGATAGATGGAGACCTCGCACCTCCGTTGCTAAAGATTAGCCTCACACCAATCTCCCTTCCAAATCATATGGAAGTATCTTCAAATCTCATGAAGATGGAAGAAAAAGAAAAAACCAAGAGTCTCTCTCTCTCTCTCTCTCTCTCTCTCTCTCTCTCTCTATTACAAAATCCAATGAGGGAGAGGGTCACATGCGCACCTTCTTTTATAGTTCCAAGAAAGTTCAAAAATTATAATAAACACCCTGTTTTGTGAATTTTGACAAAAATAGCCATAATCTAACTAAAAACAATCATAATGGTGTCCAAACATAACATAAACAAAACTAAATCATATAAGCTAATAAAATTCAAGAAAAACTAGTGTGGACGATCCACGATCAATGGAACGATCATGTGATCCAACGGGCTGATCGTCACATCCTTCCAATCCAACGGTCTGGATCACTCCATCAAGCAACCCATGTGCATCTTCCCAGTGTAAGGTCTTCTAGATGCTCGCACATGCACATGGGGTCTTCAGCACGATCACGGGTACACGCTTAGCCACGGGAAATTGGTGCAGCCCACCTCCTCTGGTATGTATGCAAAGGCATACGTGACGTGATGTCCTCATCAACATAGCCACCATTTTATGGCTCCGCCAAGTTTCCGCGCATAGCCGTGATATCCTACACCACGTGCAATTTCAATTATTTCTTTAATTTGGACCATCCATTAAATGTCAATTAACCGGCCTCCTATACATCAAATCAGTATTTTTTTCACGTTTCACAAGCCATCTAAATTGGGACCTCCAATATGAACAGTTTAATTTAAGATACAACTATGCCACGTGCAGTTTCTTAATGCTTGTGTAGCAACCAACACACTCTGCAAGAGTATTGAAGTTTTCCTCTTTATGAAAAGAAAATGCTCACAGTTGTTGCATTTCCTCCTAATTTGATACATTTCAAGTCCTGCATCTTGATTGATATCTCGCGTCATCGACTTTCAAATTTGTCTTGGTACTTTGAAATCTATGTAAATTGAGGTTACCTGCTCATGGGAAAAAAAAGCTTAGCTATTCATAATGTAAAGCAAATTACCTACTCAGGGAACTACAGTGCCATCTATTTTTTCTTCCGGAAAGAATTTGGCTTTGATTTCCTTCCTCTTTATTTTTCTCTCTTCTTTCATCTTGTGGCCTTGTTGTGGCCTTCTTTATTATGTTTAGGGATGGAGTTTGCAGTCTGTAGGTTTGACAGCAGGTTGGGCCTGGGCCAGGCTGATGTCAGTTAGTGTGCAGTCCATGGAAGTTTTGAGCCTGAAACTTAGAGCTGGCCTTGGGCCTCGGGCTTGAAAAATAGGCCTAGGCTCAGTCCACAGCAGATCAAGGTGTCCCGTATCGGTATCGGTTGGTGTAACGGTGCCCTCCGAAACCGATACGGATACGGGGGCGTAACGGCCCATAACGGCGCAAATTTTTTTTTTTGCCAAAAAAATATGAAAAAATATGGATTAAATCCGGAATATTCTAAGCATTCCAAATATGTATTCATCTATAAATTGGAACATGTTTATGGTGGTGTAACAGTCCACTCTTTGCTCAGAAGTTGTATCGAACTGTTTGATGAATTTATGAACCAGATAACCTGAATTTGACTACAAAATTCATATATTTAATTTTCTAACTATCTACTATCAATGATAGATATATTAGAATGAATGTAATATGAAAATATCTTACATTTAGGTGTTTGCAATTATTTTTAAGGGCCAAAATTCATGCGTAAATAGAAAAAAATATAAAAAACTAAAATAAAATGGCACCCCAAATATGTAAAATGCACATTAACATGTTCTACTATGATTAACACATCACATGACATCATTAAAACAGCAAAAGAATCATTAAAAAATGATTTTTCGAATTTTCAAAAAAAGGGCCAAAATAAATGCATAAATAGAAAAAAATATATATAAAATGACACCCCAAATCTGTAAAATGCACATTAACATGTTCTACTATGATTAACACATCATATGACATCATTAAAACAACAAAAGAATCATTAAAAAATGATTTTTCGAATTTTCAAAAAAAGGGCCAAAATAAATGCGTAAATAGAAAAAAATATAAAATAGCACCCCAAATCTATAAAATGCACATTAACATGTTCTACTATGATTAACATATCATATGGCATGATTAAAACAACAAAACAAATATTAAAAATTGATTTTTTGAATTTTAAAAAAAGGGGCCAAAATTCATGCGTAAATAGAAAAAAATATAAAAAAAATATAAAATGGCACCCCAAATCTATAAAATGCACATTAACATGTGCTACTATGATTAACACATCATATGACATCATTAAAACAGCAAAAGAATCATTAAAAAATGATTTTTCGAATTTTCAAAAAAAGGGCCAAAATAAATGCGTAAATAGAAAAAAATATAAAATGGCACCCAAAATCTGTAAAATGCACATTAAAATGTTCTACTATGATTAACACATCAAATGACATGATTAAAACAGCAATACAACCATTAAAAATTGATTTTTCGAATTTAAAAAAAAATGGTCAAAATTCATGCGTAAATAGAAAAAAATATTAAATGGCACCCCAAATCTGTAAAATGCACATTAACATGTTTTACTATGATTAACACATCATATGGTATGATTAAAACAAAAAAACATATTAAAAAAAGTATAAATACCTATTTTTGACGAATTTCTGAAAAATGGCCCACCGAGCTTTGATTCAAGAAAATCCATAATATAATGTGTTTTTATCTCAAATACCCAGCCAAGGTTGGTCGAAATTAGTAGTAGAAGGAGTGAGAAACATTTTAGAAGCAAGAAGTTTCAAAAAAATAGTAAAAACAAAGCTTAAAATGGAAAAATGTCGATACGGGCCTGTTACGGACCTGTAACGGCCCGTATCGGCTGATACGCCCCGTATCGGCTGTATCGGCCCCGTATCGGCCGATACGGTGCAAAAAACCGAATCGGCCGATACGGTGCAAAAAACCGAATCGGCCGATACGAGGCCGATTTGCGTAATGGTTGCCACCGTTACCGGTACGTATCGGCCGATACGGCCGATACGTAACCGATTTGGCCCACCCTGCAGCAGATATGATGAGTCTAGATTTGGGCTTGGGCTTGCCTATTAAAGAGAATATTGTTAAATCTAAGCTGGGCCTGGCCTGTTTATTTATGGGCCTCAAAATAGTACTGCGTCCAATCAACAGACCTAAAAAATAAACCCAAACCTCACCTGTGGCAGCTTGGGCATGGCCCAGGAGCTTTACAGACCGTCCTAGCCAATTGACTACGCTAGCAGTTTGTCTGTGCCCGAACCTGCAAATGGGCTTTGATTAAGCTTTCCGGCAGGTCCCACTAGAATAACTAGTTAAACTTATGACACCAACTTGGTTGTATATTTGGTAGCCGCAAAATTTTGGCCCATGGCGGCCAGGCCTGAAACTAGACGGGGAATCAATTTTGGATATTTCACTCCATCCAGTGGCCTCATGGCACCATTTGAAGCTTACTGTTGGTTGGAGTGGAACTTTCATATTCATTCTGCCCAACTGCACCTGTTGCTTGAGTAGTAGTGCATCTTTAATTGTTGTAAACCTTTCCTTAATTGGGAACCGAAATGTGATCTTGCAGTTATATAGCACTGTGACGCTGCGGCATGGGGAGAAGAAGCACTACAACAACAAGGTTGATGTCTACAGCTTCGGCATAGTTTTATGGGAGTTGTTAACCAACCGTATGCCATTTGAGGGCATGTCCAACTTGCAGGCTGCATATGCCGCTGCTTTTAAGGTGCGGTATGACCATCTTGATCTTGATTTTATTGTTGTTGCTGTTGTCTCCACTGCAGTCCTTGCTGCTGCTGATGCTTATGCATACTACAAGCGACTTCATCTTTCGCTAAATATTACAATGTTTTTACTAGAATAATTGTTGAACCTATAGCCTGTTTGGACAGGGTGAATCCTGTCCTTTTGTTTTGGGTTTTTTAACCCCGAAAAATTGGGCATTTGGTTATCCAAAATGTTCCAAATGCGCTTTTCTTATCCATTTTTCTTTGATCTGCTACTCACACACAAAATGCTCACACACTAGTTGTATGTCCAACTAGTTGGCATGTGGGGCCCACTGTAGTGTTCGTATGATGTCTCACCCGTCCAACAAGGTTGTCCCACCATGAAAATGGGACATCCCAAAAATCAGGTCTATGCAACTGTCAGATGGGCCCCATGCGAATGTGAATGTGGAGGTTTTTGGATGGCCTATGTGATTATAGACTGGCGTGATTTTTGAGGACTCCCATTTTCAGTGGAATGACCTTGTTAGACGGGTTGGATGTTATACAAACACCTTGGTGAGCCCCACATGCCATGACACCAACTAGTGCGTGCACACGTGCATGTGTACACATTAGTGTTTTAAATAGCGAATAGTGTGTAGCGTGGCGTTCACCCCTCGGAAACATGAGGCATAAGCTGCAAAGTGTGTGGTGTGAGCTACATGCTCTACTTCCAAATCTTTAATCAAGGTTGCACTTGTTTTTTTCTTTTTTCCTTGAAAGATGGTCCAAATTTATTAGGGCACGTGGGGATTTTGGTTTGTGTGAAAATGTTGCTGGCTTCTTATGGGAGTAAATCTGGTCTGTTCAACTAACAAGAAAATATTTACATATGCTTGTACCATTTCTCAATCTTCCCAGCAATTGCTGGTTGGCTTAAATGGTAGGTTGGCAAAAGTTTTACATATGCTACCTACTATCCATCAACCTTCCTCTTTAACCCGGACTCTTTGAACTGGCCATGGAAAATGCTCCCTTGACTGTTTGAAAGTGGTCGGGTCAGGTTGGGTCACGTCTGGATACCATATGTGAGGCCCTGGAACTGAATCCAGTCAGGTCCAGGTCCAGATGGTGTATTGACATTTTTTTTATATATATATAGATCAGGCATGAAGCCTTGGGTTCGTTTTTCTCACTTTTTCTCACTTTGTTAACATGAAAACAATTTCAACTATCTGGAAAAAAAAATAAAAATTGAGGCCCTGGACCTGAATCCTTTTTTTCGTTCACTCTGGAATTTTTTATTAATTTATTATTATTATTATTATTATACTGGATACCATACTTGAGGCTCTGTAACATCTCGCCTGATGATCTTTCCCTTTCTTAAAACAGCAAATAAGGCCAAGTCTTCCGGAGGACATGCCTCGGGACCTCATGTACATCATACAATCATGCTGGGTCGAGGACCCAAACATGCGGCCCAGCTTCAGCCAGATCATCCGCATGCTCAATGCGTTCCTCTTCACACTTCCAGCGCCCTCACCAGAGCCAGAAACCACGTCAGATTTACCAAGTAGTATCACTGTCACAGAGTCATCTGCTCGTGCAAGGCGGAAGTTTTCTTTTCTTCGCCAGCTTTTCCCTCTAAGGAGGACGAAGAACACACCATGAGCAGTAAAGTTTGGAGCATTTCATGGTCTTTTTGCCAATTAAAAAATAACCGTTGGATGATGCTAATCTGTGATTAATGACCTAGATCTTGATCACGGCTTGGATTATTCTCTCTCCACGAACAATCAAAGGTAAAATACATTAAAGAAGCAGAAATGGTTAGGCGTCCTTTGCCTCTTATATTACTAGTGGAAACAATGAGGGGTTGGGAAGTTTGTATCACAAACTAAAAAGGGTGTAAATATGAAATCTCCACGTTAAGTGCATAATACATTTTTCATAAATTCCATAATTTATATCACGGGAATTATATGAACCTTGGAGCCTTTAGATTGGATGAGCGGCCCCACAACTCTGGTATTCAGACTGCTTGATGTTATTGGCCCTGATACAGTTAGGCCATCATGCCCCAAAGATCTTCCAGATTCGAAGCACTGCCCCGGCCATTCCATCTTTTTATTCTGATGATTGCAAACTTTCATATCAGCTTCTTCAATGTAGATTTGCAGTCTGGTAACAGATCCATCACAACCATGATGCGGGCCATGTGATCAATAGTCTGGATAACTTGACTTGTCTCAAATTTTCCCTACTTGAGGCTTGAGGACACCGTGCATACCCTCCCCTCCGCATGAGAATGTTACGACTAAAAGTTCCTTTTAGATATTCTTAGATATTCTCATGCAATGATTTGAAACCCAGACTGGATGCTTGCTCCTTTCATTTGGCAATTGGGTCCAAGCGGGTCCAACAGGTTGTGTGGTGATACTTATGCCACATGTATATAATGGAAGCTGTCAGTAGCCAATTTATCCTTACAATTAGTGGAGGGGTGTTAGTAAAAATGAGATGTGTGTGCCCTTCAATCCCAAGGTAATTTTGTCTTTTCATTTCTTTTGTCAGAGATGCCTGCTCCTACCATCCTCTCCTTGTGGGAGCCCTTGCAACAAAGGTTGGGTGGGAACCATAACTGCATGACATCCGCTCCATATATTTGTTTTTGTGAAGAAGAAGAATAGTAAGAAAAGAAAAAGAAAAAAAAAGGCAGATCTAAAACCTGAGTGGGCCACAGGGCTGCGCACTCCTCTTTATCTCTGTGTATAGGTTGTACCTGCCTGTAGCATTACTCCTTGCCTCATCTCTCGTTTATTCGTCTCCGCCATACCCCTTGAGTAACTAATAATTAACAAAATAGTGCGCCTAACTTCATGGCAAATTGGATTGTGAAAAGGAGTTGGGACGGGGACCACTTGAAGGATGGACGATTTAAATTTAAGGGATAATTGAATGATGGCTGTGTGGAATGCAATCTGACTTGTGCCTAATATCCACCTTGTCCATTCCTCATGGTTGACTTTGAGCTCAAAAATCAAGCCAAACCAGAACTTAGGTGGGCCTCAACAAAGGGAGCAATGAAGCAATGAAGGAGAAAGCCAAACCAGAACTTAGGTGGGCTACAACAAAGGGAACAATGAACGAGAGAACGTGGCCTACCGTGGTATGTGTATGCACTCCACCAGCATGAAGGTTGCTTAAAAAACCAGGCTGATCTAATACGAAGGTGGCCAGCCTGACTACAAATGTTTTTTAGGCATGTTTTTAAATTGTTTACTATGGTCCAGTCCACTTGCTCTAGTTGGAGGTATTGATCCTTTTGGATGATGAGATGACTGGTCAGAAACCTATCTGCTGCATTGAAGCTTGGCATTTTCCCAACAATATGGCTATGTGTAGCAGTGTTTGTTCATTCTTATGATGATTTTGCCCATCTTAACTCTATATTTCATGCCCATCAACCAGCATATGGTCAAAAATTGTAGCATTGGTAGCAAAGACTTTGTGCCGGACTGAAAGGTAATGCTCCAAGGCATTTGTGGGAGGCGTAAAAAATGAAATGTGTTTTTCCCACGTGTCTATTTTTCATGTGGTATGCCTTCCATTGCCTGCCAGAGATTCCATTGTTTAGGGCAGATGAAGAAGGGGATCCATTCATGAGCCGGCAATTTTTTTCGCTCAGGGATGCTTATATGGTTCTATGAGACTTGAATAGCATTCAGTTCGACATGTGAGTTTCCACTACTTGAGTCTTTTAACATTATAGACAAACCTAAATCATGGGCATGTAATATTCCATGGGAAATTTCTATATATTCAAAAAAAGAAAAAGAAAAAAAAGCTTGGCCAAGAATGGCTATAAATGTCTGTTTGAGGACTGTTATATAGTTAATTTAATCCCATATCTCCCAAGTCCATTTGTAGACAATTCAGGTATTTTCAACTTCAAGTTGGGTCTGGATCTGGACTCTTTGAGTTTTAACCATGAGGTCATGGGTTCCAGTTTTAACCAAAATTTGGTAAATGCTTTTGTTATGATTTCAATGTTTATTTGGAATTGGGATACATGATCCCTACTCATGACTCAGTGGTAGGCTCTTGAAAATTAACCATGAGGTCATGGGTTCCAGATTTTACCAAAATTTGGTAAATGCTTTCGTCAGGATTTCAAGGTTTATCTGGAATTGGGACACATGATCCCTACTCAGTGGTAGACTCTTTAGTTTTAACCAAAATTTGGTAAATGCTTGTCAGGATTTCAAGGTTTATATGGAATTGGTACACATGATCTCTACTATGAAGAAGAAGATGAGGGAAACTCTTCGAGTCATGATCCATTTTCCTTTACGTACTGGATTGGTAAACATATCTGAAGCTGGCGATGGTAGACTGCGTTTCAACATTGAAGTAGTGGGGTCAAGTGCCCATGTTGGGGTGTGTGAGTGGAAAGAGAGAGAAAAAAAAGAGTGGGCTAGGCTAATCCACAAGTGCAACAAGACGTGTTACAACTTCCAAGGAAAATATTAGAAAAAAGGTGATTTTTTTTCTCTTCATGAAACTACAAGAGATTAATAGCCAAATGTTTACACACTTAAGCCATCATATCATGCAATGTTGGACAAAGGCAGTGACAATCATAAAACACAAACAATACATTTAAAAAATAAAATAAAGAGAATAAGCAATATACCTTAATACATATAGATAGACAAATATACATATAACAATACATATATAGATACATGTATGCATAAATACACATTATACATGCAAAAGGCATCCATCCATCCATGGATGCATGATCATCCATCCACTTATTCATGCATACATAATTTAATTTTATTTTTTACATAGCCTGAAGGGTTTCCAATACTCAAATCCAACAATCTTAAAATCGATTATTGTGTTCGAAATAAATAAGACTATAACTATCTTTACCATAAATACTACAACCAAGTTGTCCAAAATTGAAACCTTTTTTTTTTTTTTTTGGACAACAAATTGAACCTTTTTTTTTGGACAACACTTGAAATGGCTAAAACAAAAACTAAGTGTTATACTAGACACCTTGAAAGTATTTTACATCCTATTTAAATCATTTACAGTTGATCCAACAAATGAAATTAAGGTTAGACACGCCAATAATTACAACAATTATATTCTAAATGTCCTATCTAATAAATTGTATAATGTCTACATTTCTTACGAATTTATAAAGAACGTTGAACTGCTTCGTTTGTCAAAAAAGGAAAAACATTCTTGAAGCTCACGTTGGAAAATACTATAATGCTTAATGATGTCTTGCACATGCCCGACAAAAGAAGAAACTTGGTCTCTAGTTTGCTCTTTAACAAAACTGTGATTAAATTAATGTTTATATCAAACAAGCTTATAATGACAAAAAATGAGACTTGTAGAAAAGATGTCCTGTAGAAACGAGTTATTCATTGTAAATGTATCATATGATAATAATAAGAAATCGTCCAGTTTTATTTATATTTTTGAACATCTTTATCTATAGGGTAATAGATTAGGCCATGTTAACATAACGTCACTAAAAAGAATGGAAAGACTAGATTTATTATCCAAGTTACTAAGTGAAGATTTTGATAAATGTGAAACATGTATAAAATTTAAGTTTTCTAAAAAATTCTTTTAACTAGTTAAAAAAAGTTTTGAATTATTAAAGTTAATACATAGTGACTTAGATAATTTTAAAAATCAAATGTCTAGAAGTGGTAAAAGATATTATGTGTTTGTAGATAATTAACCTAAATACACTAGAATATACCTAGTAAGGAATAAAGATGAAGCCTTACAAGCATTTATTATGTATAAAATCAAAGTTAAAAACTAACTTAGTAATAAAATTCAAAGACTTAGAACAAATAGAGACGGAAAGTATGAATCTTCCAATTTGAAAGAGTTTTGTTAAAAAATGGAATAATTCATAAAACTACTACTTACACATCAGAATAAAATGATATAGTCAAAAATAGAACACTGAAAGAAATAGTGAATACTATGTTAAATAGTTTTGGCTTGCCTTATAATATGTGAGGATAAGCAATTTTATATACCTATTATATTCAAAGTAGGACGCCTCATAAGGTAATTGGAAAGATATCGTATGAACTTTGAAAATACCATACTCTTAGTTATAAAAACCTTATAGTATGGGGGTGTTTTGCTAAAGTAGGGTTGTTTGAAACAAAGAAAAAAAAGAAAAAATTAGATCCTAAAATGACTGATTGTGTGTTTATAAGATACACAAAAAATAGTGCAGAGTATAGATTCTTAGTTTTGAAATCTAAAGATAACATTCTAAATCTAAACACTATTATAAAAGTTGAGATGCAGAGTTCTTAATTTTATTATTTTTTTTTATTTTAATGAAATCTAGGTTTATAGAAATAAAAGAAAGTCGTGAAACATAATTTGCTTCAAATAATACTAGTATAGATGAGAAAAATGAAGGACTAGAACTATGGAGGAGCAAAAGAGTTAGGAAATAAACTAATTTAGGAGATAGTTTCTACACATTTTTATTAGAAGATGACTCTCTTTCTTATTTATTAGTAATTAACTTTCCTGATGAATCATTTTGGAAGAAAGCCATTAATGACAAGTTAGATTCTATTATATCGAACAATACTTAAAAACTCGTAGAGCTTTCACTTTAAAATAAACTAATAAGATGCAAATGGGTGTTCAAGAAGATGTAAAAATCAGACAGAACCATCAATAAATTTAAGGCTAGGTTAGTCACTAAAGATTTTAAACAAAAGGAACGGATTGACTACTTTGACTCCTATTCTCCAATAACTAGGACTATAATGATTAGGGTGTTAGTTGCTATAACATCCATATACAAACTACTAGTGCACTAAATGAATGTTAAAATGGTGTTTTTAAATGGAGGTTAGAGGAAGAAATATATAACAGCTTATGAGTTATTAAATCTTACAAAAAGAAAATAAACTATCTAAATTAGTTATGTCATTGTATAGTCTGAAGCAAGCTCCTAAACAATGGTATGAAAAATTTGATAGTGTTTTAAAATCAAATGAATACCCAGTAAATAATGTAGATAGATGTGTATGTAGCAAATTCTTATAAAGTGATGACATTATTATTTGTATTTATATAGATGAAATGCTTATCTTTAGAAACTGATGTTAAATTAGTTGTTGTAACTATGAAATTCTTATCATATAAGTTTGATATGAAAATTTTAAAGAAAATATGATTTTAGGTATTAGGTAATTAGTAAAGATACAGTCTTATTTATGGACGCTGGATTGCAGGCAGATTGCACCCACGTGTGCCTTTTTAGGGGCGTGCATGATCTTATCGAAATATGGGAGTGATATATTTGATTGGAATTGCCACTAACCAATTACCCTACTTCCATAGTCGACTAGACCCTACAAAAGTGTTAGGAGAGAGTCTGCAGGTTCTCTACCCTAAATGACTCATTGATATGTGATCGAAGATTCAGAGTAAGGGGCTTTTGTTATAGCGATGGAAGGTGTTATGCACATTCTCTACTTATATATGGTCTCTACTTCACAAGATTAAATGAAGTATTTTGATATGAGATTATTTCGTATGTATGAATGAAGCAAGTCTGTGTATAATATTGTATTAATGAGACATCCTTGACAAGTGGTAGCTTATGTCAAATAAATTTACCTTGACTCACCCACTTGCCAAAGTGGTTGGATAACTAATCAACTTGAATTTTTGATGAGCAGGATCTGATATTTCGGCAAGTCATAGAGCATATGTTGCTCGATGCAGAGAAAAGATATTCAGCCATGGAAAAGTTATGCTTGTCATTGTACTTTGCAGCCACTAAATTGAGGCATTATTTGTTGGCCGAGAGAGTAAATGTAATAGCTACAACTGCTTTAGTGAAGTATATGTTAAACCGGCCGATTCTTAGTGGCCAAATTGGTAAATGAGTGTTGACTTTGTCTGAGTTTGATTTGTAATATGTACCACAGAAAGTAGTTAAGGGCCGGGCTATAACAGATTTTTTGGCTGATCACCTTTCAGTCCCTGAATTCAGTCCTTGAAAAATAGATTCTCTAGATGTTCTAGATCTATACTATGTGCAACTCACACCGTGGAAAATTAATTTTCGATGGGTCAAGGACACATGAGATGTTCGGGGTCGGGATCATATTGATTGCTCTGAATGAAAATTGGTAAGAATTTGTATTCCAGATGGAATTCGAATGTATTAACAATCAAGCTGAATATAAAACTATGATAATCGGCCTTGAATTATTATTGGAATTAAGGGAAAAAAATGTGAGGATTATTGGAGATTCATAGCTGGCAATAGATCAAATGGCATGATCATTTTAATGCACCAATCCATCTTTATTACCATATTATGCTATTGCAATCCGGCTACTCTAACAATTTGAGGAGGTTGAATTGATGCACATCACTAGGGATCATAATGCAGACGCCAACAAAATGGTGCAGTTAGATGTTGGTCTAGAAGCTTAGAAAAGATTGGCTGGTCGGTCGATTATAGTCCATACAAGGTCTTTGCCTTTTGTATTCCAGAGGAAAGGCGTAATGGAAGTATACCTAACAGAGGTGGAAGAGGACGATTTGAGAGCTCCTCTTATGGGTTATTTACAAAATCGACGTACCAAGACCAATAGGAACATATGAAGGTTAGCCATAAACTATGTAATAGTTGATAATGAATTATATCGAAAAGGGGCCAATGGAGTTTTACTCTGATGCTTGTCTAGGAAAGAAGCTATATCGATTATAGGAGTTCATGAAGGGATTTATGGAGCCCACCAAACAGGAAGGAAAATGAGGCTTATACTTCAATGCTATGGGTACTTCTGGCTAGAAATGATGGCCAATTACATCCAATGCACGAAAGGTTATGAAGATTGCCAAAGAAATGGGCCAGTCCAACATGTGCCTGCAACTAAATTACATTCCATGATAAAGTCATGGCCATTCCGGGGATGGATGATTGATGTAATCAGGCATATCCATCCACCTTCGATTCAGCTGGACACATTCATCATAGTAGTGATCGATTACTTTACTAAATGGGTTGAGGAAAAACCCATAAGAAAGGTTGGTCACGAAGAGATTATCAGCTTCCTTGAAACCAACATCATCCACTGTTTTGGAGTGCCAAAATCTATTACCATGGATTGAGGTGGCGCCTTTTCGACCAAGGAAAAGTGTGCCGTGGTTGACTGATATGGCATAAAAATCCTATATTTGATTCCATATTATGCTCATGCCAATGGTCAGGTCAATGCTAGCAACAAGGTGATCAAAAATATTTTGAGAAAGATGATACGAGGGAATCCACGGGAGTGGCATCTCAAGTTATCTTAGGCATGTGGGCTTACAAAGTATCACCTCACACAAGTACAAGGGTTAGTCCATTTTCATTAACTTATAGGCACGATGCGGTTTTGCCTTTAGAAATCATGGTCCCATTATTACGAATCGCACATCAATCCTATATGACTCCTCCGGAGTTCACAGAAACAATGTCGATCGAGCTTGAAGAATTGGATGAGGCTCGTATTAGGGCTCTAAATTTGATTATGGCCAACAAAGTGACCATGGCTCAAGCATATAACAAAAGGATTAAAGGAAAGTCTTTCGGAGAAGGGGATATGGTTTAGAAGATGGTTTTACGCATCGACTGGAAAGACCGAGCATTAGGCAAATGGTCACCCACTTGGGATGGGCCATATGTCATTAAGCAAGTTCTTAAGGGAAGACCCTGTGTTCTAAAGGACTTAAATGGTAATATTACATAAGCTACTATAAACAGCCATTTTTTTAAACAATGCTTTCCTTCACTATGGGAAGTTATTAAGAATTAAGTTGAACCAACTCAGTAAAATAAACTGAGTTTTCATTTAAATAAAGTCCTAGATAAGGGTCCATTAGCTACAATAGATATGTATTCCAATAAAGCCTTAAAGTAGAGGCTATTGGTTACAGGATAATTGTAGACGAAGCGGAAGATGAAGGAGAAGAGGGGCAGGAGAAAAGTCTTTGATAGGACTACAAGTGGGCCTGCTTTAAATCTCTTCATAGCCACAACTTTTGCCTCCCTCGCCATGTGTTGCATCTCTACCCATGAGGTGTTATAGCCCACGAATGTTGCAGAGGAGCGTCAACATAGGAGAGACACTAACTGAGAGGTTTGTATTCCTGCTCGGTTGATCTCTTTTTGGCTTCATTGGATTCGATGCGGCCCGAATAGAATGCTATCTAGGACTAGATGAATGCGGCCAGTTCCTCGCTCTTAATATAACACCCTGAAAATCAGGGGTCGTGTAGAAACCCGACTCCCGAGTTTCAGACCATCACTTATGCAACAAATATGATTATGATTCAATGTTGTCTGAGTTAAAGCATTTACATGAGTAAGATTATAACAAAATACTCTCCAACTATGATAAAACACAAGCGGAAGACTGAAAGATATATATATATATATATATATATATATATATATATATATATATATATATATATATATATATATATATATATATATATATATATATATATATATATATATATATATATCACTGTATGAAAATAAAATACTCTCCAACTGTCTCTAAAGTATGAATACATCTCTGAGTCTCATATACATGTAATAAAATAAAAATAAATGTAAAAAATAGTCCCACTAAGAAGTCCCGCCGATCCAGGTCACCTACGCAAAGTCGTCGTAAAACTGCATATATGAGAACTTGTCCTGGTCCTCGTCGTAGTCTGGCTCTGCATCCTGAATCGCCGCATCACCTGCATCTAAGACAAGGTCTGGTGGGTGTTGCAAACACCATCCCGTAATATGGGAGTGAGTGATCAACTCAGTGGAATAATAGAACAGAGATTACCATGTTCTCAAATCAATAATGCTATAATACTAAAGAAATCAATCGAACATTCCTAGATACTGTTGTTAATGTATGCATGAAATGACATGATGGATGCCCTCACCGACATACTCCCTCATACGGCACCATCTTACGCCGCGGCATGCTTACGTTCCTCAGTGCTCCACATCTTCCAGGCACATGCAATATGATATGGATAATGCTTACCGAGTTATTATTAGTCCTTTCATTCAACAGTATTGGGAAACTAAGGTACTTCCCTTATGTCAATCCCAACACAGATCCTGTGTAGGGTCGTCACTCCTAGTAATCTCATACGATATTAAATTTGTAGGTCGCTGCAAGGGCTACCAGGGCTGTTTCTCGTACTCGTTGCACCGCTCCCCCATCACCTTATCAATACAGGCCTAATGTACTCTCATTACTACGGAAGGGTCTTCGGCTCCCGTAGACTTAGAATACGCTTGCAGTCACTACAAAGGGCTCGTCACCTGATCAGTGTAGGCCAACAGCTCGAATGTAGTGTCCCATACCACCATAATCGGCTCACAAGTCATAGGTGCTCACTGGTCACTACGGGGAGGTTTGTGGCCCCAGCGTAGGCCGACAGCTCGACCACGGTGTCGCATACCACCATGTTCGGCTCATGAGTCTTTATGGATCAAGGTACCATGGTTAACAGGATTTTCAATGGTAAGTTCAGTTCCTTAGGTTCAAGCAGTTATGACTCATACATGGTGAACATACAACGGCCAGTCGGGTTACTTGACGGGCTCGACTAGTACGAGCGAATCTCAAGTCGAATGACATGAAGTGCGTGAAACACTTCGTGTGGCCTAACCACTGCCGCCAACTCAAAACACGACTCGCGTTCATCTACGCATCCTTCGTGGCAAACAGAAGCCAACCACGAATTTGATCCATTACTGACTGCCTGGATTAACGTATAGTCCCAAACATTTGTAAGTCAACATCAGTAATCATATGGGGGTAATGGAAATGAAATACAAAAATATAAGCATGTTGAAACATGTTATAACATACCACTTAAACAAATCATCCAACACATGCATTATACATATATATGATGAAATCAATACATATAGCCAACATGGTGAAAATCATATACATCAGCATATTACTTGAGAATTCAATCTCAAAACTCATTCACAACTCTATTTACTCAATACATACTAGTACAAACATTTATACAAACACTTAGTCTACACACTTTAGCCTACATAGCGTATGTCGACCCAAAATGCGCATTATGGCAAATCTCTTCGCCAAACCAATCATGCACGCATTCCTAATATACTAACATGATAAGAAGCCATGGCAAACATTTCAGCAAAATATGAATGTAAACAGTATTTCCTACAAATGACTAAAATGTCCTAAATTTCATATTTTCCATACATTTACAAAACAGAAAATGGATAGCATATTGTACATGTCAAACGGCATTGCCGTCGATAATCTACTATTAAACGACATTGAAAGCTTTGAAATCAGTCAATCAAAGCGTCTAAAATCCTCACCTTTTGCCCTAGATGTGTATCGTTTCGATTTGAACGTATCCGCTTCGTCAACAGCGTACAGGCGACCTAATATACAAGACGTAGAAGCTACTTCGCTAACGAATTGAAGGAAACCCCAAAACAACAAGTAGTTAGGGTTTTCTTACCTAAGAGTGCGTTGGAAATCACCGGGAAAGTGATTCGAACGCGTTGCTTCGGTATGTGCAAAAGGTGGAGCAATCGGCAGGAAGATCTCTCACAAGGTCTCTCACAATCTCTCACTTTCTCTCTCTCTCTAACTAGGGTTTCTAGAAAATTTGGATGGGTGAGATATGTGAGGGTTTAAAGCCCTTATATAGGCTAAAACCTCACCTATTTAGACTTAGGAACAATGTATACTTAGGTTATAACTAAATCGGGACTGTTTCGATCCAAAAGAGCGTTTCGGGAGGTCCCCTGGTCGAACGCGATCCGACTTAAGCTCATGGTCACTGGATGTTGCTCACACCCAGTATTCAGTCCGGTGGAGTTCGTAGATCGCACGTGGCGGTCCAGTTTTAGTTCAGCGGTCATCGTACCTAAATCAGGTCTACAAGTCTCATGATATGAAAGAGAAATTTTTCCTGATCCGAGGGTGAAACTTGACTGAATTCTGACGGTCAAAATGCTTAATAATAACGCGCAAAGTCACGTGCCAGATTTGGATTAAAATTTCCAAATTTAACCCATTTCTCACTCTCTTCAATCCAGGCGCAATGAAATAGCCTCTGAACGTCGGTTGGGCTTGATTTTCGAAATGATTGTCAAGTCTAGCTAAGCAATCGTAATGGTCTAAGATTGTAGGTATCAGAATTCCGACGCAAGGTTTAGATCCAATACAAAGTTTCAAAGGGTTCCTGAGAGCAAACGGGTTTAGAGTTTGATCCTAGGTTTCAGGGTATTATAGCCTCATTGATTCTACAAGTTTTGGGTCTTGTAGAACGTATTTAAAGTGTTTAGGGACAATTTCACAGCTACTCTAGCGTTGCGCTAGCTAACTTACGCTTATTTTCTAAAGGAATTAATCCTAAGCGATTTCTGGTCGAGTTAGTACTCGAGTCTCAGTACGGATTTTTTCAAGGCGTTATAATCTACCCCCCTTAACAAAAAATTTTATCCTCGAAATTTGTACCTTTTCGTACTCCTCGAGAAGCTGTGGGTAGTTCTTTCTGATCTCGGCTTCTATCTCCCAGGTAGCCTCTTCCTCAGAGTGATGCGTCCACAACACCTTCACAAGGGGGATCACCTTGCTACGCAGTACCCGCTCCTTCCTGTCTAGTATACGCGTCGGTCGCAGTATATATGTAACATCCTCTCCTAACTGCACTGTAACGCCTTGAAAAAATTCGTACTTAGACTCGAGTACCAACTCGATCAGAAATCGCGTAGGATTAATTCTTTTAGAAAATAAGCGTAAGTTAGCTAGCGCTACGCTAGAGTAGTTGTAAAATAGTCCCTGATTACTTTAAATACGATCTACAAGACGTAAAACTTGTAGAATCCATGGTACTATAATACCCTGAAACCTATGATTAAACTCTAAGCCGATTTGTTCTCAGGAACCCTTTGAAACTTTGTATTGGATCTAGACTGCGCGTCCAAAGTCCGATACTTACAATCTTAGACCGTTATGACCGCTTAGCTGGACTTGACAATCATTTTGAAAATTAATCCCAACCGACGTTCAGAGGCTATTTCATTGAGCATGGAGTGAAGAGAGTGAGAAAGGGGTTAGATTTGGAAATTTAAAATTCAAATCTGGCACATGACTTGGTGCGTTATTATTAAGCGTTCTGACCGTCAGAATTCAGCCAAATTTCACTCTCGGATCAGAAAAATTTTTTCTTCCATATCACGAGACTTGTAGACCTGATCTAAGTGCGATGACCGCTGAACTGAAACTGGACTGCCACGTGCGATCTACGAACTCTACCGGACTGAAAAATGGGTGTGAGCAACATCCAGTGACCATGAACTTAAGTCCGATCGCGTTCGGCCAGGGGACCTCCCGAACTACTCTTTTGGACCAGAACAACCCCGATTTGGTTACACCTCAAGTAAACATTGTTCCTAAGCCTAATTTGGAAAGGTTTTAGGCTATAAAAGGGCTTTAAACCCTCACTTATCTCACCCATCCGAATTTGCTAGAAACCCTAGCTAGAGAGAGAGAAAAAGTGAGAGATTGTGAGAGAGTGTGGGAGAGATCTTCCCGCCACTTGCTGCAGCTGCTACACGTGCCTAAGCATCACGTTCAAATCACTTTGCCGGTGATTCCAACGCATTTCTAGGTAAAGAAAACTCTAACTACTTGCTGATTTAGCATTCCGTCGATTTAAATAGTGAAGTAGCTAATACATCTTGTGCATTAGGTCGCCATTACACCGTTGACGAAGCGTATCAGTTCTAATTGAAACGATACACGTTTAGGGCAAAAGGTGCAAATTTTAAACGCTTTGATTGGCTGATTTCAATGCTTTCAATGTCGTTTAATAGTAGATTATCGACGGCAATGCCGTTTGACATGTACAACATGCTGTCCGTTTTCTGTTTCGTAAATGTACGAAAAATATGAGATTTAGGGCATTTTAGTCATTTGTAGGAAATACTGTATACATGCATATTTTGATGAAATGGTTGCCATGGCTATTTGTCGCATTAGGATATTAGGAATGCGTGCATAAATGGTTTGGCAAAGAGATTCGCCCAAATGCGCACTTTGAGTCGACATACACTATGTAGACTTAAGTGTGTAGACTAAGTGTTTGTATAAATGTTTGTGTTAGTATGTATTGAGTATATGGTGTTGTGAAATAGTTTTGAGATTGAATTCTCAAGTAATATGCTGATGTAAATGATCTCCATTATGTTGGCTAGATATATTGATTTCTTTATGTATAGGAAATGTATATGTTGGATGAATTGCTTAAGTGGTATGTTATAACATGTTTCAACATTATTATATTGTTGTATTTCATTTCCATTACTCTTATATGATTGCTGATGTGAATTCATAAATGTTTGGGGCTATACTTAGTCCAGGCAGTCGGTAACAGAGTAAATTCGTGGTTTGCTTGTATTTACCACGAAGGACGCGTCGATGAACGCGAGTCGTGTTTGGAGTTGGCGGCAGTGGTTAGGCCACACGAAGTGTTTTACACACTTCATGTCGTTCGACTTGCGATGCGCTCGTACTAGTCAAGCCCGTCAAATAACCCGACTGGCCGTTGATTGTTCACCCTGTATGAATCATAACTGTTTAAACCTAGGGTACTAAACTTACCGTTGGAAACCCAGTTAACCATGGTACCTTGATCCATAAAGACTCATGAGCCGGGCATGGTGGTATGGGACACCGTGGTCAAGCTGTCGGCCTACGCTGGGGCCACAAACCTCCCCGTAGTGATAAGTGAGCACCTATGACTCGTGAGCAGATTGTGGTGGTATGAGACACTACATTCGAGCTGTCGGCTTACACTGATTGGTGACGAGCCCTATGTAGTGACCGTGAGCGTATTCTGAGTCTACGGGAGGCGACGACCCTTCCGTAGCAATGAGAGTACATTAGGCCTGTATTGATAAGGTAATGGGGGAGCGGTGCAACGAGTGCGAGCAACAGCCCTGACAGCCCTTGCAGCGACCTACAAATGTAACATCGTATGTGATTTCTAGGAGTGACGACCCTAGACGGGATCTGTGTTGGGATTGATATAAGAAAAGTACCTTAGTTTCCCAATACGACTGAATGAATGGACTAATAATAACTTGGTAATCATATCCACATCGCATTGCATGTTCCTGGAAGATGTGGAGCACTGAGCGGTACGCAAGCATGCCGCGGACGCAGATGGTGCCGCATGAGGGAGAATGTCGGTGAGGGCATCCATCATGTCATGTCATATTGCATTAACAACAGTATCTAGGAATGTTTGATTAATTGCTTTACTATTATCGCATGATTGATTTGAGAACATGCTAATCTCAGCTCTATTATTCCACTGAGTTGATCACTCACTCCCACGTTATGGGATGGTGTTTGCAACACCCACCAGACCCTGTCTTAGATGCAGGCGAGGCGGCGATTCAGGAGGCAGAGCCGGATTACTATGAGGACCAGGACGAGTTCTCATATATGTAGTTTCACGACGACTTTGCATAGGTGGCCTGGATTGGTGGGACATACTAGTTGGACTTCAGACATTTTGATTTCTGTTTATTACATGTATATGAGACTCAGTGATGTATTCATACTTTGGAGACAGTTGACATTTCTTTTGTTTTCCACACAGTGATATATATATTCTTCAGTCTTCCGCTTGCGTTTTATCACTGAATCTGGAGTATGAATTACAGTTTTGGTATAATTTTATTCATGTGAATGCTTTAACTCAGACAACATTGAATCATAATCATATTTGTTGCATAAGTGATGGTCTGGAACTTGAGAGTCGGGTTTATACACGACTCCCGATTTTTAGGGTGTTACAAGTTGGTATCAGAGCATGAATGAGATTAAACCGGATCTGGGTTATGGACACGAGACGTACGCTGTTGCTCCTTTGACTTAGGTGGGTGCGGAAAGAACTTAGAAACACTTATAGGATCACAGTTTCGCCAATAGGTGAAGTCTTCTCGTATCGATCGTTTGATCGAGTTCGTAATGCATCTAGGGTCGCGTGAAGTGACCTAAGTAGCTCCTAGGTTGTAAGTATGCGGGTTTGAGATGATCCTAGAAGAATTTCAAACCTTAAAATATAAATCCTTGGGTCGTGGGGCAACTACAACCCTTTCACTCAATCGCTAGGGCTTAAAAATCCCGTTTCACCCAATTCCTTCAGAATCCTTCTTCTCACCACCCCATTCTTCAATTCTTTCTCAGTATTTTCATGTTAGGAATTAATATTAATGTGAAAATGATATAAAATCATACTTAGATAAAATTTTATAATGAATAGTAAAAATATGTGAAAATTGGCCTTTTGGCCATTATTTTTTTGAAATATTTTATAACATATGGGTTAGTTGGATGGACTAGCTCCTCTTACCCCAAAATCATATGTTACATGATGTATAAGTTCATTCTGGTTTACAGACTGGCCCCGGAACACCCCAAAAATAGTTTTGGGCCTCTTTAGGCCAAACTACAATGAACTAGGGTGAGACTCACATATATTTGGGACCTCCAGGGTAGGGGGACCCAACCTATGTGGCCCCACAGGCCAGATTGATGGCCGACCGGCGATGGCATCGCCGGTTCGGGGATGCATCGCCGACCGGTGGGCCCCACTTGGTCTGAAATTTGGGCGCACGCCCTTTTTGGGGTAGGGAACCCCTCCCATGTGCGGGTCGTCCCTCAAAAACCCCTAAATGTCCTACTCCCTTCACAAAGAACGCCCCCAAGCCCTCCATTTTCATTTTTCTTGCTGCCCTCTCTTAAAACCCGGTGCCAAATCACTTCCAATCCCTTCATCTGCTAAAACTGACACCTGTCCTCCCCTTCATTACTGTTAGCAACCCTCTCCCTCTCCAATCTCATCGTTTGAAGCTCCTACAACCCCCAAAACGTGGCTGAAATCGTGTAGAGCTCCATTCCCCTTTATAGTTCTCTTTTTCCTTCGAGAATCCAGCCCTTGGAAGCTTGAATCATCCCTCTACAACGCCTAGATTCACTTCAGTCCGTTTGGACAGCGGTTTCTCTCCATTTCCCTTATTTTCCATGGCTTTTGTTGGGGCCATTTTGGCTTTTTTCTCTTTCTCCACCATCCTCTCTTTGATGGTAAAGAGGAAGACTGCCATAGACGAAGCTGGGCCTAGTCGCCCTTCGCAATCAAGAAAGCCGAGAGGTGGCGTCGCTAGCTCAAGCACCGCCGCAAGTCCAAGCACAACTCGTGAGTTTCATACAAAACGGGATTTGGATCCCCATGCTCACATAGGGCGAGTACTGTTAGCAGAGTTGCCCCATGGCGCTTATATTGACCGCAAGGTCCTGTTTGAAGCGCATGTGGATGGGCGGCTCTTTGGTGAATATCTGTTGTTTGAGCGTATTGAGGCTGCACACTGGGGTCCGCTCTTTGAAGCACAGTCCTGAGCAAACATCAGCACCGTTCGTGCCTTCTATGCTCATATCCGGGATCCTACGTTGGAGCCATTACAATTCAAGATTCCCTTTGATAGAGACCGGATGGCTATGATCGATGTTCGGTTGATAGCTCGCATTCTGAAGGTGCCTCTTGGTGAAGTTCATCCAAGTGTTGAGAATCTGAAAAGTGTGCGTGAACGAGATCTCCGTACCAGGTTCCTATGCGGTAGTTTGGTTCCATGGCAGCGTAACAAGAGCCTATTGGCGTCCCACATGTCAGATGATTTTCACCTGTTGCACCATATCTGCACGTTCAATGTGTATCCTAGGTCGACCAACCGCAGTAAATGTACGCGCCTCATGGTTAATTTCTTGTATCAGGTGGGCCAAGGTGAGAATGTGTGCATGGCCACGTTTATATTGCGACAAATCATCCTCATAGCAAAGTCGAGAAGAACGTCAGAGTCTCTCCCTTTTGGTCGGCTCATATGCAAGATTGCACTTGAGTTTGCCTATAGACTAGGGCTAGAGTTTCCTGTACCGGTCCACTTCATCGACGAGACTACCATGAATAAGATGAAGATCGGGCCTCAGCAGCGTGAGGCTCAGCTTGAGGATGATAGCGAGGGCGATTATGATAGCGAAGCGGATGCTGGTGAAGAAGAAGTTGGGACAGAGATCGAGGAGGAAGTTCAGGAAGAAGAAGAAGAAGAGGCTTAGGATACTGACGAGAGCCCTCCTCCAGTGACTCGGGCTACTAGAGATGCTCACATTGCCCGAATTGAGGAGAGTCAGGTCGCCTTGCGACAGGAAGTCTAGGAACTTCGGGTCGAGTTCGAGGATACCAAGGCTGTCATGAAGAGAAAATTTGGCAAGGTGACCGTACTTTGAAAGCTATCCTGTGTTGTCTGCAGAATAAGGGTTCTCCTCCTCCATCCCCAGACTCGGACTAGTGATCTAGATCCGAATGATGTTCGTTGTTGTTAGTTGTTTCCTGCTTTCTTTGTGTAAGCCTGATAAGGATAGTAGTTTACTTATGTTGCTGTAGTAGTTTATTGGTTTAGTTCCCATGTGTTTCTGGTCATGATGCATGTAAGGATATATCTCTTGTATTGTGACAATTTTGATTAAATGAAATTCATGGAATTCTGCGGTTTAGTATATGAATGATTGCGGTGTGTTTGTGCTATTGTTGAAACTGACAAGGTTGCGCCCTATTTTGAATATAGGGAATGCCGCCTAAGGCCACGCGGAGCACAAATCGACTTACATTGGGAGAGCCTATGGATCGGGTTCCTCTCCAGTTTGATGCTCATACAGACCCTGCTGTGGGCCCGATTCCTAAGACAGCACGTGAGTCTCAGCCTCCTACGGGTCCTGTAGTTGGACCGCCGCTTTTCACACTTCCTGTCAGAGAGCAGCATCACGCGTCTTCCTCGACGCAGTACATGCCACAGCCCGCTCCACCTCCTGATAGGTTTGAGAAGATGATGGCTATGATGCAGCAGCAGCAGCAGCTCTTGGCTATAATAGTAGGGGCTTTAGCCTAGGGTGGGAGTACGACACCACCTGCACCCCCTGTGCATCCAGCTGAGGATGCCGATACTTATGCTCAGGATGAGGACATGGCTAATCCCGCATCACCTGCTTATCCTATGGGGACTACTGCTGATATACGGGGCCTACTCGAGTGATTCCAGCGCTTAAGGCCTCCTACTTTTACGGGTTCTCACAGACCCGAGAAGGCCAAGTATTGGCTCGACCGTGTATCAAAGATTCTGAGGATGTTACACTGCTCAGAGTCTGAGCAGGTAGAGTTGGTTACATTCATGTTCGAGCGGGAGGCCAGTCTTTGGTGGGATAGTGTGTTGTGGACCGTTGCAGTCGATTACATCTGGACTTGGGCAGCGTTCGAGTTTCGTTTCCATGAGAAATACTATCCCCAGACGTACAGGCATGAGCAGGAGAATGAGTTTCTACGCCTCAGACAGGGAGGCATGACAGTCACAGAGTATGAGCATCGATTCACCGGGTTGGGCAGATACGTCTCGACTATACTTGCAGATGAGCAGATGCGCATACGGCGCTTTTTGGAGGGCTTGCGACCGGATATTCGGTCGAAGATGTGTTGCGTTAGCATTCCCTCCTACGCCGAGCTAATTCACATGTCCATGAGGGCAGAGCAGGACGTTGATAGACTGACGCGATCTCGTGGCCCTATGGTCTCTAGGCCACGAACAGAGTTACAGGACAGGCCCTTTGCAGGCAAGAGGCCTCGCATCGACCCTCCTCCTAGGGCTACAGCGCCAGTGTTACCGACGAGGAGCCCCGATCTGTCGTGTACTTATTGTGGGAGACCGGGTCATTCTGTGGGGAGCTATTTCACTCGGATGAGAGACTGTGGGTTCTCACCGCCGCAGAAGATCGACCGTCCACGTCCACAGGCTATATCAGCACCACCTTTACGGTTGGCTCCTGCGCACCCTTCCTTCAGACCTCCCACATCTCAGTTCAGGCCGCCTCTACGGCCTATGATACCGCGACCGAACAGGCCAGAACAGGCTCGAGTACACGCCTTGATAGCAGAGGCAGCCGAGATAGAGACTGCTCAGCACTCGACTTTTGAGGTCACCGCCCATATTGGGGGTACTCCTATACTCGTGATGGTGGACACAGGATCCACGATTTCATTGATATCGCATGCTATAGTCAGGTGCCTTGGGCTACCGACTATTCGGATGGATGGGGTGTGAGTTTATACAGCTCATGGGTCTTTCACAGATGCTACCCTGATGTGCGAGGGCTGTTTGGTGGATCTGGGGGCAGGACGATGGCTATTGACCTTGTCGTTAACCCCTCTCTCTATTTTCTCGACGTCGTTCTTAGCATGGATTGGCTGACTGCAGCGAGGGCCGAGATTGACTGCGAGACTCGTATAGTGACTGTCTACGAGCCAGAGGGCGCGTCCTTTATATTCCCAGTGTGGGTAAATCTCCCATTCCGCATACTTAGCTATGCTACTTTACTACGGGATGCTGGTGCCCAGACGCTTGAGCATACGCCAGTCGTCCATGATTTTGGGGATCTATTTAGGAAGATCCCTGGTTTGCCACTTCAGCGTGAGATTGATTTTACTATCGATCTGGTGCTTGGTTCCACGCCCGTCTCACTGCAGACGTATCGCATGGCACCGTTTGAGATGGAGGAGTTGAGGACCCAGATTGATGATCTGTTGGAGCTTGGTCTTATTCGACCCAGTGTGTCTCCTTGGGGAGCACCAGTTCTGTTTGTAAGGAAGAAGGATGGTTCGATGCGATTGTGTATTGATTATCGCAGGCTGAACCAGATCACGGTGAAGAACAAGTACCCTTTACCCAGGATCGATGACTTGTTTGAGCAGTTGAGAGGGGCGCAGTACTTCTCGAAGATTGATCTTCAGTCAGGATATCATCAGTTGCGCGTTAGGGATGAGGATGTGCAGAAGATAGCATTCAGGACCAGCTTTGGCCACTACGAGTTCCTTGTGATGTCGTTCGGTCTCACGAACGCACCAGCCGTGTTCATGGATCTGATGAACAGGGTATTTCGGCCTTTCCTCTATCAATTCGTCGTGGTGTTCATTGATAACATTTTGGTATATTCCAGGAGTAGAGAGGAGCATGAGGAGCACTTGCGCTTAGTCCTGGATACACTGAGACAGCATCAGTTGTTTGCACAGTACAAGAAGTGCGATTTCTGGAAGCAGGAAGTGAAGTTCCTGGGACACGTGGTGTCCAAGGATGGCATGGCAGTCGACCTATCTAAGGTAGCTGCAGTTCAGGACTGGGAGCAGCCTGGTTCTGTTACTGAGGTGAGGAGTTTCTTGGGTCTTGCTGGATAGTATCGACGCTTCATTCAGGATTTCTCGAAGATCGCCAGACCTCTATCTTAGTTGACACGGAAGGATGTGAAGTTCTCCTGGAATGACAAGGCGGAGTTAGCTTTTCAAGAGCTGAAGGATAGGCTCACATCCGCCCCTGTGCTAGTATTGCCAGAGCAAGGGGTTAGATACACTATATATACCGACGCGTCTAGCGTTGGTTTGGGTTATGTCCTTATGCAGATGGACAGGGTAATTTCGTATGCCTTGAGACAATTAAGGAAGCACGAGAAGAATTACCCTACACACGACCTGGAGTTGGCAGCCGTCATATTCGCACTGAGACTCTGGAGACATTACCTCTATGGAGAGGAGTTCGAGCTCTTTTGCGATCATAAGAGCCTCAAGTACATATTCACACAGCGAGACTTGAATATGAGGCAGCGACGATGGATGGAGACTTTAAAGGACTTCAAGTTCAAAGTCTCTTACCATCCAGGTAAGGAGAATCTCATGGCTGACGCGTTGAGCCGCAAGAAGGCGATAGAGTTTGCGGCTCCGCTGATGGTTTCTGAGTGGGACATGTTGAGTTTTTGCGAGACTTTGAGCAGAAACTCACTGTGGAGGAGCCCTTCGAGTTCATCGCCCATGTGCAGGTACGATCTCAGATTGATGAATGGGTCATCAAGGCACAGCGGGATAATGCGCGTTTGACTGAGCTTCAAGAGCAGGCCAGTGATGATGTAGACGCCGAGTGGCGTGTTGGCACGGATGGGGGCTTACGTTACCGTGACCGCCTATGCGTCCCAGACATTCCCGACTTGAGACGAGAGATTCTTGAGGCTGCGCACTGTACCAGACTTGCGATGCATCCGGGCAGCACCAAGATGTATCGCAACGTGAGGAGGACTTATTGGTGGGAAGGTATGAAGACCCACATCGCAGAGTTCGTATCCCGTTGTCTCACTTGCCAGCAGGTGAAGGCAGAGCATCGGCGACCACCTGGACTCGTGCAGCCTATGCCGATCGCTGAGTGGAAATGGGACTTCATTTCCATGGATTTTATCTCAGGGCTACCGAAGACGAGGAAGGGACATGATTCTATATGGGTGATTGTCGACCGTTTGACGAAGTCGGCGCACTTCCTACCGATCAGAGTTACGAACTCTGCAGACGAGCTGGCTAGACTGTATATCAGAGAGATCGTGCGTTTGCATGGAGTTCCTTTGGAGATCGTGTCAGACAGAGACACGCGTTTCACTTTTATTTTCTGGACTCGCATTCAGGAGGCTATGGGTGTGAAGTTGAAGTTCAGTACCGCCTTCCACCCACAGACAGACGGACAGACAGAGCGGGTGAACCAGATTCTAGAGGACATGTTGCGGGCTTGCGCATTGGACTTCAAGGACGGTTGGGATGATTGTCTTGCATATGCGGAGTTCACGTACAACAACAGCTTCCAGGCGAGTATCGATATGGCACCTTATGAGGCGTTGTATGGGTGACCTTGTCTAGCACCGCATTGCTGGGCAGAGGTTGATGAGCGTAGATTGCTTGGCCCAGAGTTAGTGCAGGCGACGTCAGAGAAGATTGATATTATTAGACGCCGGCTTCTCACAGCGCAGAGTAGACAGAAGAGTTATGCCGATACGAGACGGCGCCCGCTAGAGTTCACAGTTGGGGATCATGTATTTTTACGAGTTTTCCCTATGAAGGGAGTCCTTCGATTCGGGAAGAAGGGGAAGCTGGCACCGCGATTCATTGGACCATTTTAGATTCTTGATAGTGTGGGTGTAGTGGCTTATCGTCTGGCTTTACCTACGCCACTCGTGAGCATTCACAACGTATTTCATGTTTCTATGCTGAAGAAATATGTTTCTAATCCTTCCCATATCATCAGATGGGAGCAGGTGCAGTTAGGAGAGGATGTTACATATATCCTGCGACCGACGCGTATACTAGACAGGAAGGAGCAGGTACTGCATAGCAAGGTCGTCTCCCTTGTGAAGGTATTTTGGACGCATCACTCTGAGGAAGAGGCTACCTGGGAGACAGAAGCCGAGATCAGAAAGAACTACCCACAGCTTCTTGAGGAGTACGAAAAGGTACAAATTTTGAGGATGAAATTTTTTGTTAAGGGGGGTAGATTGTAACGCCTTGGAAAAATTCGTACTCAGACTCGAGTACCAACTCGATTAGAAATCGCGTAGGATTAATTCCTTTAGAAAATAAGCGTAAGTTAGCTAGCGATACACTAGAGTAGCTGTGAAATAGTCCCTGATCACTTTAAATATGTTCAACAAGACGTAAAACTTGTAGAATCCATGGCGTTATAATACCTTGAAACCTAGGATCAAACTCTAAGCCAGTTTATTCTCAGGAACCCTTTGAAACTTTGTATTGGATCTAAACTGCGCATCGAAAATTCGATACCTACAATCTTAGACCGTTATGACCGCTTAGCTGGACTTGACAATCATTTCGAAAATCAAGCCCAACCGACGTTCAGAGGCTATTTCATTGAGCCTGGAGTGAAGAGAGTGAGAAAGGGGTTAGATTTAAAAATTTGAAATTTAAATCTGGCACATGACTTGGCGCGTTATTATTAAGTGTTCTGACCATCAGAATTCAGCCAAATTTCACCCTCGGATCAGGAAAAATTTCTCTTTCTGTAACGCCCTGGAAAAATTCGTACTTGGACTCGAGTACCAACTCGACCAGAAATCGCATAGGATTAATTCCTTTGGAAAATAAGTGTAAGTTAGCTAGCGCAACACTAGAGTAGCTGGGAAATAATATGCTAATGTAAATGATTTCCTACATGTTGGCTATGTGCATGATTTCATTATATGTATGAAATGCATGCGTTAGATGATTTACTTAAGTTGTATGTTATAACATGTGTTAACATGCTCACATTGTTGTATTTCATTTCCATTACTCTTATATGATTGCTGATGTGAATTCATAAATGTTTGGGACTATACCTAGTCCAGGCAGTCGGCAACCGAGTAAATTCGTGGTTGGCTTATCTTTGCCACGAACGACGCGTCGATGAACGCGAGTTGTGTTTTGGAGTTGGAGGCAGTGGTTAGGCCACACGAGGTGTTTTATGCACTTCATTTCGTTCGACTTGAGATGTGGTCGTACTAGTCGAGCCCGTCAAGTAACCCGACTGGCCATTGTTTGTTCACCTTGTATGAGTCATAACTGCTTGAACCTAGGGTACTGAACTTACCATTGTAAACCCTATTAACCATGGTACCTTGATCCATAAAGACTCATGAGACGGGCATGGTGGTATGGGATACCGTGGTCGAGCTGTCGGCCTATGCTGGGACCACAAACCTCCCCGTAGTGACTAGTGAGCACCTATGACTCGTGAGCAGATTATGATGGTATGGGACATTATATTCTTGCTGTCGGCCTACACTGATCAGGCGACGAGCCCTTTATAGTGACCGCGAGAGTATTCTGAGTCTACGAGAGGCGACGACCCTTCTGTAGCAATGAGGGTACAGTAGGCCTGTATTGATAAGGTGATGGGGGAGCGGTGCAACGAGTGCAAGCAACAGCCCTGGCAGCCCTTGCAGCGACCTACAAAATATACATCGTATGAGATTACTAGGAGTGACGACCCTAGACAGGATCTGTGTTGGGATTGATATAAGGGAAGTACCTTAGTTTCCCAATCCTGCTGTATGAAAAGGATTAATAATAACTCGGTAATCATATCACCATCATATTGCATGTGCATGGAAGATGTGGAGCACTGTAGGAAGAAAGCATGCCGCGGGCATAAGATGATGCCATATGAGGGAGATCGTCGGTGAGGGCATCCATCATGTCACGTCATATTGCATTAACAACAGTATTAGGAATGTTTGATTTACTGCTTTACTATTATCGCATGATTGATTCGAGAACATGTTAATCTTTGCTCTATTATTTCACTGAGTTAGCTACTCACTCCCACGTTATGGGATGATGTTTGTAACACCCACCAGACCCTGTCTTAGATGCAGGTGAGGCAGCGATTCAGGAGGCAAAGTCGGACTATGATGAGGACCAGGACGAGTTCTCATATATGCAGTACCACGACGGCTTTGCTTAGGTAGCCTGGATTGGCGGGACTTCTTAGTGGGACTCTTTTTAACATTTTAATTCTGTTTATTTACATGTATATGAGACTCAGAGATGTATTCATACTTTGGAGACAGTTGAGATCTATTTTGTTTTCCATACAGTGATATGTATATCCTTTAGTCTTCCGCTTGCTTTTATCACTGAATTTGGAGTATGAATTGCAGTTTTAGTATACTTTTACTCATGTGAATGCTTTAACTCAGACAACATTGAATCATAATCATTTTTGTTGCATAAGTGACGGTCTGGAACTCGGGAGTCGGGTTTATATACGACCCCCGATTTTCAGGGTGTTACACTTTCATATCATGAGACTTGTAGACCTGATCTAAGTGCGATGACTGCTGAACTGAAACTGGACCACCACATGCGATCTACGAACTCTACCAGACTGAAAACTAGGTGTGAGCAACATCCAGTGACCATGAGCTTAAGTCCGATCGCGTTCGGTCAGGGGACCTCCCGAACTACTCTTTTGGACCAGAACAGCCCCGATTTGGTCAAATGAATCGCGGTGCCAGCTTCCCCTTCTTTCCGAATAGAAGGACTCCCTTCATAGGGGAAACTCGTAAAAATACATGATCCCCAACTGTGAACTCTAGCGGGCGCCGTCTCATATCAGCATAACTCTTCTGTCTACTCTGCGCTGTGAGAAGCCGACGTCTAATAATATCAATCTTCTCTGACGTCGCCTGCACTAACTCTGGGCCAAGCAATCTACGCTCACCAACCTCTGCCCAGGAATGCGGTGCTAGACAAGGTCACCCATACAACGCCTCATAAGGTGTCATATCGATACTCGCCTGGAAGCTGTTGTTGTACGTGAACTCCGCATATGTAAGACAATCATCCCAACTGTCCTTGAAGTCTAATGCGCAAGCCCGCAACATGTCCTCTAGAATCTGGTTCACCCGCTCTGTCTGTCCGTCTGTCTGTGGGTGGAAGGCAGTACTGAACTTCAACTTCACACCCATAGCCTCCTGAATGCGAGTCCAGAAAATAGAAGTGAAATGCGTATCTTTGTCCGACACGATCTCCAACGAAACTCAATGCAGATGCACGATCTCCCTGATATACAGTCTAGCCAGCTCATCTGCAGAGTTCGTAACTCTGATCTGTAGGAAGTGCACCGACTTCGTCAGACGGTCGACAATCACCTAAATAGAATCATGTCCCTTCCTCATCTTCGGCAGCCCTGAGATAAAATCCATGAAAATGAAGTCCCACTTCCACTCAGCGATCGGCATAGGCTGAAGGAGTCCAGGTGTCGGTGATGCTCCGCCTTCACCTGTTGGCAAGTGAGACAACGGGACATGAACTCTGCGATGTGGGTCTTCATACCTTCCCACCAATAAGTCCTCCTCACGTTGCGATACATCTTGGTGCTGCCTGTATGCATCGCAAGTCTGGTACAGTGCACAGCCTCGAGAATCTCTCGTCTCAAGTCAGGAATGTCTGAGACGCATAGGCGGCCACGGTAACGTAAGCCCCCATTCGTGCTAACTCGCCACTCGACGTCTGTATCATCACTGGCCTGCTCTCGAAGCTCAGTCAGACGCGCATCATCCCGCTGCACCGTGATGACTTTATCATCGATAAAAGATTGCACCTGCACATATGCAATGAACTCATATGGCTCCTCCACAGTGAGTTTCTGCTCGAAGTCTCGTAAAAACTCAACCATGTCCCACTCAGCAACCATCAGCGGAGCCACAAATTATCACCTTCTTGCGGCTCAACGCATCAGCCACAAGGTTCGCCTTCCCAGGATGCTAGGAGACTTCGAATATGAAGTCCTTTAAAGTCTCCATCCATCGCCTCTGCCTCATATTCAAGTCTCGCTACGTGAATATGTACTTGAGGCTCTTGTGGTCGCAAAAGAGCTCGAACTCCTCTCCATAGAGGTAATGTTTCCAGAGCTTCAATGCGAATATGACGGCTGCCAATTCAAGGTCGTGTGTAAGGTAATTCTCCTTGTGCTTCCTTAATTGTCTCGAGGCATACGAAATTAACCTGTCCTTCTGCATAAGGACACAACCCAGACCAGTGAGCACCTAGACTCGTGAGCAGATTATGGTGGTATGGGACACTATATTCTTGTTGTCGGCCTACATTGATAAGGTGATGGGGGAGCGGTGCAACGAGTGCGAGCAACAGCCCTGGCAGCCCTTTGTAGTGACCGCGAGCGTATTCTCAGTCTACGGGAGGGGACGACCCTTCAGTAGCAGTAGAGTACAGTAGGCCTGTAGCCCTGGCAGCCCTTGCAGCGACCTACAAAATATACATCGTATGAGATTACTAGGAGTGACGACCCTAGACAGGATCTGTGTTGGGATTGATATAAGGGAGGTACCTTAGTTTCCCAATCCTGCTATTTGAATGGACTAATAACAACTTGGAAATCATATCACCATAACATTGCATGTGCCTGGAAGATGTGGAGCACTCTAGGGAGTGTGGCATGCCGCGGTCGTAAGATGTTGCCGTATGAGGGAGATCGTCGGTGAGGGCATACATCACGTCATGTCATATTGCATTAACAACAGTATTAGGATTGTTTGATTTACTGCTTTACTATTATCGCATGATTGATTTGATAACATGCTAATCTTTGCTCTCTTATCCCACTGAGTTGATCACTCACTCCCACGTTACGGGATGGTGTTTCCGGACACCCACCAGTCCCTATTGTGATTGCAGATGATGGCGCGGCCTGCGAGGTGGAGCTGGATTTGATGATGATGAGGAGGATCTCTCCTTTATGCGTGATCTGATTGACGGGATTACAGGGAGGTTGATTAGATACATTGACACTTGTCATTTTTTATTTTTAGCACCCTCATGTATATTCATTTTGTTTACTTTTGAAGTATACATGTATGTGTATAACCTGGTAATATATTCACACTCTGGAGACATACAACAGTTTATATATGTTATACATACTATTACAGTCTTCCGCTTGCAAATTTAACTGTCTCTGGAGTATGATATGCTGTTCTGGCTTAATCTCACTCATGTTTAATACATTATCACAGACAACATTCAATCATACATATCTATGTTGCATAAATAACATTTTGGAACTCGGGAGTTGGGTTTTTGCTCGACCCCCCGATTTTCGGGATATTACAGATGGTATCAGAGCATGATTTGGATTAAACCGGGCCTCGGTTATGGTCACGCGACGTACGCTGTCACTTATTTCGACTTAGGTGGGTGCGAGAAGTGTCTAGAAACACTCATAGGATCGCAGATTCGTCAATAGGCGAAGTCTATTCGAACCGATCGCACGATCGAGTCTGTAACGCATATCGGGTCGCGTGAAGCAACCCGAATAACTTCTAGGTCGTAGGAAGTCGGGTTGAGATATTCTTTGAATGATTTTAAACCTGTAAAAGTAAATCCTTGGGCCGTGGGATGACCACGACTCCTGTATTCAATCGTCGGGGCTTAAAAATCCCGTTTCACCAAAAATCTTCAAAATTCTTCCTCTCACCAATCCAATCTTTAATTATTTATTATCCTTTTCATATTAGGTATCAATCCTAATGTGAAAATAATGTAAAATCATACTTTCATAAAATTTTACAGTGAATAGTAAAATTTCATGAAAAATGGATATAAGATCATTCTAACTTCACTTTATTTAGCAAATAATAGTCTAGATGGATGTACTAGCTCCTTCTACCCCAAAATAATATGCTGAATGATAGGGTTTTGTATTTGGGATTGCATATTGGCCCTAAAAAGCCTCGAATAGATGTTTGGACCTCCCTAGGGCAATCTACAATGAACCAAGGTGGGAACCATACCTTTTTGGAATCCATAGGGCAAGGGGAACCCATAACATATGGCCTCAATGGCCAATTTGAAAGTTCACCGGCGATACCATCCACGATTCGGCGATGCATCGCCGGTCAAACTCGTCAGATGGGTCTGGCCTTTAGGTTGGAGGAGTTTGGGGGCTAGGGTAGCCCCCTGGTATGCGGTCCGTACCTTGAAACCCCCCAAAAGATGTACTTCCTTCACAAACGGCCCCCATTCCAAGCTCCATTTTCATTTTTGCTGTCCTATTCCAAAACCCGTGATTTTAAATCACTCCCAAATCCATCCTTGGTTGAAAACGACCACCCTCCATCATTCCTTCAAAGTTGGCAGCCCTCCCTCTTGAAGATTTCGTCTCTTGGAGCTCTAAAAACCCCCAAATCGAGCCGAAATCGTGAGGTGCTCCATTCCCCTTTTTCATTTTCATCTCTCCTTGAAAATACATCCTAAGGAAGCTTGAAACATCCCTCTACAATGCCTAGATTTCATTCTGTCCATTTGGGCGACCATTTCTCCGCATTTCCTCCGTTTTTCATGACTATTGTTAAGGCTGTTTTAGCCTTTTCCTCCCTTTCCATCGTCCTCTCTCTCATGTCCCTTTTAGTTGAGCCTTTACCCTCTTTTTTGGGTCTCAAAATCGTGCTAACCTCAAATCTTATTTCTCAACTTTCTCCGTTTGAGAAGTATTGAAAATACCTGGCCGATAAAGCTCTAGTGGGCAACTGACAGTACTGAACTAGATAGTATTCAAGAAGGTTAGTTGGGACCATGGTAGAAGTTCTTTAGTAGAATTAGGCATCTATGCCGTTGCCCTGTAGATTGTTTGATTTTTTTTTTTTTTTTTTTTAAGAATTTATGTGTTTTGTTATTATTGGGTCTAGTGATGTCACCGGTAGAAAATGTGTTTGTGTTGTGGTTTGGGCTTAATGTAGCCAAAATTTGTTGAATGGAATGCATGCCGCTTCATTTTGCTGTAAGGTATGGTCCCTAGATTGGGAGTATAGTAACTCTCGGGATTCAGTCTACAAATGAATTTTTATCCCACCCCACCCTCCTACCAAGCATGCCACTTCCAATCCTGCCATGGGACTAAGAATGCGGTTCTATTTAATACAACTTAATGCTAGTGGCCACATAGGCCCTTGGCGTTTTGGACCTAGAGATAGCGCTCCTAGATTTGAAGGATCTGACGATATAGGAAAGCCAATTCTATAGCTACTGAGTTACAGACTAGCCTACTAGTTACCTTAAGTAGAAATGGTATGGAACCATTTAACGTATAAACTTAGGCTTTGGATTATAGCTACTGAGTTACAGACTAGCCTACTAGTTACCTTAAGTAGTGTAAAGCCTGTATATGCTAAGGAATTGTAGGTTAGATTGGGTTGAAGTAGAACCTTAATTCTTCGATAGATCCCCGTATGACTTATAGACTGCTGTTGTTGCCCATAGGAAGGAACCATTCACTGTCAGGGACCATTTATAAATCCCTCAGATTGAACTTAGAATGTACTAGCACGCCCCTTAGAATTGCCTTCCCCAAGGGCTTATTGCATGCGAGAATGAGGAATAAAGGAACTACATGTAAGTGATGTATTCGCGATTTGAATCGACTTCTTAATCCTAGTGGTTACCAATAAATCCAATGCTCTGATCAAGCAGAGGGTCGACATCGGCTAGGATTAAGAACTGATACGAAGAATTTTCTGTCAGAGTCTAGGCAGAAGGTCAATGTATCCGGCTCAGACCCACTACACAACCTTTCTTCCGTGATGGCCCAACCACCTACAACCAAACGGGATCACATTGCCTTTGGGAAATGGTGAGGACTTGAAGCCAGTAGAGAATTCGACATCTTGCCACCAACTCATACCGGCCCCTGACCTTAACCACAATAGAGATTAGGCTCATCTCTATGATCATAGATACCAATGCCATAGAACGCATCATTAGCGAAGGAAAAACCACTGTAATGAGAGGTTATTTCCATTTTAGATTAAGGATAGCCCCTAAGTTGCGCCTCGTTCCAATATACGGAGCGATGCATAGATTCTTGAACTTAAGTAAAACCAAGTTTTAAGGGGGGTAGGACGTATGGAGTCCAATCCGGTTAGGTTAGTCAACGCTCCCGTTCGATCAGAGTGGCGCAGCGGAAGCATGGTCGGCCTCTTCCCCACTGGCCCAAGATCGAAACCTTTGAGTTAGGATATACGTACGATTAGGTTATTAAGTAGGATTGAACCTCCCTTAGAAAAGTATTCCTTGCCCTTCGCCAATGTCGGGGACGACATTGTGTTTTAAGGGGGGTAGATTGTAACACCCTGGATTTTGGCCAATCTGGGATTAGACGTCCTTAGGCAATGGGTCAACTAAAACACCTGAAAAATCGCTTAGAACCCAATTCCATAGCCAAAGAAATTACGTAGGGTTAATTCCTTTGAAAAATAAGTGTAAGTTAGCTAGCGCGACGCTGGAGTAGCTGGAAAATAGTCCCTGATAACTTTAAATACGTTCTACAAGACCCAAATCGAGTAGAACCAACGACTCTATAATACTCTATAACCTCGGACCAAACTATGAGCAGGTTTGTTCTCTGGACCACTTTGAATCTTTGTATTGGATCTAGACCGCATGTCGAAAGTCCGATACCTCCTATCTTAGACCGTTAGAACCGCCTAGCTGGACTTGACACTCATTCTGAAAATTAAGTCAAACCGATAATCACAGGCTATTTCATTGAGCCCGGACCGAAGAGAGTGCGAATAGGGACATAGTTGGAATTTCAAATTCAAATCTGGCACACGACTTGACGCGTCAGTATTGAGCGTTCTGACCGTCAGAATTCATCCAGATTACACCCTTGGATCAGGAGAAATTTCTATTTTATATTATGAGACTTTCAGCCCTGATCTACGTGCGGTGACCGCTGGACTGAAACTGGCCCACCACGTGCGATCTGCAAACCTTGCCAGACTGAAAACTTAATACGTGCTAGATCTGGTACGCATGAGCTTAAGTCCGATCGCATTCGACCAGGGGACCACCAGAAAATATCTTTTGAACCGAAACAGCCCCGAATTGGATATGCACTAAGTAAACTACGTTCCGGAGCCTGTTTTCGGCATTTTTAAGCTTATAAAAGGGGTTGAAACCCTCATTCCTCTCTCCCATCCGAAATTACAAAAATCCCTAGATTGGGGGAGAGAAAAGGTGAGAGTTTGTGAGAGAGAGTAGGAGAGAATTTCTTGCTGCTCGTGCCACCTGCTGCAAGTGCCTAAGCAACGCACTCCAATCACTTTCCCGGCGATTCCAACGCACTTCTAGGTGAGGAAAACCTTCAACACTTGCTGATTTAAGCTTCCGTCAATTCCATTAGCGATGTAGCTTATGTAGCTTGTGTATTAGGTTCCCTATTCGCCGTAGACGAAGCGTATACGCTCCGTTCGAATTTGCACATCCATAAGAGACAAGGTGCGGATTTTAGACGCTTTGATTGACTGTTTCCAAAGATTTCAATTTCGTTTAATAGTAGATTCTTGACGGCAACGTCGTTTGATATGTACAACATGCTGTCCGTTTCCTGTTTCGTAAACCAACGAAGAATATGAGATTTAGGGCATTTTAGTCATTTGTAGGAAGTACTATTTTTTTCATATTTTGCTGATGTGATTGACATGGTTTATTGTCGCATTAGAAAGTTAGGAATGCGTGCATAGTTAGTTTGGCGAAGAGATTCGCCTAAATGCGCACTTCGGGTCGACATACTATATGTAGACTTAAGTGTGTAGTGTAAGTGTTTGTATAAATGCTTGTATTAGTATGTATTGAATTAAATGATGTTATGGATTAGTTTGAGATTGGTTTCTCAATTAATATGCTGACGTGAATGATTTCCTACATGTTAGTTATATGCATGGTTTCATGGTATGTATGAAATGCATGTACTTGATGATTTACTTAAGTTCTATGTTATAACATGTGTTAACATGCTCACATGGTTGTATTTCAATTCCAATACTCTCATATGATTTGCTGATGTGATTCCTTAATTGTTTGAGACTATGCTTAGTCCAGGCAGTCGGTAACCGAGCGAATTCGTGGTAGCTTATCTTCGCTACGAACGACACGTCGATGAACGCGAGCCGTGTTCTGGAGTTGGCGGTAGTGGTTAGGCCACACGAAGTGTTTTACGCACTTCATGTCGTCAACTTGAGATGCGATCGCGCTAGTCGAGCCCGTCAAGTAACCCGACTGGCCGTTGTATGTTCACCCTGCATGAGTCATAACGGCTTGAACCTAGGGTACTGAACTTACCATTATAAACCCTGTCAACCATGGTATCTTGATCCACGAAGACTCATGAGCCGGGCAAGGTGGTATGGGACACCGTGGTCGAGCTGTCGACCTACGCTGGGGCCACAAACCTCCCCGTAGTGACCAGTGAGCACCTAGACTCGTGAACAGATTATGGTGGTATGGGACACTATATTCTTGCTGTCATCCTACATTGATAAGGTGATGGGGGAGCGGTGCAACGAGTGCGAGCAACAGCCCTAGCAGCCCTTTGTAGTGATCGCGAGCGTATTCTGAGTCTACGGGAGGGGACGACCCTTCAGTAGCAGTAGAGTACAGTAGGCCTGTATTGATAAGGTGATGGGGGAACAGTGCAACGAGTGCGTGCAACAGCCCTGACAACCCTTGTAGCGACCTACAAAATATACATCGTATGAGATTACTAGGAGTGACGACCCTAGACAGGATCTGTGTTGGGATTGATATAAGGGAGGTATCTTAGTTTCCCAATCCTGCTGTTTGAATGGACTAATAACAACTTGAAAATCATATCACCATAACATTGCATGTGCCTGGAAGATGTGGAGTACTCTAGGGAGTGTGGCATGCCGTGGTCGTAAGATGTTGCCGTATGAGGGAGATCGTCGGTGAGGGCATACATCACGTCATGTCATATTGCATTAACAACAGTATTAGGATTGTTTGATTTACTGCTTTACTATTATCGCATGATTGATTTGATAACATGCTAATCTTTGCTCTCTTATCCCACTGAGTTGATCACTCACTCCCACGTTACGGGATGGTGTTTCCGGACACCCACCAGTCCCTATTGTGATTGCAGATGATGGCGCGGCCTGCGAGGCAGAGCTGGATTTGATGATGATGAGGAGGATCTCTCCTTTATGCGTGATCTGATTGACCGGATTACAGGGAGGTTGATTAGATACATTGACACTTGTCATTTTATATTTTTAGCGCCCTCATGTATATTCATTTTGTTTACTTTTGAAGTATACATGTATGTGTATAACCTGGTAATATATTCACACTCTGGAGACATACAACAGTTTATATATGTTATACATACTATTACAGTCTTCCGCTTGCAAATTTAACTGTCTCTGGAGTATGATATGCTGTTCTGGCTTAATCTCACTCATGTTTAATACATTATCACAGACAACATTCAATCATACATATCTATGTTGCATAAATAATATTTTGGAACTCGGGAGTTGGGTTTTTGCTCGACCCTCCGATTTTCGGGATGTTACATCCTGATACCAAAAAGGTTCTGGGACTTTCACCCAAGGACATTCTAAGTGCCCACAGTGCTAGAACCAAGTATTTTCGGTATCCGATACGGCCATCCACGATGTACCTGTGGAGCCACGGCCCTGATGTCGTTAGGGCGTGCAGTGATCAAGTCACACATATGCGAGGTGCATGAATCACGCGGTCAAATCATGCAGAAATCCAACGCGTACTGCGCGATCATGTGGGGCACTCCGTCCCATAGGTGGTCTGCCCAATGGCATATGCTATGATCAGTCACTACTCAAATCAAGCATACATATGATGCGTATGGGCATGAGTCATGGGATTATACTAAGCATGTTATAAAACAATGAATAGTAACGAGTGTGGATCTATCAATGGGCCCTAAGGAGAGTTACAATGCGGACATTTAACCAACATTGTACATACAATGTGGACGTCAAACCAACATTGTTTCCTAGGCACGGCTTGCCATAAATATCATTTCACGAACCATGAGAAACGTACATTGCAATGGACCCTAAGGACATCGTTAGGCCTCGATCCCTGGGCCTTAGATATATCAAATGGTTCATATTACATGGGCCTCACATTCACCAAATGGGTTGCATTACTGGGCCTCACCAATGAGCCTTATGTACATTGCAATGGTCCATGATCCATGGGCCTTGAAATACATCAAAGTGGCCTCACAACTTGGGCCTTAAATATGTCATATCAAAAGATCAACTGGATCGTATCTCAAATTGGGGTGGTGGCAATGATTTCCACCATTGAAATTTCTAAGGCCCGCCATCACATTTATTTCCTAACCAATCTATTCATAAGGACATAAGGACCTGGATTTGGAGGGAAAGCAAATATCATACTAGTCCAACCTTGCAATCCAAAGGTTCTAATGGTGGACGTTCAATCCAACACTATTTCTATTGTGTGGTCCACAAGACTCTAGATCTGTCTTATTCTCAATCTCATGCCAAAAAAATTGATAATTCCAAAATGGATAGACGGTTTGGATGCAACATATGCATCATGGTGGGTCCCAAAGGGATGGATGGACTTGACTCATCCTTTAGCTCATACCCAAAAATGAGCTTTCAAAATGGATGGACGGTTTGGATGCATCATATGCATCATGGTGAGTGCCACATCCAGATGGACCGATGGCTGGATAAAACCCTTATATCACATGGGTCTCACAGCAGGGATGAAACACATATACTACAAGTGAGTCCCATATCCACGTGGCAGGACAGTGTAGTAACAACACATATACTATGATGGTCCCCACATAATTTGGACTGTCTGAACTAGACACGTCTGATGGGTCTCCCGGCCCAATGGATGGACGACCTACATATACAACACATACATGTGGTAGGCCCACGTCCAATGGACTGGTCGGTGTGGACCACCATGCATGCAGCAGCCCTGTAGGCTGCTTCCGTCAATACAGCAGCTATATGGCTGTTGTACACAAGCCAATCTACTTCCACAGAGGAGGGTTCCAAGTGGGGCCCGCACAACGTTTACATGTCATCCAACCGTTGATATGTCACACGGACCCAGATGAAAAAGGAAAAATAAATTTCATATTAATCCAAAACTTCTGTGGACCCAAAAAAAAAGGTTCCAATGGTAGAATTCAATTCTCACTGATTCCTCTCACGTGGGCCACCTGCTCATTGGATGGGCCTGATTTTTGGACGGTGGCCCATTGCATTGAGGGCCCACCATATGGATGGATTGGATGACAAATAAACACCAAGGTGGGGCCCACGGCAGGGGCCGTGGGTCTGCCTCGTCCGCCCGCCCGCTGAAGAGCGCAGGATGCGCGGGCGTCCTGACGTCCAGAGGCAGCAGCCTCTACTGCTTGCTTGTTATTTTTTTTTAAAAAAAAAATTAATTTTTTTATAGTTTTTCCTGTGTAGGGCCCACTTCAAGTAGATCCAATCCAGCCATGGGATTACATGGCTCAATACAAACCAAACGAGTCTAATATATGGTATTTTTTTGACTCAAGGTGGGCCCTAGTCAATTTTTAATGGTAAGGATGGTATTTGCTATGCCATGGCCCGCCTGAATATTGGATTGACACCATTTTTCGGCTCAACGCCTAAAATAAGTCGAGAAAGAGGATGGACAGCATGGATTAAAAACATACATCAAGGTGGGGCCTATGCAAGCGATCTTTCCCAAAGGCTTAGAAATAAGCCAATATTTGTGTTTTTCTCTTGATGTCCAGCGTCCAGGGACGCTGGACGTTTGGGCGGATATGCTTAAGGTGGGCCACTACATGGCTACATGGTGTCGGTATTACGTCTCTAAAGTGGGCCCCACGTACGGATGGCTTGAATAAAATACATATTTCATGGTGGGGCTCATTCAAGTGGGCCATGTGGCCACATCAACCAACAAGGAAAGTAAATAAAAAAAGGGGAGGAAGAGAGAGAGAGAGTAAAGTGGGACACACGTGTGATGGAGGGACCCCGATACTATGGGCCCTCCGTTGCAATCATCCAATCATACATCAAAGGGTCCCATTGCATATGGGCCATTGAAGTAAAAGATCAACGGTGGAGATCCTTTCTCCACCGAAATGGATGGTCTAGATGACCATTTATGTAAAGAAATTAAACATCATGATGGGGTCCATGGAGAATGGCCCCATCATGGATTGATCTTGAAATCAAAGTGGGCCATTGGCCACATTTAGGGTCCCAAAATGAGATCCACACCATTGATCGGTGGGCCTCACTTGGCCCATCATAGAAATATAAAATCTAACTTATGGAAACACCCACCACTTGATCTTCTTGGTCCATTGGATAGCCGGTCTCCTAGAGCTTCACTTTGATGGTGGAGATGGGAAATGGATGGCTAGGATGGGAGATTTGGGATGGGAAGTGGGCCACCAAAATCACACTTTCTCTTGGAAAAAGTTTGGACGTGGGATGCTCTCTTGGTTGCTTGGGTTTGGTGTGAGAAAAGAGAGAGAGAGAGAGATGAGATGTAGGGAGATGTGAGGTGAGTGATGGGGTGATGGTTGATGGATGTGAGTGATGGGTGAGGTGACGTGTTAGTTGACTTGGGTGGTTGCTTGACTTGTGGAGAAAGGAAGCATGGGTGTTTGTACTTGACATAAAGTGATTGATGGGTGATTGATTGATGGGATTGATTTGACACTTTGTAGAGATTCTCTTAGGATTTTCAACACGCGGTGTTTTTCCTCGAACTGAACGCGGGTCCGCATCTCATCGTCTGGGTATCGGATCGGTGCGTGAGTTGCGGCGTTGGAACTGTGGTGACGGTGCGATCGCAATGATACAAGTCTCGGATTAAGCCAGCTCAAATGAATAGGATACGACTTACGGTCGTGCACAACGTTAACTAAAGGTCGCTGATTGTCGGAATTTGACGAGAAGGATCGCGAAAAGCAACGGAATAGTACGGATTATGATACGGGTCTTACAACGAATTTGATCCATTACCGACTGCCTGGACTAACGTATAGCCACAAACATTTATAAGTCAACATCAGTAATCATATGAGGGTAATGGAAATGAAATACAATAATATAAGCATGTTGAAACATGTTATAACATACCACTTAAATAAATCATCCAACACATGCATTATACATATATATGATGAAATCAATACATATAGCCAACATGGTGAAAATCATATACATCAGCATATTACTTGAGAATTCAATCTCAAAACTCATTCACAACTCCATTTACTCAATACATACTAGTACAAACATTTATACAAACACTTAGTCTACACACTTTAGTCTACATAGCGTAGGTCGACCCAAAGTGCGCATTAGGGTAAATCTCTTTGCCAAACCAATCATGCACGCATTCCTAATATACTAACACGACAAGAAGCCATGGCAAACATTTCAACAAAATATGAATGTAAACAGTATTTCCTACAAATGACTAAAATGCCCTAAATCTCATATTTTCCATACATTTACAAAATGGAAAACGGATAGCATGTTGTACATGTCAAACGGCGTTGCCGTCGATAATCTACTATTAAACGACATTGAAAGCTTTGAAATCAGTCAATCAAAGTGTCTAAAATCCTCACCTTTTGCCCTAGATGTGTATCATTTCGATTTGAACGTATACGCTTCGTCAACAGCGTACAGGCGACCTAATATACAAGACGTACAAGCTACTTCGCTAACGAATCGAAGGAAACCTCAAAACAGCAAGTAGTTAGGGTTTTCTTACCTACGAGTATGTTGCTTCGGTATGTACAAAAGGTGGAGCAATCGGCAGGAAGATCTCTCACAAGGTCTCCCACAATCTCTCACTTTCTCTCTCTCTAGCTAGGGTTTCTAGCAAATTCGGATGGGTGAGATATGTGAGGGTTTAAAGCCCTTATATAGGCTAAAACCTCACCAATTTAGACTTAGGAAAATGTATACTTAGGTTATAACCAAATCCGGGCTGTTTCGATCCAAAAGAGCGTTTCGGGAGGTCCCCTGGTCGAACGCGATCGGACTTAAGCTCATGGTCACTGGATGTTGTTCACACCGAGTATTCAGTCCGGTAGAGTTCGTAGATCGCACGTGGCGGTCCAGTTTCAGTTCAGCGGTCATCGTACCTAAATCAGGTCTACAAGTCTCATGATATGAAAGAGAAATTTTTCCTGATCTGAGGGTGAAACTTGACTGAATTCTGACGGTCAGAACGCTTAATAATAACGCGCAAAGTCACGTGCTAGATTTGGATTAAAATTTTCAAATCTAACCCATTTCTCACTCTCTTCACTCCAGGCTCAATGAAATAGCCTCTGAACGTCGGTTGGGCTTGATTTTCGAAATGATTGTCAAGTCCAGCTTAGCGGTCGTAATGGTCTAAGATTGTAGGTATCGGACTTCTGACGCGCGGTCTAGATCCAATACAAAGTTTCAAAGGGTTCCTGAGAGCAAACGGGTTTAGAGTTTGATCCTAGGTTTCAAGGTATTATAACGTCATTGATTCTGCAAGTTTTGGGTCTTGTAGAACGTATTTAAAGTGTTCAGGGACAATTTCATAGCTACTCTAGCGTTGCGCTAGCTAACTTACGCTTATTTTCTAAAGGAATTAATCCTAAGCGATTTCCGGTCGAGTTAGTACTCGAGTCTCAGTACGGATTTTTCCAAGGCGTTACACTTAAGCTAACTTCACCCTGGATAAAGTTGATGGGTCTGAACCAAGTTAGCAGCCAAATTGTTATGCACAAGCTTCATTATCCATAATATCTCCTTGAAATTAAGTTCGTGAGTCCAATGTAATTTGTTCTGCCAAGCTGTCTCTTGATGAGCTGGCAGAACTCTGCATTCAATGCTAAGGGATGACAGGCATGATAAAAAAAAGCAGCATGGTTATCGAGCTCTCGATCAGCCGCTACATATTCCTCCCTAAGTGGTTGGAGTTCTGAAAAAAATTCTACAAACTCCCGAGGAGGCTAACAACCTGTAGGAAGCTCAAAAACTTCCTGGAGGAAAGGAGAAAGGTCGTGGAGGGGAGAGCGTGAGGAGTCTATTCATTTTGAAGGTATTTTCTCTATGATTTTGATTGGCAGAGAAATAGGATCCATTGGAACTGAAGTAGTAACAACAAAGGTCCTAGTTCAAGCTAGTTCATGGTGTAGTTTGAAACCCAAGTATTATTTTTATAGACCAGATGCAGCAGTTAATGAGGGTAAAGTGTGATGTCACGGTTGGGTTCTCAAGACTGAATGAGCCATTCCCAGAATCATTATGATGAAGTCAAGTAAATGGGATTTTCCCTAAGAAATGAGCATTGCCATCGCAGCCTAGATGTGATAGGGATGACCAAAATGACTAAAGTACCAAATGTGCATACTATAATGCAAAGACCGAGCCAACTATTTAAATGCTACTTAATTCACGACTGATCTAAAAGTCACCTCGTCCGTTTAAAATTTATTCATCATTGAAATTTACTTATCACCTTGCTAGTCATTGACCGCACAGCTATACAAAAACAAGGAAATAAAAAGTCCAAGAGCAGTCGATTGAATAGACACGGCTATTAGTTACAAGATGATATAGATGAAGAAGAACAATAACAAGATGAGGAAAACAAAGAGATGCAGGATGAGAACTATAAGTGGGATGACTTGAGGTCTTCAAAGCATTTAGCTACCTCAACTTTTGCTTCTCTTGCCACGTTGCGCCTCTCGGTCCTCGAAGCCTGTTGGCTCCTGAGATCGGCCGAAGTGTGCTCGATGTAGGAGAGGTGATGGTCAATGGCCACTTGCTCCAAGTCAACCGCTCTCTTCCAAGCCTTGCTAATCTCAGTGCAATCCCAATAAAATGCTATATGGGACTCAATGAATAAGACCGACTTAGGATTTCAGACCGATCACTGCTTGGGTAAATTAGATGGATTTGAGCCAAATTTACATTCAAGTGGTCACGCACGTGTCTAAGTAAGCATAACATCTTTTTGTTGAACTCGTGCTGGCCGCTCCAATCTAACCTATTCTTCCAAGTTGCTTCAGAGCGGGCTGACAGAGCCCTACACTCGGCACTAAGGGCCGATAGGCGATTCAAGGTGGCAGTACAACGTTCAATCTCTATGTTTTCCCCAAAATATTCATCTCCAAGTTGCCGGAGTTCGGATATAATGTTCAAAATCTCGTGAGGAGGCCGTTGATTCTCAGGAAGGTCGCCAACATCCCTAAGCAAAGGAAGGGATCGCCTGTTTAGGGAGAATGTGAGAAAGATTCTATGCCCACTTAAAAAATCTCCTCTATTATCTTGACTGATAGAGTAAAGAAGTCCATGAATGTTGAAGCTTCTACAACAGGAATTCTGGTCTGATTTGGTTCGTTGTGTATTTTAAAGCCTAAGTACCATTTTTATAGATTAGAATGTAGCAGTTAATGAGCATAGAGTGAGAAGAGACCGTTGGAGTTGGAGATCCAAGGCTGAACTAACCATTCCTAAGATCGTTGGAATACGACATAATAAATGGAGCTTTTTTAGGAAACGAGATATTATTTGCATGGCTAAGGTATGACGTTAATAGGAAAATGGCTAAGTACTGGATGTATGTGCTGGAAGGTGAGGGCTAATTGCTAAGATTTCCATCTAAACTAGATAATACGACTGAGATATAAGTACCCTCAGGCGTTCAAATTTTATTCATCAATAAAATTTATTCATCGCCTTGTTGGTCATCCACCGCGTGGCTATAGAGGGGAAAACAGAAATTAAAAAGGAAACAAAAAAGGACAAAAGCCTAAGAACGATCGATTGAACTAAATATTCTTGATCTCTTAAACAAGATCTTGCATCTCTGCTTCAACCTTCTCTTTAGACGGAGCCCAACTAGTCCCTTCTTCTACAACGTGTGGTAAGAGATGAAGTAGCTGGCCGAAACGAGTCCCGGTTTAAGAAACTTCACGTTAAGCCACCATCCAAGCATTATAAAATGCTCTTGACCACATTTGGTATAGGAAGATCTGTTTATCCAAGAACGACAAATCCTCTGGGTTGGCCATCTCTTTCACATAGAAAGCACTACCTCTCTCTTCTAATTCTTCTATCAGTCCAATCATATAGGATTTCAGCATCTGGAGCATGGTGCGGTTGAACTGATGTGCATGGGAACATCGCAACCATTACCAGGCCAATTCATGCTTGCTACTCATTTCAATCGAGTCTTCTTTAGCTGCATCTTGCTGTTACAAGTAGCACGAACTTACCTAGTGGGAATAATTCAGGTCGCAGTAACGTGTCCCCATGGCAGTTAGATGTCTCAACTATAAGAGTAGCTCTTCAAGCCGATCGTTTAGTTTAGTTGAGGGGTTAACGCCTATCACAAAGGAAGCATTAGTGACGAATCTATTAGTGTCAGGAAGCAAACTCGAGAAAGAGTAATCCTTCAATCCCGATTCAAGGATCTCTTTTAGATAGGATTCAACACCCACAATGAGAGATGGGGGACTAGAAACCATTAGAAAAGATTAAGATCGTGTGAAATGATAATGAAGTAAGGGACAACAAGCCATTTAAATAGGTGACATCTATTCCCATGATCTAAAGGAGACATGGCGTGGATATCGTTGCATGTTCTTATTCATTAGGAATGTGAGATGATTAATTTGAAAATGATCCATGATCTACTGAATTCTTAGGTAGTAATCAATCACACAACAAAATTCAGGAAAATAAGAACATCTTTGTAACGTCCCGGATTTTTTGCCAGCTGCGAATCGGACGTCCTTAGGTAGTACATTTGATTTTGAGACTTGAGTACAAACCCGTGTGTGTATTCACACATGTTTAGGACAAAAAAGAGTGATCTTGGATCCACCAAAACTGCTTGACCAAGTGAAATTTGAGAATTTTGAAGAACATGAACAGCAAGGTTCAGTTGCTCCAAGCAAACTGGGGAAACCCTTCTCGGTTGCACCGAGTAAACATTAAGCAATTGAGAAAATCTAAATAGCAGGGTTTGGTTACACCGAATGGGACTCGGTGCAACTGAGTAACTCTATTTAACAATATTCTGTATGTTCAGATTTTGATAGTTTCATTGTACTAATTTCAAAAATTCATATCTAGTCTTTTACAACTCTGATTGAGGTGATTCAAAAGCCATATTGAAGATTGATTTGTCTAGTTTTATGAAAAAAAAAATAAATAAAACTTAAAGTATGTTAAGTTTAGGATGTTTTGAAAACTGTACCAAAATCATTGGTTTTAGGCAGATGGTACTCCCGGAATTTTTAGAATTTTTCTAAAACTCAAAATGAGATGAAATATGGAAAAAATAAATTAGACTTAATGATAAACTACTATAAAAAAATTAAAAATAATTTGGCTACAAAAAGTATCAAACAAATCATAAGAAATAGATCGATTGAAACTGAAAAGTTTCTACAACTACCCATTGTTGACGTGCGACACATATTGTTTTCATCTTAGAGTTTTTGTGCTCAATATCTTCTTAGGAATTGCTTCTAATCATAGTAGAAATCATCCTATTTAATTAAATTAATATTTTCTATTTTTTAGTATATTTTACTAATTTGGATAGCTTCGAGCATAGTTGAATTATGGTTCTTGATTACGGTGATTAGAGTCGAATTACCATTTTCACTAATTGCAAGTAGGCCACACTATAAACTTAGCTAATCGAAACCCTAGTTATTGCACACAAGAAATCTCCCTACACAATTCATTTAAAAACTGTCCTGATTATCTGAATAAGTTTTAGACTGCTCATTAGTGGGCTACTAGACTTGAAACTATAGAATAATTACCATCTTATCAGGCTTGACGTCCATCGTGGATGTCAAGCCGGGATAGTATCTAGAATCACTCAACTTGGACCGAAGGCCGGGTGCATGAAATGTGTAAATGTCCTGGGCAGAAACTTGAAATTTAAGTAAATTAGGTGCTCTGCTATTTTACAAAGTTGTAACTTTTCGACCATTGGGTTTCAACCAAACTCGATGTGTGATTTAAGGATATTTTCCCACATATATCCATATAACTGCGGCCCCGATCGATCATCGATGACCGTCCATCGCAAGTGAGGTCCCCACGGTTAATCAGAGTGTCCGATTGCCACCTGGTTGTGATAAAATGTAGATCTCATGGCTGGGCACCTTCCCCATTGTGTAGATAAGCTAGTGAGCCTCCAGTGAGGCCCTGTAAATTGAAAACAACTTGCCCAAGGGAAACCTTAATGGAAAAAGAGTCACCGGGGCTATTTGTGCACATTTTAGCACTATAAATAGCCTTATTTACCACCCCCTCACTCTCATACGAATTTTCATTACAAGAAAGGAGAGAGAGAGAGAGAGAGAGAGAGAGAGAGAGAGAGAGAGAGAGAGAGAGAGAGAGGGATGTCTTATGAGGGAGATCCTAGAGCATTCCTGATGAATTTCTTTTGATCAAGCCGTAGCCTCAACCGTTCTCCTCTGCCAAATCCATTCCACTCTCGATTGGGAGGTAGGAAATGAACCATGCTTCCCAACTTAAGTTTTCTAGGATTAATTGTATGATTCTCAACCGATTCCTTTGAATTTAGTATAGAAATTATTTTTCCTTAAATTTCTATCCTTAAGAGCAAGCCCGAAACCCAACACACTACCCCAAGGTGCGAACCATTACCCCTAGATTTCTGTTTATTAAACCCCATGTCATAATTAATGATTTATGTTATTAGATGAATACATGCTAACTTGTGTTGAACAATGATTTGTGTTATGCGTAGACGAATGCATGTTAACCAGTGTCGATTATTAATTTGGGTAATATATGGATTAATGCATGTGAATTAGTGTCGATTGATGATTGATATAATGAGTAGATGAATGCATACTAAGCAGTGCGCACTTGTATAACCGCTTACTTTTCATGAATTTTCATCTTAGTGTAATGCCACTTGCATGTTCGATGAAATGTATTATAATGTAGAATTTTTTGATTTACTATTTATATCCCTCCCTATAGTCATGGTAGTCAATTTATTAGTGCGACTGATTGACCAGGACTACCTGGGTAGTTGGTAAACCGCGAATCTGCCAGACTAGTTCGATTGATCTAGGCTGAATGCGGATAACCGGTAGTAGTTGGACTACATGGGATGCTTGTACCTAATGCCATTTATGCCGGAGTTAGTCCGAGTCAATCGAATTATCCTAACTGCTGACCAACCATGTGTCTTAACTAGGTATGATCACGCTTGCTTGAATCTGGAGAATTTCATACCCTAGAAAGGCTTACTAATAAACGTTAGTGATACAATTCTCAAGTCTCGGGAGCCAGACATGGTGGTATGGGACACTGTGTTCATGTTGTCAGCCTACACTGGGGTGATGAGCCTCTCAGTAGTGACCAACGAGCACTAATGGAGGTAAAATATCATTGTTCAAACAACCCCTGTCAAATTATCTCGCTAATGGTTCCATGCCAAAGCACCGTTCGAACGACCCGGACATGAATGGAATTGAGTGACAAGCCCTTTTCCTTGTCGTGATTTGGTTTAATGTGATAAGCCCGCACTTCGAAACCGAGTGATCATACTAGGTGTTTAGGTGATGACCTATACCGAGTTGATCCTTACACCTTTGGGTATCATGCATTATCCTTGGAATTATTAATTTGTGGGAGAAATGGGTGATACCTAAATTTGGATCATGGATTGCAGGCTTAGAGCCGCTACGGTCTCCTTGGGCCAAGTGATCTAGATAAGGTCATTGATTAAATGGAGGTGTTTTAGCTTCCCTAATTTATTGGATGAACGAATTTAATTAAATACTCAGCTAACATAAACATTTATAACATTACGTTAGCATAGGTTGTGGTAACTTGGGTGTTGTGGTCGCATGTTGAGGGAGTGTTAACATTTACAAATGTGGTGTTGGAGTCGCTTATGAGGGAGTGTTGGATTGTGAGGGCATGCATCATCTAATGACAACATGCACGTGCATTAATAAGAGCATTTACGAACTGAGTGTTTGTTGAGTGTGAAATATTACATATTTTCTCCTATTTATACCTTAGCTTTATAAACATGATAGTGTTTAATCAATTTAGTTATTCATGTCTTCATGTGTAAGGTGATTTCGAGAGCTTAAGGTGAAATTGATGTCAAAAGGAAGATCTATACTCAAAAGATTACTAAATGAAGATTTAGATATTTGAAAGTCATTAATGAAGAATTCAGATGCCAAAGATCTAAGAAAACCAAGTGAGGAATGAAGAGAATCAAAGATTTGAAGTGAAAAAAAAAAGAATCTTGAAATTGTCATGAAAATAAACATATTCTTGAAATTGTCCTGAAAAAGTATATTCTGAAACTCCGAGTCCATTTTAAGAAACTGCGTAGAGTGAAGTCTATTTTGAGAAACTATATAGAGTGAAATTTATTTTGGAAAACTTCACAGAGTGTGTAAATTTGAGGTGGTTTTTAGATTTTTCCAACTTGATACGAAAGTTGGAGTTCCACAACTATAAATAGGATTCCTTATGATGCTCTAAAATATCTTATAGGGTTTGGAAAGGTCTTAAGGAGCATAACACAATGGTGGAATAGCCGCCAAAGAGTTTTTCTTCTTCCCTAGTTTATTTTTCACACTTTGTTTAAGAGATTTGGTTTCAATCATTCTATGGTTGGCTAAACCTCTTAGCTAAGGCTAAGAGGTGAAACTTGTAGCGTGCTGGGATGTTTATTTTTCTTTAATTCTTATTCTTATTGAACTTCATTGATTTTTAGTTTGATATTAAAGAAATATTTTCAGTTTTCTATGATTTATTGTGACTTAAATTACAATAGATGTTGTGATAGCTTTGAATATCTTCTTTTCCCGTTTTGAGATAGTGAGATTGGTAAATCCCATTGTTCACCATCGTTTCTTGGGCATGGTATGGTCATAAAATCCCTTCCAATCTTCACAGTTCTCCTCCAATGAGAATTAGGTTAATGAAAAGTTCAGATTTGATTTAAATTGCTTTATCGTCCAATTGGATAGGATAGGACTCCAATTCCAATTGTGTTTATTGAATCAAGCAAGTTAGCATCTTGATAGCTACAAGTGGATTCTTGGAACCTTAGTTCTCACCTTTAAAATTATAAGTTTTAATCAAAATTATTCACCATTACTCTCAATTATTCAGATTTCAATTTAGATATTTTTCTAGTTCTAGTTATTTTCATAATATGTACAAGTTTAGTCTCTGTGGATTCGACCTCAGTCTTACCGAGTTATTACTACATCACGACCCTACACTTGGGGTTGTGAACAAGTTTTTAGCACCGTGCCGGGGACTACAACTATGTTTTTCTTGAATTAATTAGTATTTGAATTAGGTTAAGATTAGGGTTAACTTTCTGCTTTGATTTTAGGTTAAGATTTTTTTTTTGTTTGAAATTATTTTTAGAAGCTAACATTGTTTTCTGTTTTGTAGGATCCTAACATAACAACTCCAATCCGATAACCTCTTTCCAATTCTCTCTTTCTTTTCTTTTCTAGATTTCTTATTTGTTTTAGGTTTTCTAGTTTTCTTTTTCTTAGGTTCAATTTTTAGTTATTTGAGGGCTGAGAGTGTTTCATGCCCAAGTGTGTTCGTGATAACACTGTACATCTTTTGAGTGAAGGAGGATTAGTTAAAGGGTTGCTTATCCATCACAGGATTAGACACCACTTGAGACCCTCTGAGTCAATAAAAGTGATGGCTACAAATCAACCTCAACCACCAGTTGAGGAAGTTGAAGTTCAAGATGAAAACGAGATGCATAATGCACCCCCACCTCGAACTCTACGAAATTATTTACAACCGGCGGGGGTGAGTACACCTTCCTGCATGGTCTTTCCACTTAATATAGGAAATGTGGATATCAAACCTGGAGTGATACAACTTCTTCCTAAATTTCATGGACTAGATTTTGAAAGTCCATACTTACACATCAAAGAGTTTGATGAGATAGTCATCACATTACACTTTCCAAACATGTCTGAGGACACAATATGACTAAAATTGTTTCCCTTCTCATTGAAGGAGAAGGCTAAGACATGGATGCACTCCTTAAAGCCAAGATCTATCAGCACATAGGTCGAGATGACTCGAGAATTTTTCAAAAAGTTTTTTCCATTTTATAAAATTAACACTTTAAGGAATACAATTATGAACTTTACCCAGAAAGAGGAAGAGACATTCTTCCAATGCTGGAAAAGGTTTAAGGATCTCATGAATTTCTGTCCACATTATGGCTACGAGATATGGCAAATAATAAGCTTTTTCTATAATGCATTAACTTCTCCAATGCGCTGGTTTGTAGAGATAATGTGTAACGATGAATTCATGAATAAGGAGGCCGATGATGCATGAGATTACCTATATCAATTAGCAGAAAATGTGCAATCATGAGACACCTCTCCAAGACCCACTACTTCTAAGCCTACTCAATCAAAAGAAAATGGAGGAATTTATGCTTTAAAAGAGGAAGACGATATGAGTGCAAGAGTGGCCAATCTCACAAGAAAATTCAAGGCCATGGAACTTAAGAAGGCTATACCTATCAAATCCAACAAGACTATGGAAATTGTTTGTGGTATTTGTGCTTGCAACATACATACCACTGAAAATTGCCCAACAATTCCTGCTTTTCAAGAGATATTGAATGAAGAATCAAATGCCGTGAACAACTACCAAAGACCTTTCAAATGACCCACCTTAAACACATATAACTCCAGCTGGAGGAACCATCCAAATTTTAGCTGGAGGAATGGACAAACGACTAACCCTCAAGAGGCCCTTATGCAATTCTTAAATCAAAAGAGGCCTCAAGAAGATACGGTTCAAAAATTCATGTAAAATCAAGAGTTATTCAACCAGAATATGGTGTAAACATTCCAGGATCTCAAAACAACAATGAGAATGTTTGCATCGTTCATTCAAAAGATTGAGTCACACTTAGTGAGTGGGGAGAAAGGGATGCTTCCAGCCCAACCCCTCCCTAATCCAAAACCACAATGTGAAATTACTAACCCAAGCTCTTCAAATCAAATGGAGCAAGCTAAGTCTATCACTACTCTTAGGAGTGTAAAGACAATTGACAAATCTATTCTGGTAAAGGCTGAAAAGCCTAAGGACCTGGAAGAAATTGAAAATGATAGACTTACCAATGCCCCACATGGGTTGGAACTGGAACCTCAAAGTAAGCCGATTGCGCCATTCCCCTAACGGTTGATTGCACCAAAACCTCTTTCTAACTCTCAGGATATTCTAGAGGTGCTTAAACAAGTGAAGGTCAACATCCCTCTACTGGATGCTGTTAAACAAATCCCTTCATATACCAAAATTTAAAAAAATCTATGCACTACTAAAAGACGACAAAACATATAAAAGAAAATCTTTTTAACAGAAAAAGTGAGTGTCATCCTTAAGCAAGATGTGACATAAAAATATAAAGATCCCGGTAACCTAACTATCACTTGTGTAAATGGGAATTACCGAATTGAGGATACACTTCTTGACTTGGGGGCAAGTGTAAATCTGATTCCTTACTCGGTCTATGAACAAGTGGGTTTTGGTGAATTAAAATCCACCCAGACCACGTTAAAACTTGCTTATTGATCAGTTCGTGTACTGAGAGGGATGATTGAGGATGTGTTGGTCCAGGTTGATAAATTCTACTACCTAGTAGATTTTATTATTCTGGATACTCAACCCATCGTGGATGTGAGCATTTGATACTCGTCATTCTTGGTCACCCATTCCTTGCTACATTAAATGTTATCATTAATTGTTGGAATGAAATTATGAATTTATCTTTCAAAAATATGACATTGGAGCTCAACATCTTTTTCAATATGAACAAATAGTTAGAGGATGATGATGATACCCACAACATTAACATGATCGATTCTTTTGTGTAAGATAGAACACTTTTGACTCTATCCTCTGGCACTCTAGAGACATGCTTAACCCACTCCCTTGATTTAAATGATGACATGATTAGGGAGATGGATACCTTACTTGAAGCTACACCGGTACTTGAAGTTAACCGGTGGATGCCACAATTTGAGAAATTCCCCCAAATTACCGATGTTGTGCCTCTACTGTGTAGCCTCAAAGCATTGAAGCTTGACTCAAACCTTTGCCCGCTGATCTTAAATATGTCTAGCTAGGTTAAGATGAGACATACTGGTTGATGATTTCTTCCCACCTTGAGAAAGAACAAGAGAATATGCCTATTTCTACTCTCATTGAGCATCAATGAGCCCTTGGATGGTCGATTGCAGACCTTAAGGGAATTGACCATTTAATTTGTACTCACCGCATTCATCTTGAGGATAATGCGAAAACCTCCTGACAACCATAACGTTGACTCAATCCAAATATGAAAGAAGTGGTTAAGGCTGAAGTACCTAAGTTATTGGATTTGGCTATAATTTGCCCTTTATTCGACAGTTAATGGGTGAATCCAACTTAGGTGGTTCGTAAGAAGTCCGGAATCACCATCGTAGCCAATGCCGACAATGAACTTGTGTCAACCAGAGTTACTACTGGTTGGAGAATGTGCATTTACTATTACTGTTTCCCTTGAAAATTGAATACCTTTACAAGGGAGGACTACTTTTCTTTACCCTTCATTGACCAAATCTTGGAGAGGCTAGCTGGTTATTCTTATTACTGCTTCTTTGAAGGGTATTCGGATTATAATCAAATAGAGATAGCCCTTGAAGATCAAGAGAAGACAATATTCACATGCCCCTATGGCACCTTTGCTTACCAAAGGATGTCATTCAGTCTGTGTAATGCCCCCGCCACTTTTCAGTGATGCATGTTGAGTATTTTTTCTAACATGGTGGGGCAATATTTAGAGGTCTTCATGGATGACTTCTCTCTCTTTGGTCCATCTTTCAGCGAGTGTCTGAAAAATCTCAAAAGTGTGCTAAAGCGATGTGAAGAAAAGAATTTGGTTTTGAACTGGGAGAAATGTCATTTCATGGTTCCCAAGGGAATTGTACTTGGACATAATTTCGTCCAAGGGAATTGAGGTGAACAAGGCCAAAATTGATCTTATCTGTAACCTACCACCTCCCAAAAGAATATGCGACGTGTAATCTTTCTTAGGTCACGCCGGATTCTACAGGCGATTTGTAAAGGGCTTTAGTCACCTCTCTCATCCTCTATGTAATCTACTTCAAAAGGACACTCCATTCGAGTGGACTAAACAATGCCAAGAAGTTTTTACTATGTTCAAGAGCATGTTGACTACCGCACCCATCATGCAGTGTTGAGGCATAAAAATAAAGATTCAAGGATGAATCAAAAGGGAAAATTAAAAGAAAATACATAGAAAAAATGTAAAGAAAATAAAGAAAAAAGGAGAATTCATAGTGTTTTATGTGAACCCGCAAAAACCATGTTGGTTACGCGGGACCACACAAAGGGCATTATTATTTGCGTGTTCCTGCACAACATTGGTGTGGTCAAGATGATTTGGACGGTTGAGATCTGATGAGAAGTTGGCTCATAACACGAAGATCGATGGTTTGCATGTGTGGAGGCCTATAAATATCCCACTCCTCTCATTTGGACACAACGAAGATTACAAAGAAGGTCAGAGCTCCAGAGAAGAAGACTTTGAAGGTATCGAGAAGAGAAGGAAGAAAAAGGAAGAGGAAGGATTTGTGTCGGACCACGTAACAACATGGTGTTGCGCAGGCCCATGCAACACTATGTTGTTGTGCGACAATGAATACAAGGAGTCAGAAATGCTGCTGAAATGATCGGATGAAACTAGAGTTCTCTTCCATACAGGAATATGAGCTCAAGAAGGAGATAAAAGATGATCATATCCACAAAATATTCCTCCCAATGAGATGAAAAAATTATAAGCTGAAATACTGCCGGATTTGATATTCAAAATCTTTCAATACTTGTATTTTTGAATATTTTATCTTAGAATCAAGGGAAATCAAAGGATGTAAATGAACTCAGAATGAATAAACATGATGATTGTTCTCTTTTTGTTCTCTCTGTTATGATTAAGTAAGATAATCCTCCAAACCAAATGCTTTTGTTTCTTGTCAAAACAAAATGTCGACTCTGCTGGGGACTATCTTGTCTTATTTAAGATTAACATGGAGAAAGTTTTGAAAACTTTATCATAGTTTGACGTCTTACCGACGCAAAAATGGTGACTCTCAACAGAAATATCCTCCCCTTCATCTCTGAGATAAAATATTTTATCATTCAAATACTAATTGTGATTTCATATTATTGTTTGAAGATTATGAGATAAAACTTCAAATTAAGATCAATGACACGTGCAACAAAGAAGATGAATTTCTACTTCGCATCGACCGGGTTTGTTGTCGAATATGTAATGAATCAACTTATAAATCATGAAGCCTAATCTATTGCAAGCAAAAACGACAAGCCCCAAGTTATGGTTGGAGTCATAACCACTTCGCCATTGGGTAAGAGAACAATAACGACTGGGTGGTTGTATTATCTCGAAGAACAAGGGCTCGAAATGCACAAATTGTCGGGATGAATTCATCTCCACATAAAGTCAAGGTACCAATAACACAGAATATAACAAAAAATAATCCTGAACTCGCTCCTCCAACTCTGTACCCGGGGAAATCTCTTCCCTCTCTGACATCACAAGATTTCTCAGTACTGCCTGTTATGAAGACTTGATGGATGAGAAAAGAGAAAGGCAAATCACCGATGAATAATACATTTTATGTGTCACTTCCAGATATACCTCAATAAGAAATATCATAGTCGGCTGAATTTTGTGAGAGTACGAAAAATCTAAATGGAACCCCTCTCTCAATAAGCCCTATCATACCTGGATACTCTACTCCTATGCCTGCCTCTTTAGACTGTGGAAGCCGCCATATGCATGGCAGAGGCAAGCAAGGGCCCACCACCAAGTGTTGATGAACATATGGCTAAAATGGTTGAAGCTTAAAGAACCCTGATAGAAGAGTGTTGAAGTCTCCAAGAAGCTTTTGACTACTCTCACTCATAACGTGGCTCAAGCGACAGTTCCGCCAGTAATGGTCGCTATGAATGAACAGGAACAACAACCCAAGGGTTCATTGCCACATAGAACATATAAGACCCATATCATAGTTTGTACCATTCCGCAGACTTCCGCGATCCTCGCAGTCAAATTCGGCAACCTGCAACCTACTATTGACATTTGTGCGTGACCTTGAGTCATATCCTGTATCCTAAAGTCGACTCAACCTAGGACTTGTACCCTAGCGATCGCATCGTCGCCTCAGTTCCTACGCCGCGTCTCGTGCGCCGAGGTGATACCCAGGCCAGGAGATGTGGGCCCACGTTCGGTTCGAGGAAAACACCGTGCATTGCAAAACCCAAGAGAATTTCTACAACATGTCACCTCAATCAATCAATCAATCAATCTCATCAAGGGTCAAGTATATGTCAAGTAAACATCACCTCACACTCATCTCCAAGCAACCCCATAAGTCAACAAACCCTTACACAACCCATACCTTTCTTACACAATATATCCCTAAAGTCAACAATTTCTTACACACCCATCACTCACCTCACCCATCACTCCATCACCCAACCTTTCTCTCATCTCTCATTTCCTCCCAAGCAACCCACGTCCATGGCTCTCCATGGGAGAAGCTTTGTGTGGCCCACTTTCTATCTCCCATTTCCACCATCCAAGTTTCATCTCAACCGTTAGAATTGTCCCTTTGGAGCTCAAGGATGCTTTAACGGAAGGAGGAGGAGAAGATCAAAGGTGGGTGTTTCTTTTTGTTTTATTATGTGGATTTAATCATTTGAGGGCCCACATGTGGTGGGACCCATCTCAATGTATGCCTTGTATCAATGAGGGATCCATAGTGTCAGGGTCCCCCTCATCTCCACCGTTCTTTCCCCCCCTCCTCTCTCTCTCTCTCTCTCTCTCTCTCTCTCTCTCTCTTTCTTTTTGGTGGTGATGTGTGGCCCACTGTGATGTATCCAAGCCATCCTTCCAGTGGGCGGGGCCTACGTAGCTGTCTGTTTGGACAGGCCTAGGCGTAGGGAGAAATACAAATATCGGCTTGGTCTAGCTGATGGCCCACCTACGTGGCCCCCACCCATATGATCTGCACCGTGAGTGGGTGTGGGCCAGCAAGTCTGGACGGTCCAGTTGCTGGTACCGTCCAGCAGGTCCTGGCAAATAGAAAATACAAATATCTGCTTGGTCCCTGGGACCCACCTTACTATGTGCATGACAATCCACATCGTCCAGTCGGATTGGACACGAGACCCACCTTGATAATGTGACATCCACACCGTCCGTCCATTTTCAGGACATGGACGTGTGGACCCCACTGCAATGTATGAGTTTTATCTTGACTGTCCACGTGGGACCCATGATGGATGTGTCTCACATCCAGGACGTCCGTCGCTGGACGCTGGTGCTCTTCATATTAAATAAAATAATATTATATATATATATATATATATATATATATATATATATAAAGAGAGGGAAGTGGGATGGCCCACCCATGTGGGACCCATCGACCATGGAAGTGGATTGGATGGTCCACCACCACACCAGCTATATAGCTGGTGTACAGGCGTCAGCAGTCCCGTAGGACTGATATCCACAACGTCAATCTGTTTTGCCAGCGTGGCCCCACATGTGTGGGGGTGGAGTCCCACCTTGCTGTATGTATTATGCATCCTCACCGTCCACGTGTATGTGGGACGGTGTGACCTACTGCGATATATGTGTCTTACCTCAACCGTCCAGTGATCTGGACAGTGGACACCGCCATGATGTATGTGCTTTAATTCCACGCCATCCATCCAACTGACGTGGGACCCACCTGGCATATGTGGCTTTCATCAACATCGTCCATATCATGGTGGACCTCACCATGATGCACGTGTGGATCCTCACCGTCCATGGCTTGGACGGTAGGCCACATCCATGTATGTATTTAATCCAGCGTCCATCTATCTGGACGCTGGTTACTGTTTAAAAATAATAATAATATAAATAATTATATAAATATATAATATATATATCATGTGTGGACCACACCGCGTGGACCCACATGAGCATCCACTCCGTCCGATTGAAGCAGATCCAAACCCCTGGTGGGCCACCTCGTGGACCACACCAGTATGTATGTGTTGCATCTGCACCGTCCATCTGGACAGTGCCCGGTACAGTCCCACTGTGGTGTGCGTGACTCCCAGCCGTCCATCTAGACGGTCTGGGTGGGATACACAGTAATATATGTGTATATATATATATATATATATATATATATATATATATATATATATATATATATATATATATATATTATATTATATTATGATGGGTCCCACGTGGGACCCACCTGGTATAGGAAATGGATTGGCTTGGTGCCTCAACCAGCCATAAAGCTGCTGTATGTGGAACTGCCACGTGATGTATATGTGGGATCCAATCCATCCAGATGGTGGGACCCACGTCAGCAAGTTCTGTGGGTCCCCGTGTGTATGTGTTGGGTCCCAACCGTCCGTCCACCATAGGGCCCACGTAATGTAATTGTTTCCTCCATACCGTCCAGACCGTGCTGGACGGTGCTGGACAATGTTTGGATGGTGCTGTTTATATGGAAAATGTTTGGATGGTGCTGACCAATCTAGTCTATGTTTAGACCGTGCTGATCATTATTGGTGGGCCGTGTACCCTATGAAATGACTGTGTACAGTGATACATCTGGTACACCTACAACTATTGAAATGATTTTGGTGCAGCCAATGTGATGAGGTCCACTTTGATGTATTTGTGGCCATCCATGAGTTCCACCTTGATGTATTTTTGACCCATCCATGAGGCCCACCTCAATGAATTTGTAGCTCATCCATGAGGCTCGACGTGTTGTATATGAGGCCCATGGTGCTGCATTTACAGCCCATTTGATATTTGATGAGGCCCATTGTGACAGGTTGGAAGCCCATGGGATGAGGCCCATTGTGATATATCCGAAGCCCATGGGCGCAGCCCATTATGATGTATTAAAGGCCCATGGGTGAGGCCCATTTGTGATGTATTTAAGGCCCGTGAGCGTGGCCATTTGTGATACACTTGAGGCCCTTATATGAAGCCCAATGCAATGTATGTGAGGCCTATAAATGAGGCCCAATGTGATGTATGTATGGCCACTATGTTGTGTATGAATCTCTTATGTGGGCCACTCCTTGGGAGCAATGTTGGTTAGATGTCCACATTAATAGACAATGATGGTTAGAGGTCCTCATTATGACATTCCCTTAGGCCTTGTCAGACCCATTCTAATCATTCTCTTAGTGGGTTAACCCAAATAAGTGGGCCTCATTTGTCATAGACGGATGGTTTCGTGTCGTCATATTTGATATAACTACGGCCGAAGACCAATCTTTATATTATAGTTTGATCAGCCATTCATATTTGGATCTCGTCGTGTATATAGGCCGATTATCAATGCTGATTATGGGTGCCGATTATCGAGGCCGACGTTGATCATCGATTTCGATTGTCGAGGCTAAGTATCGAGGTCGATTTCGATTGACGAGACTGTTTGTATAGGTCGATTCCGATTGTTGAGGCCGATTGTATAGGCCGATTTCGATTTTTGAGGCTGAGTATCAAGATCAATTCCGATTGTTGAGGCTGATTGTATAGGCCGATTCCGATTGTCGAGGTCGAGTATCGAGGCTGATTCCGATTGTCGAGGTCGATTCCGATTGTCGAGGCTGATTCCGATTGTTGAGGCTGAATCTGATTGTTGAGGCCGATTCTGATTGTTGAGGCCGATTTCGATTGTCGAGGTCGATTGTCGAGGTGGATTCCGATTGTCGAGGCCGATTGTCAAGACCGATTTCGATTGCTGGGGCCAATTGTCGAGCTCCATATAATGTATATACGACCTGTAATTGAGGCCTATTGTGATGAGTATTCGGCACGTGTTGGAGGCCCAATGTGATGTATATGTGGCCCGTATTTGAGGCCCATTGTGATGTGTATTCAGCCCGTATTTAAGGCCTAATGTGATGAATATGAGGTCTATGTGATGAGGCCTATTGTGATGCATTTGAGGGCCAAGCGATGGAGCCCATTATGATGTATGTTAAGCTTATGTGAAAGGCTCATCGTGATGTGTATTAAGTTCTTGAGTGAGGCCCATGGTGTTGTATATTTGGCCCTTATGTGAGGTCATGAGTCTACTATATGTTAGGCTCTATGTGAGCCATTTCTTAGGAATAATGCTGGTTAAATGTCCACATTGTCTAGGTCGGTTATTGATGTCGGTTATTGATGCTGATTATGAATATGTGACAACATAACATCATGATACATGCCCATACGCATCATCTGTATGTTTGTTATGAGATATGACTGACCATTGCGTATGCTATAGTGCTAGTGGTTTATGAGACTTCCTAATAGGCAAAGATCGTCTCACATGAGTGCACGATATGCGCGGAATTGATGCATGACTGGATTGTATGATTTATGCATATTGCATTGTGTGTTGTGATTACTGTACGCCCTAGCAACATTAGGGCCGTAGCCTCCACAGGCATACAGTAGATAGCTAGATGGGGCACCAAAAATTTGTTCTACATGGGGTGCTATAAATATCCCTAAGTGAAAGTTCCTAAACCCGTTTGGTTCTAGAGGTTGTTGCAATGTCTAGACCAAGTGGATGCATGAGTACATGAGGGCTGTATACTGATAGACCGTGTCTCCCACTGTGTCGTGGTCGGTTGGAAGGGGGTACGACCTTACCTTCCTGAGAGGAGGGGGCAGTGCTAGGCTGAGTCTGACCAGCTTGAGGAATGGGTCCGCTATCGATGAGTCGGGCCAGATATTGGCAGGCGGATAGTGAAGTCTCTTCCACTCACCTTGTTGTGCGCGATGGGACGACAATCTGGTTTGGAGTGTAATAGACCCTGGTGATTTTTCAAAGAGGAACCGTACTAATATGTGGACTTATTGAGTAGGAGTTACATACTCATGTATTCATTTCATTCACTATCTACTCGGGCTGATGGTGCGCAACTAATCGTTGTGTAACTTTGCATGGTCAGGATTTCGGTTGGGCGCGCGACTAACCTGAGATCAGGAGTTTACCACATTAAGTCTGACTATCAAAATTTAGATATGGTACTGTTTTGGATAGAAGTCCCTAGTGATGGACCCCGTAGCCTGCGATACCACATACTATATCCCAACTTCACACTCTAGCTTGGTCATTTCATTCGCATCGCATATTGCATTGCATCCTTAGCACATAGTATTTGGCTTACTGACTTCGCATTATATAGCTGATCTACATCGCTTCCTCAGTATATGATATTGGTTTATATTTTTGCATCACATAGCTTAGATAAAGCTGATGATATTTATGGGCATATCAGTATGTTCTTGCATTATTCTGATATTATATGATTTATGGGCTTGTCAGTATTTCCGCTTACTCTAATTACTATGATATTGCTTACTTGGCACTTACCTTGTGCACACACTTTCACCGCCTACTAAGCTTTCTATAAGCTTATGCACGATAGATGCATGCAAGTAGCGTTAGGTTGTAGCAGCATTGAGCTTGGAGCGTGCAACGGACTTAATGAGCTTAATTTTTGACATATGTATTTCCCTTTCAACACTGTATTCAACTATTTATATTAGTAGATAAGTAATGATGATGTTACCTTTATGATTTGGGTATACTTGTGGTTATGCTTATTACGAGGTAAATGTACACAAAAAAAATCCTCCTTGTAGGATCCTTATGATTGGAATTTGGCGTATAGGTGCTGGGAGCCGAGAATGAGGTACTAAGGAGGCTGTCGCCACCGAATTCGGTGATCGGGGTTCTTGTGAGTCCAATTTCTGGGTTTGGGGTGTGATAGAGCAGGATCGCACGGGTCTGCTCCAGTTACTAGAGCATTAACGCAATAGGAGATGCGATAGATGGTTGCAGAAGTCATCAAGGAGCGTGAACATACTGTGAGACTCCGATACAGAACACCGTATCCAAGAGAAGTGGAAGATGTTCCACTCCCAACAAATTTCAAACAACCATACTTTTAGAAGTTTAATGGAGATGGGTCTTTAGAAGAACATCTTGTACACTTCATCACCACCATGGGGAACTTTACTATTTCACAATACTGTTTACGACTATTCGGATCTTCTTTGGCGGGCAAAGCATTTCGATGGTATTTTAATCTGACACTAGAGTCGATAAGAACTTGGAAACAAATGTAGGATGCGTTTGAAAGTGCACCTGCTAGTGCCCTGGTTTGTCAATTACTGTGTATAGTGGGTCAGTCAGTCTGCAGAACATCAAAAGAAAACCAAGTCAAGCGTCTGCCTCATCCGGATGTGTGGAAGCTCGCCATAGGTAAATCATAGTCTCACATCCCTTCTCTCAAAACACCAGGTGATTTAAACCTTTAAAAATAAATTAGAACATATGAGGGTTTTTGGGTAAGTGAACTTTTTCAAACAGCAGAAAATCTTCAAGTTTGCTTGCCCTGTCGATTATATCAATACACCTTTCGATATGATCGACCTGCTCTGTCGATGTCCTCGGAATCTCAATCGATACAATCGAGTGAGGAAAAAAAGCGTCTAGCAACCATATACTCTTCTGGACGATTTATCGATATATTAAAGTATCAATCGATATCATCGATATGCAAAAATCAAGCCTATCGGAAGTGGGTCGATAATATCGACAGACAGAATTCCGGCGCCCCTATTTTTTTAAAGAAAACTACTATGAGCTTCGATATATCGATGACTATTCCGATTCAATCTGAATTCAAATATCGATCATATCGGAAGTCATTCGATCATATCGACAGTGGGCACGTATTTCTTCCAACAAATATTTCAGGATGTTCTTAACTTTGATCGGGGGCCACTCGAGGAAATCAATATTCTTATGTCGATGCTATCGAGTCCTGATCGATTGGATCGAGTCTAGGCACAAACTGTCCAGCGTGCTTATAGGTAAATCTATACGATTTATTGATCCTATTGATACGGTCTCGATATCATCGACATTCAAATTCCAATGACATCGGTTGACCCTCGATCATATCCTTAAACTTAAAATATTTCGGCTAGTCTCTCTCATTCTTCAAGTGTCGATAGATCGATCCCAGTATCGATGGAATCGGAGTTCGAAATCAGATGACATCGACACCAGTATCGATCCCATCGACCAGCTGACAATAGGTTTCAAAAGCGTATAATATTTGGGTTTGTATTATCGAGCTGGCAGTCGATCCCATCGAGAGTATACGCTTGATGATATCGACCCTGCTCGATGATATCGAACTCTGTCATAAATATGACTGTTTTATATCCATTGGAACCTTTTGCCTATATATAGGGAGACTTGTCCATATTGCTGGTAGAGAAAGAAGAGAGTGCTTTTGTGTCTTACCTTCAAATCATATACCCAAAGCCCTTTCTCTCACGGGAGTTTATCTTCCAATCCATTCTCATTCATTGACATTCAATAGAGTGGATTGGGAAATGAACTTCCGCATTCAAGGATCCTTCAACAACTATTTTAACAGTATATCTTTTAGCTGGGATGCCTTGAATGAATAGATGACGGGAATCACTCTATCTTCCTTATAGGAAAATTCTAAGAGAGTAGATTTTCGTCCTAACCTTGACCCAACCCTAAACCGAATACTGGTATATATTTTGTTTTGCGGATCAAGAGAGCTGAAGACTCTTCAACAACAAGGAGGAGATCTTCATCACTGTGCTAATGAGACTTATCAACTTATCTGTAAGTACCTAGAGTCTAGAGGACACTTGTGATAATTCCTTTTTATGATTGGGTCTTAAGTGTTGCTCACCCTTTGAAGTCCTCAAAGGAGGCCTCTAGCGGGAGTGTACACTGTGGGTGTATTGTGTGGACCCTTTCTCTGTGAAGAGCATAAACATCAGGGTGCGTTGTGTGGACCCTTGCTCTCTGGAAAGTATAAACATCTGGGGCGTTGTGTGGACCCTTGCTCTATGTGGGTATAAACATCTAGTTAGGAGTGCACCAACAAAACTCCAGGGTTAGAGGTGAATCGAGTATAAACCTCCGTGTAAAGGTTAAAGGTGAACCTGATTTAAAATCTTAGGAAACCTCAGTGAAATTCGGTACACTCAAGGGATGAGTGCGATAGCCGGGAGTGTAGTAGACAAGTAGTCGAACCACTATAAAAATGACTGTGTTTGAGTTTTGCTATTGTCCTTCATTGTGTGATATTCCTTACATGCTTTTATATTTAATTGTCTAAGATCACACTTCATATACACACACAGTCTTATCCATCACAATCATGAATGCAACTTGTTTTTCCTTCAAACAGTTTGTGATTGGATCCTCTACTAGGCTCGGAAGCCAGTAGAGTTACATTTGAGTAATCCTGATAATTGTATATTTGATAGGATTAGTGTAAAATGATTTTAAATATATTATAAAACTTTAAAAAGTCCTATTCACGCCCCTCTAGGACATATTGGCATATTCCTACTTCGACTCAAGCGGTCTTCACCGCTATTTCAGAGATTATATCCAATTTCTTCTCATCAGATCGCGACGTCAGCATTGCGGAGTTGGCCTCTATCAGACAAAGAGAAAATGAACCTGTGGAAAAATTTATCGACAGGTGGAAGACTTTGGGGGCTTCATGCAGGCAATTACCAAAAGAGACGGAACAAGTAAACATGTGTTTGAATTCTATGGAGCCAGGAATTGCCTTCGGGCTCATAAGTGCTAATATAAAGACTTTTCAAGATCTCACAACGAAAGCACCTTCATTGGATCTAATGGCCAGGAAAATGCAAGCATTTCAAATCAGAACAAAGAGAAAGGGATCAAATAGATCAATGGTAAACACTATTAATCGTGAAAAGAAAAGAGGTACTTTTTATAATAAACGAGAAACAAGGAAAAGAGAAGATTCAGGTCATTATAAGGAACATGTGAATGACAGGTGACCTCGATCGTATGATTATCATAAAGAGTACGATTTCAAAAAGGAAGATCTTATACCAATGATGGAACAATTATTGGCTACCGAGACCATTCAATTACCTTAGCCTATGCATCCAAAAGAAGTTGAAATGACTAAGGAAAAGAAATATCGCCGTTATCATCATTATGTGGGACATCCAACAGAAAATTACTTTACACTAAAGACCATGCTGCAAAGGATGATAAAACAAGGTGAGATAGTGATAAAAAACAATGAGAAGTGTGACAAGAAAGTGACTGTGAACACGACATCTATAAGAGATATGTCGAAGATCTAGAAATATAAAGGAAAGATTGTTGTGACAAGAGAATGGACGGTTACGATAAATATTTCATTAAAGATTCTCATTAGAATTCACGGTTTTCTGAATCATCCTCTAAAGAAGTCAGTTTAAGTAATTTAGCTTTCATTCACCAGAAAGAGGATGAGTCGGTAGAAGAATTTATTAATTGATGGACAGTAATGGGGGCACCGTGTTTACAGTTGGTAAAAGAAGAAAGAGAATAAATTAAATTATGTATAGAATGCATAAGGCCAAATATTGCATTAAGTCTTGTCTGTCCGAATATACAGATGTTTCATGATCTGATCGAGAAGGCTTGCAGTTTAGAAAGGATTAGTGCAAAAGTGTCTGATTTTTATATAAGCTAATTGTCTCAAAATTTCAAGAGAAGTTCGGCCAATACGATCGAAGAAGAAAGAAAAAAGAGGAATCGACAAGATGGGTAAAGAAAATTTGATAAAAGAGATGTGAACAAGCCTGCGGCTAAGATAATAAAAAAAGAATTCGGACAGTCCAAGAGCTATGGAAGGTATTCATTCGAAAAAGACGATAGAGTTTCTATGCTGAACAAATCATTGGCAGCAGAGAAGATCAAATGGCCATGGCCAAGTCGTCCAATGAAGATTAAGAAAATAAGTGAAAGTGACTACTGCTATTTGAAAAGGTCGAGCTAAGAGAGGGGGGGGGGGGGGGGGGAGGGGGGGGGGGGGGTGAGAATAACACTATGCCAAATTAAAAATTAAATGTGAAATTTAAACAAATATAAATAAAAGATAACAATTAAACAATCCCACAACACATAAATGTAAAAAAAATCAAGTGTATAAGTATTGAGAGGTTGATACAGCTGTTGTTCTAAGGACAACCTTACACCAAAAAATAATGGCTTATGGTAAGACAGCCTGATTCCTAGAACGATCCGTGTATCAAAATCTCAAACCGATATAGAGGAATAAAGAAATAAATAGCAAAGGAAAAAACTAAGCTATTATAACATTCCCACACTTGCATAAAAGAAATTACAACATTCTCCACAAATGCATAAAGGGAAATTACAACATCCACAAAATGAAATATTCAATCAATTACCACAAGACCAGAAATTATAGTAGTTTGCTTATGTGTACACCAACTGTTTAGAAAAACAGCCACACAACTACTCCACTCATAATATCCTCACGCAGTGGATATTAGCGATCACTATGAAATAGGTTTTTCAAGGTTCACCTAAAGACCTCACAATTGTGTCTTTTAAGTGGGCTTACACAATTCAAAAACCCTACACTCTGAGTTTTCTAAATCACCTCAGAAAAATCAAAACAAAGGGATTTTTCTAGCACAATCTCAATGAAACCAAAACAATGAATTTATGAAACTGTAAAATACTGATCTGGATATTCTCCTTTTGATGCAGCCCGGAAGAACCAATTCGGAGTAGAAGTTCAACATAGATGTTCAATGTTCACACTCACTTATGAAATCGTACCAAGTTCTAAATTGGTTTTAGATTAAATCACTTTGGGCTAGCTTAATTTGAATTTGATTCCAAGAAATAGGAATACTTCAATTCCTCTTACAAATAAAATTAGAATGCAGAATACAAAATTAAATGCAAAAATCTAATTAAATAGAATATAAAATAAGAACTAAATAGCTTAAGAATATCATTAACTTATCTTTCAGAGAGGTGTATTGATTTTGCTTAAATTGGATATCAAACTCTGAATTTCGTGCTCTATTTATAAGTGCAGAAATCACATCGATGACTGGTCCAGAGGTCAGCTCGAGTGGTCGAAGGACCAACAAACTTTTAAAATTTGGACGCGATAGGATCAAGCCATTCCACGACTGGTCGAAAGACCTGATCGACCGGTCGAGTAAGCCTCCACAACTGGTCAAGTCCTGTCCACGACTGGTCGTGTGGAACTCAAATTAGTTGTTGGACTTTGAGTTGAGTCTACAAGACTGGTCGAGCGCTGTTCACTTGAATGGTCGAGAAGTCTCCAGGACTGCCGAGGAAATAACAAAAAATCTCAAAAATAAGTAACAAACTTAAGACTGGTTAAGGATTTCTTGGACTGGTCGAGTCAGTACTAGGACTAGTCAAACTTAGTCTAAGACTAGTCGAAAAACAGTTTATGCACTTATAAAATGACCCAATTAAATTATGTATTCAAAATGACCTATCCTATGGTCAATTTAGGGTCATTCATACCTTATACATAATGTATGAACATTGAATCTTTTTTTGCTTCAGTTGATAGTTATTCTTTGAAGTTCATGAAGCTTGAAATGATGAAGCTTGAACTTGAGACTTTTGAAGCTTGAATATGATAACATTGAAGCTTGAGCTTGAGGTTCAAAGTAAAGAACTTTGTCTTGACTTGGTCAAAGCTTTGAAAACTTGAACCATGAAAGCTTGAAAGATCGAATTCGCACTTGGTGTTGTACTTGAACATGAACATGTAATCTTGCATTTGAAGTTCTTGAAGTAAAGACCTTTAATCTTGTACATGAGATGCAATGTCTTAAATTTGTAGATGAGCTACACAAGATACGGATTCCAAGAGGTTTTAGCACTACAAAATTTGACAATAATAAGAGTTAGAAAATATAGCACTTATTATGCTTATGTCGCATATCATAAGTATGATAAAATTCTCCCCCTTTTGTCACAATATGAAAAAGGAAATAGCTAATAAATAATAATAGAAGTAGATAAATAAGGAAGAATAAGAAGAGTAACGAGGAATAAATGAACAAGATATTCAAGATAGTAAATCTATAAACAAGCATTGTTCAAGCATGATCAACCATGTTCAACTAAGAAAACAAAAGAAATCCAAATATGTTAAAAGTTTTTACAAACCAAATATTCAAAGACTAATCAGAACCCAAAGAAGGAGCAGGTATGGTAGGATCAAGTTGATGAAGTCCCTTGTTAAGGCACCTAAGATATTTGCGCATATATTTGAATTGTAAATCATGGGATACCTTCATGTTTTCTACCTTCTCCTCAAGCGAGCGCAACCGTGCGTCAAATTCAGATAGCTGATAATCAGTATCATCTACCAAATCGAATTCGATCTCATCAAAAATATCATCCATATTGATGTCATCTAGAGGCAAATCAGTTTCTTCTTCATTTACGGCATCAGCTCCACCAGCACCCACATTGACTTGGCCTGGGGTCAACTTCAAATTCATCTTATTAATATTGGAGTTGTTGAATGGTAGGTGATGAATGTGAGCTTCTCCTGCAGGAATAACCACTAAACTATGGGTGACCAACACAGTTATAGGATACGAGAAGGGAATGTCACTATGTCCTAGATGGAGACAGAACTGAATGATGCAATGATAAATCAAGGAAGAAAGACATACAGATGTACCAAAAATGATGGAATGCAGAATACGAACCATGAACATAGTGAGTTCGGTTTTGTTACCAAATCGAGGATAAACATTCGGAATGAATATCTTATGAAGGACTCTATATCTGGGTAACAAATACTTTGAGCAAGCGCATTTCCACTAGTATTCCATTCCGCATCTATATTGCAAAAATCTCTAGTAAGCATACGTTTCTCAGTTTCAGATGGTTTTGCTACTAGAGTGCTAATGGGAATACCTTCATCATTAACAGGTAAATCCATTAGTCTAGAGATAAGATGACGATCCACATCAATTGGACCTTCTCTGGTTGAGAATGTGAATGTCAGATTTTCAGTGAAAAAATCAGTAATGCAAAGTATACATATCCTGTGCAATGGAACAGTATGCCGACCCACCCCAATGCAGTATGTTATCCCATCCTACAGACTGAAGAAGAGGAAAGATATCAAACGGAGCTAAATGATCAACATTAACAGGTCGTTCAACTATAACATTGCGCAACCTAATATCCCATGCATAAGAGATATCATCTTCGGGTGACCGAAGGTGGCGCACTGTTATACGAGTTGATCGAGAAGTAGAAGGACCACGAGATCCTTCTTGGTTCTGCCTTTCATTTGCACCAAACATAGAAAGGAACAAAGAGATTGCAAAAGCGGTAGAGAGGGTTTTTACTAGATCAGATTTTTGAGAAGAAAACCCCAAAAATTACTATGAATCAAGAAATAAATCTCACAAATGATGAAAAAGGGAGTGCAAAGAACATGATTCTACAAGGAAAATGAAAATAATGCACTAACCTTGAAGAAAATAGGAGATAGGTTCGACCGGTCGACTTAAGAGCCATTGGAGAAGACACCCAAAATGATGAAAAAGTTATTTTTCCTCCAAATAAAGCACCAAACTCGTGCTTCACGGTTGGTCGAGTACATGCTCGACTGGTCATGCCATGACTGGTCGAGTATGGACTCAACTGGTTGTAGATAGCCCAAAATATGCAATTTTTATAAATTTTAAAATTTTAAACATTTAAAATAACAAATATGTACATTATGATACAGAAATACATGAATAATCAATTCAAATTGCACATACCAAGATTAAATTTCAATTTAGCAAACCTGCTTTTGTCGAGCGGTTTTGTAAATATGTCAGAAGTTGAGTCTCGGTCGGAATATATTCCAAAGAAATTATCTTTTCTTCCACCAATTCTCGAATGTAGTGAAATTTAATGTCAATATGCTTGGTTCGTGAATGCTGGATTGGATTTATATATATATTAATTACACTGGAATTATCATAATATAAAACCATAGAATCTTACGTAATTCCGTAGTCGCTTAACATTCTTTTCATCCATATAAGCTGAGTACATGCATTACCTGCTGCAATGTATTCAACCTTAGCAGCTAAGAGCGATACGGAACTTTATTTCTTACTTTGTCAAAAAACTAAACAGTTCCTTACATAAAAACAACCACCACTGGTTGATTTTCGGTCATCAATGTTACTAGCCCAATTAGCATCCATGTAACCAGCTAATTGCACACTAGTATCATGTGGATACCAGAGACAAAGATTAGTTGAACTAGCAACATATCGTAAAATGCGCTAAGCAACAATTAAATGTGAATCTTTAGGGTCATATTGATATCTAGTGAAAATTCTTATGCTAAATGCAATATCAGGTCGGCTTGCAGTTAAATAAAGTAAACTTCCTATCATACTGCGATATACCTTAGGATCCACACTCTTACTTGTAGAGTCTTTTGATAATTTTAAGGTAGTACTTGTCACGCCCTAAACCCAGAAATCGGATTCACAGGAATCCTGATCGTCAAATCCAGTGTCGACAGCCTCCGTAGTACCCCATTTTCGGTTTCTAGTGTCCATATGCTAGATTCTGATTCTGGGATCCTACAAGAAGAATTTTTTTTTTTTGTACATTTAACCCATAATAAGCATAACTACAAGATTACCCAATTCACAAAGACAACATCATCATCACATATCCACTAATATAATCATTTTAGTACAATGCTGAAAAAGGAAATATATAAATCGAAAATCAAGCTCCTGAAGAGCACTGTACGCTCCAAGCTCAACACTGCTGCAACATAACATCACCTAAAAGCATCTATCATGCATAAGCTTATAGAAAGTTTAGAGGGTGGTGTAAGTGTGTGCACAAGGTAAGTGCCAAGTATTCAATACAATGCCATGATCATAAAATACCAAAAATACTGGTAATCTATAAATCATACAATGTCGAAATAAGCAAAAAAACTGACAAGATTATGAATTATCAGAGTAAGCAGAATACTGACAAGATCAAGAATTATCAGAGTAAACAGAAATACTGACAAGATCACAAATCATAAGATAATAGAGTAAGTGGAAATACTGACAAGTCCATGAGTCATACAATATTAAAATACGCAATACGAGCCAACTATGCAAATGAGAAGTCATAGAGAGCCAAATATCAGATGCAGAGGATGCAATGCAATATACATTCATGATGAGTAACACAAATAGCATCAGCCGTACGTAGACCATATAAGTGTAGAAACACAATAACCCAAATTGCCATATGCCGCATATGTAATGCAACATGCGGTGCGAATGGAATGACCATGCTGGAGTGTGAAGTCAAGATGGTAATACATAGTACACAGGCTATGGGGTTCATCACAATGGTCTTCTATCCAAACTAGTCCTATACATAATTTGGATAGTCAGACTCAATGTGGTAAACTCCTGATCTCAGGTTAGTCGCGTGCCCCAACCGAAATCCTGGCCATTACGAAGGTACATGTAATAAATAGTTACACCCCACTGGCCCGAGTAGATAGTGAATGATGAATGAATGAATGAGTATGCAACTCCTGCTCAATAAGTCCACATATCAGTGCAGTTCATCCTTGGAATCATCACCGGGGTCTAGTACACTCCAAATGACACTGCCCCTCTCCCAGCAGCATAGTCCAAGTGAGCGTAAGAAACCTCATAATTTCTTTGGCCAATAGTCTGTCAATACTTATCCGGCACATCGATAGCGGACCCATTCACGAGCTGGTCAACTCAGCCTAGTATTTCCTCTTACCCTAGGACGGGTAAGGCCACACCCCTTCCTAACCGACCACGACATAGTGAAAGACGCAGCTTCCTAGTATTCGGCACTCGGGCGCTCATGTATCCACTCGGTCTCGATGTTGGGGCGTCCTTTGGTACCAAGAGGGTTTAGGGATTTTCACCCAGGAAAATCTATAGCAGCCCGATGCTAGAATAAATTTTCGATGTCCCATATGGCCATCCATGATATGCCTGTGGAGGCTACAACCTTGATGTCGCTAGGGCGTAAAATAATCATAATGCAAGATGCATGAGTCATACAATCCAGTCATGCATCACTCCTACGCATACTGTGCGCTCATGTAAGATAACCTCCGCCTATCAAGGAGTCTCACAATAACATGCTCAATGACATATGCAATGATCAACCACATCTCATAACAAACATGCGGATGGTGTGTATGGGTATGTATCATGATGCTATGCTGTCACATGCTTGTAATCAGTATTAATAACCAGCTTCGACAATCAACCTTGACAATATGGTCATTTAACCAGCATTGCCCCCAAGGAATGACCCACATATAGCCTAACATATAGTGGACCCATGTCCTCACACAGGGGCCAAATATACAACACCATGGGCCTCACTTAAGAGCTTAATATACATCACAATGGGCCTTTCACATGGGCCAAACATACATCACAATGGGCTTCATGGCTTGGCCCTCAAATGCATCCCAATGGGCCTCATCACATAGGCCTCATGTACATCACATTAGGCCTTAAACACGGGCTGAATACATATCACAGTAGGTCTCAAATATAGGAAGTATATACATCACATTGGGCCTCAACAATCGGCCTCGATATCCTGCCTCGACAATAAGAATCAGGATCGGCCTCAACAATCAGAATCGACAATCTGTCATGATAATCGGCCTCGTTCGCTAATCGATCAATCAACCACGACAATTAGAATTGGCAATCGGCCACGACAATCAGAATCGATTGATAATCGACCTCGATAATCGGAATTGACAATCGGTCACGAAATTGGCCTAAGAGAAGGTCACAATGAGGACATTTAACCATCATTGCCCGTCAATATGGCCTTTTAACCAACATTGCACCCAAGCAGTGGCCTATATAGACTCAAACATATAGTGGGCCCCATAACCCCACACAAAAGGCTAATATACATTGCAATGGGCCTCACCCAAGGGCCACATCACATGGGCTACACATACATCACATCAAGACTCATCATATGGACTGAAAATACCTCACAATGGGCCATGACATATGGGTTGGAAACACATCATAATGGCCACGGCATATGGGCTGAAAATACGTCACAAAGGGGCCACGACATATAGGTCGGAATTATATTACAATGGGCCTTGCTAAATGGGAGGTTGGCCCTGCACATGGGTCTTAAATACATCAAGTGGGCACATCAATAGGCCATGCCAATGAACCTCATATACATCAAGTGGTCCGCATCAATGGGTTGTACCAATGGACCTCATGTACATCACAATGGGTCGCAATACATGGTGTCACCTATATGTCAGTTGGGCCACAATACATGGGCCAGAAAATACATCTCATTGGGCCTTACCAAGTGGGTCGTGCCAATAGCCTCGTATTTAACACATCAAGGTAGGCCTTACACATATCAAATAGGCCCCAACAGATGGACAGTGTGCCTGCTATACACACATCAAGGTGAGCCACCTAAGGGAACGACATAGATGAAATACATACAACATAGTGGGCCCTGCGAATACGTAGTAGGTGGGCTTATCATCCAGCAAGTTGGATGGTGCAGGTCAAACACATACATCGTAGTTGGCCCCACGACACGTCCAGATAGGCGGTGCTGGAATACTATACATACATTAAGTTGGACCCCACCCCAGAAAAATAGATGGGCGGTGGGAATATTCATGAGGTGGGTTACCACCATCTTGGGGTAGATTGTAACGTCTTAGAAATCATACTTTGACCTGAGTACCGCCTTTAGCAGAAATCATTTATAACCAAATCCTTTAGAAATTTAATGTGTATTAACTAGCGCTAAACTAAATTACTTATGAAATTAACACCAAACATTTTTAATACGATCCGTAAGACCCAAAACCTATAGAATTGTTAACGCTATATTACCCTGAAATCTAGGAGTCAACTCTAAACCCAATTGCTCCCGGGAGTACTTTGAAACTTCGTATTGGACCTGGATCGCACGTCGAAAGTCTGATAGCGTTGAACTTAGACCATTATAGCCACTTAGTTGGACTTGACTATCACCTTGAAAATCAAGCCCAAACGATGTCCTGAGACCATTTCCTTAGCCCGGAGTGAAGAGTGTGAGAAAGTGTAGATTTTAAAGAAATTAAATATGATTTTAAGTAATCTGAGACGTGTTGCTTGCGCATTATTTCTAAGCGTTCTGACCGTTGGTTTTTACCCCAAATTCACCCTCGGATCAGGGAAGGTGGCCCATTCATGTCAAAGCACTTGAGGCCCTGATCGAGTTTCGGTGACTGTTGAATTGAAACTGGTCCGCCACGGACGATCTGGAAACTCGTTCAGACTGAAAACTTAACTTGCTTAAGATCCAATACTAGTGAGCTTAAGTCCGACCGCATTTGATAAGAGGACCTCCAGAAGTGTTCCGTTGGATCAGAAAGAGCCTGATTTGGTTATAACCTAAGTATACTTTAGCCTTAGGGCTATTTTCGTCGATTTTAGGCTTATAAAAAGGCCTTAAACCCTCATTCCCAAATCCCATACGAATTTCCAACCCTAGCTTATTCAAGAGAGAGAAAAGAGAGAGAAAGTAAGAGAGAACCTGTAGTTTCTCCGTGGGATTCTTCCTAGCTCTTCTATGTATCAATCCTGCGTATCTGAATCATTATTTTAGTGATTCTGATTCCGTTCTTGGGTAAGTTAATCAAACCCTAACCTATTTTGAAACTTAGACTAGTTGAAGTGAAGTTATAGCTAACCTATTTCATGCCTTAGGTAGCGTATCCGCTGTTGACGAAGACTTATCATCTGAATCATATTCATTACGTGTTTTCTGGTTTAAGGTACAGATTATATACATTTAGGTTATGGTTTTCAAGACTTTCAATGTTAGATAATGATTTATTCTTGTAGTGGACGCTAATACACATGTTGAATGTGCTATCTATTTAGATTTACGTATATGTATAACCTATGTTATAAATCGAGTATTTCATGTATATGTTAGAATACCTGTATACATATGGAATTTGCTGTTATGATTGCCATGATTATTTGTCGTAGATATGTGATTGATATGTATGCGGAAACTCTTAGGTGAAAGGATTTGCCTTAATATGTATTGTTGTCGACATACGTGATGTATGTTGAATAGTGTAGTCTAAGTGTTCGTAAAAATGCCTGAATGGGTTAGTATTTGGTAAGAGCATGATTTTGAGGATATTGAGATATGAATCTCAATCACCTTTCCTGTGTGTATGATTTCCTCCATGAACTGTTTAGCTTAACTTATTCATGTTAACTGTGTGCATGATTTCCTTCAGGTACTGTATTTATGTTCAAGTTATATTTCATAAATGTTCATATGAATGTAGGGTATGAATCAAATGCTTGTTATTGAGCTTGTACGTGATTGAGACTATACTACAGTCCAGGTAATTGGTAACCATTCTTCAAATGGTGGTTGAGGTTGTCTTCACCAAGCAGGATGTGTTCAACGAATTCGAGTCGTGCTTGGGATGTCTGATAGTGGTTAGTCCACACGGAGTGCTTATGCATTTCATGTCGATCAACTCAACGTGTGGCCTAGTTGAGCTTATCAACTAACCCGATTGACCGATGTATGTTCACCATGTTTGGTTACTACTGTTTGAATCTAAGGCACCGAACTCACTAGTGAAGATCTCGTTAACCTTGGTACCGTGATCCCTTAAGTCTCATGAACCAGAAATGGTGGTATGGGACACCGTGGTCGAGCTGCCGGCCTATGATGGGGCAACGAGCCTCCCCGTAGTGACCAGTGAGCACCCTACTCTCGTGAGCTGATTATAGTGGTATGGGACACTATATTCGTGCTGTCAGCCTACATTGATTGGTGATGAGCCCTCTGTAGTGATCTTGAGTATATCCTGACACTGCATATGGGCGACGAGCCTTATTTTAGTATCTAGGATATAACTAGATCTGTATTGATTGGTGACGAGCCCTTTACAATGATTTAGAACAATACTATCGTATGAGATTTCCTAGGACTGACGACCCTAGAATGGATCCTTGTTTGGGAATTGATATAAGGGAAGTATTTTAGCTTCCCAATCCTGCTGTATGAAAAGGACTAATAAGAACTTGGTAATCATGCTCATAACATTACATTGCATGTGCTGTTAGCATTGGTGTAGAGCACTGAGGAAGTGACTGACATGCGTGGCCGTAAGATGAAGATCGTAGAGGGAGATTGTGATGAGGGCATGCATCATCCCCTCATATCATTCTTGCATTAACAAGAGTGTTTAGGTTATGTTCGATTGTACTGCTCGTAAAATAAGGCTCACATGACCGTAAGTTCGACGAGGACGAGGAGGTGTTCTCATTTATGTAGTTTTTAGGCGGGGTCATGTGAGCCTTGTCCTAACTGGCAGGGATTCTGGGTTATGATTGTATTGAGTATACTCAGTTTAGTACATGTATTTTGAGACAGATTGTACTTATTGCCTAGACAGAGCACACATATTTTGAGGATTATTTTTGGTTTATATATGTATATAAGACTTCCGCTTGCATTTTCTCACTATCCTTGAATTATGTCTGCTAATTGGCTAAATCTATTTCATGTTTTACGCACTAATACAGACAACACACATCCATTATTAATTATGTTACATAAGTGATGTTTTGGAACTAGGGAGCTGAGTTATGCTCGACCCCTGAATTTCAGGGTGTTACATAGATGGATGGATAGTATAAGACACATACATCAAAGTGGAGTCCACCATCCGACAAACTAGATGGACAGTGGATATAGAATATATACACTAAGGTGGGTCCCATTATAGGGGATGGATGGTATGAATATACATCATATGGGCCATAACCACATCATGTCAGGCCTTGCCCCTGGGTCTCGAGGGTCTCAAATACATCTCAATGGGCCGCAACACATGGATCTCATATACATCAAATGGGCCGCACTATATGGGCCTCATATATACCAAATGGGCCGCACTATATGGGGCTTATGTACATCAATTGGGCATAATCACATGGGCCTCATGTATATATCAAGGTGGGCATAATCACATGGGCCTCATGTATATATCAAGGTGGGCCTCAACGGATGGGCCATAACTACATCAAGATGGGCCTCCTCAAATGGGCCTTATACATGTTAAGGTGGGCTTCAACAACGGGCCACAAATACATCAAAATGGGCCTAATCACACAGGCCTTATGTACATTAAATGGGCTATAATAATGGGCCCCATGTATATCCAATGGGCCACACCAATGGCCTCATGTAAGATGGACAGCGTGGATATAAAACATATGGACAGCATTGATGAAATACATGTATCATGGTGGGGGTCGCATATCATGGCGGGGTCGCATATCATGGTGGGCCACCGTTCCATCTGGATGGTGGAACTGGAACACATACATCAACGGTGGGTCCCACGCACGTGGCCCATCTTTCATATATATATATTATACAATAACATAATATAATATATCATATTATAATATAATATAACATATTAAATTACAAAGGGCCACCGTCCAAATCCCTTGATGTTCTGGATGGTGGAGGACCATTACATGTTTACATGGTGGGTCCACACGCTAAATACAATACATACACGAGTGGGTCCCACGTGGTGCCCACCATAACATCTATTTTCCATTCAATCTGTTAATAAGGTCACGTAGACCTGGGTACAGAGGAAAAATAAACTTCATATGACCCAAAATTTCATTAATGTCCCAAAGGGTTTCAATGGCAGCCGTCCAATCACCACTTTTTCCTATGATGTAGGTCACCTGAGCCATGTATATGGCTGATATTGGGAGGGGGCCCACTACCCTAAGGGGCCCTCCAATGGAAGGCGTGGATGCTTAACACACATACGGTGGGGCCTATAGTTGGGACCCACATCCCTGCCTCTTTTGTCCATGGCACAGCAAGTAGCAACGTCCTGTGCTGCTAACGCTGCAGGCAGCAAGTGCTGCTGCATGTTCTCTGTTTTCTTTTTTTTTTTTTTGTAAAATTCTAAGGTTTTTCATATATAAGGCACACATCTGAAAAATCTAACCTGGCCATTAGATTCTACGGCCCATGATCGACTAAATGAGACCAATATGCGACATGTTTTTGGCGAATAGAAGAATCAAGGTGGGTTTTAACGGTAATTCCACTATTTCCTATGGTATGGCCCGCGCGAGAATCGGATTGGTCTCAAATTTTGGCTCAACACCTAAAATAATCTGAAGAAAAGGATGGACAGCTTGTATTAAGTACATACATCTTGGTGGGGCCTATAAGAGCGGTCCACACATCACCCTTACCCACCCCCACACGTCAGTTCACATTTCACTGTTAGCCGCACCCACGACTGGGCACGTCCAGTGTCCAGGGATGCTGGACACTCTAACACATGTAGCATGGTGGTTCCCACGTAGACGTGGCCCATCTAATTGGATCAATCAGATATTTGTGTTTTCCCCACGCCCGGCCTGTGGATTATGGGATGTCAGGTGGGCCCACTTGATGGACAACATAAATAAGATGTATCCTTCATGGTGGGGTCCATTCGGGTGGGATACATGGCCAAATAAACTCAAAATGAAATAAAAAGAGAGAAAGAAGCACCCACCTATGATCATCTCCTCCTTCTTTCGCCAAAGTATCATAGAGCTTCAATGGATGAACTTCAATGGTCAAAATTAGATCATGAACGGTGGAGATGGGAGTAAGGAAGGTGGGCCACACTAGCTTCTCCTCTTGGAAGTCATGGACATGGGTTGCTTGTAGAGAGAGATGGAGTTTGAAAAATGAGAGAGAGAGAGAGAGATGAAGTGATGGGAGAGACGATGGTGAGGTGATGGAAAAGTTGCCTTTTGTGATTGCTTTTGTACTTGGGAATGGGGAGAGTAAGTGATGGGAGAGACGATGGTGAGGTGATGGAAAAGTTGCCTTTTGTGATTGCTTTTGTACTTGGGAATGGGGAGAGTAATGGGTTGAGTTGATGGGTGTACTTTTGACAAGTGAGGTGATTGATGCGATGGATTCTCTTGAGATTTGTAACATGCTGCATTTTTCTCAAACTGAACGCGGGCCCACATCTCCTGGCTAGGATACCACATCAGCGTGCAAGACGCATCATTGGAACTGTGGCAACGGTGCAGTCGCACTGGTGCAAGTCTCAGGTCGAGCTAACTCAGATATACGGGACACGTCTCAAGGTCGCGCGTAAATGCTGACAACTGATCGCAGGTCACCGAAATTCGATCGGAATGACCGCGGAAGCCTATGAAACAGTATGGGCTAGGATATGGGTCTTACAGCTCTCCCCGCCAAATAAAAATTTCATCCTCAAAATTATAGAACAGACAAGGGAAGAGGAAACATCATCAAGTATATATGTGAAGGCACAATCAATCTGCAAGGGGATGAAGATATCGATCTCTAATCTTAACCTCGTACCCCTAAGATGCATCATTGACCCTATGGTGACCCTACTAATCTTCGAATTATGCAGTCTCGTAATCTCAACGGTAAGGGGGCTATGCCAGAAAATCTTTAAGTTATTCAAACTTGGGGATCTAACCATTCTAAGTTCTTAACAATCATATAGTGTAGGGCATCTATCAGCAGATATGTGATGTTTTCTTCAGGTATTCCCAAGTTATGCTCTGATACCAACTTCTGTCACACGCTAAATCCAAAAATTAGATTCACAGGAATCCCAATTGCTGAATCTGGTGCCAAAAGCCTCCATAGTATCCCGTTCTTGGTTCCTAGCATCCATATGCTAGATTCCGATTCTGGGATCCTATAAGGAGATTTTTTTTTGGTACATTTAATGCATAATAAGCATAACCACAAGATTACCCAATTCACAAAAATAACATCATCATCACATATCCACTAATATAATCATTTCAGTATAATACTGAAAAAAAGAAATACATAAATAAAAAATCAAGCTCTAGAAGACCACTGTATGCTCCAAGCTCAACACTACTGCAATCTAACATCACCTACACGCATCTATCATGCACAAGCTTATAAAAAGCTTAGAGGGTGGTGTAAGTGTGTGCATAAGGTAAGTGTCAAGTATTCAATACAATACCATAGTCATACAATACCGAAAATACTGGTAAACTATAAATTGTACAATGTCGGAATAAGCAGAAATACTAATAAGATCATGAATTATCAGAGTAAGAAGAATACTGACAAGATCAGGAATTATCAGAGTAAACAAAAATACTGACAAGATCACAAATCATAAGATAATAGAGTAAGTGGAAATACTGACAAGTCCATGAGTCATACAATATTAAAATACGCAATACGAGCCAACTATGCAAATGAGAAGTCATAGAGAGCCAAATATCAGATGCAGAGGATGCAATGCAATATATATTCATGATGAGTAAAACAAATAGCATCAGTCGTACTTAGACCATATAAGTGCAGAAACATAATAACCCAAATTACCATATGCCGTGGATGTAGTGTAACATGCGGTACGAATGGAATGACTATGTTGGAGTGTGAAGTCAGGATGGTAGTACGTAGTATTGAAGGCTATGGGGTCCATCACAATGGGCTTCTATCCAAACTAGTCCCATACCTAATTTGGATAGTCAGACTTAATGTGGTAAATTCCTGATATCAGGTTAGTCGTGTGCCCCAATCGAAATTCTGTCCATTGCGAAGGTACATGTAAAAAATATTTGTGCTCCACCAGCCCGAGTGGATAATGAATGATGAATGAATGAATGAGTAGGTAACTCCTGCTCAATATGTCCACATATCATTGCAGTTCATCTCTGAAATCATCACCAGGGTTTAGTACACTCCAAATGGCACAACCCCTCTCCCAACAGCACAATCCAAGCGAGCGTAAGAAACCTCACTATCCGCCTAGCCAATAGTCTGCCAATACCTATCTGGAATGTCGATATCTGACCCATTCATCAGCTGGTCAAACTCAGCCTAGTGTTGCCCCTATCCTCAGGCGGGTAAGGCCACACCCCCTCCCAATCGACCACACCCCCTCCCAATAGACCACGACACAGTGAAGGATGTAACCTCCTGGTATTCAGCACTCAGGTGCTCATGTATCTACTCGATTTTAACGTTGGGGTGTCCTCTGGTACTGAGAGGGTTTAAGAATTTTCACCCAGGGCCATCTATGGCAACCCGATACTAGAACAAATTTTGGTGTCCCATTTGGCCATCCACGATATACCTGTGGAGGCTATAACCCTGATGTCGCTAGGGCGTATAGTAATTATAATGTAAGATGCATGAGTCATACAATCTAGTCATGCATCACTCCTACGCATACCGTGTGCTCATGTGAGATAACATTCACCTATCAGGGAGTCTTGCAACAACATGCTCAATGACAAATGTAATGATCAACCACATCTCATAAAAAATATGCGGATGGTGCATATGGGCATGTATCATGATGCTATGCTGTCACATGCTCGTAATCAGTATCAATAACCGGCTTCGAAAATTAACCTTGACAATATGGTCATTTAACCAGCATTACCCCTAAGGAATGACCCACATAGAGCCTAACATATAGTGGACCCATGACCTCACACAAGGGCCAAATATATAATACCATGGGCCTCACTCAAGAGCTTAATACACATCACAATGGGCCTTTCACATGGGCCTAACATACATCACAATGGGCTCCATCGCTTGGCCCTCAAATGCATCCCAATGAGCCTCATCACATAGGCTTCATATACATCATATTAGGCCTTAAACACTGGTTGAATACACATCACAGTGGGTCTTAAATACAGGTCGCATATACATAACATTGGGCCTCGACAATCGGCCTCGATATCTGGCCTTGACAATAAGAATCGGGATCGGCCTCAACAATTAGAATCGACAATTGGCCTCGTTCGCTAATCGGTCAATCGGCCACAAAAATTAGAATCAGTAATTTGCCACGACAATCGAAATCGATTGATAATTGGCCTCGATAATCGAAATCGGCAATTGGTCATGATAATCGGCCTAAGAGAAGGTCACAATGAGGACATTTAACCATCATTGCCCATCAATGTAGCCATTTAACCAACATTTCTCCCAAGCTCCCAAGCAGTGGCCCACATAGAGTCTAACAAATACTGGGCCGCATGGCCCCACACAAAGGGCTAATATACATCGCAATGGGCCTCACCCAAGGGCCACATCACATGGGCTACACATATATCCATTAAGACTCAACATATGGGTCGAAAATACCTCACAATCGGCCACGACATATGGGTTGGAAACACATCACAATGGCCATGGAAGATGGGTCGAAAATACGTCATAAAGGGACCACGACATATGGGTCAGAATTACATTACAATGGGCCTCGCTAAATGGGAGTTGGGCCCTGCACATGGGTCTCAAATACATCAAGTGGGCCACATCAATGGGCCATGCTAACGAACCTCATATACATTAAGTGGTCTACATCAATGGGTCGTACCAATGGACGTCATGTACATCACAATGGGTCATAATACATGGTGTCACCTATATGTCTGTTGGGCCACAATACATGGGCCAAAAAATACATCTTATTGGGCCTTACCGAGTGGGTCATGCCAATGGCCTCATATCCAACACATCAAGGTGGGCCTTGCACATATCAAATGGACCCCAATAGATGGACAGTGTGCCTGCTATACACACATCGAGGTGAGCCGCATAAGTGAACGACATAGATGGAATACATACAGCATAGTGGGCCCTGCGAATATGCAGTGGGTGGGCTTATCGTCCAGAAAGTTGGATGGTGCAGGTCAAACACATACATCATAGTTGGCCCCACAACACGTCCAGATAGGTGGTGCTGGAATACAATACATACATTAAGTTGGACCCCACCCCAGAAAAATAGATGGGCGGTGGGAATATTCATGAGGTGGGTTACCACCATCCTTGGGTAGATGGATGGATAGTATAAGACACGTACATCAAAGTGGAGTCCATTGTCTGACAAACTAGATGGACAGTGGATATAGAATATATACACTAAGGTGGGTCCCATTTTTGGGGATGGATGGTACGAATATACGTCATATGGGCCATAACCACATCATGTCAGACCTTGCCCCTGGGTCTTGAGGGTCTCGAATACATCACAATGGGCCATGACATATGGGCTGAAAATACATCTCAATGGGCCGCAACACATGGATCTCATATACATCAAATGGGCCTCATATATATCAAATGGGCCGCTCTATATGGGCCTTATGTACATCAATTGGGCATAATCACATGGGCCTCATGTATATATCAAGGTGGGCCTCAACGGATGGGACATAACTACATCAAGATGGGCCTCCTCAAATGGGCCTTATACATGTCAAGGTGGGCTTCAACAACGGGCCACAAATACATCAAAATGGGCCTAATCAAATGGGCCACATGTACATCAAATGGGCTACAACAATGGGCCCCATGTATATCCAATGGGCCACACCAATGGCCTCATGTAAGATGGACAATGTGGATATAAAACATATGGACGACATTGATGAAATACATGTATCATGGTGGGGGTCACATATCATGACGGGGTCGCATATCATGGTGGGCCACCGTTCCATCTGGATGGTGGAACTGGAACACATACATCAGTGGTGGGTCCCACGCACGTGGCCCACCTTTCATATATATATATATTATATAATAATGTAATATAATATATCATAATATACTATAATATAATATATATAAATTACAAAGAGCCACCGTCTAGACCCCTGGATGTTGTAGGTGGTGGAGGACCAATACATGTTTACATGGTGGGTCCACATGCTGGATACAATACATACACCAGTGGGTCCCACGTGGGGGCTACCATAACGTCTATTTTCCATTTAATCTGTTATAAGTTCACGTAGACCTGGGTACAGAGGAAAAATAAATTTCATATGACCCAAAAGTTCTGTAATGCCCCAAAGGGTTTCAATGGCAGTTGTTCAATCACCACTTTTTCCTATGATGTGGGTCACCTGAGCCATGTATATGGCTGATTTTGGGAGGGGGCCCACTGCCCTAAGGGGCCCACTAATGGACGAAGTGGATGCTTAACACACATCACGGTGGGGCCTACAATTGGGACCCATGTCCCTGCCTCTTTCGTCCATGGCACAGCAAGCAACAACGTCCTTCGCTGTTGACGCTGCAGGCAGCAGGCGCTGCTGCATGTTCTCTTTTTTTTAAAAATAAAAATAAAAAATTCCAAGGTTTTTCATATATAGGGCCCACATCTAAAAAATCCAACCCGGCCATTGGATTCTACGGCCATGATCGACCAAATGAGACCAATATGTGACGTGTTTTTGGCGAATAGAAGAATCAAGGCGAGTTTTAATGGTAATTCCACTATTTCCTATGGTATGGCCCGCACGAGAATCGGATTGGTCTCAAATTTTGGCTCAACGCCTAAAATAATCTGAGGAAAAGGATGGACAGCTTGGATTAAGTACATACATCAAGGTGTGGCCTGTAGGAGCAGTCCACACATCACCCTTAGCCACCCCCACATGTCAGTTCACATTTCACTGGTAGCCGCGCCCACGACTGGGCATGTTTAACATCCAGGGATGCTGGACACTGGACATGACCCACCTGGGACGTGGCCCACCTAATTGGATCAATAAGATATTTATGTTTTCCCCACGCCCGGCCTGTGGGTTATGAGATGTCAGGTGGGCTCACTTGATGGACAACATAGATAAGATGTATCCTTCATGGTGGGGTCCATTCGGGTGGGCCACATGGCCAAATCAACTCAAAATGAAAGAGAGAGAGAAAGAAGCACTCACCTATGATATTCTCCTCCTTCTTTCGCCGAAGTATCCTAGAGCTTCAATGGACAAACTTCAATTGTCGAAATTGGATCATGAACTGTGGTGATGGGACTAAGGAAGGTGGGCCACACTAGCTTCTCCTCATGGAAGCCATGGACGTGGGTTGCTTGTAGAGAGAGATGGAGTTTGAAAAATGAGAGAGAGAGAGATGAGAGGGAGAGGTGTAAGAGAAGTGATGGGAGAGAGCATGGTGAGGTGATGAAAAAGTTGACTTTTGTGATTGCTTTTGTACTTGGGAATGGGGAGAGTAATGGGTTGAGTGATGGGTGTACTTTTGACAAGTGAGGTGATTGATGTGATGGATTCTCTCAGAATTTACAACAGGTGGCGTTTTTCTCAAACTAAACCCGGGCCCACATCTCTTGGCCAAGGTACCGCATCGGCATGAAAGACGCAGTATCGGAACCGTGGCGATAGAGGGGTCACACTAGTGTAAGTCTCGGGTCGAGCCGATTCAGATATATGGAACACGTCTCAGGGTCACGTGTAAACACCGACAACTGATCGCGGGTCACCAAAATTTGACCAGAATGATCGTGGAAGCCTACAGAACAATACGGGCTAGGATACGGGTCTTACAGTACTCATAGGAGTATTAAATTTTTTCCCATTCTCCAATTCAAACTTTCTATCTAAGTTCAGAGCATATTTGGTTTGAGAGATAAGGAAACCATCAGGTTGCTGTTTAACTTGTAATCCTAAAAAATAATTCAATTCTTCAACCATGCTCATTTCAAACTTAGATTTCATAAGATCTACAACCTCAATAGTTATATTAGTACAGGTAGATCCATAAATAATATCATCAACATAAATTTGTACTATTCAAATGTGATCATTATGTTTATTTATAAACAATGTCTTATCAACACTTCCCATTATAAAGTTATGACTTAGTAGAAACTTAGTCAACTTTTTGTACCATACCCTGAAAACTTATTTTAAACGATAAATGACCTTTTTTAGGTGGTATACATGATCAACATTCTTAGGATCTTCAAAACTCATTGGTTTTTCAACATACACTTCTTCATGCAAATCGCCATTTAAAAAAGCTTTAAAAAAGTACTCTTTACATCCATTTGGTATATTTGAAAATTTTTAAAGCATGCAGTGGATATAAATAGTCTGATTGATTCAAGACGAGCTACTAGGGCAAAGGTTTCATCATAATTGATGCCTTTAATTTGAGTGTACCCCTGCACAACCAGCCTAGCCTTGTTTCTAATAATATTACCAAGTTCATCAGACTTATTTTTAAAATCCATTTTGTTCTGATAATGTGTTTATTTTTAGGTTTAGGAACTAAGTACCGAACATCATTTCTGATAAATTGATTGAGCTCTTCTTACATTGCTACAATCCAGTTTTCGTCAGTAAGAGCTTCTTTTATGCTAGCCGATTCTATTTGAGATGTAAAACACATGTAATTACACATATCTTCTATCTGTTTACGAGTGCGTACAACAGTAAGAGGGTTTTCAAGAATCTGATTAGTTGGATGGTTTTTAACAGTCCTTAGTTTAGTGTTATGTTGACTTAATGAAGAGTCTGGTTTGTCAATTAGAAGAACTTCATCATTTTCTGAACTTGAGACAGGTGTATTTAAGTGATCATCAATATTCACATTAGTAAACTCTTGAATTACACCAGTCCTCTTGTTAAGAACACGATACACTCAACTATTCAGATCATACCCTAAAATTATCCCTTCATCACTTTTGGTGTCAAACTTATCCAGATTTTCTCGGTCACGTAAAATGTAGCACTTGCAACCAAAAACACGAAAGTATTTGACAGTAAGTTTCTTATCAAACCACATTTCATAAGCCATTTTACCAATTGATTTTTGAGTATAAACACGGTTAATTATATAACAAGCAGTATTTACAGCTTTGGCCCAAAGATTTTTAGGGAGCTTCATACTATTTAACATTACATTTGCCATTTCTTGAAGCACTCTATTTTTTTCTTTCTACTATACCATTTTGTTGTGGTGTTTTGGGCACAGAGAATTTATGCGATATTCCCTAATCACTGCAAAACTTCTTAAAAATGCTATTCTCAAATTCTATTCCATGATCACTACGGATCTTATAGACTTGAGATTCTTTTTTAGTTTGGATATGTCTAAGTACCCTTTTTACTTCATCGATAGTTTCTGATTTGACTCTTAAGAAGACTACCCAAGTGAACCTAGTAAAATCATCAACAATTACTAGAATGTACTTCTTGCCACCTCGACTCTCTATTCTGGTTGGTCCAATAAGATCCATGTGGAGAAGTTTGAGTGGTTTAAATGTGTCATTGGAGTTCACCTTTTTGTGAGTACTCCTGGTTTGTTTGTCGATCTAGCATTCACCACATATTTTGGCTATTTTTTATATTTTGGGTAAGCCCCTTACCAACTCTCTTTTGCTCAATCTATACAAGTTGCGGTAGTGAACATGTCTAAGGCGTTTATGCCATAACTCAGTTTCATCAGTATGGACCATGTAGCATGACAGATTAGATGAGCTTGAATCACTTACAATATAGCAGTTTTCAGAAGTTCTAAGACTAGTTAATATTACAGAACCATTTTTATTTAGAATTTCACATCCTTGGTTAGTAAATTTTACACTATGATTATTATTGCATATTTGAGAGATGCTCAATAAGTTCTGTTTTAACCCTTCTACATATAAAACATTCTCAAATAAAGGAAGGTTAAAGAGTTGAACCGTACCATAGCCAACAATTCTGCAGTTACTACTATCACCGAATGTGACTGAACCATCAGTCATATCTTTAAGATTTGTGAACAGACCTTTGTCGCCAATCATGTGTCTGGAGCATCCACTGCATAAGTATCACTTTAAATGGCTTTTAGCATTAAAAGTAATGTGGACAACCAAACAAGAAACCTTAGGAACCCATTTCATTACAGTCTTGGGTTTGGGAGTATAGTTGGTCTTCTTATGTTTACAGTTGATATAAGACCGACCCATTGAGTTAGATTTTAAGAGCTCCTTAAGTAGATCAACAATTTTCTCAGATAAATGATTATGATTCTGATTTTTATAGTTGATATGGTTGCTTTTAGGTTTTGATGTTTGAAAAGTCTTAGTATTTTTAGAATAGTTTTGATTCATACTTTTCTTTTTTAAGTTTAGAGACTCCCCTTTTACAAATTTAGGTGGAGTATTCTTAAGTTTAGGAGGAATACTTTTGTCGTAGCCCAATCCAGATCGGTCGCCACATTTTCTGGATACGGATAAGAGTGTTTCTAACTTAGGATCACCTTGGGCATACCTGCATGTATCTTTTAAACTCAAAAGTGAAGAGACTTCAAGTTTTAGCTTTTCATTTTCAGATTTTAAGTTTTCAACTTGGGAGGTTTTGAAATCTAAGTCGCACTTAGGTTTTTTAAAACTATCTGAATTGTGAGATTTTTCTACAATAAGATTATCAAAATTTACTTTAAGTTTTGAAAACTTTTCTTTCCGATGTTTTAATTTTACAACAATTTCACAACTTTCCTTGTATAGGGCACTATAAGCATCTTGAAGATTTTCTTCATTTTCATGATCACTAGTCATATTTTCTTCACTAGTTGAATCATCATGATCTGAAAAAGTAAACTTAACTAAAGTCGTAAGGCTTCAACTTCATTACCCGACTCGGTTTCAGAATCTTCTAACTCAAAAGCGGCTTCAGAGCTGGAAGATTCATCCCAAGTAGCTAACATTCCTTTCCTTTTAGGTTTATCCTTTTTAGGACATTTGTTTGCTAAATACTCATATTCATGGCAGTTGTAACATTGTCTATCTTTTAAAGATTTTCAGTTTTTAGATTTAGATCTTTTCTTTTCATTAGGTTTTTGAAAATCAATCCTCTTTTTACTTTTGAAAATCTTATAAAAGGGCCATATCATCTTTAAAATTTTCTAAATCAGAACTACTACAATTTTCTTGAGAAATTAGAAGATTTAAGAGCGTTGGATTTACCTGTAACGCCCGTGAAAAATCCGTAATTGGGTCCGAGCACTAATTCGACCCGAAATCGCGTAGAATTAAATTCCATGGAAATTAAGCGTAAGTTAGCTAGCGCAACGCTAGAGTAGCTGGAAAATAGTCCCTGATCACTTTAAATACGTTCTACAATACCCAAATCGAGTAGAACGAACAACTCTACAATACTCTATAACCTCGGATCAAACTCTAAGCAGGTCTGTTCTCTGGACCACATTGAATTTTTGTATTGGATTTAGACCGCGCGTCGAAGGTCCGATACCTCCTATCTTAGACCGTTAGAATCGCCCAACTGGACTTGACAATCATCTCGAAAATCAAGTCAAACCGATAATCACAGACTATTTCGTTGAACCCGGACTGAAGAGACCGCGAATAGGGGCAGATTTGGAATTTCAAATTCAAATCTGGCACATGACTTGACGCGTCAGTATTAAGCGTTCTGACCATCAGAATTCATCCAGATTACACCCTCGGATCAGGAAAAATTTCTATTTATTATCATGAGACTTTCAGCCCTGATCTACGTGCGGTGACCGCTGAACTGAAACTGGTCCGCCACGTGCAATCTGCGAACCCTGCCAGACTAAAAACTTAATACGTGCTACATCTGGTACGCATGAGCTTAAGTCTGATCGCAATCGACCAGGGGACCACCAGAAAGCAGCTTTTAGACCGAAACAGCCCCGAAATGGATAGGCACCAAGTAAACTTCGTTCCGGAGCCTGTTTCCGACGTTTTTAAGCTTATAAAAGGGGTTGAAACCCTCATTTCTCTCTCCCATCCGAAAATTGCAACCCTAGAGAAAAGGAGAGAGTTTGAGAGAGAGATTGGAAGGGATTTTTCCCGCTTCCGAGCCACCGATTGCTGTTGCTTCAGCAACTCTTCACAATCACCTGGCTGGTGATTTCTCCATTCTTTCAGGTACAAAACAACCCTAGAACTTGCTGATTTAGGGTTTATCCAGATTTAGGGCGTGTTAGCTAACGTATTTCGTAAATCAGGTTCTCCTACTGCCGTAGACGAAGCGTACACGCTCCGTTCAAAATCCCGCATCCGTAAGAGACTAGGTGAGAATTTTAGATGCTTTGATTGAAGGTTTACAATGCTTTCAATGTCGTTTAATAGTAGATTATTGACGGCATCGCCGTTTGACATGTACAACATGCTCTCCGTTTCCCGTTTCGTAAATTAACGAAGAATATGAGATTTAGGGCATTTTAGTCATTTGTAGGAAGTACGGTCTAGATTCATATTTTGCTGACGTGATTGACATGGTTTGTTGTCGCATTAGGGAGTTAGGAATGCTTGCATAATTAGTTTGGCGAAGAGATTCGCCTAGTTGCGCACTTTGGGTCGACATACTATATGTAGACTTAAGTGTGTAGTGTATGTGTTTGTATAAATGTTTGTATTAGTATGTATTGAATTGAATGATGTTATGAGATAGTTTTTGATTGATTCTTCAATTAATATGCTGACCTAAATGATTTTCTACATGTTGACTATATACATGATTTCATTATATGCATGGAATATGTGTGTTGGAAGATTTGCTTAAGTTGAATGTTATAACATGTGTTAACATGCTCACATGATTGTATTTCAATTTCAATACTCTCACTTAGATTGCTGATGTGATTGCATAAATGTTTGGGACTAGACTTAGTCCAGGCAGTCGGTAACCGAGTGAATTCGTGGCTGATTGGTCATAGCCACGAACGACGCGTCGATGAACGTGATTTGTGTTTAGAGTTGGCGGCAGTGGTTAGGCCACGCGAAGTGTTTTACGCACTTCATGTCGTTCGACTTGAGATGCGATCGCGCTAGTCGAGCCCGTCAAGTAATCCGACTGGCCGATGTATGTTCACCTTGTATGTGTCATAACTGCTTGAACCTAGGGTACTAAACTTACCATTGTAAACCCTGTTAACCATGGTACCTTGATCCACGAAGACTCGCCGGGCATGGTGGTATGGGACACCGTGGTCGAGCTGTCGGCCTACGCTGGGGTCACAAACCTCCCCGTAGTGACCAGTGAGCACCTAGACTCGTGAGCAGATTATGGTGGTATGGGACACTATATTCTAGCTGTCGGCCTACACTGATCAGGCGACGAGCCCTTTGTAGTGACCGCGAGCGTATTCTGAGTCCACGGGAGGCGACGACCCTTCCGTTGCAGTAGAGTACGGTAGGCCTGTATTGATAAGGTGATGGGGGATCGGTGCAACGAGTGTGAACAACAGCCCTGGCAGCCCTTGCAGTGACCTATGAAATATACATCGTATGAGATTACTAGGAGTGACGACCCTAGACAGGATTTGTGTTGGGATTGATACAAGGGAAGTACCTTAGTTTCCCAATCCTGCTATTTGAATGGACTAATAACAACTTGGAAATCATATCACCATAGCATTGCATGTGCCTGGAAGATGTGGAGCACTCTAGGGAGTGTGGCATGCCGCATTCGTAAGATGTTGCCGCATGAGGGTGATCGTCGGTGAGGGCATACATCACGTCATGTCATCTTGCATTAACAACAGTATTAAGATTGTCTGATTTACTGCTTTACTATTATCGCGTGATTGAATTGTGAACATGCTAATCTTTGCTCTATGATTCCACTGAGTTGATCACTCACTCCCACGTTACGGGATGGTGTTTGCAACACCCACCAGACCCTGTTGTAGATGCAGGTGAGGCCGAGATCCAGGAGGTGGAGCCAGAGATCGACGAGGACCAGGACGAGTTCTCGTATATGCAGTATCACGACGGCTTCCCGTAGGCGACCTGGATCGAGGGGACATCAGTAGGACTATTTTGAACATTACTTTTTGTTTATGTATATGTATATGAGACTCAGAGATGTAGTCATACTTTGGAGACAGATGAGATTTACTTTATTTTTTCCATACAGTGATATATATGTTGTTTAGTCTTCCACTTGCTTTTATCACTGGATCTGAAGTATGAATTGCAGTTTTGGTATACTTTTACTCATGTGAATGCTTTAAATCAGACAACATTGAATCATAACCATTTTTGTTGCATAAGTGACGGTCTGGAACTCGGGAGTTGAGTTTATACACGACCCCCGATTTTCAGGGTGTTACATTACCTTTAGGAGATTTAAAGTTTAACTCATAGGCCTATAATGAGCCAACTAATTCTTCTACCAATATATTATCCGCATCACGAAGTTCGTGGATCGCAGTCACCTTTGAATTGAACCGTTCAGGCAGTGAGCATAGTATCTTGCATAGACTTTACTTTCTAGGATTCTATCACCAAGACCACACGTAGAGTTGATAATGTCATTTAATCTTGTGTAGAAGTCCATGAAAGTTTCACTTTCTTTCATACATATTTTCTCAAATTTGGTTGTCAGGATTTGGACTTTAGATTTCTTGACAATTCTTGTTCCCTCGTGTGTCATTTTCAAAACATCCTAAGCTTTCTTTATAATATCACAGGATTAATTCTCTTAAATTCATCCGGTGATAGTGTGTAAGTGATTGCATTTAGAGCCTTTGCATTGACACTACTTTCACTTTTCTTAGGATTGGTTCAAGTAAAATAAGCTGTTACTTTTACAGTTACAAATCCATCGGTTCCAGTTACTTCAGTGGTAAGAGGGGTCCAATTAGTCATTATGGCTTGCCACACGCTTTCATCTATGGATTTTAAGAAAATTCTCATCCTGGCTTTCCAGTAGTTATAATTGGATTCATCAAATGGTGGAGGCTTAGTGACAGAAAGGCTATCAAAATTTGATATCTTACAAAACTTAGATCGATTAGCTCAGAAAATTAATCCAAAAGAAATAATAATTAAAACGAACTATTAGGCTTTGATATGACTTGAAAAGGCCGAGCTAAGAGTTTTTGTGGGGGGGGTAATAGGACTATACCAAATTAAAAATTAAATGTGAAATTTAAACAAACATAAATAAAAGATAACAATTAAACAATCCCATAATGCATAAATGTAAAACAACCTTAAGTGTACAAGTATTGGGAGGTTGATACAGATGTTGTTCTAAGGACAGCCTTATACCAAAAACCAATGACTTATGGTAGGACAACCTGATTCCTAGAACAGTCTATGTATCAAAATCTCAAACCGATACAGAGGAATAAAGAAATAAATAGCAAAGGAAATAACTAAGCTATTACAACATTCTCACACTTGCATAAAAGAAATTACAACATCCACAAAATAAAATATTCAATCAATCACCAGAAGATCAGAAATTATAGTGGTTCGCTCATGTGTACACCAATTGTTCAGAAAAACAGCCACACAACTACTCCACTCCTAATATCCTCACACAGTGGATATTAACGTTCAACATGAAATAGGTTTTTCAAGGTTCAACTAAAACCCTCACAATTGTGCCTTTCAAGTAGGCTTACACAATTCAAAAACCCCACACTCTGAGTTTTCTGGATCACCTTAGACAAACCAAAACAAAGAGATTTTTCTGGCACAATCTTAATGAAACTAAAACAATAAATTTATGAAACTGTAAAGTACTTATTTGGATATTCTCCTTTTGATGCAGCTCAGAAGAACCAATTTGGAGTAAAAGTTCAACGTAGATGTTCAATGTTCACACTCACTTATGAATTGGTTCTAAGTTCTAAATTGATTTTAAATTAAATCACCTTGAGCTAGCTTGATTTGATTTTGATTCTAAGAAATGAAAATACTTCAATCCCTCTTACAAATAAAATTGGAATGTAGAATACAAAATCAAATGCTAAAAGTTAATTAAAGAGAATATAAAGTAAGAAGTAGATAGCTTAAGAATATCACTAACTTATCTCTTAGTGTGGTGTATTGATTTTGTTTGAATTGGATATCAAATTCTGAATTTCGTGCTTTATTTATAAGTGTAAAAATCACATCTACGACTAGTCCAGAGGTCGGCTCGACTGGTCAAAGGACCAACAAACTTTTAAAATTTGGGCGTGATAAGATCAAGCTGTTCAACGACTGGTCGAAGGACCCACTCGACTGGTCGAGTTGGCCTTCATGACCGGTCAAGTCCTATCCACGACTAGTCGTGTAGAACTCAAATTAGTTGTTGGACTTTGAGTCAAGCCTACAGGACTGGTCGAGCACTGTTCATTCGACTGGTCGAGCAATCTCCAGGACTAATTGAGGCAATAATAAAAAATTCTAAAAATAAGTAACAAACTTAAGACTGGTCAAGGATTTCTTGGACTGGTCGAGCCAGTACTAGGACTAGTCAAACTTAGACTAAGACTAGTTGAAAAATAATTTATGCACTTATAAAGTGACCCAATTAAATTATGTATTCAAAATGACCTATCCTATGGTTAATCTAGGGTCATTCATACCTTATACATGATATATGAATATTGAATCTTCTTTTGCTTCAGTTGATAGTTATTCTTTGAGGTTCACGAAGCTTGAAATGATGAAGCTTGAACTTGAAACTTTTGAAGCTTGAATATGACTAACATTGAAGCTTGAGCTTGAGGTTCAAAGTAAAAAACTTTGTCTTGACTTGGTCGAAGCTTTGAAAACTTGAACTATTGAAGCTTGAAAGATTGAATTCACACTTGGTGTTGTACTTGAACATGAACATGTAATCTTGCATTTGAAATTCTTGAAGTAATGACCTTTGATCTTGTACATGAGATGTAATGTCTTAAATTTGTAGATGAGCTACACAAGACATAGATTCCAAGAGGTTTTGACACTACAAAATTTGACAATAATAGGAGCTAGAAAACACAACACTTACAATCTCCCCATTTGTCAAATTTGTGACAAAACACACTTCATTTAAAATAAGCATAATATGCACAATAAAGAATCATGCATCAGTTATCAATATAAACCAGTTACAACCTGGTTAAAGAATCATGCACTAGTTATAAATAGGTCAAAACAAATTGCATCTACTCCCCCAACAATACTCCCCCTTACCTACTCCCCCTTACAAAAATAATAGATGGCTACCTATCCACTATCCATCCACAATCCACAATCCACCACATGCCACATATCATAAGCATGATAAAATTCTTCCCCTTTTTGTCACAATATGATAAAGGAAGTAACCAATAAATGATAGATGAAGTAGATAAATAAGTAAGAATATGAAGAGTAACGAGGAATAAATGAACAAGATATTCATGATAGTAAATCCATAAACAAGCATTGTTCAGGCATGATCAGCCATGTTTAACTCAGAAAATAAAAGAAATCTAAATATCTTAAAAGTTTTTACAAACCAGATATTCAAAGACTAATCAGAACCCGAAAAAGGAGCAGGTATAGTAGGATCAAGTTGATGAAGTCTCTTGTTAAGGCGTCTAAGATATTTGAGCATATATTTGAATTGCATATCATGGGATACATTTATGTTTTCTACCTTCTCCTCAAGCGAGTACAACCGCGCATCAAAGTCAAATGCCTGATAATTAGGATCATCTGCTGAATCAGATTCGATCTCATCAAAAATATCATCCATATTGATGTCATTTGAAGGAAAATCACCTTCTTCTTCATTTGCGACATCAGCTCCACCAGCACCCACATTGACTTGGTCTAGCGTCAACTTCAAGTTCATCTTATTAATATTGGAGTTATTAAATGGTAGGTGATGAATGGAAGCTTCTCCTATAGGCATAACCACTAAACTATGGGTGACCAACACAGTTATAAGATATGCGAAGGGAATGTCACTGTGTCTTGGATGGAGATGGAACTGAATGATGCAATGACAAATCAAGGAAGGAAGACATACAGATGTACCAGAAATGATGGAATGAAGAATACGAGCCATGAACATAGTGAGTTTAATTTTGTTACCAAATTGAGGATAAACATTCGAATTGAATATCTTATGAAGGACTCTGTATCTAGGTAACAAATACTTTGAGGTAAGCACATTTCAACTAGTATTCCATTCCGCATCTATATTGTATAAATCTTTAGTAAGCATACGTTTCTCAGTTTAAGATGGTTTTGCTACTAGAGTGCTAATGGGAATACCTTCAAGATTGGCAGGTAAATCCATTAGTTTAGAGATAAGATGACGATCTACATCAATTGGACCTTCTCTGGTTGAGATTGTGAATGTCAAATTTTTAGTAGAAAAATCAGTAATGCAAGCATACATATCTTGCGCAATGGAGTGGTATGCCGGCCCACCCCAATGTAGTATGTTATCCCATCCTACAGACTGAAGAAGAAGAATGATATCAAATGACACTAGATGATCAACATTAACAGGTCGTTCAACTATAACATTGCGCAACCTAATATCTTGTACATAAGAGAGATCATCTTCGGTTGACCGAAGGTGGCGCATTATTATAGGAGTTAATCGAGAAGTAGAATGATCATGAGATCCTTTCTTCTTGGTTCTACCTTCCATTTGCACCAAAGATAGCAAGGAACAAAGAGATTGTAAAAGTGGTAGAGAGAGTTTTTACTAGATCAGATTTTTGAGAAGAAAACTCCCAAAACTACTATGAATCAAGAAATAAACCTCACAAATGATGAAAAGGAAGTGTAAAGAACTTGATTCTATAAGAAAAATGAAAATAATGCACTAACCTTAAAGAAAATAGGAGATGGGTTTGACCGATCGACCTAAGAGCCATTGGAGAAGACACCTAAAATGAGGAAAAAGTAATTTTTCCCCCAAATAAAGCACCAAACCTGCACTTCATGGCTGGTCGAGTACATGCTCAACCGGTCATACCACGACTAGTCGAGTATGTACTCAACTGGTCGTGCACAGCCCAAAATATGCACTTTTCATAAATTTTAAAATTTTAAACATTTAAAATCACAAATATGTACATTATGATATAGAAATACATGAATAATCAATTCAAATTGCACATACCAAGATCAAATTTCATTTTACCAAACCTACTTTTGTCGAGCGATTTTGTAAATATGTCAGCAAGTTAAGTTTTGGTCGGAATATATTCCAAAGAAATTATCTTTTCTTCCACTAATTCACGAATGTAGTGATATCTAATGTCAATATGCTTGGTTCGTGAATGTTGCATTGGATTTTTAGATATATTAATTGCACTAGAATTATCATAACATAAAACCATAGAATCTTACGTAATTTTGTAATCGCTTAGAATTCTTTTCATCCATACAAGCTGAGTACATGCATTACTTGTTGCAATGTATTCAGCCTCAGTAGTTAAGAGTGATACAAAAATTTATTTCTTACTTTGCCAAGAAACTAAATAGTTCCCTACATAAAACAACCACCACTGGTTGATTTTCGGTCATCAATGTTATCAGCCCAATCAACATCCATGTAACCAGCTAATTGCACACTAGTATCATGTGGATACCAGAGACCAAGATTAGTTGAACTTGCAACATATCGTAAAATGTGCTTAACAACAATTAAATGTGACTTTTTAGGATCAGATTGATATCTAGAGAAAATTTCTACGCTAAATGCAATATCAAGTCGGCTCGTAGTTAAATAAAGTAAACTTCCTATCATACCGCGATATAGCTTAGGATCCACACTCTTATATGTAGAGTCTTTTGAGAGTTTTAAGGTAGTACTCATAGGAGTATCAAAATTTTTTTCATTCTCAAATCCGAACTTTTTAACTAAGTTCAGAGCATATTTGGTTTAAGAGATAAAGAAACCATCAGGTTGCTCTTTAACTTACAACTCTAAAAAATAATTCAATTCTCCAACTATGATCATTTCGAACTTAGATTTCATAATATCTGCAACCTCAACAGTCATGTTAGCACACGTAGATCTATAAATAATACCATTAACATAAATTTGCATTATTAAAATGTGATAATTATGTTTCTTTACAAACAATGTCTTATTAACACTTCTCCTTATAAAGTTATGACTTAGTAGAAACTTGTCAACTTTTCATAACATGCCCTAGGAGCTTGTTTTAAACCATAAAGGACTTTTTTTATGTGGTATACATGATCAACATTCTTACGTTCTTCAAAATCCATTGGTTGTTCAACATACACTTCTTCATGCAAATCGCCATTTAAAAAAGTACTTTTTATATCCATTTGGTATATTTTGAATTTTCTAAAGCATGCAATGGATATAAATAATCTGATTGATTCAAGATGAGCTACTGGGGCAAAGGTTTCATCATAATCGATGCCTTCAATTTGAGTGTACCCCTGCACAACCAGCCTAGCCTTGTTTCTAATAATATTACCAAGTTCATTAGACTTATTTTTAAAAATCCATTTTGTTCTAATAATGTGTTTATTTTTTAGGTCTAGGAACTAAGTACTAAACATCATTTATGACAAATTAATTGAGCTCTTCTTGCATCTCTACAATCCAGTTTTCATCTGTAAGATTTTCTTTTACGTTAGTCGGTTCTATCTAAGATGTAAACGCCGCGCATTGTGAATTTTAAGGGAATCTCTACAATATGTCACATCAAATCAAGTCAAGCACACACCATACATAAGTACAAGCAACCCATCTCTCCTTTTTTCCAAGTCAACTCTCTCTCTCCCTACCCATCCCTCCTTTTGTAACGCCTTAAAAATCGGGGGTCAAGTAGAAGCCCAACTCCCGAGTTCCAACACATCACTTATTCAACATAGATAATGATGATTAAATGTTGTCCATGTTAGTGCATTAAACATGAGTGAGATTATACCAAATTAGCATATCATACTCCGGAGACAGTTAATTTACGCAAGCGGAAGACTGTGATAAGTATATATAACATATGAATGATTGTAAGTCCCCAAAGTATGAACGTCACCAGGTTAAATAATTACATGTATAATATCAAAATTCATAAAATGATAAAGTGTAATGTCATCTAGTCTATACCCCTGTAGCCCTGGTGGCACAACTCTGGGTCTACGTAGACCCATTAGAGAGTTACAGATAGGAGAACTCCTCCTCATCATCATAGAAGGCAGGCTCCGTCTCGTATACCTCACCGTCATCTGAAACTATACAGAGTCTGGTTAGTATTTTAAAACACCATCCAGAGTGGGAGTGAGTGATCAACTTAGTAGAGCTATAAGGCAAAGGTTAATATGTTATCAATTTAGTCAAGCAGTAATGAGAAAGCAATACAACAAGTATTCCTAAGTACCCTAATTAATGCAAAGATGATATGCATTAATGATGCATGCCCTCGCCTGCACTCCCTCTATGACATCATCTTACGGTCATGCATGAAACACTCCCGCTGTACTCAACACCAACGTCAAAGGCACATGTAATGCGGTGCATGTGCGTAATTAGCCAAGTTCTTAATTAGACTTATTCATACAGTAGGTTTGGAAAGCTAAAGTACCTCCTTTTATATCATTATCCCAAATAATGATCCATCTATGGTCATTAATCCTAGTTAGTCACATACGATGGTAGTTCTAAGTCGCTATGGAGAGGCTCGTCACCTCAGCGCAGGCCTAGTTTATACTCGAGGTCACTATAAAAAGGCTCGTCACCTTAGTGTAGTCCTAGTGTATACTCGAGGTCACTACGAGAGGCTCGTCACCTGATTGTAGGCTGACAGCTCGAATACAGTGTCCCATACACCACCATATTCGACTCATGAGTTTGGGTTGCTCACTTGTCACTTCGGGGAGGCTCGTCACCCCTGAGTAGACCGACAGCTCGACCACAGTGTCCCATACACCACCATATCCAGCTCATGAGTCTTGGCAGATCGCGGTACCAAGGTTAAACGGGCTTTTCACTGGTAAGTGGTACCTTAGATTCAAGCAGTAGCGTCCATACATGGTGAACATACAATGGGCCAAACGGGTTACTTGACAAGCTCGACTGGTACAAGCGTACGTTGACTTAATCAACACGGAGCGCGTAAGCACTCCAGTGGCCTAACCACTGTCGACAAACAGCGTATGACTCAGATTCATCTGTAACATCCTGAATTTTTGTCAACTTGGAGCTAGACGTCCTTGGGTAATGGATTGATCATAACACCTTATTTATTTATTAAAAACTCAATCCCAAAGTCTTAAATCTCCTTTCAACCAATTTCCTTCAAAATCTCACCTTTCACCACCTTATTCTTCAAATTTTTCTAAGTACTTTCATATTAGACACTAATCTTAAAGTTTAAATGATGAAGAACAATAATGAAACTAAAATTTACTATAGATAGTGAATATATAAATAAATTAGGTTTTTGACCATTAACCTTTTGGAATCTAATGAAATAAATAGGTTATTTGGATAAAACAGCTTTTCTTACCCCAACATCATATATTGCACATCGAATAACTCATTTTCATTTATAAACTACACCCATTTCAAATATAGGGTGGCCAAACCACCACCGGACAGTCCAGCAGACCGCGATGCCATCGTGCCAACCGTGAGGCCTTGCCGGTGCACCCTCATTGCAGTTTTCAACCGACTTCAAAAAGTCATATCTCACTCTTTATAACTCTGATTTAGGTGATTCAAAATTAGATTGAAGATTGATAAGTCTATTTTCATATAAAAATAAGTAAAAAATATAATAAAATTTTTAATATAATTAAATCTAGGTTAATGTGACGACTATCCAAAATTCTTAGTTTAGACAGCTGGTACTTCCAGAATTTTTAGAATTTTTCTACAATATGAAATATAATGAAATTTGGTAGAAATAAAGTAGACTTAATGATGGACTATTAAAAAAATAATTAAAATAATATACTAACTAAAAATCTCAAAATGGAGCATAGATCTATCCTAGGATCTTATTCTGTCGTAATTAGGGCAGAATTTAGTTAAGTACTAAACTAAACAATCGATGAATTTATCTTAAACCACTTTCTATATAAACTACAAGACCCAAAACTATTAAAATAACTAACTCAATATTTCTTAAGAACTTAGGAGCAATTTCAGAACCCATTTGCTTTCGAGAGCACATTGAAACTCTGTATTGGACCTAGACCGCGCATTGAAAGTCTGATTACTGCGAGACTATAAGGTTATGACCGCGTTACTAGGCTTGATAACCATCGTGGGAATTAAGCCCAAATAGTATCCAGAAAAGCATAACTTGAGCCTTAAGCGAAGTGTGTGAGAAACGTGAATATCTTTAAAAAGTGAACCAGAACTTAAGTGAATTGGACCGTTTACTTGCTAGAAAAATTGAAGACTTCAGAGCATTAGATTCTGACAAAACTTCACCTATGGATCAGAGAAATTTTTGTGGTCTTATCCGTATACTTGTGGCCCTGATCGAGTATGTATGACCATTGAACTGATACAGGTCCTCCACGGTCAATCCACTAATCCGATCACACTGAAATCGTAATCTAGCTTAGATCCATGGTCAGGAAACTTACCCTGCACCGTAGGTGAGTAATGGACCTCTGGACGAGCCCCATTTACCTGAAACAGGCACCCTTTGGATACAAACCAGGTATACCATGGCCCTAGGGCCATTTGCATCAGTTCTGGGCCTATATAAGGCCCTTAAACCGCCCCTTCTCTCCCTCATACGAATTTTCTAAAAACCTTAGGAGAGAGAGAGAGAGAAAAGGAGAGAAAAGTGGAAGGAAGGAAGAAGGTTTCTTGGCGATAGTTGCTGGGATCTTTTCCCACAACTCACACCGATTCACCTCTCTACTACACTACTCAACCTGTTTCGATTCTAATTTAGGTAAGAAATCCTAACCCTAATTTCATTTTAGGAATTCAAATAAAGTAATCGATGAAATATCTAACCTATTTCATGATTTAGGTAGCTGTTGTTCTGTATATTGAGATGTAAGATTCGAACCAAGTTCGAAACAAGGAATCTGACGAAAGATGCGGACTATAAATGTTTAGGTTATGGTTTTAAAGGCTTTTAATATCAGCGAATGATTTATGTTTGACTTGATTGTTGCCATATGATCTTAGTTACGATGTTTTCCATATACTATACATGTATGAACTATGTTGGAAAAATATGTATTCTATGTAAATGTTTGAGTGAACTTGAAATCATGATTTGAGCTTGCCATGACTATTAACCAAGGATTCATGTTTGTCGTATATATGAAAATTCCCTTGTGACAGGACTTTCCATAATGTATGCCATAACTAATTTAGTCTATGTATAATATAAAATGCATTCCATGTGTTTGTTGAAATGTTTGATTGAACATGAAATGTTGAATTATGCTTGTCATGATTTCTAACCTAAGATCCATGTTTGTTATATGCGTTATAGCCTATGTTGTGTATGAAATTGTAATAATTCACGTCATAACTAATCTAGTCTATGTATTTGGTAATGTGTAGGCTAACTGTTTGATAAAATGCCTGAATGAGATATTATTTGATGAATTGTATTTAATAAGGGTATTGAGATAGAATTCTCAATTACCTTATCGATATGTATAATTTTCTTCACGTAATCTTAATTTTAACTATGAAATTTATGAATGAATTGAAATGTTCGGTAATATGTTCAATATATTGATAAAATGCTCAAATGAGTGTTATACTTGGATTGTTTGTTAAATAGCTATATGATTATCACATGTCTTCATATGCTGCATTTGAGTATGATTGGGACTACTACGTAGTCCAGGAAATCGGTAACAATTCTTGTTTGAGTGGCCAAATTAATCTCACCACATCTGATACGTTTGGTGAATCCAAGTAGTATGATGATCGTCGACAGTGGTACCATATTGATTAATTCAGTGTATGCTCGTACCATGTATGGACGCTACTGCTTGAATCTAAGGTACCACTTACCAATGTAAAAGCCCATTTCAACCATGGTACCATGATTCTCTAAGACTCATGAGCCAGGCATGGTGGTATGGGACACCATGGTTGAGCTGTCGGCCTACGCTGGGGTGACAAGCCTCCCCGTAGTGACCAGTGAGCAGCGCAAACTCGTGAGCCGAATATGGTGGTATGGGACACTATATTCGAGCTATCGGCCTACCCCGGCACAGCTTGGCTGCGGTCCCAGCATGGGTTGGGGTGAACCGTCTAATCGGACCCCCTTCGAAAATAGCCCTCCAGTTGGTAGGGTGTTAGTGGAGTAACCTCGAGTATAAACTCATGAACTTTCCCATCCATTGCTTTTCAAATCAGGGGTGATGTTACCCTATAACTTACCTGTCGTATGTGATTAACTAGGATTGACGACCCTAAATGGATCATTGTTTGGGGTAAATGATAAAAATGGAGATACCTTAACTTCTCAAATCTGCTGTATGAATAAGCCTAATCAAGAACTCGGTTAACACGTGCATGTACCCCATTGTATGTGCCTTTGGCGAGGAAGAGCATAGTGGGAGTAGCATATGCGACTGTGAGATGGTGTGTTTGAGGGAGTGCAGGTGAGGGCATGCATCATTATAGCATATCATTCCTACATTAATAAGAGTACTTAGGACATGAGTGTTATACTGCTTTATCATTACTGCTTGACTAAATTGATAACATGTTAACCTTTGCTTTATAGTTCCACTGAATTAGCTACTCATTCCTACCTAGGATGGTATTTTAAAATACCAACTAGACTCTGATTTAGATGCAGGTTCTAGTGAGGCTTATACGACGAAGCCAGTTTTCATAAACAAGGAGGAGGAGTTCTCTTACTACTGCACTTAGGCGGGTCTATATAGACCTAGAGTTGCGTCGCCAGGGATTATAGGGACATTGGATTAGATGAACCTTTACATTTTGATATTTTGTATAATTTGGAAAAAATTATGTAAATATTTGGCCTAGTAGCATGTTCGTACTCTGGAGGTTATGAAACACGTATATACTCTATATATTTACCTCAATCTTCTGCTTGCTTAATTACATTAGCTTTGGAGTATGATATGCTGATTTGGTGTAATCCCACTCATGTTTAATGCACTAATATGGACAACATTTAAACATCATTATCTATATTGCATAAGTGATGTGTTGGAACTTGGGAGTTGAGCTTCTGCTCGACCCCCAATTTTCAGGGCATTACATCATCGAACATGTCTTGTGTGGCGAAACGACCTCGACCACTAATTCGGAAGCCATTATCGATTACCTGGACTATGCAGTAGCCCCAATCATATTCAAGCACAATAAGCATTTGTGTGTGATAGTCAAAACAACATGTGATAATCAATTCAAATATAAATCTCATTTGGGCATTTTAACAAACACAAAGTGCTCATGTTATCATACATAGACATTCATCCATAAATCACGTGATAGCGAGATGGATTATATGAAGGAAACTATAACTATAGACAAGGTTATTGAGAATCCCATCTCAATGCCCTCATTAAATACATTTCAATAAGCATTTTCTTATTCAAGCATTTTATCAAACACTTAGACTACACATAACAATCATACATGTAATAAAGTAGTTTTAACATATACTATAACAAATCCTTTCACAAGGAATTTTTCACACGTGCAACAATCATATATTCTCAATCAATAGTCAGGGCAAGCATAAATTATAATTTCATATTCATTTAAACATTTCAATAAACACATGGTATGCATTTTAATATACAACTTAGTTTACACATACATGCTATATCGAAATCATTGTAACTAAGATCATATGGCAGTAATCAAGTCAGACATAAATCATTGCCAACATTGAAAGCCTTAAAAACCATGACCTAAACATTTATAGTCTGCACCTTTCATCGGTAAACTCGTGTTGTACTCAGTTTGAATCCTACTTCTTTTATTACGGCACAACGGCTACTTGAATCAATGAAATAGGTTAGCTATTTCACCAATTCCTCTATTTAAATCCCTAAAACATATTAGGGTTAAGATTTCTTACCCAAAAATAGATTTAAAAATGCCGGTGTAGTGATACGGGTAGGATGATTTGGCACGTGGAGCGGCAGGATCGAATCCCAACAACTATCTCTCACTCACTCTCTTCTCCTCACACTTTCCTTCTCTTTTTCTCTCTTCTCTCTCCTAGGGTTTGTAATTTCGTATGTAATGAGAGAGGGGTGGGTTTAGGTCCTTATATAGGCCTAGAACTGGTGTAAATGGCCCCAGGGCCATGGTATACTTAGGTTATAGCCAAAGAGTGGCTGTTTTAGTCTAATGGAGCTCATCTGGAGGCCCATTTCTTGCATACGGTCTAAGAAAAGTTCTTTGACAATGGATCTATGTCAGGCTAAGTTTTCGGTCCACTCAGATTTACGGATCGACCGTGGAGGACCTGTTTCAGTTCAACGGCTATTGCCACTCGATCAGGGTCACAAGTACACTAACATGTGTAGGAAAATTTTCCTGATCTGAGGGTGTAGTTGGGTCAGAATTTGATGGTCTAAAACCTTAAATTTGTCCTGCAAGTGAATGACCTAAATCACTTAAGTTTTAGTTCATTTTCTAAAGATATTCACGTTTCTCACACACTTCGCTCCTAGCTCAAGTTGTGCATTTCTGGATACTATTTGGATTTGATTTTTAAGATGATTGTCAAGCCCAGTAAGGCGGTCATAACTGTATAGTTTCACAGTAATCGAACTTTCAACGCGAGGTCCAGGTCTGATACGGAGTTTCGTGATGCTCCCGAGAGCAATTGGGTTTTGAGATTGATCATAGGTTTCTAGGTAATGTAGCGTTAGCGATCCTATTAGTTTTGGGTCTTGCAGTTTGTATAGAAAGTAGTTCAAGCTAATTTACTGATTAATTTAGCTTACTACTTAATTAATTTTTATCTAGTTCCTATATAATTCGATCCTTAGTGATTTCTGCCTAAGGTGGTACTCGGGTCCTGGTATGGATTTTTTCGAGACGTTACACTTTTTCAAAATTTCAAACACACCGATATCTCTCCATCCCCTTTCCTTACAACACACATCCCATATCAATCCATCATTCCTCTCTCTCATTCTTTAGCAATTTCCTAAATCCCATGAGAAATATCCAACAACCGAGCTCTCTCCCAAAAACTAAGTGTAGCCCACCTTCTCATCTCCCATTACAACCTTCTAATCACCATCAACCTCCATCAAAAGTGAAGGCAAGGAGCATACAAGTCCAATGGATCAAGGAGGAGTGCGATAGGTGGGTGATCCATCATTGATTTTTAATTTAATGGCCCACTTATTGTGGGACCCACATTGATGTATGCAATGTAAAGAGGGGCATATAGTGGCGGGGTCCCTCTATCTCACCATTTTCCTTTCTCTCTCTCTCTCTTGTATGGAATGGTGTGTGTGTGTCCTGTCATGAAGTAAGTATTTCATCCATGCCATCCACAGAGTGGCCCACATGGCAATCCGTTTGGACGGGCCTGATCAAAGGAAAACACAAGTATCAGTTGATCTGAGTCCGATGTGGACCACACGTGTGGAACTACCATGGTATATGCATTAGCTCCACACCGTCCAGGGGTCAGGACGGTGAGGCCCACCATCATGTTGATGTGAATTAATTCACGCCGTCCAGAGCGTCCAGACCTCTTGGACACTGGACATGTATTATGTATATATGATATATGTTATATATATATATATATTAATATAATATATATTATTATGGTATGAGGTAGGCCACACGTGTGGACCCACCATGTAAATATGTTTGAGATCTCCACCGTCCAGAACATCTAGGGGTCTGGACAGTGGTTCTTTGTAATTTATATATATTATATTATATTATATTATAATATATATATATATGTGTGTGTGTGTGTGTGTAAGGTAGGTCACGTGTGTGGGACCTGAAAGTGCCCTTGCTAGTGCCCTGGTTTGTCAATTAGCATGTGTGTTGAGTCAGTCAGACTGCAGAAGCCTCCCAGGAAAATCTATACAAGCGTCTGCCTCAACCAGGTGTGTGGAAGCTCGCCATAGGTAAATCTAAGCCTCACATCCCTTGTCCCAAAATACCAGGTGAATAAAACCCTTAAAACATATTAGAACATATTAGGGTTTATGGTGAGAAAACTTTTCAAAGAATTAGAAAATCTCTAAGTTTTCTTGCCCTGTCGATTGTATCGATACACATCTCGATATGATTGACCTGCACTATTGATGTCCTCAATTGACCAATTTATAAAATTGGATGAGGACATATTTTGTCCAACAACCAAATATATTTCTGGACAGAATTATCAATGTATCGACACACGTAACGATATCATTGATATTTGAATTTCAAGACCATCGAAGATGGCTCGATATTATCGACAGGCAGATCTGGAACCCCTGTTTTTACTTAGAAAAATCATATATGCTTCGATATATCAGAGCTCTCCTCGATACCATCAGAGTTCAAATCTCGATGATATCGGAAGGCTCTCGATGATATCGGTCATGGGTGCGAAGTTCTTCAGCAATACTTTTTAGGTGGTTTTTAACTCAGATCGGGGGTCACTCGATAGAATCAATATTCTAAATATTGATGATATTAGGGCTGTATTGATTACATCGAGAAAGGATAAACTTGTCTAATAAGCTCACTGATAAAATTTTTCAATTTATCGATGCATCGACATGACCTCCGATATCATCGACATTCAAATTTCGATGATATCAAGTATCCCCTGATCATATCTAATTACCTAAAAAATTTCATGCAAGTCTCTCATTTTTCAAATGTCGAGGACTCGACCCTTATATCAACAATATCGGAGTTCGAAATCTGATGGCATCGACACGAGCTCGATTCCCTCGATCAGTTGGCAGAAGATTTTTCAAAAGCGTATGACATTGAGTTTGTGTCATCGAGTAGACCATCGATACAATCGAGAATATACACTCGAGGATATCGAACCTAATCGATGATATTGAACTCTGTCATAAATGTCACCGTTTTATATCCGTTGGAACCTTTTGCTTATTTAAAGAGAACTTGTGTTGAGTTGTTGTGAGAGAAAGCAGAGAGTGCTTTTGTGCGTTTAACCTCAGATCATATACCTAAAGCCCTTTCTCTCAAGGGAGTTCATCCTCCAATCCACCCTCATCATTGATATTCAATAGAGTGGATTGGGGAATGAGCTTCTGCATTCAAGGATCCTCCAGCTACTACCTTAATGACAAATCATTAAGCTGGGATGCCTCGAATGCTTAAATGATTGGAATTGCTCTATTTACATGATAGGAAAACATCTAGAGAGTAGGATACCATCATAACCTTGACCCAACTCGTTGCCTTATATTGATATATCATTTGTTGCGGATTAAGGGAACTAAAGACTCTTCGTCAACATGGAGGAGATCTTCGTCACTTGCTGAATGGGACTCCTCAACTTATCTGTAAGTATCTAGAGTTCAGAGGACCCTTTGATCATTCCTTTGTAGGATTGGTTCTAAGGTGTTTCTCACCCTTCAAGTCCTCAAGGAGGCCTCCGACGGGAGTGTACGTGGTGGGTGCGTTGTGTGGACCCTTGCTCCGTGGAGAGCATAAACATCTGGTTGAAGGTGAACCAGTAAAACCTTGAGTTAGAGGTGAACCGTGTAAAGCCTCTGTACGGTCTTAGGGAAGATCCTTGGCTAGTGTGCCTAAATGTGGGTGCGATGTGTTGACCCTTGCTCGTGAGAGCATAAACAGTCAGCCTCAGTTTAGGTTGTAAAGGTTGAAGGTGAAACTGATTTAAAACCTTAGGTTAGAGGTGAACCATGTGAAACCTCCTTAGTGAAATCCGATACACTCAAGGGTTGAGTGCGGTTACCGGGAGTGGAGTAGACAAGTAGTCGAACCACTATAAAAATGATTGTATTTGCAATTGCTATTCTTTTGTTTGTGTGATTTACTTTAATATTTTTATATCTGAATATCTGAGATCACACCTCACACACATACACAATCATATCCATCACAAACTAGTTTGCATATTGTTCATTTCTTAAATAGTTTGTGATTGGATCCTCTACCGGGCTTGGAAGCCAGTAGAGTTTCTTTCGAGTAATCTTAATATGTGCTTATTGTTAGTATTAGTGCAATAGGATTTTTAAATATATTATAAAAACTTTAAAAAGTCTTATTCACCCCCCCTCTAGGACATATTGGCATATTCCTACTTTAACTCAAGCGGTCTTCACCGCTATTTCAGGACCCACCACTGATGTATATTTGTATCCATGCCGTCCAGTGTTCTGGATGAGTGGAGACCACCGTGATGTATTTTTACATTCACGTCGTCCATTTATTAGTTGGACAGGTGGAGTCCACTGTGATGTATATTTGTATCCATGCCATCCATTCATCTGGCGAGCTCATCTTTGGCTCAAGATGAAAATGAAGTAGATTTAGTCCTCTGGTGGGCCACGTACGTGAACCCCACCCCTGATATTTGTATTACATCCAAATCATCTATCTATTTAGGACCACCTTGTCTCATGGCTTGAGGCTAAAAATAAGGCAGATCTAATATCAAGTGGACCACCCTATAGAAAACAGTGGCATTAAACGCCGCCCTTGAAACCCCTTTGGGTTACAGAAGTTTTGATTCAATATAATATCTATTTTCCTTCCATGTTCAGGCCCTTGTGACCTTATGAACAGTATGGATGGAAAATAAATACTATGGTAGACTCACTAGAAATTTAATTGTGGAATTCATTACCACCACTGTCATTTTTGGTATGGTTCATATGATCTTTTGGATATGATTCATTTTTGTTTGCTCTATCATGATCTCTAACAATGGATAAATGGTGTGTTGGACTTGGCCCATTCAACTCGGCCCATTTGATTCGGCCCATTTGTATCGGCCCATTCGACCCAGCCTATTCGACTCGGCCCATTTTGACCCAGCCTATTCGACTCGGCCCATTCAACCTGGCCTATTCGATTCGACCTATTTGACTTGGCCCATTCGACTTGACATATTTGATTTGGCCCATTTGAATTGGCCTATTTGACTCGGCCCATTGATTCGGCTCATCTGATTCAGCCCATTTGATTCGACCCATTTGTATTGACCCATTTGATTAGCCCACTTGATTTAGCCCGTTTGATGTAATTGAGGCCCATGATGATATATATTAGGCCCTTGTGCTAGGCCGTGGGCCCCTATTCGATTGGCCTGATGAGCGTCATTCCTTGGGAATAATGTTGGCTAAATGTCTACCTTGATGGGTAATGACAGTTGAAAGTCCTCATGTGACCTTCCCTCAGGCCTTTGTGTTAGGCCGATTATCGATTTTGATTGTCATGGCCGATTGCCGATTTTGATTTGTCATGGCCGATTGTCGATTAGCGATCGATGCCGATCATCGTGACAGATTGCCGATTCCAATTGACGTGGCTGATTTTTTGATTTCGATTATTAAGGCTGATTATCGATTGATTTTGATTGTCGATTCTAATTTGTCATGGCTGATTGTCATTTAACGATTGATGCCGATCATCGTGACTGATTACCGATTCCGATTGACATGGCCGATTTATCAATTTCGATTATCAAGGCTGATTATAGATTCAGGTCGATTATCTATCGATTCCGATTGTTGTGGCCGATTGACAATTCTGATTTATTGTGGCCGATTGTCGATTAACGATCTATGCCGATCATTGTGACCGATTACCGATTCTGATTGACATGGCCGATTTGCTGATTCCGATTATCGTGGCTGATTTCTGATTTGTCGTGGCCAATTATCGATTAGCGATCGATGCCGATCATTATGACCAATTATCGATTCTGATTGTCCTGGCCGATTACCAATTTTGATTGTCATGGCTGATTACCGATTAGCAATTGAGGCCGATTATCGTAACCGATTGACATTTTTTATTATTGAGGCTGATTGCCAATTCCGATTGTTGTGGCCAATTACTGATTCCGATTGTCGAGGCCCAATGTGATGTATATATGGCCCGTATTTGAGACCTGTTGTGAGGTATATTTAGCCCATGTTTAAGGCCCAATGTGATCTATATGAGGCCTATGTGATGAGGCCCATCATGATGTATTTGAGGGCTAGGCGAAGGAGTCCATTTTGATGTATGTTAGGCCCATGTGAAAGGCCCATCGTGATATATATTAAGCTCCTGAGTGAGGGCCATGGTGTTGTATATTTGACCCTTGTGTGAGGCCATAGGTCCACTATACGTTAGGCTCTAAGTGGGCTACTCCTTGGGGGCAATGTTGATTCAATGTCCACATCATCGAGGACGGCTGTTGATGCCTATTATCAAGGCCAGTTATTGGTACAGATTATGAGTATGTGACTGTATAACATCATGATACATGCACAAACGCATCATTTGTATGTTTGTTATGAGATGTGGTTGACCATTGCATATTTCATTGAGCAGGTTATTATGAGACTCCCTGATAGGCAAAGGTTATCTCACATGAGTGCATGGTATGTGCAGGATTGATGCATGACTGGGTTGTATAACTCATGTATCTTGCATTGTGTATTGTGATTACTGTATGCCCTAACGACATTAGGGTTGTAACCTTCACAGGCATGTCATGGATAACTAGATGGGACATAAAAAATGTTTAGTTTGAGCACCTGGGTAATTTGGATGTCCGTGGGTGAAAGTTCCTAAACGCCTGTGGCCAAGAGACGCGCCAACGTTGAGACTGAGTAGATACATGAGCGCCCGAGTGCCGAATACTAGGAAGCTGCGTCTCCCACCGTGTCATAGTCTGTTGGGAGGAGGTGGGGCCTTACCCGCCTGAGAGTAGGGGGCATAGCTAGGCTGAGTTTGACCAACTCGTGAATGGGTCTGCTATCTACATGCCAGGTAGATATTGGATGACTACTGGTTAGGTGGATAGTGAGGTCTCTTCTACTTGCATGGTCGTGCGTCAATGGGTGGCGATTTTCATGTAGAGTGTACTAGACCCCGATGATGATCCCAGAGATATGTAGTATGGATTTGTGGAGTAGGCATTGCATACTCATTCATTCATTCACTATCCTCTCGGACTAGTTGTAACACCCTAAATTTTTGTCAACCTGGAGTTAGACGTTCTTAGGCAATGGGTCAACCATATCACTCTTAAAGCTCAATTCCAAAGCCAAAGAAATTATTTAGAATGAAATTCTTTAGAAATTTAACGTGAATTAACTAACGTTATACTAGATTACCTGTGAAATGAGCACTAACCACTTTAAATACGATCTGTAAGACCTAAAACCTGTAGAATCATTAACGCTATGCTATCCTAAAATCCCGGATCAATCTCTATTCCCGTTTGCTCTTGGGAGCACTTTGAAACTCCATATTGGGTCTAGACCACACGTCAAAAGTCTGATAGCGATGAACTTAGACCAGTATGATCGCCTAGTTGGACTTGACTATCTCATCGAAAATCAAGGCCAAACGATGTCTTGAGACCATTTCATTGAGTCTGGAGTGAAGAGAGTGAGAAAATGAAGATTTTTAAGAAATTAAATATAATTTTAAGTAATCTAGAATGTGTCGCTTGCGCGATGTTTCTAAGTGTTCTGGTCGTTAGATTTCAACCCAAATTCACCCTCGGATCAGGATAGGTGGCCCATACATGTCATAACACTTGTGGCCCTGATCGAGTTTCGGTAACCGCTGAACTGAAACTGGTCTGCCACGGTCGATCTGGAAACCCAATCGAACTAAATACTTAACTTCATCAGGATCCAACATCCATAAGCTTAAGTCCAATCGCATTCAGTCAGAGGACCTCCAGAAATGTTCTTTTGGATCGAAAAAAATCTGATTTGGTTATAACCTAAGTATACCTTGGTCCTAAGTCTGAATTGGTGAGTTTTTAGCCTATATAAGGATCTTAAACCCTCTCTCATTCCTCACATATGAATTTGAGAGAAACCCTAGGAGAGAGAAGAGAGAAAAGAGAGAGATTGTGTGAGAGTTGTGAGTGAAAGTTCCTGTCACTCTCTCCTATGACTATACGTACTTAACCATCGCGATCTAATCACTCTTCCGGTGATTCTGACTTCATTCTAGGTAATAAAACCCTAACCTTAACCTGTTTTAGGGTTTCTATCGATACAAGTAGCGAAGTAGCTGACTTACCTTGTGTAATAGGTTGTCATATCGACGTTGGCAAAGGCGTAGAGTTCCTATTCGATTCACTACGCTTCTATGGCATAAGGTGTGGATTTTAGATGCCTAGGTTACCTGTTTTCAAAGCTTTCAATGTCGTTTAATGGTAGATTGTTGATAAGGATGTCGTTTCACATGTAGAACATGCTGACCGATTTCTATTTCGAATACCGACGAAAAATATGAGATTTATGGTATTTTAGGTATTTGTAGAAAATACCGTATACGTATGAATTTTACTGATATGATTGCCATGAGTATTTGCCGTGTATCTATGCTAGTTATGCATGCACGATCTGTTTTGTTAAGGCCTAATACACATTTTGGCCAACATAGGTTATGTAGGCTAATGTGTGTGGATTAAGTGTTTGTATAAATGTTTGTATAAGTAAGTGTTAAGTAAATGATGTTGTAGATCAGTGTTGAGATAATATTCTCAACTATTTGATGATGTATATGATTTCCTCCATGTTGTTATATTCGAATTGATTACCTTATATATATGAAATACTTGTGTATGGTTAATTGTTTATGTTGGACCTTATAATATTCTGATAACATGCTTGAATTACTTGTTATTTAAATTTTATCTATCTCATATGCATACTAATTCAGATTTCAAGTGCTTGGGGCTATACTGTAGTCCAGGCAGTCAGTAATAGATTTGAATTAGTGGTTGAATTCTATTCACCACGAAGGATGCATCGACAAACCCGAGTCGTGTTTTGGTTGACGGCAATGGTTGGGCCACACGAGGTGTTTATGCACTTCATGTCGTTCAGCTTGAGGTGCGCTCGTACTAGTCGAACTCGTCAAATAACCCGACTGACCATTGTATGTTCACCTTGTATTGGTTATTACTGCTTGAACCTAGGGTACTGAACTTACCAGTGATAACCTTGATAACCGTGGTACCTTGATCCACTAAGACTCATGAGTCGGGCATGGTGGTATAGGACACCGTGGTCAAGCTATCGGCCTACTATAGGACGACAAGCCTCCCCGTAGTGACCAGTGAGCACCTCAGACTCGTAAGTCGATTATGGTGGTATGAGACACTATATTCGAGCTGTCGGCCTACTCTAATTGGTGACGAGCCCTTTGTAGTGACCTCAAGCGTATTCTGAGTCTACGTGGAGACGATGACCCTTCCGTAGCAACAAGAGTGCAAACTAGGCCTGTATTGATAAGGTGATGGGAGAGCGGTGCAACGAGTGCATGCAACAGCCTTGGCAGCCCTTGTAGTGGCCTAGAACCATATCATCGTATGAGACTACTAGGAGTGACGACCCTACACAGGATCTTTGTTGGGAATGATATAAGGGAAGTACCTTAGTTTCCCAATCCTGCTATATGAAAAGGACTAATAACAACTCGGTAATCATGTTCATATCACACTGCATGTGCCTGGAAGATGTGAAGCACTGAGGGACGAAAGCATGCCACGAACGTAAGATGGTGTCACATGAGGGAGTATGTAGGCGAGGGCATACATCATTATTGCATCTCATCCTTACATTAATCACAGTATTTAGAAATGTTTGATTTGCTTGCTTTATCATTACTGCTTGACTGAATTGACAACACGTTAACCTTTGCTCTATGATTCCACTGAGTTGATCACTCACTCCCACGTTACGGGATGGTGTTGTACACACCAACCAGTCCCTGTGTTTAGTTTCAGATGATGGCGCTGCTTGTGAAGTGGAGTCAGACATTTATGATGATGAGGAGGGTTTCTCCTATAGGTAGCTATCAGGCGGGCCTATGTAGACCGTGTTCTGATCGACGGGATGACATGGAGGTTGATTAGACGCCATGACACTTGTCATTTTGCACTTTTGGAGCACTCATGTATATTTTTTTTGTTCATTTTTAGAGTATACATGTATATATTTAACCGGGTAACATGTTCACACTTTGGAGACTTACAACAATTTATATATCTAACACAGTCTTCCGCTTGCATAATTTAACTGTCTCTGGAGTATGATATGCTGTTTTGGTATAATCCCACTCATGTTTAATTGTAACATCCCGAAAATCGGGGGGTCGAGCAAAAACCCAACTCCCGAGTTCCAAAATGTTATTTATGCAACATAGATATGTATGATTGAATGTTGTCTGTGATAATGTATTAAACATGAGTGAGATTAAGCTAGAACCGCATATCATACTCCAGAGACAGTTAAATTAACCAGCGGAAGTCTGTAATAGTATGTATAACATATATAAACTGTTGTATGTCTCCAGAGTGTGAACATGTTACCAGGTTATACACATACATGTATACTCCAAAAGTAGATGAAACGAATATACATGAGTGCGCTAAAAATATAAAATGACAAATGTCAAAGTATCTAATCAACCTCCCTGTAATCCCGTCGATCAGAACACGCATAAAGGAGGGATCCTCCTCATCATCATCAAGTCCGGCTCTGCCTCACGGGCCGCGCCATCATCTGCAATCACAAAAAGGTCTGGTGGGTGTCCGGAACACCGTCCCGTAACGTGGGAGTGAGTAGCTAACTCAGTGGAATAATAGAGCAAAGATTAACATGTTATCAAATCAATCATGTGATAATAGTAACGCAGTAAATCAAACAATCCTAATACTGTTGTTAATGCAATTATGATATGACGTGATGTATGCCCTCACCGACGATCACCCTCATGCGGCAACATCTTACGACCGCGGCATGCCACACTCCCTAGAGTGCTCCACATCTTCCAGGCACATGCAATGCTATGGTGATATGAATTCCAAGTTGTTATTAGTCCATTCAAACAGCAGGATTGGGAAACTAAGGTACTTCCCTTATATCAATCCCAACACAGATCCGGTCTAGGGTCGTCACTCCTAGTAATCTCATACGATGTATATTTCGTAGGTCACTGCAAGGGCTGCCAGGGCTGTTGCTCGCACTCGTTGCACCGCTCCCCCATCACCTTATCAATACAGGCCTACCGTACTCTACTGCAACGGAAGGGTCGTCGCCTCCCGTGGACTCAGAATACGCTCGCGGTCACTACAAAGGGCTCGTCGCCTGATCAGTGTAGGCCGACAGCTAGAATATAGTGTCCCATACCACCATAATCTGCTCACGAGTCTAGGTGCTCACTGGTCACTACGGGGAGGTTTGTGGCCCCAGCGTAGGCCGACAGCTCGACCACGGTGTCCCATACCACCATGCCCGGCTCATGAGTCTTTATGGATCAAGGTACCATGGTTAATAGGGTTTACAATGGTAAGTTCAGTACCCTAGGTTCAAGCAGTTATGACTCATACAAGGTGAACATACAACGGCCAGTCGGGTTACTTGACGGGCTCGACTAGCGCGATCGCATCTCGAATTGAACGACATGAAGTGTGTAAAACACTTCGCGTGGCCTAACCACTGCCGCCAACTCTCAACACGAATCACATTCATCGACGCGTCGTTCGTGGCTATGACCAGTCAGCCACGAATTCGCTCGGTTACCGACTGCCTGGACTAAGTCAAGTCCCACACATCTATGGAATTATATTAACACTAAACAAAGGTATTGAAATTGAAATACATCATGTGAGCATGTTAGCACATGTTATAACATTCAACTTAAGCAAATCTTCAAGGCATACTTCCTATGCATGTAATGCGATCATGCATAAGGTCAACATGTAGGAAATCATTTAGGTCAGCATATTAATCATGAAATCAATCTCAAACTACTACATAACATCATTTAATTCAATACATACTAATACAAGCATTGATACAAACACATACACTACACACTTAAATCCACACATAGTATGTCGACCCAAAGTGCGCAACTTGGCGAATCTCTTCGCCAAACTGATTATGCAATCATTCCTAACTCTCTAATGCGGCGACAAACCATGTCAATCACGTCAGCAAAATATGCATGTAGACCGTACTTCCTACAAATGACTAAAATGCCCTAAATCTCATATTCTTCGTTAATTTACAAAACGGGAAACGGAGAGCATTTTGTACATGTCAAACGGCGATGCCGTCAAGAATCTACTATTAAACGACATTGAAAGCTTTGGAAACAGTCAATCAAAGCGTCTAATATCCGCACCTTTTCCCTTTTAGGGATGAGAATTCGAACGGAGCGTATACGCTTCGTCTACGGCGAATAGAGAACCTGATTTACGAGATCCATAAGCTACATCGCTATAGAAACAAGGGAAACTCAAATCAACAACTATTTAGGGTACTTTCTTACCTAGAAAAGCGGAGAAATCACCGGCAACGTGATTGAGTTGCGTTGCTTAGGCACTTGCAACAGGTAGCACAAGCGGCAAGGAATTCTCCTCCAATCTCTCTCACAAACTCTCACCTTTTCTCTCTCCCAATCTAGGGATTTTTGCAAATTCGGATGGGAGAGAGGAGTGAGGGTTTCAACCCCTTTTATAAGCCTAAACATGCCCAAAATAGGCTCCAAGTCAAGGTATACTTAAAGTATATCCAAATCGGGGCTGTTTCGGTCCAAAAGAGCATTTCTGGAGGTCCCCTGGCCAAATGCGGTCGGACTTAAGCTCGTGCATACTGGATCTAGCACGCATCCAAATTTCAGGCCGGTAGGGTTCCCAGATCGCACGTGGCGGCCCAGTTTCAGTTTAACGGTCACCGCACCAAGATCAGGCCTATAAGTCTCGTGATATGTAATAGAAATTTTTCCTGATCCAAGGGTGTAATTTGGCTGTACTCTGACGGTCAGAATGCTTAATACTGATGCGTCAAATTTGTGTGCCGGATTTGAATTTGAAATTCCAACTATGTCCCTATTCACACTCTCTTCGGTCCGGGCTCAATGAAATAGCTTGTGATCGTCAGTTGGACTTGATATTCGAAACGATTGCCAAGCCCAGCTAAGTGGTCATAACGGTCTAAGATGGTAGGCATCTGACTTACGACGCGCGGTCTAGATCGAATACAAAGTTTCAAGGAGGTCCCGAGAACAAACCGGCTTAGAGTTTGATCCGAGGCTTTAGAGCATTATAGCACCCTTGGTTCCACTCGCTTTGGGCCTTGTAGAACGTATTTAAAGCGATCAGGGACCATTTTCCAGCTATTCTAACGTTGCACTAGCTAACTTAGTCATATTTTCTAAAGGAATTGATTCTAAGTGGTTTCTTTGGCTATGGAATTGGGTTCTAAGCAATTTTCCAGGTGTTTCAATTGACCCATTGCCTAAGGACGTCAAATCTCAGATTGGCCAAAATCCGGGGTGTTACAATCTACCCCCCTTAAAACACAATGTCGTCCCCGACATTGGCGAAGGGCAAGGAGTACCTAGAGGGACTTTAGTATTGACATTCTAAGGAAGGTTCAAATCCTACTTAATAACCTAACCGTACATATAACCTAAATCAAATGTTTCGATCCTGGGCCAGTGGGGAAGAGCCTAACCACGCTTCCGCTGCGCCACTCTAATCGAACGGGAGCGTTGACTAACCTAACCGGATTGGACTCCATACGTTCTACCCCCCTTAAAACTTGGTTTTACTTAAATTCAAGAATCTATGCATCGCTCCGTATATCGGAACGAGGTGCAACTTAGGGGCTATCCTTGACATAAATTGGGAACAACCTCTCATTACAGTGGTTTTCCTTTGCTAATGATGCGTTCTATGGCATTGGTATCTATGATCATAGAGATGAGCCTAATCTCTATTGTGGTTAAGGTCAGGGGCAGGTATGAATTGGTGGCAAGATGCCTAATTCTCTACTGGCTTTAAGTCCTCGCCATTTCCCAAAAGGCAATGTGATCCCGTTTGGTTGTAGGTGGTTGGGCCATCACAGAATAAAGGTTATGTAGTAGGTCTGAGCCGGATACATAGACTTTCTGTCTAGCTAGAACAGAAGATTTATTGTATCAATTCTTAATCCGAGTCGATGCCGATCTTCTGCTTGATCAGAGCATTGGATTTATTGGGAACCACTAGGATTAAGAAGTCGATTCAAACCGCGAATACATCGCGTACATGCAGTTCCTTTACTCTGCGTTCCCGAATGCAATAAACCCTTGGGGATGGCAATTCTAAGGGGCGTGCTAGTCCATTCTAAGTTCAATCTGAGGGATTTATAAATGTTCCCTGAGAGTGAATGGTTCCTTCCTATGGGCAACAACAGAAGTCTATAAGTCATAAGGGGATCTGTCGAAGGAATAAGGTTCTACTTCAACCAAATCTAACCTACAAGTCCTTAGCATATACAGGCTGTACACTACTTAAGGTAACTAGTAGGCTAGTCTGTATTTCATTCGCTATAATTCAAAACCTAAGCCTATACACTAGACGGTTTCATACCATCTCTAATACAGGGAATTGCTCTATCGCTTAGGATCAAAATTTTCTAAATGGAATTGGATTTCTTATGTCGTCAGACCCTTGAAATCTAGGAGTGTTAACACTAGAATCAAAACACCTAGAGCCTATGTGGCCGGTAGCGCTTAGTGGTATTAAATGGAACTGCATTCCTAGTCCCATGGCAGGATTGGATGTGGTATGCTTGGTAGGAGGGTGGGTGGGGATAAAAATTAATTTGTAGGCTGGATCTCAGGGAGTTATAATACTCCTAATCTAGGGACACTATTTTATAGCGAAATGAAACAACATGCATTCCATTCGACAAATTTTGGCTATATTAAGCCCAAACCACAACACAAACACATTTTTCTACCTAACAACAAAACAACACAGAAATTTCAAACAGTAGTCAAACAAGCTAAAGGGCAACGACATAGATGCCTGATTCTACCAAAGGACTTCTACCAGGGTCCCGACTGACCTTCTTGAATACTATCAAGTTCAATACTGTCAGTTGCCCATTAGAGCTCTATCGGCCATGCGTTTTCAATACTTCTCAAACGGAGAAAGTTGAGAGATGGGATTTGAGGTTAGCATGATTCTGAGACCCAAAAAAGGGGGTAAAGGCTCAAATAAAAGGGACATGAGAGAGAGAACGATGGAAAGGGAGGAAAAAGGCTGAAACAGCCTTAACAATAGCCATGGAAAATGGAGGAAATGCGAAGAAATGGTCACCCAAAGGGACAGAATGAAATCTAGGCGTTGTAGAGGGATGCTTCAAGCTTCCCTAGGATGTATTTTCAGAAAGAAATGAAAATGAAAAAGGGGAATGGAGCACCTCACGATTTCAGCTCGATTTTGGGGTTTTAGGAGCTCCAACGGATGAAATCTTCAAGAGGGAGGGCTGCCAACTTCAAAGGAATGACGGAGGGTGGTCGTTTTTGGCAGGGAATGGATCTAGGGTGGTTTGGAATCATGAATTTTTGGGATAGGGCAGCTGAAAACGAAAATGGGGCTAGGGGAGGGGCTGTTTGTGAAGGAAGTACCCATATTTGGGGTTTTCTTGGGGTGGGAGGTGCATAGGGGTGATGTGGACCCTGTTTAAGGGGGTGCGCCCGAAGGACGGCCCCATCGGAGCTCGCCGGCCGGCGATGCATCGCCGAACCGGCGATGGCATCGCCGGTGAAGTTGCAAACTGGCCTCTGAGGCTATATGGGATGGATTCCTCTTGCCCTAGGGATTCCAAAAAGGTATGGTGCACACTCTAGTTCATTGTAGATTGCCCTAGGGAGGCCAATACATTTTTAACATCCATTCGAGGATTTTTGGGTCCAATCTTCAATTTCGAATACAAAACCCTATCATGCAGCATATGATTTTGGGGTAGAAGGATCTAGTACATCCATCTAAACCATTATTTGCTAAATAAAGTGAAGTTAGAATGGCCTTATAGCCATTTTTCATGAAATTTTACTATTCACTGTAAAATTTTGTGAAAGTACTAATTTGTGTTATTTTCATATTAGGTTTGATGCCTAATATGAAATGGATAAGAAATAATTGAAGATTGGGGTGGTGAGAGGAAGAATTTCGAAGATTTTCGGTAAAACGGGGTTTTTAAGCCCTGGCGATTGAATACAGGAGTCGTGGTTGTCCCACGGCCTAAGGATTCACATTAACGGTTTAGAATTGTTTAAAGAATAGCTCAACCCACTTACGTACAACCTAGGAGCTATTCGGGTTGCTCTACGCGACCCTAGATGCGATACGGACTCGATCACGCGATTGAAATGAATAGGCTCCGCCTATTGACGAACCTGGGATCCTAAAAGTGTTTCTAGACCCTTCTCGCACCCACCTAAGTTAAAGGAAGCGACAGCGTACGTCGCGTGACCATAACCCAGGCCCGGTTTAGTCCAAATCATGCTCTGATACCATCTGTAACATCCCGAAAATCGGGGGGTCGAGCAAAAACCCAACTCCCGAGTTCCAAAATGTTATTTATGCAACATAGATATGTATGATTGAATGTTGTCTGTGATAATGTATTAAACATGAGTGAGATTAAGCTAGAACCGCATATCATACTCCAGAGACAGTTAAATTAACCAGCGGAAGTCTGTAATAGTATGTATAACATATATAAACTGTTGTATGTCTCCAGAGTGTGAACATGTTACCAGGTTATACACATACATGTATACTCCAAAAGTAGATGAAACGAATATACATGAGTGCGCTAAAAATATAAAATGACAAATGTCAAAGTATCTAATCAACCTCCCTGTAATCCCGTCGATCAGAACACGCATAAAGGAGGGATCCTCCTCATCATCATCAAGTCCGGCTCTGCCTCACGGGCCGCGCCATCATCTGCAATCACAAAAAGGTCTGGTGGGTGTCCGGAACACCGTCCCGTAACGTGGGAGTGAGTAGCTAACTCAGTGGAATAATAGAGCAAAGATTAACATGTTATCAAATCAATCATGCGATAATAGTAACGCAGTAAATCAAACAATCCTAATACTGTTGTTAATGCAATTATGATATGACGTGATGTATGCCCTCACCGACGATCACCCTCATGCGGCAACATCTTACGACCGCGGCATGCCACACTCCCTAGAGTGCTCCACATCTTCCAGGCACATGCAATGCTATGGTGATATGAATTCCAAGTTGTTATTAGTCCATTCAAACAGCAGGATTGGGAAACTAAGGTACTTCCCTTATATCAATCCCAACACAGATCCGGTCTAGGGTCGTCACTCCTAGTAATCTCATACGATGTATATTTCGTAGGTCACTGCAAGGGCTGCCAGGGCTGTTGCTCGCACTCGTTGCACCGCTCCCCCATCACCTTATCAATACAGGCCTACCGTACTCTACTGCAACGGAAGGGTCGTCGCCTCCCGTGGACTCAGAATACGCTCGCGGTCACTACAAAGGGCTCGTCGCCTGATCAGTGTAGGCCGACAGCTAGAATATAGTGTCTCATACCACCATAATCTGCTCACGAGTCTAGGTGCTCACTGGTCACTACGGGGAGGTTTGTGGCCCCAGCGTAGGCCGACAGCTCGACCACGGTGTCCCATACCACCATGCCCGGCTCATGAGTCTTTATGGATCAAGGTACCATGGTTAACAGGGTTTACAATGGTAAGTTCAGTACCCTAGGTTCAAGCAGTTATGACTCATACAAGGTGAACATACAACGGCCAGTCGGGTTACTTGACAGGCTCGACTAGCGCGATCGCATCTCGAATTGAACGACATGAAGTGTGTAAAACACTTCGCGTGGCCTAACCACTGCCGCCAACTCTCAACACGAATCACATTCATCGACGCGTCGTTCGTGGCTATAACCAGTCAGCCACGAATTCGCTCGGTTACCGACTGCCTGGACTAAGTCAAGTCCCACACATCTATGGAATTATATTAACACTAAACAAAGGTATTGAAATTGAAATACATCATGTGAGCATGTTAGCACATGTTATAACATTCAACTTAAGCAAATCTTCAAGGCATACTTCCTATGCATGTAATGCGATCATGCATAAGGTCAACATGTAGGAAATCATTTAGGTCAGCATATTAATCATGAAATCAATCTCAAACTACTACATAACATCATTTAATTCAATACATACTAATACAAGCATTGATACAAACACATACACTACACACTTAAATCCACACATAGTATGTCGACCCAAAGTGCGCAACTTGGCGAATCTCTTCGCCAAACTGATTATGCAATCATTCCTAACTCTCTAATGCGGCGACAAACCATGTCAATCACGTCAGCAAAATATGCATGTAGACCGTACTTCCTACAAATGACTAAAATGCCCTAAATCTCATATTCTTCGTTAATTTACAAAACGGGAAACGGAGAGCATTTTGTACATGTCAAACGGCGATGCCGTCAAGAATCTACTATTAAACGACATTGAAAGCTTTGGAAACAGTCAATCAAAGCGTCTAATATCCGCACCTTTTCCCTTTTAGGGATGAGAATTCGAACGGAGCGTATACGCTTCGTCTACGGCGAATAGAGAACCTGATTTACGAGATCCATAAGCTACATCGCTATAGAAACAAGGGAAACTCAAATCAACAACTATTTAGGGTACTTTCTTACCTAGAAAAGCGGAGAAATCACCGGCAACGTGATTGAGTTGCGTTGCTTAGGCACTTGCAACAGGTAGCACAAGCGGCAAGGAATTCTCCTCCAATCTCTCTCACAAACTCTCACCTTTTCTCTCTCCCAATCTAGGGATTTTTGCAAATTCGGATGGGAGAGAGGAGTGAGGGTTTCAACCCCTTTTATAAGCCTAAACATGCCCAAAATAGGCTCCAAGTCAAGGTATACTTAAAGTATATCCAAATCGGGGCTGTTTCGGTCCAAAAGAGCATTTCTGGAGGTCCCCTGGCCAAATGCGGTCGGACTTAAGCTCGTGCATACTGGATCTAGCACGCATCCAAATTTCAGGCCGGTAGGGTTCCCAGATCGCACGTGGCGGCCCAGTTTCAGTTTAACGGTCACCGCACCAAGATCAGGCCTATAAGTCTCGTGATATGTAATAGAAATTTTTCCTGATCCAAGGGTGTAATTTGGCTGTACTCTGACGGTCAGAATGCTTAATACTGATGCGTCAAATTTGTGTGCCGGATTTGAATTTGAAATTCCAACTATGTCCCTATTCACACTCTCTTCGGTCCGGGCTCAATGAAATAGCTTGTGATCGTCAGTTGGACTTGATATTCGAAACGATTGCCAAGCCCAGCTAAGTGGTCATAACGGTCTAAGATGGTAGGCATCTGACTTACGACGCGCGGTCTAGATCGAATACAAAGTTTCAAGGAGGTCCCGAGAACAAACCGGCTTAGAGTTTGATCCGAGGCTTTAGAGCATTATAGCACCCTTGGTTCCACTCGCTTTGGGCCTTGTAGAACGTATTTAAAGCGATCAGGGACCATTTCCCAGCTATTCTAACGTTGCACTAGCTAACTTAGTCATATTTTCTAAAGGAATTGATTCTAAGTGGTTTCTTTGGCTATGGAATTGGGTTCTAAGCAATTTTCCAGGTGTTTCAATTGACCCATTGCCTAAGGACGTCAAATCTCAGATTGGCCAAAATCCGGGGTGTTACATTAATGCACTCATACGAACAATATTCAATCATCCTTATTTATGTTGTACAAGTGATGCGTTGGAACTCGGGAGTGGAGCTTATGCTTGACCCCCAATTTTCATGGTGTTATACTAGTGGTGTGCAACTATTTATTATGTGTACCTTCATAATGGTTAGGATTTCAGTTGGGGCACACGACTAACCTGAGATCAGGAGTTTAGTACATTGAGTCTAACTATCCAAATTAGGTATGAGACTGGTTTGGATAGAAGTCCTTTGTGATGGACCCCATACCCTGCGATACCACGTACTATCATCCCGACTTCACACTTTAGCATGGTCATTCCATTCGCACCATATATTGCATTACATCCATGGCATATGGTATTTTAAATTACTGTGTTTCTACATTTATATGGTTTAGGTACAGTTGACGCTATATGTGAACTCATCAGGAATTATATATTATATTGCATCATCAGCATCTTATATTTGACTCTTTATAACTCCTCGTTTGCATAGTTGATCTGTATTGTGTATTTTGATATTGATTGACTCATAGACTTTTCAGTATTTTCGCTTACTCTAATATCGTATGATTCATAATCTTATCAGTATTTCTGATATTGTATGATTATGACGTTGTATTTTTGTGCTTAACACTTATCTTGCGCACACACTTACACCGCCCTCTAAGATTTTTATTAGCTTATGTACGATAGATGCGTGTAGGTGATGTTAGGTTGTAGCAGTATGAAGCTTGGAGCATGTAGCTGACTTCTGGACCTTTGATTTTGACATATGTATTTCTCTTAGCATTGTATTCAAATTTTTATATTAGCGGATATGTGATGATGATGTTGCCAATGTGATTTGGGTAAACTTGTGGTTATGCTTCTTACGAGATAAATGTATTTTGAAAAATCTTCCTTCTAGGATCCCAGGATCGGAACCTGACATATGGGTGCTGGAAGCTAAGAATGAGATACTACGGAGGCTGTCGGCATCGGATTCGTTGATCAAAATTCTTGTAAAGCCAATTTTTGAGTTTGGGGCGTGACACCAAACATCATTTTTGACAAATTAATTGAGCTCTTCTTGCATCGCTACAATCCAGTTTTCGCCGGTAAGAGCTTTTTTTACGTTAGCCGGTTTTATCTGAGATGTAAAACACATGTAATTAAACATATCTTCCAGCTGTTTACAAGTGCATACAGTAGTGAGAGGGTTTCCAAGAATTTGATTGGTTGAATGGTCTTTAATAGTCCTTAGTTCAGTGTTATGTTAACTTGATGAAGAGTCTGGTTTATCAATTAGAAGAACTTCATCATTTTCTAAACTTGAGACGGGTGTATTTAAGTGATCGTCAATAATCACATTAATAGACTCTTGAATTACACCAGTCCTCTTGTTAAGAACACGATACACTCAACTATTCAAATCATACCCTAAAAATATCCCTTCATCACTTTCGGTGTTAAACTTACCTAAATTTTCTCGGTCACGTAGAATATAGCACTGGTTGCCAAAAATACGAAAGTATTTGACAGTAGGCTTCTTATCAAACTACATTTTGTAAGCCATTTTACCATTTGATTTTCTAGTATAAACATGGTTAATTATATAAAAAATAGTATTTACAGCTTCTGCCCAAAGATCTTTAGGGAGATTCATACTATTTAACATTACATTTTCCATTTCTTGAAGCACTCTATTTTTTCTTTCTACTATACCATTTTATTGTGGTGTTTTGGGCACAGAGAATTCATATGATATTCCCTGATAACTGCAAAACTTCTCAAAACCGGTATTCTCAAATTCTGTTCCATGATCACTATGATCTTACAAACTTGAGATTCTTTTTCAGTTTGGATACATTTAAGTACCCTTTTTTACTTCATTGATAGTTTTCGATTTGTCTCTTAAGAAGACTACCCAAGTGAACTTAGTAAAGTCATCAATAATTTCATGAATGTACTTCCTTCCACCTCGATTCTCTGTTCTGGTTGGTCCAATAAGATCTATATGTAGAAGTTTGAACGGTTTAGATGTGGCATTGGAGTTTACCCTTTTGTGAGTACTCCTGGTTTGTTTGCCGATATGACATTCACCACATTTTTGTCTATTTTTTATATTTTGGGAAAGCGTCTTACCAATTCTCTTTTGCTCAATTTATACAAGTTGTGGTAGTGAACATGTCCAAGGTGTTTATGCCATAACTCAGTTTCATTGGTATGGACCATGTAACACGATAGATTAGATGAGCTTGAATCACTTACAATATAGAAGTTTTCAGAAGTTCTATGACCAGTTAATATTATAGAACTATTTTTATTTATAATTTCGTATCCTTTGTTAGTAAATTTTTCTTTTGATTATTATCGCATATTTGAGATATGCTTATGTAACGCCCTGGAAAAATCCGTACTTGGACTCGAGTACCAACTCGACCAGAAATCGCGTAGGATTAATTCCTTTAGAAAATAAGTGTAAGTTAGCTAGCGCAACGCTAGAGTAGCTGGGAAATAGTCCCTGATCACTTTAAATACGTTCTATAAGACCCAAAGCGAGTAGAACCAATGACGCTATAATACTCTAAAACCTCAAATCAAACTCTAAGCCGGTTTGTTCTCTGGACCTCTTTGAAACTTTGTACTGGATCTAGACCGTGCGTCGAAAGTCCGATACCTACGATCTTAGACCGTTAAAACCGCCTAGCTGGACTTGACAATCATTTCGAAAATCAAGTCCAACCGACATTCGCAGGCTATTTCATTGAGCCTGGACTGAAGAGAGTGAGAATAGGGTTAGATTTGGAATTTAAAATTCAAATCTGGCACACGACTTGACGCGTTATTATTAAGCGTTCTGACCGTCAGAATTCAGCCAAATTACACCCTCGGATCAGGAAAAATTTCTATTTCATATCATGAGACTTATAGACCTGATCTACGTGTGGTGACCGCTAAACTGAAACTGGACCGCTACGTGCGATCTACGAGCACTGATGGTCTGAATACGGGACGTGAGCGACATTCGACATGTATGAACTTAAGTCCGATCTCGTTCGGCCAGGGGACCACCAGAAATGTCCTTTTGGACCGAAACAGCCCTGATTAGGATATACCTTAAGTATACCTTGACCTGAAGCCTGTTTTGGGCATGTTGGCTTGAAACCCTCACTCCTCTCACCCATCCGAATTTACTAGAAACCCTAGCAAGAGTGAGAGAGAAAGTGAGAGTTTGTGAGAGTGAGTAGGAGAGAATTTTCCTGCTGCACTACATGTTGCATGTGCCTAAGCAACATGCTCCAATCACTTGGCCGGTGATTTCTATGCATTTCTAGGTAAGAAAATACCCTAAATAGTTACTGATTTAGTGTTCTTTCATTTCCATAGCATGTTAGCTTATGGATCTTGTAAATTAGGTTGCCTATTCGCCGTAGACGAAGCGTATACGCTCCGTTCGAATCAATACCCTTATAGAAGAAAAGGTATGGATTTTAGACGCTTTGATTGACTGTTTCCAATGCTTTCAGTGTCGTTTAATAGTAGATTATCGACGGCAACACCGTTTGACATGTACAACATGCTGTCCGTTTCCTGTTTCGTAAGCAGACAAAGAATATGAGATTTAGGACATTTTAGTCATTTGTAGGAAATACTGTTTTCATCCATAATTTGCTGATATGATTGAAATAGCTTATTGTCGCATTAGGATATTAGGAATACGTGCATAATTATTTTGGCGAAGAGATTCGCCTAAATACACACTTTGAGTCAACATACTATATGTAGACTTAAGTGTGTAGTTTAAGTGTTTATATAAATGCTTGTATTAGTATGTATTGAATTAAATGGTGTTATGAATTAGTTTGAGATTGATTTCTCAATTAATATGCTGATGTAAATGATTTCCTATATGTTAACTATATGCATGATTTCATTATATGTATGAAATGCATGTACTTGATGATTCACTTAAGTTGTATGTTATAACATGTGTTAACTTGCTCACATTGTTGTATTTCATTTTCAATACTCTTATATGATTGCTGATGTGGATTCATAATTGTTTGGGACTATACCTAGTCCAGGCAGTTGGCAACCGAACAAGTTCGTGGTTGGCCTATCTTTGCCACGAACGACACGTCGATGAACGCGAGCCGTGTTTTAGAGTTGGCGGCAGTGATTAGGCCACACAAGGTGTTTTACGCACTTCATGTCATTCGACTTGAGATGCGCTCGTGCTAGTCGAGCCCGTCAAGTAACCCGACTGGCCGTTGTATGTTCACCCTGTATGAGTCATAACTGCTTGAACCTAGGGTACTGAACTTACCACTGTAAACCCTGTCAACCATGGTACCTTGATCCACAAAGACTCATGAGCCGGGCATGGTGGTATGGGACACCGTGGTCGAGCTGTCGGCCTACGCTGGGGCCACAAACCTCCCCGTAGTGACCAGTGAGCACCTATGTCTCGTGAACAGATTATGGTGGTATGGGACACTATATTCTTGCTGTCGGCCTACACTGATCAGGCGACGAGTCCTTTGTAGTGACCGCGAGCGTATTCTGAGTCTACGGGAGGCGACGACCCTTTCGTAGCAGTGAGAGTACAGTAGCCTATATTGATAAGGTGATGGGGGAGCGGTGTAACGAGTGCGAGCAACAGCCCTGACAGCCCTTATAGCGACCTACAAAATATACATCGTATGAGATTACTAGGAGTGACGACCCTAGACAGGATCTGTGTTGGGATTAATATAAGGGAAGTACCTTAGTTTTCCAATCCTGCTGTTTGAATGGACTAATAACAACTCGAAAATCATATCACCATTACATTGCATGTGTCTGAAAGATGTGGAACACTGTGGGACGATTACATGCTGCTGTCGTAAGATGGTGTCGTATGAGGGAGATCGTCGGTGAGGGCATCCATCACGTCATGCCATATTGCATTAACAATAGTATTAGGATTGTTTGATTTTACTGCTTTACTATTATCGCATGATTGATTTGAGAACATGTTAATCCTTGCTCTATTATTCTACTGAGTTAGCTACTCATTCCCACGTTTCAGGATGGTGTTTGCAACACCCACCAGACCCTGTCTTAGATGCAGGTGACGCAGCGATTCAGGAGGCAGAGCCGGACTATGGTGAGGACCAGGACGAGTTCTCATACATGCAGTACTACGACGGCTTTGTTTAGGTGGCCTGGATTGACGGGACTTCTCAGTGGGACTCTTTTTGGACATTTAATTTTTTTTATTTACATGTATCTGAGACTCAGAGATGTATTCATACTTTAGAGACAGTCGAGATCTACTTTGTTTTACCATACAGTGATATATATATTCTTTAGTCTTCCGTTTGCTTTTATCACTGAATCTGGAGTATGAATTGCAGTTTTGGTATACTTTTACTCATGTGAATGCTTTAACTCAGATAACATTGAATCATGATCATTTTTGTTGCATAAGTGACGGTCTGGAACTAGGGAGTTGAGTTTATACATGACCCCCGATTTTCATGGTGTTACAAGTTGGTATCAGAGCATGAATGAGATTATACCGGGCCTGGGTTATGGTCACGTGACGTACGCTGTCGCTTCCTTTAATTTAGGTGGGTGCGAGAAGGTTCTAGAAACACTTATAGGATCGTAGATTCGCTAATAGGCGAAGACTATTTATATCGATCGCGCGATCGAGTCCGTAACGCATCTAGGGTCGCGTGAAGCGACCTGAGTAGCTCCTAGGTTGTAGGTAGGTGGGTTGAGACATTTTTTGAACGGTTCTAAACCTGTAAATGTGAATCCTTGGGTTTTGGGATAACCACAACCCTTGCATTTAATCGCTAGGGCTTAAAAACCCCGTTTCACCTAAATTCTTCAAAATTCTTCCTCTCACCACTCTATTCTTCAATTATTTCTTATTCTTTTCATGTTAGGCATTGATCCTAATGTGAAAATGATATAAAATTATACTTCGACAAAAGTTTATAGTGAATAGTAAAATTTCATGAAAACTGGCCATTAGACCATTCTAAGTTTGCGATATTTAGCAACTAATGGGCTAGATGGAAGTATTAGCTCCTTATACCCCAAAATCATATGATGCATGGTAGGGGATTTCATTCAGGTTTGCAGATTGGCCCCGGAAAGCCCCGAATGGATGTTTGGGTCTCCATAGGGTAATCTAGAATGAACTAAGGTGGGACCCATATATTTTTGGAGTCCCTGGGCCAGGGGGGACCCGACCCATGTGGTCCCACTAACCACCGTGCGAGATGGTCGGCGATGCCATCGCCGATCCGGCGATGCATCGCCGTCCATTGGGGCCCACTTGAGGTGAAATTCGACACGTGGGGGTATTTTGGGTAGTACACCCCTTCATGTATGGTCCGACCATAGAAAACCCCTAAATGGGGTACTTCCTTCACAACAGCCCCCTTCCCAAGCTCCATTTCACGTTTTCTGTTGCCCTCTCTCAAAACCGTGATCTCAAATCTTTTTCAAACCCATTCTTTGCTGAAAATGACCCCACTTCATCACTCCATTGTAGTTTGCAACTCTCCCACTTGTAAATCTCATCCATTGGAGCTCCTACAACCCCCAAAATGAGCTTAAATTGTGAGGAGCTCCATTCCCCTTTTTCATTCTCTTTTCTCTTTGAAAATCCATCCTAGGGGAGCTTGAAGCATCCCTCTACAATGCCTAAATCTCCCTTTTTCAGTTTGGGTAGCCATTTCTCTACATTTTCCCCATTTTCTATGGCTTTTGTTGAAGCCATTTTGGGTCTTTTATCTCTCTCCACCATCCTCTCTTTGATGGGAAAGAGAAAGACTGCAGCGGATAAGGCTGGGCCTAGTCGCCCTGCGCAATCAAGAAGACGGAGGGGTGGCGCCGCTAGCTTAAGTGCCGCCGCAAGTCCAAGCACAGCCCGAGAGTTCCATACAAAGCGGTATTTGGATCCCCATACTCAACTTGGGCGAGTGATATTAGCAGAGATGCCTCACGGCGAATACACTGACCGTAAGGTGTTGTTTGAGGTGGACGTAGAAGGGTGACTCTTCGATGAATTTCTGTTGTTCGAGTGCATTGAAGCTGCACATTGGGGTCCGCTCTTTGAAGCTCGTGCTCGTGCTAATGTGAGCACCGTTCGTGCCTTCTATGCTCGTATCCAGAATCCTACACTGGAGCCATTGCAGTTTAAGATTCCTTTTGGTAGAGAACGGATGGCTACGATCGATGTTCGGTTGATAGCGTGACTTCTGAACGTGCCCCATGGTGATGTTCATACCAGTGCGAAGAATTTGAGGAGTAGGCGTGATCGAGATCGCCGTACCAGGTTTCTATGTGGTAAACTGGTTCCATGTCAGCCTAATAATAGCCTCAAGGCGTCTCATATGTCTGTTGATTTACGCCTGCTGCACCACATTTGCACGTTCAACGTGTACCTCAGGTCGACAAATCGCATTGAGTGTACGAGCCTTATGGTTGATTTCTTGTATCAGGTGGCCTAGGGAGAAAATGTGTGTATGGCCACTTTCATCTTGCGACAGATTATCCTCATAGCGAAATCAAGAAGAATGTTTGAGTCGCTTCCTTTTGGCCGACTGATATGCAAGATCACGCTTGAGTTTGCTTACAGACTTGGGCTGAAATTGTCAGTTCCGATTCGCTGCATTGATGAGTCTACCATGGTCAAGATGAAGATCGGGTCTCAGTACCGTGAGACTCAGCTTGAGGAGGATAGAAAGGACGATTTTGATGATGAAGAGGATTCAAGTAAGGGAGAACCTAGAGCAGAAGTTGAGGAAGAAGTCCAGAAAGAGGTAGAAGAGGAGGCTCAGGATACAAATGAGAGCCCTCCTCCTTCTGCTCAGGCTATTGGCGATGATCGCATTGCCTGAATTGAGGAGAGCCAGGTCGCCTTGCGAAGGAAAGTTCAGAAACTTCGGACTGAGGTCGAGGATACCTAGGCCGTTATGAAGAGGAAATTCGGCAAGGTGACTCGCACTTTGAAGGCGATCTTGTGCTGCTTGCAGGATAAGGGTGCTCCTCCTCCGTCACCGGACTCAGACTAGCGATGAGATATTTGATGTTGTTATTAGTAGTTAGTTGTTTCCTGCTTTTGTGTGTAAGCCTGATAAGGCTAGTAGTTTTCTTATGTTGCTGTAGTAGCTGACTGGCTTAGTTCCCATGTACTTCTTGTCATGATGCTTGTAAGGAGATATCCCTTATATTGTGACAATTTTGATTAAATGAAATGCATGGGGTACGAGTTTGTACAGCTCACGGGTCCTTTACGGATGCCACCCTGATGTGTGAGGGCGGTTTGGTGGATCTGGGGGGCTAGACGATGGCTCTTGATCTTGTCGCCGACCCCTCTCTTGTTTATCTCGACGTCATTCTTGGCATGGACTGGTTGACTGCAGCGAGGGCCGAGATTGACTTCGAGACTCATATAGTGACTGCCTACGAGTCAGAGGGCGCATCCTTTACATTCCCAGTGCGGGTAAATCTCCCCTTCCACATACTTAGCTACGCTACTTTACTACGGGACGCTGGTGCCCAGATGCTTGAGCTTACGCCAGTCGTTTGTGATTTTGGGGATCTGTTTAGGAAGATCCCTAGTTTGCCGCCTCGACGAGAGATTGATTTCACTATCGATCTGGTCCCTGGTTCCACATCTGTCTCACTGTCGACGTATCGCATGGCACCGTGTGAGATGGAGGAGTTGAGGACGCAGATTGATGGTCTGTTGGAGCTTGGCCTTATACGGCCTAGTATGTCTCCTTGAGGAGCACCAGTTCTGTTTGTGAGGAAGAAGGATGGTTCGATGCGATTGTGTATTGATTATCACAGGCTGAACCAGATCACGGTGAAGAACAAGTACCCTTTACCCAAGATCGATGACTTGTTTGATCAGTTGAGAGGAGCGCAGTACTTCTCGAAGATTGATCTTCAGTCAGGATATCATCAGTTGCGCGTAAGGGATGAGAATGTGCATAAGACGGCATTCAGGACCAGCTTTGGCCACTACGAGTTTCTTGTGATGTCGTTCGGTCTCACGAATGCACCAGCTGTGTTCATGGATCTGATGAACCGGGTATTTCGGCCTTTCCTCTATCGATTCGTCGTTGTGTTCATTGACGACATTTTGGTATACTCCAGGAGTCGAGAGGAGCATGAGGAGCACTTGCGCTTGGTCCTGGATACACTCAGACAACATCAGTTGTTCGCACAGTACAAGAAGTGCGACTTCTGGAAGCAGGAAGTGAAGTTCCTGGGACACGTGGTGTCCAAGGATGGCATGGCAGTTGACCTGTCTAAGGTGGCTGCAGTTCAGGACTAGGAGCAGCCTGGTTCTGTCATTGAGGTAAGGAGTTTCTTGGGGCTTGCTGGCTATTATCGACGCTTCATTCAGGATTTCTCGAAGATTGTGAGACCTCTATCTCATTTGACACGGAAGGACGTGAAGTTCACCTAGAATGACAAGGCGGAGTCAGTTTTTCAGGAGCTGAAGGACAGACTTACGTCCGCCCCTGTGCTAGTATTGCCAGAGCAAGGGTTTAGATACACTATATACACTGACGCGTCTAGCGTTGGTCTGGGTTGTGTCCTTATGCAGAGGGACAGGGTAATTTCGTATGCCTCGAGACAATTAAGGAAGCATGAGGAGAATTACCCTACACACGACCTAGAGTTGGCAACCGTTATATTCGCACTGAGACTCTGGAGACATTACCTCTACGGAGAGGAGTTCGAGCTCTTTTGCGACCACAAGAGCCTCAGGTACATATTCACGCAGCGAGACTTGAATATGAGGCAGCGGCGATGGATGGAGACGTTGAAGGACTTCAAGTTTGAGGTCTCTTACCATCCTGGGAAGGCGAACCTTGTGGCTGATGCGTTGAGCCGCAAGAAGGCGATAGAGTTTGCGGCTCCGCTGATGGTTGCTGAGTGGGATATGGTTGAGTTTTTACGAGACTTTGAGCAGAAACTCACCGTAGAGGAGCCGTTTGAGTTCATCGCACATGTACAGGTGCGATCTCAGATCGATGACCGGGTCATCGAGGCGCAGAGGGATGATGCATCTGACTGAGCTTCGAGAGCAGGTCAGTGATGATGCAGACGCTGAGTGGCAGTTGGCATGGATGGGGGCTTACGTTATCCTGGCCGTCTATGTGTCCCAGATATCCCTGACTTGAGACGAGAGATTCTCGAGGCTGCACATTGTACCAGACTCGCGATGCATCCAGGCAGTACGAAGATGTATCGCGACGTGAAGAGGACCTATTGGTGGGAAGGTATGAAGACCCACATAGCAGAGTTCGTGTCCCGTTGTCTCACTTGCCAGCAGGTGAAGGCAGAGCATCGCCGACCACCTGGACTCTTGCAGCCTATGCCGATCGCAGAGTGGAAGTGGGATTTCATTTCCATGGACTTCATTTCAGGGCTGCCGAAGACGAGGAAGGGACATGATTCCATTTGGGTGATCGTCGATCGTCTGACGAAGTCGGTGCACTTCCTACCGATCAGAGTTACGAACTCTGCAGATGAGCTGGCTAGACTGTACATCAGAGAGATTGTGCGTCTGCATGGAGTTCCGTTGGAGATCGTGTCGGACAGAGACACGCGGTTCACTTCTATTTTCTGGACTCGCATTCAGAAGTTGAAGTTCAGTACTGCCTTCCACCCACAAACAGACAGACAGACAGAGCGGGTGAACCAGATCTTAGAGGACATGTTGCGAGCTTTCGCATTGGACTTTAAGGACAGTTGGGATGATTGTCTTGCATATGTGGAGTTCGTGTACAACAAAAGTTTTCAGGCGAGTATCGGTATGGCACCTTACGAGGCGTTGCTGGGTGACCTTGTCGCGCACCGCATTGCTGGGCAGAGGTTGGTGAGCGTAGCTTGATTGACCCAGAGTTAGTGCAGGCGACGTTAGAGAAGATTGATATTATTAGACGTCGGCTTCTCACAGCGCAGATGTAACGCCCGTGAAAAATCCGTACTTGGAATCGAGTACCGATTTGACCCGAAATCGCGTATAAATAATTTCCATGGAAATTAAACGTAAGTTAGCTAGCGCAACGCTAGAGTAGCTGGGAAATAGTCCCTGATCACTTTAAATACGTTCTACAAGACCCAAATCGAGTAGAACAGACAACTCTACAATACTCTATAACCTTGGATCCAACTCTAAGCAGGTTTGTCCTCTGGACCATATTGAACTTTTGTATTGGATTTAGACCGCGCGTCGAAGGTCCGATACCTCCTATCTTAGACCGTTAGAACCGCCCAGCTGGACTTGACAATCATCTCAAAAATCAAGTCAAACCGATAATCACAGAGTATTTCGTTGAACCCGGACTGAAGCGACCGCGAATAGGGACGAATTGGGAATTTCAAATTTAGATCTGGCACACGACTTGACGCGTCAGTATTAAGCGTTCTGACCGTCAGAATTCATCCAGATTACACCCTCGGATCAGGAAAAATATCTATTTATTATCATGGAACTTTCAGCCCTGATCTATGTGCGGTGACCGCTGAACTGAAACTGGTCCGCCACGTGCGATCTGCGAACCCTGCCAGACTGAAAACTTAATACGAGGTACATCTGGTACCCATGAGCTTAAGTCTGATCGCAATCGACCAGGGGACCACCAGAAATCAGTTTTTGGACCGAAACAGCCCCGAAATGGATAGGCAATAAGTAAACTTTGTCCCGGAGCCTATTTTCGGCGTTTCCAAGCTTATAAAAGGGGTTGAAACCCTCATTCCTTCCTTGCATACGAATTTCACAAACCCTAGAACAAGAGAGAGAGAGTTTGAGAGAAAGGGAAGAGGAGATTTTTCTCGCTTCCGAGCCACCAACGGTTGCTGCATCAGCACTTCCTTCCAATCACCTGGCTGGTGATTTCTACACTTTTTCAGGTATGAAATATTCCCAAAAACTTGCTGATTTAGGGTTTGCTTAGATGCACAACATGTTAGCTAACTAAATCCATAAATCAGGTTCTCCTACAGCCGTTGACGAAGCGTACACGCTCTGTTCAAAATCCCGCGACCGTAAGAGATTAGGTGAGGATTTTAGACGCTTTGATTGTCGGTTTACAACGTTTTCAATGTCGTTTAATAGTAGATTATCGACGGCATCGCCGTTTGACATGTACAACATGCTCTCCGTTTCCTGTTTCGCAAATTAACGAAGAATATGAGATTTAGGGCATTTTAGTCATTTGTAGGAAGTACGGTCTCCATGCATAATTTGCTGACGTGATTGACATGATTTGTCGCCGCATTAGAGAGTTAGGAATGCTTGCATAATCAGTTTGGCGAAGAGATTCGCCAAGTTACGCACTTTAGGTCAACATACTATATGTGGACTTAAGTGTGTAGTGTATGTGTTTGTATAAATGCTTGTATTAGTATGTATTGCATTGAATGATGTTATGTAGTAGATTGAGATTGATTTCATGATTAATATGCTAACCTAAATGATTTCCTATATGTTGACCTTATGCATGATTGCATCACATGCATAGAAATGATGCCTTAAAGAATTGCCTAAGTTGAATATGCATGGAAAGCATGCCTTGAAGATTTGCCTAAGTTGAATGTTATAACATGTGCTAACATGCTCACATGATGTGTTTCAATTCCAATACCCTGATATATAGCGTTAATGTGATTCAATAGATGTGTGGGACTTGACTTAGTCCAGGCAGTCGGTAACTGAACGAATTCGTGGCTGACTGGTCATAGCCACGAACGACGCGTCGATGAATGTGATTCGTGTTGAGAGTTGGCGGCAGTGGTTAGGCCACGCGAAGTGTTTTACGCACTTCATGTCGTTCAATTCGAGATGCGATCGCGCTAGTCGAGCCCGTCAAGTAACCCGACTGGCCGATGTTTGTTCACCTTGTATGTATCATAACTGCTTGAACCTAGGGTACTGAACTTACCATTGCAAACCCTATTAACCGTGGTACCTTGATCCACGAAGACTTATGAGCCGGGCATGGTGGTATGGGACACCGTGGTCGAGCTGTCGGCCTACGCTGGGGCCACAAACCTCCCCGTAGTGGCCAGTGAGCACCTTGACTCGTGAGCAGATTATGGTGGTATGGGACACTATATTCTAGCTGTCGGCCTACACTGATCAGGCGACGAGCCCTTTGTAGTGACCGCGAGCGTATTCTGAGTTCACGGGAGGCGACGACCCTTCCGTGCAGTAGAGTACAGTAGGCCTGTATTGATAAGGTGATGGGGGAGCGGTGCAACGAGTGCGAGCAACAGCCCTGGCAGCCCTTGCAGTGACCTACGAAATGTACATCGTATGAGATTACTAGGAGTGACGACCCTAGACAGGATCCGTGTTGGGATTGATACAAGGGAAGTACCTTAGTTTCCCAATCCTGCTGTTTGAATGGACTAATAACAACTTGGTAATCATATCACCATAGCATTGCATGTGCCTGGAAGATGTGGAGCACTCTAGGGAGTGTGGCATGCCACGGTCGTAAGATGTTGCCGCATGAGGGTGATCGTCGGTGAGGGCATACATCACGTCATATCATCTTGCATTAACAACAGTATTAGAATTGTCTGATTTACTGCTTTACTATTATCGCGTGATTGAATTGTGAACATGCTAATCTTTGCTCTATGATTCCACTGAGTTGATCACTCATTCCCACGTTACGGGATGGTGTTTGCAACACCCACCAGACCCTGTTGTAGTTGCAGGTGACGACGAGATCCAGGAGGTGGAGCTGGAGATTGACGAGGACCAGGATGAGTTCTCGTATATGCAGTATCACGACGGCTTCCCGTAGGTGACCTGGATCGAGGGGGACTTCAGTGGGACTATTTTGAACTTATTCTTTTGTCTATTTACATGTATATGAGACTCAGAGATGTAGTCATACTTTGGAGACAGTTGAGATTACTTTGTTTTTCCATACAGTGATATATATATTGTTTAGTCTTCCGCTTGTTTTTATCACTGGATCTGAAGTATGAATTGCAGTTTTGGTATACTTTTACTCATGTGAATGCTTTAAATTAGACAACATTGAATCATAACCATTTTTGTTGCATAAGTGACGGTCTGGAACTCGGGAGTTGAGTTTATACACGACCCCCGATTTTCAGGGTGTTACAGCAGAGCAGACAGAAGAGTTATGTCGATACGAGACGACGGTCGCTAGAGGTCACAGTTGGGGATCATGTATTTTTGTGAGTTTCTCCTATGAAGGGAGTCCTTCGGTTCGGGAAGAAGGGGAAGCTAGCACCACGATTCATTGGTCCATTCCAGATCCTCGATCGTGTGGGAGCAGTGGCATACCGTTTGGCTTTACCTATGCCTCTCGCGAGCGTTCACAACGTATTTCACGTTTCTATGCTGAAGAAGTACGTTTCTGATCCTTCCCATATCATCAGATGGGAGCAGATGGAGTTAGGAGAGGATGTTACATATATCCTGCGACCGATGCGTATCCTAGACAGGAAGGAGCAGGTACTGCGTAGCAAGGTGATTCCCCTTGTGAAGGTATTGTGGACGCATCACTCTGAGGAAGAGGCTACCTGGGAGACAGAAGCCGAGATCAGAAAGAACTATTCACAGCTTCTCGAGGAGTACGAAAAGGTACAAATTTTGAGGATGAAATTTTTTGTTAAGGGGGGTAGATTGTAACGCCCTGGAAAAATCCGTACTTGGACTCGAGTACCAACTCGACCAGAAATCGCGTACGATTAATTCCTTTAGAAAATAAGTGTAAGTTAGCTAGCGCGATGCTAGAGTAGCTAGGAAATAGTCCCTGATCACTTTAAATACATTCTACAAGACCCAAAGCGAGTAGAACCAATGACGCTATAATACTCTAAAACCTCGGATCAAACTCTAAGCCGGTTTGTTCTCTGGACCTCTTTGAAACTTTGTATTGGATCTAGACCGCGCGTCGAAAGTCCGATACCTATGATCTTAGACCGTTAAAACCGCCTAGCTAGACTTGACAATCATTTCGAAAATCAAGTCCAACCGACATTCGCAGGCTATTTCATTGAGCCTGGACTAAAGAGAGTGAGAATAGGGTTAGATTTGGAATTTGAAATTCAAATCTGGCACACGACTTGACGCGTTATTATTAAGCGTTCTGACCGTTAGAATTCAGCCAAATTACACCCTCGGATCAGGAAAAATTTCTATTTCATATCATGAGACTTGTAGGCCTGATCTACGTGCGGTGACCGCTGAACTGAAACTGGACTGCTACGTGCGATCTACGAGCACTGATGGTCTGAAAACGGGACGTGAGCGACATCCGGCATGTATGAACTTAAGTTCGATCGCGTTCGGCCAGGGGACCACCAGAAATGTCCTTTTGGACCGAAACAGCCCTGATTTGGATATACCTTAAGTATACCTTGACCTGAAGCCTGTTTTGGGCATGTTTGGGCTTATAAAAGGGCTTGAAACCCTCACTCCTCTCACCCATCCGAATTTACTAGAAACCCTAGCAAGAGTGAGAGAGAAAGTGAGAGTTTGTGAGAGTGAGTAGGAGAGAATTTTCCTACTGCTGCACTACCTGTTGCATGTGCCTAAGCAACACGCTCCAATCACTTGGCCGATGATTTCTCTGCATTTCTAGGTAAGAAAATACCCTAAATAGTTGCTGATTTAGTGTTCTTTCATTTTCATAGCATGTTAGCTTATGGATCTTGTAAATTAGGTTGCCTATTCCCCGTAGACGAAGCGTATACACACCGTTCGAATCAATACCCTTATAGAAGAAAAGGTACGGATTTTAGACGATTTGATTGACTGTTTCCAACGTTTTCAGTGTCTTTTAATAGTAGATTATCGACGGCAATGCCGTTTGACATGTACAACATGCTGTCCGTTTCCTGTTTCGTAAGCAGACGAAGAATATGAGATTTAGGGCATTTTAGTCATTTGTAGGAAATACTGTTTTCATCCATAATTTGCTGATGTGATTGACATGGATTATTGTCACATTATTATATTAGGAATACGTGCATAATTAGTTTGGCGAAGAGATTCGCCTAAATACGCACTTTGAGTCGACATACTATATGTAGACTTAAGTGTATAGTTTAAGTGTTTGTATAAATGCTTGTATTAGTATGTATTGAATTAAATGGTGTTATGAATTAGTTTGAGATTGATTTCTCAATTAATATGCTGATGTAAATGATTTTCTACATGTTAACTATATGCATGATTTCATTATATATATGAAATGCATGTGCTTGATGATTCACTTAAGTTGTATGTTATAACATGTGTTAACTTGCTCACATTGATGTATTTCATTTCCAATACTCTTATATGATTGCTGATGTGGATTCATAATTGTTTGGGACTATACCTAGTCCAGGCAGTCGGCAACCGAGCAAGTTCGTGGTTGGCCTATCTTTACCACGTACGACACGTCGATGAACACGAGCCATGTTTTGGAGTTGGCGGCAGTGGTTAGTCCACACGAGGTATTTTACGCACTTCATGTCATTCAACTTGAGATGCGCTCATACTAGTCGATCCCGTCAAGTAACCCGACTGGCCGTTGTATGTTCACCCTGTATGAGTCATAACTGCTTGAACCTAGGGTACTGAACTTACCATTTGTAAACCCTGTCAACCATGGTACCTTGATCCACAAAGACTCATGAGCCGGGCATGGTGGTATGGGACACCGTGGTCGAGCTGTCGGCTACGCTGGGGCCACAAACCTCCCCGTAGTGACCAGTGAACACTTATGTCTCGTGAGAAGGTTATGGTGGTATGAGACACTATATTCTTGCTGTCGGCCTACACTGATCAGGCGATGTGTCCTTTGTAGTGACCGCGAGCGTATTCTGAGTCTACGGGAGGCGATGACCCTTTCATAGCAGTGAGAGTACAGTAGGCCTGTATTGATAAGGTGATGGGGGAGCGGTGCAACGAGTGCGAGCAACAGCCCTGGCAGCCCTTGTAGCGACCTACAAAATATACATCGTATGAGATTACTAGGAGTGACGACCCTAGACAGGATTTGTGTTGGGATTGATATAAGGGAAGTACCTTAGTTTCCCAATCCTGCTGTTTGAATGGACTAATAACAACTCAAAAATCATATCACCATTACATTGCATGTGCTTGGAAGATGTGGAGCACTGTGGGACGATTGCATGCCGCGGTCGTAAGATGGTGTCGTATGAGGGAGATCGTCGGTGAGGGCATCCATTACATCATGCCATATTGCATTAACAATAGTATTAGGATTGTTTGATTTTACTGCTTTACTATTATCGCATGATTGATTTGAGAACATGTTAATCCTTGCTCTATTATTCCACTGAGTTAGCTACTCATTTCCACATTTTGGGATGGTGTTTGCAACACCCACCAGACACTGTCTTAGATGCAGGTGACGCAGCGATTCAGGAGGCAGAGCCGGAATATGATGAGGACCAAGACGAGTTCTCATACATGCAGTACTATGACGGCTTTTCTTAGGTGGCCTGGATTGACGGGACTTCTCAGTGAGACTCTTTTTTGACATTTGATTTTGTTTATTTACATGTATATGAGACTCAGAGATGTATTCATACTTTAGAGACAGTCGAGATCTACTTTGTTTTACCATACAGTGATATATATATTCTTTAGTCTTTCGCTTGCTTTTATCACTGAATCTGGAGTATGAATTGCAGTTTTGGTGTACTTTTACTCATGTGAATGCTTTAACTCAGACAACATTGAATCATGATCATTTTTGTTGCATAAGTGACAGTCTGGAACTCGGGAGTTGAGTTTATACACGACCCCCAATTTTCAGGGTGTTACAGCTTATAAAGTTGTGTTTTAACCCAAATAAAGGAAGGTTAAAGAGTTGAACCGTACCTTGGCCAACAATTTTGCAGTTGCTACCATCATCGAATGTGACTTCAAGTTTTAACTTTTTCATTTTCAGATTTTAAGTTTTTAACTTGGGAGGTTTTGAAATCTAAGTCGCACTTAGTTTTTTCAAAACTATCTGAAATGTGAGAATTTTCTAAAACAAGATTATCAAAATTTACTTTAAGTTTTAAAAACTTTTCTTTCTGAAGTTTTAGTTTTACAACAATTTTACAACTTTCCTTTTATAGAGTATTATAAGCATCTTGAAGATCTTCTTCATTTTCATGATCACTATTCAGATTTTCTTCACTAGTTGAATCATCATGATTTGAAAAAGTGAACTTGGCTAAAGTCATAAGGGTTTTAACTTCATTACCCGACTCAGTTTCAGAATCTTCTGACTCAGAAGAGGCTTCAGAGCTGGAAGATTCATCCCAAGTAGCCAACATTCCTTTCCTTTTAGGTTTATCCTTTTTAGGACATTTGTTTGTTAAATGCCCATATTCATGGCAGTTGTAACATTGACTGTCTTTTAAAGATTTCCCATGTTTATATTTAAATCTTTTCTTTTCATTAGATTTTTAAAAATCAATCCTCTTTTTACTTTTGAAAATCTTATAAAACTTTTTAGATAAAAGAGCCATATCATCTTCAGAATTTTCTACATCAGAATTATTACAATTTTCTTGAGAAATACTATTAGAAGAATTAAGAGCGAATGATTTACCTTTAGGAGCTTTAAAGTTTAACTCATAGGTCTGTAATGAGCCAACTAATTCTTCTACCCTCATATTATCCGTATCACAAAGTTCCTGTATCGGAGTCACCTTTGAACTGAACCGTTCAGGCAGTGAGCGTAGTATCTTTGCACAGACTTTACTTTCTGAGATTCTATCACCAAGACACCACATAGAGTTGAAAATGTCATTTAATCTTGTACAGAAGTCCATGAAAGTTTCACTTTCTTCCATACATATTTCCTCAAATTTGGTTTTGAGGATTTGGACTTTAGATTTCTCAACAATTGTTGTTCCCATGTGTGTCATTTCCAAAACATCCCAGGCTTTCTTCGTAGTATCATAGGATATAATTCTCTTGAATTTATCCAGTGATAGTGAGTAACTGATTGCATATAGAGCCTTTGCATTAGCACTACTTTCACTTTTCTGAAGATTGGTCCAAGTACAATAAGGTATTACTTTTACAGTTACAGATCCATCGGTACCAGTTACTTCAGTGGTAGGAGGGGTCTAATTAGTCACTGTTGCTTGTCACACGCTCTCATCCATGGATTTTAAGAAAATTCTTATCCTGGCTTTCCAATAGGCATAATTGCAACCATCAAATGGTGGAGGTCTAGTGACTGAAAGGCTATCAAAATTTGACATCTTACAAAGCTCAGATCGATTAGACCAGGAAATTAATCCAAAAGAAATAATAATTAAAACGAGCTATTAGGCTTTGATACCACTTGAAAAGGCCAAGCTAAGAGTCCTAGATTGGGGGGGGGGGGGGGTTGGTGTAAATAGGACTATGCCAAATTAAAAATTAATTGAGAACTTTAAACAAATATAAATAAAAGATAACAATAAAACAATCCCACAATGTAGAAATGTAAAATAACCTCAAGTGTACAAGTATTGAGAGGTTGATAAAGATGTTGTTTTAAGGACAACCTTATACCAAAAACCAATGGCTTATAGTAGGATAACCTGATTCCTAGAACGGTCTGTGTATCAAAATCTTAAACCGATACAGAGTAATAAAGAAATAAATAGCAAAGGAAATAACTAAGCTATTACAACATTTCACACTTGAATAAAAGAAATTACAACATTCTCCATAAATGCATAAAGGAAAATTATAATATCCACAAAATGAAACATTCAACCAATCACCACAAGACTAGAAATTATAGTGGTTTGCTTGTGTGTACACTAACTGTTTAGAAAAACAGCCACACAACTACTTCGCTCCTAATATGCTCACACAATGGATATTAGCGTTCACTATGAAATAGGTTTTTTAAGGTTCACCTAAAACCCTCACAATTGTGTCTTTCAAGCGGGCTTACATAATTTAAAAACCCCACACTCTGAGTTTTCTAGATCACCTCAGACAAATGAAAATAAAGAGATTTTTTTGGCACAATCTCAATGAAACCAAAACAATGAATTTATGAAACTATAAAATACTTATCTGGATATTCTCCTTTTGATGCAGCCCAGGAGAACCAATTCGGAGTAGAAGTTTAATGTAGATGTTCAATGTTCATACTCACTTATGAAATGGTTCTAAGTTCTAAATTGATTTTAAATTAAATCACCTTGGGCTAGCTTGATTTAATTTTGATTCTAAGAAATGAGAATACTTCAATCGCTCTTACAAATAAAATTGAAATGAAAAATACAAAATCAAATGCAAAAAGATAATTAAAGAGAATATAAAATAATAATTAGATAGCTTAAGAATATCACTAACTTATCTCTCAGAGTGGTGTATTGATTTTACTTAAATTGGATATCAAACTCTGAATTTTTTGCTCTATTTATAAGTGCAGAAATCACATCTATGACTAATCCAGAGGTCGGCTCGACTAGTCGAAGGACCAACAAACTTTTGAAATTTGGGCACGATAGGATCAAGTCGTTCCACTATTGGTCAAAGGACCTGCTCGACCGGTCGAGTGGTCTCCACAACTGGTCAAGTCCTAACCACGACTGGTCGTGTGGAACTCAATTTAGTTGTTGGACTTTGATTCGAGCCTGCAGGACTGGTCGAGCACTGTTCACTCGACTGGTCGAGCAGTCTCTAGGATTGGTCGTGGTAATAACAAAAAATTTTAAAAATAAGTAACATACTTAAGACTGTTCGAGGATTTCTTGGACTCATCGAGCCAGTACTAGGACTAGTCGAACTTAGTCTAAGACTAGTCGAAAAATAGTCTATGCACTTATAAAGTGACCCAATTAAATTATGTATTCAAAGTGGCCTATCCTATGGTCAATATAGGGTCATTCATACCTTATACATGATGTATGAATATTGAGTCTTCTTTTGCCTTAGTTGATAGTTAGTCTTTGAAGTTCACGAAGCTTGAACTTGAGACTTTTGAAGCTTGAATATGACTAACATTGAAGCTTGAGCTTGAGGATCAAAGTAAAGAACTTTGTCTTGACTTGGTCGAAGCTTTGAAAACTTGAACTATTGAAGCTTCAAAGATTGAATACACGCTTGGTGTTGTACTTGAACATGAACATGTAATCTTGCATTTGAAGTTCTTGAAGTAAAGACCTTTGATCTTGTACATTAGATGCAATGTCTTGAATTTGTAGATGAGCTACACAAGACACAGATTCCAAGAGGTTTTGGCACTACAAAATTTGATAATAATAGGAGCTAGAAAACACAGCACTTATATTACTATCATTGTTTCCTTGGACATTGAACTGAGAATTGCTTCAATCTAAAGAATATATTACAAGAAATGATTGATAGTGGTGAAATAGTCATAAGGAAAGCATACGACATAAGAGAGGAGATAAGAGCACACAAGCCTGATTGAAGCGATTTTTCATATCTTCGTAATTGGGATGCAAAGCTATAAGACAAATATATTCATAAAACTAGGGGGAAATTTTAATATTAGATAATCCGTATGCAATGATAAGGCATCAGTATATCTGTCAAAATTTGCTGCATCAAGATATATTGTCTCTGAAGATCACTGTGATTTTGATTATGAAGATTATCGGTACAATACTTCCTAATCAAAAGAGGCCAAGACAAGAAGAATAATGGAATAATATCAAAAGGGAGTGCCATGTACTCATCCCCAAACATGAATGAATAAAAGGGCAGATAATCAAATATATAAAGTTTAGGTGTATCAATCCGATTGCAAGTTATCATCAAATGTCGATGATGGTTATTAGGGCTGTACACGAGTCGAGCTAGCTCGACAAACTTGCTCAACTCGACTCGAGTCAGCTCGGATTGACTTGGCTTGAATGGCTGATTCGGGTCGAGTCAAACTATTTTTATGAAGCTCGAGTTGAGTTCGAGCCGAGTTCGGGCATGGGTCATTTTAACTCGACTCGTCTCAAACTCGACTCAACTCGATTAATAAATATAAATTTTTTAATAATATATATATATTATTATATATATTATATATATTTAATAATATATATATATTATATTTAATATATATACTTAAGTTTAAGTTAAAAAAAATAAACAAAAAAAACCCTAGCTAACCCAACTGACCCTACTTTTGGGGCTTTCCCTTTCTTCTCTTCTTTCTCTCTACTACCCTACCCCACCCAACCACTGCCCGCACGCACACCCGACTAGCATCCACCGGACCTCCAGGGCTTCTAGCACTTTGCCCGCATGCCTACACGGACTCATCTTCACCAGACCTCTCTTTCTCTCACTCTCCCAACTCCCAGTCTCTTCGAACGAACCCGCACTCAATCGACCAATCCCGATCAAAGGTGGAAGATTGTATTACTGAAATTAGAGGTTTTGGTAGGCCATCAAAGTAGGCCAACGACATCAGACAGTTCTAATCGAAGGTGGAAAATAACATACACTTGTAACACTTTTAAAATAGCTAGGCAGGTCACCATGCATCTTCCTCATTTTTATTTTTTCCTTCATTCTTCGTTTTTGTTTGTTAGGATGGCCCACGAGAGACATATGTTGTTGGCCATTCATCTATTGGTGGATCAATACTTCTTAGACCGGTCCATTGATGTATGAGGCGATCTAGCCATCCATCCACATAGTGGACCACCATTGGATTGGGCCACTTCATGTATGTATTGTATCCTTGATGATACAAACAAGCTCGAGCTCGACTCAAACCATTAGCTCGACTTGAACTCAACTTGACAGCTTTGGCAAACAAGCCAAGCTTTGATGTTGAGCTTGAGGCCGAGCTCGAGCTCGACTTGAACTCAACTTGATAGCTTTGGCAAACAAGCCAAGCTTCGATGTTGAGCTTGAGGCCGAGCTCGAGCTCGAGCTTGAACTCAAGTACAACATGGATGAGTTGAGCAGCTCGGCTCGACTCGGATCAATGTACAACCCTAATGGTTATCGTCAAACACTGATGATGGTTGTTGGCAAATGCCGTTGATGTTATCTTCAAGCACTGATGATGACTACAATTAAATAATGATGATGATGATTATCGTTAAGTGGATGGTATCGCCATTGCTAATCACTACTGACCACTACTAAAAAAAAGAGAGAAGAAGAAACCATTATAATCGAATTAATATCATTGGCAGGATGATGCACTATCTTAACAAAAAAATTATCAAATATATTATCCGTAATGCTGGTGTATCATGACAATTTTTTGGTTATGGCTAATCATATAAATCTTACGATAGAAATGGCAATTCATCAAATATTTTACGATCAGCAGTGGCTTTATATCAATTATCGATTCACCATTCGTGGCAATGGAACATACCTATATGGCCAACCACACATAGATCCTACCACAACGACGATAATTCATCATTTATGGTGTCATAGCCAAGCTTATATATAGCCAACTACACATAAGACCTATCATCATTAGCAATGTATAAAATTATGCGGGCAGCAGTGAGAAGCCAGTGACCTTAAAAAGCCCGTGAAGGCAATCACATGCTTACACCCATGCAGGCACGGATGAAGCCAATCACTATCAAAAATCATAAGCAGCCAAAAGTAGAAGAAGGAAGCCAATCATGCGTGAGACCTATACCGTTTGTATAGCTTTCGATAGTGTCATGAGGGATGGTGAGAGAAAATGCCCTCTCGTGAATGGGTCCAACCTTGCAGACGAAGAAAAAGTGGATTGAAATGTGTGCTCTTTAGCTCATCCATAGATAGGGCAATCATGCGTAAGACCCCCCAGATTCCTGGTTCGATTCTATTAGAAATTCATGAGGATGAGTTTTTAGTCTCCTCATTGATGGATTGGCAACCTTGGATTTGGTACCTTAAGGTAGCCTTGCTCGCCCTGTGAACTCTAAAGAGTTACTGCGACCAACCCTGTGTGTAAATCCCACCGAGTTCACCACCCTGGTTGATTCACTGGGCCCCTTTGATGGACTGCGGTTTATGAACTCCTTGGCTGCAATAAGTCTAGCAAACTCATAAGAGTTATATAGACCATTTGTATAAGACCTGATTCCAACTACTTATGAGTCTAAAAAACTGTGCCTGATCCACTACTCAAGAGCTTAAACTATGTGTGAAAGTGTCAAGTCAAGTCAAGTCAAGTCCAGTCGAGTCAAGTTATACCCAGTTAAAGTATGTTCAATCAAAAGCATACTAGCTCGAACTTAAACTATGTGTAGCATCAAAATGCTATAGATACATTGATATTTTGAATATGTTCACCTGTTTTACTTAAAATATGCTCAAATGTGCAATTGCCTGATATGATGAAATAAATCATGAAGATCTCAGATATTGATTAGACAAATATATTGTAACACCCCGAATTTTTGCCAACCTGGGGTTAGACGTCCTTAGGCAATGGGTCAACCATAGCACCTTGGTAACTTTTCAAAATTCGATTCCAAAGCCAGAGAAATCATTTAGAACCTAATTCTTTTGAAATTTAACGTGAATTAGCCAGCGCTACACTAGATTTCCTGTAAAATTAGCACCAACTACTTTAAATACGATCTCAAAGACCTAAAACTTATAGAATCATTGACGCTACGTTACCCTAAAACTTAGGATCAAACTCTAAACTTGTTTGCTCTCAGGAACCCTTTGAAACTTTGTATTGGATCTAGAACCCGCGTCGAAAGTCCGATAGCGATAATCTTAGACAATTACGACCGCCTAGTTGGACTTGACAATCATTTCGAAAATCAGGCCCAACCGATATCCTGAGACCATTTTACTGAGTCCGGAGTGAAGAGAGTGAGAAAAGGAAAATATTTAGAAAATTAATTCAATTTAAATAAATCTGGCACATGTCGCTTGCGCGACATTTTTTTAAGCGTTCTGACCGTCGAAATCTGACCCAAATACACCCTCGGATCAGGGAACATTTCCCACTCAGGTCAGCTTACTTGGAATCCCTGATCGAGTCTCCGTGACCGCTGAACTGAAACTGGTCTACCACATGCGATCTGGGAACACTACCGGACTGAAAACTTAATGTGATTAGGATCCAATATCCATGAGTTTAAGTCCGACCGCATTTGGTCAGGGGACCTCCAGAAATGCTCTTTTGGACCGAAAAAGACCCGATTTGGCTATAACCCAAGTATACCTTGACTTGGAGTCTGTTTTGGTTATGTTTGGGCTTATAAAAGGGCCTTAAGCCCTTAACATTCTAACCCATACGAATTTGGGGAAAACCCTAGGAGAGAGGAGAGAAAGGAGAGAGAATGTGAGGGAGAAGTTGGGGATTCCTCCTGGGATCCTTCCCCGCTGCTCCAAATGCCAAAGTCATCCACCTACATCGCTATTCTGGCGATTCTGACTTCATTCTAGGTAAGAAAACCCTAACCTCAACCTAATTTAGGGATTCTTTCGATACAAGTAGCGACGTAGCTGATGTATCTTGTGCTATAGGTCGTCATACAGGCGTTGATGAAGCATAGAGTTTCTATTCGATTCGTTATGCTTCTACGGTGAAAGGTGCAGATTTTAGACGCTTAGATTACTTGCTTTCAAAGCTTTCAATGCCGTTTAATGGTAGATTGCTGATCAGGATGTTGTTTGACATGTAGAACATGCTGTCTGTTCAATTCGAATACGTACGAAGAATATGAGATTTAGGGTATTTTGGGTATTTGTAGGAAATACTGTATATGTACGTATTTTACCAGTATGATGCCATGAGTATTTACCGTGTACCTATACTAGTTATACGTGTATGATCTGTTTGGTGAAGAGATTCACCCTAATGCACATATTGGCCGACATATACTATGTAGACTAATGTGTGTAGACTAAGTGTTTGTTGAAATGCCTAAATCAATATGATTTATGCCTACCATATATTTTGAATGTAAGAACATGATTGTTGTGTATTAGACAACTCCTTGATATAAGGATCTGTCATATTATATGTTGGAATCAACATACATCAAGTACGTTGGAGTTGAGTAGTCTAAGTGTTTGTATAAATGTATGTATTAATAAGTATTGAGTAAATGGTGTTGTAGATTAGCGTTGAGACTGGATTCTCAACTACTTTGATGATGCACATGATTTCCTCCATGCTTGTTGCATTTGCATTGGTTACCTTATGTGTGAAATACTCGTGTATGGTTAACTGCTTATGTTGTATGTTACAACATGCTGATAACATGCTGGAATTACTTGTATTTCAAATTCTGTCTCTCTCATATGATTATTGATTTAGATTGCATGTGCTTAGGGCTATACTCTAGTCCAGGTAGTCGGTAACAGTTTAGAATTTGTGGTTGGATTCTATTCGCCGCGAAGGATGTGTATAACGAACCCGAGTCGTACTAGAGTCGTCAGTAGTGGTTAGGCCACACGAAGTGCTTGTGTACTTCATGTCGGTTGATTCAACGTGCGCTCGTGCTAGTTGGACTCATCAAGTAACCCGACTGACCATTGTATGTTCACCTTGTATTCGTCATAACTGCTTGAACCTATGGTACTGAACTTACCAGTGATAACCCTGATAACCATGGTACCTTGATCCACTAAGACTCATGAGCCGGGCATGATGGTATGGGACACCGTGGTCGAGCTGTCAGCCTACGCTGGGGCCACAAACCTCCCCGTAGTGACCAGTGAGAACCCTACTCTGAGCAGATTATGGTGGTATGGGACACTATATTCTGGCTATCGGCCTACATTGATAAGGTGATGGGGGAGTGGAGCAACGAGTGCGAGCAACAGCCCTGGTAGCCCTTTGTAGTGACCTTGAGTTTATCCTGACACCGCATGGGGGCGACGAGTTCTGATGCAGTCTTAAGGATATAAACTAGGCCTGTATTCATAAGGTGATAGGGGAGCGGAGCAACGAGTGCGTGCAACAGCCCTGACAGCCCTTGCAGCGACCTAAAAATATATCATCGTATGAGAATACTAGGAGTGACGACCCTAGACAGGATCCTTGTTGGGAATGATATAAGGGAAGTACCCTAGTTTCCCAATCCTCCTGTATGAAAAGGACTAATAACAACTCGGTAATCATATTCATATCGCACTGCATGTGCTTGGAAGATGTGGAGCATTGAGGGAAGAAAGTATGCCACGGACGTAAGATGGTGTCGCATGAGGGAGTATGTCGGTGAGGGCATCCATCATGTCATTTCATGCTTGCATTAATCACAGTGTTTAGGAATGTTTGATTGCTTGCTTTACCATTATCGCGTGATTGATTTGATAACATGCTAATCTTTGTTCTATGATTCCACTGAGTTAGCTACTCACTCCCACATTATGGGACGGTGTTGTACACACCAACCAGTTCCTATTTCAATTTTAGATAATGGCGATGCTTGCGAAGCAGATCCAGACTTGGTGATGATGAGGAGGATCCATCCTATATGCAGGTTCTGATCGACAGGTTTACAGGGTTACTGATTAGATGCCAATACACTTGGTATTTTACCTTTTATTTACACACTCATGTATATTCTTTTCTTTCTATTTTGGAGCATACATGTATTTAGTTAACCTGGTAACATGTTCCCACTCTGGAGACCTATAATAGTTCATATATTCTATATATTTATCACATTCTTCCGCTTGCTAATTTAACTGTGTCTGGAGTATGATATGCTATTTTGGCTTAATCCACTTCATGTTTTATGTACTATTGCTGCCGACATTCATCCATCATTGAAAATGTTGCATAAGTGATGTTCTGGAACTCGAGAGTGGAGTTTATGCTCGACCCACGATTTTCAGGATGTTACATATATAGAAATGTATTTTTCTTGAAATAGGTGCAAATTACAACGGCAAATACTTCCAAAATGTTTATAACACTATTTAAAACTTCCAAGATCAACTATATGAATTATGGATCTTCGATTATAATCCTCTTGCTCTTCTGAAGAGAACGACGATGACCTCCTGTCTCTTGCTTTTCCGATGATGAAGAAAGGTTATCTTGTAAAATCTGTAAGGGAGGAAGAGGATAAGATTGTGAGGAATCATCATTTTCTTTTGGAGGATTCAAAAATTCAGATGTATTTTTCAAAGAAGTACTAAAGGCTATCCACCCTTCAAGGGTATCGGTAGGCTTAACTTTAAAAATATTATCTTCTGAAGAAATCTTCCTACAGAGTTGGCCTAGAGAGGGGGCACGATCTGTTTCTTCGAAGTAGCTAATGCTTTGGACTTTCTGATAACTTTTAAGTGAGGGGGAAGAATCCATATGTCGCGATTTACTGGGTAACAATGGTTCACTAAGTAATACTGATGAACCCACCAGCGCATCCAGCAATAAGAAGTGCTAACTGGATAATTATAGTTAGGAATTATGAAATACGATCCGATATGAATGTTCAAAAGCTTCTTCCATATCAAAGCTCAGTTATATGGCTCGACGCTGTAACTTCTCATTGCTCTAGTGACAATAGCATAAGTCTCCGGTACAATTTGATCAAATCCAAATTGGCGAGCAAATCTAATTGGATAGTATGGTTCATGCTAGAATACACTACCTTCTCTTAAAGGAAGAGTACTGGACCTGATGGAGATAAGAAACGAATGCTCGCCAAATGAGATAGAATCATCATTAACAACTGCTGCGTCTTTGGGAGAGCTAGTAAATGGAAATTGATGAAAGTCGATAGGATTATTACTTTCTATTTTTTAGTGACCCAGCCATTCGACTTCTCAATCATCTTTCTTAGTTGATAATGTTGAAGAGGAAGACGATCAGGGTTCGAATATGCTCTTCCAAAGTCAGAAAATGTCCAGGGGAATTACACTTCTAACTAACCTATGAAGAAATGCCTTGTAGAACAAACTGGAAAAGATTCAGAGGTAGGATCTTTAGAACCAGAAATGATGTCCCCAAAAGCGCGAAATAATGAACACAGAACCGAAGGAACTAACGAATATCTCTAACCCTCTGCCATTGCGCCAACAATTAAAAAGAGAGATGGTCTAATGATGTCCATTTATTTCAAATTAGGAAATATTACCAAGCTCAACCAGTAAGCTTGAAAAGTGGCTAATTCGCAGGAAGAACTGTATTCAGGGGTATTCTTAATGTTCTCACGAATGGTCTTGAGTTCTTGATGGTTATGGCCTGCAAAACTGTCAAGGTAAAGATACAGTTATTAAAGCAAGACAATACAAATATATATAAGACCAAAATTTTAGAAATAGAAGGCAAGAAGGAGAAAGTATACTACAGCTTCTGATAAAAATGAGCTAGCCATTCAAGAGAAGTAATGCGATCGGGCTGAGGGAAATTAGCCAGTGCACTGAAAAGTTCAAGTATGGTCTTTGAAATCTCAAATTTGTTGTCCCTTGCGGAAGCTAGAGCGAATTCTCTATTAGAAGGTATATATGCATCAAAATATTACCCATGATGGGAAGACCTGCTATGCAAAGAAGATCCTATAAGGTAATACTCATTTCGCTCGAGGGAAGATGGAATGAGTTGGTAATTAGAGACCAATGATTGAGGAGGCCGTTGAAGATAGTTGCATCCATGTGAAAATGTTCTGACGTAGTAATGATTGCATCAGAAAGGTTAATCTGCTCCAGAATGAAGGTTTGTTTTCGAACGACGGCTCGAGCCCAAGAACTGTAGAAGTTGCGAAGAGACAGAAGACCTATTGCCGAGAATTTTTCTATATTCCAAGGTAATCTTTCCGAAAAGAAGAGTTATCGAGCAATTTTAAAATAATGAGCAGGGAAAGGTTGCTAAGGATCATGGCATAGACACAAAAATCTCATTTTATATCCTATCAGCTCTTTTGCGAGGGTCCATTCTCTTCTAGATATCCTATTAAAATTCTTGGTTCCTTCATGATCCAATTATCCATGGAAACGAGGCTATTTCATCGATCAAATGGTTCACTATGTAAAATTGACTAGTGATGCCACATATTGATGGGAATGATAGTTGTTTTGTTGTCAGAGGAGTTATGAAGCTCTAAAGTTTCTTCATTTATCTCTACATAATTTCAAGTATGTTGGAAAAACTGTCTAGATCCTGAAGAAGATGGATGGTTCTTTCTTCTTGAAGACGAAGCCTTCGAGTGTTGCATATTTGTAGGTCAAGAGTTATCAGGTCAAATATGAAGTTTTGAAGAGTAAAGGTTCAAGGCTTAGGAGATGTTGAAATTTTTCAAGACCTTTTTTTTGCATAAAAGGGGAAATGATTTGCGAGAGCGTGTAAAAAAATAGTTGTTGCGCGAAGACGTGCATGCAAATAAATAGATGTTGCATGAAGACGTGCAGAGGGAGGATTTGTGTAGCGAAGAATATCTGTTGCGCAGAGATTACATGCAAAGACGGGCTGTTGCGCGAGAAATTATTAGATGGACAAGGCTTCCGCAAGAGAATGAAAGGATGAAAATGAAGGGTCGGCTCTGGTTTTTATAGGGAATTGGACCCGATTAGCTGGTGCGAGGGTGTGCATGACAATGTTTGATAGAAGAAGAAAGGGTTGATCCTACTTCTTTATCCTAGAAAGGATAAACAAAGGATAAAGGGGGCATCTTACATAGAAAGAATGTAAAGAAAATGAAGAATAGGAGAGTTCATAGTGTTTTGTGCGAACCCGCACAAACCATGTTGGTTGCGCGGGAACGCGTAAAGGGCGCTATTGGTTGCACATTCCTACACAACATTGGTGCAGTCAAGATGATTCGGATGGTTGAGATCTGATGAGAAGTGGACACATAATACGAAGATTGAGGGTTTGCACGTGTGAAGGCCTATAAATACCCCACTCCCCCTCTCATTTGGACACAACGAAGATTACTAAGAAGGTCAGAGCTCCAGAGAAGAAGACTTTAAAGGTATCGAGAAGAGAAGGAAGAAAAAGGAAGAGGAGGGCTTTGTGGCGGACCGCACAACAACATGGTGTTGCGTGGGCCCGCAGAACATTATGTTGTTGTGCGACATTGAATATAAGGAGTCAAAAATGCAGCTGAAATGATTAGATGAAACTAGATTTCTCTTCCATACAGTAATATGAGCTCAAGAAGGAGATAAAAGATGATCATATCCACATAATATTCTTCTCAATGAGATGAACAAATTACAAGCTGAAATGCTGTCAGATTTGATATCTAGATTTGATATTCAAACTCTTTCAATACTTGTATTTTTGAATATTTTATCGTAGAATCAAGGGAAATCAAAGGATGTAAATGAACTCAGAATGAATAAACGTGATGATTGTTCTCCTTTTATTCTCTCTATTATGATTAAGTAAGATAATCCTCCAAACCAAATGCTTTTGTTTCTTGTCGAAACATGCAGCCACCTGACTGGAGCATACCTTTTGAGATTATGTGTGATGCGTCTGACTATGCTATTGGGGCGGTGTTAGGCTAGAGAAAAGAGAAGAAACCCTGCGTGATTCGCTATGTGAGTAAAGCTCTGAATTCTACCCAAGTGAACTATTCTACTATGGAGAAGGAACTCTTAGCCATAGTGTTCGCTTTGGACAAATTTAGGTCCTAATTAATTGGACCTAAGATCATTATCTACACAGACCTTGTGACATTGAAGTACCTTCTTTCTAAGAAGGATGCTAAGCCTTGCTTGATAAGATAGATCCTCTTACTCCAGGAATTGTATATAGAAATATGAGACAAAAAGGGAGTAGAGAATGTTGTGGCTGACCATCTCTCTAGGCTTGACCTCCCTGATTCCCTTAAGCCGACACCTATAAATTATATGTTCCCTGATGAACAATTGTTTAAACTCTCCCAATTATATTGGTTTGCTAATAGTGTAAACTATCTTGCCACAGGTTTTACGCCAACATATTGGACTGCGCAAGATAAGAAAAAATCTTCACCGAGGTACATAAGTTTTTTTGAGATGATCCTTATCTATTTAAATATTACCCAGACCAAATTCTAAGGAGATGTGAGCCAGACAATGAACATTAGAGTGTCATCTCCTTTTGTCACTCTCATGCCTGTGGTGGTCACTTTTTGCTAAAATACCATGGCCAAAATTCTACAGTGTGGCTTTTACTGGCCCACTATGTTCAGAGATACTCATGAGTTTTTGTAACGCCCGTGAAAAATCCATACTTGTGCTCGAGTACCAACTCGACCCGAAATTGCGTAGAATTAATTCCTATGGAAATTAAGTGTAAGTTAGCTAGCGCAACGCTAGAGTAGCTGGGAAATAGTCCCTGATCACTTTAAATACATTCTACAAGACCCAAATCGAGTAGAACCAATGACTCTACAATACTCTATAACCTCGGATCAAACTCTAAGCAGGTTTGTTCTCTGGACCACTTTGAATCTTTGTATTGGATCTAGACCGCGCGTCGAAAGTCCGAGACCTCCTATCTTAGACCGTTAGAACCGCCTTGCTGGACTTGACAATCATTTCAAAAATCAAGTCCAACTGATAATCACAGGCTATTTCATTGAGCCCGGACTGAAGAGAGTGCGAATAGGGACAGAATTGAAATTTTAAATTCAAATCTGGCACACGACTTGACGCGTAGTATTAAGCATTCTGACCATCAAAATTCATCCAGATTACACCCTCGGATCAGGAAAAAGTTCTATTTCATATCATGAGACTTTCATCCCTGATCTACGTGCGGTGACCGCTGAACTGAAACTGGTCCGCCACGCGCGATCTGCGAACCCTGCCGGATTGAAAACTTAATACGTGCTAGATCTGGTACGCATGAGCTCAAGTCCGATCGCATTCGGCCAGGGGACCACCAGAAAGCATCTTTTGGACCGAAACAGCCCCGAATTGGATATGCACTAAGTGAACTTTGTACCGGAGCCTATTTTCGGTAATTTTGAGCTTATAAAAGGGGTTGAAACCCTCACTCCTCTCTTCCATCCAAATTTGAGAGAAACCCTAGATTTGGAGGGAGAAAAGGTGAGAGTTTGAGAGAGAGTGTGGAAGGGATTTTTTCCGTCTTCGTGCCGCTTGTTGCACGTGCTGTAACAACACTTCCTGATCACCAAACCGATGATTATCCCACATTTTCAGGTATAAAACAACCCTAGAAGTTACTAATTTAAGGTTTACTTGGATTCGTAGCATGCTAGCTAACGTAACTCGTAAATCAGGTTCTCTTATTGCCGTAGACGAAGCGTATACGCTCCGTTCGAAATCACGCGTCTATAAGAGACAAGGTGCGGATTTTAGACGCTTTGATTGACTGTTTCCAACACTTTCATTGTCTTTTAATAGTAGAACATTGACGGCATCGCCGTTTGACATGTACAACATGCTGTCCGTTTCCTGTTTCGTAAACCGACGGAGAATATGAGATTTAGGGCATTTTAGTCATTTGTAGAAAATACTGTTTTCATCCATAATTTGCTGATGTGATTGACATGGCTTATTGTCGCATTAGAATGTTAGGAATACGTGCATAATTAGTTTGGCGAAGAGATTCACCTAAATGCGCACTTCGGGTCGACATACTATATGTAGACTTAAGTGTGTAGTGTAAGTGTTTGTATAAATGCTTGTATTAGTATGTATTGAATTAAATGGTGTTATGAATTAGTTTGAGATTGGTTTCTCAATTAATATGCTGATGTAAATGATTTCCTACATGTTGACTATGTACATGATTCCATACTATGCATGAAATGTATGTGCTTGAAGATTTGCTTAAGTTGAATGTTATAATATGTGTTAACATGCTCACATGATTGTATTTCAATTCGAATACTCTTACATAAATTGCTGATGTGATTCTATAATTGTTTGGGACTAGACTTAGTCCAGGCAGTCGGTAACCGAGTGAATTCGTGGCTGGCTGGTCTTGGCCACGAACGACGCGTCGATGAACGCGATTCGTGTTTGGAGTTGGCGGCAGTGGTTAGGCCACGCGAAGTGTTTTACGCACTTCATGTCGTTCGACTTGAGATGCGATCGTGCTAGTCGAGCCCGTCAAGTAACCCGACTGGCCGATGTATGTTCACCTTGTATGATTCATAACTGCTTGAACCTAGGGTACTGAACTTACCATTGTAAACCCTGTTAACCATGGTACCTTGATCCACGAAGACTCATGAGCCGAGCATGGTGGTATGGGATACCGTGGTCGAGCTGTCGGCCTACGCTGGGGCCACAAACCTCCCCGTAGTGACCAGTGAGTACCTAGTCTCGTGAGTAGATTATGGTGGTATGGGACACTATATTCTAGCTGTCGGCCTACACTGATCAGGCGACGAGTCCTTTGTAGTGACCGCGAGCGTATTCTGAGTCTACGAGAGGCGACAACCCTTCAGTAGCAGTAGAGTACAGTAGGCCTGTATTGATAAGGTGATGGGGGAGCGGTGCAACGAGTGTGAGCAACAGCCTTGACAGCCCTTGCAGTGACCTACAAAATATACATCGTATGAGATTACTAGGAGTGACGACCCTAGACAGGATCTGTGTTGGGATTGATACAAGGGAAGTACCTTAGTTTCCCAATCCTGCTGTTTGAATGGACTAATAACAACTCGGAAATCATATCACCATAACATTGCATGTGCCTGGAGGATGTGAAACACTTTAGGGAGTGTGGCATGCCGCGGTCGTAAGATGTTGCCGTATGAGGGAGATCGTCGGTGAGGGCATACATCACGTCATGTAATCTTGCATTAACAACAGTATTAGGATTGTCTGATTTACTGCTTTACTATTATCGCATGATTGATTTGTGAACATGCTAATCTTTGCTCTATGATTCCATTGAGTTGATCACTCACTCCCACGTTACGGGATGGTGTTTGCAACACCCACCAGACCCTATTGTAGATGCAGGTGATGCTAAGATCCAGGAGGCAGAGCCAGACTTCGACGAGGACCAGGACGAGTTCTCGTACATGCAGTATCATGATGACTTTGCTTAGGTGACCTGGGTTGACGGGACTTCAGTGGGACTATTTTGAACATTTAATTTTATTCATGTATATGTATATGAGACTCAGAGATTTATTCATACTTTAGACACAGTTGAGATCTACTTTGTTTTTCCTTACAGTGATATATATATATTGTTTAGTCTTCCGCTTGCTTTTATCACTGGATCTGGAGTATGAGTTGCAGTTTTGGTATACTTTTACTCATGTGAATGCTTTAAATCAGACAACATTGAATCATAATCATTTTTGTTGCATAAGTGAAGGTCTAAAACTCGGGAGTTGAGTTTATACACGACCCCCGATTTTCAGGGTGTTACAAGTTGGTATCAAAGAGTGAATAAAAGTATACTGGGCCTGGGTTATGGTCTCGCGACGTACGCTGTCGCTTCTTTTGACTTAGGTGGGTGCGAGAAGGGTCTAGAAACATTTCTAGGATCGCAGATTCGCCAATAGGCGAAGTCTATTCGAATCGATCGCACGATCGAGTCTGTAACCCATCTCAGGTCGCGTGAAGCAAACCGAATAGCTCCTAGGTCGTAGGAAGTCGGGTTGAGACATTCTTTGAATGATTTTAAACCTGTAAAAGTGAATCCTTGGACCGTGGGATGACCACGACTCCTGTATTCAATCGCCAGGGCTTAAAAACTCCGCTTCACCAAGGATCTTCAAAATTCTTCCTCTCACCACTCCAATCTTCAATTCTTTCTTATCCTTTTCATGTTAGGCATCAAACCTAATGTGAAAATAACATAAAATAATACTTTCATAAAATTTTATAGTGAATAGTAAAATTTCATGAAAAATGGCTATAAGGACATTCTAAATTTACTTGCTTTAGCAACTAATAGTCTAGATGGATGTACTAGCTCCTTATACCCCAAAATCATATGCTGCATGATAGGGTTTTGTATTCAGGATTGTGGATTGATCCCAGAAAGCCCCGAACACATGTTTGGGCCTATATAGGTCAAAATACAATGAACCAAGGTTGAGACCATACATATCTTGGGTCCTTGGACCATGGGGGACCAAACCCATGTGGTCCCACCGACCGAATAGGTGGTCGGTCAGCGATACCATCACCGGTCCGGCGATGCATCGCCGACCACCCTTCCCCGTTAGATGTGGACTTTGAGATGTGGGGGTATTTTGGGTACTACATACCCCCCATGTGTTGTCCGACCGTAGAAAACCCCTAAATCATGCATCTCCTTCACAAACAGCCCTCCCCATAGCCCTATTTGCATTTTCCAGCAACTATCTCTAAAATTCGTGATTCCAAACCACCCCTAGATCCATCCTTGGCCAAAAATGACCACCCTCCATCGTTCCTTTGAAGTTGGAAGCCCTCCCTCTTGAAGATTTCATCTTTTGGAGCTCCAAAAACCCCCAAATCGAGCTGAAATCGTGAGGCGCTCCATTTCACTTTTTCATTTTCATTTCTTCTTGAAAATACATCCTTGGAAAGCTTGAAGCATCTCTCTACAACGCCTAGATCTCCCTTTTCCAGTTTGGACAGCCACTTCTCCGCATTTTCTCCATTTTTCATGGCTTTCGTGGAAGCCATTTTAGGCCTTTTGTCACTCTCCACCATCTTGTCTTTGATGGGTAAAAGGAAGACCGCAACAGACGAGGCTGGGGCAAGTCGCCCTGCTTAATCGAGGAGACAGCGGGGTGGTGCCGCAAGTTCAAGCGTCGCCACAGGTCCACCTACAGCCCGAGAGTTCCATACGAAGCGGGATTTGGATCCCCATACTCACCTTGGGCGAGTGATTCTAGCAGAGATGCCTCATGGCCAACACACTGATCGTAAAGTGTTGTTTGAGGCGGATGTGGAAGGACGATTGTTAGGTGAATTTTTATTGTTCGAGCGCATCGAAGCTGCGCATTGGGGTCCGATCTTTGAAGCTCACGCTCGTGCTAATGTGAGCACCATTCGTGCCTTCTACGCTTGTATCTGGAATCGTACCTTGGAGCCATTGCAGTTCAAAATCCCTTTTGGTAGAGATCGGATGGCTACGATTGATGTGCGACTGATTGCGAGACTTCTGAACGTGCCTCTTGGTGATGTTCATCCTAGTGAGAAGAATCTGAGGAGTAGGCGTGAACGAGATCACCGCACCAGATTTCTGTGCGGTCAGTTGGTTCCATGGCAGCCTAATAATAGCCTCAAGGTGACGTATATGTTTGATGATTTGCGCCTGCTGCACCATATCTGCACGTTCAATGTTTATCCCAGGTCGACGAATCGCATTGAATGTACATGCCTTATGGTTGATTTCCTGTATCTGGTGGCCCAGGGAGAGAACGTATGTATGGCCACTTTCATCTTGCGACAGATAATCCTCATACCCAAGTCAAGAAGAACATCCGAATCGCTTCCTTTTGGCCAACTGATATGCAAGATAGCGCTTAAGTTTGCTTACAGACTTGGACCGGAATTGCCAGTTTTGATTCATAACATTGATGAGTCGACTATGGTCAAGATGAAGATTGGGTCTCAATACCGTGAAAATCAGCTTGAGGAGGATTGAGGGGATGACTTTGATGATGAGGAAGATCAAAGTGAGGGAGAACCTGGAGCAGAAGTTCAGGAAGAAGTCCAGGAAGAGGCAGAAGAGGAGGCTCAAGATACAGATGAGAGCCCTCTTCCTTCTGCGCAGGCTACTAACGATGATCGCATTGCTCGGATTGAGGAGAGTCAGATCGCCTTGTGAAGGGAAGTTCAGAAACTTTGCGCAGAAGTCGAGGATGCCAAGGCCGTTACAAAGAGGAAATTTGGTAAGGTGACTCGCACCTTGAAGGCGATCCTGTGTTTCTTACAGGATAAGGGTGCTCCTCCTCGGTCACCCGATTCAGACTAGCGATACGACCTTTGATGTTGTTGTTAGTAGTTAGTCATTTCCTACTTTTGTTGTGTAAGCTTGTTAGGGCTAGTGCCTTGCTTATGTTACTGTTGTAATTTTAATTGTCTTAGTTCCCATGTATTTCTCGTCATGATGCTTGTAAGGATATATCCCTTGTATTGTGACAATTTTGATTAAATGAAATGCATGGAATGCCTTTGACTCCTTGTGTGAATGATTGCGGTGTATTTGTGCTATTGAGACTGACAAGGTTGCGCCCTATTTTGAATATAGGGAATGCTGCCTAAGGCTACACGGAGCACGACTCGGCTTGCATTGAGTGAGCATATGGATCAGACTCCTTCGCAGTCTGACACCCATGCGGACCCTGCAGTGGGCCCTATTCCTGAGACAGTTCGTGCGTCTCAGTCTACTGCTGGTCCTACAGTTGGACCACCACCGTTCACACCACCAGTCAGAGAGCCTTTTCGTGCATCTACTTCGACGTAGCACCTGCCACAGCCTACTCCACCTCCTGACAGATTTGAGCAGATGATGGCTATGATGCAGCAGCAGCAACAGCTTCTGACTACCATTGTGGGGACATTAGCCCAGGGTGGGGGTGTGACTCCACCTGCATCACCTGCGCATCCAGCTGAGGATGCTTATACATATGCCCAGGATGAGGGCATGGCTCATCCTGTACCACCTGCTTACCCTACGGGGAATGACACAGATACACGGGGCCTATTAGAGCGATTCCAGCGCTTACGGCCTCCCACTTTTACGGGTTTTTACAGACCCGAGGAGGCTGAGTACTGGCTCGACCGTGTGTCGAAGATATTGCGGATGCTTCATTGCACAAAGGATGAGCAGGTAGAGGTGGCTACATTCCTGTTTGAGCTAGAGGCCAGCCTGTGGTGGGATAGCGTATTGCGGACCGTTGCCGTCGACTTTATATGGACATGGGCAGCGTTTGAGTTCCGCTTTCATGAGAAGTATTACCCCCAGACGTACAGGCATGATCGGGAGAATGAGTTTCTCCGCCTCCGACAGGAAGCCATGACAGTTACGGAGTATGAGCATCGGTTTACAGAGTTGGGCAGATTCGTCCCGACTATTTTGGCTGATGAACAGATGCGCATAAGGCACTTTTTGGAGGGTTTGCGACTGAATATTCGGTCGAAGATGTGCTGTGTGAGCATTCCCTCATATGCGGAGTTGATTCACATGTCTATGCGGGCAGAGCAGGATGTGGATTGACTTGCGCGATCTCGTGGCCATGTTGCTTCTAGGCCACGACCAGACATGCAGGACAGGCCCTTCGCCGGCAAGAGGCCTCGCTTCGACCCTCCTACTAGGGCTACAGCGCCTGTACCACCGTTTCGGCGCCCGGATTTGACATGTACATACTGTGGGAGGATGGGCCACTTGGCGCAGAGCTGTTTTTCTCGGATGCGGGACAGTGGGTTCTCGCCACCGCAGAAGATTGACCATGCACGTTCACAGCCGATATCGCAGATCAGACAGCTTCCACTGCCCATGACACAGCGGCCGAACCTGCCACAGCAGGCACAGGTTCATACATTGACAGCTGAGGCAGCTGCGACACTGACTTTTCAGCATTCGGCCTTCGAGGTCACAGCCCATATTAGAGGTACTCCTATTCTCATGATGGTGGACACTGGTTCCATGATTTCTTTGATATCACATGCTGTAGTCAAGCGTCTTGGGTTACAGACTATTACTATGGATAGGGTGCGAGTCCTTACAGCTCATGGGGATTATTCAGATGTTACCCAGATGTGTGAGGGTTCTTTGGTTGAACTGGGAGGCAGGACGATGGCTCTTGATCTTGTCGTCGATCCCTCTCTTATTTATCTCGACGTCATTCTTGGCATGGACTGGTTGACTGCTGGGAGGGCCGAGATTGACTGCGAGACTCATATGGTGATGGTGTACGAGCCTGAGGGCACGCCTTTTACATTTTCAGTGCGGGTAAATCTCTCTTTCCGCATACTTAGTTACACTACCTTATTGCGCGACGCCGGTGCCCAGATACTTGAGCATACGCCCGTCGTTTTCGAGTTCAAGGATCTGTTCAGGAAGATCCCTGGTTTGCCGCCCCGACAAGAGATCGATTTCACTATTGATCTGGTTCCTGCTTCCACGCCTGTCTCACTGCCGACGTATCGCATGGCACCGTGTGAGATGGGGGAGTTGAGGACGCAGATTGATGGTCTGCTAGAGCTTGGCCTTATACGGCCTAGTGTGTCTCCTTGGGGAGAACCGGTCTTGTTCGTGAGGAAGAAGGATGGTTCGATGCGATTATGTATTGATTATCGCAGGCTGAACCAGGTCACGGTGAAGAACAAGTACCCTTTACCTAGGATCGATGACTTGTTTGATCAGTTGAGAGGAGCGCAGTACTTCTCGAAGATTGATCTTCAGTTAGGATATCATCAGTTGCGCGTCAGGGATGAGGACGTGCAGAAGACAGCATTCAGGACCAGTTTTGGCCACTACGAGTTCCTCGTGATGTCGTTCGGTCTCACGAACGCACCAGCCGTGTTCATGGATCTGATGAACCGGGTATTTTGACCTTTCCTCTATCGATTCGTCGTAGTATTCATTGACGACATTTTGGTGTACTTCAGGAGTTGAGAGGAGCATGAGGAGCACTTACGTTTGGTCCTGGATACGCTCAGACAGCATCAGTTGTTCGCACAGTACAAGAAGTGCGACTTCTGGAAGCAGGAAGTGAAGTTCCTGGGACACGTGGTGTCCAAGGATGGCATGACAGTTGACTTGTCTAAGGTAGCTGCGGTGCAGGACTGGGAGCAGCCTGGTTCTGTCACTGAGGTGAGGAGTTTCTTGGGTCTCGCTGGCTACTATCGGCGCTTCATTCAGGACTTCTCGAAGATCGCGAGACCCTTATCTCAGTTGACACGGAAGGACGTGAAGTTCACCTGAAATGACAAGGCGGAGTCAGCTTTTCAGGAGCTGAAGGACAGACTTACGTCCGCCCCTGTGCTAGTATTGCCAGAGCAAGGGTTTAGATACACTATATACACTGACGCGTCTAGCGTTGGTCTGGGTTGTGTCCTTATGCAGAGGGACAGGGTAATTTCATATGCCTCGAGATAATTAAGGAAGCACGAGGAGAATTACCCTACACACGACCTAGAGTTGGCAACCGTTATATTCGCACTGAGACTCTGGAGACATTACCTCTACAGAGAGGAGTTCGAGCTCTTTTGCGACCACAAGAGCCTCAGGTACATATTCACGCAGCGAGACTTGAATATGAGGCAGCGGCGATGGATGGAGACGTTGAAGGACTTCAAGTTTGAGGTCTCTTACCATCCTGGGAAGGCGAACCTTGTGGCTGATGTGTTGAGCCGCAAGAAGGCGATAGAGTTTGCGGCTCCGCTGATGGTTGCTGAGTGGGATATGGTTGAGTTTTTGCGAGACTTTGAGCAGAAACTCACCGTAGAGGAGCCGTTTGAGTTCATCGCACATGTACAGGTGCGATCTCAGATCGATGACCGGGTCATCGAGGCACAGGGGGATGATGCATCTGACTGAGCTTCGAGAGCAGGTCAGTGATGATGCAGATGCTGAGTGGTGAGTTGGCATGGATCGGGGCTTACGTTATCCTGGCCGCCTATGCGTCCCAGATATCCCTGACTTGAGACGAGAGATTCTCGAGGCTGCACATTGTACCAGACTCGCGATGCATCCAGGCAGTACGAAGATGTATCGCGACGTGAAGAGGACCTATTGGTGGGAAGGTATGAAGACCCACATAGCAGAGTTCGTGTCCCGTTGTCTCACTTGCCAGCAGGTGAAGGCAGAGCATCGCCGACCACCTGGACTCTTGCAGCCTATGTCGATCACAGAGTGGAAGTGGGATTTCATTTCCATGGACTTCATTTCAGGGCTGCCGAAGACTAGGAAGGGACATGATTCCATTTGGGTGATCGTCGACCGTCTGACGAAGTCGGTGCACTTCCTACCGATCAGAGTTACGAACTCTGCAGATGAGCTGGCTAGACTGTACATCAGAGAGATTGTGCGTCTGCATGGAGTTTCATTGGAGATCATGTCGGATAGAGACACGCGGTTCACTTCTATTTTCTGGACTCGCATTCAGGAGGCTATGGGTGTGAAGTTGAAGTTCAGTACTGCCTTCCACCCACAGACGGACGGACAGACAGAGCGGGTGAATCAGATCTTAGAGGACATGTTGCGAGATTGCGCATTGGACTTCAAGGACAGTTGGGATGATTGTCCTGCATATGCGGAGTTTGTGTACAACAATAGCTTTCAGGCGAGGATCGGTATGGCACCTTATGAGGCGCTGTATGGGCGACCTTGTCGCGCACCACATTGCTGGGCAGAGGTCGGTGAGCGTAGCTTGATTGGCCCAGAGTTGGTGCAGGCGACGTTAGAGAAGATCGATATCATTAAGCGTCGGCTTCTCACAGCGCAGAGCAGACAGAAGAGTTATGCCGATACGAGACGGAGGCTACTAGAGTTCACAGTTGGGGATCATGTGTTTTTGCGAGTTTCTCCTATGAAGGGAGTCCTTCGGTTCGGGAAGAAGGGGAAGCTGGCACCTCGATTCATTGGTTCATTCCAGATCCTCGATTGTGTGGGAGCAGTGGCTTACCAATTGGCTTTACCCACGCTTCTCGCGAGCATTCACAACGTATTTCGTGTTTCTATGCTGAAGAAGTACGTTGCTGATCCTTCCCATCTCATCAGATGGGAGTAGGTGCAGTTAGGAGAGGATGTTACATATATCCTGCGACCGACACGTATCCTAAACAGGAAGGATCAGGTACTGCGTAGCAAGGTGATTCCCCTTGTGAAGGTATTGTGGACGCATCACTCTGAGGAGGAGGCTACCTGGGAGACAGAAGCCGAGATCAGAAAGAACTACCCACAGCTTCTCGAGGAGTACGAAAAGGTACAAATTTCGAGGACGAAATTATTTGTTAAGGGGGATAGATTGTAACGCCCGTGAAAAATCCATACTTGGGCTCGAGTACCAACTTGACCCGAAATTGCTTGGAATTAATTCTTATGGAAATTAAGTGTAAGTTAGCTAGCGCAACGCTGGAGTAGCTGGGAAATAGTCCCTGATCACTTTAAATACGTTCTACAAGACCCAAATCGAGTAAAACCAATGACTCTACAATACTGTATAACCTCGGATCAAACTCTAAGCAGGTTTGTTCTTTGGACCACTTTGAATCTTTGTATTGGATCTAGACGGTGCGTCAAAAGTCCAATACCTCCTATCTTAGACCATTAGAACCGCCTTGCTGGACTTGACAATCATTTCAAAAATCAAGTCCAACTGATAATCACAGGCTATTTCATTGAGCCCGGACTGAAGAGAGTGCGAATAGGGACAGAATTGGAATTTCAAATTCAAATCTGGCACATGACTTGACGCGTCAGTATTAAGCGTTGTGACCGTCAGAATTCAGCCAGATTACACCCTCGGATCAGGAAAAAGTTCTATTTCATATCATGAGACTTTCAGCCCTGATCTACGTGCGGTGACCGCTGAACTGAAACTGGTCCGCCACGCGCGATCTGCGAACCCTGCCGGACTGAAAACTTAATACGTGCTAGATCTGGTACACATGAGCTTAAGTCCGATCGCATTCGGCCAGGGGACCACCAGAAAGCATCTTTTGGACCGAAACAGCCCCGAATTGGATATGCACTAAGTGAACTTTGTACCGGAGCCTATTTTCGGCAATTTTGGGCTTATAAAAGGGGTTGAAACCCTCACTCCTCTCTCCCATCCGAATTTAAGAGAAACCCTAGATTTGGAGGGAGAAAAGGTGAGAGTTTGAGAGAGAGTGTAGAAGGGATTTTTCCCATCTTCGTGCCGCTTGTTGCACGTGCTGTAGCAACACTTCCTGATCACCAAGCCGGTGATTCTTCCGCATTTTCAGGTATAAAACAACCCTAGAAGTTACTGATTTAAGGTTTACTTGGATTCGTAGCATGCTAGCTAACGTAACTCGTAAATCAGGTTCTCTTATTGCCGTAGACGAAGCGTATACGCTCCGTTCGAAATCACGCGTCTATAAGAGACAAGGTGCGGATTTTAGACGCTTTGATTGACTGTTTCCAACACTTTCATTGTCGTTTAATAGTAGATCATCGACGGCATCGCCGTTTGACATGTACAACATGCAGTACGTTTCCTGTTTCGTAAACCGACGGAGAATATGAGATTTAGGGCATTTTAGTCATTTGTAGAAAATACTGTTTTCATCCATAATTTTCTGTTGTGATTGACATGGCTTATTGTTGCATTAGAATGTTAGGAATACGTGCATAATTAGTTTGGCGAAGAGATTCGCCTAAATGCGCACTTCGGGTCGACATACTATATGTAGACTTAAATGTGTAGTGTAAGTGTTTGTATAAATGCTTGTATTAGTATGTATTGAATTAAATGGTGTTATGAATTAGTTTGAGATTGGTTTCTTGATTAATATGCTGATGTAAATGATTTCCTACATGTTGACTATGTACATGATTCCATACTATGCATGAAATGTATGTGCTTGAAGATTTGCTTAAGTTGAATGTTATAACATGTGTTAACATGCTCACATGATTGTATTTCAATTCCAATACTCTTACATAAATTGCTGATGTGATTCTATAATTGTTTGGGACTAGAATTAGTCCAGGCAGTCGGTAACCGAGCGAATTCGTGGCTGGCTGATCTTGGCCAAGAACGACGCGTCGATGAACGCGATTCGTGTTTGGAGTTGGCGGCAGTGGTTAGGCCACGCGAAGTGTTTTACGCACTTCATGTCGTTCGACTTGAGATGCGATCGCGCTAGTCGAGCCCGTCAAGTAACCCGACTGGCCGATGTATGTTCACCTTGTATGAGTCATAACTGGTTGAACCTAGGGTACTGAACTTACCATTGTAAACCCTGTTAACCATGGTACCTTGATCCACGAAGACTCATGAGCCGGGCATGGTGGTATGGGACACCGTGGTCGAGCTGTCGGCCTACGCTGGGCCCACAAACCTCCCCGTAGTGACCAGTGAGCACCTAGTCTCATGAGCAGATTATGGTGGTATGGGACACTATATTCTAGCTGTCGACCTACACTGATCAGGCGACGAGTCCTTTGTAGTGACCGCGAGCGTATTCTGAGTCTACGGGAGGCGACAACCCTTCAGTAGCAGTAGAGTACAGTTGGCCTGTATTGATAAGGTGATGGGGGAACGGAGCAACGAGTGCGAGCAACAGCCCTGACAGCCCTTGCAGCGACCTACAAAATATACATCGTATGAGATTACTAGGAGTGACGACCCTAGACAGGATCTGTGTTGGGATTGATACAAGGGAAGTACCTTAGTTTCCCAATCCTGCTTTTTAAATGGACTAATAACAACTCGGAAATCATATCACCATAATATTGCATGTGCCTAGAAGATGTGGAGCACTCTAGGGAGTGTGGCATGCCGCGGTCGTAAGATGTTGCCGTATGAGGGAGATCGTCGGTGAGGGCATACATCACGTCATGTCATCTTGCATTAACAACAGTATTAGGATTGTCTGATTTACTGCTTTACTATTATCACATGATTGATTTGTGAACATGCTAATCTTTGCTCTATGATTCCATTGAGTTGATCACTCACTCCCACGTTATAGGATGGTGTTTGCAACACCCACCAGACCCTGTTGTAGATGCAGGTGATGCTGAGATCCAGGAGGTAGAGCCAGACATCGACGAGGACCAGGACAAGTTCTCGTACATGCAGTATCATATGGCTTTGCTAAGGCGACCTGGGTCGACGGGACTTCAGTGGGACTATTTTGAACATTTGATTTTTTTTCATGTATATGTATATGAGACTCAGAGATGTATTCATACTTTAGAGACAGTTGAGATCTACTTTGTTTTTCCTTACAGTGATATATATATTGTTTAGTCTTCCGCTTGCTTTTACCACTGGATCTGGAGTATGAATTGCAGTTTTGGTATACTTTTACTTACGTGAATGCTTTAAATCAGACAACATTGAATCATAATCATTTTTGTTGCATAATTGACGGTCTGAAACTCGGGAGTTGAGTTTATACATGACCCCCGATTTTCAGGGTGTTACAGTTTTGCAAAGCTTATTAGTGTTGTCAAAAATTGGGAGGGTTGTCCCATCGAAATATGATGCCTCTGAACTCCATTCTTATCGTTGAAACATTTGATTGTTGGGGCATCAATTTCATGAGACTATTCTCCCAATCCTTTGGGAATATTTATATTTTTTTAGAAGTAGACTATGTCACTAAATGGGTTGAAGCGATCTCGTGCCGGAACAATGATCATAAAATGGTTATTCAATTCTTAAAAGAAAATATCATTTCCCAGTTCGGAATGCTTCGGGCCATCATTAGTGATGGAGGTTCAGAATTTTGTAATAGGCCATTTGAGAACTTAATGAAGAAATATGACATCTCTCATAAAGTGAGCACTCCATACCACCCACAGATAAGCGGGCAAGCTGAGATTTTCAACAAGGAAATTAAATAATTTTTAGAAAAAATGGATAACCTTGACTTTAAGGATTAGTCAATTCACTTGATTGATGCCTTACACTATGCCAAAATAGTGAAAAAAGGACGGTTGAAAATCATCTCAAATCACAATAAAGGACGGTTTTGAACCGTCGCATGGGCTGTCCTATTTTGCTGCGTCGTATTATTTAAAGGACGGTCATGCGCCGTCATTGCTGATGGACATTTAAAGGATGGTTATGGACCATCTGTAAAGAAGGATGGTCATGAACTGCCAATAAAGATAGACATTAAAACGACGGTTATGGATCGTCTATTACAAATGACGGTCATAGACTGTCCTTAAAGATGGACAATAAAAGGACTGTTATGAGCAGTCTCTGATGTTACACGGTTGCACTTTAAAAAAGGATGGTTATGGAACGTCTCTAAAGAAGGACGGTCATGGACCGTCATTAAAGATTAGACCTTAAAAGGACAGTTATGGACTGTCTCAGATTTGAATATTTTAGAAAAATATGGACGGCTTTAGAATTTCTTACATTAAAAAAAAAAAAAATCAGCAACAAATTTCTTTTTGTGCCTTTCATCTAATAAAAAAATATTCAACCAACAAAACATTATAATTCAGAATTATGAAGAATTGCAGAAACTTTATTTACTTTTTTTTTTCCAAAAAAGTGGGCACACTTTTTTAAAAATAAAACTGATCATTAAAAAAAAACTAGTGCAAGCAAATAATATAAAAAAGTGTTTCAATTCAAGTTAATAGAAACTACAACAAAAATTAAAGCTTTGTAAAAAGGGGCATGTGTTAAAGGGATACATCCTTGATTCTCATGCATGAGAGTCTAATGATGATGAGAACAAGAATCGTAGCACATGGGCCCATAAATACGGCAATGTTATCTTGCAAAGGAATGTGATAGTATTAGATGTTAATGCACTTGATTAGATTGCACATAAAGTTCCGATTAGAGTTACAGTTTAGTAAATGTTTGCAGTGCCATGCATGGATGATAAGGAAGCTTAAAAGAACTAAAAAACAAAGCCATTTTCTTTTCCTATGCAACAGATTATGTACAATCTTATTGAAACTAAGCAATGAATTAAAAGAGAGTTAAAAACAATATAGAAACAACAATATTCATTTAATGAGATGACTTTCACGGTCTACAAACTTCTAATATAATGGCATTATAAAATCTAGTAGCATAAAACAAAAGGCCACTTATCAGGTAGAAATTATTATTAGTTGTTTTTAAAAAGGTGAGATTAGGCCACTTATAATTATATTAAAATGATAAAATGTTGTACGTGAGCAGACACCACAAAATAAATAATCCTATGGGAAAAAACAAATGAAAAGAGATAACATATGAGAGGTGATCTTTATCTCCTTTAATGGATTCAAGCTGCATGTGCCCTACCCAACTTCCTATAAGGAGAAGTTATATGGGTCTTGGAATAATGCTGGTGATAAATCCACCCTGTTTATTAATATTATCATATTATGTTAGGACATGACTTTAAAAATGAGATAAATTCAAATCTCAAATAATCTATGCTATAAGAGATAGTGGAGATGAAAGTAGATGCATTGTGATGCTTGAGTTCGAGTATGCTTTCCAACAAAGCAAGATTTTCTTATTTGTTACCATGTGATTAGGCTACATTATTACATCAATCGGGTTCAGGATCGGGTTAGGGAGTTGAGATTAGGATTAGGTGTAGGTCTAGGTTTAGGGATTTGAGAGTACATTTAGGTTTTAGGTTTAGGTTTAGGTTTTAAGTTATAGGTTTAGGTTTAAGTTTTAGGTTTAAGTTAAAGTTAGGTTATAGGTTATATGTTAAGGTTTTGGTTATAGGTTTTGGTTTAGGTTAAGGTTATAGGTTTAAGTTTAGGTTTAGGTTATAGGTTTATTTTAACATCCCGAAAATCGGGGGGTCGAGCAAAAACCCAACTCCCGAGTTCTAAAATGTTATTTATGCAACATAGATATGTATGATTGAATGTTGTCTGTGATAACGTATTAAACATGAGTGAGATTAAGCTAGAAAGCATATCATACTCCAGAACAGTTAAATTAACAAGCGAAAGACTGTAATAGTATGTATAACATATATAAACTGTTGTATGTCTCCAGAGTGTGAACATGTTACCAGGTTATTTACATACATGTATACTCCAAAAGTAGACAAAACGAATATACATGAGTGCGCTAAAAATATAAAATGACAAGTGTCAAAGTATCTAATCAACCTCCCTGTAATCCCGTCAATCAGAACACGCATAAAGGAGGAATCCTCCTCATCATCATCCAATCCAGCTCCGCCTCGCAGGCCGCGCCATCATCTGCAATCACAATAGGGACTGGTAGGTGTCCGAAAATACCATCCCGTAACGTGGGAGTGAGTGATCAACTCAGTGGGATAAGAGAGCATAGATTAGCATGTTATCAAATCAATCATGCGATAATAGTAAAGCAGTAAATCAAACAATCCTAATACTGTTGTTAATGCAATATGACATGACATGATGTATGCCCTCACCGACGATCTCCCTCATACGGCACCATCTTACGACCGTGGCATGCAATCGACCCTCAAGTGCTCCACATCTTCCAGGAACATGCAATGGTATGGTGATATGATTATCGAGTTATTATTAGTCCATTTCATACAGCAATATTGGGAAACTAAGGTACTTCCCCTATATCAATCCCAACACAGATCCTGTCTAGGGTCGTCACTCCTAGTAATCTCATACGATGTATATTTTGTAGGTCGTTGCAAGGGCTGCCAGGGCTGTTGCACGCACTCGTTGCACTGCTCTCCCATCACCTTATCAATACAGGCCTATTGTACTCTACTGCTACTGAAGGGTCGTTGCCTCCTGTAGACTCAGAATACGCTCGCGGTCACTACAAAGGGCTGCCAGGGCTGTTGCACGCACTCGTTGCTCCGCTCCCCCATCACCTTATCAATGTAGGCCGACAACAAGAATATAGTGTCCCATACCACCATAATCTTCTCACGAGTTTGGGTGCTCACTGGTCACTACGGGGAGGTTTGTGGCCCCAGCGTAGGCCGACAGCTCGACCACGGTGTCCCATACCACCATGCCCGGCTCATAAGTCTTTGTGGATCATGGTACCATGGTTAACAGGGTTTACAATGGTAAGTTCAGTACCCTAGGTTCAAGCAGTTATGACTCATGCAGGGTGAACATACATCGGCCAGTCGGGTTACTTGACGGGCTCGACTAGCACGATCGCATCTCAAGTCGAACGACATGAAGTGCGTAAAACACTTCGCGTGGCTTAACCACTGCCGCCAACTCCAGAACACGACTCGCGTTCATCGGCGCGTCGTTCATGACGAAGATAAGCTAACCACGAATTCGCTCGGTTACCGACTGCCTGGACTAGGCATAGTCCCAAACAATCATAAATCCACATCAGCAGTTGTGTAAGGGTAATGGAAATGAAATACAACCATGGGAGCATGTTAACACATGTTATAACGTACAACTTAAGTAAATCATCCAACGCAAGCCTTTCATACATATAATGAAATTATGCATATCGCCAACCTATAGGAAATCATTTCCATCAACAAATTAATTGAGAATTCAATCCCAAACTAAATCATAATGAAATCATCAAGCACATGTTATAACATACCAATTAAGTGAATCATCAAGCACCTGCATTTCATACATATAATGAAATCATGCATATGGCTAACATGTAGGAAACCATTTACACCAGCATGTTAATTGAGAATTCAATCTCAAATTAATTCATAACACCATTTAAGTCAATACATACTAATACAAGCATTTATACAAACACTTACACTACACACTTAAGTCTACATATAGTATGTCGACCCGAAGTGCGCATTTAGGCGAATCTCTTCGCCAAACTAATTATGCACGCATTCCTAATATCCTAATGCGGTAAGAAGCCATGTCAATCACATCAGCAAAATATGAATGAAAACAGTACTTCCTACAAATGACTAAAATGCCCTAAATCTCATATTCTTCGTTCGTTTACGAAACAGGAAACGGATAGCATGTTGTACATGTCAAACGGCGTTGCCGTCAAGAATCTACTATTAAACGACATTGAAAGCTTTAGAAACAGTCAATCAAAGCGTCTAAAATCCGCACCTTGTCTTTTATGGATGTGTAAATTCGAACGGAGCGTATACGCTTCGTCTACGGCGAATAGAGAACCTGATTCACGAGTTCTATCAGTTTGCATGCTATGGAATGGAAAGAATCCCAAATCAGCAACTTCTAGGGTTATTCCTTACTTGAAAATACGGAGAAATCATAGGCCAGGTGATCGGAGTGTGTTGCTTAGGCACTTGCAGCAGGTGGCACGAGCAGCAAGAAATTCTCTCCTACTCTCTCTCATAAACTATCACCTTTTCTCTCTCCCAATCTAGGGATTTTTGTAAATTCGGATGTATCACGCCCCAAATCTGAAAATCGGATTCACATGAATCCCGATTGCCGAATTCGGTGCCGATAGCCTCCGTAGTGCCCCATTCTCGGCTCCTGACAATCAAATGCCAGATTCCGATCCTGGGATCCTACAAGGAGGATTTTCAGAATGAATTTTTTTTTTGTAATGGAGCATAACCACAAGCATAACCAAGTCACAAAACAACATCACCACATATCCACTATATCAAAACTTTAAGTACATTGCGGAAAGGGAAATACAAGGTGATCAAAAGCTCCAAAAGGTCCTGATATGCACTCCTGTCTCAGCGCTGCTGCCGTCCAATGCTACCTGCACGCAACTATCGTGAATAAGCTTACAAAAGCTTAGAGGGTGGTGTAAGTGTGTGCGTAAGGCAAACGCCAAGTGTACAGTATCAGAACAATACGGAAGTATGTGGTAAGTCCATAGAATCAACCATGCCAAAGCTATGCGATGAGATATGAATGTCATCGGCCATACCGATACAATACAAGGCTTATATAGCCGAATGTCATATGCGAAATGCAATCCAAGCAAGTCGGTACTCCTCAAGTACGTATATCAGTACAGTTCCTCTATGGATATCACCGGGGTCTAATACACTTCGCAGAGACTGCCACCTCCCTAGCTGCACAGTCAAGCAAGCGGATAAGACCTCAGTATCCGCCTGACCAGTAGTATGCCAATACCTACCCGGCTCGTCGATAGCGGACTCATTTGCGAGCTAGTCAAACTCAGCCTAGCTTATAGCCCTCTCACTCAGGCGGATAAGGCCACACCCCCTTCCAACCGACCACGACACAGTGGGAGACGCGGCCTACTGGTATTCGGCACTCGGGCGCTCGTGTATCCACTCGGTCTAGATGCTGGAGCATCTCCTGGTACCAAAAAGGTTCTGGGACTTTCACCCAAGGACATCCTAGTGCCCACAGTGCTAAAATAAGTATTTCCAGTATCCAATACGGCCATCCACGATGTACCTGTGGAGCCTCGGCCCTGATGTCGCTAGGGCGTGCAGTGATCAAGTCATACGTATGTGAGATGCATGAATCACGCTGTCAAAACATGCAGAAATCCAGCGCGTACTACGCGATCATGTGGGGCACTTAGTCACATAACGAGCCCCGTAAATGGTCTACCCAATGGCGTATGCTATGATCAGTCATTACCCATATCAAGCATACATATGATGCGTATGGTCATGAGTCATGAGATTATTCTAAGCATGTTATAAGGCGATGAATAACAACGGTTATGGACCTATCAATGGGCCCTAAAGAGAGTTACAATGCGGACATTTAACCAACATTGTGCACACAATGTGGACATCAAACCAACATTGTTTCCTAGGCACGGCTTGCCATAAATGTCATTTCACGAACCATGAGAAACATACATTGCAATGGACCCTAAGAACATCCGTTGGGCCTCGATCCCTGGGCCTTAGATATATCAAATGGGTCGTATTACATGGCCCTCACATTCACCAAATGAGTTGCATTAATGGGCCTCACCAAGGAGCCTTATGTACATTGCAATGGTCCATGACCCATGGGCCTTGAAATACATCAAATGGGCCTACACGCATGAGCTTTAATATGTCAAAGGGACCACTCCATTTGTGCCCCATGCACATCAAATGGGCTTGAATCCCGTGGGCTTTATATGTATCAAATGGGCTTAGTCCCATGGGCCCTATATATGTAAAATGGGCCTAATCCCATGGGTCTTGTATATATCAGATGGGTCACACCAATTGGCCCCATATATATCAAATGGGCCACACCCAACTATAAATGGTGATGATGACTTCCACCATTAAAATTCTTAAGGCCCATCGTAACATGTGTTTTCCATTCAACCTACTCATACATTAACATAGTGATAGATGAAGGGAAATAAATATCATCTTAATAATGAACTACTATGGCCCTTAGGATTTTGAACGGTGGACGTCATGTCCACTACTTAAGTGGTGGGGTCCGCTTGAACTATGTATCTAACTAATTCTTTAGCCCATGCCGCCAAAATGAGCTTTCAAAGGGGCTGGATGGCTTGGATGCATCCCATGCATCATGGTGGACCCAGATGGATACTGTACGTCATGGTGGGGGAGTCCACATAATAGGTCGGACGGTATGGAGGCAGCACATGCATCAGTAATGGGGTCCACTAACCGTCCAGATGGCTGGACGGCTTTGATAAAACACATACATAAAAGGGGTCCCACCGTCCAGGGATGTGGACGGTGCGGATGAAACACACGTACCAAGGTAGGGTCCCACTGACCGTCTACTGGACGGCGTGGAATACAAATATCAACGTGGTCTCCACCGTCCGTACGGACGGTGGAGACAAAATACACAAATCAATGTGGTTCCCATGTGGGGCCCACCATAATGTTTATATGACATCCGACCCATCCATTAGGTCACACAGACCCGAATGAAGGGTAAAAACAATTTTCAGCTTGATCCAGAACTCTGGTGGGCCTGAAAGAAAATTTCAATGGTAGGGTTCATTTCACACTGTTTCTCATGGTGTGGGCCACCTGAACTTTGGATGTGTCTCATTTTTGGGGAGGGCCCACCTCAGAGGGTGGGCCACCTTATGGACGGTGCAGATACAAAATACGCATCATGGTGGGGACCGTACACAGGGCCGTGGGTCCCTGCCCACGTCTGCCTGCCAGCCACTGGCTAAGGCCTGACACAGCAGCAGCAGCTGCTGTGTTGGGTATATTTTTTTTTTTTTGAAAACCCTTCTCCCTGGGGTTTTTATTATGTGAGGCCCGCATCTGATGAATCCAATCCATCCATTGGATTCCATGGCCCATAACTCATCAATTGAGACCAATACAGGCCATTTTTCAGCGTGTAGGAAGAGTTTTGGTACAATTCAATGGTAATGATACCATTTTTAAAACTATGGCCCACCAGATACTCAAAAAATTCTCATTTTTCGGCTCAACGACTAAAATGACTTGGGGAAGAGGATGGATGGCTTGGATTAGAATCATACATCAAGGTGGGTCCTGTACCAGTGGCCCACCCCATTGGCCTTCATTTTATGTTTTTTTTTTTTTTTTGTTTTCACTAGTGACGTCCAGCGCCTGGACGTCTTTTTCTTTCTCTTTTTTTTTTTTTTTTTTTTGGTTTGGCTGTATTAAATACATTCAAGGTGGGCCCTGATTAGGTGGGCCACCCCAAATGGATGTACATGTAAAATGGGCCCCACCCATGGATGGTTTAGATAAAAATACATATTTCATGGTGGGGCTAATTCAATTGGGCCACATAGCTATATTAACATACAAAAAAAATAAATTAAAAAAAAAAGGAGAGGGAGAGAGAAATAGGATGAGACACGCGTGATGGAGGGACCCCGGCACTATGGGCCCTCCGTTTCAATCATCCAATCATACATCAAAGGTCCCCTTGCATATGGACCATCAACAAAAGATCGACGGTGGAGATCCCACTCCACTAGAAATGGACAGTCTAGATGACCTCCTCAATACAAGGAAAGTAAACATCATGATGGGGTCCATGGAGAATGGCCCCATCATGGGATGATCTTGATGATCAAGATGAGCCATTGGCCACATCTTAGGGTCCCAAGTGAGATCCAAACCATTGATCGGTTGGCCTCACTTGGCCCACCTTAAAAACATGAAAAACTACTCTATCAAAGCACCCACCTCTTGATCTTCTTGGTCCGTTGGATAGCCGGTCGCCTAGAGCTTCACTTTGATGGTGGAGATGAGAAATGGATGGCTAGGATGATGGGATTTAGAGATGGGAAGTGGGCTACCAAAATGCACATTTTCTCTCCATGGAAGGCTTGGACATGGGAGAGCTTTCTTGCTTGAGTTTGGAGTGTTGAGAAATGAGAGGGAGAGAGAGAGTTGTAAGAGTGATGGAGTGATGTGAGGTGAGTGATGAGTGAGGTGAGTGATGGGTGAAGTGAGTGATGGGTGAAGTGAGAGGTTAGTTGACTTAGGTGGTTGCTTGACTTGTGGAGAAAGGAAGCATGGGTGGGTGTACTTGACATGAGAGGTGATTGATGGGATTGATTGATGGGATTGATTGATGGGATTGATGGGACATATTGTAGAGATTCCTTGGGATTTGCAACGCGCGGTGTTTTTGCTCGAACTGAACGTGGGTCCGTATCTCATCGTCTGGGTATCGGATCGGTGCGTGAGTTGCGGCGTTGGAACCGAGGCGACGATGCGGTCGCAACGATACAAGTCTCGGATTAAGCCGGCTCAAATGAATAGGATACGACTTACGGTCGTGCGCAACGTCAACTATAAGTCGCGGATTGCCGGAATTTGACGAGAAGGATCGCGGGAATCAACAGAACAGTGCGGATTAGGATACGGGTCTTATAGGATGGGAGAGAGGAGTGAGGGTTTCAACCCTTTTTATAAGCCCAAACTTGCCCGAAATAGGCTCGGGAACAAGTTTCACTTGAGGGGTAACCAAATCGGGGCTGTTTCGGTCCAAAAGGACATTTCTGGTGGTTCCCTGGCTGAATGCGGTCGGACTTAAGCTCATGCATACTGGATCTAGCATACATCCAGTTTTCAGTCTGGCAGGGTTCCCAGATTGCACGTGGCGGTCCAATTTCAGTTCAACGGTCATCGCACCTAGATCAGGTCTGCAAGTCTCATGATATGAAATAGAAATTTTTCCTGATCCGAGGGTGTAATTTGGCTGAATACTGACGGTTAGAATGCTTAATACTGACGCGTCAAGTCGTGTGCCAGATTTGAATTTGAAATTCCAATTCTATCCCTATTTGCACTCTCTTCGGTCCGGGCTCAATGAAATAGCCTGTGGTTATTGGTTGGACTTAATTTTTGAAATGATTGTCAAGTCCAGCAAGGCGGTTCTAACGGTCTAAGATAGGAGGTATCAGACTTTCGATGCGCGGTCTACATCCAATACAAAATTTCAAAGTGGTCCAGAGAACAAACCGGCTTAGAGTTTGATCCCAAGTTATAGAGTATCATAGAGTCATTGGTTCTACTCGATTTGGGTCTTGTAGAACGTATTTAAAGTGATCAGGGACTGTTTCCCAGCTACTCTAACGTCGCGCTAGCTAACTTATGCTTAGTTTCTAAAGGAATTAACCCTAAGTGATTTCTTTGGCTATGGAATTGGGTTCTGAGCGATTTTTCAGGTGTTTTAGTTGACCCATTGCCTAAGGACGTCTAATCCCAGATTGGCCAAAATCTGGGGTGTTACATTTAGGTTAAGGTTTAGATTTAGGTTATAGGTTATAGCTTTAGGGAATTGAGAATAGGTTAAGGTTTAGGTTTAGGAAATTGGGTTCAGGTTCGGGATCGGGTTTAGGTTTGGGTTTTCAAGTTTAGATTAGGGAGTTGAAATTATGATTAGGTGTAGGTTTAGTTTTAAGGATTTAAGAATACATTTAGGTTTTAGGTTTAGGTTATAAGTGTAGGTTATAGGTTTAGGTTTAGGTTAGGTTATAAGTTAAGGTTTAGGGAATTGAGTTTAGATTATAGGTTATAGGTTTAGGTTATAGGTTATACGTTAAAGGTTAAGGTTTAGGTTATAGTTTAAGGTTTAACTTTAGGTTATAGGTTTAGGATTAGGTTAAGGTTTAGGTTTAGGTTATAGGTTTTGGGATTTGAGAATAGGTTTAGGTTAATGTTGTACATTATAGGTTTAGGTTATAAGTTTATGTTAATGTTGTAGGTTATAGGTTTAGGTTTTGGGATTTGAGAATACATTTAGGTTTTAGGTTTAGGTTTAGGTTTAGATTTTACGTTTAGGTTAAGGTTACAGGTTTAGGTTATAGGTTTAGATTTAGGTTATAAGTGTAGGTTATAGGTTTAGGTTTAGGTTAGGTTATAGGTTAAGGTTTAGGGAATTGAGAATAGGTTAAGGTTTAGGTTTAGGAAATTAGGTTCGAGTTCGGGTTCGGGTTTAGGTTTGGGTTTTCAAGTTTAGGTTTAGGTTAAGGAGTTGTGGTTAGGATTAGGTGTAGGTTTAGGTTTAGGGATTTGAGAATACATTTATGTTTTAGGTTTAGGTTAAGGTTATAGGTTTAGGTTTACATTTACGTTTAGGTTATAGGTTATAGCTTTAGGGAATTGAGAATAGGTAAAGGTTTAGGTTTAGGAAATCGGGTTCGGGTTCGAGATCGGGTTTAGGTTTGGGTTTAGGTTTTAGGTTATAGGTTTAGGTTTAGGTTATAGGTTTAGGTTAAGGTTATAGGTTTAGGTTTGGGTTTAGGTTATAGGTTATAGGTTTAGGTTATAGGTTAAAGGTTTAGGTTTAGGTTATAGGTTTAGGGATTTGAGAATAGGTTTAGGTTTAGGTTTAGGTTAGGTTACAGGTTGTAGGTTTAGGTTAAGGTTATAGGTTTAGGTTTAGGTTAGGTTATAGGTTTAGATTTAGGTTTAGGAATTCGGGTTCGGGTTCAGGTTATATGTTTGGGTTAAGTTCTAGGTTTAAGTTAAGTGAATTAAGTTTAGGTTATAGGTTTAGGTTTAAGCTAAGGGTTTAAGGATTCAGATTCAGGTTTGGGATCGGGTTTAAGTTTGGGTTTTCAAGTTTAGGTTTAAGTTTAGGTTAGGGATTTGAGATTAGGATTAGGTGTAGGTTTAGGTTTAGGGATTTGAGATTAGGATTAGGTGTAGGTTTAGGTTTAAGGATTTGAGAATACGTTTAGGTTTTAGGTTATAGGTTTAGGTTATAGGTTTAGGTTTAGGTTTGGGTTTAGGTTATAAGTTATAACTTTAGGTTATAGGTTAAAGGTTTAGGTTTAGGTTATAGGTTTAGGGATTTGAGAATAGGTTTAGGTTATAAGTTTCGGTTTAGGTTTAGGTTTAGGTTTAGGTTATTAGTTTAGGGATTTGAGAATAGGTTTAGGTTTAGGTTAGGTTATAGGTTATAGGCTTAGGTTAGGTTATAGGTTGTAGGTTTAGGTTTAGGTTATAGGTTTAGGTTTAGATTTAGGTTTAGGAAGTCAGGTTCGGGTTCGGGTTATATGTTTAGGTTTAGGTGTAGTTTTAAGTTAAGTGAATTAAGTTTAGTTTTAGGTTTAGGTTATAGGTTATAGGTTACTGTTAAGCTTATTTCAAATTACATAAAATTAACTCGAGCATAAATGAAGATTTTCATAAACACGGGCCTGCTCCTACAAATTCGAGCTAATAGATAAACATGGCCTGTCCTAATGGCCAGGCCACTCCAATGTTGTCCATAAAAAATGGACATCTTCATCATGGTCAAAACAACGATTCCCACCTTCTAGGGACCACCACTCAACATCCGGATAGCTCTGACGCACATCCGGGTCTACTCCATCAATGTTTAATACATAAACACGGGCCTGTCTAAATGGCCAGGCCACCTATAACAACGCCCTCAACCCTACGCCGATGATGAGACCATGCCCTGACAATCTCCAAAATGGAACAATCCTAGCCCCTTAATCAGTGACCAACAAATAGGCAGTTGGTAAACAACACCCAAAATGTACAGATATAAGCAAAACTTACTCTTTACTTACTCAGAATAGGGGTAGTTCCCTCTAAAGCATTCTATAACCCTACAAAAAAGGCATGAAATTTCAAATTCATGTATTTATATCTTTTCTTAGCAAAGTAATTGGCATTCCTAGAAATATAAAATGCAAATTAGAAGGATGTGAAAGCTCACCGATCTTTTTCTGTATATGAAATACTAGCCACGAAATTCTTGTTGGTGAAAAGAGAAGAACGTCCATTAAAGAATAAGATAAAGGACCTAATACTTTGTGAAAATGAAAGTATACACCAAAACCTATCTCTACTAGATACACTGGCTAGTCCATCATAAAAGAGCCACCAGGAAATATTGTAGTTAACACCAAAACCTACAAATTGGCCATCGAAACCCTAAAAATTAAGAAAACATGAAAAAAAATAACCATCAAATCCTCCAAATCGGCCATTAAAACCCTAAAAATCAACAAAATATGAACAAATAAACATAAAATCTACCAAATCAACTATCAAAACCACCTGAAATCCCTAATTACAAAAATCCTTAAGATCCCTAAAATTCTAAAATTCCCAAATCCCTAATTTGTAATATTAAAAAATCCTCGATTCGGCATTCACATTCAAATTTATAAGCCCAAAATTCCCCAAATCCCTAAATGGGGGTCCACATCGAATCGGGAATCCAAAAATTACTAAATCCCCCAAATTCATAAATTAGCATTGAGATTGAGAGAGATTAAGAGAGAGAGAGATACCTCGAGTTTGTGAATGAATCTTCAACTGAGCTTTAGAGAGAGAGAGAGAGGGCATGCGTGGTTAGGGAGGGCGTCTTTTCGGCTCCCTCCCTTCTTTGGATCAAACACAGAGAGAGAGGTTAGGGGACGGAGAGAGAGACTGAGAGAGAGAGAGGGGATGGAGCGGATTAGGGTGCGAGAGAAAGAGAGAGATAGAGAGAGAGAGAGAGAGAGAGAGAGAGAGAGAGAGAGAGAGAGTGGAGGGTCGAGAGAGAGCACTGACGTCCCTCGAGCTCTGAGTTTGTACGAACGGTTCAAAGGAGATCAAAGTTAAATGGGCCTCGCGATGATGTATTTATCAGCTAGTGGTCGGTGCTCTGTGGGTCCCACCATGATGTATGTGTTTCATCCATGCTGTCCACCCATTCTTACCGATCGTTTTATGGTATGAGCCCAAAAATAAGGTTGATCCAAATTTCAAGTAGACCATAGAGTGTTGATTGAACGCCACCATTAAAAATTTCTTGGGGCCTACAAAAGTTTTGGATCAAGCTGATATATATTTTTTCACTTCATCCATTTTTTTTTACACCTAATCATTAGGTTAGATGTTAAATAACCATTACAGTGGGCGCTAGGAGGTTTTTAATAGTGGACATTCAATCAAAAAAAATTCCATGGTGTGGTCCACCTGAGATTTAGATCTATCTCATTTTCGGGATTAAGACATAAAATTATCTTTTAAAATGGATGGACGGTGTGAATAAAACACATAAATCATGGTGGGGCCCACATTGCACCGACTACTAGCAACCTGGCTAGTGGCAGCATAACTAGCCAAACCACGTATGCTTCGGATTGTGTATAGAGTAACTTCGTACCCTAAGCGTACTGATTAAATCCTGTGGGGCCCACCATGATTTATTCATTTTATCCACTCCATCCATCCATTTTAACATATAATTTTATTACATAAGCTAAAAAATGAAGCCTATAAAAATATGAAGTGGACCACATCATAGGAAATAATATAAATTGAACGTTTACCATTGAAAAATTTTGGGAGGCCACTGAAGTTTTGGATCAAGTTGGTATTTTAGTTTTCCCTTCATCCATATATTTGTGATCTATTGAACAGGTTGGATGACAAATAAACATCACTGTAGGCCATAAGAAGATTTCAATGGTGGAAATCATTATTCCCATTGTTTCCTGGTGTATGGTCCACTTGAGCTTTGGATATGCTTTAATTTTGGGCCCAAACACTAAAATGATCTAGAAAAATGGATCAACAGTGTGGATAAACCAAATACATTCACTGTATCATTGTTAACTAGATGCAGCAGGGTAGGATGCAATGTGTGTTGAAACCCTTTCGGGGTCACAAAAGTTTCGGATCAATATGAATTTATTTTTCCTATTCATCTAAGTATTTGGAACAAACCACATGAAATGGTGTTGATTGAATATCCAACATTAAAAACTTCTTGTGATTGAACCAAAGTATGAGGCAGATTCAAAGTTTGAGTGGACCCCATCACAAAAAACAGTGGGGATTGAATGCCTACCATTAAAACCTTACTTTGGACCGTAGGAGTTTCAACTAAGATAATATATTTGTTGTCCCTTATTCCATGTCTGTATTAACTTATAAATAGGTTGGATCTCAAATAAACATCATGGCGGGCCTTAAGAAGGTTTCAATAGTGGGTGTCACTATCCCACTCTTTTCTATGTTGGGTCTACTTGAACTTTGGATCTGCTCCGTCAGTTAGATGCACCATTCCATGGTGGGCCATGAGCTTAAAAATACAGTCAATCCATGACTTGGGTGGGCCACACCACATACTATAGGTGAGAGGATTACCCTCCCATTAAAACATTCATAATCATTTATTGGGCCCACCTAGATGTGGTTCATAGATCCAGCCCATTGATTATGTGTGTCCCACTTGGATGAGGAGTCAGACCAAGTTTCATACACATCTAAAACTCATGTGGGCCCCACCAAATGCTTTTATATGTTTTAGGGATGTCTTCACATAGTTTTAGATGTTATGGTCCACCTAAGTTTCATATATGACTGATTTTTAGACTTGAAAGGGGACACATCAAATGCATGGTGTTGATGTTCTACACACATCATGGTGGGGCCCACACAGATTAACCTCATGGGAAGTTCCCACGAGGTGACCTTATAGTATCATTTCACTATTTAGGTAACTCCTTCATGGGTGTTGCTCTAACCGTATAGGGTCCGCCTTAATATATTTTATGTATACCAACACTGTCCATATATTTTTCCATCATATTTTAGGATGCAATTTCAAATCATAAGAACTCAATAATCTCAGGTGGGTCATACCAATCAAAACAATGATGAATAACCATTAAAAACCTTTTGAAGGCCATAAAGTTTTGAAACAATTTGATCTTTGTAGTTTACCTTCATCTAGATCTTCTTCACATTATCGACAGTTGGATTATAAATAAACATTACTAAAACCTTACGATGGGCTCTTTATAATTTTTAATGGCGAGGTACTATATTATCATTCTTTCTAGTGGTGTGGTCCACTTAAGATTTAAATCTATACAATTTTTTATACCCGACCCAAAAATGGGTTGGAGAAACATATGGGCAGCAAGGATATACAACACATCATCAAAATCTCACTTTTGTTATCTAACTTTTCAATTTTTCTTGTCAAAATACAAAATCTAGTTTTCTTTGTTAAAAAATATTTTTTTTTTCAAATTTGTCAAATTTTTTCACAATTTTGTTTAATTTTTTAAATTTTCTTTTTCAAAATGTCATTTTTTTATCGAAATCTTTTTTTTTTCAAAATTATCAACATTATTCAAAGTTCTTAATTTTTTTTTTCAAAATCTAGATTTTTATAAAATCATAGTTTTTTTTTTTTTTTTTTTTCAAAATCTAAATTTTTCTTAAACATGGTTAATTATTTTTCTAAGCTTCTCAACTATTTTTTTTTTCAAAATTCATAATTTTTTTGAACTTCTCAATTTTTGACCAGGATACATAATACATACATGAAAGTGGCCTCCACAGTAACCCCACATTAAAGCATGCTCCACGGTGTGATGGTAATGGAAGGGTAAGATGGTTTAGGACCGTCTTTAATGCAGGCGGTATTTAATAGTCTCATATGACCACTATAAGATAGCTAAGGACCGTCTCTAATGCAGACGATCTTTGACAGTCTCAAATGACCACTATAAGAAAGGTAAGGACCGTCTCCAATGCAAACGATCTTTGACGGTCTCAGATTACTCGTAAAAGGCAGCCAATGATCGTCTCTAATGCAGTTGGTCTTTGACTATCTCGGATGACTGCCTATAAGATAACTAAGGACCGTCTTTAATGTAGACGATCTTTAACAATCTCAGATGACTACTATAAGACAGCTAATGACCATCTCTAATGCAGACGGTCTTCGACCGTCTCAGATGACTCCATATAAGACAGTTAAAGAATGTCTTTTATTCCAGATGGTCGATGGCCATCTTTTCTCCACAGTTAAGGACAAATTCTGACCGTCTTAAATGATTTGTGGATGTTCAACATGTATAGGACAATTTTGCTTCATATTAAGGACAGTCAAGAGCAGTCTGAAATTTTAGAGATGGTTTACGGTCGTCTTTAAACCAAGGAATTTTGTAGACGGTCCACAACTGTCTCAAAATTCATCTTTTTTTTCCCCTTTTCACAGTGTTATGGGCTTACTTTACAGCTTTTAAGACCCCCATTGGAATGTTTCCCTTTAGACTCATCTATAGGAAAGCTTGCCACTTGCCTGTGGAGTTAGAGCATAGAGCCTACTGGGCTATCAAAAATCTAAACTTTAGCTTGGATAACGTTGGCTTGCTACGCAAGCTCCAATTAAATGAACTTGAGGAAATTTGGAACAACGCTTTTGAGAACTCAAGAATTTAAAAGGACAGGATGAAGGTGTTCCATGATAGGAACATCTTTGAAAAATCATTCATAACTGGTCAAAAAGTCCTTTTATACAATTCTTGGTTACATCTTTTTTTAAAAAAACTTCGATCTCGTTGGACCAACTCTTTCACTGTTACTAATGTCTATCCTCATGGGGTCGTGGAGAAGAAGAATCTGACAAATGGCATTGTTTTCAAAGTGAATGGATATCGTCTTAAGCCATTTGTTAAGAAGTTTGATTTAGAGAATATGTCCATGCCACCGACTGATCTTGTGTACCAGGATTGACCTCCTAGTCTGATGAAGGTATAGTTAGGTTTATTGCTTTCATAAAAATTAGGATTAGGATAGTTTGATTTTAGCTTATTTAGTCTTCGTGCTAACCCATTTACGTATTAAGAACTTTTGAAAAGCTTCAATTCTCCTTCAGGTATTATCTTCCCATCACTACCCATTTCTTTTTGTTGTCTCATGTGCATTGCGTGCTCATATTTTTACATTGAGGACAATGTAGGTTTTAGGTTGGGGGTGTGGATTAGGTAAACTAATTAGTGTTTTCTTAGTTTTGAGCAAAAATTGTGAAACTTTTCAATTTTTCAAGTTAAAAACATGTATAGGAAATGATAATTTGTGGAATTAAGAATGCTTTTAGTATGATGATAACATGGAGATTGAACTTTGAATTGTTGGAGTTTGATCAACCAAGTAAATTATCGTCTAAATTCTTGCATTTAATTAATTAAAAGGAAGTTTGAATATCATGTTAATCTAAGTCACAAGACACGTTTAATTTACTTTCTGTGAATAGTACTAGAATTTCTGATTATTAGTGTGTATATCATTGAAAGATATTTAAAATTAAGTTTGGAGAATTTTATCCACCTTAAAAGATGAAAAGAACCAGTTAAAAAATAGTGAGATCTACAAAAAGGTCATGTATGGTGAAAAGACTGGAAAAGAATGAAAAAGAATGTAAAGTAAAAGAATAAAAAGAATGAATAAAAGAAACCATCAATATAAAATCAAAAACTGAAAAAAAAAAGAACAATGAGATAAGTTCGAAATCAACACTTTATTGTTCAAGTAATCTTGAGGTGATGAGCATAGCTAACATTATGAAATGATAGTATTTTTATGGAAAGTAAGTTGAAAATTACTGAGCACATTGAAAAAACTTGATATATGAACTTATGCTCTTAATTGATTGATGAAGAACCTAGTTGATTGATTGCTCGCTTGATTCGGCTCTAGGTTTTCAAATTTTCACTCTGCTTCTTTTGATTATACACATTTATACTTGTTTACACAAAAAGATTATTTTCTTGAAGAACTTTGAACATTTAGAATTGAAGATCACTTCATGCATGTTTTGCTCAGGACTAGCAAAATGATAGTTTGGGGGTGTGTTGAGTGTGAGATATTGCATATTTCTTCTTATTTATACATTAGTTTTATAAACATGATAGTGCTTAATCGATTTAATTATTCATGTTTTTATGTGCGAGGTGATTTCGAGAGCTTAAGGTAAAATTGATGTCAAAAGGAAGATTTATGCTCAAAAAATTACTAAATGAAGATTTTGAGATTTGAAAGTCATTAATGAAGAATTCACATGTTAAAGATCCAAGAAAACTAAGTGAGGGATGAAAAGAATAAAAGTTTGAAGTAAAGAAAAGGAATCCTAAAATCGTCCTAAAAACAAACATATTCCTAAAATCTTCCTGAAAAAATATATTTTGAAACTCCGAATCCATTTTGGAAAATTGCGCAGAGTGAAATCTATTTTGAGAAACTGCTCAGAGTGCGTAAATTTGAGGCAGTTTCCAGATTTTTCCAACTCGATATGAAAGTTGGAGTTCCACAACTATAAATAGCCCTGGGATGCTCCAAAACATCTTCTAGGGTTTGAAAAGTTCTCAAGGAGCATAACACAAGGGTGGAGCAGCCGCCAAAGAATTTTTCTTCCATAGTTTATTTTTCATGCTTTGTTTAAGAGATTTGGTTTTAATCATGTCTATGTTTGGCTAAACCTCTTAGTTAGGGCTAAGAGGTGAAACTTGTAGCATCTTGGGATGTTTATTTTGCTTTAATTCTTATTATTATTGAACTTCGTTGATTTCTAATTTAATATTAAAGGAATATTTTTAATTTTCTATGATTTATTGTGACTCAAATTATAATATATGTTGTGATAGCTTTAGATATCTTCTTTTTCTATTTTGAGATAGTGAGATTGGTAAATCTCGTTGTTCACCATCGTCTCTTGGGCATGGTAGGGTGATAGAATTCTTTCCAATCTTCACAATTCTCCTCCATTGAGAATTAGGTCAATGAAAAGTTCATATTTAATTTAAATTGCTTTATCTTCCAATCAGATAGGATAGGACTCCAATTCCAATTGTGTTTATTGAATCAAGCAAGGTAACATCTTGATAACTATAAGTGGATCCTTGGCACCCTAGTTCCTATCTTTAAATTCATAAGTTTTAATCAACATTATTCACCATTACTCTCAATTATTCAGTTTTCAACTTAGATCTTTTTCTAATTTTAGTTATTTTCAAAATACGCACAAATTTAGTCCATGTGGATTCGACCTCGGTCTTATCGAGTTATTACTACATCGCAATCCTACACTTGGGGTTGTGAATAGTGTTTAAGTCGCTTTATCATTACTTGTGCTAGTAGAATTGATAACATGTGTAACTTAGAGTTAATGGAACTAATGAGTTGATCACTCACTCCCATTTTGGGATGGTGTTTTAAATCACCAACCAAACGATATTATTGATGCATATACTATCGAGATCTCATACGAGTAATCTTAGAGTGGCTTTCACCACCGATGTTGTGTTTTAGAGGATTGGACCGAACTGAAAAAAAAATTACACTTTAATTATTTTGGGTATGTATATCATGGCTTGTATAATCCTCATTTTGGATAATCACCGCTATTAGAATTATATCTTTACTCTTGGCCCTATATTCATTGACTATTGTCGTCTCCACCTCGCTTTATATCCGCTAATTTAAATTGCATTACTCTGATTGCTCATGTGTGAAATGAGTGTGAATATGAACAGGGTCACAAATGCATTTTTATTTGGTTAACATCCGAAAACTCGGGATCGAAGTTTATGTACTCGGGTACTAATTTTTAGGGTGTTACAGGTTCAACGGCCAGATATATTAAAAGACAATAATATGATTACAAGTTAGAATTAAGAAGATAGAAGACATTGCACTACCTTTCTTGTGGCTCTCACTTGACCCCTTACTGTTTGTAGCGTGGACTCCTTTTTGGCTACTGATCGAGAAAGTCGACCGATATATGATGTTTGAGAATGAGCAATAGATGCCAGCCGAATGACTTTCTCCTTGCATTAAAGATGTTCTTTGTGTTCATTTGCAAATTCCCTCCTCAGCATTGTTAATTTTTTCTCCAGAGCAATGATTCAGACCTTAAGACTATCCATTTTTGCCTAAGACGCCATCAGGTTGGTATGTTTAGTCTCAAGCTCCTGAGCAATGACATCTACAAAAGTTCTCCTAAACTCGGCCTTAGCTCGTTTTGCCCTAAGACGGTTGACAATAGTACCAATTTGGAAGCAGTTTTGAGTAACACTTGAAGTTCTTGCATAATGGGTACGTTGTCAGCAAGGGCTGGGTCTGACCAAGAGAAAATGCAGTAAGCCTTGACTAAGTGGTTGAGCCTTTCGATCGCCTCAACATTAAGAGACCCCTCTATACCCCTCTGTAGTGGAACTTGGAAGTCGGACTTAACATCTTGAAGGGTGTCGTAAGAAGATGGAGACTTGACTACTATGCTCTCTCCAGCTAAAGCCCTCCAGAAGGAAGAGATGATAGCCACCACTAGAGGAAGATCTCCAATAATAGATGCAGAATTAGTCCTGGCTAAAACAACTCCAGCAGAAATTGGTGTAGAAGTCTCGACCACAACGGATTCTGTAATGTCGGCAAGAGAACTCTTAGTCATCTCGACCCTGTTAGCAATCTCAACCGAAGTTGCCTCGTTGGTCGCTACTAAAACAACAGTAGGTTCCTTAATTTTGGTCACGTTTGGCTTACCTACTTTAGTCAGGTTTGGCTCAACGGATTTAATCAGAACAACTTCAGTTCTCTCTTCTTTGCCCATTGTCCTTGTTGTCTCAGTCATCTCCTCGACCATCTCGACTGCAATCATGGTTTCAGACTCGGTCGGAGTCATAATCTTCTCGACCACTTCATCTGTAGCTTTAGGCTCAGTCGAAGTCAAAATCTTATCAACCGTTGTAGGTGGTGGGAGGAGCAATAAGGGAGGAGTGAATTTTATGACTAAGGGTTGAGGAGAAGAAACCTCGACCGTATTCCGAATAGTTTGTGTAGGGCTGGGGGGAACTTGTATCATGTACTTTGAATCTTCAGGAATATTGCTGACTTCTGGTGGACTCTTGGAGAGAGCATCTTCCGCACCGATTGCTGTTTTTGAATCAACGGTCACGACCTCAGTAATCATAGTGTTGGGGACTTCGGGGAATGCAAAAGCTACTATTGTTGATGGTGCAACCAATACTTTTGAAATCATCACTTCTGTCGAAGGAACGACAGATATCGGGACTGCTATTATTGCAGTTGTTGATTGTTGTTGCGTCCGCACTCCAGTTTTTTGCTTCTTGGCCGCTGTCAATTCTCGAGTAACTACAAGAAAAAATAAGAAAAGAGTTAATAGATGCAAAGGAGAAAGAATCAAAGAAAAAGACATATGGGCTAGCGATATCCACCTAAGTCAGATCGAACTGCTTGGACAACTGGTTGATTCTTAATAGCTTGAGGACTTTTTATTATAGTTGCTAATGGGCCAAGTGGAAGTGGGGAATGATGGAGGATTAGGGAAATAAGGTGTGAGATACTTCTCGAATGGGAGATCAAGATTGTTCAATCTCTCTCTATCCTACCATCATTTATTGAAGTGAGCTTCCTCATAGTATTTTAAACCCTTGTAGATTTATTGCGAATAATCTGCGATGGTAAGGTTAGGCCAGTACTTTGTCTTGAAGTATTTTACAAAAACAAATATAGCTTCGGCTGAGGAAGTATTCCATGATTGAATGGATCTAGATAGTAGCCGATCTCTTACTGTCGGATGAGATTTAAGGGGATCTAGGCACTGAAAGGATAAGAATTTCTGGAGGATGACTGAGAATACCTCCTATGTATGAAATCTTCTTCGGAGCCATTCATTGTGGTTGAGCGAGTGAAAGAACCTCTAATTGTTCCTCTGAAAGCTCCTGGCTTGATGGGAGAGGATCTTCAACTATCGAGGATGGAGTAGAAGAAATAGCAACCGATCTCGTCCTCACCGGACTTGTCGGTCTCCTAACAACAAGAGTAGGTGATGTGGTGGCAGTCTCTTTTTTCCCTTCACTATACCCAGTTGGTAATAGAATCGGGAAGTAAGCTCTGTTGCATCCCAAATGTCATGCCCTAAACTCGAAAACTAGGCTCACAAAATTCCTGATTGCCGAATCCGGTGCCGACAACCTCCGTAGTACCCCGCTTTCGGCTCTCGGTGCCCATATGCCAGGTTCTGATCCTGGGATCCTACGAGGAGGATTTTTAACATGAATTTGATTCGTAATGAGCATAACCCACAAGCAACAACCAACAACTCCACATTTTCACTATGACAAAAAACTTACAAGTACAATGCGCATAAAGGGAAATACAATAATGATAGACATAAGCTCCAAGATGATTTGCTATGCGCTCCTGCCTCAGCGCTGCTGTGATCCACCATCACCTGCACGCAACGGTTGTGCATAAGCTTACGAAAATCTTAGAGGGTGGTGAAAGTTTGGGCATAATGTAGTAATACAATTATGCATATCAGAGTAATGAGAAATATGCTGATGAATCCATGAATACTATTGGTCGTACCAAGGCTATGCAATGCAAGGCATGAATGATGTCTGCCATACCAAGGTCATACGATGCGAGATGCAACTCAAGCATACAAATCCTCATCTGAGTCCACATATCAATACAACTCAACTCTAGAATATCACCGTAGTCTAGTACACTCCAAACCAAATTGCCGCCCCATCACGCGCAACAAGGTGAGTGAAAGAGACCTCACTATCTGCCTGTCAATATCAGACTTGGCTCGTCAATAGTGGACCCATTCCTCGAGATGGTCAAACTTAGCCCAGCTTTTACCCCTCCTCTCGGGCAAGTAAGGCTACACCCCCTTCCAACTGACCACGACACAGTGGAAAGTAGAACCTTATGGTATTTGGCACTAGGCACCCATGCATCCACTTGGTCTAGACGTTAGAGTAACCACCTAGTACCATAAGGGTTTAGGAAATTTCATCGAGGGACATCTATAACACCCCATATAGAACAAGATTTTCAATGTCCAATCTTGCTAACCATGATACTCCTGTGGAGGCTACGGCCCTGATGTCGCTAGGGCATACAGTAGTCATGTCACACAATGCGAGATGCATGAATCACACTATCCAGTCATGCAGTAATCATGCGTATATCGTGTGTTCATGTGGGCAACTCCCCCCATCAAGGAGTCCTATAATTAACTGCCCAATGGCATGTGTTATGATCAATCACTCCTCACGTCAAGCATAAATATGATGCATATGGGCATGGATCATGGAGCTATACTAAGCATATTATATGATGATGATGTACTCCCCCTTGTATCAAGGTTGGGCCTACGCGGCCTATCAACAATCCTAGGGATCCAGAAAGGGTTCTTTCACCATACTATTCTATGGCCCGCTAGATGCCCTAGGGGGCCCAAATGAGTCCTAGATGGACTCCAAAATAAAAGAAGTAATCCTACTAACAACTAATAGGGGCCTAATATCTTGGGATAGCCCAATGAGAATAGTTGGATCATGCAAATGGGGCCTAATGACTAGGGTCAACCCACTTAGAGAATGATACGAATGGGCCTAACAAGGCCTAAGGGAAGGTCATAATGAGGACTTTCAGCCATCATTGACCATCAATCTGAATATTTAACGAAAATTGCTCCCAAGGAGTGACCCACATAGAGCCTGACGTAAAGTGGGCTCATAGCCTCATGCAAGGGATTCATACACAACATAACGAGCCTCATGTACATCGTATTAGGCCTCATACAAGGGCCTCAAGTGTATCACAATGGGCCTCATCCCATGGGCCTTAAATACATCACATTAGGCCTTGAATACATCACATTAGGCCTCACTCATGGGCCTTAACATTGGGCCTCATATATAACGAGTGGGCTGCATCACATGGGCCACACCATAAATAGCAGCGGGAATAATGATTTTCATTATTAAAATTTATAGGGCCCACCATAATATTCACTTTCCATCCAATCTGTTCATAAGCTAACAAAGACTTGAATTAAGAAGAAAACTAAATTTCATATTAATCCAAGACTTCTATGGCCCCAAATGTAGCTAATGGTAGGCATTCAATCCCGTTGATTTTTACAGTGTGGTCCACTTGTTAGGTGGATTTGCCTCATTTTGGTCTCAAGCCTTAAATCAAAGTCGTCATTTGAATGGATGGTTTGGATGTAACTCCCACACCAAGGTGACCCACTCTCCAAGTAATGGACGGTGGGTACAACATTTACATCATGTAAGGGCCCCGACACTTGCTGGCGTTACCACAGCAGCTACATGCTGCTGGGGCCTGCAAAACTGACATTAGCACATTAGCTATATATCTGGTGTGGGAATTTTAGCAAATCCCATCTAGCTGGTGGGTCCCACATGGGCTCACCACAAACTTTTATTATTATTTGTCGAGAGGGCACCAGCGTACATCCAACGTCCAGATAGATGGACGGCTGGACAAAATGCACACATTAATGTGGCCCACCGTCTAAGCAATGGGCGGTGAGGATCCACATGTACATCACGGTGGCTACATGTGCTGGAATAGTGCAGATACAACATACATCATGGTGGACCACGATAGATGGGCTGACGGTTGGGATCACAACACATCCATCAAGGTGTGGTCCACTGACAAATGGACGTTGTGGATATAACACATGTCACGGTGGGGCCCACCATAATATATATATATATATATATATATATATATAATATTATAGTGCACCCTGCCCAGACCATCCAGATGGACGGCTAGGGAAACACGCACACCACGGTGGCCCACCATCAAAATGGATGGACGACTTGAATAAAATATAGATCAAGGTGGGTCCCTCTCCAACGTGGACAGCGGATGCATGCATCTGGTGGGTCCCACCATCCTTGCTGGACGGTGAGGACACCACACCTCATCAAGCAGGCCCCACATGTCCAGCTATTAGATGGTGTGGCTCTCACACATACATCAAGGTGGGTCCGCGTGGTGGCTCACCAAAGCCTTGGACGACTGATATTTGTGTTTTTCTTTTATCCAGGCCCGTTCAAATGGACGGGCAGCGAGGTGGGGCCCAACACATGGACGGTCTTGATCAGGTGGGCCACCTTCTACCACCAAAAGAGAGAGATAGAGGGGGAGAGAGAGAGAAAGAGGGAGATCGGCGGTGATGGAGGGGCCTCATCGCTATGGGCCCCTCTTTGATATAAAGCATACATCAAGATGGGTTCCACCATATGTGGGCCCTTAAATCTAAAAAAAAATAATAAAAGATGTAGATCCAGGATCACCCACCATAGATCTTCTTGGTCTGATGGAATGCCGAACTCCTTGGCTTCGATCTTGATGAAGATGATGAAGTATGAAGGGTTGAGATGGGAGATGAGAGGGTTAAGAAGTGGGCCACACACAAACTATCTTGGAGGTTAGAAAGGCTTAGAGGTTGGTTTTTTTTTGAGATTGCTTGGGAGAGAAGGGAGAAATAAGAGAGAGAGAGAGAATATGAGATGGAGTGATGGATGGGAGAGAGAGAGAGAGAGGAGATGGGATGGAAATGTTGATTTTTGGGGTTGTTGTGTAAGAGAGGTATGGGTTATGATGGGGTGAGTGATGTGTTGGGTGATGGGTTAATTGATGTGTTATACTTGACATGTACTTGACATTGATGGTATTGATGAGATATTTTATAGAGATTCCTCTCTTGGACTTCACAAATGCGCGGTGTTTCCTCGAGATATGCACGGGCCCACTGCTCCTAGCCTAGGTATCACCTTGGTACGTGAGACGCGGCGTTGGAACCATGGGAACCACGCGGTCGTTAAGGTATAAGTCTTGGGTTAAGTCGACTCAGGTTGACATGGTGTAACTCAGGGTCACGCACAAATGCCAATTACAGGTCGTGGGTCACCAGAATTCGACAAGGAGGATCGCGGGAATCTACGGAATGGTATAGACTAAGATACGGGCCTTACAACTCTCCTCTCTTAATAAAAATTTTACCCTCAAAATTTACACAATCATGGTAACTAGACATAATTCATGAGGAAGAAGAAACATAACATCCTCATATAAAATTAGAGACAACATACAAAATACAACACATAATCAATCATCAAAGAGATGGGGATAACATTCTCAAATCTCAGCCTCTCACTTCCAAGAAGCCTCCTCGACAAAATGGTGACCCCACTGAACCTTCACCTACGGAATGACCTTGGTCTGGAGGACCTGCTCCTTTCGATCAAGAATACGAACTGGCTGCTTAATGTAAAAAGCATCCTCACGAACCTCCAGCGTCTGCCAATCAATAACAGGAACTATGTCTGACCGACACTTTCTCAACATAGAGAAATGGAAAATGTTGTGGATGCTAGACAACTGAGATGGCAAGGCAAACCGATAGGCCACAGCGCCAACTTGCCCAGTGATCTCAAAAGGTCCTATGAATCTCTACGCAAGCTTGCCCTTTGCTCCAAATTAAACTATGCCCTTCATGGGTGAGACCTTGAGATACACTCTATCCCCAATAACAAACTCTAAGGGACGATGTAGATGATCAGAAAAACTCTTTTGCCGACTCTGAGTTGTGCGCATCCTTTGCCTGATGATATCGATAACCTCTGACATCTGCTACACAAGCTCAAGACTTAGAGACGACGCTCTCCAACCTCAGTCCAACAACTCAGTGATTTGCACGATCTGCCATTTAGTTCCTGCCAATGGTCACTTGATAGTTGTTTTGTATGTGAACTTAGCCAATCACAGATGCTCATCCCAGTTACCCCCGAAATCAATCACGTAGACCCGAAGCATATCCTCAAGGATCTAGTTGACCCTCTCAATCTGGCCATCAGTCTGCGGATGATACACGGTGCTAAGCTGTAAAATAGTCCCTATCATTCTCTGAAAGCTCCTTCAAAACTGAGACATGAACCTCGAGTCTCGGTTAGAAATGATCGAGACTGGAATATCATGCAGTCTTACAATCTCCTCGATGAATAACCTCGCAAGCCGGTCCATAGACTAAATCACACAAATCGTGAGAAAATGTGTCAACTTCGTCAGACGATCCACAACAACCCAGATGGCTTCATGACCACGCTGAGTCCTCGACAAGCCCATAATGAAATCTATGAACATGTGCTCCCACTTCCACATCGGGACGTTCAACGGCTGCAATGGAACAGGGGGTCTCTAATGATTAGCCTTGACACACTGGCATGTGTCACACTCAACCATAAAATTGATGATCTGGCGCTTCATCCTTGTCTAAAAATATTGTCACCTCATGTCACGGTACATCTTCATCGAGTCGGGGTGGATAGAAAACCGTTATCGATGTGCCTCGATCATAAGGTCTCTGTGAAACTCAGGAACATCCGGGACACATAATCGGCCTTTGAAGTGAAGTCCACCAGCAGAACCAATCTACCAATCTAATTGACTCTCAGATGCCGCCTCAGCCCTATAACTCTGCAACGACTTATCATCCTGCTAAGCCTCAATCACCCTTGTGACAAGAGAGAGTTGAATCGATAAGCTCGATAACTGCACGATAGAAGACTGCAAACTGAACTCAAAATCATACCCCGCTATATCCTTAAGCATCCTCCACTCCTTGACCATCATATGCACCACCAGGCCTCGTGGCTGACGGCTGAGGGCATTCGCCACCATGTTCACCTTGCCTGTGTGGTACTGAAGATTAAAATCATAGTCCTTTAGGAGCTCCATCTAACGCCTCTACCTCATGTTCAACTCAAACTGTTAAAAGAGGTACTTCAACCTCTTGTGATCGGAGAAGAGCTCAAACCTAACCCCATAGAAATAGTGCCTCCACACCTTCAGTGCGAAGACGACTGCTGCCAGCTCCAAATCATGCATGGGGTAGTTCTGCTCATGGACCTTGAGCTGGTGAGACACGAAGGCCACCGATTTCACGTGCTGCATCAGGACAACGCCCAAACCAATATGCGAGGCATCGGTAAAAACTACGAATTCATCACTCCCACAGGGAAGAGTGAGGACAAGTGCGGACTTTAGACGGTCCTTCAGCTCTACGAATGCCTGGTCACATGCATCGCTCTAAACAAATCTGTTCCCTTTCGAGTTAACTTGGTCAACGGGGTTGCAATCCGGGAGAAGCCCTCAATAAAACTCCAATAGTAGCTTGCCAAACCAAGAAAACTGTGGATCTCGGATGCGTTCGTGGGCTGGCCCCATTGACGCACTACATCAATGTTTAAGGGGTCCACTGCAATGCCCTTCCTCATCACCACGTGACCGATGAATTTCACCTCCTCCTGTCAGAACTCGCACTTCTCCAACTTTGCATACAGCTGGTGTGCACGGAGGGTCTGCAAGGTAACCTCCAGATGCTACACATACTCCATGGGTCCTCGAATGTATCAGAATGTCATCGATGAAGACCATAACAAACTGATCGAGATACAGATGGAAGACCTCGTTCATCAACTGCATAAATACTGCGGGCGTATTAGTCAATCCAAAGGATATGACCTGGAACTTAAAATGACCATAGCGTGTCCTGAATGCTGTCTTTAGAATGTCATCCTCTCGGACCCGAATCTGATGATAGCTGGAACGTAGATCAATCTTTGAAAAGAATGTGCACCCTGCAGCTAATCAAATATATCATCAATCCTTGGGAGTAAATACTTATTCTTGATCGTGACTTTATTGAGCTCGCAGTAATCCACGCAAAGCCTCAACGAGCCATCCTTCTTCTTCACAAAGAGTACCAGTGCTCTCCACGATGAACTGCTAAGATGGATAAAGCCTAACTTTCATAACTTATCTAACTGTTTCTATAGTTTCCGTAATTCCAACGGTGCCATATGATACGGGACCTTTGAAATGGGCGCGGTACCGAGCACGAGATCAATCTGAAACTCAGTGTGCCAGCGAGGCGGTAATCCTGAAATCTCCTGAAACACATCGGGAAAATCACAAACCACAAAAAATTGGTCGAAGCTCACTGCTATGGGCTCCTCTATGGCACATGAAATTAAACAAGACAACAGCTCTCCTTTGAGCTCGGCAATGAACTGGAACTGCAGCAAGCCGAGTATACAGAACATGACTATCCTCGCGGCGCAGTCCAATACGACGTGGTACTCTGCAAGCCAATCCATCCCTAAGATGACATCGAACTTGGACATCGACAATGTAAATAGATCGACAAGCAAAAAGATATCTCCAACTAGAACGGGGCAAGATGAGCAAAACTGGCCCAACACTGTAGTCTTCCCCAAGGGAGTCAATACTGACAAGCCCTCAAGAGCAGACTCCAATGGTAAACCAATCGATTAGCAAAAACTCTCAGTCACAAAGGAATGTGAGGCACCAGAATCAAGCAAAGCCCGTGTAATGCATGTAGAGACTAAAAGTATACCCTCGATGACCCCTATGGATGACTGCGGGTCCTACTAAGACACATAGGACCTAGCTTAAGCCGACTGGGGAGGTGCCTACCCCCTCTGAGCATGTTACTGCTATTGTTGTTGCTGAGAAAGTCGAAACTACTTCCTCTGCTCTGCGGCCGTAGAGGCTGGTGCTGATGCTGCAGTTGAGGGGGCCTCGGTGGTGGGGCTGTTGTCGCTGCTGCTATGGGGTTCTCTGTGACTACTGCGGTGAAGGCTTCTGTGAACCTCTCAGCTGCTGATGCTGCTACTGGGGGTGAGGAAACTCCCAGATACACTGCCCCGTCACACCACACCCAAAACAGGTGTCGGTGAAATATCTTGGAGGTGGTGTTGGTGCTCAAAAGGCTGGGTGACCCGTGTGCCTTTGCTGTGATCGATGCTGTTGGGAGTCACTGGAGGGATCCTACCTCTTCTGATCTCTCCTATGATTATAATCACTTTGAGAATCGGCCCACTTAGTCTAAAAAATTTGGGCCTTTCGTACCACCTCCTCAAAAAGTCGGGAGCTCATGCCCAATAACACGACCTCGAAGTTCATAACGCAAGCCGTCTTTAAAATGGTGTTTTCTCTACTCCTCATCATCTACCAAGTAAGGTGAAAATTTGGACAATGCTACAAAACGAGCCGTATACTGAGCCACCGTCATATCTCCCTGCACCAGGGCTTCGAACTCCAACGCTCGCTATAGTCGAATGTGATCAGAAAAATACTGTCAGTCAAACCAATCCACAAAATCCACCCAGGTCCACTCAAAATCATTTCCTATTGCTTAGGTGACTGATGCCCACCAGTGCTGTAACACCCCGAATTTTTTCCAACCTGGGGTTAGATGTCCTTAGGCAATGGGTCAACCATAACACTCTCAAAGCTCAATCCCAAGGCTAAAGAAATCGCTCTTCAACCCATTTCCTTCAAAACTCACCTTTCACCACCTCATTCTTCAAACTTCTCCAAGTACTTTCATATTAGAGACGACTCCTCAACTTTAAATAGTAAAGAACACCAATCCTAGGGTATTAATGATGAAGAACAATACCAAAGCTAAAAATTATCATGAATAGTAAATAAATGGGTAAAATGGATTTCGACCCTTAGCCTTTTGGAATATAACAAAATAGATTGGTTAGTTGGATGGATTAGAGTCTCCTACCCCAAAATCATATGCTAAATGATGCCTAAACTCATTCTGGTTTACAAACTGGCCCCGAAACACCCCAAATGGAGTCTTGGGCCTATCCAAGCCCAAATACAATGAACCAGGGTGGGTCCCACATATATTTGGGGCCCGTAGGGCAGGGGGAACCCAGCCCATATGGCGGGCCTCACCGAAAATGATTTTCATCGGCGATGGCATCGCCAGTTCGGCGATGCATCGCCGGTCAAAATGCTTGGTTGGGTCCGGGATTCGGACCAAAGGTGTTTGGGGGCTAGGGTAGCCCCCTGGTATGTTTCCCGTCCCTTAAAACCTCCCCGATCAGGTATTTCCTTCACAAAGTGACCCTCCAAGCTCTCTTTTCTCACCAAAATGCCTGATTTTTGACAAAAACCACCCCTCCAAACTCTTCCTTCTTCCGTTTCCAAACACCCTCGCTCCACCATTCAAATCCCATCTCAAACAAAAATCACTAAAGGCTACTTCCTTTAGAAATCCAACGAGAATTAATAAGCGCTGCACTAGATGGCCTATGAAATTCTCACCAATCACTTTCAATACGATCTGCTAGAGTCAAAACGTATAGGATAGGTGACGCTACAATACCGTAAAACCTAGGATCAAACTCTATTCCCGATTGCTCTCAGGAGCACCTTGAAACTTTATATCGGCTCTAGACCCTACGTCGGAAGTCTGATTACCCCGAACTTAGACAATTCTGACCGCTTAGTTGGACTTGACAATCACCTCGAGAATTAAGTCTAAATGATATCCCATGACGATTTCCTTGAGTCAAGAGTGAAGAGTGTGAGAAATGTTAGAAATTAATATAATTTATGAAATCTGGCACGTGTCGCTTGTGCGACATTTTCTAAGTGTTTTGACCATCAGAATTTGATCAAATTTTACTCTCAGATCAGGATAGGTGGCGCTTAAATGTCAATGCACTTATGGCCCTGATAGAGTACCGGTAGCCGTTGAACTGAAAATGATCCGCCACGTGCGATCTGGGAACACTACCGGACTGAAAACTTGATGTGAACAGGATCCAGTATCCATGAGCTTAAGTCCGACCGCATTCGGCCTGGGGACCTCTAGAAATGCTTCGTTGAGACGGAACAGTCCGTATTTGGACATAAAATAAGTATACCTTGGCCCCAAGTCTATTTTCGTCACTTTTGGACTTATAAAAAGGGCTTAAACCCTTGCTCTTTCATTCCATACGAATTTGGAGAGAGAAGAGAGAAAAGAGAGGGAGAAAAAGAGAGAAAGGGAGGGAGATTTGGAGCTCTCTCCTGGGATTTTTCCCTACTGCTCCATGTTCCATAGACGCTGCTTCTGCACCACCATTCCGGTGTTTTCAGCTCCATTCTTAGGTAAGAACTCCTAACCCTAACCTGATTTGAAGCTTAAAATAGTTGTAGTGTTGGTGTAGCTAACCTGTTTCATGCCATAGGTAGCGTACCCGCCGTTGACGAAGACTTATCGTCTGAATCAACTCCGTTTCACAATTTCTAGTTTAAGGTGAGGATTTTAGACGCTTAGATTGACTGATTTCAAATCTTTCAATGTCGTTTAATAGTAGATTATCGACAGCAACGCCGTTTGACATGTACAACATGCTGTCCGTTTTTCGTTTCGTAAATGTACGGTAAATATGAGATTTAGGGTATTTTAGGCATTTAGAGAAAATACTATGTACGTCTGTATTTTGCTGAAATGCTTGACATGTAAATTTATCGTGTTATGATATTAGAAATACGTGTATGATCGGTTTGGCGAAGAGATTTGCCCTAATGCGCACTTTGAGTCGACATACGCTATGTGGACTAAAGTGTGTAGACTAAGTGTTTGTATAAATGTTTGTATTAGCATGTATTGAGTAAAATGGTGTTGTGAATTAGTTTTGAGATTGAATTCTTAATTAATATGTTGATGTATATGAATTCCATCATGTTGGCTATATGTATTGATTTCATTATATATATGAAATGCATGTGTTGGAGGATTTCCTTTTGTGGTATGTTATAACCTGTAACAACATGCTTGTATTATTTATATGCATTCTTGTTACTCTCATGTGTTTACCGATGTTGGTTTACAAATGCTTGGGGCTATGACCTAGTCCAGGCAGTCGGTAATGGATTGAATTCGTGGTTGGTTTCTATGTACCACAAAGGACACGTCGATGAACGGGAGTTGTGTTTTGGGTTGGCGGCAGTGGTTAGGCCACACGAAGTGTTTCATGCACTTCATGTCGTTCAGCTTGAGATGCGCTCGTACTAGTCGAGCCCGTCAAGTAACACGACTGACCATTGTATGTTCACCTTGCATGAGTTATAACTGCTTGAACCTAGGGTACTAAACTTACCATTGAAAACTCTATTAACCATGGTACCTTGATCCATAAAGACTCATGAGCCGGGCATGGTGGTATGGGACACCGTGGTCGAGCTATCGGCCAACGCTGGGGCCACAAACCTCCCCGTAGTGACCAGTGAGCACCCTACTCTAAGCAGATTATGGTGGTATGGGACACTATATTCTTGTTGTCGGCGTACACAGATCAGGTGAAGATCCCTTTGTAGTGACCTTGAGTTTATCCTGACACCGCATGGGGACGACGAGTCCTGATGCAGTCTTAAGGATATAACTAGGCTTGTATTGAAAAGGTAATGGGGGAGAGGTGCAACAAGTGCGAGCAACAGCCCTGACAGCCCTTGCAGCGACCTATAAATATAACATCGTATGATATTACTAGGAGTGACGACCCTAGACAGGATCTGTGTTGGGATTGATATAAGCAAGGTACCCTAGTTTCCCAATCCAGCTGTATGAAAAGGACTAATAACAACTCGGTAATCATTATCCATATCGCATTGCATGTGCTTGGAAGATGTGGAGCACTGAGGAACGTAAGCATGTCGCGGGCGTAAGATGGTACCGTATGAGGGAGTATGTCGGTGAGGGCATCCATCATGTCAATTCATGCATACGTTAACAACAGTATCTAGGAATGTTTGATTGTTTGTTTTACTATTAACGCGTGACTGATTTGATAACATGCTAATCTTTGCTCTATTCTCCCACTGAGTTGAACACTCACTACCACGTTATGGGATGGTGTTCTGGACACCCACCAGTCCCTATTTTAGTTGCAGATGATGGCGCTGCTTGAGAAGCGGAGCTGGACTTCTATGATGATGAGGAGAACTTCTCCTCTGTGTTCTGATCGACGGGATTACAGGGAGGTTGAGTAGATGTCTGGATACTTGTCATTTTATATTTTTGGAGCACTCATGTATATTCTTTTCTTTCCATTTTGGGAGTATACATGTATTTAATTAACCTGGTAATATGTTCACACTCTGGAGACTTACAATTAATTATATATTTTATGTATTTATCACAGTCTTTCGCTTGCTAATTTAACTGTCTCTGGAGTATGATATGCTATTTTGGCTTAGTCTCAATCTTGTTTAATGCCATTCTACAGACAATATGCATTTATCATTATCTATGTTGCGTAAGTGACGTTCTGAAACTCGGGAGTTGGGTTTCTACCCGACCCCCAATTTTTGGGGTGTTACAAATGGTATCAGAGCATGATTTAGATTAAACCAGACCTGGGTTATGGTAACACAATGCACACCTACGCACTCTGACTTAGGAAGGGGGCGATGGAATCTAGAAACCATATTAAAATCCCAAGTTTCACCGACGGGTGAGATTAACTACCGAAGCATAAATGCAGGTGTAAGGTATTGCCCCTAGATTAGGTGTATCCCATGATTTTTAATACCATGTTTAGAATGTATATGATTAGAAGTAAATCCCTGGATTTCCTTATGAATTACATGTAGAAATTCTTCATCTTGGGATTTGAAAATCCCATCTCCTACTTCCCAACACAAGACTCATTTTTCAAAGTCTATGAATCGATTTCAATCCCCTCCCACCCTCCTACCACATATGTCATTCCTAATCCCGAGGTGGGATTGGCAACGCTATCCATTTAATACAACTTTATACCACTAGCCCAAATAGGCCCTTAGAAATTTGGACCTAGAGTTGGTATTCCTAGATTTAGAAAGATCTGACAGTATAGGAAATCTAATAAATTAATAATGTAAACCCTAGGACCTCCTTAGTTGATATGAGCATATGTGTAGTGCTCGAGCACAGTTACGTTTAGGTTTGGGCAACTCAATTCCAATTAGGTGACCTTTCACCCTAAGTGATAAAATAAATTCCGTGTATTAGAAATGATATCAAATCATCTCGCTTATGAGCGTAGACTTTAGATTACAAATAGTAGATTGCCACTAACCATAAGTTAAGACTAGGCTGCTAGTTACTAAGGAATGTAAAAGACTGATTTTGCTAAGATAAGGAAAATATAGACTTAGTTAGTCGGCTTGATTAGGTTGAAGTGAGACCTCATTCTTTCGATAGATCCCCTTAATACTTATAGACTTCTTTTATAACCCTTAGGAAAGTTGTTTTAACTTAGAACCATTCACTCTCAGGAAAAACTTATAAATCCCTCAGATTGAACTTAGAATAAACCAGCACGTCCCTTAGAATTCCCCTTAGAATTGCCTTCCCAAGGATTTATTGCAATCGGGAACGCGGAGTAAAGGAATTGTATATTAGCAATGTATTCGTGGTTTGAATCGACTTCTAAATCCTAGTAGTTACCAATGAATCCAATGCTCTGATCAAGTGGAAGATCGGCATCGACTAGGATTGAGGACTGATACAACATATTTTCTGTCATCGCGGAGCAGAAGGTTTATGTATCCGGCTCAGACCCACTACATAACTTTTCTTTCGTGTTGGCTCGATCACATACAACCAAAAGTTATTGCTTTACCTTTGGGAAATGTTGAGGACATCTAGCCAATAGAGAGTAGGCTTATTTCTACAACCATAGGTACCAATGTCATAGAATGCATCACTAACAATGGAAGACCAATGTAGTGAGAGGTTGTTTCCCATTTTATGTCAAGGATAGCCCCTAAGTTACACATTGTTCCGATATACGGATCGATACATAGATTCTTGAAACTTAAGTAGAACTAAGTTTTAAGGGGGGTAGAACATTTTGAGTCCAATCTAGTTAGGTCAGCCAATGCAATCATTAGATCAGAGTGGCACAGTGGAAGCGTGGTTAGCCCCTTCCCCACTGGCCAAGGATCGAAACAGTTAATTTAGTTTATACATAAGGTTAGGTCATTAAATAGGATTTGAACCTTCCTTAGAACGTTAATACAAAAGTCTCTTTAAGTACTCATTACCCTTAGCCAATTTCGGAGACGAAATTTTATTTTAAGGGGGGTAGATTGTAACAACCCGAATTTTTTCCAATCTGGGGTTAGACGTCCTTAGGCAATGGGTCAGCTATAACAATCTCAAAGCTCAATCCCAAGGCTAAAGAAATCGCTCTTCAACCCATTTCCTTCAAAACTCACCTTTCACCACCTTATTCTTCAAACTTCTCTAAGTACTTTCATATTAGACACGACTCCTCAAGTTTAAATAGTAAAGAACACCAATCCTAGGGTATTAATGATGAAGAACAATACTGAAGCTAAAAATTACCATGAATAGTAAATAAATGGGTAAAATGGGTTTCGAACCTTAACCTTTTGGAATCTAACATAATAGATAGATTATTTCGATGGATTAGAGTCTCTTACCCCAAAATCATATGCTACATGATGCATAAAATCATTCTGGTTTATAAACTAGCCCCAAAACGTCCCAAATAGAGTCTTGGGCCTATCCAAGCCCAAATACAATGAACCATGGTGGGTCTCACATATATTTGGGGTCCATAGGGCAGAAGGAACCAAGCCCATATGGCCGGCCTTGCCGAAAATAATTTTCATCGGCGATGCATCACCTGTCAAAATGCTTGGTTGGGTCCGGGCTTCGGGCCGGAGGTGTTTCGGGGCTAGGGTAGCCCCCTGGTATGTTTCCCGTCCCTTAAAACCTCCCCAATCAGGTACTTCCTTCACAAAGTGACCCTCCAAGATCTCTTTTCTCACCAAAATACCTAATTTTTGGTAAAAATCACCCCTCCAAACTCTTCCTTCTTTCGTTTCCAAACACCCTCGCTCCACCCTTCAAATCTTATCTCAAACAAAAATCAATAAAGGCTACTTCCTTTAGAAATCCAATGAGAATTAACTAGCGCTGCACTGGATGGCCTATGAAATTCTCACCAATCACTTTCAATACGATCTGCTAGGGTCAAAACGTATAGGATAGGTGACGCTACAATACCGTAAAACCTAGGATCAAACTCTATTCCCGATTGCTCTCGGGAGCACCTTGAAACTTTGTATCGGCTCTGGACCGCATGTCGGAAGTCTGATTACCCCGAACTTAAACAATCCTGACCGCCGAGTTGGACATGACAATCACCTTGAAAATTAAGTCCATATGATATCCCACGACGATTTCCTTGAGTCCAGAGTGAAGAGTGTGAGAAATGTTAGAAATTAATATAATTTATGAAATCTGGCACGTGTCGCTTGTGCGACATTTTCTAATCGTTCTGACCATCAGAATTTGATTAAATTTTACCCTCGGATCAGGATAGGTGGCCCTTACATGTCAACGCACTTGTGGCCCTGATCGAGTACCGGTAGCCGTTGAATTGAAAATGATCCGCCACGTGCGATCTAGGAACACTACCGGACTGAAAACTTGATGTAAGCAGGATCCAGTATCCATGAGCTTAAGTCCGACCGCATTCGGCCTGGGGACCTCTAGAAATGCTTCGTTGTGAAGGAACAGTCCGTATTTGGACATAAAATAAGTATACCTTGGCCCCAAGTCTATTTTTATCACTTTTGGACTTATAAGAAGGGCTTAAACCCTTGCTCTTTCATTCCATACGAATTTGGAGAGAGAAGAGAGAAAAGAGAGGGAGAAAGAGAGAGAAAGGGAGGGAGATTTGGATCTCTCTCCTGGAATTTTTCCCTGCTGCTCCATGTTCCATAGCCGCCGCTTCTGCACCGCCATTTCGGTGTTTTCAGCACCATTCTTAGGTAAGAACTCCTAACCCTAACCTGATTTGAAGCTTAGAATAGTTGTAGTGTTGGTGTAGCTAACCTGTTTCATACCATAGGTAGCGTACCCACCGTTGACGAAGACTTATCGTCTGAATCAACTCCGTTTCATAATTTCTGGTTTAAGGTGAGGATTTTAGACGCTTAGATTGACTGATTTCAAAGCTTTCAATGTCTTTTAATAGTAGATTATCGACGGCAACGCCGTTTGACATGTACAACATGCTGTCCATTTTTCATTTCGTAAATGTACGGTAAATATGAGATTTAGGGTATTTTAGGCATTTATATAAAATACTATATACATCCGTATTTTGCTGAAATGCTTGACATGTAAATGTATCGTGTTATGATATTAGAAATACTTGTATGATCGGTTTGGCGAAGAGATTCGCCCTATTGTGCACTTTGAGTCGACATACGCTATGTGGACTAAAGTGTGTAGACTAAGTGTTTGTATAAATGTTTGTATTAGCATGTATTGAGTAAAATGGTGTTGTGAATTAGTTTTGAGATTGAATTCTTAATTAATATGTTGATGTATATGAATTCCATCATGTTGGCTATATGTATTGATTTCATTATATATATGAAATGCATGTGTTGGAGGATTTACTTTTGTGTTATGTTATAACCTGTAACAACATGCTTGTATTGTTTATATGCATTCTTGTTACTCTCATGTGTTTACTGACGTTGGTTTACAAATGCTTGGGGCTATGACCTAGTCTAGGCAGTCAGTAATGGATTGAATTCGTGGTTGGTTTCTATGTACCACAAAGGACGCGTCGATGAACGCGAGTCGTGTTTTGGGTTGGTGGCAGTGGTTAGGTCACACGAAGTGTTTCATGCACTTCATGTCGTTCTGTAATGCCCATGAAAAATCTGTACTTGGGCTCGAGTACCAACTCGACCCGAAATCGCGTAGAAATAAATTCCATGGAAATTAAGCGTAAGTTAGCTAGCGCAACGCTAGAGTAGCTGGGAAATAGTCCCTGATCACTTTAAATACGTTCTGCAAGACCCAAATCGAGTAGAACAAACAACTCTACAATACTCTATAACCTCGGATCAAACTCTAAGCGGGTTTGTTCTCTGGACCATATTGAAATTTTGTATTGGATTTAGACCGTGCGTCGAAGGTCCGATACCTCCTATCTTAGACCGTTAGAACCGCCCAGCTGGACTTGACAATCATTTCAAAAATCAAGTCAATCCAATAATCACAGACTATTTCGTTGAACCCGGACTGAAGCGACCGCGAATAGGGACGGATTTGGAATTTCAAATTCAAATCTGGCACACAACTTGACGCGTCAGTATTAAGCGTTCTGACCGTCAGAATTCATCCAGATTACACCCTCGGATCAGGAAATATTTCTATTTATTATCATGAGACTTTCAGCCCTGATCTATGTGCGGTGACCGCTGAACTGAAACTGGTCCGCCACGTGCGATATGCGAACCCTGCCAAACTGAAAACTTAATACGAGCTACATCTGGTACACATGAACTTAAGTCCGATCGCAATCGACCAGGGGACCACCAGAAAGCAGTTTTTGGACCGAAACAGCCCCGAAATGGATAGGCACCAAGTAAACTTCGTCCCGGAGTCTATTTCCGGCGTTTTTAAGCTTATAAAAGGGGTTGAAACCCTCATTTCTCCCTTCCATCCGAAAATCCCAAACCCTAGAGAAAAGGAGAGAGAGTTTGAGAGAAAGAGAGGAAGGGAATTTTCCCGCTTCCGAGCCGCCGACTGCTAGTGCTTCAACACTTCTTCCCAATCACCTGGCTGATGATTTCTCTCCTTTTTCAGGTATAAAATAACCCCAAAACTTGCTGATTTAGGGTTTACTTAGATTCATAGCATGTTAGCTAACGTATTCCATAAATCAGGTTCTCCTACTGCCGTAAACGAAGCGTACACGCTCCGTTCAAAATCCTGCAACCGTAAGAGACTAGGTGAGGATTTTAGATGCTTTGATTGACGGTTTACAACGCTTTCAATGTCGTTTAATAGTAGATTATTGACGGCATCGCCGTTTGACATGTACAACATGCTCTCCGTTTCCTGTTTCGTAAATTAACGAAGAATATGAGATTTAGGGCATTTTAGTCATTTGTAGGAAGTACGGTCTACATGCATATTTTGCTGACGTGATTGACATGGTTTGTCTACGCATTAGGGAGTTAGGAGTGTTTGCATAATCAGTTTGGCGAAGAGATTCGCCAAGTTGCGCACTTCGGGTCGACATACTATATGTGGACTTAAGTGTGTAGTGTATGTGTTTGTATAAATGCTTGTATTAATATGTATTGAATTAAATGATGTTATGTAGTAGTTTGAGATTGATTTCTTGATTAATATGCTGACCTAAATGATTTCCTACACGTTTACCTTATGCATGATTGCATTACATGCATAGAAAGTATGCCTTGAAGATTTGCTTAAGTTGAATGTTATAACATGTGTTAACACGCTCACATGATGTATTTCAATTCCAATACCATTGCATATAGTGCTAATATGATTCCATAGATGTGTGGGACTTGACTTAGTCCAGGAAGTCGGTAACCGAGCGACTTCGTGGCTGACTGGTCATAGCCACGAACGACGCGTCGATGAACGTGATTCGTATTTGGAGTTGGCGGCAGTGGTTAGGCCACGCGAAGTGTTTTACGCACTTCATGTCGTTCGACTTGAGATGCGATCGCGCTAGTCGAGCCCGTCAAGTAACCCGACTGGCCGATGTATGTTCACCTTATATGTGTCATAACTGCTTGAACCTAGGGTACTGAACTTACCACTGTAAACCCTGTTAACCATGGTACCTTGATCCACGAAGACTCATGAGCCGGGCATGGTGGTATGGGACACCGTGGTCGAGCTGTCGGCCTACGCTGGGGCCACAAACCTCCCCGTAGTGACCAGTGAGCACCTAAACTCGTGAGCAGATTATGGTGGTATGGGATACTATATTCTAGCTGTCGGCCTACACTGATCAGGCGACGAGCCCTTTGTAGTGACCGCGAGCGTATTCTGAGTCCAAGGGAGGTGACGACCCTTCCGTTGCAGTAGAGTACGGTAGGCCTGTATTGATAAGGTGATGGGGGAGCGGTGCAACGAGTGCGAGCAACAGCCCTGGCAGCCCTTGCAGTGACCTACGAAATACACATCGTATGAGATTACTAGGAGTGACGACCCTAGACAGGATCTGTGTTGGGATTGATACAAGGGAAGTACCTTAGTTTCCCAATCCTGCTGTTTGAACGGACTAATAACAACTTGGAAATCATATCACCATAGCATTGCATGTGCCTGGAAGATGTGGAGCACTCTAGGGAGTGTGGCATGCCGCGGTCGTAAGATGTTGCCGCATGAGGGTGATCGTCGGTGAGGGCATACATCACGTCATATCATCTTGCATTAACAATAGTATTAGGATTGTCTGATTTACTGCTTTACTATTATCGCGTGATCGAATTGTGAACATGCTAATCTTTGCTCTATGATTCCACTGAGTTGATCACTCATTCCCACGTTACGGGATGGTGTTTGCAACACCCACCAGACCCTGTTGTAGATGCAGGTGAGGACGAGATCCAGGAGGTGGAGCCAGAGATTGACGAGGACCAGGATGAGTTCTCGTATATGCAGTATCATGACGGCTTCCCGTAGGCGACCTGGATCGAGGGGACATCAGTGGGACTTTCCTTTTTGAACATTATTCTTTTGTTATGTATATGTATATGAGACTCAGAGATGTAGTCATACTTTGGAGACAGATGAGATTACTTTATTTTTTTCATACAGTGATATATACATTGTTTAGTCTTCCGCTTGCTTTTATCACTGGATCTGAAGTATGAATTGCAGTTTTGGTATACTTTTACTCATGTGAATGCTTTAAATCAGACAACATTGAATCATAACCATTTTTGTTGCATAAGTGACGGTCTGGAACTCGGGAGTTGAGTTTATACACGACCCCCGATTTTCAGGGTGTTACAAGTTGGTATTAGAGCATGAATGAGAGTATACTGGGCCTGGGTTATGGTCTTGCGACGTACGCTGTCGCTTCCTTTGACTTAGGTGGGTGCGAGAAGGGTCTAGAAACACTTCTAGGATCGCAGATTCGCCGATAGGCGAAGTCTATTAGGATCGATCGTAAGATCGAGTCTGTAACGTATCTCGGGTCGCGTAAAGCGACCCGAATCACTTCTAAGCTGTAGGAAGTCAGGTGGAGACGTCCTATGAGTGGTTTTAAACCGAAAAAGTGAATCCTTGGGCCGTGGGATGACCACGACTCCTGTAATCAATCGCCAGGGCTTAAAAACCCCGTTTCGCCAAAAATTCTCAAAATTCCTCCTCTAAACACTCCGACCTTCAGTTCTTTCTTATCCATTTCATATTAGGCATCAAAAATAATGTGAAAATAACATAAATTAGTACTTTCACAAAATTTTACAGTGAATAGTAAAATTTCATGAAAAATGGCCATAAGGCCATTATAACTCCACTTTCTTTAGCAACTAAGGATCTAGATAGGTGTACTGGCTCCTTCTACCCCAAATTCATATGCTGCATAATATAGTTTGGTATTCGGAATTGTGATGTGGACCCGAAAAGCCCTGAACACACATTTGGGCTCATACAGATCAAAGTATGATGAACCAGGGGGTGGGCCATACATTTTTGGACCCCTGGGACCATGGGGGACCAGATCCAAGTGGTCCCACCGGCCAACGTGAAAGTTGGCCGGCGATGCCATCGCCGGTCGGGCGATGCATCGCCGACCGGTGGTGTCCATTGGAGCTGATTTTTGGGCGCACTCCCTTAAATGGCACGTGCACTCTCCCTATGTAACTCCCATCTCATGAAAACCCCTAAAACATACCCCTCCTTCACAAACAGCCCTCTCCATAGCCCTATTTTCAATTTTCAACAACCATCTCCAAACTCCGGCATCCTAAAACACTTTTAGGACCCTCCTTGGCCAAAACCGACCACCACCCATCACTTATTGGGTGTTGGCAGCCCCTCTCCTTGAAGATCTCACCATTTGGAGCTCCAAAATCCCCCAAATAGAGCTGAAATCGTGAGGTGTTCCATTCTATCTTTTTGTTTGTATTTCTCTTTGAAACTACAGCCTTGGGAAGCTTGAAGCATCCCTCTACGACGCCTAGATTTCCTTTTCTCAGATTGGGCAGCCGCTTCTTCGCATTTTTGCCGTTTTCCATGGCTTTCGTGGAAGCCATTTTGGGCCTTCTGTCACTCTCATCCATCATATCTTTGATGGGTAAGAGGAAAACCACGACAGAAGAGGTTGGGCCGAGCCGCCCTGCTCGATCGAGAAGACCGCGGGGTGGTGCCGCAAGTTCAAGCACCGCCGCAGGTCCAGCTGTAGTCCTGGAGTGCCGTACAAAGCGGGATTTGGATCCCCATGCACACCTTGGACGAACAATTTTATCAGAGATGCCTCATGGCCAATACACTGATCGTAAAGTGTTATTTGAGGCGGACGTAGATGGACGATTGTTCGGCGAGTATCTGTTGTTCGAACGCATTGAAGCTGCGCACTGGGGTCCGATCTTTGAAGCTCGCGCTCGTGCTAATGTGAGCATCGTTCGTGCCTTCTATGCTAGCATCCAGAATCCTACCTTGGAGCCTTTGCAGTTCAAAATCTCTTTTGGTAGAGATCGGATGGCTACGATCGACGTCCGGTTGATTGCGCGACTTCTCAACGTGCCTTAAGGTGATGTGCATCCTAGTGAGAAGAATTTGAGGACTAGACGTGAACGAGATCGCCGCACCAGGTTTCTGTGCGGTAAGTTGGTTCCATGGCAGCCTAATAATAGCCTCAAGGCGACGTACATGTCTGAGGATTTGCGCCTGCTGCATCATATCTGCACGTTCAATGTTTATCCCAGGTCGACGAACCGCATTGAATGTACACATCTTATGGTCGATTTCTTATTTCTGGTGGCCCAGGGAGAGAACGTATGTATGGCCACTTTCATCTTACGGCAGATAGTTCTCATAGCCAAGTCGAGAAGAACATCCGAATCGCTTCCCTTTGGCCGACTTATTTGCAAGATTGCGCTTGAGTTTGCCTATAGACTTGGGCCCGAATTGTCGGTATCGATTCACACCATCGATGAGTCGACAATGGTCAAGATGAAGATTGGGTCGCAATACCGTGAAAATCAACTTGAAAGGGATAGTGGGGATGACTTTGATGAAGAGGAAGATCAAAGCGAAGAAGAACCTAGAGCAGAGGTTCAGGAAGAAGCTCAGGAAGAAGCAGAAGAGGAGGCTTAGGATACTGATGAGAGCCCTCCTCCTTCTGCGCAGGCTACTATCGACGATCGCATTGCTCGGATGGAGGAGATTCAGACCGCTTTGCGAAGGGAAGTCCAAGAACTTCGAGCAGAAGTCGCTGATGCCAAGGCCGTTACAAAGAAGAAATTTGGCAAGGTGACTCGCACCTTGAAGGCAATCCTGTATTGCTTACAGGATAAGGGTGCTCCTCCTCCGTCACCAGACTCCGACTAGCGATGCGATCTTTGATGTTGTTATCAGTAGTTAGTCATTTCCTGTTTTATGTGTGTAAGCCTGTTAGGGCTAGTGCTTTGCTTATGTTGCTGTTGCTTAACTGTCTTAATTTCCATGTAATTCTAGTCATGATGCTTGTAAGGATATATCCCTTGTATTGTGACAATTTTGATTAATTGAAATGCATGGAATGCCTTTGACTCTTTAAGTGAATGATTGCGGTGTAATTGTGCAATTGAGACTGACACGGTTGCACCCTATTTTGAATATAGGGAATGCCACCTAAGACTACGAGGAGCGCGGTTCAGCTTGCATTGTCAGAGCATATGGATCAGACTCCCTCTCAGTCTGGCACTCGTCTGGACCCTGCTGTGGGCCCGATTCCTGAGGCAGTTCGGTCGTCTCAGCCTGCTGTTGGTCCTACAGATGGACCACCGCCATTTACACCATCTGTTAGAGAGCCACATCGCGCATCTACTTCCACACCGCATCCGCCACAGCCTGCTCCACCCCCTGACAGATTCGAGCAGATGATGGCTATATGCTACAGCAGCAGCAGCTTTTGACCACCATAGTGGGGACACTAGCCCAGGGTGGGGGTGCGATTACATCTACTCCACCTGCACCACCTGCGCATCCAGCTGAGGATGCCTATACTTACGCCCAGGATGAGGGCATAGCTCATCCTGCGCCGCCTGCTTTCCCTGCGGGGAATCCTGCCGACACACGGGGCCTTTTGGAGCGATTTCAGCGCTTGCGGCCTCCTACTTTCACAGGTTCTCACAGACCCGAGGAGGCTGAGTACTGGCTCGACCGAGTGTCGAAGATTCTACGGATGCTGCACTGCACCGAGGCTGAGCAGGTAGAGCTGGCTACCTTCCTGTTTGAGAGAGAGGCCAGTATGTGGTGGGATAGCGTATTGCGGACTGTTGCCGCAGATTTTGTATGGACGTGGGCAGCATTTGAGTTCCGCTTCCATGAGAAGTATTATCCCCAGACCTACAGGCACGACAGGGAGAATGAGTTTCTCCGTCTCAGACAGGCAGCGATGACAGTTACCGAGTATGAGCATTGGTTCACAGAGTTGGACAGGTACGTCCCGACGATCCTAGCTGATGAGCAGATGCGCATACGGCGCTTTTTGGAGGGCTTGCGACCGGATATTCGGTCGAAGATGTGTTGTGTTAGTTTTCTCTCTTATGCGGAGTTGGTTCACATGTCCATGCGGGCAGAGCAGGACGTGGATCGACTTGCGCGATCTCGAGGCCCGGCTGCTTCTAGGCTACGACCGGATTTGCCAGACAGGCCCTTTGCGGGCAAGAGGCCTCGCATTGATCCTCCTACTAGGACCACGGCGCCTGTACCACCGTTTCGGCACCCTGATCTGACATGTACATACTGTGGGAGGACGGGCCACTTGGCGTAGAGTTGCTTTTCGAGGATGCGGGACAGTGGGTTCTCGCCGCCGCAGAAGATTGATCGTGTACGTCCACAGGCGATATCAGCACCGCCTATACGGTCAGCTCCTGCGCATCCATCTTTCAGACCTACGGTATCGCAGATTCGACAGCCTCCACGGCCCTTGACACAGCGGCCGAACCGGCCACAGCAGGCTCGAGTTCATGCATTGACTGCTGAGGCAGCTGCGACGCCGAATTTCCAGCATTCAGCCTTCGAGGTCACGGCCCATATCGGAGGTACTCCCGTTCTTATCATGGTGGACACTGGTTCCACGATTTCTTTGATATCGCGTGCCGTAGTCAGACGTCTTGGGTTACAGACTATCACTATGGATAGCGTGCGAGTCTTTGCAGCTCATGGAGATTATTCGGATGTCACCCAGATGTGTGAGGGTTGTTTGGTTGATCTGGGAGGCAGGACGATGACTCTTGATCTGGTCGTCGATTCCTCGCTCGTTTATCTCGACGTCATTCTTGGCATGGATTGGTTGACTGCAGCGAGAGCCGAGATTGACTGCGAGACTCGTATAGTCACAGCGTACGAGCCTGAGGGTGCATCCTTCACATTTCCAGTGCGGGTAAATCTTCCTTTCCGCATTCTTAGCTACGCCACTCTATTGCGCGACGCTGGTGCCCAGGTACTTGAGCAGACGCCAGTTGTTTCTGAGTTCAGGGATCTGTTCAGGAAGATCCCTGGTTTGCCGCCCCGACGTGAGATCGATTTCACCATCGATCTGGTTCCTGGTTCTACACCCGTCTCACTGCCGACGTAGCGCATGGCACCATGTGAGATAGAGGAGTTGAGGATGCAGATTGATGGTCTGCTAGAGCTTAGCTTTATACGGCCTAGCGTGTCTCCTTGGGGAGCACCGGTCTTGTTCGTGAAGAAGAAGGATGGTTCGCTGCGATTGTGTATTGATTATCCCAGGCTGAACCAACTCACGGTGAAGAACAAGTACCCTTTACCCAGGATCGATGACTTGTTTGATCAGTTGAGAGGAGCGCAGTACTTCTCGAAGATTGATCTTCAGTCAGGTTATCATCAGCTGCGCGTCAGGGATGAGGACGTGCAGAAGACAGCATTCAGGACCAGTTTTGGCCACTACGAGTTCCTCGTGATGTCGTTCGGTCTCACGAACGCACCGGCCGTGTTCATGGATCTGATGAACCGGGTATTTCGGCCTTTCCTCTATCGATTCGTCGTTGTCTTCATCGACGACATTTTGGTATACTCTAGGAGTCGAGAGGAGCATGAGGAGCACTTGCGTTTGGTCCTTGATACGCTCAGACAGCATCAGTTATTCGCACAGTATAAGAAGTGCGACTTCTGGAAGCAGGAGGTGAAGTTTCTGGGACACGTGGTGTCCAAGGATGGCATGGCAGTTGACCTGTCTAAGGTAGCTGCGGTGCAGGACTGGGAGCAGCCTGGTTCTGTCACTGAGGTGAGGAGTTTCTTGGGTCTCGCTGGCTACTATCGGCGCTTCATTCAGGACTTCTCGAAGATCGTAAGACCCTTATCTCAGTTGACACGGAAGGACGTGAAGTTCGCCTGGAATGATAAGGCGGAGTCAGCTTTTCAGGAGCTGAAGGACAGACTTACGTCCGCCCCTGTGCTAGTATTGCCAGAGCAAGGGGTTAGATACACTATATACACTGACGCGTCTAGCGTTGGTTTGGGTTGTGTCCTTATGCATAGGGACAGGGTAATTTCGTATGCCTCGAGACAATTAAGGAAGCACGAGGAGAATTACCCTACACACGACCTAGAGTTGGCAGCCGTTATATTCGCACTGAGACTCTGGAGACATTACCTCTACGGAGAGGAGTTCGAGCTCTTTTGCGACCACAAGAGCCTCAAGTACATATTCACGCAGCGATACTTGAATATGAGGCAGCGGCGATGGATGGAGACGTTGAAGGACTTCAAGTTTGAAGTCTCTTACCATCCTGGGAAGGCGAACCTTGTGGCTGATGCGTTGAGCCGCAAGAAGGCGATAGAGTTTGCGGCTCCGCTGATGGTTGCCGAGTGGGATATGGTTGAGTTTTTGCGAGACTTTGAGCAGAAACTCACCGTAGAGGAGCCATTTGAGTTCATCGCACATGTACAGGTGCGATCTCAGATCGATGACCGAGTCATCGAGGCGCAGAGGGACGATGCGCATCTTACTGAGCTTCGAGAGCAGGCCAGTGATGATGCTGACGCCGACTGGCGAGTTGGTATGGATGGGGGCTTACGTTACCGTGGCCGCCTATGCGTCCCAGATGTCCCTGACTTGAGACGAGAGATTCTCGAGGCTGCGCATTCTACTAGACTCGCGATGCATCCAGGCAGTACAAAGATGTATCGTGACGTGAAGAGGACGTATTGGTGGGAAGGTATGAAGACCCACATAGCTGAGTTCGTGTCCCGTTGTCTCACTTGTCAGTAGGTGAAGGCAGAGCATCGCCGACCACCTGGACTTTTGCAGCCTATGCCGATTGCAGAGTGGAAGTGGGATTTCATTTCCATGGACTTCATTTCTGGGCTGCCGAAGACGAGAAAGGGGCATGATTCCATTTGGGTGATCGTCGACCGATTGACGAAGTCGGCGCACTTCCTACCGATCAGAGTTACGAACTCTGCAGACGAGCTGGCTAGATTGTACATCCGAGAGATTGTGCGTCTGCATGGAGTTCCGTTGGAGATCGTGTCGGACAGAGACACGCGGTTCACTTCTATTTTCTGGACTCGCATTCAGGAGGCTATGGGTGTGAAGTTGAAGTTCAGTACTGCCTTCCACCCACAGACGGACGGACAGACGGAGCGAGTGAACCAGATCCTGGAGGACATGTTGCGAGCTTGCGCATTGGACTTCAAGGACAGTTGGGATGACTGTCTTGCATATGCGGAGTTTGCGTACAACAATAGCTTCCAGGCGAGTATCGGCATAGCACCTTATGAGGCGCTGTATGGGCGACCTTGTCGCGCACCGCATTGCTGGTTAGAGGTCGGTGAGCGTAGCTTGATTGGCCCAGAGTTGGTGCAGGCGACGTCAGAGAAGATCGATATTATTCGACGTCGGCTTCTTACAGCGCAGAGCAGACAGAAGAGCTACGCCGATACGAGACGGAGACCACTTGAGTTCACAGTCGGGGATCACGTGTTTTTGCGAGTTTCCCCTATGAAGGGAGTCCTTCGGTTCGGGAAGAAGGGGAAGCTGGCATCGCGATTCATTGGTCCATTCCAGATCCTCGATCGTGTGGGAGCAGTGGCTTACCGATTGGCTTTACCCACGCCCCTTGCGAGCGTCCACAACGTATTTCATGTTTCTATGCTGAAGAAGTACGTTGCTGATCCTTCCCATATCATCAGATGGGAGCAGGTGCAGTTAGGAGAGGATGTTACTTATATCCTGCGACCGACACTCATCTTAGACAGGAAGGAGCAGGTACTGCGTAGCAAGGTGATTCACCTTGTGAAGGTACTATGGACGCATCACTCTGAGGAGGAGGCTACTTGGGAGACAGAAGCCGAGATCAGAAAGAACTACCCACAGCTTCTCGAGGAGTACGAACAGGTACAAATTTCGAGGACGAAATTATTTGTTAAGGGGGGGAGATTGTAACGCCCGTGAAAAATCCGTACTTGGGCTCGAGTACCAACTCGATCCGAAATCGCGTAGAAATAAATTTCATGGAAATTAAGCGTAAGTTAGCTAGCGCAACGCTAGAGTAGCTGGGAAATAGTCCCTGATCACTTTAAATACGTTCTGCAGGACCCAAATCGAGTAGAACAAACAACTCTACAATACTCTATAACCTCAGATCAAACTCTAAGCGGGTTTGTTCTCTGGACCATATTGAAATTTTGTATTGGATTTAGACCGCTCGTCGAAGGTCAGATACCTCCTATCTTAGACCGTTAGAACCGCCCAGCTGGACTTGACAATCATCTCGAAAATCAAGTCAATCCGATAATCACAGACTATTTCGTTGAACCCGGACTGAAGCGACCGCGAATAGGGACGAATTTGGAATTTCAAATTCAAATCTGGCACACGACTTGACGCGTCAGTATTAAGCGTTCTGACCGTCAGAATTCATCCAGATTACACCCTTGGATCAGAAAAAATTTTTATTTATTATCATGAGACTTTCAGCCCTGATCTATGTGCGGTGACCGCTGAACTGAAACTGGTCCGCCACGTGCGATCTGCGAACCCTGCCAGACTGAAAACTTAATACGAGCTACATCTGGTACACATGAACTTAAGTCCGATCGCAATCGACCAGGGGACCACCAGAAAGCAGTTTTTGGACCGAAACAGCCCCGAAATGGATAGGCACCAAGTAAACTTCGTCCCGGAGTCTATTTCCGGCGTTTTTAAGCTTATAAAAGGGGTTGAAACCCTCATTTCTCCCTTCCATCCGAAAATCCCAAACCCTAGAGAAAAGGAGAGAGAGTTTGAGAGAAAGAGAGGAAGGGAATTTTCCCGCTTCCGAGCCGCCGACTGCTAGTGCTTCAGCACTTCTTCCCAATCACCTGGCTGGTGATTTCTCCCCTTTTTCAGGTATAAAATAACCCCAAAACTTGCTGATTTAGGGTTTACTTAGATTCATAGCATGTTAGCTAACGTATTCCATAAATCAGGTTCTCCTACTGCCGTAAACGAAGCGTACACGCTCCGTTCAAAATCCCGCAACCGTAAGAGACTAGGTGAGGATTTTAGACGCTTTGATTGACGGTTTACAACGCTTTCAATGTCGTTTAATAGTAGATTATTGACGGCATCGCCGTTTGACATGTACAACATGCTCTCCGTTTCCTGTTTTGTAAATTAATGAAGAATATGAGATTTAGGGCATTTTAGTCATTTGTAGGAAGTACGGTCTACATGCATATTTTGCTGACGTGATTGACATGGTTTGTCGCCGCATTAGGGAGTTAGGAATGTTTGCATAATCAGTTTGGCGAAGAGATTCGCCAAGTTGCGCACTTCGGGTCGACATACTATATGTGGACTTAAGTGTGTAGTGTATGTGTTTGTATAAATGCTTGTATTAGTATGTATTGAATTAAATGATGTTATGTAGTAGTTTGAGATTGATTTCTTGATTAATATGCTGACCTAAATGATTTCCTACACGTTTACCTTATGCATGATTGCATTACATGCATAGAAAGTATGCCTTGAAGATTTGCTTAAGTTGAATGTTATAACATGTGTTAACATGCTCACATGATGTATTTCAATTCCAATACCTTTGCATATAGTGCTAATATGATTCCATAGATGTGTGAGACTTGACTTAGTCCAGGCAGTCGGTAACCGAGCAAATTCGTGGCTGACTGGTCATAGCCACGAACGACGCGTCGATGAACGTGATTCGTATTTGGAGTTGGCGGCAGTGGTTAGGCCACGCGAAGTGTTTTACGCACTTCATGTCGTTCGACTTGAGATGCGATCGCGCTAGTCGAGCCCGTCAAGTAACCCGACTGGCCGATGTATGTTCACCTTGTATGTGTCATAACTGCTTGAACCTAGGGTACTGAACTTACCACTGTAAACCCTGTTAACCATGGTACCTTGATCCACGAAGACTCATGAGCTGGGCATGGTGGTATGGGACACCGTGGTCGAGCTGTCGGCCTACGCTGGGGCCACAAACCTCCCCGTAGTGACCAGTGAGCACCCAAACTCGTGAGCAGATTATGGTGGTATGGGACACTATATTCTAGCTGTCGGCCTACACTGATCAGGCGACGAGCCCTTTGTAGTGACCGCGAGCGTATTCTGAGTCCACGGGAGGCGACGACCCTTCCGTTGCAGTAGAGTACGGTAGGCCTGTATTGATAAGGTGATGGGGGAGCGGTGCAACGAGTGCGAGCAACAGCCCTGACAGCCCTTGCAGTGACCTACGAAATACACATCGTATGAGATTACTAGGAGTGACGACCCTAGACAGGATCTGTGTTGGGATTGATACAAGGGAAGTACCTTAGTTTCCCAATCCTGCTGTTTGAACGGACTAATAACAACTTGGAAATCATATCACCATAGCATTGCATGTGCGTGGAAGATGTGGAGCACTCTAGGGAGTGTGGCATGCCGCGGTCGTAAGATGTTGCCGCATGAGGGTGATCGTCGGTGAGGGCATACATCACGTCATATCATCTTGCATTAACAATAGTATTAGGATTGTCTGATTTACTGCTTTACTATTATCGCGTGATTGAATTGTGAACATGTTAATCTTTGCTCTATGATTCCACTGAGTTAATCACTCATTCCCACGTTACGGGATGGTGTTTGCAACACCCACCAGACCCTGTTGTAGATGCAGGTGAGGACGAGATCCAGGAGGTGGAGCCAGAGATTGACGAGGATCAGGATGAGTTCTCGTATATGCAGTATCATGACGGCTTCCCGTAGGCGACCTGGATCGAGGGGACATCAGTGGGACTTTCCTTTTTGAACATTATTCTTTTGTTATGTATATGTATATGAGACTCAGAGATGTAGTCATACTTTGGAGACAGATGAGATTACTTTGTTTTTTTCATACAGTGATATATACATTGTTTAGTCTTCCGCTTGCTTTTATCACTGGATCTGAAGTATGAATTGCAGTTTTGGTATACTTTTACTCATGTGAATGCTTTAAATCAGACAACATTGAATCATAACCATTTTTGTTGCATAAGTGACGGTCTGGAACTCGGGAGTTGAGTTTATACACGACCCTCGATTTTCAGGGTGTTACACGTTCAGCTTGAGATGCGCTCGTACTAGTCGAGCCCGTCAAGTAACATGACTGGCCATTGTATGTTCACCTTTCATGAGTCATAACTGCTTGAACCTAGGGTACTAAACTTACCATTGAAAACCCTATTAACCATGGTACCTTCATACATAAAGACTCATGAGCTGGGCATGGTGGTATGGGACACCGTGGTCGAGCTGTCGGCCTACGCTGGGGCCACAAACCTCCCTGAAGTGACCAGTGAGCACCCTACTCTAAGCAGATTATGGTGGTATGGGACACTATATTCTTACTGTCGGCCTACACTGATCAGGTGAAGAGCCCTTTGTAGTGACCTTGAGTTTATCCTGACACCGCATGGGGGCGACGAGTCCTGATGCAGTCTTAAGGATATAACTAGGCCTGTATTGAAAAGGTGATGGGGGAGAGGTGCAACGAGTGCAAGCTAACAGCCCTGGCAGCCCTTGTAGTGACCTACAAATATAACATCGTATGAGATTACTAGGAGTGACGACCCTAGACAGGATCTATGTTGGGATTGATATAAGAAAGGTACCCTAGTTTTCCAATCCTGCTGTATGAAAAGGACTAATAACAACTCGGTAATCATTATCCATATCGCATTGCATGTGCCTGGAAGATGTGGATCACTGAGGAACGTAAGCATGCCGCGGGAGTAAGATGGTGCCGTATGAGGGAGTATGTCGGTGAGGGCATCCATCATGTCATTTCATGCATACGTTAACAACAGTATCTAGGAATGTTTGATTGTTTACTTTACTATTAACGCATGACTGATTTGATAACATGCTAATCTTTGTTCTATTCTCCCACTGAGTTGATCACTCACTCCCACGTTACGGGATGGTGTTTCGGACACCCACTAGTCCCTATTTTAGTTGCAGATGATGGCGCTGCTTGAGAAGGAATCTCTGGTGGTGGAGTAAGGATCGTAGGATGTAGAGAAGGAGCCTCAGGTGGTGGGGTGGGAGTTGTTCTGGTCACTCTCCTGGTCAACATGTCCGACGGCAAAGAGCAAAGGCGCCTATCAACCTTGAAAACTCTCGAAGGCACGCACGTTGAAGGTCTATAAAAGAAGATCGCTAAGCTATTTGAACTTGGAACTTAATTATTCTAAACTCATAGTAGACATGTAATGTTATTCTTAGTTATTCTCAAGTTATGCTCTGATACCAACTTCTGTCATTTCCCAAACTCAAAAATCGGGCTCATAAAATTCTCAATCACTGAATCCAGCGTTGACAGCCTCCGTAATACCCCACTTTCTGCTCCCAGTGCCCATACGCCAGGTTCCAATCTTAGGATCTTATGAGGAGGATTTTTAACATGAATTTGATTTGTAATGAGCATAACCAAACATAACCCACAAACAACAACCAACAACTCTATCACATTTTCACTATAATAAAAAACTTAGAATTATAATGTGTATAAAGGAAAATACAATGATGATAGATAAAAGCTCTAAGAAGATCTGTTATGCGCTTCTGCCTTAGCGTTATTACGATCCAACGTCACCTGCATGCAACAGTCATGCATAAGCTCACAGAAAGCTTAGAGGGTGGTGAAAGTGTGTGCGCAATGTAATAATATAATTATGCATATCAGAGTAATGTGAAATATGTTGATGAATCCATGAATACTATTAGCCATGCCAAGGCTATGCAATGCAAAGCATGAACGATGTCGGCCATACCAAGGTGATGCGATGCGAGATACAAATCAAGCATACCAATCCAAATCTGAGTCCATATATCAATACGGCTCTACTCTAGAATATCACCATGGTTTAGTACATTCCAAACCAGATTGCCACTCCATCGTGCGCAACAAAGTGAGTGGAAGAGACCTCACTATCTGCCTGCCAATATTAGGCTTGGCTCGTCGATAGTGAACCCATTCCTCGAGCTGGTCAAACTCAGCCTAGCTTTGTCCCCTCCTCTTGGGCGGGTAAGGTCCCACCCCCTTCCAACTGACCTCGACATAGTGAAAAGTATAGTCTTTTGGTAATAGGCACTCGGCACCCATGCATCCACTCCATATAAAGGTTAGAGCAACCTCCTGGTACCATAAGGGTTTAGAAAATTTCACCCAGGGACGTCTATTACACTCTATGTAGAATAAGATTTTCAGTGTCCAATCCTGCTAACCACTACATGCCTATGGAGGCTACGGCCTTGATGTCGCTAGGAAGTACAATAGTCATGTCACATAATGCGAGATGCACGAATCACACTATCCAGTCATGCAGCAATCATACGCGTACCGTGCGCTCATGTGGGCAACTCCCCATCAAGGAGTCCCATAATTATCTGCCCAATGGAATGTGCTATGATTAATCACTCCTCACATCAAGCATACATATGATGCGTATGGGCATGGATCGTGGAGCTATACCAAGCATATTATTGATGATGATGTACTCCCCCTTGTATTAAGATTGGGCCTAAGCAGCCTATCAACAATCTCAGGGATCCGAAAAGAGTTCCTTCATCATACTATTGCATGGCCTGCTAGATGCCCTAAGGAGTCCAAATGAGTCCTAGATGGACTCCAAAATAAAAGAAGTAATCTAACGAACAACCAATGGGGGCCCAACATCTTCGGATAGCCCAATGACTAGGGTTTACCCACTTAGAGAATGATATGAATGGGCCTAACAAGGCCTAAGGAAAGGTCACAATGAGGACTTTCAACCATCATTGCCCATCAATATGGATATTTAACCAACATTGCTCCCAAAGAGTGACCCACATAGAGCCTGACATAAAGTGGGCCCATAGCCTCATGAAAGGGATTCATACACAATGTAATGGGCCTCACGTACATTGTATTGGGCCTCATACAAGGGCCTCAAGTGTATTAAAATGGGCCTCGTCCCATGGGCCTTGAATACATCACATTGGGCCTCGTCCATGGGCCTTAAATACATCACATTGGGCCTCACTCATGGGCCTCAAATACATCACATTGGGCCTCACTCATGGGCCTCAACACTGGGCCTCATATATAATGAGTGGGCCGCATCACATGGGCCACACCATAAATAACTACGGGAATAATGATTTCCACTATTAAAATTTATAGGGCCCACCATAATGTTCACTTTCCATCTAATTTGTTCATAATGTCACAAAGACCTGAATTAAGAAGAAAAATAAATTTCATATTAATCAAAGACTTCTGTGGCCCCAAACGTACCTAATGGTGGGCATTTAATCCCGCTGATTTTTACTGTGTGGTCCACTTGATTGGCGGATCTGTCTTATTTTGGTCTCAAAAAAGCCTTAAATCAAACTTGTCATTTAGATGGATGGTTTGGATGTAACACCCACACCAAGGTGACCCACCGTCCAAGCAATGAACGGTGGGTATAACACTGTAACGCCTTGAAAATCGGGGGTCGAGCAGAAGCTCAACTCCTGAGTTCCAATGCATCACTTATGTAACATAGATAATGATGTTTAAATGTTGTCCTTTAGCAATGCAATAAACATGAGTGAGATTATACTAAAACAACATATCATAAAATAACATATCATACTCCAGAGTTAATGTAATTTGGCAAGTGAAAGATTGAAATATATGCATTTAATTATGAAAATGTTTCACAAATTTCAGAGTATGTGTATGAAACTGGGCTAAATATATACATGTGTTGTTTCTAAGCATATAAAATGTGAGAAGTAAATGTGTTTAACTAAATAAGTATCCCAGTAGTCCCTGCACATGGGTATGAGATCTACATAAATCCGCTCGATAGTTAAATGTAGGAGACTCTTCCTCCTCACGTGTGAAGTACAACTCTGCTATATAGACCTCACCATCCCCTACATCTAAACTAGAGTCTGGGTGGTGTTTAAAGCACTATCCCAGGTGAGAATGAGTAGCTAATTCAGTGGAACTATAAAGTAAAGGTTAACATGTTATCAATTCAGTCAAGTAGTAATGATAAAACAATACAACAATCATGTCCTAAGTACTCTTGTTAATGCAGGGATGATATGTTATAATGATATATGCCCTCGCCTGCACTCCCTCTACAACATCATCTTAAGGTCGCGCATGCAATACTCCCACTGTGCTCAACTCCAACGCCAAAGGCACATGTAATGCGGTGCATGTGTGTGATTAACCAAGTTCTTAATTAGACCTATTCATACAGCAGGTTTGGGAAGTTAAGGTACCTCCCTTTATATCATTTACCCAAACAATGATCCATCTAGGGTCGTCAATCCTAGTTAATCACATATAATAGGCAAGTTCGAGAGTTTACACTCTAGGTCGTTATGAGAGGCTCGTCATTGTCAGCATAGGCCTATTTTATACTTGATTTCACACCACTAACGCCCTACCAACTAGCAGTTTATTTTTGAAGGCCATCACCAACCTGACTGGGGACCACAGCCAGGCTGTGCCGGGGTAGGCCGACAGCTCGAATATAGTGTCCCACACCACCATATTCGGCTCACGAGTTTGTGTTTATCATTGGTCACTACGGGGAGGCTCGTCACCCCAGCGTAAGTTGACAGCTCGACCACGGTGTCCCATACCACCATGCCCGGCTCATGAGTCTTAGTAGATTGTGGTACCATGGTTGAAAGGGGTTTTGCATTGGTAAGTGATACCTTAGATTTGAGTAGTAGCGTCCATACATCGTAAACACACAATAGGCCAATCAGGTTATTTGACAAGTTTAATTAGTATGAGCGTACACTGAATTAGTCGACATGGAGTGCTTAAGTACTCCATGTGGCTTAACCACTATTGACAACCACCGTACAGCTCAGATTCATCAAACATATCCAATGTGACGAAACTAGTTTGGCCACTTAGTTGAGAACCGTTACCGATTTCCTGGATTAGCTAGTAGTCCCAACCATACTCAAATGTAGCATGTGGATATATGTGATAGTCATAACAGCATTCAACAAACAATTCAAATATAAATCCCATCTAAGCATTTTAACAAACACATTGAACATGTCATCCTACATATACATTTCATCCATAAATCATGTAGTAGCAATTTAGATTAGATGAAGGGAACTATAAATATTGATAAGGTATTTGAGAATCCTATCTCAGCACCCTCATTAAATACAATTCATCAATCAATTTCTCACTCAGATATTTTATCAAACACACAAAACATGTTATTACACATATGCATTTTATACATAAATCGCATAGTTGAAATTTAGACTGCATGAAGGAAATTATACATCCAGATAAGGTAGTTGAGAATCCTATCTCAACACCCTTAATAAATACAATTCATCGGACAACTTCTCATTCAGACATTTTATCAAACACTTAGAATACACATTACCACATATATGAACTAAATTAGTTATAGTATATATTATGGTAAATCCTTACACAAAGGAGTTGTCATACATACAAGCATCATGTATTCTGGGTTAATAGTCATGGTAAGCACAAATCATGATTTCATATTCATTCGAACATTTTAACAAACACATGAAATGCATTTATATTCAACATAGTTCATACACTTATATAATTTATCGAAAACATCATAACTAACATCATATGGCAGTAATCAAGTCAGACATAAATCATAGCTGACATTGAAAGCCTTGAAAACCATAACCTAAACATTTATAGTCTGCACCTTTCACTGGTACCCCAATTACGAACTCGGTTCAAACCCTACACCTTTGTCTACGGCACAACGACTACCTAAATCATGAAAGAGATAAGATATTTTGCTAATTCTTTTACTTGGATTCTTAAAATGAGATTAGGATTAGGATCCCTTACCTAAATCGAAGTTGGAGACGATCGTGAAGTGATGTGAAAGGGTGAATCGAGGCAAAGAGTTGTGTGAGAGAATCCCAGCAATGATCTCCCACTCTTTCTCTTCTCTTGTCATACTTTTCTCCTCTTTTCTCTCTTCTCTCTGCTAGGGTTTGGAGTAAATTCGTATGTGAGAGAGAAAAGGTGGGTTAAGGGTCATATATAGGCCCAAAACTGATGTCAATGGCCCTAGGGCCATGGTATACTTGGGTTAGAGCCAAAAGGCATCTGTTTTGGGCAAACGGGACCCTTAAGAAGGTCCATTTCTCACATACGTCATAGGGCAAGTTCCCTGATGATGGATCTGCACTAGGACTATGTTTATGGTGCGATCTGACAAACGGATTGGCCATAAAGGACCTGTATCAGATCAACGGTCATCGTTACTTGAACAGGGCCACAAGTATACCAATAGGTGCAGGGAAATTTCCATGATCCATGGGTGTATTTGGGTCAGAATCTGATGGTCTGAAATCTTCAATTTTACCCACAAGTGAATGACCAAAATCACTTAAGTTTGAGTTCATTTTCTAAAGATATTCACGTTTCTCACACACTTCGCTTTAGGCTCAAGTTATGCATTTCTGGATACTATTCGGGTTTGATTCCCGCGATGGTTATCAAGCCCAATAATGCGGTCATAACCTTATAGTTTCACGGTAATCGGACTTCCGACGTGCGGTTCAGGTCCGATACGGAGTTTCAATGTGCTCCCGAGAACAACTGGGTTTTGAGACTGCTCCCAGGTTTTTAAGTAATGTTGAGTTAGTGATTTTAATAGTTTTGAGCCTTGTAGATTGTATAGAAAGTGGTTTAAGATAAATCTATCGATTGTTTAGTTTAGTACTTAACTACGTGTCAACCAATTACGACAAACTAGGTTGCTCTATCCAAATCACCTATTTATTTTATTAGATTCCATAAGACTAATGGCCCAAAACCCATTATATATATATTTATATATATTTAATATGATAGTAAATTTAAGTTTAAGTACTGTTCTCCATCATTTAAATGTTAGGATTAGCATCTACTATGAAAGTACTTAGAAAAATGTGAAGAATAAGGTGGTGAAAGGTGAGATTTTTGAAGGAAATGGGTTGAAAAGGGATTTTAAACTTTGGGATTGAGTTCTAAGAAGTTAGTAAGGTGTTATGATCGATCCATTGCCTAAGGACGTCTATCTCCAAGTCGAAAAAAATCTGAGACGTTACAAACACTTACATCATGCAGGGGCCCTAACACTTGCTGACATCATCATAACTGCTACATGCTGTTGGGGCCCACAAAACTGACGTCAACAAATTAGCTATATAGCTAGTGTGGGAATTTTTACAAATCCCATCCAGCTGGTGGGTCCCACATGGACCCACCATAAACTTATATATATATATATTATATTATATTATTAATATTATTATTATTTGCCGAGAGGTCACCAGCGTACATCCAGCATCCCGATAGATGGACAGCTGGACAAAATACACACATTAATGTGGCCCACCGTCCAAGTAATGGATGGTGAGGATCCACACGTACATCATGGTGGCTACATGTGCACGAACAATGCAAATACAACACAGCATCATGGTGGACCACGACAGATAGGCTAGATGATTAGGATAATAACACATCCATCAAGGTGTGGTCCACTGACAGATGGACACTGTGGATATAACACATGCCACGGTGGGGCCCACAGAACTTCCTGGCTCAAAATAGTAGCTATATAGCTGGTTTGAGGCACCCAGCCAATTTGCTTCCCACACAAGGTGGGTCTCACGTGGGGTCCACCGTATATATATATAATATTATATATATATATATATAATATCACGGTGCGCCCCACCTAGACCATCCAGATGGATGGCTGGGGAAACACGCACACCACGGTGGCCCACCATCAAAATGGATGGACGACTTGAATAAAATATAGATCAAGGTGGGTCCCTGTCCAGCGTGGATAGCGGATACATGTATCTGGTGGGTCCCACCATCCTTGCTGGATGGTGAGGACACCACACCTCATCAAGAAGGCCCCACACGTCTAGCTACTGGACGATGTGGCTCTCACACATACATCAAGGTGGGTCCATGTGGTGGCTCACCAAAGCCTTGGATCGGCTGATATTTATGTTTTTCTTTCATCCAGGCCCATTCAAATGGACAGGCAGCGAGGTAGGGCCCAACACATGGACAGTCTCGATCAGGTGGGCTACCTTCTATCACCAAAAGAGAAAGATAGAGGGGGGGGGGAGAGAGAGAGAGAGAGAGAGAGAGAGAGAGAGAGAGAGAGAGAGAGAGAGAGAGAGAGAGAGAGAGAGAGAGAGAGAGAGAGAGAGAGAGAGAGAGAGAGAGAGATCAACGGTGATGGAGGGGCCCTGCTACTATGGGCCCCTCTTTGATACAAAGCATACATCAAGATGGGTCCCACCATATGTGGGCCCTTAAATCTCAAAAAAATAATAATAATAAAAGATGTAGATCCAAGATCACCCACTGTAGATCTTCTTAGTCTGATGGAATGCCGAACTCCTTGGCTTCGATCTTGATGGAAGATGATGAAGTATGAAGAGTTGAGATGGGAGATGAGAGGGTTAGGAAGTGGGCCACATACAAACTCTCTTGGAGGATAGAAAGGCTTGGAGGTTGAATTTTTTATTTTTTATTTTGGATTGCTTGGAAGAGAAGGGAGAAATAAGAGAGAGAGAAGATGGGATGGAGTGATGGATGAGAGAGAGAGAGAGGAGATGGGATGGAAATGTTAACTTTTAGGGTGGTTGTGTAAGAGAGGTATGGGTTGTGATGGGGTGAGTGATGTGTTGGGTGATGGGTTTATTGATGTGTTGTACTTGACATTGATGGGATATTTTATAGAGATTCCTCTCTTGGACTTCACAAATGCGCGATGTTTCCTCAAGATATGCGCGGGCCCACAACTCCTAGCCTAGGTATCGCCTTGGTGTATGAGACGCGGCGTTGGAACCGGGGCAACGACGCAGTCGCTAAGGTACAAGTCTCGGATTGAGTAGACTCAAGTTGACACGGTGTGACTCAGGGTCACGTGAAAAAGCCAATTACAGGTCACGGGTCACCGAAATTTGACAAGGAGGATTGGGGGAATCTACTAAATGGTACGGACTAAGATATGGGTGTAACACCCTGAAAATCGGGGGTCGTATATAAACCTAACTCCCGAGTTCCAGACCATCACTTATGCAACAAATATGATTATGATTCAAGGTTGACTGAGTTAGAGCATTCACATGAGTAAGATTATACCAAAACTGCAATTCATACTCCAGATTCAGTGATAAAAAGCCAGCGGAAGACTGAAGAATATATATATCACTGTATGGAAAATAAAATATTCTCAAACTGTCTCCAAAGTATGAATACATCTCTAAGTCATATACATGTCATAAAAAAAAGGAAATGTCAAAAATAGTCCCACTAAGAAGTCCCACCGATCCAGGTCACCTACGCAAAGCCGTCGTAAAACTGCATATATGAGAACTCGTCCTGGTCCTCGTCATAGTCTGGCTTTGCATCCTGAATCGCCGCATCACTTGCATCTAAGACAGGGTCTGGTGGGTATTGCAAACACCATCCCGTAACGTGGGAGTCAGTGATTAACTCAGTGGGATAATAGAGCAAAGATTAGCATGTTCTCAAATCAATCACGCGATAATAGTAAAGCAATAAATCAAACATTCCTATATACTGTTACTAATGTATGCATGACAAGACATGATGGATGCCCTCACCGACATAATCCCTCATGCGGCACCATCTGTGTCCGCGGCATGCTTTCTTCCCACAGTGCTCCACATCTTCCAGGCACATGCAGTGCGATGTGGATATGATTACCAAGTTGTTATTAGTCCATTCATACAGTAGTATTGGGAAACTAAGGTACTTCCCTTATATCAATCCCAACATAGATCATGTCTAGGGTCGTCACTCCTAGAAATCTCATACGATGTTATATTTGTAGGTCGCTGCAAGGGCTACCAGGGCTGTTGCTCGTACTCGTTGCACCGCTCCCCCATCACCTTATCAATATAGGCCTAATGTACTCTCATTGCTACAGAAGGGTCGTCGCCTCCCGTAGACTTAGAATACGCTCGCGGTCACTACAAAGGGCTCATCACCAATCAGTGTAGGCCGACAGCTCGAATGTAGTGTCCCATACCACCACAATTGGCTCATGAGTCATAGGTGCTCACTGGTCACTATGGGGAGGTTTGTGGCCCCAGCGTAGGCCGACAGCTAGACCACGGTGTCCCATACCACCATGCCCGGCTCATGAGTCTTTATGGATCAAGGTACCATGGTTAACAGGGTTTCCAATGGTAAGTTCAGTACCCTAGGTTCAAGCAGTTATGACTCATACAGGGTGAAAATACAACGGCCAGTCGGGTTACTTGACAGGCTCAACTAGTACGAGCGCATCGCGAGTCGAACGACGTGAAGTGCGTAAAACACTTTGTGTGGCCTAACCACTACCGCCAACTCAAAACATGACTCGCGTTCATCGACGCGTCCTTCGTGGCAAATAGAAGCCAACCATGAATTTGATCATTTACCGACTACCTGGACTAGGTCATATCCCCAAACATTTGTAAATTAGCATCAGTAATCATATGAGAGTAATAGAAATGCAATACAATAATACAAGCATGTTGTCACATGTTATAACATATAACTTAAGCAATTCATCCAATACATGCATTTCATACATATAGTGAAATCTATACATTTAGCCAACACGGTGAAAATCATATACATCAGCATATTACTTGAGAATTCAATCTCAAAACTCATTCACAACTCCATTTACTCAATACATATTAGTACAAACATTTATACAAACACTTAGTCTACACACTTTAGTCTACATAGCGTATGTTGACCCAAAGTGCGCATTAGGGCGAATCTCTTCACCAAACCGATCATGCACGCATTCCTAATATCCTAACACGACAAAAAGCCATGAAAAATATTTCAGCAAAATATGGATGTAAATAGTATTTCCTACAAATGACTAAAATGACCTAAATCTCATAATTTCCATACGTTTGCAAAACGGAAAATGAACAGCATGTTGTACATGTCAAACGGCATTGCCGTCGATAATCTACTATTAAATGACATTGAAATATTTGAAATCAGCCAATCAAATCGTCTAGAATCCGCACCTTTTGCCCTAGACGTGTATCGTTTCAATTAGAACGTATACGCTTCGTCAACGGCGTATAGGCGACCTAATACACAAGTTACATAAGCTACATCGCTAACGAATCGAAGGAAACCCCAAAACAGCAAGTAGTTAGGGTTTTCTTACTTAAGAGTGCGTTGGAAATCACCGAGAAAGTGATTTGAACGCGTCGCTTTAGCACGTGCAAAACTAGTGCAAGTGGCAGGAAGATTTCTCCCACACTCTCTCACAAACTCACACTTTCTCTCTCCCTCTAGCTAGGGTTTCTAGCAAATTCGTATGGGTGAGATATGTGAGGGTTTAAGGCCCTTATATAGGCTAAAACCTCACCCTTTTAGACTCAGGAACAAAGTATACTTGGGTTATAACCAAATCGGGGTTGTTTCGATCCAAAAGAGCATTTCGGGAGGTCCCCTGGTCGAACGCGATCGGACTTAAGCTCATGGTCACTGGATGTTGCTCACACCCAGTTTTCAGTCCGGTAAAGTTCGTAGATCCCACGTGGCGGTCCAGTTTCATTTTAACGATCATCGTACCTAAATCAGGTCTACAAGTCTCATGATATGAAAGAGAAATTTTTCCTGATCCGAGGGTGAAATTTGGCTGAATTCAGACGGTCAGAACGCTTCATCATAACGGGCCAAGTCACGTGCCAAATTTGGATTTAAATTTTCAAATCCCACCCTTTTCTCACTCTCTTCACTCCAAGCTCAATGAAATAGCCTCTGAACGTCGGTTAGGCTTGATTTTCGAATCGATTGTCAAGTCTAGCTAAGCGGTCATAATGGTCTAAGATTGTAGGTATCGGACTTTCGACGCGCGGTCTAGATCCAATACAAAGTTTCAGAGAGTTCCTGAGAGAAAACGGGTTTAGAGTTTGATCCAAGGTTTCAGGATATTATAGCGTCATTGATTCTTCAAGTTTTGGGTCTTGTAGAACGTATTTAAAGTGTTCAGGGACAATTTCATAGTTATTCTAGCGTAGCGCTAGCTAACTTACTCTTGATTTCTAAAGGAATTAATCCTACGTGATTTCTGGTCGAGTTAGTACTCGAGTCTCAGTACAGATTTTTCCAAGGCGTTACAATCTACCCCCCTTAACAAAAAATTTTATCCTCGAAATTTGTACCTTTTCTTACTCCTCGAGAAGCTGTGGGTAGTTCTTTCTGATTTCGGCTTCTGTCTCCCAAGTAGCCTCTTCCTCAGAGTGATGCGTCCACAACACCTTCACAAGGGGGATCACCTTGCTACGCAGTACCTGCTCCTTCCTATCTAGTATACGCGTCTGTCGAAGTATATATGTAACATCCCCTCCTAACTGCACCTGCTCCCATCTGATGATATGGGAAGGATCAGAAACATATTTCTTCAGCATAGAAACATGAAATACGTTGTGAACGCTCGCGAGAGGCGTGGGAAAAGCCAGACGATAAGCCACTGCACCCACACGATCGAGAATCTAAAATGGTCCAATGAATCGCGATGCTAGCTTCCCCTTCTTCCCGAACCGAAGGACTCCCTTCATAGGGAAAACTCGTAAAAATACATGATCCCCAACCGTGAACTCTAACGGGCACCGTCTCATATCGGCATAACTCTTCTGTTTACTTTGCGCTGTGAGAAGCCGACGTATAATAATATCAATCTTTTTCGACATCGCCTGCACTAATTCTGGGCCAATCAATCTACGCTCACCAACCTCTACCCAGCAATGCGGTGCTCGACAAGGTCGCCCATACAACGCCTCATAAGGTGCCATACCGATACTCGCCTGAAAACTGTTGTTGTACGCGAACTCCGCATATGCAAGACAATCATCCCAACTGTCCTTGAAGTCCAATGCGTAAGCCCGCAACATGTCCTCTAGAATCTGGTTCACCTGCTCTGTCTGTCTGTGGGGGGAAGGCAGTACTGAACTTCAACTTCACACCCATAGCCTCCTTAATGTGAGTCCAAAAAATAGAATTGAAACGCGTCTCTGTCTGACACGATCTCCAACGAAAATCCATGTAGACGCATGATCTCTCTGATATACAGTCTAACCAGCTCGTCTGTAGAGTTCGTAACTCTGATCGGTAGGAAGTGCGCCGACTTCGTCAGACGGTCGACGATGACCCAAATAGAATCATGTCCCTTCCTCGTCTTCGGTAGTCCTGAGATAAAATCCATGGAAATGAAGTCTCACTTCCACTCAGCTATAGGCATAGGCTGAAGGAGTCCAGGTGGTCAGCGATGCTCTGCCTTCACCTGTTGGCAAGTGAGACAACGGGACATGAACTCTGCGATGTGAGTCTTCATACCTTCCCACCAATACGTCCTCCTCACGTCGCGATACATCTTTGTGCTGCCCGGATGCATCTCAAGTCTGGTACAGTGCGTAGCCTCGAGAATCTCTCGTCTCAAGTCGGGAATGTCTGGGACGCATAGGCAGCCACGATAACGTAAGCCTCCATCCATGCCAACTCGCCACTCGGTGTCTGCATCATCACTGGCCTGCTCTCGAAGCTTAGTTAGACGCACATCATCCCCTTACGCCGCGCTGACTCTATCATCGATCTGAGATCGCACCTGTACATGTGCGATAAACTCATATGGCTCCTCCACAGTGAGTTTCTTCTCAAAGTCTCGCAAAAACTCAACCATGTCCCACTCAGCAACCATCAGTGGAGCCTCAAACTCTATCGCCTTCTTGTGGCTCAACGCGTCAGCCACAAGGTTCACCTTTCCAGGATGGTAGGAGACTTCGAACTTGAAGTCCTTCAAAGTCTCCATCCATCGCCTCTGTCTCATATTCAAATCCCGCTGCGTGAATATGTACTTAAGGCTCTTGTGGTCGCAAAAGAGCTCGAACTCCTCTCCATAGAGGTAATGTCTCCAGAGCTTCAATGCGAATATGATGGCTGCCAACTCCAGGTCGTGTGTAGGGTAATTCTCCTCGTGCTTCCTTAATTATCTCGAGGCATACGAAATTACCCTGTCCTTCTGCATAAGGACACAACCCAAACCAACGCTAGACGCGTTAGTGTATATCATGTATCTAACCCCTTGCTCTGGCAATACTAACACAGGGGCGGACGTAAGTCTGTCCTTCAGTTCCTAAAAGGCTGACTCCGCCTTATCATTCCATGCGAACTTCACGTCCTTCCGTGTCAACTGAGATAGAGCTCTAGCGATCTTTGAGAAATCCTGAATGAAGCGTCGATAGTAGCCAGCAAGACCTAAGAAACTCCTCACCTCACTGACAGAACCAGGCTGCTCCCAGTCCTGAACTGCAGCTACCTTAGACAAGTCAACTTTCATCCCATCCTTGGACACCACGTGTCCCAGGAACTTCACTTCCTGCTTCCAGAAATCGCACTTCTTGTACTGTGCGAACAACTGATGCTATCTGAGTGTATCCAAGACCAAGCGCAAGTGCTCCTCATGCTCCTCTCGACTCCTAGAGTATACCAAAATATCGTCTATGAACACAATGACGAATCGATAGAGGAAAGGCCGAAATACCCTGTTCATCAGATCCATGAACACGGCTGGTGCGTTCATGAGACCGAATGACATCACAAGGAACATGTAGTGGCCAAAGCTGGTCCTGAATGCTGTCTTCTACACGTCTTCATTCCTGACGCATAACTGATGATATCCTGACTGAAGATCAATCTTCGAGAAGTACTGCGCCCCTCTCAACTGATCAAACAAGTCATCGATCTTGGGTAAAGGGTACTTGTTCTTCACCGTGATCTGGTTCAGCCTGTGATAATCAATACACAATCGCATAGAACCATCCTTCTTCACGAACAGAATTGGTGCTCCCCAAGGAGACACACTCGGTCGAATGAAGCCAACCTCCAACAGATCATCAATCTGTTTCCTCAACTCCTCCATCTCACACGGTGTCATGCGATACGTCGGCAGTGAGATGGACGTGGAACCAGGCACCAGATCGATAGTAAAATCAATCTCTCGCTGAGGCGGCAAACCAGGGATCTTCCTGAACAGATCCCCAAAATCATGGACGACTGGCATATGCTCAAGTGTCGGGGCATCAGCATCCCGTAGTAAAGAAGCGTAGCTAAGTATGCAGAAGGGGAGATTTACCCGCACTGAAAATGTAAAAGGCATGCCCTCTGGCTCGTATACCGTCACTACACGGGTCTCGTAGTCAATCTCGGCCCTCGCTACAGTCAGCCAATTCATGACAAGAATGACGTCGAGATAAACGAGAGAAGGGTTGACGACAAGATCAATAGACATGGTCATGCCTCCTAGATCCATCAAGAAACCCTCACACATCAGGGTGGCATCAGAAAAATCCCCGTGAGCTGAAAGGACTCGCACTCCATCCATCTGAATAGTCGGTAGCCCAAGACGCCTAACTATGGAATGCGATATCAATGACATCGTGGATCCAGTATCCACCATCACAAGTATGGGAGTACCTCCAATATGGACGGTGACCTCAAAGGCTAAGGGCTGAGTAGTCTCTGTCTCGGCTACCTCTGCTGTCAAGGAGTGTACCCGAGCCTGCTGTGGCCGGTTCAACTGCGGTATCATAGGCCGTAGAGGCAGCCGGAATGGAGGTACGGAGGGTCTGAAGGAAGGATGCGCAGGAGCCGACCGTAGAGGCAGAGCAGATAATTCCTGGGGGTGTGGACGGTCGATCTTCTGCAGCTGCGAGAACCCGCTATCCCGCATTCTAGCAAAACAACTCCCTACTGCATGACCCGGTCTGCCATAATAAGTACATGAGACATTAGGGCACCGTAACGGGGGTACTGGTGCTGAAGCCCAAGGAGGAGGGTCGATGCGAGGCCTCTTTCCAGTAAATGGCCTGTCCTGCACATCCGGTCGTGGCCTAGGAATAATAGGGCCACGAGATCGCGCAAGCTGATCAACATCCTGCTCTGCTCGCATAGACATGTGAATCAGCTCAGCATAGGAGGGAATACTGACGCAACACATTTTCAACCGAATGTCCGGTTGCAAGCCCTCAGAAAAGCGCCGTATGCGCATCTGCTCATCAGCAAGTATAGTCGGGATGTATCTATCCAACTCGATAAATCGATGCTCATACTCTGTCACAGACATGCCTCCTTACCTGAGGCGTAGAAACTCATTATCCCGCTCGTGCCTGTAAGTCTGGGAATAGTATTTCTCATGGAAACGGAACTTGAACGCTGCCCAAGTCCAGATATAATCAGCAGCAACAGTCCGTAAGACGCTATCCCACCACAAGTTGGCCTCTCGCTCGAACATGAAGGTAGCCAACTCTACCTGCTCGGACTCTGAGCAGTGCAACATCCGTAGTATCTTCGACACACGGTCGAGCCAATACTCAGCCTCCTTGGGTCTGTGAGAACCCGTAAAAGTAGGAGGCCAGAAGCGCTTGAATCGCTCGAGTAGGCCCCGTGTATCAGCGGCATTCCCCGTAGGATAAACAGGCGGTGCAGGATGAGCCATGCCCTCATCTTGAGTCAAAGTACTGGCATCCTCAGCTGGATGCACAGGGGGTGCAGGTGGAGTCGCACTCTCACCCTGGGCTAGAGCCCCTGCTATCGTAGTCAAGAGCTGCTGGTGCTGCTGATGCATCATGAGCATCAACTGCTCGAACCTATCAGGAGGTGGAGAGGGCTGTGACACATACTGCGTCTAGGAAGACGCACGGTACTGCTCTCTGACAGGCGGTGTGAAAGGCAGTGGTCCAACTGTAGGACCAGTAGAAGGCTGAGACTCATGTGCAGTCTCAGGAATCGGGCCCACAGTAGGGTCCGTATGGTCATTGCTCTGGGGAGGAGCCCGATCCATAGGCTCACACAAAGTAAGTCGTGTCGTGCTCCGCGTAGCCTTAGGCGGCATTCCCTATATTCAAAATAGGGTGCAACCTTGTTAGTTTCAACAATAGCACAAACACACTACCACACAATCATTCACATAACGAGCCAAAGACATTCCATGCATTTCATTTAACCAAAACTGTCACAATACAAGATATATATCTTTACATGTATCATGACAAGAAATACATGGGAAACTAAGCCAATCAAAGCTACTATAGCAACATAAGCAAACTACTAGCCTTATCAGGCTTACACACAGAAAGCAGGAAATAACTAACTACAACCAACAACATCTGGATCTAGATCACTAGTCCGAGTCTAGTGATGGAGGAGGAGCACCCTTATCCTGCAAGCAACACAGGATTGCTTTCAAGGTGCGAGTCACCTTACTAAATTTTCTCTTCATGACGGCCTTGGTATCCTCAACCTCGGCCCGAAGTTCCTGGACTTCCCATCGCAAGGCAACCTGACTCTCCTCAAGTTGGGTAATGTGAGCATCTCTAGTAGCCTGAGTCGCTGGAGGAGGGCTCTCATCAGTATCCTGAGCCTCCTCTTCTTCTTCTTCCTAGGCTTCTTCCTCTATTTCTGCCCTAACTTCTTCTTCACTTGCATCCTCTTCGTCATCATAATCACCCTCGCTATCCTCATCAAGCTGAGCCTCACGCTGCCAAGGCCCGATCATCATCTTGTCCATGGTAGACTCGTCAATGTAGTGAATCGGTACTGGCAACTCCGGCCCAAGTCTGTAAGCAAACTCAAGGGCAATCTTGCATATGAGCCGGCCAAAAGGAAATGACTCAGATGTTCTCCTTGATTTGGCTATGAGGACTATTTGTCGCAACATAAAGGTGGCCATACAAACATTCTCTCCCTGGCCCACCTGATACAGGAAATCAACCATGAGGCACGTACATTCACTACGATTTGTCAACCTGGGATACACATTGAATGTACAAATGTGGTGTACCAGGCAAAAATCATTCGACATGTGGGATGCTAAGAGGCTCCTATTAGGCTGCCACGGAACCAAACCACCACATAGGAACCTAGTGCGGCGATCTCGCTCACGAACACTCTTTAGATTCTTAGCGCTGGGTGTACTTCACCAAGAGGCACATTCAGAATTCGAGCTATCAACCGAACATCGATCGTAGCTTCCCTATCTCTGTTAAAGGGAATCCTGAATTGCAATGGCTCCAACGTGGGATCCCGGATACGAGCATAGAAGGCACGAACAGTGCTCACGTTCGCACGAGAGCGGGCTTCAAAGAGTGGACCCCAATTGGCAGCTTCAATGAGCTCAAACAATAGAAATTCACCGAAGAGCCGCTCATCCACATGCACTTCAAACAGGACCTTGTGATCTGTATAAGCGCCATGAGGCAACTCTGCTAACAGTACTCTCCCTATGTGAGCATGGGGATCCAAATCCCGCTTTGTGTGAAACTCACGAGCTGTACTCGGACCTGCGGCAGCGCTTGAGCTAGCGGCGCCACCCCTTGGCTTTCTTGATCATGAAGGGCGACTAGGCCCAGCCTCATCCACGGCAGTCTTCCTCTTTCCCATGAGAGAGAGGATGGTGGAAAGGGAGAAAAAGGCCAAAATAGCCTCCACAAGAGCCATGGGAAAGAGGGAAATGGCTGCTCAAATGGATTGAAACAAATCTAGACGTTGTAGAGGGATGACTCAAGCTCCCAAAGGCTGGATTGTCAAAGGAAAAAGAGAAAACTAAATGGGAATGAAAGCTCACACGATTTCAGCCTCGAATGGAGGTTATGGGAGCTTCCACGGATGAGATTGGAGAGAGAGAGAGCTGTGAACAGCTACCAATGGGTGGGTAGACGTCGGATTTAGTAGAAGATAGGATTAGGAGGGGTTTGGCACCAAGATTTGAGGAGAGAGAAGCAAGAAAGCATAAAAGGGAGAGCTTGGAGGGGGCTGTTGTGAAGGAGATAGGGTTTTGGGGGGTTTTTAACGTGCGGCCCACATATAGGAGGCCTCCCCTAACCCTTTTAGGGCGTCCGCCCAACGCACGGCCCGAGTGGGGCCCACCGGTCGGCGATGCATTGCCGAACCGACGATGCCATCGCCGGATAACTTGAAATTCAACGATGGGTACGCCCCTAGATTTGTTCCCCCTGTCTTGTAGGCCCCAAATGTACATGGTTCCCACCCTGGTTCATTGCATATTGGCCTAGATAGGCCCAAGACTCTGTTTGAGGCGTTTTAGGGCCTATTTGTAAACCAGAATGAGCTTATGCATTATGTAGCATATGATTTTGGGGTAGGAGAAGCTAATCCACACAACTAACCCATTTTTTACAAGAGATTCCATAATTGGAATGACCAAAAGTCCAATTATTACCTATATTTACTATTTATAGTAAAGTTTTTTATAAGTATGATTTTCTATCATTTACACATTATGATTTATGCCTAGTGTGAAAAGACTTAGAAAAAGTTGAAGAATGGGGTGGTTAGAGGAAAGATTCTGAAGGAATTGGCTTAAATGGGGTTTTTAAGCCTTGAGATTGAGTATAAGGGTTGTGGTTGCCCCACAACCCAAGGACATGCATTTTCAGGTTGGAATTCTTTTGGGAACCTCTCAAACTCACCTACTAACAACCTACAGCTACTTAGGTCGCCTCACGTGACCAAAGATACGTTATGGACTCGATCGAAACAATCGACTTGAGCAAACTTCGCCTATTGGCGAACTGAAGTCCTATGAGTGTTTCTAGATTTTTCTCACACCCACCTAAGTCAAAGGGGTGACAGCGTATGTCGCATGGCCATAACTCAGGTCTAGTTTAATCTCAATCATGCTCAGATACCAACTTGTAACACCCTGAAAATCGGGGGTCGTGTATAAACCCGACTCCCGAGTTTCAGACCATCACTTATGTAACAAATATGATTATGATTCAAGGTTGACTGAGTTAGAGCATTCACATTTGTAAGATTATACCAAAACTGCAATTCATACTCCAGATTCAGTGATAAAACGTAAGCGGAAGACTAAAGAATATATATATCACTGTATGAAAAATAAAATATTCTCAAACTGTCTCCAAAGTATGAATACATCTCTGAGTCATATACATGTCATAAAAAAAGGAAATGTCAAAAATAGTCCCACTAAGAAGTTCCATCGATCCAGGTCACCTACGTAAAGCCGTCATAAAACTGCATATACGAGAACTCGTCCTGGTCCTCGTCATATTCTGGCTCTGCATCTTGAATCGCTGCATCACCTGCATCTAAGACAGGGTTTGGTGGGTGTTGCAAACACCATCCCATAACGTGGGAGTGAGTGATCAACTCAGTGGGATAATAGATCAAAGATTAGCATGTTCTCAAATCAATCACGCGATAATAGTAAAGCAATAAATCAAACATTCCTAGATATTGTTATTAATGTATGCATGACATGACATGATGGATGCCCTCCCGACATACTCCCTCATGCGGCACCATTTATGTCCGCGACATGCTTTCTTCCCACAGTGCTCCACATCTTCCAAGCACATGCAGTGCGATGTGAATATGATTACCAAGTTGTTATTAGTCCATTCATACAGCAGTATTGGGAAACTAAGGTACTTCCCTTATATCAATCCCAACACAGATCCTTTCTAGGGTCATCACTCCTAAAAATCTCATACGATGTTATATTTGTAGGTTGTTGCAAGGGCTGCCAAGGCTGTTGCACGCACTCGTTGCACCGCTCCCCCATCACCTTATCAATACAGGCCTAATGTACTCTCATTGCTACGGAAGGGTCGTCGCCTCTTGTAGACTCAGAATACACTCACGGTCACTACAAAGGGCTCGTCACCAATCAGTGTAGGCCGACAGCTCGAATGTAGTGTCCCATACCACCATAATCGGCTCACGAGTCATAGGTGCTCACTGGTCACTACGGGGAGGTTTGTGGGCCCAGCGCAGGCCGACAGCTCGACCACGGTGTCCCATACCACCATGCCCAGCTCATGAGTCTTTATTGATTAAGGTACCATGGTTAACAGGGTTTCCGATGGTAAGTTCAGTATCCTAGGTTCAAGCAGTTATGACTCATACAGGGTGAACATACAACGGCCAGTCGGGTTACTTGACGGGCTCGACTAGTACTAGTGCATCACAAGTCGAATGACATGAAGTACGTAAAACACTTCGTGTGGCCTAACCACTGCCGCCAACTCAAAACACGACTCCCGTTCATCGACGCGTTCTTCGTGGCAAATAGAAGCCAACCACGAATTTGATCATTTACCGATTGCCTGGACTAGGTCATAACCCCAAACATTTATAAATCAGCACAGTAATCATATGAGAGTAATAGAAATGCAATACAACAATACAAGCATGTTGTCACATGTTATAACATACAACTTAAGCAATTCATCCAACACATGCATTTCATACATATTTTGAAATCTATACATTTAGCCAACACGGTGAAAATCATATACATCAGCATATTACTTAAACTCATTCACAACTTCATTTACTCAATACATACTAGTACAAACATTTATACAAACACTTAGTCTACGCACTTTAGTCTACATAGCGTATGTTGACCTAAAGTGCGCATTAGGGCGAATCTCTTCGCCAAACCGATCATGCACGCATTCCTAATATCCTAACACGACAAAAAGCCATGGAAAACATTTCAGCAAAATATGAATGTAAACAGTATTTCCTACAAATGATTAAAATGCCCTAAATCTCATATTTTCCATACGTTTGTAAAACGGAAAACAGACAGCATGTTGTACATGTCAAACGGCATTGCCATCGATAATCTACTATTAAACGACATTGAAACCTTTGAAATCGGCCAATCAAAGTGTCTAGAATCCGCACCTTTTGCCGTAGACGTGTATTGTTTCGATTAGAACGTATACGCTTCGTCAACGACGTATAGGCGACCTAATACATAAGTTACATAAGCTACATCGCTAATGAATCGAAGGAAACCCCAAAACAGCAAGTAGTTAGGGTTTTCTTACCAAAGAGTGCGTTGAAAATCACCGGAAAAGTGATTTGAGCGGGTCGCTTTAACACGTACAAAAACTAGTGCAAGTGGCATGAAGATTTCTCCCACACTCTCTCACAAACTCACACTTTCTCTCTGCCTCTAACTATGGTTTCTAGCAAATTCGGATGGGTGAGATATGTGAGGGTTTAAGGCCCTTATATAGGCTAAAACCTCATCCTTTTAGACTCAGGAACAAAGTATACTTGGGTTATAACCAAATCGAGGCTGTTTCGATCCAAAAGAGCATTTTAAGAGGTCCCCTGGTCGAACGCGATCGGACTTAAGCTCATGGTCACTGGATGTTGCTCACACCCACTTTTCAGTCCGGTAGAGTTCGTAGATCGCACTTCAGTTCAGCGATCATCGTACCTAAATCAGGTCCACAAGTCTCATGATATGAAGGAGAAATTTTTCCTGATCCGAGGGTACAATTTGGCTGAATTCTGACGGTAAGAACGCTTCATAATAACGCGCCAAGTCACATGCTAGATTTGGATTTAAATTTTCAAATCCAACCCTTTTCTCACTCTCTTCACTCCAGGCTCAATGAAATAGCCTCTGAACGTCGGTTGGGCTTGATTTTTGAATCGATTGTCAAGTCCAGCTAAGCGGTCATAACAATCTAAGATTGTAGGTATCGGACTTTCGATGCGCGGTCTAGATCCAATACAAAGTTTTAGAGAGTTCTTGAGAGAAAACGGGTTTAGAGTTTGATCCAAGATTTCAGGATATTTTAGCGTCATTGATTCTTCAAGTTTTGGGTCTTGTAAAATGTATTTAAAGTGTTCAGGGACAATTTCATAGCTACTCTAGCGTAGCACTAGCTAACTTACGCTTGATTTCTAAAGGAATTAATCCTACGTGATTTCTGGTCGAGTTAGTACTCGAGTCTCAATTCGAATTTTTCCAAGGCGTTACAATGGGCCTTACACCTTCCACCTAAGAATTTGGTGTAATCACGATCCCACCATGTTGTGAATCTATCCATCACCAGAGAAGAGTCAGGATAGCTTGGAATCTTTAAAACAAGTGCTTCCTTGCTATACGAATTGCTAAGAGATACGTAGAGGTCGAGACTAGTTATTATAAAGCGGTCATTGGGAGGTTGGTTGCATGTCTTGTGTGTGAAGGGGCATGGAATGCATTGGACCAGACCACGTTGCCGAGCAAACAATGCTAGATGGTATTGCTCGATCCCAGCCTAGGTATTTTTTCTTGTTTCGATCATGCCATCGTAGTGAAGGTCGGGACGGATGATGTAGCTGGCCCAGGCTTGGTGCAAGCAACAGGCCGAGTATTCATCATTGGGATCGAATCGTCCCATAAGCCATTTCAAACCATAAACTTCTCCCCCCAGAAAAGGGCATGAAAGATTGTTCTTCCTTGAACCTATCAAGGGGAAAGAATCCTCTGAGATAATATTTGACCGTAGCCTTCTCTGGATGAATTTGGAGAATTCAGTCACTAACAAAAGAATATGTCTTGTCGTTTTGCGTTTGATTGAAGACAAAAGGTCAGAAGTATACGAAGAACCGCATCTGTAGGAGCCATAGTGGTCCTCTCGTGGGGTGTAGGCCTTTATGAATGACCTCATATAGACCCTAGTACAAGTGACCAAGAACATATGGTGCCAAGGCTATTCAATGGTTTTAGGTGAGGTATTTGTCCAGGACAACATATTCAGAGGTAACTAGTTGGGCATTGACACATAGCAAATGAGGACAAATCCAGAGAAGAAGGAAGGCAACGTGATTATCTTCTTCAATTGGACCCTCAAATATGCAAGATCTTTTGTAAATATGTACGGTTGTGTTTAGGAAAGCAAAGAGACAATGTATCAGCCACGACCGAACATCACCCAAGTGATTGAAAAGGACGCGACCGAATTCAGATGACCAACTGACAAGTGTCTAATGGTTGAATTTACACGATCATTGGATAGGTGGCTGAAAGAGAGGCCAAAGGAGAAAGAACACGGGAAGCATTTAGAACCTCGGTAATGGAGAACAATTACAATAACTGTCAGAATGTGGGAAGAATCCAAAGCCGTTGGATCAGAGCTTATAAATAGGAAGGAAAATCAAATAGAAAATTCATCTCATACCTAATTAATCAAACTAAAACTATCTTTCAATTACTTTTACAATTATCTTGTCAAATTACATTCCTTGGTGTAATCATTTACTTTCCCTGTTGAGTAACTTGCTTTTAATCATTTACTTTCCAAACTTTCCATTTACATTCCATAGTGTAATCCGTAGAATTAATTTAGTAGTTAACTCTAACTGTAATTGGAGTTTACACTCACACACTGAACTTCATTAAATCATCAGAGGAGTATCCATCAGTGACTGAATGTAAGGATTTATTTCTCATTTTGTTTAATCTATATTGAAAAGTCCTTTCGTGTGGAAGGTGAAGGAGTAACCCACCATAAGAGGATGAACCCCATCTTCTGAGTATCGCCCAATCCATTTACACATTGAGTGAGTAGCTGAATAGGTGACATGTCTTCTCAGAATGCAGTCATACTCTGTGTCTACCTACTTTGGTGCTGGGGTGATTGTTGTTCAGCTTGAATTGGAGTTGCAATCCCAATTCTAACACGCCTGCAAACACCCATGCTGGAAAAGAAATGGACGATCAATCATATCTCTAGATTAATGAGAACATGTGATTGGGGTATAGATTATTAGTAAACACACATCTACAACCATATAGAATGTGCAAATAATCCTTATCATTTATATTCAAAAGATGTTCTAAAATAACGCCAAAACTGTATATATATATGATGAAAATGTTGATACATGATGATCATCAAAACATTATAATTGTTCAGAAATGCCTAAAGCAATAATAAACTTCTACAAATCTTACTTAAACTTGATCTAGGCTGTGGGAGTATTGAGCTCGTCTTTAATAATAAGCTTGACTTGGTCAGGAGCACCAGCCAACTCCTGCTCTAGGGAAATAGTTGTCTCCTTATCTTTTGAAAGCTCTGACTTTTTGAGCTCAGCTATACTGACATTCTTTGCAATATCGGCCTTGTTTTTGCTCACCTTTAGCTCCTCTTTCTACTTCTAAGCTTCAAGATTGGCTATCTTCTCATTAATGATTACCAAAGTCTTCTTAGAAGTCTTCAGTTGATCTTAAAGAGAATTACACTCCTTATCGTAGCTAGAGATAATGGCAGAAGTTCTAGAAATCTTGTCTTTAAGAAGTAGTAATTCGTTCTGACGATGAAGAACTTTTAGTGTAATGACCATATTGCGAACCGACCCCAATTATTGCAAAGAAGCATAGAAATGAATCAAGGAATCATGCAATGGCGAAATATTGATCTGGGACAGCATTGCGGAATTATCCAAAACTGTTAAAGCATCACTAAGGAAGGGCCACTTTTCTTGATCCTGAAACATGCATGCCACAACTAACAGGGAATTCTTAATCAGGATGAGCTTATATGGAGGGATCTTCTCTAATGAAAGCTTATCTGATACTGTGGCTACCGAATTAGAACTTTTTGAACCACTCTGTAACGCCCGTGAAAAATCCATACTTGGGCTCGAGTACCAACTCGACCCGAAATTGCGTAGAATTCATTCCTTTACAAAATATGACTAGGTTAGCTAATGCAACATTAGAATAGCTGGGAAATGGTCCCTGATCACTTTAAATACGTTCTACAAGGCCCAAAGCGAGTGGAACCAATGGTGCTATAATGCTCTAAAACCTCGGACCAAACTCTAAGCAGGTTTGTTCTCTATACCACTTTGAATCTTTGTATTGGATCTAGACCGCACGTCGAAAGTCCGATACCTTCTATCTTAGACCGTTAGAACCGCCTAGCTGGACTTGACACTCATTCCGAAAATCAAGTCAAACCGATAATCACAGGCTATTTCATTGAGCCCGGACCGAAGAGAGTGAGAATAGGGTTAGAATTGGAATTTGAAATTCAAATCTGGCATACGATTTGACGCATCAGTATTAAGCGTTCTGACCGTCAGAATACAGCCAAATTACACCCTTGGATCAGGAAAAATATCTATTACATATCACGAGACTTATAGGCCTGATCTTGGTGCGATGACCGTTAAACTGAAACTGGACCACCACGTGCGATCTGGGAACCCTACCGGTCTGAAAACTGGATGTGTGCTAGATCCAGTATGCATGAGCTTAAGTCCGACCGCATTTGGCCAGGGGACCTTCAAAAATGCCCTTTTGGACCGAAACGGCCCCGATTTGGTTAGGCACCAAGTAAACATTGTTCCCAAGCCTATTTTGGGCATGTTTTAGGCTATAAAAGGGGTTGAAACCCTCACTCCTCTCTCCCATCCGAATTTGAGAGAAACCATAGCTTGAGAGAGAGAAAAAGGTGAGAGATTGTGAGAGAGTGGAAGAGTTCTTCCTGCCACTTGTGCTACGTGTTGCACGTGCTCAAGCAACACACCTCTACCGTTTTCCTGGTGATTTCACCGCAATTCTAGGTAAGCGAATACCCTAAATAGTTGCTGATTTGAGTTTCCTTTGTTTCCATAGCGATGTAGCTTATGGATCTTGTGTATTAGGTTCCTTATTCGCCGTAGACGAAGCGTATACGCTCCGTTTCAATTCACGAGTCTACAAGACTTAAGGTGAGGATTTTAGACGCTTTGATTGACGGTTCCCAACGCTTTCAATGTCGTTTAATAGTAGATTCTTGACGGTATCGCCGTTTGACATGTACAAAATGCTCTCCGTTTCCCGTTTCGTAAACTAACGAAGAATATGAGATTTAGAGCATTTTAGTCATTTGTAGGAAGTACTGTTTACATTCATATTTTGCTGATGTGATTGACATGGTTTGTTGTCGCATTAGGAAGTTAGGAATACGTGCATAATTAGTTTGGTGGAGAGATTCGCCTAATTGCGCACTTCGGGTCGACATACTATATGTAGACTTAAGTGTGTAGTGTATGTGTTTGTATAAATGCTTGTATTAGTATGTATTGAATTAAATGATGTTATGAGGTAGTTTGAGATTGATTTCTCAATTAATATGTTGACCTAAATGATTTTCTACATGTTGATTGTATGCATGATTTTATTACATGCATGAAACATATGTGCTTGAAGATTTACTTAAGTTGAATGTTATAACATGTGTTAACATGCTCACATGATTGTATTTCAATTCCAATACTTTTACATATATTGCTGATGTGATTCCATAAGTTCTTGGGACTAGACTTAGTCCAGGCAGTCGGTAACCGAGCGAATTCGTGACTGACTGGTCATAGCCACGAACGACGCGTCGATGAACGCGATTCGTGTTTGGAGTTGGCGGCAGTGGTTAGGCCACGCGAAGTGTTTTACGCACTTCATGTCGTTCGACTTGAGATGTGATCGCGCTAGTCGGGACCGTCAAGTAACCCGACTGGCCGATGTATGTTCACCTTTTATGAGTCATAACTGCTTGAACCTAGGGTATTGAACTTACCATTGTAAACCCTGTTAACCATGGTACCTTGATCCACGAAGACTCAAGAGCCGGGCATGGTGGTATGGGACACCGTGGTCGAGCTGTCGGCTTACGATGGGGCCACAAACCTCCCCGTAGTGACCAGTGAGCACCTAGACTCGTGAGAAAATTATGGTGGTATGGGACACTATATTCTAGCTGTCGGCCTACACTGAACAGGCGACGAGTCCTTTGTAGTGGCCGCGAGCGTATTCTGAGTCCATGGGAGGCGACGACCCTTCCGTTGCAGTAGAGTACAGTAGGCCTGTATTGATAAGGTGATGAGGGAGCGTTGCAACTAGTGCGAGCAACAGCCCTGGCAGCCCTTGCAGCGACCTACATAAATATACCTCGTATGAGATTACTAGGAGTGACGACCCTAGACAGGATCTGTATTGGGATTGATATAAGGGAAGTACCTTAGTTTCCCAATCCTGCTGTTTGAATGGACTAATAACAACTTGAAAATTATATCACCATAGCATTGCATGTGCCTGGAAGATGTGGAGCACTCTAGGGAGTGTGGCATGCCGCGGTCGTAAGATGTTACCGTATGAGGGAGATCGTCGGTGAGGGCATACATCACGTCATGTCATCTTGCATTAACAACAGTATTAGTATTGTCTGATTTACTGCTTTACTATTATCGCATGATTGAATTGTGAACATGTTAATCTTTGCTCTACGATTCCACTGAGTTGATCACTCACTCCCACGTTACGGGATGGTGTTTGCAACACCCACCAGACCCTGTTGTAGATGCAGGTGAGGCTGAGATCCAGGAGGCAAAGCCAGACTTTGACGAGGACCAGGACGAGTTCTCGTACATGCAGTATCACGATGGCTTCGTGTAGGCGACCTAGATCAATGGGATTTCAGTGGGACCATTTTGGATATTTATTTTGTTCATGTATATTATATGAGACTCAGAGATGTAGTCATACTTTGGAGACAGATGAGATTTACTTTGTTTTTCCATACAGTGATATATATATATTGTTTAGTCTTCCGCTTGCTTTTATCATTGGATCTGAAGTATGAATTGCAGTTTTGGTATATTTTTACTCATGTGAATGCTTTAAATCAGACAACATTGAATCATAATCATTTTTGTTGCATAAGTGACGGTCTGGAACTCGGGAGTTGAGTTTATACACGACCCCCGATTTTCAGGGTGTTACACACTCAAAGATGGGATGACAACGAGAAAATGAAGAAGATAAGAAGCTAAAAGAGACAGAATAAGAAAGCGTTATCTATAAAAAAAATACTATAGGCATTTAAAAGAAATATACCTGCTGCAGGGACTGAAGACAGGGGAATTGATGTCACTGGGGCCCTCACTCAGAAGGGGTAGAAGAAGGGTCAGGCGTACCCATAGCAATATCCCTAATATTAAAAGACAACTCTTTGACTCTAGTGCTCGAGTCAAGTGTTTTAGGAGTCATCATGCCAGTAGGGTCCACTGCAAAATAAATTTCATGAGCAACTATATTAGGTACAACAGGGGTTATGACCATGACATCTTCGGGTTGAGCATGCTTCGCATCAACCCTCGCTTCCTCGATAGTTGATGAAAAGACCAACGCTTCTTGATCTACTTCCACCATATGAGTATAAATCAATGCCTTTGTTACTGTTTGCATCATCGACACTGAGACTCATGCCTCCCTTGATGAGGAAAACTCCTTAACGTCAAGGAATATATGAGGATTCGGTGGTGGAATACTGATTGGTGGAATAGGAGGTGTGTCATGAGGAAGGGGTGAATAATTGATGCTGAATGACATAAAGATATTGGCTATCGGAGAGTAGCTGAACTCTTCATAGTCAAGAGGCTTCTCCTCAATAGGAGTGTTTACATGATTAGTTGAAGTAGAAATATTATGAGAAGTCTCTTGGATGGTCATGGCAACATCATCCCCAGCTCAATCATCATCATAAATATCTACTTCTTCATCCTCTCCTTGCTTGTCGCCTCTAGAAGAGCCACATCCCCAAGTCGAGCTACTACTGGTAGATGATTCTTCAGTTTCGGTCTCCTCATATGAAGCTTCTTCAGTAAATTCTTCAGTCATCGCTTACTTGCCTTTATTTGAGGGACCGGCCTCACTCATTGGTGCTAACATTTCCATGGGAGCGAAAGAGATGTCTTGCTAATTTTATGGTACTTGAGGAGAGAGATAGTGTCTGAGACCGAGTTATAGGAGATGAGAAGCTCTGACGAGCTGACCTTAGAAAGGGAAATGCAATTGAAGAAGCAACTCTATCCTTAACATTTCCTGCCGCTTCTCTAGTGGGAGTATATAGGGCAGTCATTGGCTCTAGGGTGGCTTCTGGTGGACTTGTAGCCTTAGCAGGTTGCCCTCCTAATATCCTTAGAATATATAAGGGAATCTCATAGGAAATCCAACCTTCCAAAGTATTGGTTGGCTACACTTGACGAATGGGCTATTCCAAAGAAATCTTCAAACATGCTTGGCTAGGGGTAGGGGCAGGGGCATGATCCATTTCCACTATATATCTGATTCCTTACTTTGTCCTATAATTCCTGAATCTGGGAGGAGGCACCCATATTGGATAATTTACGAAATGGCAATCGCGGGCAAGGAAGAACTGATGTGCCCACCACCGCATCCAACAGTAAGATATGCAAATTGGATGATTATAGCCGGGAAGGATGAAATGAGACACAGTGCATACAATCAACAATTGTTTCGATATTAATGATCAATTATACGATCCCACTCCATAGCTCCTCATTATGCGGGTTATAACCCCACAATCTTTTAAGATCTTCTGGTCATAATCAAATTGATGTGTGAATTTGTTAGGACAATAGGGATCGTGCTAGAATTCACTACCCTCTCGCAAGGGGAGACTACATGATCGGATGCAAATGAAAAATTGTAAGATGTGTATCTTAGACCGTACCGTTCAGTATACTTCCGCAGTCCTCCCGGTCGAATTCTGACAACCCTCGACCTGTATCCGACATCGCGCTATCCTAAGGCAAGCCCTACATACCAAAGTTGACTTAACCCAAAATTTACACCTTAACAACAGCATCGTCGCTGCGTTCTAATGCCTTGACTCGCGCACCGAACTGATACCCAGGCCAGGAGATGTGGGTCCGTGTTCATTTTGAAGAAATGCTGCGCGTTGCAAATTTTAAAGAATCTTTACAACATGTCCCATCAATCAATCAATCAATCAAGTCAAGTACACCCCATACCCCAAGTACAAGCTCCATCCCTCCTTTTCCATAAGTCAACTCTCTCTCTCCCCTAACCATCACTCTTTTTACAAAAAAAATCAAACTCACCCATACCTCCCATCCCCTTCATTACAACACCCATCCTTATCACCCCATCACTTCCTTCTCTCATATCTCAAACGTCCCAAGCAACAAATTCCAACATCCAAGCATTTCCAAGAGCAAACAAGTGTGGCTCATTTTTCCACCTTCTCATCTCTCATCCCCACCATCAAAACTCCATCAACCACCACAAAAAATGAAGGTAAGGAGCATAAGAGTCCAAGGGATTAAGGAGGACTGCAATAGGTGGGTGATCCACCATTAATTCTTATTTTAGGGCCCACTTATTGGTGGGACCTATTATGATCTATGTGTTGAATTCATGAGGGGCCCATAATGGCGATGCCCCTCCATCACCGTCTCTCTCAATTTTCTCTCTCTCTCTCTCTCTCTCTGTCTCTTTTTTTTCGTCCCCCTAGAATGATGTGGGCCCCACCGATTTGTGTTAAATCTATTCCATCCATTAGACGGTGTGGCCCATCACATTTCAGGAGAGATCCCCCGTAGTATATATAGTATATTATATTTATATTATCATAATATTATGTTAATATTATATTAATATTTATATATATATGCATGGTGGGCCATGCGCACGAGGGACCCACCATGAGGCCTGTGTTGTATTCCACTATCCACCGTCCAGGGACGCTGGACGTGCCCAGCCGTGGTGGGGCATGGCGAATAGTGTGGTATGAACTGATGTTGGGGTGTACTAACTAGCTAAGTTTGGGGCGGGCTGCTCATGCAAGCCTCACCTTGATGTATGTATATAATCCACACCGTTCATTCCATTTCTTAGCCCATTTTAGGCGTTGAGCTGAAAAATGAAACTAATCCAACTTTCTAGCGGGCCATAGTAAAAAAAAAATAGTATTTTTACCGTTGAAATACACCCTGATGTTTCTGTACACCAAAATACCTTGGATATTGGGCTTGATGGGTCTGTCTTAAGCCATAGAGTCCAATGGGTGGGGTGGATTCACCTGATGCGGGCCCCACCTAGGAAAAACCCTGAGCAAAAAAAGAGAGCAGCAAACGCTACTATTGCCATCTAGAGGATGATGTAGTAGTGTCCTCTGCGTTGAGGACGGGCCAAGGACATGGTCCCACTTGTAGGCCCCACCATGATGTGTGTTGTTCACCAACACCAAGCATTTGATGGGTCCCCATTGGGACAATGCACCCCCTAAAAAAATTTAGCTGTATTTGGGACTTAAGTGGCCCACATGACAGGAAGCAGTGAGAGTGAATGTCTGACATTGAAGCCCTTTTAGGTGTCACATGAGTTTTGGATCAGTACAAAATTTATTTTTCCTCTTCATCCAGAGTCTCTGTGACCTTCTCAATGGTGTGGATGGTAGATAAACATTATGGTGTGCCCTATGTGGGACCCACCTTCTCCATTTGCAGTAGCTATAGTTGCAATGTGCAACAGTTATATAACTGTTGTGTACATCCAACATGGGACATGGACCCCACCTGTTGCATCCACACCATTCGATTTGAAGGAGGGCTTGGGCAGTCACCTTGGTGACGTGCTGGGTGTGGCACGGCTCCCCCATGATGCACATGTTTTATCTAAACCGTTCACACATATACTGGGATGGGCAGGAGCTTTGAGCAGCCACTGATGCATGTGTTGCATCTAAACTGTCCATTTATCTGGTGAGTTTGTCTTAAGGCTTGAGACTAAAAATATGACAAATCTAGTTATCAGGTGGACTACACTACAAAAAGCAGTGGATTAAACACCCACCATTAAAACCCCTTTTGGGAATTGTAGAAGTTTTGGAACTAATATGATATTTATTTCTCCTCTAAATCCAAGTCTTTATGACCTATAGACAAATTGGATGGAAAATAAGTATTATGGTGGGGCCCACTGTGATTCAATAGTGCAAATCAATATCACCACTGTCATTTGTGGTATGGTCCAGATGATCTCTAGATATGATGTTTTTATATATAATGCTCTAAAATAATCTCTAATAATGGTTGAAGTATGTACTTGGTACGGCCCATTTATTAGGGGCCCATTTGATGAGGCCGATTTGATATATTTGGGGCCCACTTAAGGCCCGATATGATGTATTTTAAGCCCATGTGATGCGGCCACTTTAATTTATATGAGGCCCATGTGATTAGGCCTATCTTGATGTATTAGTGGCCCGTTGTTAAGGCCCACTTTGACATATATGAGGCCCATGTGATGTGGCCCATTTGATGAATTTGGAGCCTTGGGTCGAGGCCCAACAAGATGTACATAAGGCCCATTGCAATGTGTGATTCCACCATGGTTAATGTAATGAAGTTTATGGTGGGCCATGCCTTGGGAGCAATGATGGTTTGACATCCACATTGTAAGAATAATGATGGTTAAATGTCCGCATTATGACTCTACCTAGGGCCCATTGTTAGGCCCATACTTGTAGTGTGTAAACCGTCTGGGCCCATCTTTGTTATGAACAGAGCCCATCACCACATAACATGTTTAGTATAGATCCATGATTCATGATCATATGCATTATATGTATGCTTAATATGAGAAGTGACTGATCATAGCATATGCCTTTGGGCAGATTATTTATGGGTTCCTTGATTGGCGGAGTTGCCCTACATGAGCGCGCGGTACTTGCAGGATTGTTGCACGTTTGGTAGAGTGATTCATGCATTTGTATGTGTGTGATTACGATTGTTGTATGCCCTAGTGACATTAGGACCATAGCCTCCATAAAGATATCATAGTATGACTTGATTAGATACCGAAAATAATGTTTCTAGCATTAGGGCACATAGATGTCCCTGAGTGAAAATTCCTAAACCCGATGGTACGAGAGGATGACTCCAACATTGAGACCGAGTGAATATATGAGCACAAGAGGGCCGAATACTAGGAGCTCGTGTCTCTCACTGTGTCATGGTCGGTTGAAAATGGGTATGGCCTTACTCACCTGAGGGTAGGGGACATTACTAGGCTGAGTTTGACCAGCTCGTGAATCGGTCCGCTATCGACATGCCAGATAGGTATTGACAGACTATTGGCTAGGAGGATAGTGAGGTTTCTTATGCTCACTTGGACTATGTGGCCGGGAGAGGGGCAGTGCCATTTGGAGTGTATTAAACCCCGGTGATTATCTTAAATGAGAACTGTACTGATATTTGATGAGTTGTACATGGATTTGGATGAGGATTGGTATGCTTGAGTTGTATCATGCATCGCGTGATCTTGAAATGGCCGATAACATTCATATCTTGCACCGCTTAGCCTTGGTACGACTGCTTGTATTCATGTAGTTATCAGCATGATTCCGCAATACTTTGACCTTGCATTCTGAGCACGCTCATACTGCGCACACACTTACACCACCCTCTAAGCTTTCTGTAAGCTTATACACAATTGATGCGTGCAGGTGACGCCAAGACATAGCCATAGCCTTGTCGCAGTTGGATTGAGCAACTGAGCTTCTGGAGTTTCTATTATTTTCATTATCCTGTATTTTCCTTTCATACGCATTGTACTTAAAGTTTTTTATCATAGTGAATTTTGTGATGGTGTTCTTATGGTTATTGTTCATGGGTTATGCTTATGGTTATGCTCATTACGAATCAGATTGATGTTTAAAAAATCCTCCTTACAGGATCCCAGGATCGGAACCTGGTGTTTAGGTGCCGGGAGCTAAGAATGGGGTACTACAGAGGTTGTCGACGTCGGATTCGGCAATCGAGAATTTTATGAGCCCGATTTCTCTATTTGAGGCATGACAGAAGTTGGTATCAGAGCATAACTTGAGAATAACCGAGAACAACATCACATGTTTTCTATGAATTTAGGACGATTAGTTTTCGAGTGCGTAACCTTTCGATTGAGCTCTCTAACGTGTGATTCTCAAGGTTGATTGGTGTCCTTATTCTTCCTATAGGACATGCTACCCAGGAGATCTACTCGAGCGAATCCTGCTCCACCACCTGAGGCATCACCTTTACCACCTACGACTCCCACTCCACCCTAATAGATCCCTTCTCCCCATCTTGAGGATGTCATTCCTCCACCTGAGACCGATGCAGATCCAACCGTACCTGTTAGTGCCTCTCAGTTATAGCAGACGTTAAAGACTGTGACAGCCACACTTCAGGGATAGGGCAGGTGCCCAGTTGTTTTGCCAACCTAGGCCGAGCAGGAGCATGCGAGCGCCTTTCTTCATGAGTTCAGACAGCTCAATCCTCTGTGTTTCCAGGGTAAGCCAGATCCGACAATAGCTGAGAGGTGGCGATCCGATGTAGAGAAAATTTTTGATACTATGACATGTACGACCTAACATTAAGTTCAGTTGGCTGTATTTCTTCTCCAGGGAGAGGCCGAGCATTGGTGGACTCCATTACCCATGTTGTAGGGCCTGATTATGTCTGGAATAGGAGGATTTCATTGACCGATTCAAGCAGCAATACTTTTTTGACCACATTTGTCATCAAAGAACGTTAGAGTTGGAGACTCTGGTGCAGGCGGATATGTCCGTGGCACAGTACGCAGTCCGTTTTGTGGCACTATTGAGGTTTGTGCTGTATTCGGTTGATGATGAGGGGAGGAAGGCCCACCGTTTCGAGAACGGCTTATGTTACGATCTTCGAGGCCGTTTTATTAGGCATGAGCTCCCGACCTTTCAGGCGGTAGTACGGAGGGCCTAGATTTACGAGATTGAGTAGGCCAGCTCACAGACCGATCGAGATCAGAGGAGAGGCTAAAAGAGATAGGCCTCCTCTAGTAGCTCTCAGCAGCATCGACGACCCCAAAGATACAGGAGACACTCATCCGTCAGAGCACTAGTAGCACCATCAACACCTCCAGCTGCACTACCCTAGAGACAGCTTTCTGATACCTGTTATGGATGTGGTGGGATAGGACACCATAGGTGGGAGTGTCCCTGACCTCAGCAGCAGCAGCCAAGAGCACCATAACAGCTTCCACAGTAGCAGCCTCTAATGTAGTAGCGACCGCAGCAACAGTGACCTCATCAGTAGCAACCGCAGCCATCTCAGCTATCGAGGACCCAACAGCAACAGAGATAGTAGTACAAGCCGTCGCAGAGGCAGTAGCAGCACTAGGGACCTCCGAGGGGACAGGAACCTCCCTGCCAGCTCAGGTTAGATTTTATGCAGCTCAGCAAGACCTACAGACCTCCAGAGGAGTCGTTGAGAGTTTACTTCCTGTCTCTTCATGCATCGCCCGAGTATTATTTGATTCAGTGCTTCATACTCATTCATGTCTGAGGATTTTTTCTGATCAACTGGATTTTTGACAAAGTCTGCTAGTGAGGGATTGACCGTATTGATGCCCTTAGGGAAGACCACAATATTGGGACATTTTTATTCATCTTGCCCTGTTCTGGTCGGTGATATCTTTTTGTCTGCTGCCTTATTCGTGCAGCCGATGTCATATTTCGACGTTATCTTAGGTGTGGATTGGCTTGCCAAGTACTACGCTGTCACGCCCCAAACTCGGAAACCAGGCTCACAAAATTTTTGATCGCCGAATCTGATGCTGACAGCCTCCGTAAAACCCCATTCTCGATTCTCAGCGCCCATTCGCCAGGTTCCGATCCTGGGATGCTACAAGGAGGATTTTGAACATTAGTTTGATTCGTGATAAGCATAACCAAAGGCATAACCGACAAACAACAACTAAAAACTCCATGACATTTCCACTATGATAAAAAACTTTACAAGTACAATGAGCATAAAGGGAAATACAATGAAGATGAACAAAAACTCCAAGATGATCTGCAAAGCGCTTCTTCCTGAGCGCTGCTACCCCCCAACGTCACCTGCACGCAACGATCGTGCATAAGCTTATAGAAAGCTTAGAGGGTGGTGAAAGTGTGTGCGCAAGGTAGTATTATGATAATGAAATATCAAAATAATGCGGAATATGTTGCTAGATCCATGAATACCATAAGCCGTACCATGGCTATGCGATGCAAGATATGAATGATGTCGGCCATACCTAGGCCATGCGGTGCGAGATGCAACTCAAGTATGCGAATCCTCATCTAAGTCCACATATCAATACAGCTCAAATCTGGGATATCACCGGGGTCTAGTACACTCTAAACTAGATTGCTGCCCCATCGCGCACAATAAGATAAGTGGAAGAGACCTTACTATCCGTCTGCCAATATCGGGCTCGACTCGTCGATAGCGGACCCATTGGTCAGACTCAACCTAGCTTTGCCCCCTACTCTCGGGCGGGTAAGGCCGCACCCTCTTCCAACCGACCATGACATAGTGGAAAGCACGACCGTCTAGTAATCGGCACTCGGCGCTCATGCACCCACTCGGTCTAGACATTGGAGTAACCTCTTAGTACCATAAGGGTTTAGGGACTTTCACCTAGAGATATCAATAGCACCCCATGTAAAATAAGATTTTCGGTATCCAATCCTGCCAACCACGATACACCTGTAGAGGCTACGGCCCTGATGTCGCTAGGACGTATAGTAATCATATCACACAATACGAAATGCATAAATCACACTATTCAGTCATGTAGCAATCCTGTGCGTAACGTACGCTCATGTAGGGCAACACCCCCTAACTGGGAGCTCATAAACAATCTGCCCGAAGGCATATGCTATGATCAGTCACTTCTCATATCAAGCATACATATGATGCATATGATCAGGAATCATGAAACTATACTAAACATGTTATAAAGTAATGCACTATCCTTATAATGCAGATGGCCTAGATGACCTACTCACAACAAGTACAGACCTATCAATGGGCCCTAGGGAGAGTCGTAATGTGGACATTTAACCAACATTATACTTGCAATGTGGACATCAAACCGACATTTCTTCGAAGGCATAGCTCATCATAAACATCATTACATAACCATATTGGGATCACACATTATAATGGACCTTAGGTACATCCCACTAGGCCTTAAATACATCAAATGGACCATATCATATGGGCCTTATATTCATCAAGTGGGCCACATCAATGGGCCGCACCAATGGGCCTTATGTACATTGTAATGGGCTATAACCCTTGGGCCTTGAATACATCAAATGGGCCTTATGTGCATTAAATGGGTCACACCCATTGGGCCCCATATGTACATCAAATGGGCCTTAACCCATAGGCCCTAATACATCTCAGTGGGCCTTAACCCATGGGCCCCTAATCATCTAATGGGCCTCGACCCATGGGCCTTACATATATGTTAAAGTAGGCCTCAACCATGGGCCACAAGTACATCGAATGGGCCTCATAACATGGGCCTTGCATCCATAACCAAGATGGGGTCCACTTGAACTATGGATCTAACTCATTTACCCCACATCCTAAAATGATCTCACTGATGGTTGGACGGTTTGGATGCAACACATGCACCATGATGGGTCCCACGTAGGGCCCTCCATTATGTATATATGATATATAATATATATATTATATAGTATAATATATAATATATATACATATATAATATATCAAACCTCCTAAGAAGTGGGACCCATAGAACTTGATGTCATCATACAATAGTGGGCCCCACCATCAAAACAGACATACAACATCATGTAAAACACCTACATCGTGCATGGCCCATCACCAAAATGGATGGACGGCTGGTGTAAACCACATACATCATGTGGGTCTGCACTGTTGATAAAGAACAGAGAGAGAGGGAAAGTGAGAGAGATATAGTGGGAGAGAGATATAGAGAGAGAGGGCATGTGGCCCCTTTTTACTTTTTTTCTTTCTTTCTTTTCTTTTCTTTTCTTTTTTCTTTTTCTTTTTATTTTTCTTTTTCTCCCTGACGCAACAGAGGCGGTCCCACGTAGGGCCCACCATACATATGTATATATCTAACATATAACATATTAGATTATATATTAAAATAATATAATATAATACATTATTATTATATAAAAAAAAGTACAACGTCCAGGCCCTGGACGGCCTGGACATGCACATGTATCTAAGTACCCCACATGTGGAGTGGGTCCCACCGTCCAAGGGTGGTGGACGGCTTGGATGAAATCCACCCCTAAGGTGTGGCCCATCAGAATGGGTGGATGGTGTAGGTGGGTCCCATGGACTCCACCGTACACTGCACGGTTAGCCACCCCTACTAGGAAATTGATGCCAAGACCTTAGTGTTTGAAACAAGGTATCTATCACTCCGTCTGCCACATGAGCTGGGGCCCACAGTTGAGACGAGGCATCACCACTCAGTCTGCCAGTTGAGCTATGGGTTTGGTTGGAAATGGGCTTCACTAGGACAGGGTCCCACCGTCCAAGAGCAGTGGATGGCTTGGATAGAACATATACACCATGGTGTGGCCCACTGGATGGTTGAAGGGTGTGGTTGGGTCCCATAGACCCCACGGCCAGCACACACCCCATGTCAGTACACCCCACATTAGTTACACACACATGTCAGTACACCCCATGTTAGTTGCACACTCATGTCAGCCACCACCACAGGGATCGGTATCAAGACCTCAAGTGTTGACGCGGGGCATCTTTCACTCAGTCTACCACTTGAGCTATAAATCAGGGTGTAGGGCCCCACCTGCACGCATGGGTGGGCCACATCCTAAATGAGGATGGACGGTTGGGATGTCATGTAGATATCATGGTGTGTCCCATATGGATGGGGTCCACCGATAGATGGCTGGGATGTAAACATCATGGTGGGCCACACATCTCATCATTATCATGACAAATGAAAGGAGAGAGAGAAAGAGCGAAAAAGAGACAACGGAGGTGATGGAGGGGCCCCACCACTATGGGCCCCTCTTTGATACAAAATATACATCAAGATGGGTCCCATATACATGGACCCTTAATCAAACAAAATGAATGAAAAGAAAGATCTAAGATCACCCACCGGCTTCTTCTTGCACCGTAGGCTTCCTTGGGTCCTTAGCTTTGATTCCAATGGAGGAGATGAGGTTTGTATGGTTAAGATGGGAGATGAAGGGGTAGGAAAGGTGGGCCACACTTGGAGCTTGGAAGACTTGGAGAAGCTCATACGTATGGAAGTTTTTCTTGCTTAGAAATGAGCTTGGAAAAGAGAGAGAGAGAGAGAGAGAGAGAGAGAGAGAGAGAGAGAGAGAGAGAGAGAGAGACTTGTAAAGGGAGAGAAGAAGTGATGGGCGATGGAGTGATGGATGTGGTGGTGATGGGTGTAAGAACTTTTTGACTTTTGTAGCTTTTTGTGTACGAAAGGCATGGGTGTGTAAGAGACTTTTTGACTTTAGGGGGTTGTTTGGGGAAGGGTGAAAGGTGAAGTGTACTTGACATGTACTTGACCCTTGATGGGATTGATTGATGGATTGAGCTGACATGTTGTAGAGATTCTCTTGGGTTCCGTAACGCGTGGCATTTTCCTCACACCAAACGTTAGCCCATATCTCCTGACCAGGGTATCGCCTCGGTGTGCGAGTCACAGCATCAGAACTATAGCGACGGCGCAGTCGTTAAGGTAAAGGTCTTGGGTTGAGTCGATATGGGTTGACGGCATACAAATTAGGGTCGCGTACAAATATCGGTTAAGGGTCGAAGGTTGTCTGAATTCGATCGGGAAGACAGCGAAATTCTATGAAATGGTACGTTCTAGGATACGGGGCTTACATATGCCATCTTGGACTGCTCAGCGAGGACAGTCACGTTCTGCATACTAGGCTTACTGCAGTTTAAGTTTGTTACCGAGCCAAGAGCAGAGCCGTTGTCATGCTTGATGTCCTGTGCCGTTGAGGAGCCTGTTGTAGCATGTATTGACCAATTGTAGATTGTTTGCGATTTCCTCGACATGTTCAAGGAGATTCTGGGATTGTCGCCGCACCGTCATATTGCGTTCCAAATAGATCTTGTGCTTGGTACCTCTCTTATCTTGAAGGCCCCGTACCATATGACACCGATGAAGTTGCGTGAGCTGCAGTGACAGTTGGACCAGTTACGAGAGTTAGGATTCATCTGTCCGAGTGGTTCTCCATCGGGAGTGCTGGTACTCTTCATCAGGAAGAAGGATGGCTCGTTGAGGCTTTGCATCGACTACCGTGAGCTTAATCAGGTCACGATCAAGAACAAGTACCTGCTCCCGAGGATAGATGATTTGTTTGATCAGTTGCAGGGTGCACAGTTCTTTTCAAAGATTGACCTGCATTCTGGTTATCATCAGATCCGGGTCCAAGAGGAAGACATCCCAAAGATGGCTTTCAGGACTCGTTATGGTCATTTTTAGTTTTAAGTTATGTCCTTCGGACTGACCAATGCACCCGCGGTCTTCATGTAGTTGAGGAGCGAGGTCTGTCGTCCATATCTCGATCAGTTTGTTGTGGTCTTCATCGATGACATTCTGTTATATTCGAGGACCCGTGAGGACCATATGCAGCATTTAGAGATCACTTTGCAGACCCTTCGTGCTCACCAGCTGTATGCAAAGCTGGAGAAGTGCCGGTTCTGGTAGGAGGAGGTGAAGTTCCTCGTTCACGTGGTAACGAGGGAGGGAGTCGCTGTGGACCCCTCGAAGGTTAAGGTAGTACGTCAGTGGGGCCAGTCCACAACTACATCCAAGATTCACAGTTTCCTTAGTTTAGCGGGATACTATCGATGTTTCATTGAGGGCTTCTCCTGTATTGCAGCCCCGTTACTAGGTTGACTCGGAAGGGCATAAATTTTGTTTGGACTAACACATGTGAGCAGGCATTCATGGAGCTGAAGGACCATCTGACGTCCGCTCCTATCCTCACTCTTCCCTCTGAGAGTGATGGATTTGTTGTATTTACTGATGCCTCACGTATTGGTTTAGGTATTATCCTGATGCAACATGGCAGGCTTGTAACCTTCACGTCTCGTCAACTCAAGATCCATGAGTTGAACTACCCCACGCATGATTTAGAGCTAGCAGCAGTCGTCTTCAGACTGAAGGTGTGGAGATACTATCTCCATGGGTCTGGTTCGAGGTCTTCTCTGACCACAAGAGTTTGAAGTATATATTTTCTCAGTCTGATTTGAACATGAGGTAGAGACGCTAGATGGAGCTTTTGAAGGATTATGATTTTGACCTCCAGTACCACCCAGGCAAAGTGAACGTGGTGGCGGATGCCCTCAACCATCAGCCATGAGGACTGGTGGCACATATGATGATTTATGAGTGGAGGATTCGAGGATATAACAGAGTATGACTTCGATTTTGGTCTATAGTCTTCTATCATTCAGCTGTCGAGCCTGTCGATTGAACCCTCTCTTATCGCAAGGGTGATTGAGGCTCAGCAGGCAGATGAGTCATTAAAGGATTACCAAGCAAAGGCAGCAATTGAGAGTTAGATAGATCGGCAGATTGGTTCTGATGGTGGACTTCACTTCAGAGGCCGATTGTGTGTCCCAGATATTCCTAAGTTGCATAGAGACCTTATGACCAAGGTACATCGATCATAATTTTCTATCCACCCTTGCTCGACAAAGATGTATCGTGATATGAGGAGATAGTATTTTTGGGTGAGGATGAAGAGCTAAGATTGTCAGTTTTGTGGCCGAGTGTGACACATGCCAGCGTGTCAAGACCGATCATCAGAGACCCCTTGGTCCATTGTAGCTGTTGAGCGTCCTGATGTGGAAGTGAGAGCACATGTCAATAGACTTCATTATGGGCTTGCCGAGGACTCAGTGCAGTCATGACACCATCTAGGTCGTTGTTAATCATCTGACGAATTCGGTACATTTTCTTATGATTCATGCGACTTGGCCTTTGGACCGGCTCGCAAGATTATTCATCGAGGAGATTGTGAGACTGCACGACGTTCCAGTCTCCATCATTTCTGACCGAGACCTGAGTTTCATGTCTTAGTTTTGAGGGAGCTTTCAAAGTGTAATGGGCACTGATTTGCGGCTCAGCACCTCGTATCATCCGCAAACCAATGGCCAGACCGAGAGGGTCAACCAGATCCTTGAGGATATGCTTCGAGCCAGCACAATCGACTTCGGGGGTGGCTGGGATGAGTATCTGCGATTGGCTAAGTTCGCATACAATAATAACTATCAAGTGACCATTAACATAGCTTCTTTTGAGGCATTGTATGGTAGACAGTGCAGATCTCTAAGTTGTTGGACCAAGGTCGGAGAACGGTGTCTCCTATGTCCCGAGCTTGTGCAGTAGACGTCAGAGGCTATCGATATCATCAGGCAAAGGATGCACACAGCTCAAAGCCGACAGAAGAGTTTTGTTGATCACTGGCGTCGTCCCTTGGAGTTTGATGTAGGCGACGATGTGTATCTCAAGGTCTCGCCCATTAAGGGTGTAGTTCGATTTGGTGCAAAGGACAAACTTACCCTGAGATTCATAGGACCTTTCGAGATCACTAAGCGCATTAGAGTTGTGGCTTATCGGCTTACCTTACCATCTCAATTGTTTGGCGCCCACAACATTTTTCACGTCTCTATGTTGAGGAAGAGTGGGTCAGTCGTAGTTCCTGTTATCGATTGGCAGTAGTTGGACGTTCGTGAGGACGCTTCTGATATTGAGTAGCCAGTTTGTATCCTTAATCGGAAGGAGCAGGTCCTCCGGACTAAGGTCATTCCCTTAGTAAAGGTTTAGTGGGGTCACCATTCTATTGATGAGGCATCTTGGGTGCGCGAGGCCAAGATTTGAGAGCGCTATCTCCATCTCTTTGATGATTGATTGTATGTTGTATCATGTATGCTATCTCCAATTTTATATGACGATGCCTTGTTTCCTCTTCTATTATGAGTTATGTTTACTTGCAATGATTGTGTAAATTTTGAGGATGAAATTTTTATTTGGAGGGGAGAGTTGTAAGACCTGTATCCTAGACTGTACCATTTCGTATGCTTCCGCGGTCCTCTCGGTTGAATTCCAGCAACCCTCTACTTGTATCTAACATTTACGTACGATCCTAACTCTAGTCCTGCTTACCGAAGTCGGCTCGATCTGAAATTTGTACCTTAATGACCGTGCGGTCATTGCAGTTCTAACGGCGTGACTCGTGCACTGAACTGATACCCAGGCCAGGAGATGTGGGTCCACGTTCATTCCAAAGAAAAGTCACGGGTTACGAATTTCGAGAGAATCTCTACAACATGTCCCATCAATCAATCAATCAATCAAGTCAAGTACACCCCATACCTCAAGTACAAGCTCCATCGCTCCTTTCCATAAGTCAACTCTCTCTCTCCCCTAACCATCCCTCTTTTTACAAACAATCAAACTCACCCATACCTCGCATCCCCTTCCTTACAACACCCATCCTTATCACCTCATCACTTCCTTCTCTCATATCTCAAACCTCCCAAGTAACAAATTCCAATGTCCAAGCATTTCCAAGAGTAAACAAGTGTGGCCCATTTTTTTACCTTCTCATCTCTCATCTCCACCATTAAAACTCTATCAAGCACCATTAAAAGTGAAGGCAAGGAGCATAAGAGTCCAAGGGATCAAGGAGGAGTGCAATAGCTGGGTGATCCACCGTTAATTCTTATTTTAGGGCCCACTTGTTGGTGGGACCCATTATGATGTATGTGTTGAATTCATGAGGGGCCCATAGTGGCGAGGCCCCTCCATCACCATCTCTCTCGCTCTGTCTTTTTTTTTCTCTCTCTCTCTCTCTTTCTTTATCCTCCCCCTAGAATGATGTGGGCCCCACCAATTTGTGTTAAATCTACTCCATCCATCAGACGGTGTGGCCCACCGCATTTCAGGAGAGATCCACTGCAGTATATATAGTATATTATATTTATATTATCATAATATTATATTAATATTTATATATATATATATATATATATATATATATATGCATGGTGGGCCACGTGCATGAGGGACCCACCATGAGGCCTGTGTTGTATTCCAATGTCCACCGTCCAGGGACGCTGGACGTGCTTAGCCGTGGTACGTGGGGCGTGGCGAACAATGTGGTGGAACTGACGTTGGGGTGTCTAATAACTAGCTAAGTTTGGGGTGGGCCGCTCATGTAGGCCCCACCTTGATGTATGTATATAATCCACTCCATCCATTCCATTTCTCAGCCCATTTTAGGCGTTGAGCTGAAAAATGAAACTAATCTGACTTTCTGGCGGGTCATAGCATAAAAAAATAGTATTTTTACCGTTGAAATACACCCTGATGTTTTTGTACACCAAAATACCTCGGATATTAGGTTTGATGGGTCTGTCTTTAGCCATAGAGTCCAATGGGCGGGGTGGATTCACCTAATGCGAGCCCCACCTAGGAAAAACTCGGAGCAAACAAAAATAATAAAAAAAAAGCAGCAGACGCTGCTGCTGCCATCCAGAGGACGGCGTAGCAGCATCCTCTGTGTTGAGGACAGGCTTGAGATGTGGTCCCACTTGTAGGCCCCACCATGATGTGTGTTGTTCATCAACACCGTGATTTTATTGGGTCCCCCTTGGGATAGTGGGCCCCCCAAAAAAATTAGCTGTATTTGGGACTCGAGTGGCCACACGGCAGGAAGCATTGAGAGTGAATGTCTGCCATTGAAGCCCGTTTAGGTGTCACAGGATTTTTGGATCAGTAGGAAATTTGTTTTTCCTCTTCATCCAGAGTCAGTGTCACCTTCTCAACAGTGTGGATGGAAGATAAACATTATGGTGTGCCCTATGTGGGACCCACCTTCTCCATTTGCAGCAGTTGTAGTTGCAACGTTTAGCAGCTATATAGATGCTGTGTACGTCCAGTGTGGGACGTGGATCCCACCTGTTGTATCCACACTGTCTGATTTGAAGGAGGGCTTGGGCAGTCACCTCGGTGACATGCTAGGTGCAACACGACTCCACCATGATGCATATGTTTTATTTAAACCGTTCACACATATACTGGGATGGGCAGGAGCTTTGAGCAGCCACTGATGCATGTGTTACATCCAAACCGTCCATTTATCTGGTGAGTTTGTCTCAAGGCTCAAGACTAAAAATATTACAGATCCAGTTATCAGGTGGACCACACTACAAAAAGCAATGGATTGAACACCCACCATTGAAACCCCTTTTGGGAATTACAAAAGTTTTGGAACCAATATGATATTTATTTCTCCTCTAAATCCAGGTCTTTATGACCTATGGACAGATTGGATGGAAAATAAGTACTATGGTGGGGCCCACTGTGATTCGACAGTGGAAATCAATATCACCACTGCCATTTGTGGTATGGTCCAGATGATCTCTAGATATGATTATTATATATATATAATGCTCTAAAATAATCTCTAATAATGGTTGAAGTATGTAGTTGGTACGACCCATTAGTATGACCCATTTATTAGGGGCTCATTTGATGAGGCCGATTTGATATATTTGGGGCCCACTTAAGGCCCGATATGATGTATTTTAAGCCCACGTGATGCGACCCACTTTGATTTATATGAGACCCATGTGATTAGGCCCATCTTGATGTACTCATGGCCCATTGTTGAGGCCCACTTTGACATATATGAGGCCCATGTGATGCGGCCCATTACAATGTGTGATTCCACCATGGTTATGTAATGAAGTTTATGGCGGGCCATACCTTGGGAGCAATAATGGTTTGATGTCCACATTGTAAGAATAATGATGGTTAAATGTCCACATTATGACTCTCCCTAGGGCCCATTGTTAGGCCTATACTTGTAGTGTGTACGCCGTCTAGGCCCATCTTTGTTATGAACAGAGCCCATCACCATATAACATGTTTAGTATAGATCCATGATTCATGATCATACGCATCATATGTATGCTTGATATGAGGAGTGACTGATCATAGCATATACCTTCGGGCAGTTTGTTTATGGGCTCCCTGATAAGCGGAGTTGCCCTACATGAGCGTGCAGTACGCGCATGATTGTTGCATGTTTGGTTGAATAATTCATGCACTTGCATGTGTGTGATTATGATTATTGTATGCCCTAGCGACATCAGGGCCATAGCCTCCACAAAGACATTGTGGATGGCGGGATTAGATACCGAAAATAATGTTTCTAGCATCGGGGTGCCATAAATGTCCTTGGGTGAAAATTTTTAAACCCGATGGTACCAAAGGATGACTCCAATGTCGAGACCGAGTGAATATATGAGTGCACGATGGTTGAATACCAGGAGGTCGTGTCTCCCACTATGTTGTGGTCAGTTGGAAAGGGGTGTGGCCTTACTCTCCCGAGGGTAAGGGGCATGACTAGGTTGAGTTTGACTAACTCGTGAATGGGTCCGCTATCGATGTGCCGAATAGTTATTGACAGATTATTGACCAGGCAGATAGTGAGGTTTCTTATGCTCACTTGGACTGTGTGGCTGGGAGAGGGGCAGTGCCATTTGGAGTGTATTAAACCCCAGTGATTATCCAAAATGAGAACCGTACTGATATTTGATAAGCTGTATGTGGATTTGGATGATGATTGGTATGCTTGAGTTGTATCATGCATCGCATGGTCTTGATATGACCAATAGAATTCATATCTTGCACCGTATAGCCTTAGTACAACTTCTTGCATTCATGTATTCATCAGCATGATTCCATAATACTCTGACCTTTCATTCTGAGCACGCTTATATTGTGCGCACACTTATACCACCTTCTAAACTTTCTATAAGCTTATGCACGATTGATGCATGTAGGTGACGCCAGGATGCATCCATAGCCTTGTCGCAGTTGGATCGAGTAGCTGAGCCTCTGACGTTTCTGTTATTTTCATTATCCTGTATTTCCCTTTCATACCCATTATACTTAAAGTTTTTGATCATAGTAGATTTTGTGATGGTGTTCTTGTGGTTATTGTTTGTGGATTATGCTTATGGTTATGCTCATTATGAATCAGATTGATTTTTTAAAAAAATCCTTCTTATAGGATCCCAGGATCGGAACCTGGTGTATGGGTGCCGGGAGCCGAGAATGGGGTACTACGGAGGTTGTCGGTGCCGGATTCGGCAATCAGGAATTTTGTGAGCCTAGTTTCTGAGTTTGGGGCGTGACAAAAATACTCATTCACTTGGTGATAATGAATTATCATTTATCACATCTTTGTCCTCGGTGTGATTTGAGAATAAAAACCAGAAAAAGTCAATCGATTCAGTCTTTTTAATTGTGTCCTGTACCTATTCGAGAGTTTTCTTGATTATTTTCTGCCGTTGGTAGTTCCACAAGGGGAGACAATCCAGATTTATATACACATTTTTTGGTTCATCGTATGTCTAAGGAAAGTACATGCCTAGCCATCCCAAGAAATAGTGTCATTACATGTAAGAAAAAGATGCTCCAACAGCTGGACTCTTGCCGTGAGTGGCCACATCACCAATGATGCAATATAACGAACAAAGGACGAGAGGAGCCGATGAGTATTCCCTACCCTTTTCCATTGCTCCCGCGACCATAAGTAAAGTTGGGGGAGTATTACCATATGTAATATGTTGAATAAATAGAGAGGTAAAATCTTTCACGGCAACAATCAATCGGTAAGGATGTTGTATCCACCGCTGAATATATACTAATGGAGAATACAGGGACGGATAGTTGATATGCCGAAAAAGGTTACAGCGGCCGATATCGGGCATATAGCAGTGGAAAAATATACCGCTATAGTTTAGCAATGTTGTAATGGATGGTTTCAAATGTGGACATCATTATCCCCACTGTTTCGTGTGGCGTGTTTCACTTGAGCTTTAGATATGTTTTAATTTTAGACCCATGACCTAAAATGTGGTGGAAGAATAGGTGGATGGCGTGGATAAGACACATACCTCACGGCATGCCCAGTAGAGTTTAGTCAGGACACAATCGACATCCCTTGGCAAATACCAAGAAGCCACACATCAGGATGGTGCGTGTGGAAGCATCTCATAATTCACATCTTTAATCTCTCAAGGGTGCAATAACACCCACCATTTGTCCTTCAGCATTTGTCAATATACATGAGGACAATTCCACTCCAGCTCTCATTAGGAACCATTACTTAAAGATCCATTACTCTTGTTTCTAACGGTGTCGCCAGGAACCGATCGTCCCCACAGAACCTTTGACTGAAAGATAAAAAAGGGCAACTAGCAATCCATCCCTCGATTGATCAATTAGTTCACTGCAATAACAAAAACCACGCATGACCGTTTGGTTGTTAAGTCCCGAGTACAGTTCCTTTGGATGACCCAGGAGAAAATCCACACATAATTGTAGCGGTACAATCTAAGGTTCTCAAAAAAATGTAGTAAGAAAAAATAATAATAATAAGGGAAATTGACCATACTCGCTTCGAAGTTTGGGCAAATTACCTCGATCGCTATGTGTAACATCCCAAAAATCGGGGGTCGAGTAGAAACCCAACTCCAAAGTTCCAGAACATCACTTATGCAACATTTTCAACGATGGATGAATGTCGGCTGTAATAGTGCATGAAACATGAAGTGGATTAAGCCAAAACAGCATATCATACTCCAGAGACAGTTAAATTATGAAAGCAGAAGACTGTGATAGTATGTATAACATATATAAACTGTTGTAGGTCTCTAGAGTGTGAACATGTTACCAGGTTAAATATATACATGTATACTTCAAAAATGAACAAAAAGAATATACATGAGTGCTTCAAAAGTGCAAAAAGATAAGTGTCATGGCATCTAATCAACCTCCTTGTAGTCCCGTCGATCAGAACATGCATATAGGAGAAATCCTCCTCGTCATCATATAAGTCTGCCTCCACTTCACAAGCAGTGCCATCATCTGCAACTAAAACAGGGACTGGTTGGTGTGTACAACACCATCCTGTAATGTGCGAGTGAGTGGCCAACTCAGTGGAATCATAAAGCAAAGGTTAACATGTTATCAGATCAATCACGCGATAATGGTAAAGCAAACAATAAAACATTCTTAATCACTATGATTAATGCAAGCATGAAATGACATGATGGATGCCCTCACCGACATACTCCCTCATGTGACACCATCTTACGTCCGTGACATGCTTTCTTCCCTCAGTGCCCCACATCTTTCAGGCACATACAGTGCGGTATGAATATGATTACCGAGTTATTATTAGTCCTTTTCATACAGCAGGATTGGGAAACTAGGGTACTTCCCTTATATCAATCCCAACAAGGATCCTGTCTAGGGTCGTCACTCCTAGTAATCTCATATGATGATATATTTCTAGGTCGCTGCAAGGGCTGCCAAGGCTGTTGCACGCACTCGTTGCTCCTCTCCCCCATCACCTTATCAATACAGGCCTATTTTTATCTGTAAGACTACATCAGGGCTCGTCGCCCCCATGTGGTGTCAGGATAAACTCAAGGTAATTACAGAGGGCTCGTCACCAATTAGTGTAGGCTGACGACAAAAATATAGTGTCCCATACCACCATAATCTGCTCAGAATAGGGTACTCACTGGTCACTACGGGGAGGTTTGTGGCCCCTGCATAGGCCGACAGCTTGACCACGGTGTCTCATACCACCATGACCGGCTTATGAGTCTTAGTGGATTAAGGTACCACGTTTATCAGGGTTATCACTGGTAAGTTTAGTATCCTAGGTTCAAGCAGTTGTGACGAATATAAGGTGAACATACAATGGTCAGTCGGGTTACTTGATGACTCTGAATAGCACGAGCGCACGTTGAATCAACCGACATGAAGTGCACAAACACTTCGCGTGACCTAACCACTGCCGATAACTCTAGTACGACTCAGGTTCGTCATACGCATCCTTCGTGGCGAATAGAACCCCACCATGAACTCTAATCTGTTACTGACTGCCTGGACTAGAGTATAGACCCAAACACTTGCAAACTAAATCAATAATCATAAGAGCGAGACAATTGAAATACAAGAAATTCTGGCATGTTAACAACATGTTATAACATACATCATAAGCAGTTAACCATACAGGAGTACTTTACACATAAGGTAATCAATTGAATACAACATGCATGGAGGAATTCATATACATTATCAAATTAGTTGAGAATACAGTCTCAACGTTAATCTACAACACCATTTACTCAATACTTACTAATACATGCAATTATACAAACACTTAGACTACACAACTCCGACGTACTTGATGTATATTGATTCCAATGTATAATATGACAGATTCTTATATCAAGGAGTTGTCTAATACACAACAATCATGTTCTTACATTCAAAACATATGGCAGGCATAAATCATATTGAGTTAGGCATTTCAACAAACACTTAGTCTGCACACAATAGTCTACATAGCATATGTCGGCCAATATGTGCATTAGGGCGAATCTCTTCGCCAAACGGATCATACACGCATAACTAGTATAGGTACACGAAAAATACTCATGGTAATCATATCAGCAAAATACGTACGTATACAGTATTTCCTAAAAATACCCTAAATACCCTAAATCTCATATTCTTCATACGTATTCGAAATGAAAATTGGACAGCATGTTCTACATGTCAAACAACATTCTTGTCAACAATCTACCATTAAATGACATTGAAAGCTTTGAAAATAGGTAATCTAAGCGTCTAAGATCCGCACCTTTCGCCGTAGAAGAGTATCGATTCGAATAGAAAGCCTACGCTTCGTCAACGTCGATATGGCGACCTACTTCACAAGATGGGTCATCTACTTGACTAGTTATATTGTTAGAATCCCCAAAATAAGTTGAGGTTAGGGTTTTCTTACCTAGAACGGCGTTGGAATCGCCAGAACAGCGATGCAGGTGGAAGGATCTGGCACGTGGAGTAGCAGGGAAGACTCCCAGGAGAAAGCCCCAGCTTCTTCCTCACTTTCTCTATCTTTTCTCTCATCTCTCTCCTAGGGTTTTCCCAAATTCATATGGGTTAGAAAGCTAAGGGTTTAAGGCCCTTTTATAAGCCCAAACATAATCAAAACAGACTTCAAGTCAAGGTATACTTGGGTTACATCCAAATCGAGTCTATTCCGATCCAACGGAGCACTTCTGGAGGTCCTGTTACTAAATACGGTCGGACTTAAGCGCATGGATGTTGGATGTTGATCACAATAAGTTTTCAGTTCAATTAGACTTCCAGATCCTCCGTGGCAGACCAGTTTCAATTCAACGGTTACCGAACCTAGATCAAGACTACAAGTTTCATGACATGAAGGAGAAACTTTTCCTGATCTGAGGGTGAAATTTGACTGAATTCTGACAGTCAGAATGCTCAAAAATAATGGGCAACGACCCGTGCCAGATTTTGAATTATTTTTCTAAATCTTTACCTTTTCTCACTCTCTTCACTCCTAACTCAGTAAAATGGTGTCGGAACATCAGTTGGGCTTGATTTTTGAAATGATTGTCAAGTCCAACCAAGCGGTCATAATGGTCTGCGATTGCGGATATCGGACTTTCAACGCGCGGTCTAAATCCAATAAAAAGTTTCAAAGGGTTCCTGAGAACAAACAGGTTTAGAGTTTGATCCTAGGTTTTAGGGTAACATAGCGTCAATGATTCTATAGGTTTTGGATCTTACAGATCATATTTAAAGTTATTGGAGCTTATTTCACAGGTAATGTAGTGTAGCGCTAGTTAATTCATGTTACATTTCTAAAGAATTAGGTTCTCAATGGTTCCTTTGGCTTTGGAATTGGGTTCTGAGAGGTTACCAAGGTTGTATGGTTGACCCATTGCCTAAGGACATCTAATTTCAGGTTGGTAAAAATCTGGGATGTTACAATCTACCCCCCTTAAAACACAATTTCATCCCCGAAATTGGCTAAGGGTAATGGGTCCCTAGAAAGACTTTAGTATTGAAATTCTAAGAAAGGTCCAAATTCGATTTAATGCCCTAACCTTACATATAACCTAATCAACTCCTTCGATCTTGGGCCAGTGGGGAAGAGGCCAACCATGCTTCCGCTGCGCCACTCTGATCCAACAGTTGTATCAGATAATCCTAAGTAGATTGGGCTTAATACGTTCTACCCCCCTTAAAACTTAGTTCACTTAAGGCTCAAGAATCTATATCTCGATCCATATATCGGAACGAGGTGTAACTTAGGGCCTATCCTTGACATAAAATGGGAAACAACCTCTCACTACATTGGTCTTCCTTTGATAATGATGCGTTCTATAGCATTGGTACCTATGGTTATAAAAAGGAGCTGAATTGATGGGTGTTGTGGTTGATTTCAAGGACGGATGTGAGTTTGTGGCAAGAGGTCTAATCTCTATTGGCTGTATGTCCTCAACATTTCCCAAAGGCAAAGTAATAACTTTTGGTTGTAAATGGGTGGGCCAACACAGAAGAAAGGTTGTGTAGTGGGTCTGAGCCGGATACATAGACTTTCTGTCTTGCTAGGACAGAAAAATTGTTGTATCAATTCTTAGTCCGAGTCGATGTCGATCTTCTGCTTGATCAGAGCATTGGATTTATTGGTAACCACTAGGATTAGGAATTCAGTTCAAACCGTGAATACTTCGCTTACATATACATTTCCTTTACTTCGCGTTCCCGAATGCAATAAGCCCTTGGAGAAGGAAATTCAAAGGGAAATTCTAAGGGACATACTGGTTTATTCTAAGTTCAATCTGAGGGATTTCTAAGTTTCCCTAAGAGTGAATGGTTCTAAGTTAAAACAACTTTCCTGAGGGTTATAACGGAAGTCTATAAGTATTAAGGGGATCTATCGAAGGAATGAGGTTCTACTCTAACCAACTCTATCTTACTATTCCTTAGCATATACAAGTTTTACACTACTTAATACAACTAGGAGCTTAGTCTGTAACTTACTAGTTGTAATCCAAAACCTAAACCTATATGATAAATGGTTTCATACCATTTCTACTACAGAGGATTGTTCTAACGCTTAGAGTCAAAATTATCTAATGGAAATTGGATTTCCTATATCGTCAGATCTTGCAAATCTAGGAGTGCTAACTCTAGGTCTGAAACTCTAGATGCCCTAGCACTAGATGGTCATTGTTTATGGACTAGGCTACTGTGTTTGGTCTCACCCATTGGTAAGGCATAAAGATCGAGAAAATGGCTAAAACTAGCTCAAAAGATCCATGGAAAGTGAAGGAAAGTGGAGGAAGAGGGCTGATCTAATGGGTTTCCACGAATCTAGGTTTGAGAGAGGAGTGAAATAGGTCCCAAAAGGCTGGGATTTGAAAGGAAAAAGAAGAAAATGTGAGGGGTTAGAAGCTCACTCGATTTTGAGCCTCAAATGGGAGCTTGGGAGCTCCAAACACAGAAAATGGAGTGTAGGTGCTGGGTAGGGGTGAGAATAGTAGAGGGATGAGAAAAATAACAGAGAATGAAGGGAGGAATGATTGGAAGGGAGGTTGGAGAGAGAAAACAGCAGTTTTGGAAGAAAAAGAGAGCTTGGAGGGGTAGTTTGTGAAGGAAGTATGTGTTTTTGAATGAATGGAGGGTCGAACCCTATATGGAGGGGTTCCACTAGGCCCCAAACTCAATCGGCCCAAAGCCCGGACCCAGCCGAGACAGTTGACCAGCGAGGCCTCGCCGACTTGGCGAGGACCTCGCTGACTTTCGGTTAAACTGGTAAGGGGGACCCCTTTGGGCGAGGTCCTCCTGCTCCCTAGGCCCCAAAAAAGTTAGGTTCCCACCTCGGAACCCTTTGAAAGTTGATCATTTGGCGCCCCTTCCATTTGAGGCATTTTCGGGGCCAATTTCGAAATCGGAATGAGTTTATGCCTCATGTAACATATGATTTTGGGGTAGGAGACACTAATCTACCTAACCCATTTATTCTATGAGATTCCATAATTGGTATGGTCAAAAGTCAAATTTATACATATATTTACTATTTATAGTAAATTTTTGTTTAACTATGATTTTCCATCATTTACACATTAGGATTTATGTCTAGTATGAAAGGACTTAGAAAAAGTTGAAGAATGAGGTGGTGGAAGGAGAGATTTCGAAGGAATTAGATAAAGAGGGATTTTTTAGGCCTTGAGATTGAGTTTAAGGGTTATGGTTGCCCCACAACCTAAGGACATCCATTTCTAGGTTTGGAAGTCTCCAAGGAATGACTCAAACCCGTCGACTGATGACCTAGAGGCGACTCAGGTCGGTTCACACGATCACCGATATATTATGGCCTAAATTACCGTATAGTCTCACCTGTCGGCGAAACTTGGGATTCTAATGTGGTTTCTAAGTTTTCATCGCCCCCTTCCTAAGTCAGAGTGCGTCAGTGTGCATCGTGTTACCATAACCCAGGTCCAGTTTAATCCAAATCATGCTCTGATACCACCTATAACATCCAAAAATCAGGGGTCAAGTAGAAACCCAACTCCCAAGTTCCAGAACATCACTTATGCAACATTTTCAATGATGGATGAATGTCGGCTATAATAGTGCATGAAACATGAAGTGGATTAAGCTGAAGCAGCATATCATTCTCCAGAGACAGTTAAATTATGTAAGCGGAAGACTGTGATAGTATGTATAACATATATAAACTGTTGTAGGTCTCCAGAGTGTGAACATGTTACCGGTTAAATATATACATGTATACTCCAAAAATGAACAAAAGGAATATACATGAGTGCTTCAAAAGTACAAAAAGACAAGTGTCATGGCATTTAATCAACCTCCATTTAGTCTCATCGATCAGAACACGCATATAGGAGAAATCCTCCTCGTCATCATACAAGTCTGGCTCCACTTCACAAGCAGCGCCATCATATGCAACTAAAACAGGGACTGGTTGGTGTGTACAACACCATCCCATAACGTGGGAGTGAGTGGGCAACTCAGTGGAATCATAGAGCAAAGGTTAACATGTAATTAGATCAATCACGCGATAATGGTAAAGCAAACAATCAAACATTCTCAATCACTGTGATTAATGCAAGCATGAAATGACATGATGGATGCCCTCACCGACATACTCCCTCATGCGACACCATCTTACGTTCGCGGCATGCTTTCTTCCCTTAGTGCTCCACATATTCCAGGCACATGCAGTGCGATATGAATATGATTACCGAGTTATTATTAGTCCTTTTCATACAGCAGGATTGGGAAACTAGGGTACTTCCCTTATATCAATCCCAACAAGGATCCTGTCTAGGGTCGTCACTCCTAGTAATCTCATACGATGATATATTTCTAGGTTACTGCAAGGGCTGTCAGGGCTGTTGCACGCACTCGTTGCTCCTCTCCCCCATCACCTTATCAATATATGCCTATTTTTATCCTTAAGACTGCATCAGGGCTCGTCGCCCCCATGCGGTGTTAGGATAAACTCAAGGTAATTACAGAGGGCTCGTCACCAATTAGTGTAGGCTGATGACAAGAATATAGTGTCCCATACCACCATAATCTGCTCAGAATAAGGTACTCATTGGTCACTACGGGGAGGTTTGTGGCCCCTACGTAGGCCGACAGCTCGACCACGGTGTCTCATACCACCATGACCGGCTCATGAGTCTTAGTGGATCAAGGTACCACGTTTATCAGGGTTATCACTGGTAAGTTCAGTACCCTAGGTTCAAGCAGTTGTGACGAATACAAGGTGAACATACAATGGTCAGTCGGGTTACTTGATGAGTCCGAATAGCACAAGCACACGTTGAATCAACCGACATGAAGTGCACAAACACTTCGCGTGGCCTAACCACTGCCGATAACTCTAGTATGACTCGGGTTTGTCATACCCATCCTTCGTGGCGAATAGAACCCCACCACAAACTCTAATCTGTTACTGACTGCCTGGAGTAGAGTATAGCCCCAAACACTTGCAAACTAAGTCAATAATCATAAGAGCGAGACAGAATTGAAATACAAGAAATTCTGGCATGTTAGCAACATGTTATAACATACATCATAAGCAGTTAACCATACACGAGTACTTTACAATAAGGTAATTAATTGAATACAACATGCATGGAGGAATTCATATACATCATCAAATTAGTTGAGAATCCAGTCTCAACGCTAATCTACAACACCATTTACTCAATACTTACTAATACATGCAATTATACAAACACTTAGACTACACAACTCCAACGTACTTGATGTATATTGATTCCAACGTATAATATGACAGATCCTTAAATCAAGAAGTTGTCTAATACACAACAATCATGTTCTTACATTTAAAACATATGGCAGGCATAAATCATATTGAGTTAGGCATTTCAACAAACACTTAGTCTACACACAATAGTCTACATAGCATATGTCGGCTAATATGTGCATTAGGGAAAATCTCTTCGCCAAACGGATCATACACGCATAACTAGTATAGGTACACGGAAAATACTCATGGCAATCATATCAGCAAAATACGTACGTATACAGTATTTCCTAAAAATATCCAAAATACCCTAAATCGCATATTCTTCATACATATTCGAAATGAAAAACGGACAGCATGTTCTACATGTCAAACAGCATTCTTGTCAACAATCTACCATTAAACGACATTAAAAGCTTTGAAAACAGGTAATCTAAGCGTCTAAGATCCGCACCTTTCGCCATAGAAGCGTATTGATTCGAATAGAAAGTCTACGCTTCGTCAACGTCGATATGGCGACCTACTTCACAAGATGGGTCAGCTAGTTCACTACTTGTATTGCTAGAATCCCCAAAATAGGTTTAGGTTAGGGTTTTCTTACCTAGAACGACGTTGGAATCGCCAGAACAGCGATGCAGGTGGAAGGATCTGGCACGTGGAGCAGCAAGAAAGACTCCCAGGAGAAAGCCCCAGCTTCTCCCTCACTTTCTCTCTCTTTTCTCTCATCTCTCTCCTAGGGTTTTACCAAATTCATATGGGTTAGAAAGCTAAGGGGTTAAGGCCCTTTTATAAGCCCAAAATAACCAAAACAGACTCCAAGTCAAGGTATACTTGGGTTACAGCCAAATCGGGTCTGTTCTGATCCAACGGAGCACTTCTGGAGGTCCTGTTACTAAATGTGGTCGGACTTAAGCTCATGGATGTTGGATGTTGATCACCTTAAGTTTTCAGTTCAATCGGACTTCCAGATCGTCCGTGGCGGACCAGTTTCAATTCAACGGTTACCAAACCTAGATCAGGACTACAAGTTTCAGGACATGAAGGAGAAATTTTTCCTGATCCGAGGGTGAAATTTGGCTAAATTCTGACGGCCAGAACGCTCAAAAATAATGCGCAACAACCTGTGCTAGATTTTGAATTATTTTTCTAAATCTTTACCTTTTCTCACTCTCTTCACTCCTAACTCAGTAAAATGGTGTCGGAACATCAGTTGGGCTTGATTTTCGAAACAATTGTCAAGTCTAACCAAGCGGTCATAATGGTCTACGATTGCGGATATCGGACTTTCGACACACGGTCTAAATCCAATACAAAGTTTCAAAGGGTTCCTGAGAACAAACAGGTTTAGAGTTTGATCCTAGGTTTTAGGGTAACATAGCGTCAATGATTCTATAGGTTTTGGATCTTACAGATCATATTTAAAGTTATTGGAGCTTATTTCATATGTAATCTAGTGTAGCATTAGTTAATTCATGTTACATTTCTAAAGAATTAGGTTCTCAATGGTTCATTTAGCTTTGGAATTGGGTTCTGAGAGGTTACCAAGGTTGTATGGTTGACCCATTGCCTAAGGACGTCTAATTCCAGGTTGGAAAAAATCTAGGGTGTTACACTATGACACTCCACATATTCCCTAAAGTGCCTTCTGACAGCTTTTAGATTTTTTTTCGGATGAAAATGCCCCTGACCATGGTTTAGGAATTGTACGGTCCTGGCGTGAAGCATAAGTCACCCTCTGTCTTAACCCCCGAGAAACCGACGGATCAACAACTCCCTGGGACACCGGCCAATGGCTGGTGCTCGGCGCTCTGTGGGCCCCGATACCACGTACTGTTGAGAAAAAATTCTTTAATCTATTTTTTACTGTAGTTACGATTGGTCGTGGGTCAGCCACGACTGGTTGTAGGAATAGTTTGACTGGTCGTGGCTCGCACAACTCAAAGTCCAGCAACATGGGTTTTTAGGTGTCCGAGCTGCTTGACCGGTCGAAGGGATGGCTCGACCGGTCATAGGGGTCCTACGACCAGTCGTAGACTCAGCTCGACTAATCGTAGGTTACGCAGTTTGTTCCGCGAAACTGTGGATCTGAGTCCTTTCGCAACCGGGATGCGAAAGGGAAGTTCCCTAAACTATAAATAGGTGTTCATAGGGTTTTTCTAGGGAATGAAAAATCTTTCTAAAGGGGTTTCAGGGAAATTAAAGGGTGTAACAAGGGTGAGATTCGAGGTTGTTCGAATCGGATAAGTCCTCTCACTTTGTAATTTCTGTTTTCATAGTGGAGATCTGTCGCTTTATGCCATGATTTTTTCTCGCAAGGGTTTTTCACATTAAATCTGGGTGTTCTATGTTCTCTTGTGTGCTTGGTGCCATTGGATTTCCATCCTAGATCTAGATCTATGTGATTCCGCAGGTTAAAATCCCCAACACGTACGTGTTTCATCCATGTCGTCCATATATTTCTCCAGATCATTTTATGGCAAGAGACCAAAAATGAGCACGATCCAATCACGGCGGGCCTAGGGGGATTTTAATGGTGAATATGTAATAACTATAGTTTCCCCGTAGCGTGGTCCACCGGAGAGTTATATCACTCTCATTTTTCGGTTCAAACCATAAAAGGATATTTTAGACTGAACGGACGGCTTGGACGAAGCACATACATCATGCTAGGGCCCATAGACCACCGATCACCTACACCACGAGCTTCGGAAGGGGGTAATTGTCGCATTTATGTACATTTTGAATGGCCCTCTCCTTCCTCTTCTTTTACTTTCCTACAGAAGTCAAGATCCAGGGACCAATAGCCAGAAAGCGACATTGTTTCTCCTCTTCGTTTTGCTCGTTTGAAAGCCTCTTCCACTAAGCGGTTTGTATTTTATTTTGTTTCAACTGTAGGTAGGCATCTGCCAAGTTAAAGGAAGAACTGAGTCGACAAGCTGAGGTACTTTGGTGGTCACCACATTCATGCATTTATCAGCTCTTTCATTCAAAATAATGGAGCAGATAATCGAAGAAACCAAAGAGCCCCGATCGCGTTCTTCCTTTATTCGTGATCCCTTCTCCTTCCTCAGGCTCGTTCATGATCTGCCTAAAGCTCAACTGCCTTCACTGGAAGTTCCGAAGACAACTTTCGAACTTCACCAACTCGATAATTTCAACAGGCACCCAGCCATCGAAAAAAGGGTTAGCTACTTCCATTTCATTCTGCCCTGTCCTTCGCAGCTCTTGCGTTTCTTCGGAATCATCGCCGTTAAGCTGAAATACTTCACATATAACATGAGAACCGCGACCTCTGTAACATGACATCCAACACCATAATCATAACACAATAGGAAGAATAGTCTCTTCAACCATCGCTGGTTGTCGGCTGAAGGGAGATCTTCTTCCTACTGTAAATGTTATTATGATCGTAGTTGTCATGTTAAATCGGTTGTGGCTACCTTACTGGAAAGGAGGCCAAGATGCATTTATGGTGTTTATCATGTTAAATGGGTCGTGGCTTGCACGCTACACGTGATGCTTATTCCGAACGCTCGCTCTGAATCCGAAGGAAAGAGTCATAGTTTTTAACCACCGAAGATGAGAGTGATTTTCAGTTAAATCGGTCGTGGTTATATTACAGTGTTCACATTGTCATGTTAAATCGGTCATTTCTATTTGACAATGGATTGTGATTTTCAATTTATATGGGTTGTGGTTTGTAATGCAATATGGGATGTATTTGTCATGTTAGATCTGTCGTGGCTGTCTTACCACAAATAATTCTCTTCAACGGGCACCCAATGTGGTTTGCATGGAAGATTGGTTGTGAAGATGACATGGGTCATGGTTGACATGAATAATGGGTTGTGAGTGTCACTGCATATGGCTCGTTGTTCTCATTTGACAACAACAATCAACAATTCATTATAACCATGACACAACGCAATGTACAATTACGACCCACTATGGATCAAAGTTTCATTGGTCATATTATTGTTTGATATGGGTCGTTGTTGCAATGTTGTATATGTCTTGGCTGTTATGATATTTGAACCCTGCATGTCAATATTAAAGGGTCGTGGTTGTCTTGTTATACTAATCGGGTTTCCTTGTAATATGCTTCGTAGTTGATGTGTAACATCAATCGTAGTTGTCATCTGATATGTTAAGATCTTAGTTTCTTGAACTGATTTTTTGCACTACCCATCTTCTTGTTCATGGCTCGTGATTATAGTCCACGTTGGGTCATGGTTGACATTAAAAATGGGTCGTGAATGTCATTATACAAGTCTTGTTTGTCATGATTCATAGACCTTAAATGGATTGATACATAGGTCATTTTTGTCGTTTAATTCTAATAGTGGTTTATGTGAAGCAATGGTCGTAGTTTATCTGGGTCGTGGTTGTCATGTTAAATTCGTCGTGGTTCACTGTCGTTAATATGGTTCGTGGTTGTCGTCTGTGTTGGATCGTCGCAAACACAACAACCACGATTTGTATAACATGACGACCATATCGAATGACAATTGCGATCAACGCTTCACGTCAACCACGAACCATATAACACGACAAACACGATTTTTATTACACAACATCCACAATCCATATATCATTACATTCACAATCCATAAATTAGGACAACTACGACCTTTACAACATTACAACCACGACCCATCAGCAACGATAGTCACGACCCATATATCTTGCCTTGACCGCGATCATAGGGCTTCTATCTCTCTGACCACAACCTTATAGTCTGAATCCTTCTGTCTTAGTTTTGCTGCGTTTCAAGATGATGTAAAAGGCCTTTAAAAGAACTTAATATCTTTTGGATGAGCACCTACTCGGTGTCGGAGGACCTGGTGTGTAATGGCTTCTCTGGGATTCCAGGCTGATGTAACCTGGCTTCTTCCGGATTCCAGGCTTACGTCAAAGCTCTATAGAAGAACTCGTTATTTTGTAGCATGACAACAACCATCCGTATAATACGACAGGAACGATCAGAAAAACATGAAAATCATGACCAATAGCAACCGATACCACGAACCATGTAACTTTGACAACCACGATCCATATATCATAACAACCACAATCCATTTCACATGAAAAACACGGAAAAAAAATAGAGTCAATGTAACGCCCGTGAAAAATCCATACTTGGGCTCGAGTACCAACTCGACCCGAAATTGCGTAGAATTCATTCCTTTAGAAAATGTGACTAGGTTAGCAAGTGCAACGTTGGAATAGCTAGGAAATGGTCCCTGATCACTTTAAATACGTTCTACGAGGCCCGAAGCGAGTGGAACCAAGGGTGCTATAATGCTCTAAAGCCTCGGAACAAACTCTAAGCCGATTTGTTCTCGGGACCTCCTTGAAACTTTGTATTGGATCTAGACCGCGCGTCGAAAGTCCGATACCTCCTATCTTAGACCGTTAGAACCGTCTAGCTGGACTTGACACTCATTCCAAAAATCAAGTCAAACCGATGATCACAGGCTATTTCATTGAGCCCGGACCGAAGAGAGTGTGAATAGGGACAGTTGGAATTTCAAATTCAAATCTGGCACACAAATTTGACGCATCAGTATTAAGCATTCTGACCGTCAGAATACAGCCAAATTACACCCTTGGATCAGGAAAAATATCTATTATATATCACGAGACTTATAGGCCTGATCTTGGTGCGGTGACCGTTAAACTGAAACTGGGCCGCCACGTGCGATCTGGGAACCCAACCGGTCTGAAAACTGGATGTATGCTAGATCTAGTATGCATGAGCTTAAGTCCGACCGCATTTGGCTAGGGGACCTCCAGAAATGCTCTTTTGGACCGAAACGGCCCCGATTTGGTTAGGCACCAAGTAAACATTGTTCCCAAGCCTATTTTGGGAATGTTTTAGGCTATAAAAGGGGTTGAAACCCTCACTCCTCTCTCCCATCCGAATTTGAGAGAAGCCCTAGCTTGGGAGAGAGAAAAAGAGTGAGAGATTGTGAGAGAGTGGGAGAGTTCTTCCCGCCACTTGTGCTACGTGTTGCACATGCTTAAGCAACACTCCTCTACCGCTTTCCCGGCGATTCCACCGCAATCCTAGGTAAGTAAAAACCCTAAATAGATGTTGATTTGAGTTTTCCTTGTTTCCATAGCGATGTAGCTTATGGATCTTATGTATTAGGCTCCTTACTCGCCGTAGACGAACCATATACACTCCGCTTCAATTCCCGAGTCTACAAGACACTAGGTGAGGATTTTAGACGCTTGGATTGACGGTTCCCAATGCTTTCAATGTTGTTTAATAGTAGATTCTTGACGGCATCGCCATTTGACATGTACAAAATGCTCTCCGTTTCCCGTTTCGTAAGCTAACGAAGAATATGAGATTTAGGGCATTTTAGTCATTTGTAGGAAGTACTGTTTGCATTCATATTTTGCTGATGTGATTGACATGGTTTGTTGTCGCATTAGGAAGTTAGGAATGCGTGCATAATTAGTTTGGCGAAGAGATTCGCCTAGTTACACACTTTGGGTCGACATACTATATGTAGACTTAAGTGTGTAGTGTATGTGTTTGTATAAATGCTTGTATTAGTATGTATTGAATTAAATGATGTTATTTGATAGTTTGTGATTGATTTTTCAATTATTATGCCGACCTAAATGATTTTCTACATGTTGACAAAATGCATGATTTCATTACATGCATGGAATGTATGTACTTGAGGATTTGCTTAAGTTGAATATGCATGGGAAGTATGCCTTGAAGATTTGCTTAAGTTGAATGTTATAACATGTGCTAACATGCTCACATGATGTATTTCAATTCCAATACCTTTTTATAGTGTTAATGTAATTCCATAGATGTGTGGGACTTGACTTAGTCCAGGCAGTCGGTAACCGAGCGAATTCGTGGCTGACTGGTCATAGCCACGAACGACGCGTCGATGAATGTGATTCGTGTTGAGAGTTGGCGGCAGTGGTTAGGCCACGCGAAGTGTTTTACGCACTTCATGTCGTTCAATTCGAGATGCGATCGCGCTAGTCGAGCCCGTCAAGTAACCCGACTGGCCGATGTTTGTTCACCTTGTATGTATCATAACTGCTTGAACCTAGGGTACTGAACTTACCATTGTAAACCCTATTAACCGTGGTACCTTGATCCACGAAGACTCATGAGCCGGGCATGGTGGTATGGGACACCGTGGTCGAGCTGTCGGCCTACGCTGGGGCCACAAACCTCCCCGTAGTGACCAATGAGCACCTTGACTCGTGAGCAGATTATGGTGGTATGGGACACTATATTCTAGCTGTCGGCCTACACTGATCAGGCGACGAGCCCTTTGTAGTGACCGCGAGCGTATTCTGAGTTCACGGGAGGCGACGACCCTTCCGTGCAGTAGAGTACAGTAGGCCTGTTTTGATAAGGTGATGGGGGAGCGGTGCAACGAGTGCGAGCAACAGCCCTGGCAGCCCTTGCAGTGACCTACGAAATGTACATCGTATGAGATTACTAGGAGTGACGACCCTAGACAGGATCCGTGTTGGGATTGATACAAGGGAGGTACCTTAGTTTCCCAATCCTGCTGTTTGAATGGACTAATAACAACTTGGTAATCATATCACCATAGCATTGCATGTGCCTGGAAGATGTGGAGCACTCTAGGGAGTGTGGCATGCCGCGGTCGTAAGATGTTGCCGTATGAGGGTGATCGTCGGTGAGGGCATACATCACGTCATATCATCTTGCATTAACAACAGTATTAGGACTTGTCTGATTTACTGCTTTACTATTATCGCGTGATTGAATTGTGAACATGCTAATCTTTGCTCTATGATTCCACTGAGTTGATCACTCATTCCCACGTTACGGGATGGTGTTTGCAACACTCACCAGACCCTGTTGTAGTTGCAGGTGACGACGAGATCCAGGAGGTGGAGCTAGATGATGACGAGGACCAGGATGAGTTCTCGTATATGCAGTATCATGACGGCTTCCCGTAGGCGACCTGGATCGAGGGGACATCAGTGGGACTTTTCTTTTTGAACAATTTTTCTTTTGTTATGTACATGTATATGAGACTCAGAGATGTAGTCATACTTTGGAGACAGTTGAGATTACTTTATTTTTCCATACAGTGATATATATCTTGTTTAGTCTTCCGCTTGCTTTTATCACTGGATCTGAAGTATGAATTGCAGTTTTGGTATAATTTTACTCATGTGAATGCTTTAAATCAGACAACATCGAATCATAACCATTTCTGTTGCATAAGTGACGGTCTGGAACTCGGGAGTTGAGTTTTTACACGACCCCCGATTTTCAGGGTGTTACAAGTTGGTATCAGAGCATGAATGAGAGTATACTGGGCCTGGGTTATGGTCTTGCGACGTACGCTGTCACTTCCTTTGACTTAGGTGGGTGCGAGAAGGGTCTAGAAACACTCCTAGGATCACAGATTCGCCGATAGGCGAAGTCTATAAGGATCGATCGCAAGATCGAGTCTGTAACGCATCTCGAGTCGCGTAAAGCGACCCGAATCACTTCTAAGCTGTAGGAAGTCGGGTGGAGACGTCCTATGAGCGGTTTTAAATCGCAAAAGTGAATCTTTGGGCCGTGGAATGACCACGACTCCAGTAATCAATCGCCAGGGCTTAAAAACCCCGTTTTGCCAAAAATTCTCAAAATTCCTTCTCTAAACACTTCAACCTTCAGTTCTTTCTTATCCATTTCATGTTAGGCATCAAACCTAATGTGAAAATAACAAAAATTAGTACATTCACCAAATTTTACAGTGAATAGTAAAATTTCATGAAAAATGGCCATAAGGCCATTCTAACTTCACTTTCTTTAGAAACTAAGGAGCTAGAAAGATGTACTGGATCCTTCTACCCCAAATTCATATGCTGCATCATATGGTTTGGTATTCGGGATTGCGATGTGGACCCGGAAATCCCCGAACACATGTTTGGGCTCATAGGGACCAAAATATAATGAACCAAGGAGTGGGACCAACTTTTTTGGGACCCTGGGACCATGGGGGACCAGACCCATGGGGTCCCGCTGGCCAACCTGAAGGTTGGCCGGCGATGCCATCGCCGGCCGGGCGATGCATCGCCGGCCGGCCACCTCTGTTGGTGCTGCCCTTTGGGCGCACCCACTTAAATACCCCCCACATCACCCCTAGCTACCTCCCATCCCACGAAAACCCCTAAAACACCCCTCTCCTTCACAAACAGCCCCCTTGCATACCCTAGATTTGATTTTCAGCAACCAATCCCAAACCCCGGCGTCCCAAATCACCTCTACAACCTTCCTTGGCCAAAACCGACCACCATCCATCGATTATTGGGTGTTGGCAGCCCCTTTCCTTGAAGATTTCTCCATTTGGAGCTCCAAAATCCCCCAAATAGTGCTGAAATCGTAAGCAGCTCCATTCCATCTTTTTGTCCTTATTTTTCCCTGAAAGTATAGCCTTGGGAAGCTTGAAGCATCCCTCTACGACGCCTAGATTTCCTTTTGTCAGATTGGGCAGCCATTTCTCCGCATTTTCAGCGTTTTCCATGGCTTTCGTGGAAGCTATTTTGGGTCTTTTGTCACTCTCATCCATCCTGTCTTTGATGGGTAAGAGGAAAACTGCAACAGACGAGGCTGGGCCTAGCCGCCCTGCTCGATCGAGAAGACCGCGGGGTGGTGCCGCAAGTTCAAGCGCCGCCGCAGGTCCAGCTGCAGTCCTGGAGTGCCGTACAAAGCGGGATTTGGATCCCCATGCACATCTTGGACGAACCATCCTATCAGAGATGCCTCATGGTGAATACACTGATCGTAGAGTGTTATTTGAGGCGGACGTAGATGGGCGATTGTTCGGCGAATATCTGTTGTTCGAACGCATTGAAGCTGCGCACTGGGGACCGATCTTTGAAGCTCGCGCTCGTGCTAATGTGAGCACTATTCGTGCCTTCTATGCTAGCATCCAGAGTCCTACCTTGGAGCCCTTACAGTTCAAAATCCCTTTTGGCAGAGATCGGATGGCTACGATCGACGTCCGGTTGGTTGCGCGACTTCTCAACGTGCCTCTAGGTGATGTACATCCAAGTGAGAAGAATTTGAGGACTAGACGTGAACGAGATCGCCGCACCAGGTTTCTGTGCGGTAAGTTGGTTCCATGGCAGCCTAATAATAGCCTCAAGGCGACGTACATGTCTGAGGATTTGCGTCTGCTGCATCACATCTGCACGTTCAATGTTTATCCTAGGTCGACGAACCGTATTGAATGTACACGTCTTATGGTCGATTTCTTATTTCTGGTGGCCCAGGGAGAGAACGTATGTATGGCCACTTTCATCTTACGGCAGATAGTTCTCATAGCCAGGTCGAGGAGAACATCCGAATCCCTTCCCTTTGGCCGACTCATTTGCAAGATTGCGCTTGAGTTTGCCTATAGACTTGGACCCGAATTGCCGGTATCGATTCACACCATCGATGAGTCGACGATGGTTAAGATGAAGATTGGGTCGCAATATCGTGAAAATCAACTTGAAAGGGATAGTGGGGACGACTTTGATGAAGAGGAAGATCAAAGCGAAGGAGAACCTAGTGCAGAAGTTCAGGAAGAGACTCAGGAAGAAGCAGAAGAGGAGGCTCAGGATACTGATGAGAGCCCTCCTCCTTCTGCGCAGGCTACTATCGACGATCGCATTGCTCGGATGGAGGAGAGCTAGACCGCTTTGCGAAGGGAAGTCCAAGAACTTCGAGCAGAGGTCGCTGATGCCAAGGCCGTTACGAAGAAGAAGTTTGGCAAGGTGACTCGCACCTTGAAGGCAATCCTGTGTTGCTTACAGGATAAGGGTGCTCCTCCTCCGTCGCCAGACTCCGACTAGCGAAGCGATCTTCGATGTTGTTATGAGTAGTTAGCCATTTTCTGTTTTAAGTGTGTAAAGCCTATTAGGGCTAGTGCTTTGCTTATGTTGCTGTTGCTTAACTGTCTTAATTTCCATGTCATTCTAGTCATGATGCTTGTAAGGATATATCCCTTGTATTGTGACAATTTTGATTAATTGAAATGCATGGAATGCCTTTGACTCTTTAGTAAATGATTGTGGTGTATTTGAGCAATTGAGACTGACAAGGTTGCGCCCTATTTTGAATATAGGGAATGCCACCTAAGACTACGAGGAGCAAGGTTCGGCTTTCATTGTCAGAGCAGATGGATCAGGCTCCTTCTCAGTCTGGCACTCGTCCGGACCCTGCTGTGGGCCCGATTCCTGAGACGGTTCGGTCGTCTCAGCCTGCCGTTGGTCCTACAGATGGACCACCGCCATTTACACCATCAGTTAGAGAGCCACAGTGCGCATCTACTTCCCCACCTCATCCGCCACAGCCTGCTCCACCACCTGATAGATTCGAGCAGATGATGGCTATGATGCTACAGCAGCAGCAGCTATTGACTACTATAGTCGGGACTTTAGCCCAGGGTGGGGGTGCGACTGCATCTACTCCGCCAGCACCACCTGCGCATCCAGCTGAGGATGCCTATACTTACGCCCAGGATGAGGGCATAGCACACCCTGCGCAGCCTGTTTTCCCTGCGGGGAATCCTGCCGACACATGGGGTCTTCTGGAGCGATTTCAGCGCTTGCGGCCTCCTACTTTCACGGGTTCTCACAGACCCGAGGAGGCTGAGTTTTGGCTCGACCGAGTGTCGAAGATTCTGCGCATGTTGCACTGTACTGAGGCAGAGCAGGTAGAGCTGGCTACCTTCCAGTTTGAGAGAGAGGCCAGTATGTGGTGGGATAGTATATTGCGGACTGTTACCGCAGATTTCGTATGGACATGGGCAGCATTCGAGTTTCGCTTCCATGAGAAGTATTATCCTCAGACCTACAGGCACGAGAGGGAGAATGAGTTTCTCCGTCTCAGGCAGGCAGCGATGACGGTTATCGAGTATGAGCATCGGTTCACAGAGTTGGGCAGGTACGTCCCGACGATTCTAGCTGATGAGCAGATGCGCATACGGCGCTTTTTGGAGGGCTTGCGACCGGATATTCGGTCGAAGATGTGCTGTATCAGTTTCCCCTCCTATGCGGAGTTGGTTCACATGTCCATGCGGGCAGAGCAGGACGTGGATCGACTTGCGCGATCTCGAGGCCCGACTACTTCTAGGCCGCGACCGGATTTGACAGACAGGCCCTTCGCGGGCATGAGGCCTCGCGTTGATCCTCCTACCAGGACCACGGCGCCAGTAGGACCGTTTTGGCGCCCTGAGTTATCATGCACATACTGTGGGAGGACGGGCCACCTAGCGCAGAGTTGCTTTTCGAGGATGCGGGACAGTGGGTTCTCGCCGCCGCAGAAGATTGATCGTGTACGTCCACAGGCGATATCAGCACCGCCTATACGGTCAGCTCCTGCGCAGTCCTCTTTCAGACCCACAGTATCGCAGATTCGACAGCCCCCACGGCCCTTGACACAGCGGCCGAACCGGCCACAGTAGGCTCGAGTTCATGCACTGACCGCTGAGGCAGCTACGACGCCGACTTTCCAGCATTCAGCCTTCGAGGTCACGGGCCATATCGGAGGTACTCCCGTTCTTGTCATGGTGGACACTGGTTCCACGATTTCTTTGATATCGCGTGCCGTAGTCAGACGTCTTGGGTTGCAGACTATCACTATGGGTAGCGTGCGAGTCCTTGCAGCTCATGGAGATTATTCGGATGTCACCCAGATGTGTGAGGGTTGTTTAGTTGATCTGGGAGGCAGGACGATGACTCTTGATCTGGTCGTCGATCCCTCGCTCGTATATCTCGACGTCATTCTTGGCATGGACTGGTTGACTGCAGCGAGAGCCGAGATTGACTGCGAGGCTCGTGTGGTGACGGTGTACGAGCCTGAGGGCACGCCTTTCACATTTTCAGTGCGGGTAAATCTTCCTTTCCGCATTCTTAGCTACGCCACTCTATTGCGCGACGCTGGTGCCCAGGTACTTGAGCAGACGCCAGTTGTTTCTGAGTTCGGGGATCTGTTCACGAAGATCCCTGGTTTGCCGCCCCGACGTGAGATCGATTTCACTATCGATCTGATTCTTGGTTCTACACCCGTCTCACTGCCGACGTATCGCATGGCACCATGTGAGATGAAGGAGTTGAGGACGCAGATTGATGGCCTGCTAGAGCTTGGCTTTATACGGCCTAGCGTGTCTCCTTGGGGAGCACCGGTCTTGTTTGTGAAGAAGAAGGATGGTTCACTGCGATTGTGTATTGATTATCGCAGGCTGAACCAACTCACAGTGAAGAACAAGTACCCTTTGCCCAGGATCGATGACTTGTTTGATCAGTTGAGAGGAGCGCAGTACTTCTCGAAGATTGATCTTCAGTCAGGATATCATCAGCTGCGCGTCAGAGATGAGGACGTGCAGAAGACAGCATTCAGGATCAGTTTTGGTCATTACGAGTTCCTTGTGATGTCGTTCGGTCTCACGAACGCACCGGCCGTGTTCATGGATCTGATGAACCGAGTATTGCGGCCTTTCCTCTATCGATTCGTCGTTGTCTTCATCGACGACATTTTGGTATACTCTAGGAGTCGAGAGGAGCATGAGGAGCACTTGCGTTTGGTCCTTGATACGCTCAGACAGCATCAGTTGTTCGCACAGTATAAGAAGTGCGACTTCTGGAAGCAGGAGGTGAAGTTTCTGGGACACGTGATGTCCAAGGATGGCATGGCAGTTGACCTGTCTAAGGTGGCTGCGGTGCAGGACTGGGAGCAGCCTGGCTCTGTCACTGAGGTGAGGAGTTTCTTGGGTCTCGCTGGCTACTATCGGCGCTTCATTCAGGATTTCTCGAAGATCGCGAGACCCTTATCTCAGTTGACACGGAAGGACGTGAAGTTCGCCTGGAATGATAAGGCGGAGTCAGCTTTTCAGGAGCTGAAGGACAGACTTACATCCGCCCCTGTGCTAGTATTGCCAGAGCAAGGGGTTAAATACACTATATACACTGACGCGTCTAGCGTTGGTTTGGGTTGTGTCCTTATGCAGAGGGACAGGGTAATTTCGTATGCCTCAAGACAATTAAGGAAGCACGAGGAGAACTACCCTACACACGACCTGGAGTTGGCAGCCGTTATATTCGCACTGAGACTCTGGAGACATTACCTCTACGGAGAGGAGTTCGAGCTCTTTTGCGACCACAAGAGCCTCAAGTACATATTCACGCAGCGGGACTTGAATATGAGGCAGCGGCGATGGATGGAGACGCTGAAGGACTTCAAGTTTGAAGTCTCTTACCATCCTGGGAAGGCGAACCTTGTGGCTGATGCGTTGAGCATCAAGAAGGCGATAGAGTTTGCGGCTCCGCTGATGGTTGCCGAGTGGGATATGGTTGAGTTTTTGCGAGACTTTGAGCAGAAACTCACCGTAGAGGAGCCATTTGAGTTCATCGCACATGTTCAGGTGCGATCCCAGATCGATGACCGTGTCATCGAGGCGCAGAGGGACGACGCGCATCTTACTGAGCTTCAAGAGCAGGCCAGTGATGATGCTGACGCCGACTGGCGAGTTGGCATGGATGGGGGCTTACGTTACCGTGGCCGCCTATGCGTTCCTGATGTCCCTGACTTGAGACGAGAGATTCTCGAGGCTGCGCATTCTACTAGACTCGCGATGCATCCAGGCAGCACGAAGATGTATCGTGACGTGAAGAGGACGTATTGGTGGGAAGGTATGAAGACCCACATTGCTGAGTTCGTGTCCCGTTGTCTCACTTGTCAGCAGGTGAAGGCAGAGCATCGCCGACCACCTGGACTTTTGCAGCCTATGCCTACTGCAGAGTGGAAGTGGGATTTCATTTCCATGGACTTCATTTCTGGGTTGCCGAAGACGAGGAAGGGGCATGATTCCATTTGGGTGATCGTCGACCGATTGACGAAGTCGGTGCACTTCCTACCGATCAGAGTTACGAACTCTGCAGACGAGCTGGCTAGATTGTATATTAGAGAGATCGTGCGTCTGCATGGAGTTCCGTTGGAGATCGTGTCGGACAGAGACACGCGGTTCACTTCTATTTTCTGGACTCGCATTCAGGAGGCTATGGGTGTGAAGTTGAAGTTCAGTACTGCCTTCCACCCACAGACGGACGGACAGACAGAGCGAGTGAACCAGATCCTGGAGGACATGTTGCGAGCTTGCGCATTGGACTTCAAGGACAGTTGGGATGACTGTCTTGCATATGCGGAGTTTGCGTACAACAATAGCTTCCAGGCGAGTATCGGCATGGCACCTTATGAGGCGCTGTATGGGCGACCTTGTCGCGCACCGCATTGCTGGTTAGAGGTCGGTGAGCGCAGCTTGATTGGCCCAGAGTTGGTGCAGGCGACGTCAGAGAAGATTGATATTATTCGACGTCGGCTTCTTACAGCGCAGAGCAGACAGAAGAGCTACGCCGATACGAGACGGAGACCACTAGAGTTCACAGTCGGGGATCATGTGTTTTTGCGAGTTTCCCCTATGAAGGGAGTCCTTCGGTTCGGGAAGAAGGGGAAGCTGGCACCGCGATTCATTGGTCCATTTCAGATCCTCGATCGTGTGGGAGCAGTGGCTTACCGATTGGCTTTACCCACGCCCCTCGCGAGCGTCCACAACGTATTTCATGTTTCTATGCTGAAGAAGTACGTTGCTGATCCTTCTCATATCATCAGATGGGAGCAGGTGCAGTTAGGAGAGGATGTTACTTATATCCTGCGACCGACACGCATCTTAGACCGGAAGGAGCAGGTACTGCGTAGCAAGGTGATTCCCCTTGTGAAGGTACTATGGACGCATCATACTGAGGAGGAGGCTACTTGGGAGACAGAAGCCGAGATCAGAAAGAACTACCCACAGCTTCTCGAGGAGTACGAAAAGGTACAAAATTTCGAGGACGAAATTATTTGTTAAGGGGGGTAGATTGTAACGCCCGTGAAAAATCCATACTTGGGCTCGAGTACCAACTCGACCCGAAATTGCGTAGAATTCATTCCTTTAGAAAATGTGACTAGGTTAGCTAGTGCAACGTTGGAATAGCTGGGAAATGGTCCCTGATTACTTTAAATACGTTCTACGAGGCCCGAAGCGAGTGGAACCAAGGGTGCTATAATGCTCTAAAGCCTCGGATCAAACTCTAAGCCGGTTTGTTCTCGGGACCTCCTTGAAACTTTGTATTGGATCTAGACCGCGCGTCGAAAGTCCGATACCTCCTATCTTAGACCGTTAGAACCGTCTAGCTGGACTTGACACTCATTCCAAAAATCAAGTCAAACTGATGATCACAGGCTATTTCATTGAGCCCGGACCGAAGAGAGTGTGAATAGGGACATAGTTGGAATTTCAAATTCAAATCTGGCACACAAATTTGACGCATCAGTATTAAGCATTCTGACCGTCAGAATACAGCCAAATTACACCCTTAGATCAGGAAAAATATCTATTATATATCACGAGACTTATAGGCCTGATCTTGGTGCGGTGACCGTTAAACTGAAACTGGGCCGCCACGTGCGATCTGGGAACCCAACCGGTCTGAAAACTGGATGTATGCTAGATCTAGTATGCATGAGCTTAAGTCCGACCGCATTTGGCCAGGGGACCTCCAGAAATGCTCTTTTGGACCGAAACGGCCCCGATTTGGTTAGGCACCAAGTAAACATTGTTCCCAAGCCTATTTTGGGAATGTTTTAGGCTATAAAAGGGGTTGAAACCCTCACTCCTCTCTCCCATCCGAATTTGAGAGAAGCCCTAGCTTGGGAGAGAGAAAAAGAGTGAGAGATTGTGAGAGAGTGGAAGAGTTCTTCCCGCCACTTGTGCTACGTGTTGCACATGCTTAAGCAACACTCCTCTACCGCTTTCCCGGCGATTCCACCGCAATCCTAGGTAAGTAAAAACCCTAAATAGATATTGATTTGAGTTTTCCTTGTTTCCATAGCGATGTAGCTTATGGATCTTATGTATTAGGCTCCTTACTCGCCGTAGACGAACCATATACACTCCGCTTCAATTCCCGAGTCTACAAGACACTAGGTGAGGATTTTAGACGCTTGGATTGACGGTTCCCAATGCTTTCAATGTCGTTTAATAGTAGATTCTTGACGGCATCGCCGTTTGACATGTACAAAATGCTCTCCGTTTCCCGTTTCGTAAGCTAACGAAGAATATGAGATTTAGGGCATTTTAGTCATTTGTAGGAAGTACTGTTTGCATTCATATTTTGCTGATGTGATTGACATGGTTTGTTGTCGCATTAGGGAGTTAGGAATGCGTGCATAATTAGTTTGGCGAAGAGATTCGCCTAGTTGCACACTTTGGGTCGACATGCTATATGTAGACCTAAGTGTGTAGTGCATGTGTTTGTATAAATGCTTGTATTAGTATGTATTGAATTAAATGATGTTATTTGATACCTTGTGATTGATTTTTCAACTATTATGCCGACCTAAATGATTTTCTACATGTTGACAAAATGCATGATTTCATTACATGCATGGAATGTATGTGCTTGAGGATTTGCTTAAGTTGAATATGCATGGGAAGTATGCCTTGAAGATTTGCTTAAGTTGAATGTTATAACATGTGCTAACATGCTCACATGATGTATTTCAATTCCAATACCTTTTATAGTGATTCCATAGATGTGTGGGACTTGACTTAGTCCAGGCAGTCGGTAACCGAGCGAATTCGTGGCTGACTGGTCATAGCCACGAACGACGCGTCGATGAATGTGATTCGTGTTGAGAGTTGGCGGCAGTGGTTAGGCCACGCGAAGTGTTTTACGCACTTCATGTCGTTCAATTCGAGATGCGATCGCGCTAGTCGAGCCCGTCAAGTAACCCGACTGGCCGATGTTTGTTCACCTTGTATGTATCATAACTGCTTGAACCTAGGGTACTGAACTTACCATTGTAAACCCTATTAACCGTGGTACCTTGATCCACGAAGACTCATGAGCCAGGCATGGTGGTATGGGACACCGTGGTCGAGCTGTCGGCCTACGCTGGGGCCACAAACCTCCCCGTAGTGACCAATGAGCACCTTGACTCGTGAGCAGATTATGGTGGTATGGGACACTATATTCTAGCTGTCGGCCTACACTGATCAGGCGACGAGCCCTTTGTAGTGACCGCGAGCGTATTCTGAGTTCACGGGAGGCGACGACCCTTCCGTGCAGTAGAGTACAGTAGGCCTATTTTGATAAGGTGATGGGGGAGCGGTGCAACGAGTGCGAGCAACAGCCCTGGCAGCCCTTGCAGTGACCTACGAAATGTACATCGTATGAGATTACTAGGAGTGACGACCCTAGACAGGATCCGTGTTGGGATTGATACAAGGGAGGTACCTTAGTTTCCCAATCCTGCTGTTTGAATAGACTAATAACAACTTGGTAATCATATCACCATAGCATTGCATGTGCCTGGAAGATGTGGAGCACTCTAGGGAGTGTGGCATGCCGCAGTCGTAAGATGTTGCCGTATGAGGGTGATCGTCGGTGAGGGCATACATCACGTCATATCATCTTGCATTAACAACAGTATTAGGACTTGTCTGATTTACTGCTTTACTATTATCGCGTGATTGAATTGTGAACATGCTAATCTTTGCTCTATGATTCCACTGAGTTGATCACTCATTCCCACGTTACGGGATGGTGTTTGCAACACCCACCAGACCCTGTTGTAGTTGCAGGTGACGACGAGATCCAGGAGGTGGAGCTAGATGATGACGAGGACCAGGATGAGTTCTCGTATATGCAGTATCATGACGGCTTCCCGTAGGCGACCTGGATCGAGGGGACATCAGTGGGACTTTTCTTTTTGAACAATTTTTCTTTTGTTATGTACATGTATATGAGACTTAGAGATGTAGTCATACTTTGGAGACAGTTGAGATTACTTTGTTTTTCCATACAGTGATATATATCTTGTTTAGTCTTCTGCTTGCTTTTATCACTGGATCTGAAGTATGAATTGCAGTTTTGGTATACTTTTACTCATGTGAATGCTTTAAATCAGACAACATCGAATCATAACCATTTCTGTTGCATAAGTGACGGTCTGGAACTCGGGAGTTGAGTTTATACACGACCCCCGATTTTCAGGGTGTTACAGTCAACAACAATCATATTCTAGGTTCATTTCTTGCCCATGTAAAGGGTCGTGGTTGTCATGTACCAAGGGTCATGTTTATCATTGTGCAAGGTAGATATGACTTTGAGCAAGTTTTGTTAATGAAAGCCCTCACCATATCTTGTTCGAAGCCCAAGTCCTTGGCCCAAAACTCTGTATCGTGATTATTATGTTATACAGGTCATTGTGTTAATGTTCGATGTGTCGTAGTTGACATGACGATATATATCGTCATTTTCATTGTGTATGGATCGCTGCAGTTATGGATCGTTGTATTCAAATTTTATTGACCAGTATGCCCTCGACATGTAAACAGAGGTAACGATGAAAGGTGTGGTCGGCGCCATATTTGTGTTGTTCCTGTACGTTACCACTCGGCTGTGGGACAGATCTTATGTAAATTTTTTATCTACATTGATTGTTAGTTGTTAGAGTATGTACTAATCTTTATCCAAAAATTTAAACCTTATAGGCATAGCTGATCACACCTTAATAACCATTATAAGTTGTTGAGAACTACGTGGGCCGCACATCAGCCTGTTCAAACTTATTGTTATGATATTATACACGGTCATTACAGTACGATGGTTAGTTTAGATGACATATATATCACTGTGGACCCCATACATCTTAGTTCATACCGAATATGACGCATGTAAATATTATGCGTGCTAAAAAGGCGGAAGTTCGCTTACGGTTCCAAACGCAGAAGATCAATCGTCAATCACCTCGTTCGAGTCTATATGGGCCCATCATAAATTGAATCTAATCCATTGGAATTATTCATGGATGATGGATTTCTTTGAAAATTTTTATAGTGGCACGTATCAAGCCATCAGTGGCCCACACTGCATAAGGATGACAAATCATGAGCTTTTATGGAAACTATTGATTTGGTTGTTGTGGTCCATTGGATTCGAATATTTTGACCACTATTTGGGTTTCCTGATGTTATAAATTAAATGAACGGTGTGGATCAAAGAATATCTGCAGTTTGATGTGACTTACGGAACATCGAATATATCTTGGACGCTTTTACGGACGCTTACCTTTCCAAATGCAGAACATTAACAGGCTGTCCCCATGCCGATCACCGACTATATTTTAGAGCTTCCTCTCTGAGACCCCTTCACTTTAACCCTTTACTTTTTATCCCTAATCCTTGTTTTCTTATTTTTACTGGTTTGAATCTTCTTCGCTGGGCCCCTCCATCACCAGTCAGTGAGCACATCTACAAGTTCAATGCACCTCAGTGCAAAGTAAGGTAATAGTTGACAGGGTCGGTGTATGATGGTTTTTATTATGTGGGTCACGTGTGTGAACCACGACCCAATGCATATGACTATAACGAAATGTATAACATGATGATCAACACCCAATGGATCGTAGTTGTCACGGTCAGTGTATCATGGCCAACATGTTATGCGCGTCATGGCTATGAATCACGCCTCAATGAATATAACATAAACTATATGTATGATATGACAACCTCGATCACGGTCGTCATCGTGGTTTGTTGCATAATGGATCGTGGTTGACAGATGAGGTGTCGGGTACACTAGTGAAGAAAGACAAGCACTGATTTGACGTTGAATGATGAATTGATTTGTTGCATTCGATGTTTCTTCTGCTTATTATTATCATCTATAATGGGTTGGTGAATGAGATGGGTCGTAATTGTTCACAAAAAATTAGAAGTTGGTTAACATGCACAATGGATCGTTGTTGTATATGGGTGGTTGAATGTGGATGCTAAACAAGATCCATATATCGTGACAACCACGACTCTTGTAACATTAGAACCACAACGCATATCATCTTAAAACCACGATCCGTCTAACATCATAACCACAACCCGTCTAAAATGAAAACCACGGTGCATAACAACAACGACACAGTCTGTATGACAACCACGAAATTGTCACGTGATTTGATCCCGTCGTTCATGTGCATATTAGATCGTGGTTATTGTCCACGTTGGATCATTGTTATTGTCCATTTTGGTTCTTGGTTCACAACCACGACCCTAGTCTAGTCCCATGAAAATGTACCATATGAAGTATATGTATTACAATTCAAATGACATTTCGCAAACAATGTAAATTTTAAACCAACATATTAAGTCATCATCAGCCTCGGCCTCAGCCAGCAAGGATGAAAGTGCATCGACGCTGGTTGTGACCTATTTATTTGCATCCAGAGCATTTGGGTATTGTCCCATCTTCCGTGGGTTGTGGCTATGAATCATGGTAGTAGTGTTTTATGGGTTGTGGTTATGCCAACATAGTCACAATAACAACCACAATATCGTTGTTGTAATTATTTATCAATATTCTGATTTGTTTTTTAATTAAAAATTGAGTGTAGATATGTCGTCATCTTACCCATCGTCAGACATTTGGGTCTATGCTGCCCTTGTTGAATCACCACCAAGATCTGGAAAATTAAAGATCAAGTGTGGTTTGTGTGGTGTAAAATTTACGAATAATACTAATCAGTTTCGGTTACACTTATCATGTCGAGGTGGTGATGCAAAACCATGCCCCAATGCCCCCAACGATGTCCGAAAACTTTTTCAAGCCCTGTTAGATTCGAATAGAAAACCTTCCACTCCATCCAAACCATGTGCTTCTAGATCCAGTACACGAATGACAATCACAAAAGACACAGAGGAGGATGTCAGATTATAGCTTTGGAGGAAGAACAAGTCCAACTCACCTTAAAACGCAGTATTAAAGAAGTTTCTAGACCTTAGCGATATTCGAGTCAAAGACAACATAATGTTGAAGCCGGATCGAGTACGACAAACAAGAAGAAAAAGAGTAACAAATTCAAATTCCTAACCCGTCTCGATAAATTTTATAGGGCATTGGGTTCTACATACAATTCTTCACATAAAGAATAAAAAATTAGTTAAAAGTGTAAAAGAGCACGAAGGAAATATATCTTCGCCTTTCGACTCAGATGAAGTGAACCAATATGTATATGAAAAAATAGACAGCAGTTCTGATAGATCAGATGACAATACAGGAAGGCACTCCTCCAATAGTAGTTTTGATGGATCAGATGACAATACAAGAGATTATTAGTTGTAAATTGTCATTTTGAATAATGTAAATATGAAATTATGAAAGTTTTTATAATCGTAAATTATGCATTATAATATATATATATATATATATATATATATATATATATATATATATATATATATATATATATATATTTATCGCCTTGTTCAACTTCGAATTTGACAATCGAGTGGTTAATGTCAGTAGGATGTCATGCGAATATTGGTTTTCTGATGTTAGAAATACCGCCTTTTTAACATTACAATCACGACCCATATAACCTAAAAACCGTGACCCTTATGGATCCTAGTTGTCCATACATGACATTTGACTACACCCAAAAATTACATCATTCGTGAACTCCGCATGATGACTATAAAATTAACAAGTGAACTTTTGTTTAATTATAAGAATATGAGGACAAGGAAGAAGAATAGTTACTGGATGAGTGGTACCGGTGGGCCAATTTGAGCTCTTTAAATCTTTTAGGGGCCCTATCTTTAGCTTTTTTTTCCGCAACATATCTCTCGATCCAGTGTAGCCTTTTCTAGTTAAAGGCCTGATCGCAAGACCTAGCGGAATGACACCGCTCGATTTCTCTGTCTGCAGCAGAAAAATTCTCTACGAGTTGCCGGAGTTTTGAAATTGTTTTCAGAATTTCCTGTGGAGGCCGCTGAGCTTCAGAGAGATCGTGAACGTTCCTGAGTAAAGGAAAGGGATCTCTCATACAGGATGAACATGAGAAGGACTCAATTTTGATTGAAAGAGCAATGAAATCCATGAATGCTTAAAGTGTTGCAATAAGGATTCTGGTTTGGATTGTCTTGTGAAAATTTAAACCCAAGTACCACTTTTATAGGCTGGTTAAACATTTCGAAGGGTCGTACTGATTCCAAAGGGATTAAGGGGAAGTAGTGACATTAAAGAAAGTAATTGAACCCAAGTACCACTTTTATAGGCTTGTGAACGAGTGGTTAATGTGAGTAGGATATCGTGCAACTATTAGTTTTCCAAGGCTGGTGGCTGTCAGCCACATTTGTTGACATGCACAATGGATCGTTGTTGTATATGTGTAGTTGAACGTGGATGGTAAAGACGATCAATATTTCGTGATGATCCCTGTAACCCTATAGCAACAATACTCTTACAACCATGATTCTTCGAACATCATAACCACGACCCAGCCGAGACGAAGACCACAGTCCATAACAACAACGCCACAATCTGTATGACAACCATGAAACTGTCATGTGATCTGATCCCGTAGTTCACATGCATGTTAGATCGTGGTTATTGTCCACATAGGTTCTTGGTTCACAACCACGACCCTAATCCGGTCTCCTAAAAATCTTGCATGATATGTGTACACGACATAGCTCATACGAATCATGCTTATGTGTTTCGTCCATGACGTACATAATCCATAGAACATTACAATCACGACCCATATAACATGACAAATATGACCCATATAACATGACAAACACATTCCATGCAACATGGGACTATGACCCAAGCAACCCGCAACCCATATAACATGGAAAATCATGATGCATATAACATAAAACCCATGACCAACCACTTAGTGACAGGTGTTCTTCTTACAATCACTATCCATGTAACCCAATCACAATCACATGGAACAGTTGTTACTGTCATACACATTGGGTTGTGATTCCCAACCACTATCGATGTGGAAGACAACCATGACTCTTTGTTCATCCTATCCACGACCATTCCCTTAGAATTCAGCGCGACCCTCCGAAAACAGCACCACATTCTTCTTCTTCACGAAATCACACTAATGTCGTTACTTCCCTGTAATCCATTGGGCACCATGCGTGACCCTTCGTTATCCAAGCGACCGTACCGAATCACAGGGACCCTTCAGAATCGGTGCCTTGACCATTGAATGGCCAACCTATAAGAGTGGTACTTTGGTGATACTTCCACAAGCCAATTCATGCATTTCTTTGTCCTCTCATTCAAAAAAAATGGAGCAGATATTCGAAGAAATAATAGAGCCCTCATTGCATTCTTCCTTTCTTCATGATCCCTTCTCCTTCCTCAAGGACGTTCACGATCTTCCTGAAGCTCAACGGCCTCCACAGGAAGTTCTGAAGACAATTTTAGAACTCTGGCAACTCGACAATTTCAATGGGTACCCAACCAGCAGAAAAACGTTAACTGGTTCGTGGATTTTGTTCATGTAGCTGAAATTAGAACATTGGCATTATGTTCTCCATTGTATGTTAAATGGGTCGTGGCTTGCATGCTACATGTGGCGCTTACTCTGGACACTCACTCTGAATCCGAATGAGAGTGTCACAGTTTTTAACCATCGAAGGTGAGAGTGATTGTCAGTGAAATCGGTCATGGCTGTCTTACAATGTTCATAGTTTTTTTTGTTAAATCGGTCGTGGCTATCTTACAATGGATCGTGATTTTCAATTTATATGGTTTGTAGTTTGTAATGTAATATCGTATGAATTTGTCATGTTAGATCGATCGTGGCTCTCTTACCATAAACAATTCTCTTCAACGTGCACCCAGCGAGGTTTAGTCGTGGTATGCATGGCAGATTGGTCATGAAGATGACATGGGTCGTGTTTCACATGAATAGTGGGTCGTCACTGTCAGGGCATATGGGTCGTCGTTCTCATTTGACAACAACGATCCACTATTCATCATAACCACAACACAACGCAAGGGACAATCACGACCCACGATTGTAACACCCTGAAAATCGGGGGTCGTGTATAAACTCAACTCCCGAGTTCCAGACCGTCACTTATGCAACAAAAATGGTTATGATTCAATGTTGTCTGATTTAAAGCATTCACATGGGTAAAAGTATACCAAAACTGCAATTCATACTTCAGATCCAGTGATAAAAGCAAGCGGAAGACTAAACAAGATATATATCACTGTATGGAAAAACAAAGTAATCTCAACTGTCTCCAAAGTATGACTACATCTCTGAGTCTCATATACATGTACATAACAAAAGAATAATGTTTAAAAAGAAAAGTCCCACTGATGTCCCCTCGATCCAGGTCGCCTACGGGAAGCCGTCGTGATACTGCATATACGAGAACTCATCCTGGTCCTCGTCATCATCTAGCTCCACCTCCTGGATCTCATCGTCACCTGCAACTACAACAGGGTCTGGTGGGTGTTGCAAACACCATCCCGTAACGTGGGAATGAGTGATCAACTCAGTGGAATCATAGAGCAAAGATTAGCATGTTCACAATTCAGTCACGCGATAATAGTAAAGCAGTAAATCAGACAAGTCCTAATACTGTTGTTAATGCAAGATGATATGACGTGATGTATGCCCTCACCGACGATCACCCTCATACGGCAACATCTTACGACCGCGGCATGCCACACTCCCTAGAGTGCTCCACATCTTCCAGGCACATGCAATGTTATGGTGATATGATTACCAAGTTGTTATTAGTCCATTCAAACAGCAGGATTGGGAAACTAAGGTACCTCCCTTGTATCAATCCCAACACGGATCCTGTCTAGGGTCGTCACTCCTAGTAATCTCATACGATGTACATTTCGTAGGTCACTGCAAGGGCTGCCAGGGCTGTTGCTCGCACTCGTTGCACCGTTCCCCCATCACCTTATCAATACAGGCCTACTGTACTCTACTGCACGGAAGGGTCGTCGCCTCCCGTGAACTCAGAATACGCTCGCGGTCACTACAAAGGGCTCGTCGCCTGATCAGTGTAGGCCGACAGCTAGAATATAGTGTCCCATACCACCATAATCTGCTCACGAGTCAAGGTGCTCATTGGTCACTACGGGGAGGTTTGTGGCCCCAGCGTAGGCCGACAGCTCGACCACGGTGTCCCATACCAGCATGCCCGGCTCATGAGTCTTCGTGGATCAAGGTACCACGGTTAATAGGGTTTACAATGGTAAGTTCAGTACCCTAGGTTCAAGCAGTTATGATACATACATGGTGAACAAACATCGGCCAGTCGGGTTACTTGACGGGCTCGACTAGCGCGATCGCATCTCGAACTGAACGACATGAAGTGCGTAAAACGCTTCGCGTGGCCTAACCACTGCCGCCAACTCTCAACACGAATCACATTCATCGACGCGTCATTCGTGGCTATGACCAGTCAGCCACGAATTCGCTCGGTTACCGACTGCCTGGACTAAGTCAAGTCCCACACATCTATGGAATCACTATAAAAGGTATTGGAATTGAAATACATCATGTGAGCATGTTAGCACATGTTATAACATTCAACTTAAGCAAATCTTCAAGGCATACTTCCCATGCATATTCAACTTAAGCAAATCCTCAAGCACATACATTCCATGCATGTAATGAAATCATGCATTTTGTCAACATGTAGAAAATCATTTAGGTCGGCATAATAGTTGAAAAATCAATCACAAGGTATCAAATAACATCATTTAATTCAATACATACTAATACAAGCATTTATACAAACACATGCACTACACACTTAGGTCTACATATAGCATGTCGACCCAAAGTGTGCAACTAGGCGAATCTCTTCGCCAAACTAATTATGCACGCATTCCTAACTCCCTAATGCGACAACAAACCATGTCAATCACATCAGCAAAATATGAATGCAAACAGTACTTCCTACAAATGACTAAAATGCCCTAAATCTCATATTCTTCGTTAGCTTACGAAACGGGAAACGGAGAGCATTTTGTACATGTCAAACGGCGATGCCGTCAAGAATCTACTATTAAACGACATTGAAAGCATTGGGAACCGTCAATCCAAGCGTCTAAAATCCTCACCTAGTGTCTTGTAGACTCGAGAATTGAAGCGGAGTGTATATGCTTCGTCTACGGCGAGTAAGGAGCCTAATACATAAGATCCATAAGCTACATCGCTATGGAAACAAGAAAAACTCAAATCACCAACTATTTAGGGTTTTTACTTACCTAGGATTGCGGTGGAATCGCCGGGAAAGCGGTAGAGGAGTGTTGCTTAAGCATGTGCAACACGTAGCACAAGTGGCGGGAAGAACTCTCCCACTCTCTCACAATCTCTCACTCTTTTTCTCTCTCCCAAGCTAGGGCTTCTCTCAAATTCGGATGGGAGAGAGGAGTGAGGGTTTCAACCCCTTTTATAGCCTAAAACATTCCCAAAATAGGCTTGGGAACAATGTGTACTTGGTGCCTAACCAAATCGGGGCCGTTTCGGTCCAAAAGGGCATTTCTGGAGGTCCCCAGGCCAAATGCGGTCGGACTTAAGCTCATGCATACTAGATCTAGCATACATCCAGTTTTCAGACCGGTTGGGTTCCCAGATCGCACGTGGAGGCCCAGTTTCAGTTTAACGGTCACCGCACCAAGATCAGGCCTATAAGTCCCGTGATATATAATAGATATTTTTCCTGATCCAAGGGTGTAATTTGGCTGTATTCTGACGGTCAGAATGCTTAATACTGATGCGTCAAATTTGTGTGCCAGATTTGAATTTGAAATTCCAACTATGTCCCTATTCACACTCTCTTCGGTCCGGGCTCAATGAAATAGCCTGTGATAATCGGTTTGACTTGATTTTTGGAATGAGTGTCAAGCCCAGCTAGACGGTCCTAACGGTCTAAGATAGGAGGTATCGGACTTTCAACGTGCGGTCTAGATCCAATACAAAGATTCAAAGTGGTCCAGAGAACAAACCGGCTTAGAGTTTGATCCGAGGCTTTAGAGCATTATAGCACCCTTAGTTCCACTCGCTTCGGGCCTTGTAGAACGTATTTAAAGTGATCAGGGACCATTTCCCAGCTATTCTAACGTTGCACTAGCTAACCTAGTCAAATTTTCTAAAGGAATGAATTCTACGCAATCTCGGGTCGAGTTGGTACTCGAGCCCAAGTATGGATTTTTCACGGGCATTACAATCTACCCCCCTTAACAAATAATTTCGTCCTCAAAATTTTGTACCTTTTCGTACTCCTCGAGAAGCTGTGGGTAGTTCTTTCTGATCTCGGCTTCTGTCTCCCAAGTAGCCTCCTCCTCAGTATGATGCGTCCATAGTACCTTCACAAGGGGAATCACCTTGCTACGCAGTACCTGCTCCTTCCGGTCTAAGATGCGTGTCGGTCGCAGGATATAAGTAACATCCTCTCCTAACTGCACCTGCTCCCATCTGATGATATGAGAAGGATCAGCAACGTACTTCTTCAGCATAGAAACATGAAATACGTTGTGGACGCTCGCGAGGGGCGTGGGTAAAGCCAATCGGTAAGCCACTGCTCCCACACGATCGAGGATCTGAAATGGACCAATGTATCGCGGTGCCAGCTTCCCCTTCTTTCCGAACCGAAGGACTCCCTTCATAGGGGAAACTCGCAAAAACACATGATCCCCGACTGTGAACTCTAGTGGTCTCCGTCTCGTATCGGCGTAGCTCTTCTGTCTGCTCTGCGCTGTAAGAAGCCGACGTCGAATAATATCAATCTTCTCTGACGTCGCCTGCACCAACTCTGGGCCGATCAAGCTGCGCTCACCAACCTCTAACCAGCAATGCGGTGCGCGACAAGGTCGCCCATACAGCGCCTCATAAGGTGCCATGCCGATACTCGCCTGGAAGCTATTGTTGTACGCAAACTCCACATATGCAAGACAGTCATCCCAACTGTCCTTGAAGTCCAACGCGCAAGCTCGCAACATGTCCTCCAGGATCTGGTTCACTCGCTCTGTCTGTCCGTCTGTCTGTGGGTGGAAGGCAGTACTGAACTTCAACTTCACACCCATAGCCTCCTGAATGCGAGTCCAGAAAATAGAAGTGAATCGCGTGTCTCTGTCCGACACGATCTCCAACGGAACTCCATGCAGACGCACAATCTCTCGGATATACAATCTAGCCAGCTCGTCTGCAGAGTTCGTAACTCTGATCGGTAGGAAGTGAGCCGACTTCGTCAATCGGTCGACGATCACCCAAATGGAATCATGCCCCTTCCTCGTCTTCGGCAACCCAGAAATGAAGTCCATGGAAATGAAATCCCACTTCCACTCTGCAATCGGCATAGGCTGCAAAAGTCCAGGTGGTCGGCGATGCTCTGCCTTCACCTGCTGACAAGTGAGACAACGGGACACGAACTCAGCAATGTGGGTCTTCATACCTTCCCACCAGTACGTCCTCTTCACGTCACGATACATCTTCGTGCTGCCAGGATGCATCGCGAGTCTAGTAGAATGCGCAGCCTCGAGAATCTCTCGTCTCAAGTCAGGGACATCAGGAACGCATAGGCGGCCACGGTAACGTAAACCCCCATCCATGCCAACTCGCCAGTCGGCGTCATCATCATCACTGGCCTGCTCTCGAAGCTCAGTAAGATGCGCGTCGTCCCTCTGCGCCTCGATGACACGGTCATCGATCGGGGATCGCACCTGAACATGTGCGATGAACTCAAATGGCTCCTCTACGGTGAGTTTCTGCTCAAAGTCTCGCAAAAACTCAACCATATCCCACTCGGCAACCATCAGCGGAGCCGCAAACTCTATCGCCTTCTTGCGGCTCAACGCATCAGCCACAAGGTTCGCCTTCCCAGGATGGTAAGAGACTTCAAACTTGAAGTCCTTCAGCGTCTCCATCCATCGCCACTGCCTCATATTCAAGTCCCGCTGTGTGAATATGTACTTGAGGCTCTTGTGGTCGCAAAAGAGCTCGAACTCCTCTCCATAGAGGTAATGTCTCCAGAGTCTCAGTGCGAATATCACGGCTGCCAACTCCAGGTCGTGTGTAGGGTAATTCTCCTCGTGCTTCCTTAATTGTCTCGAGGCATACGAAATTACCCTGTCCCTCTGCATAAGGACACAACCCAAACCAACGCTAGACGCGTCAGTGTATATAGTGTATTTAACCCCTTGCTCTGGCAATACTAGCACAGGGGCGGACGTAAGTCTGTCCTTCAGCTCCTGAAAAGCTGACTCCGCCTTATCATTCCAGGCGAACTTCACGTCCTTCCGTGTCAACTGAGATAAGGGTCTCGCGATCTTCGAGAAATCCTGAATGAAGCGCCGATAGTAGCCAGCGAGACCCAAGAAACTCCTCACCTCAGTGACAGAACCAGGCTGCTCCCAGTCCTGCACCGCAGCTACCTTAGACAGGTCAACTGCCATGCCATCCTTGGACACCACGTGTCCCAGAAACTTCACCTCCTGCTTCCAGAAGTCGCACTTCTTGTACTGTGCGAACAACTGATGCTGTCTGAGCGTATCAAGGACCAAACGCAAGTGCTCCTCATGCTTCTCTCGACTCCTAGAGTATACCAAAATGTCGTCGATGAAGACAACGACGAATCGATAGAGGAAGGGCCGCAATACCCTGTTCATCAGATCCATGAACACGGCCGGTGCGTTCGTGAGACCGAACGACATCACAAGGAACTCGTAATGACCAAAACTGGTCCTGAACGCTGTCTTCTGCACGTCCTCATCTCTGACGCGCAGCTGATGATATCCTGACTGAAGGTCAATCTTCGAGAAGTACTGCGCTCCTCTCAACTGATCAAACAAGTCATCGATCCTGGGCAAAGGGTACTTGTTCTTCACTGTGAGTTGGTTCAGCCTGCGATAATCAATACACAATCGCAGCGAACCATCCTTCTTCTTCACGAACAAGACCGGTGCCCCCCAAGGAGATACGCTAGGCCGTATAAGGCCGAGCTCTAGTAGACCGTCAATCTGCGTCCTCAACTCCTCCATCTCACATGGTGCCATGCGATACGTCGGCAGTGAGACGGGTGTAGAACCAGGAATCAGATCGATAGTGAAATCGATCTCACGTCTGGGCGGCAAACCAGGGATCTTCCTGAACAGATCCCCGAATTCAGAAACAACTGGCGTCTGCTCAAGTACCTGGGCACCAGCGTCGCGCAATAGAGTGGCGTAGCTAAGAATGCGGAAAGGAAGATTTACCCGCACTGAAAATGAGAAAGGCGTGCCCTCAGGCTTGTACACCGTCACCACACGAGCCTCGCAGTCAATCTCGGCTCTCGCTGCAGTCAACCAGTCCATGCCAAGAATGACGTCGAGATATACGAGCGAGGGATCGACGACCAGATCAAGAGTCATCGTCCTGCCTCCCAGATCAACTAAACAACCCTCACACATCTGGGTGACATCCGAATAATCTCCATGAGCTGCAAGGACTCGCACGCTATCCATAGTGATAGTCTGTAACCCAAGACGTCTGACTACGGCACGCGATATCAAAGAAATCGTGGAACCAGTGTCCACCATTACAAGAACGGGAGTACCTCCGATATGGCCCGTGACCTCGAAGGCTAAATGCTGGAAAGTCGGCGTCGTAGCTGCCTCAGCGGTCAGTGCATGAACTCGAGCCTGCTGTGGCCGGTTCGGCCGCTGTGTCAAGGGCCGTGGGGGCTGTCGAATCTGCGATACTGTGGGTCTGAAAGAGGACTGCGCAGGAGCTGACCGTATAGGCGGTGCTGATATCGCCTGTGGACGTACACGATCAATCTTCTGCGGCGGCGAGAACCCACTGTCCCGCATCCTCGTAAAGCAACTCGGCGCTAGGTGGCCCGTCCTCCCACAGTATGTGCATGATAGATCAGGGCGCCGAAACGGTCCTACTGGCGCCGTGGTCCTGGTAGGAGGATCAATGCGAGGCCTCTTGCCCGCGAAGGGCCTATCTGGCAACTCCGGTCGCGGCCTAGAAGTAGTCGGGCCTCGTGATCGCGCAAGTCGATCCACGTCCTGCTCTGCCCGCATGGACATGTGAACCAACTCCGCATAGGAGGAGAAACTGATACAGCACATCTTCGACCGAATATCCGGTCGCAAGCCCTCCAAAAAGCGCCGTATGCGTATCTGCTCATCAGCTAAAATCGTCGGGACGTACCTGCCCAACTCTGTGAACCGATGCTCATACTCGGTGACCGTCATCGCTGCCTGCCTGAGACGGAGAAACTCATTCTCCCTCTCGTGTCTGTAGGTCTGAGGATAATACTTCTCATGGAAGCGAAACTCGAATGCTGCCCATGTCCATACGAAGTCTGCGGTAACAGTCCGCAATACACTATCCCACCACATACTGGCCTCTCTCTCAAACTGGAAGGTAGCCAGCTCTACCTGCTCTGCCTCAGTACAGTGCAACATGCGCAGAATCTTCGACACTCGGTCGAGCCAAAACTCAGCCTCCTCGGGTCTGTGAGAACCCGTGAAAGTAGGAGGCCGCAAGCGCTGAAATCGCTCCAGAAGGCCCCGTGTGTCGGCAGGGTTCCCCGCAGGGAAAGCAGGCTGCGCAGGAAGTGCTATGCCCTCATCCTGGGCGTAAGTATAGGCATCCTCAGCTGGATGCGCAGGTGGTGTAGGCGGAGTAGGTGCAGTCGCACCCCCACCCTGGGCTAAAGTCCCGACTATGGTAGTCAATAGCTGCTGCTGCTGTAGCATCATAGCCATCATCTGCTCGAATCTATCAGGTGGTGGAGCAGGCTGTGGCGGATGAGGTGCGGAAGTAGATGCGCGCTGTGGCTCTCTAACTGATGGTGTAAATGGCGGTGGTCCATCTGTAGGACCAGTAGCAGGCTGAGACGATCGAACAGTCTCAGGAATCGGGCCCACAGCAGGGTCCGGACGAGTGCCAGACTGAGAGGGAGTCTGATCCATCTGCTCAGACAACGAAAGCCGAACCGTGCTCCTCGTAGTCTTAGGTGGCATTCCCTATATTCAAAATAGGGCGCAACCTTGTCAGTCTCAATTGCACAAATACACCACAATCATTCACTAAAGAGTCAAAGGCATTCCATGCATTCCAATTAATCAAAATTGTCACAATACAAGGGATATATCCTTACAAGCATCATGACTAGAATGACATGGAAATTAAGACAGTTAAGCAACAGCAACATAAGCAAAGCACTAGCCCTAATAGGCTTTACACACATAAAACAGAAAATGGCTAACTACTCATAACAACATCAAAGATCGCGTCGCTAGTCGGAGTCTGGCGACGGAGGAGGAGCACCCTTATCCTGTAAGAAACACAGGATTGCCTTCAAGGTGCGAGTCACCTTGCCAAATTTCTTCTTCGTAACGGCCTTGGCATCAGCGACCTCTGCTCGAAGTTCTTGGACTTCCCTTCGCAAAGCGGTCTGACTCTCCTCCATCCGAGCAATGCGATCGTCAATAGTAGTCTGCGCAGAAGGAGGAGGACTCTCATCAGTATCCTGAGCCTCCTCTTCTGCTTCTTCCTGAGTCTCTTCCTGAACTTCTGCACTAGGTTCTCCTTCGCTTTGATCTTCCTCTTCGTCAAAGTCGTCCCCACTATCCCTTTCAAGTTGATTTTCACGATATTGCGACCCAATCTTCATCTTAACCATCGTCGACTCATCGATGGTGTGAATCGATATCGGCAATTCGGGTCCAAGTCTATAGGCAAACTCAAGCGCAATCTTGCAAATGAGTCGGCCAAAGGGAAGGGATTCGGATGTTCTTCTTGACCTGGCTATGAGAACTATCTGCCGTAAGATGAAAGTGGCCATACATACGTTCTCTCCCTGAGCCACCAGAAATAAGAAATCGACCATAAGACGTGTACATTCAATGCGGTTCGTCGACCTAGGATAAACATTGAACGTGCAGATGTGATGCAGCAGACGCAAATCCTCAGACATGTACGTTGCCTTGAGGCTATTATTAGGCTGCCATGGAACCAACTTACCGCACAGAAACCTGGTGCGGCGATCTCGTTCACGTCTAGTCCTCAAATTCTTCTCACTTGGATGTACATCACCTAGAGGCACGTTGAGAAGTCGCGCAACCAACTGGACGTCGATCGTAGCCATCCGATCTCTACCAAAAGGGATTTTGAACTGCAAGGGCTCCAAGGTAGGACTCTGGATGCTAGCATAGAAGGCACGAACAGTGCTCACATTAGCACGAGCGCGAGCTTCAAAGATCGGTCCCCAGTGCGCAGCTTCAATGCGTTCGAACAACAGATACTCGCCGAACAATCGCCCATCTACGTCCGCCTCAAATAACACTCTACGATCAGTGTATTCACCATGAGGCATCTCTGATAGGATGGTTCGTCCAAGATGTGCATGGGGATCCAAATCCCGCTTTGTACGACACTCCAGGACTGCCGCTGGACCTGCGGCGGTGCTTGAACTTGCGGCACCACCCCGCGGTCTTCTCGATCGAGCAGGGCGGCTCGGCCCAGCCTCGTCTGTTGCAGTTTTCCTCTTACCCATCAAAGACAGGATGGATGAGAGTGACAAAAGACCCAAAATAGCTTCCACGAAAGCCATGGAAAACGCCGAAAATGCGGAGAAATGGCTGTCCAATCTGACGAAAGGAAATCTAGGCGTCGTAGAGGGATGCTTCAAGCTTCCCAAGGTTGTACTTTCAGGGAAAAATAAGAACAAAAAGATGGAATGGAGCTGCTCACGATTTCAGCACTATTTGGGGGATTTTGGAGCTCCAAATGGGAAAATCTTCAAGGAAAGGGGCTGCCAACACCCAATAATCGATGGGTGGTGGTCGGTTTTGGCCAAGGAAGGGTTTAGGAGGGGTTTGGGTCGCCGGGGTTTGGAATGGAGCGCTGAAAATCAAATCTAGGGCATGCAAGGGGTCTGTTTGTGAAGGAGAAAGGTGTTTTAGGGGTTTTCGTGGGATGGGAGGTAGCTAGGAGTGATGGGGGGTGTATTTAAGTGGGTGCGCCCAAAGGACAGCACCATCGGAGGTGGCCGGCCGGCGATGCATCGCCCGGCCGGCGATGGCATCGCTGGCCAACCTTCAGGTTGGCCAGCGGGACCCCATGGGTCTGGTCCCCCATGGTCCCAGGGCCCCAAAAAAGTTGGTCCCACCCCTTGGTTCATTATATTTTGGTCCCTATGGGCCCAAACATGTGTTCGGGGCTTTCCGGGTCCACATCGCAATCCCGAATACCAAACCATATGATGCAGCATATGAATTTGGGGTAGAAGGATCCAGTACATCTTTCTAGCTCCTTAGTTGCTAAAGAAAGTGAAGTTAGAATGGCCTTATGGCCATTTTTCATGAAATTTTACTATTCACTGTAAAATTTAGTGAATGTACTAATTTGTGTTATTTTCACATTAGATTTGATGCCTAACATGAAATGGATAAGAAAGAACTGAAGGTTGAAGTGTTTAGAGAAGGAATTTTGAGAATTTTTGGCAAAACGGGGTTTTTAAGCCCTGGCGATTGATTACTGGAGTCGTGGTCATTCCACGGCCCAAAGGTTCACTTTTGCGGTTTAAAACCGCTCATAGGACGTCTCCACCCGACTTCCTACAGCTTAGAAGTGATTCGGGTCGCTTTACGCGACCCGAGATACGTTACAGACTCGATCTTGCGATCGATCCTTATAGACTTCGCCTATCGGCGAATCTGTGATCCTAGAAGTGTTTCTAGACCCTTCTCGCACCCACCTAAGTCAAAGGAAGCGACAGCGTATGTCGCAAGACCATAACCCAGGCCCAGTATACTCTCATTCATGCTCTGATACCAACTTGTAACACCCTGAAAATCGGGGGTCGTGTATAAACTCAACTCCCGAGTTCCAGACCGTCACTTATGCAACAAAAATGGTTATGATTCAATGTTGTCTGATTTAAAGCATTCACATGGGTAAAAGTATACCAAAACTGCAATTCATACTTCAGATCCAGTGATAAAAGCAAGCGGAAGACTAAACAAGATATATATCACTGTATGGAAAAACAAAGTAATCTCAACTGTCTCCAAAGTATGACTACATCTCTGAGTCTCATATACATGTACATAACAAAAGAATAATGTTTAAAAAGAAAAGTCCCACTGATGTCCCCTCGATCCAGGTCGCCTACGGGAAGCCGTCGTGATACTGCATATACGAGAACTCATCCTGGTCCTCGTCATCATCTAGCTCCACCTCCTGGATCTCATCGTCACCTGCAACTACAACAGGGTCTGGTGGGTGTTGCAAACACCATCCCGTAACGTGGGAATGAGTGATCAACTCAGTGGAATCATAGAGCAAAGATTAGCATGTTCACAATTCAGTCACGCGATAATAGTAAAGCAGTAAATCAGACAAGTCCTAATACTGTTGTTAATGCAAGATGATATGACGTGATGTATGCCCTCACCGACGATCACCCTCATACGGCAACATCTTACGACCGCGGCATGCCACACTCCCTAGAGTGCTCCACATCTTCCAGGCACATGCAATGTTATGGTGATATGATTACCAAGTTGTTATTAGTCCATTCAAACAGCAGGATTGGGAAACTAAGGTACCTCCCTTGTATCAATCCCAACACGGATCCTGTCTAGGGTCGTCACTCCTAGTAATCTCATACGATGTACATTTCGTAGGTCACTGCAAGGGCTGCCAGGGCTGTTGCTCGCACTCGTTGCACCGCTCCCCCATCACCTTATCAATACAGGCCTACTGTACTCTACTGCACGGAAGGGTCGTCGCCTCCCGTGAACTCAGAATACGCTCGCGGTCACTACAAAGGGCTCGTCGCCTGATCAGTGTAGGCCGACAGCTAGAATATAGTGTCCCATACCACCATAATCTGCTCACGAGTCAAGGTGCTCATTGGTCACTACGGGGAGGTTTGTGGCCCCAGCGTAGGCCGACAGCTCGACCACGGTGTCCCATACCACCATGCCCGGCTCATGAGTCTTCGTGGATCAAGGTACCACGGTTAATAGGGTTTACAATGGTAAGTTCAGTACCCTAGGTTCAAGCAGTTATGATACATACATGGTGAACAAACATCGGCCAGTCGGGTTACTTGACGGGCTCGACTAGCGCGATCGCATCTCGAACTGAACGACATGAAGTGCGTAAAACGCTTCGCGTGGCCTAACCACTGCCGCCAACTCTCAACACGAATCACATTCATCGACGCGTCATTCGTGGCTATGACCAGTCAGCCACGAATTCGCTCGGTTACCGACTGCCTGGACTAAGTCAAGTCCCACACATCTATGGAATCACTATAAAAGGTATTGGAATTGAAATACATCATGTGAGCATGTTAGCACATGTTATAACATTCAACTTAAGCAAATCTTCAAGGCATACTTCCCATGCATATTCAACTTAAGCAAATCCTCAAGCACATACATTCCATGCATGTAATGAAATCATGCATTTTGTCAACATGTAGAAAATCATTTAGGTCGGCATAATAGTTGAAAAATCAATCACAAGGTATCAAATAACATCATTTAATTCAATACATACTAATACAAGCATTTATACAAACACATGCACTACACACTTAGGTCTACATATAGCATGTCGACCCAAAGTGTGCAACTAGGCGAATCTCTTCGCCAAACTAATTATGCACGCATTCCTAACTCCCTAATGCGACAACAAACCATGTCAATCACATCAGCAAAATATGAATGCAAACAGTACTTCCTACAAATGACTAAAATGCCCTAAATCTCATATTCTTCGTTAGCTTACGAAACGGGAAACGGAGAGCATTTTGTACATGTCAAACGGCGATGCCGTCAAGAATCTACTATTAAACGACATTGAAAGCATTGGGAACCGTCAATCCAAGCGTCTAAAATCCTCACCTAGTGTCTTGTAGACTCGAGAATTGAAGCGGAGTGTATATGCTTCGTCTACGGCGAGTAAGGAGCCTAATACATAAGATCCATAAGCTACATCGCTATGGAAACAAGAAAAACTCAAATCACCAACTATTTAGGGTTTTTACTTACCTAGGATTGCGGTGGAATCGCCGGGAAAGCGGTAGAGGAGTGTTGCTTAAGCATGTGCAACACGTAGCACAAGTGGCGGGAAGAACTCTCCCACTCTCTCACAATCTCTCACTCTTTTTCTCTCTCCCAAGCTAGGGCTTCTCTCAAATTCGGATGGGAGAGAGGAGTGAGGGTTTCAACCCCTTTTATAGCCTAAAACATTCCCAAAATAGGCTTGGGAACAATGTTTACTTGGTGCCTAACCAAATCGGGGCCGTTTCGGTCCAAAAGGGCATTTCTGGAGGTCCCCAGGCCAAATGCGGTCGGACTTAAGCTCATGCATACTAGATCTAGCATACATCCAGTTTTCAGACCGGTTGGGTTCCCAGATCGCACGTGGCGGCCCAGTTTCAGTTTAACGGTCACCGCACCAAGATCAGGCCTATAAGTCCCGTGATATATAATAGATATTTTTCCTGATCCAAGGGTGTAATTTGGCTGTATTCTGACGGTCAGAATGCTTAATACTGATGCGTCAAATTTGTGTGCCAGATTTGAATTTGAAATTCCAACTATGTCCCTATTCACACTCTCTTCGGTCCGGGCTCAATGAAATAGCCTGTGATAATCGGTTTGACTTGATTTTTGGAATGAGTGTCAAGCCCAGCTAGACGGTCCTAACGGTCTAAGATAGGAGGTATCGGACTTTCAACGTGCGGTCTAGATCCAATACAAAGATTCAAAGTGGTCCAGAGAACAAACCGGCTTAGAGTTTGATCCGAGGCTTTAGAGCATTATAGCACCCTTAGTTCCACTCGCTTCGGGCCTTGTAGAACGTATTTAAAGTGATCAGGGACCATTTCCCAGCTATTCTAACGTTGCACTAGCTAACCTAGTCAAATTTTCTAAAGGAATGAATTCTACGCAATCTCGGGTCGAGTTGGTACTCGAGCCCAAGTATGGATTTTTCACGGGCGTTACAACGATTGATCAAAGTTTCATGGGTCGTGGTATCGTTTGATATAGGTCATTGCTGTAACGTTGTATATGTCTTGGTTGTGATGAAATTTGGATCCTAAATGAAAGTATCCGAATGTCTTCCGATTATGGTTTTTGTGTAATATGTTTTGTAATTGATGCGAAGCATTAATCATAGTTATCATTTGATGTGGTAAGATCTTTGTTTCTTGCACTGATTTTTTGCACTACCTATTTACAACCACGATCATTATATCATGAAAACCATGACCTATTATTGTGTACACTATTTTCATCATTTTGTTCGTAGCTCAGATGCATAAAGGCCCGTGATTATCATCCAGGTTGGGTCGTGGTTGACATGAAACATGGGTCATGGCTGTTACTGGATACATCGATCCTGAAATAGATTGAAACATAAGTCGTTGTTATCATTTTATTTTGGTCATGCTATACGTGAAGCAATGGTCGTAGTTGATCTGGATCGCGGTTGTCATGTTAAATTGGTCATGGTTCATAGTTGTAATTGTTCGTGGTTGCCGTCTATGTTGGATCATCGCAAACAACCATGATCTTATGAGAAACACGACCCATAGAAAATGACAACCTCGGTCCACCTGTCATGAGCATCATGACTCGTTGTTAAGCTCACTATTTCCTCTATTGGTCATGGTTCAAATGCACAAGAGTTCGTGGATCATGGCTAACATGTAGCAAGGTTCGTGAATCAATAAGTATATATATTACAGTTCAAATTACATTATCGCAAACAATAAAAATATCAACCAACATATTAAGTCACGATCGTTGTAGCTATGCAAATATGGTTTGCCATTGACATGCACAGTATATTGTTGCTCACATCTCACGTGGGTCGTGGCTGTGAGTCATGGTAGTAATGCTATATGGGTCGTGGTTATGCAAATGTATATCACAATAACGAACTATATAACATGATAACCACGATAGTGGTTGCTTCTCTTAAGGTCATGGTTGTCAACAATGACCCAACATGGATGACAACCATAATTTATTAGAACTGTGAACCATGATAATTTTACCATGACAACCACGACCAATGCTTTACGTATACCCCCCCACCCCGTCGAACCATACTATACAAATCAGCAAATGTAACGTGCACATACATGCGATAGTAACGAAGGTAAATTTAGTACATATTACACTACTCATCTTGCAACAGTAATGCAGAAAATCAGGTGAGAACCATAACCCCTGTAACATGATAACCACGATACATATGTTCTAGGTTGCCTCGCTCACTTTCCAAATTCAATGTCCATTTCTGGTACAATTTTACCATGACAACCACGATCCATATCTCAGGAGCAAGAAGTGTATGGAAGCTCCACTTTTAGTTGCTCACTTTCTAAATCCAATGAAGAAGTTTATACAGAGAAGTTTCCTTTTCCCTCTCCGCATATCTCCAAAGGAAATGGTTTCTTTTTCCACTGGCTGGGTGCCCGTTGATATTGTCGAGATATCGGAGTTCGGAAGATGTCTTCCGAACTTCCTGTGGAAGTCATTAAGCATCAGGATGTTCGTAAACATCCCTGAGGAAAGGAAGGGATCGCACATAAATGAAGAACGCCAGAAAGACTTGATGCCTTCTTTAAATACCTCCTTCATGATTATTTAGGATTCTTGAAACATAAGTACCACTTTTATTGGCTGGTCAGATAGATGGATCAATGTGCTGATTCGGATGGTTTGCGCATTTTTTGAACGGTCGCAGGGATTCCGAAGGGTCGCGCTCAGTTCCCAACGGATTGCGTGGAGAAAGCGACATTAATATGACTTCCTGAAATGACTATGATGGTTGTGGCTACTTTGCTACAAGGTCGTTGTTGTTATGTTATATGGATCATTGTTGTTAAGTTATATAAGTCAGGGATGTATAAAACATGATACATATAAAGTAACAACCATGATCCATATAACATGGTTCGTGGTTCTTGTGTTGTTTTGGTCACTGTTATAATCTTATATGGGTCGTGGCTGCCGTTTTTTTCAAACAGCAGGGGTCTGTTTGATAAGTGGGGGAATACATAGGAAAAGAAATGAATTCATAATCATTATTTTCAAAGGTAAAATTGAGAAATGGAGTTTAATCAATTCCATTGTCGACGATGTTTTTGATTTGTAAGTGGAAGTTTCCAGTTCATCTCACGAAAGTTATCTTGAATTTGTGCTCGAAAAATGTAGAACTGGAAAAATGTAATAACTATGCCTTGAAATCTATGGTTTTCTTTGCAGATCAAACAAAGAAAAATGTTAATAATTCTACCTTTTCTTTTATCGAAGGGCCCCAGAGAAATTAAGACCCAAAGGTGGACTTAAAAAATCAGGGTACTCTCTCGAATGCATGAGTGGATTTTATACATTCCACAGGGTATTCTAGACAACGTCTCTTTGGAAAAAAAAAGTACTTTTGCATCCTAGAGAGGTCTTGAAAAAAAGGTTGTGGGCCCCAGACATGGGTTGGGCTAGGTCCTACAACTTTCAGTCTTCTTTGTCTTTGGATCTATTGTTAAGGTTTAGGAAGGTTTGGGTGAAAGCTAGGTTTAGGTTATGGGTCGCACTCGGTTCCCAACGGATTGTGGAGAAGAAGCCAACATTAATGCGATTTCCTGAAAAGACTGACAGATTGCGTGGAGGAAACTACATTAATACGATTTCCTGAAATGATTGGAGTGGTTGTGGCTAGTTATATGGATAGTGGTTGTTACACTTTATGTGTCGGGGTGTCATACCATAAATTCATGACATGAATAATGTAACAACCACGAACCGTATAACATGGTTCGTAATTCTCGTGTTATATTGGTCGTGTTTAGAATGTTATATGGGTCATCATTTCCATTCCTTTTTTTAACGATCCACAACCCAAAGTGGAAAAAAATATGAATCCAGTGTGCATGTGAATCACAATTCAACATGTAAGATAACCACGACCAAATATTGGTCATATCCATGACCATTCCGTTCGGACAGAGCGATTCTCTAGAAACAGCACCACATTCTACCTTTTTTCAGGGGAGGAATTAACTCGCTAATTCCTCGCAATCATTAGACAACGAGCGCGAACCTTCAGAATCCGCGACCCTTCAGAATTTGTGCCTTGAACATTGAATGACTCGCTACCTCCCTGCAATCCATTGGGCACCCAGCGTGACTCTTTGGAATCCGTGCGACCATTCAAAATCATCGCGACCCTTCAGAATCGGTGCCTTAACCTTTGAATGACTCACTACTTCACTGTAATCCACTGGGCATTGAGCGCGATCCTTCGGAATCCGTGCGATCAAGCCAATTCATGCATTTATTTGCTCTGTCATTCAAAATAATGGAATGGATATTGTTCGAAGAAAGTATAGAGCCTCTATCGCATTCTTTCTTTAATCATGATCCCTTCTCTTTCCTCAGTGAGATTCGTGATCTTCCTAATGCTCAAAGGCCTCCACATGAAGCTCAACGGCCTCCACAGGAAGTTCTCTGTCAACTCTTTAATTTGAACAGGCACCCAGCCATTGGAAATACCTGAACTACTTCGCGGCTCTAGTTTTTATTGCAGAAATGAGAACAATGGTGTTATGTTCCCTATTGTATGTTAAATGAGTCGTAGCTTGCATGCTACATGTAGCACTTATTCCGGACAGTCGTTCTGAATCTGAAAGAAAGGGTCGTAGTTTTTAACCACCGAAGATGGGAGTAATTTTCAGTTAAAACAGTCCTGGCTGTCTTACAATGCTCGTAGTCATCCTGTTATATCAGTCGTGGCTATGTTATCAATGGATCGTGATTTTCAGTTTATATGGTTCGTGGTTTGTAATGTCATATGCGATGTATTGGTCATGTTAGTTCGGTGGTGGCTATTTTGCCATAAATAATTCTCTTCAACGTGCACCCAGCGAGGTTTGGTCATGGTTTCATATCAGATTAGTCATGAAGGTGACATTGGTCATCTTTCACATGAATAGTGGGTCATTATTGTCACGGAATATGTGTCGTTGTTCTCATTGGACAACGATGAGCTACTATTCATCAGAACCACAACACAACGCATGGGAAAATAATGACCCACAGATGGTCAAAGTTTCATGGTCGTGGTATCATTTGATATGGGTCATTGTTGTAAGGTTGTATATTATATGCCTTATTTCTGAGAAAATTTCAATCCTGAATGTAAGTATCAGAGGGTCGTGGTTTTCTTCTTTAACCAATCATGGTTTTCGTGTAATATGTTTCGTAATTGATGTGAAACATTGATCGTAGTTTTCATTTGATATGATAAGATCTTTGTTTCTTGCACTACCCATCTATAACCACGATCATTAGCATTTGGGTTGTCCCATCTTCTGTGGGTGGTGGCTGTGAATCATGGTAGTAATGCTATATGGGTCATAGTTATAGCAACATAGATCACAATAACAACCACAATATCATTAATAGTTGTAAGTTGTCATTTCGAACGGTGAAAATATGTAATTATGGAAGTTTTTTAGTCCTAAATTATGCATTTTATATATATATATATATATATATATATATATATATATATAATATGGCTATGAGTGAGTAATGTCGGTAGGATGTTGTACGACTATTGGTTTTCCGATGTTAAAAATACTAATTTTTACATTGCAACTACGAAGCACATAACATTACAATCACGACCCATATAACCTGTAAACTGCGACCATTATGGATCCTAGTTGTCCATACATGACATTTAATTGCACCCGAAAATTACATCATTCATGAACTTCGCATGATGACTTTAAAATCAACAAGTGAACTTTTGTCTAATTGCAAGAATAGCAGAACAAGGAAGAAGAATAGTGACTGGATGGGTGTTACCGGTGGGCCAATTTGAGATCTTCAAATCTTTTAGCGGCCCTAGGTCTCGCTTTTTTCAACTTCGAGTTGAAATTGACTATCGATTGAAGTGAAATTCAAATGAATCTCAATTTATTCGAACTGGGCTCAAAGCTTGAACTTGTAACTCGTTGCTTGGCTCGAAAAATTGCTCGAACTCAGCTTAAATTTGATCGTCATTGGTTTGCCTAATGGTTGTTCTGTTGCATGGATCGCAGTTGTTATGTTATGTGAGTCGGGGATGTCATCACATAAAACCACGACACATATAAAGTAACAACCCCGACCCATGTAACATGGTTCGTGGTTCTCGTGTTATATTCTTCATGGTTAAAATGTCGTATGGGTCATCGTTCAAATTCCTCTTTTCATCGATCCACGACCTAGCGTTGGACGATAACCATGATCCAACATGGGTAAAAAACATGTTCCAATGTGCATGTGAATTATGATATAACAAGGAAGATAACCACAACCAATTACTAGTCATATCCAGGACCATTCCCTGCAGACTGAGAACGATCCTTCGAAAACATCTCCAGTCTTACCGCGCGATAGTTCAGAATCAGCGCGAGCCTTTGGAATCAGTGCCTTAACCATTGAATGGCTCGAGACCAACAATCCTTTGCACACCGAGAGCAATCCTTTGGAATTCGTGGGACCGCTCAGAACCAGTGCACCCCTTCAGAATCTGTGCCTTGACCATTGAATGACCTTTCTATAAGAGTGGTACTTCTTCCATAAACCAATCCAAACCTTATTGCAACACCTTTCACTTAATTTATTTTTTTATTTTTTATTTTCTCTGCTCTTCCATTGAAAACAATTAAAGAGACAGTGGAAGTAGCCATCAATTCCATTTCGCCTCCATCCTTTAACTGTGATTTTGTCTCTTTCTGCAGGGATTTGACAATTTTACTGGCGCTCTACCACCTCCACAGGAAGTTCTGAAGATGATCTTTGCAACTCATTCGACCCCTTGTAATCAGCGCACCACATGATAATAACTGCTTCCCATACAGCACGACACCACGACCGCTATAACGTGACAATGAGGACCATAATGATAATGTAATAGGAAGTACATTCTCTTCAACAGGACCCAGCCATCTGAAAAACACTGGCGAGAATGTCTTGTTTAAGCCTGACCTTCTCAATAGAGTTTTAGATCAGGCCAAAATAAGACATTCTCGATAGAGTTTTTCTGATGGTTGAGTGCCTGTTGTAGAGATCTGCTCTTCGGATTATCACTGTGAATATGGTGATGGTTGTCATGTTAGATCTGTTGTGTTTGTCATCCTAGAAATTAAGTAGTCTAATCATTCATTCACCGTCGTTGTCATGTTAAATGGGTTGTGGCTTGCATGTATCGTTTATATTGAATGGTCATGGTGAATCCAAAGGGAGTTGTCACGTTGAATCTGAATAGGAGGCTGTAGTTATTAACTATTGATGATAAGAGTGAGGAAGATGATAATGCCCCCATTTTTAGGCCTAAGTAGGAGAGTCTTGTGCATCACTTAGCTCCTCTTCTGGTAGTAACTGTGTTATATGGATTGTACTTATCATGGATTGTTATTTTAATGCTACACAGGTCATGGTTTTCATGTTATATTGGTCCTTGTTTGTCATTTTACATGGTAGAAACACTAATAATGTTACGAGATTCTAAAGATCATGGTTGTTAGCCGATATTCGTCGTGGTTTGAACTGCTAAAGGGTCGTGAATATGATAGGGGTCATTGTTGTCTGCTAAATTCGTGTGGTGTGACCAGCCTATATAGGTCATGAATGACACACACAATGGATTGTGTTTTCCAACAACTATCCATTATGCATTACATCACCGCCCAATGTTCGTCACATCCACGAACAATCAAGTTTGTCGTGGCTGGCGTGGTTTGTGGTTCTAATGCTACATGGGTCGTGGATGTCACGATACATGGATCGTTCTGGCACTACACATTCAACCACCCATATACAACAACGATCCATTGTGGATGTCAAACAAATTGGCTGACAAGCATGATTCAATGTGCATCTGAGTCACTGTAAGTGATATGGTCACATGCTCCTTTGGTTTTCAAATTCTGTGGTGCCAAAACCTCTATTTGTGTCTTGTGTTTGAATGTTGATTTATATATGTTCAAGACATTACTTCACAAGTGCTTCAAGTTAAGTACATTGATTGACTTCAAGCCAAGTCAAGCCATGTACTTTGTCAAACGTCTGTAAGCATATGTGTTTAGAGTTACATTAATAAAGAGTACAAGAATCAAGTACACTTCAAGACTCATGTACAACTCAAGATGAAGATTAAGTTCAAGCTTTCGAATATCTAAAGATCAAGCTACATCAAGTACGAGAGCTCAAGCTTGATAAAGTTCAAAGGTCTACCTTCGTTGAATGAATGAAGTTCAATGTTCATACTTCATGTTCCAGGTATGATAGACCTTAGATTGACCTTAGGATAGGTCATTTTGGATACATAATTTATACTGTATGTTTATACATGAGTTTGGTCTGTTCTAAGACTAGTCCTGAACCTTGTTCGACTAGTCCTAGTACTGGTTCGACCAATCCAAGAAATTCCATGACCAATCTTATGTTGTTGAAAATTTTTAAAATTTTTTGATTAATCTACGACCAGTCCTGGAAGTCCTTGGAACAGTCGTAGGTGTGTTCTCAACTCTAACTTTGACCGGTCGTGGGTCTTCGACTCAAACTATAACGACCAACTTATGTGGTCCACGACTAGTCCAGGGTCATCTAGGACCAGTCGTAGGTAGTCCACGACCAGTTGTAGATACCCCACGATCAGTTGTAGAATGGTTTTTCAAGATCGTGCTTAAAAATTCAAAATGTCGTTGTGCTAAAACCAGTCGAGGTGTCCCTAAGACCAGTCGAGGATGAGTTTCGTCATCTATAAATTGAGCACGAATTTTAGATTTTTTTAATTCAATTCAAGTAAAATCAAGTCTCCACTCTGAGATAAGTTTGTGTTCATTTTAAGCTATGTTGTGCATAATTAATATTTTCTTTTGTTAGCTTATTATTATTTGATTTTGATCTACATTGCAATTTGATTTGAAAAGCAGAAAATTCTGTAATTCCTTCTTCTTGGAATCAAAATCAAATATAGCTAGCCCATTTGGTTTAATCAATTAGAACTTAGAACCATTGTAAAGTGAGTATTGGACATTGAACTTCCATATTCGAACTTCTACTTCGATTGGTTCTTCTAGGCTGCTACAAAAGGAGAAATTCAGGTATTATACGTTTATGTAATTTACTTTCTTTTTAGTTTCTTTTGAGATTGAGTCAGAAAAATCTCATTGTGTGGTTATCTGAGGAGAGCTAAAAAACTCAGACAGAGGGGTTTTTAAATTGGGTAAGCCCAAGTAGAAAAGACACAATTGTGAAGGTGTTAGGTGAACCTGTGAAACCTATGTTGATAGTGAACGCTAATATCCCCTATGTGTGGATATTAGGAGTGGAGTAGTAATCTGTGTGGTTATTGTTTAATAGTTGATGAACACACAGGCGAACCATTATAACTCTTTGTGTTTTGTGGATGTGTGATTTATTCTTTATATCTTTTATCATTCAAAGCTATGGAATGTATGTGTGGATGTGAATGTTGTGATTTTTACATTTCAAGGAAAGTGGGGATGTTGTAATAATTTAGATTTAAATTCCTCCAATTTATTTTAATTCTTTGCTATTTATTTATTCCTCTTTGGTTTGAGTTTTTGATACAAATGACATTCTAGAAATAAGGTTGTCCTGCCATAAACCCTTGGTTTTTATGGTGTAAGGTTGTCCTTAGAACTGAATTCGTATCAACCTCTCAATACCTGTTTACTGAGGTTGCTTTTATTTCAGCATTAAGAATTGATTTATTTTTATTTAGCTATCTCTTTATTTTATTCCATTGTTATAATTTTAATTTGGCATAGTCCTATTCAACCCCCTCCCCCCCCCCCCCCCCCCCCCCCTCCTCTAGGACATATAGCTTAGCCATTTCAAGTGGTATCAAGGCCTAATGGCTCGCTCTTATTGCTTTTTATTTGGATTTATTTCCTGAGCTAACGATCTAAGCTATTTAAAATATGTCAAATTTTGATAGCCTATCAGTCACTAGGCCTCTACACTTTGATGGCTCCAACTATGCCTATTGGAAAGCTAGGATGAGGATCTTCCTCAAATCAATGGATGAGAGTGTTTGACAAGCCACAGTGACTGAATGGAATCCTCCCACCATTGAAGTGACTGGAATCGATGGTTCAAAAATAATGAGAATAACTCCTTATTTCTCATGGACCACACTTCAGAAAAATGAGAGTAGTGCCAATGCAAAAGCACTAAATGCAATCACTTGCACACTATCACTGGATGAGTTCAAAAGAATCATATCCTGTGATACTGCAAAGCAAGCTTGGGATATATTAGAAATGACACACGAGGGCACTATAATTGTCAAAAAATCTAAAGTCAACTCCTCACAACCAAATTTGAAGAAATTCATATGGAGGAAAATGAAATGTTTATGGACTTTTCATAAGATTAAATGACATTGTAAACTCGATGTGGGGTCTTGGCGATAAAATCCCAGAAAGTAAAGTGTGTGCAAAGATACTACACTCTCTTCCTGAACGATTCAACTCTAAAGTAACCACGATCCACGAACTTCGTGATACGGATAATATGAGGGTAAAAGAACTAGTTGGTTCTTTACAAACCTATGAGTTAAACTTTAAAGTTCCTAAAGGTAAATCTATCGCTCTAAAATCTTCTAAATGTATTTCTGAAGAAAACTCTGATTTTGAAGATGATATGGCTCTTTTAGTAAATAAGTTTTATAAAATTTTCAAAAGTAAGAAAATGGTAGATTTTTAAAAATCAAATGATAAGAAAAAAATCTAAACCTAAATCTAAAACTTGGAAGTCTTTGAAAGATAGTCAATGTTACAACTACCAAGAATATGGGCATTTATCAAACAAATGTCCTAAAAGGATAAACTTAAAAAGAAGGGTATGTTGGCTACTTGGGATGCATCATCTGATTCTGAAGCCTCTTCTGAATCAGAAGATTCTGCAACTGAGTCAGGCAATGAAGTTAAATCCCTTATGACTCTAGCTAAGTTCACTTTTTCAGATCATGATGATTCAACTAGTGAGGAAAATCTGAACGGTGAATGTGAAAATGAAGATGATCTTCAAGATGCTTACAATGCCTTATATAAGGAAAGTTGTAAAATTACTGTCAAACTTAAACTTCAAAAATAAAAGTTTTTTAAACTTAAAGAATGTTTTGAATCACTTGTTTTAGAAAAATACTAAATTTTTGATTGTTTTGAAAAATTAAAATGTCATTTGAATTTAAAAAACTCTCAGATTGAAAGTCTGAAGTCTGAGAATGAGAAACTTAAAAATGAAGTATCTTCTCTTCTGAGTTTAAAGGACACATGGAGATATGCCCAAGGTGATCCAAAGTTAGAGAAACTATTATCCGGATCAAGAAAATGTGGCGACAGATCTGGCTTGAGCTATGATAAGAATATACCTCCTAAATAAAAAAATACTCCTAAGTTTGTGAAAGGAGAGTCCTCAAACTCAAAAGGGAAAAGTACTTATCAAGGTGTTTTCTAAAATTACAAAAACTTTTCAAAAACCAAAAAGCAGCTATATCAACCTTAATCAGAATTTAAACCCACTAGCTAAAAAGATAGTTGATTTACTCAAGGAGCTCTTAAAATCTAACTCTATAGGTCATTCTTAGAACAACAGACATATGAAGACCAACTATACTCTTAAACCCAAAACAGTTCTGAAATGGGTTCCTAAAGTTGCCTGCTTGGTTGCTCACACTGTTTTCAAAGCTACAAGTCATTCAAAGTGGTACCTGGATAGTGGATGCTCTAGGCATATGACAGGCAACAAGGCTTTATTCACCGATCTTAAAGATATGACTGATGGATCAGTCACATTTGGTGATGGTAGCAATTGTAAGATTATTGGCCAAGGTACGGTACAACTCTATAACCTCCCTTTATTTAAGAATATTTTATATGTTGAGGGACTAAAACATAACCTGTTGAGCATATCTCAAATATGCAATAACAACCATAGTGTGAAATTTTCCATTTAAGGTTATGAAATTATAAAAAAAAAGGATTCTATAATATTAACTGGTCGCAGAACTTCTGAAAACTGCTATATAGTAAGTGATGGCAGCTCATCTAATCAATCGTGCTACATGGTCCATACTGATGAGACAAAATTATGGTACAAACGCCTTGGACATGTACACTACCAGAATTTATATAGATTGAGAAAATGAGAACTAATTAGAGGTCTACTTAAGTTACAAGAAGTAGACAAAGTATGTGATGTATGCCAGTATGGTAAACAAACTAGGAGCTCTCATCAGAAGGTGAACTCTAATGTCACATCAAGACCACTGGAGCTTCTCCACATGGATCTTGTAGGACCAACCAGAACAGAGAGTTGAGGTGGCAAAAAATACATCTTGGTAATCGTGGATGATCATACCAGATTCACTTAGGTAGCATTCTTATGGGACAAATCAGAAATCCTTGATGAAGTGAAAAAGATCATCAAACGAATCCAAATTGAGAAAGATTCTCAAGTATGTAAGATCTGTAGTGATCATGGATCTGAGTTCAAAAATAATAGTTTTGAGAAATTTTATAGCGATCAGGGAATATCACATGAATTCTCTGTGCCCAAAACACTACAACAAAATGGTATTATGGAAAGAAAAAATAGAGTACTTCAAGAAATGGGAAACGTAATGTTAAATAGTAAGAAGCTCCCTAGAAATCTTTGGGCTGAAGTAGTGAATACTGCTTCTATATTATTAATCGGGTCTATACATGTAAATATCATGATAAAATGACTTACGAATTATGGTTTGATAAGAAGTCGACTATCAAATACTTTCGAGTTTTTGGCAGCAAGTGCTATATTTTGTATGACCATAAAAATTTAAAAAAGTTTGACACTAAGAGTGATGAAGGGATCTTTTTAGGATATTCTTTAAATAGTCATGCATATCGTGTACTGAACAACAGGACCGGTGTGATTCAAGAGTCCATTAATGTGGTTATTGATGATCATTTGAATACACCTTCCCTTAGTTCAGATAATGATGAAATTCTTTTGATTGACAAACCAGATACTTCATCAAATCAAGTTAATTCTGAATTGAGGACTATTAAGGATCATCCAACCACTCAAATTCTTGAAAACCCTCTCACTGGTGTGCACACTCGTAGACAATTAGAAGACATTTGTAACTGTGTGCTTTACATCCCAGATAGAACCGGTAAACGTAAAAGAAGTTCTTTCTGAAGAAAACTGGATAGTTGCTATGCAGGAAAAACTTAATTAGTTTGTTCATAATGATGTCTGGTATCTTGTTCCTAGACTTAAAGATAAACATATTATTGGAATAAAGTGGATTTTCAAAAATAAGTCTGATGAACTTGGAAATATAATTCGAAACAAGACAAGACTAGTTGTACAAGGGTACACACAAATTGAAGGCATTGATTATGATGAAACCTTTACCCCAGTTGCTCACCTTGAATCAATCGGACTTTTTATATCCATTGCATGCTTTAAGAAGTTTAAAATTTATCAAATGGATATGAAGAGTACCTTCTTAAATGACGATTTACATGAAGAGGTATATGTTGAACAACCTACAGGGTTTGAAGATCCTAAGTTTTCTTATCATGTATACCATCTTAAAAAGGCTCTCTATGGACTAAAACAAGCTCCCAGGGCATGGTATGAGAAATTAACTAAGTTTTTACTGAGTCATAGTTTCCAAATGGGAAGTGTCGATAAGATGCTCTTTGTTAAGAAACATAATGATGATATCTTAATGGTTCAGATCTATGTTGATGATATTATTTATGGATCAACTTGTACTAACATGACTATAGAGTTTGCAAAGTGAATGAAATCTAAGTACGAAATGAGCATGGTTGGGGAATTAAATTATTTCTTAGGGTTGCAAGTAAAACAACAACCTGATAGAATTTTTATTTCTCAAACCAAGTATGCCTTGAACTTGATTAAAAGGTTCAGATTTGAAAAAGGTAAGAACTTTGATACTCCTACGAGTACAAATTTAAGACTCTCAAAGGACTCTATAGGTAAAGATGTGGATCCTAAATTGTATCGTAGCATGATTGACAGTTTGGTTTATTTAACTGCTAGTAGACTAGATGTTGCTTTTAGCGTTGGTATTTGTGTTAGATATCAATCTAATCCTAAAGAATCTCATTTAACTGTTGTTAAGAGGATTATGTGATATGTCGCAAGTTCTGCTAATTTGGGTCTTTGGTATCCACATGAGACTAGTGTTCAATTGGCTGGGTACTCAGATACTGATTGGGCAGGTAATATTGATGACAGAAAATCAACCAGTGGTGGTTATTTTTATATTGGAAATTTCTTGGTTTCTTGATTTAGCAAGAAGCAAATTTTCATATCGCTTTCTGTAACACCCCGGATTTTGGCCAATCTGAGATTTGACGTCCTTAGGCAATGGGTCAATTGAAACACCTGGAAAATTGCTTAGAACCCAATTCCATAGCCAAAGAAACCACTTAGAATCAATTCCTTTAGAAAATATGACTAAGTTAGCTAGTGCAACGTTAGAATAGCTGGGAAATGGTCCCTGATCGCTTTAAATACGTTCTACAAGGCCCAAAGCGAGTGGAACCAAGGGTGCTATAATGCTCTAAAGCCTCGGATCAAACTCTAAGCCGGTTTGTCCTCGGGACCTCCTTGAAACTTTGTATTGGATCTAGACCGCGCGTCGAAAGTCCGATACCTCCTATCTTAGACCGTTAGAACCGTCTAGCTGGACTTGACACTCATTCCGAAAATCAAGTCAAACCGATAATCACAGGCTATTTCATTGAGCCCGGACTGAAGAGAGTGTGAATAGGGACATAGTTGGAATTTCAAATTCAAATCTGGCACACAAATTTGACGCATCAGTATTAAGCATTCTGACCGTCAGAATACAGCCAAATTACACCCTTGGATCAGGAAAAATATCTATTATATATCACGAGACTTATAGGCCTGATCTTGGTGCGGTGACCGTTAAACTGAAACTGGGCCGCCACGTGCGATCTGGGAACCCAACCGGTCTGAAAACTGGATGTGTGCTAGATCCAGTATGCATGAGCTTAAGTCCGACCGCATTTGGCCTGGGGACCTCCAGAAATGCCCTTTTGGACCGAAACGGCCCCGATTTGGTTAGGCACCAAGTAAACATTGTTCCCAAGCCTATTTTGGGAATGTTTTAGGCTATAAAAGGGGTTGAAACCCCCACTCCTCTCTCCCATCCGAATTTGAGAGAAGCTCTAGCTTGGGAGAGAGAAAAAGAGTGAGAGATTGTGAGAGAGTGGGAGAGTTCTTCCCGCCACTTGTGCTACGTGTTGCACATGCTTAAGCAACACTCCTCTACCGCTTTCCCGGCGATTCCACCGCAATCCTAGGTAAGTAAAAACCCTAAATAGTTGGTGATTTGAGTTTTCCTTGTTTCCATAGCGATGTAGCTTATGGATCTTATGTATTAGGTTCCTTATTCGCCGTAGACGAAGCGTATACGCTCCGTTTCAATTTCCGACTCTACAAGACATAAGGTGCGGATATTAGACGCTTTGATTGACTGTTTCCAACGCTTTCAATGTCGTTTAATAGTAGATTCTTGACGGCATCGCCGTTTGACATGTACAAAATGCTCTCCGTTTCCCGTTTCGTAAGCTAACGAAGAATATGAGATTTAGGGCATTTTAGTCATTTGTAGGAAGTACTGTTTACATTCATATTTTGCTGATGTGATTGACATGGTTTGTTGTCGCATTAGGAAGTTAGGAATGCGTGCATAATTAGTTTGGCGAAGAGATTCGCCTAGTTGCGCACCTTGGGTCGACATACTATATGTAGACTTAAGTGTGTAGTGTATGTGTTTGTATAAATGCTTGTATTAGTATGTATTGAATTAAATGATGTTATTTGATAGTTTGTGATTGATTTTTCAATTATTATGCTGACCTAAATGATTTTCTACATGTTGACAAAATGCATGATTTCATTACATGCATGGAATGTATGTGCTTGAGGATTTGCTTAAGTTGAATATGCATGGGAAGTATGCCTTGAAGATTTGCTTAAGTTGAATGTTATAACATGTGCTAACATGCTCACATGATGTATTTCAATTCCAACACCTTTGTATAGTGTTAATGTAATTCCATAGATGTGTGGGACTTGACTTAGTCCAGGCAGTCGGTAACCGAGCGAATTCGTGGCTGACTGGTCATAGCCACGAACGACGCGTCGATGAATGTGATTCGTGTTGAGAGTTGGCGGCAGTGGTTAGGCCACGCGAAGTGTTTCACGCACTTCATGTCGTTCAATTCGAGATGCGATCGCACTAGTCGAGCCCGTCAAGTAACCCGACTGGCCGATGTTTGTTCACCTTGTATGTATCATAACTGCTTGAACCTAGGGTACTGAACTTACCATTGTAAACCCTGTTAACCATGGTACCTTGATCCACGAAGGCTCATGAGCCAGGCATGGTGGTATGGGACACCGTGGTCGAGCTGTCGGCCTACGCTGGGGCCACAAACCTCCCCGTAGTGACCAGTGAGCACCTATGACTCGTGAGCAGATTATGGTGGTATGGGACACTATATTCTTGCTGTCGGCCTACACTGATAAGGTGATGGGGGAGCGGTGCAACGAGTGCGAGCAACAGCCCTGGCAGCCCTTTGTAGTGACCGCGAGCGTATTCTGAGTCTACGGGAGGCGACGACCCTTCCGTAGCAGTAGAGTACAGTAGGCCTGTATTGATAAGGTGATGGGGGAGCGGAGCAACGAGTGCGTGCAACAGCCCTGGCAGCCCTTGCAGCGACCTACAAAATATACATCGTATGAGATTACTAGGAGTGACGACCCTAGACAGGATCTGTGTTGGGATTGATACAAGGGAAGTACCTTAGTTTCCCAATCCTGCTGTTTGAATGGATTAATAACAACTTGGTAATCATATCACCATAGCATTGCATGTGCCTGGAAGATGTGGAGCACTCTAGGGAGTGTGGCATGCCGCGGTCGTAAGATGTTGCCGTATGAGGGTGATCGTCGGTGAGGGCATACATCACGTCATGTCATAAATGCATTAACAACAGTATTAGGATTGTTTGATTTACTGCTTTACTATTATCGCATGATTGATTTGATAACATGTTAATCTTTGCTCTATTATTCCACTGAGTTAGCTACTCACTCCCACGTTACGGGACGGTGTTCCGGACACCCACCAGACCTTTTTGTGATTGCAGATGATGGCGCGGCCTGTGAGGCAGAGCCGGACTTGATGATGATGAGGAGGATCCCTCCTTTATGCGTGTTCTGATCGACGGGATTACAGGGAGGTTGATTAGATACTTTGACATTTGTCATTTTATATTTTGTAGCGCACTCATGTATATTCGTTTCATCTACTTTTGGAGTATACATGTATGTATATAACCTGGTAACATGTTCACACTCTGGAGACATACAACAGTTTATATATGTTATACATACTATTACAGACTTCCGCTGGTTAATTTAACTGTCTCTGGAGTAGGATATGCTGTTCTGGCTTAATTTCACTCATGTTTAATACATTATCACAGACAACATTCAATCATACATATCTATGTTGCATAAATAACATTTTGGAACTCGGGAGTTGGGTTTTTGCTCGACCCCCCGATTTTCGGGATGTTACAGATGGTATCAGAGCATGATTTGGATTAAACCGGGCCTGGGTTATGGTCACGCGACGCACGTTGTCGCTTCCTTTGACATAGGTGGGTGCGAGAAGGGTCTAGAAACACGTCCAGGATCGCAGATTCGCCGATAGGCGAAGTCTATTAGAATCGATCGCAAGATCGACTCTGTAACGCATCTCGGGTCGCGTAAGGCCACCCGAATCGCTGCTAAGCTATAGGAAGTTAGGTTGAGATGTCCTATGAGCGGTTTTAAACCGCAAAAGTAAAATCCTTGGGCCGTGGAATGACCACGACTCCAGTAATCAATCGCCAGGGCTTGAAAACCCCGTTTTGCCAAAAATTCTCAAAATTCCTCCTCTAAACACTTCAACCTTCAGTTTTTTTTTTTATCCATTTCATGTTAGGCATCAAACCTAATATGAAAATAACACAAATTAGTACATTCACCAAATTTTACAGTGAATAGTAAAATTTCATGAAAAATGGCCATAAGGCCATTATAACTTCACTTTCTTTAGCAACTAATGCTCTAGATGGATGTAATAGATCCTTCTACCCCAAAATCATATGCTGCATGATAGGGTTTTGTATTCGGGATTGAATATTGGACCCGAAAAGCCTCGAATGGATGTTAAAAATGTATTGGCCTCCCTAGGGCAATCTACAATGAACCAGAGTGTGCACCATACCTTTTTGGAATCCCTAGGCCAAGGGGAATCCATCCCATATGGCCTAAATGGCCAGTTTGCAATTTCATCGGCGATGCCATCGCCGGTTCGGCGATGCATCGCCGGTAAAACTCCTCGAATGGGTCTAAACTTTGGGCTGGATGAGTTTGGGGGCTAGGGTAGTCCCCTGGTATGCGGTCCGTACCTTGAAACTCCCTAAAAGATGTACTTCCTTCACAAAAGTCCCCTTTCCTAGCCCCATTTTCGTTTTCTTGCTGCCCTAACCAAAAATTGTGGTTCCAAACCACCCCTAGATCCATCTTTGGCCAAAAAAGACCACCCTCCATCATTCCTTTGAAGTTGGCAGCCCTCCCTCTTGAAGGTTTCGTCCGTTGGAGCTCCTAAAACCCCCAAATCGAGCCGAATTCGTGAGGTGCTCCATTCCCCTTTTTCGTTTTCATTTCTTTCTGAAAATACATCCTAGGGGAGCTTGAAGCATCCCTCTACAACGCCTAGATCTCCCTTTTCTATTTTGGTTAGCCATTTCCTTGCATTTCTCCCATTTTTCATTGCTATTGTTAAGCTATTTTAGCCTTTTTCTCCTTTTCCACCATCCTCCTTCTCATGTCCCTTTTATTGGAGACTTTACCCTCTTTTTGGGTCTTAGAATCGTGCTAACCTCAAATCCCATTTCTCAACTTTCTCCGTGTGAGAAGTAGTGAAAATACTTGGCCGATAGAGCTCGAATGGGCAACAGACAGTACTGAACTTGATAGTATTCAAGAAGGTCAGTTGGGACCCTGGTAGAAGTCCTTTGGTAGAATTAGGCATCTATGTCGTTGCCCTCTTTCTTGTTTGATTACTGTTTGAAATTTCTAGGTTGTTTTGTTTTTAGGTAGAAAAATGTGTTTGTGTTGTGGTTTGGGCTTAATATAGCCAAAATTTGTTGAATGGAATGCATGTTGTTTCATTTCGTTATAAGATATTGTTTCTAGATTGGGAGTATTATAACTCCCTGAGATCCGGCCTACAAATTAGTTTTTATCCCACCCCACCCTCCTACCAAGCATGCCACTTCCGATCCCACTATGGGACTAAGAATGCGGTTCTATTTAATACAACTGAATGCTACTGGCCACATAGGCCCTTGGCGTTTTGGTCCTAGAGTTAGTACTTCTAGAGTTGAAGAGTCTGACGACATAAGGAATCCAATTCCATTTAGACAATCTTGACCCTAAGCGATAGAACAACTCTCTGTAGTAGAAATGGTATGGAAAGCCATTTACCGTATAATCTTAAGCTATAGATTATAGCTACTGGGTTACAGACTAGCGTACTAGCTACCTAGAGTAGGGTAAAGTCTGTATATGTTAAGGAATGATAGATTAGATTTGATTGGAATGAGACTCCCTTCCTTGGATAGATCCCCTTATGACTTATAGACTCCTGTTGTTGCCCATAGGAAGGAACCATACACTCTCAGGGAACATTTATAACTCTCTCAGATTGAACTTAGAATGTACTAGCACGCCCCCTAGAATTGCCTTCCCCAAGGGCTTATTGCATTCGAGAATGCGGAATAAAGGAACTACATGTAAGCGATGTATTCGCGGTCTGAATCGACTTCTTAATCCTAGTGGTTACCAATAAATCCAATGCTCTGATCAAGCAGAAGATCGGAATCGACTCGGATTAAGAATTGATACAATAAATCTTCTGTCCTAGCTAGACAGAAAGTCTATGTATCCGGCTCAGACCCATTACACAACCTTTCTTCCGTGTTGGCTCGACCATCTACAACTAAACAGGATCATAGTGTCTTTGGGAAATGGCGAGGACTTAAAGCCAGTAGGGAATTAGGCGTCTTGCCACCAACTCATACCTGCCCCTGAACCTATCCACAATAGAGCTTAGGCTCATCTCTATCGCCATAGATACCAATGCCATAGAACGCATCATTAGCATGGAAAGCCACTGTAATGAGAGGTTGTTCCCTAATTCATGTCAAAGATAGCCCCTAAGTTGCACCTTGTTCCGATATATAGAGCGATGCATAGATTCTTGAATTTAAGAAAAACCAAGTTTTAAGGGGGGTAGAACGAATTTAGTCCAATCCAGATAGGTTAGTCAACGCTACCGTTCGATCAGAGTGGCGTAGCGGAAGCGTGGTTAGGCTTTTCCCCACTGGCCCAAGATCGAAACATTTGAGTTAGGGTGTATGTACGATTAGGTTATTAAATAGGATTTGAACCTTCCTTAGAGAAAGTACTCCTTGTCCTTCTCCAATGTCGGGGACGACATTGTGTTTTAAGGGGGGTAGATTGTAACACCCCGGATTTTGGCCAATCTGAGATTTGACGTCCTTAGGCAATGGGTCAATTGAAACACCTGGAAAATTGCTTAGAACCCAATTCCATAGCCAAAGAAACCACTTAGAATCAATTCCTTTAGAAAATATGACTAAGTTAGCTAGTGCAACGTTAGAATAGCTGGGAAATGGTCCCTGATCGCTTTAAATACGTTCTACAAGGCCCAAAGCGAGTGGAACCAAGGGTGCTATAATGCTCTAAAGCCTCGGATCAAACTCTAAGCCGGTTTGTCCTCGGGACCTCCTTGAAACTTTGTATTGGATCTAGACCGCGCGTCGAAAGTCCGATACCTCCTATCTTAGACCGTTAGAACCGTCTAGCTGGACTTGACACTCATTCCGAAAATCAAGTCAAACCGATAATCACAGGCTATTTCATTGAGCCCGGACTGAAGAGAGTGTGAATAGGGACATAGTTGGAATTTCAAATTCAAATCTGGCACACAAATTTGACGCATCAGTATTAAGCATTCTGACCGTCAGAATACAGCCAAATTACACCCTTGGATCAGGAAAAATATCTATTATATATCACGAGACTTATAGGCCTGATCTTGGTGCGGTGACCGTTAAACTGAAACTGGGCCGCCACGTGCGATCTGGGAACCCAACCGGTCTGAAAACTGGATGTGTGCTAGATCCAGTATGCATGAGCTTAAGTCCGACCGCATTTGGCCTGGGGACCTCCAGAAATGCCCTTTTGGACCGAAACGGCCCCGATTTGGTTAGGCACCAAGTAAACATTGTTCCCAAGCCTATTTTGGGAATGTTTTAGGCTATAAAAGGGGTTGAAACCCCCACTCCTCTCTCCCATCCGAATTTGAGAGAAGCTCTAGCTTGGGAGAGAGAAAAAGAGTGAGAGATTGTGAGAGAGTGGGAGAGTTCTTCCCGCCACTTGTGCTACGTGTTGCACATGCTTAAGCAACACTCCTCTACCGCTTTCCCGGCGATTCCACCGCAATCCTAGGTAAGTAAAAACCCTAAATAGTTGGTGATTTGAGTTTTCCTTGTTTCCATAGCGATGTAGCTTATGGATCTTATGTATTAGGTTCCTTATTCGCCGTAGACGAAGCGTATACGCTCCGTTTCAATTTCCGACTCTACAAGACATAAGGTGCGGATATTAGACGCTTTGATTGACTGTTTCCAACGCTTTCAATGTCGTTTAATAGTAGATTCTTGACGGCATCGCCGTTTGACATGTACAAAATGCTCTCCGTTTCCCGTTTCGTAAGCTAACGAAGAATATGAGATTTAGGGCATTTTAGTCATTTGTAGGAAGTACTGTTTACATTCATATTTTGCTGATGTGATTGACATGGTTTGTTGTCGCATTAGGAAGTTAGGAATGCGTGCATAATTAGTTTGGCGAAGAGATTCGCCTAGTTGCGCACCTTGGGTCGACATACTATATGTAGACTTAAGTGTGTAGTGTATGTGTTTGTATAAATGCTTGTATTAGTATGTATTGAATTAAATGATGTTATTTGATAGTTTGTGATTGATTTTTCAATTATTATGCTGACCTAAATGATTTTCTACATGTTGACAAAATGCATGATTTCATTACATGCATGGAATGTATGTGCTTGAGGATTTGCTTAAGTTGAATATGCATGGGAAGTATGCCTTGAAGATTTGCTTAAGTTGAATGTTATAACATGTGCTAACATGCTCACATGATGTATTTCAATTCCAACACCTTTGTATAGTGTTAATGTAATTCCATAGATGTGTGGGACTTGACTTAGTCCAGGCAGTCGGTAACCGAGCGAATTCGTGGCTGACTGGTCATAGCCACGAACGACGCGTCGATGAATGTGATTCGTGTTGAGAGTTGGCGGCAGTGGTTAGGCCACGCGAAGTGTTTCACGCACTTCATGTCGTTCAATTCGAGATGCGATCGCACTAGTCGAGCCCGTCAAGTAACCCGACTGGCCGATGTTTGTTCACCTTGTATGTATCATAACTGCTTGAACCTAGGGTACTGAACTTACCATTGTAAACCCTGTTAACCATGGTACCTTGATCCACGAAGGCTCATGAGCCAGGCATGGTGGTATGGGACACCGTGGTCGAGCTGTCGGCCTACGCTGGGGCCACAAACCTCCCCGTAGTGACCAGTGAGCACCTATGACTCGTGAGCAGATTATGGTGGTATGGGACACTATATTCTTGCTGTCGGCCTACACTGATAAGGTGATGGGGGAGCGGTGCAACGAGTGCGAGCAACAGCCCTGGCAGCCCTTTGTAGTGACCGCGAGCGTATTCTGAGTCTACGGGAGGCGACGACCCTTCCGTAGCAGTAGAGTACAGTAGGCCTGTATTGATAAGGTGATGGGGGAGCGGAGCAACGAGTGCGTGCAACAGCCCTGGCAGCCCTTGCAGCGACCTACAAAATATACATCGTATGAGATTACTAGGAGTGACGACCCTAGACAGGATCTGTGTTGGGATTGATACAAGGGAAGTACCTTAGTTTCCCAATCCTGCTGTTTGAATGGATTAATAACAACTTGGTAATCATATCACCATAGCATTGCATGTGCCTGGAAGATGTGGAGCACTCTAGGGAGTGTGGCATGCCGCGGTCGTAAGATGTTGCCGTATGAGGGTGATCGTCGGTGAGGGCATACATCACGTCATGTCATAAATGCATTAACAACAGTATTAGGATTGTTTGATTTACTGCTTTACTATTATCACATGATTGATTTGATAACATGTTAATCTTTGCTCTATTATTCCACTGAGTTAGCTACTCACTCCCACGTTACGGGACGGTGTTCCGGACACCCACCAGACCTTTTTGTGATTGCAGATGATGGCGCGGCCTGTGAGGCAGAGCCGGACTTGATGATGATGAGGAGGATCCCTCCTTTATGCGTGTTCTGATCGACGGGATTACAGGGAGGTTGATTAGATACTTTGACATTTGTCATTTTATATTTTGTAGCGCACTCATGTATATTCGTTTCATCTACTTTTGGAGTATACATGTATGTATATAACCTGGTAACATGTTCACACTCTGGAGACATACAACAGTTTATATATGTTATACATACTATTACAGACTTCCGCTGGTTAATTTAACTGTCTCTGGAGTAGGATATGCTGTTCTGGCTTAATTTCACTCATGTTTAATACATTATCACAGACAACATTCAATCATACATATCTATGTTGCATAAATAACATTTTGGAACTCGGGAGTTGGGTTTTTGCTCGACCCCCCGATTTTCGGGATGTTACACTTTCTACTACTGAGGCTAAATACATCGCAGAAGGAAATGCATGTACTCAGCTTGTTTGGATGAAACGTATGTTAAGCGATTATGGAATTGCACAAGACTCAATGGTTTGATTTTGCAATAACTCCAGTGCAATAGATATTTCTAAAAATTCAATCCAGCATTTACGTACCAAGCACATTGACATTAGATATCATTACATTCGTGAATTAGTGGAAGAAAAAATAATTTCTTTGGAATACATTCCAACTGAGACTCAACTTGCTAACATTTTCACTAAATCGCTCGACAAAAGCAGGTTTAATAAATTAAAGTTTGACCTCGGTATGTGTAATTTAAATTGAATATTCTTACATATTTGTACCATATTGTATATTTTTTGTTGTTAAATTTTAAAATTTGTTGAAAACTGTTATTTTTGGCCGATACTCGACCAGTCGTGGTCATACATGACCAGTCGTGGTACGACCGGTCGTGTATTCTCCAAGACCGGTCATGGAGCACGCTGATCTCTTTAATTTAGGGAAACCTCTCTTCTTCCTCATTTTCCCTTTTCTCTCCAACGAGCCGAGCTACGACTAGTCGAACCCTACTATTCGATTCGACCAGGTTAGAGCATTTTTCTTATCTTTCTTGGATATTTGTGGTCCATTTTCTTCAATTTCTTCATTAACGTAGTTGATTTCAAGTTTGTCTTGAGATTTTTGCAGTTTTCTTTCTCATTTGCTGATCTAGAGAAACCCATTTCTACTTTGAAATTCTTATTTTTATTCAAGAATATGGACTCTAGAGGGAAAAAGAAAAATACTAGAGGACCCTCATCATCCAGATCAACTTCTATTACAAGACGCCATCTTCGGTCTCCCGAAGATGATCCACCTTATGTGTGTGATTTGCATCTACGTAATGTCATTGTTGAGAAAGCTGTTGATTTAGATCACATCTCCCGTTTCGGTATCCTTCATCTCCTTCAATCTATAGGTTGGGATAATATCCTACATTGGGGTGGGCCGACATACCAATCCATTGCACAGAGCATGTTTGCATGCATAAGTGATTTTTCTATTAAACAATTAACTTTCTCTATTGCTACTAGAGAAGGGCCTTTTCCTATTGATCATCATTTAATTTCAGGCCTTATGGATATACCTGTTAATGATGATGGTGTTCCACCTAGCACTCTAGTTGAGAAAGTTACTAAATCTGAAAAATGTATTTATACTAGAGTGTTGTGTAACATGAATGCTCAATGGACTCAGAATGGGAATGCCCTCACTTCTAAAAATTTGTTACCCAAATACAGAGTTTTGCATCGTATCTTTACTTCTAATCTGTATCCTTGTTCTGGTAACAAGACAGAACTGACTTTATTCATGGTTCGTATTTTATATTCTATCATTACTGGTGTAAATGTTTTTCTGCCTTCTTTGATATGTCATTCCATCATTCAGTTTCGTCTCCATCCAGGTCATAGTGATCTTCCCTTTGCTTACTTAATGACTGTGTTAGCAACTCACATGCTAGTCGCTATGCCTATTGGAGAGGCTCCTATCCAATACCTCATTTTCAACAATTCCAACTTAAACAAAATGAAGTTGCACTTGGCTGATGACTAAGTAGATGTTGGAGAAGGTGGAGCAGTAGGTGTGAATGAAGAAGAGGGTGATGATATTCCTCCAGATGATATTAATATGGACAACATTTTTAATGAAATTGATTCTAACTCTGAAATGATCCTGATTTTGTGCCATCAGATTTTGATGCACGTCTCCATGCATTAGAGGAGAAGGTAGAAAATATGAATGTTGCCCATGATATGCAATTCAAATATATGCGCAAGTATCTTCGGCGCTTAAACAAGGGCCTTCATAAACTTGATCCTACCATACCTGCTCCTTCCTCTGGATCAGATTAAGTGTTTTACTCTTTAGGTTGTAATAACTTTAATACTTTTTTTTTATTTTAGTCTATGTGTTTGACTTTTTCTGACTTGGATATATGCTTCATGCTATATGAACTTTAAACTTTTCTGTATTTAACTCCCTTCTTACTCTCTTGTTTATCCTATCTTTGCTTCTTCCTTTGTCATATTGTGACAAAAAGGGGGAGAAATGTGCTTTTGGAGAGCTTATTATGCCAGAAGATTTTGGTTTGATTGCTTATGGATATGAAAGTTGTGAGTAGCATTATATTTTTCTTGATATCTATGTGTGTTGCTACTTAGGGGGAGTATGCATCGAGGAATTTTCTTGGTCTCTTGATGGATGTTATTTATAACATCTGGTGCATGATTCTTTTGTAACTATTGTACTTGTGCTTCTCTTTTCTTTTATATATAAGTGTGTTTTGTCATAAATTTGACAAAGGGGGAGATTATAAGTGTTATGGTCACATGCTCCTTTGGTTGTCAAATTCTGTGGTGCCAAAACCTCTATCCGTGTCTTGTGTTTATATGTTGATTTATATATGTTCAAGACACTGCTTCACAAGTGCTTCAAGTTAAGTACATTGATCGACATCAAGCCAAGTCATGCCAAGTCAAGCCATGTACTTCGTCAAACGTCTGTATGCATATATGTTCAGAGCTACATCAATAAAGAGTACAAGACTCAAGTACACTTCAAGACTCAAATACAACTCAAGATGAAGATTAAGTTCAAGCTTTTGAATATCTAAAGATCAAGCTACATTAAGTACGAAAGCTCAAGCTTGATAAGGTTCAAAGGTCTACCTTCGCTGAATGAATGAAGTTCAATGTTCATACTTCATGTTCCAGGTATGATAGACCTTAGATTGACCTTAAGATAGGTCATTTTGGATACATAATTCATACTGTATGTTTATACATGAGTTTGGTCTGTTCTAAGATTAGTCCTAGACCTTGTTCGACTAGTCCTAGTACTAGTTCGATTAGTCCAAGAAATTCCATGACCAGTCCTAAGTTATTAAGAAATTTTAAAATTTTTTGGTTAATCTACGACCAGTCCTGAAAGTCCTTCGACCAGTCGTAGGTGTGTTCTCGACTCGAACTTCGACCAGTCGTGGGTCTTCAACTCAAGCTACAGCGACCAACTTATGTGGTCCATGACCTGTCTTGGGTCATCTACGACCAGTCGTAGGTAGTCCACGACCAGTCGTAGACACCCCACGACCAGTCATAGAACGATTTTTCAAGATCGCGCTTAAAAATTCAAAATGCCATTGTGCTAAGACCAGTCAAGGTGTCCCTAAGACCAGTCGAAGATGAGTTTCGTCATCTATAAATTGAGCATGAATTTCAGAGTTTTTTAATTCAATTCAAGTAAAATTAAGGCTCCACTCTGAGATAAGTTTGTGTTCATTTTAAGATACGTTGTGCATAATTAATATTTTCTTTTGTTATCTTATTGTTATTTGATTTTGATCTACATTTCAATCTGATTTGAAAAGGAGAAAACTATGTAATTCCTTCTTCTTGGAATCAAAATCAAATATAGCTAGTCCATTTGGTTTAACTTAAAATTAATTAGAACTTAGAACCATTGTAAAGTGAGTATTGGACATTGAACTTCTATATTCGAACTTCTACTCTGATTGGTTCTTCTGGGCTGCTACAAAAGGAGAAATTCAGGTATTTTATGTTTATATAATTTACTTTCTTTTTGGTTTCTTTTAAGATTAAGCAAGAAAAATCATTGTGTGGTTATCTGAGGAGAGCCAGAAAACTCAGACAGAGGGGTTTTTGAATTGTGTAAGCCCAAGTAGAAAAGACACAATTGTGAAGGTTTTAGGTGAACCTGTGAAACCTATTTTGATAGTGAATGCTAATATCCCCTATGTGAGGATATTAGGAGTGGCGTAGCAATCTGTGTGATTGTTCTTTAACAGTTGATGAACACACAGGCGGACCACTATAACTCTTTGTGTTTTGTGGATGTGTGATTTATTCTTTCTATATTTTATCATTCAAAGATGTGGAATGTATGTGTGGATGTGAATGTTGTAATTTTTACATTTCAAGCAAAGTGGAGATGTTGTAATAATTTAGATTTAAATTCCTACAATTTATTTCAATTATTTGATATTTATTTATTCCTCTTTGGTTTGAGTTTTTGATGCAAAGGACGTTCTAGAAATAAGGTTGTCCTGCCATATACCCTTAGTTTTTATGGTGTAAGGTTGTCCTTAGAACTGAATTCGTATCAACCTCTCAATACCTGTTTACTGAGGTTACTTTTATTTCAGCATTAAGAATTGATTTATTTTTATTTGGATATCTTTTTATTTTATTCTGCTATTATAATTTTAATTTGGCATAGTCCTATTCACCCCCCCCCCCCCCCCCCCCCCCTTCTCTAGGACATATAGCTTGGCCATTTCAGTCACGATCACAGAATGAGGTCGTTGCTGTCATGCAAACTTGGAGATGGTTTCCAGTGAGGATGGATTGTGCATGTTAATCATGACACATTGGTCATCATATCCACGACCCATATCAATCACTTAGTCATAATAGAAAATATTTAGAAGAGACATTAAATATACCAATCCATCCAGAATTTAATTATTAATAAAAAAATGACTCTCTTCGGTGGTCTACACATCCCCTCAGCCGCATCTTCTGACTTCGTTAACTGCAAACAGTCATATGCAATTGTCTTTCGAAACTTAGGAATGTCCTCCTACAGAAAAAGAACGAACTAGTATTAAATCAAAGGATAAAGAAATAAAGATTTAATGTAGATAGATATACATACACACATACAAACCTTTGTGAAGTCAATTTTGCGCATGCTGCTCAAGAAGTCTATATATTTCATCATAAATACTCCACAATCATCCGAGTTGTCTTGCCCCAGTCTGTCGCTAACTATCTTCAAACTCCATGGCTTCTCCTAGTTTTTAGCTCCATTATCGAGAATATGGAATAGCCATCTCAGTCCGTGCGTGACCTGCACGACAATCAACTCATTATTCTCTTACAACTTGGTACTCAGGTTGTCGTACACAGCGACATCTTTCTTCTTCGTATTAACAACAACCAAGAACCAGTGCTGGTCCCTCGCATTGAGTGGGATGTATAGCTGTCAATCACAAGAAATATGACAACATTTAAAAGACTCGTCTTTCCAAAATGAATAATATTATTTAAGTTCACGTATATGTTCAAGTAAATAACTCTTACCACTTCATACTTCCATAGAGGCTTTGATCTACCTCGACCGTCGACTAATTCTACAAGCATTTCATTCAATTTACCACTCTTGATGATGGTCTATCGATCCTTGTGGTTATTAGCTCCATAAGTTTGTAACTCATTAAGTTGGACTTCCATGGCTTGCTGTTGATATATTGGAAAGGGTCAGACACATAAATAATTAATGATATTTTAACGATAACTCTAGTCCTCAAATTAACATTATCAAAAATGTCGACAGGACGAATGCGCAGTCCTGACTACGTCATGGTCTCTTTTCCTAATGCACTGATAAGTAGCATAGGTATCTATCGATGGCCTACACAACGAGGAAGTTATGTGGTATAATTTTCATACATCAATATTATTAAATAAATAAAGTCAATATTTAGATACTTACGTCAGAGTCAACCCATGATTTTAGGTCACAGATGCTCTTTAGCTAGCTAGGTGAATCCGATGATGATCTGACAACTCTCAACTAGTTGTCTTCGGCTTCAGTTAGCTCTCGGTGCGGATCCATGTACCCTTGATGACTCTCCATTACATATAGAGCTCGGTGGGGTTTCGTCGCATTGCGGTGTGGTATCCCTTCCTCACACATTTACAAAGTACCGATGTTGATCTGAAAATATGATATACTATTATCTATGTAATTCACAACATAATGTCCATTGAAAGCCATGATCCAAATGCAGTTTCACGTATACTTTCTTATTAGCTTCATCCTTTAATAGATTCATATCCTGGCTCAGTGAAGCATGGAGCTCCTTTAGGTTCAGAATTTTTGCTTTGTTGCGTTACACCGAAGTGATTTTCTCCTGTAACAAACGTATATTATTTGATTTTTAAGTATTTCAACATGTCATGTAGTGAAGTCATGCTGACATCCACAGGGCGACCCGGATCGTGGTTGTTGTCCACGTAAGGTCGAGGTTCACACTTGACGTGGTTCGTGAATCATGTCTATCATCCATACTGTGTCTCTGTTCATACACAATCTACTCTGGTCGATACCCACAATCAAGTATTACACGATATGACAAGGCTAATAGACGATAACAACTACCCAAAAATGATGACAGTGACCACGATCCTCATTGGATCATGGTTGTCATCCAAATTGGGCCGTGCACTAACCACCCACGACCCACTGTTGCTGGAAACCATGATCCACTAGTGTGCTGGCTCATCCCAGCCTCAACGGTGGACTGTTGATGACCTGTTCTGAACCTGTATAAACATTAAACTCATAGTGACTTGTTAAATATTAATCCAAATGCAAACCACATACTATCAACAATCGGTCGTAATGTCAACCATGACCCATATGGACAATAAACACGACCAATCACACATGATAACAACGATCTGAGCTTCACAATGACCACAATCGAACTTGGAACACAACTACCACCAAAGTTTAATTTCATATACCTTTATTGCTTGCATATCCTCTTCAATATGCTTAATCTGCTCATTCATGTACGCATTCTCTTCCTTGAGATCGTCCACTGATTGGACACGGGCCTGTCACAACGACCTGTATTGTATCATAACCACGACCCAAAGAGGGACACAATAATGACCGCTAAGATTCAAGAAAACTTCAACTTCATATACATGCATTCCCTGTATGTCATTTCCAAAATGCTTCATCTGCTCTAGCAGCGAAGCAATCTCTATGCTTGGAGGGCTGTTCGAAGGGACATTGTACTGTAATAAAATCATAGAGCAGAGATTAGCTAAAATGGGATAGAACAACGACCAAATAAGGTTCAGGATAAATTGATAACTTCAATTTCATGTACCGTCGTTGCCTGAATCTCCATCCTCAGTTGTTGCACCTGCTCTTGCAGTGAAGCAATCTCTCCTACGATAGGGATGATTGAAGCAACGAATTCCTATAATGGAGTACTATATTATTATGTATGTCTCATTCGAAGTGTAACCACGACCCACAGTTCACAGAAACCACGACCTATCGTACACAAAAACCACGACGTAGGCTGCAAGGTGGTTGCTACCAATGTTGGGCCGTGTATGAACCACGACCCAATATGCATGGCGATCATGACCTCTACTAGATGATAACAACGATCATATATGGATGATAACCATGATCCTTTTTTCATTTACCTTCGTTGACTGAAACTTAACTATTAGCTGATTCATCTACCCCTGCAGTGAAGCAATGTCATCTTTAAGATGGCTCATCCCATCCTCAAAATGTTTGACGTGGTCCATCCCATCATCAACAGTTGTTGTTGTCGTTGTTGGGTTGTTGACCTATATTATTAATATATAAGACAGTACATTCACATAGACCTATTAACGCAATAATAATTTAAGACAATCTCACGTATGTATTTTGTATTACTATCATCTCTCAACGTCTTCACTTCTTCACGCAAAGAAGAATTATCCACCTTGAGGTTCTTTATTTCTCCGCCAAACTCTTCATTTATTCTTTCCACTTCAGTGATAAGGAACTTAATCCGCTTATTGCATTTCGTTCTTGCGGATCTTGATTTTTTATTATCTATCAATACGTTGCTAATATCTTCCTGAACGGAGGTTCTAACCTCAGACACAATTTCCTTTCTCATTTCCAAGAGGGCCTCCACTTGATTTCTTATTTCATCCCCCTTCACCACCGTTGTCACTATCATCGGCGCTGCCCACCGAGCCTTGTCATTCGTATAAGGCTCGTCAGTTATACTCCTGACAACCTCTGTCTCTGCTTCTTCGACCGTCGGTTGAAGCTCTAGAGCTAGCATCACCTACATGTGTAAAATTGATTCATTTATTAATTATAAATACTCTGCATAATTAAAATACACTACTATTTAAATAACTCTTACTGGTACAGCTTTGAAGAAGGCGGATAAGGGGCGGTATCTGCCTGATTTCTTCAGATTCCAATTTAGGATTCGAGGAATCATTGTATGATCTCTTCTATATGCCCACCCACTGTCACCAGTGAGTTTTGGGAATCGTTCGTAGGTCCAGATCTGCTTTAGATCAATTATCATGGATTACATACTGATTGACATGTATGGAGTACAAATTCAAACCTATAATATGAACCAGGACAAGAATAACGTACTTGTAGGATGAATGTGCAACTGCATATGTTATATGATTTGGGGTACCGGCCAGATGCCCGAATAATGCCAGACGCAACGTTAACCCCTTTCTTCAAATAATCATACCCCACACTGCCCCAGGGGTAATTATTAAAATAATCCAAGTCATCGACTATGTCGATATACTTATCAACATAGTTATTCCTTTGCGAAGATCCAACTAATAGATCCTCAACGCAAATTATTAGAGCCATCTTCACCGCGTCCATATGTTCATATTTATCGGCGAGTGACAAATAGGCTTGTTTCAGTTTTTCTTTACTAACACTACTTCTTTCAGGTAGGTCTCCCGAATACCTCTTCCGCCCTCTACTATTCCGGTCTCGGCACGACCGTCACCATCTATCGTAACTGGTTCAAACTTGAGACCCATTATTAAAGCAAAGTCGAGCTCAGTGAATTTTACCTTGGTGCCCTGAACATCGAATTTTAGATCACCAACATGCCTTTGCATTAGGCAATGCAAGATATGGGAGTGTGCTTTAAATCCAATCAATGAAAAGTCAAGGAGAAATCCAAAACAGCTGTCACTAAATATACTCCGTCTATCAAGATTCTTCTCCATATCTACAATCATATGCTTCAAAAAACTGACTGAGCACTTGGGAGAGACCTCTGCCTCTTCAAAATCTAAGAAAGTGGTCATCATTGGCTTCCCTCGACCTACATTCCAATATGGTCATGGACTGTTGATCAATCAATAATAATGTCATGCAAAATCTAACATGGTCATGACTGAACTACATAGTTGATCGCTGATATAACCAATAAAAGGTGGTGGTTATCACATGTTCTAACGGATCGAGGTTGTCATGCAGCTCGGTTCATTGTTATCCACTACTCTAAGTCGGTCAAGACCACCCACCCACCCACAATGTGATCCACGATCCACCGTGCTGTCAACCACGATCCAATGACAAACTAACGACCCACACAATATCATGTCAATACAATCCATTGGGCATATTAACCACGATCACAACTCACCACGATCGTGATTGTCACACCATACATATCGTTGTACTCATATACAAAGGTCGTGGTTCACATCCACTCTCGACATAAACTGTCATTGTCAATCACGATCCATTGAGTTGTGTTCACATCTACAACCCACATAACATGTGAGCCACGATCCACTGGGCACAGAAACAACAATCACAACCACGATCGTGATTATAATGCTATACAAATCATTTTTGTCATTTACAATGAATTGCAACCATGATCTTAGTTGTCATTTTATATAGTCCGTTGTTGTCATCTATGTGGGCATTACCACTACCAATATAGCCTGACTACTATGACTCACAGCCCCGACCCAAATTACATGTGAGCAACGATCCACTGTGCTTGTCAACAATGATCTATTGAGTTGTGGTTCACATCTACGACCCACATAACATGTGAGCCACGACCACTGGGTACATCAACACTGATCAAAACCACTATCATGATTATCATGCTATACAGATCATTATCGTCATTTACAATGAATCGCAGCCATGATGGTGGTTGTCATATCATACGGTTCATCGTTGTCATCTATGTGGGCATAACCACTACCCATATAGCGTGACTACCATGACTCACAGCCCTGACCCAAATAACATGTGAGCAACGATCAAAACCACTATCGTGATTATCATGCTATATAGATCGTTGTCGTTGTTTACAATGAATCACAGCCACGATGGTGGTTGTCATATCATACGGTTTATTGTTGCCATCTATGTGGGCATAACCACTACCCATATAGAGTGACTACCATGACTCACAGCCCCGACCCAAATTACATGTGAGCAATGATCAAAACCACTATCATGATTGTCATGCTATATAGATCGTTGTCGTCGTTTACAATGAATCGCATCCACAATGGTGGTTGTCATATCATATGGTTCGTTGTTGCCATCTATGTGGGCATAACCACTACCCATATAGCATGACTACCATGACTCATAGCCCCGACCCAAATAACATGTGAACAACGATCAAAACCACTATCATGATTGTCACGCTATACAGATCGTTATTGTCATTTATAATGAATCGCAACCACAATGGTGGTTGTCATGCTATACGGTTCATTGTTTTCATCTATGTCGGCATAAGCACTACCCATATAGCATCACTACCATGACTCACAGCCTCGACCCAAATAACATGTGAGCAACGATCAACTGCACTTGTCATCCACAATCCATTCGGCATATCAACCACGATCATTGTTGTCATGCTATACAGATCGTTGCAGTCGTATACACTGGGTTGTGGTTCATAGCAGTACGCACATAACATGTGAACAATGTCATACCATCCCTATCAACCATTACCTTGCTTTGCCATCTATAAGAAATGAGCTGCACTCTAATTGTATAAATGTACTCGCCGAGTGGCGATGGAGGGGCCTAATGAAGAAGATTCAAAACTAATAAAAAAAATGGGTAGATATAAGAAGTGAAGGAGTCCCAGAGAAGAAGCTCTAAATATATAAATAATTATATAAATAAATAAAATAATATATATATATAATCAGATTTTCCTATGGGGAGAAGCGATTGCTTTTCCAAGCTCGGTCATTTCTAAGTCACACCAAACCGCCTTTCTCTTATCTGCACCGACCATTCTATTTGTATTAACAAGAAACAAAATTACCCAAAGAATGATAGGAATATTTAAATCCAATGGACCACAATAGTTCAAAAGCGTTGGTTCTGTAAAATCCCAGAATTTGTCATCTTTACGTAGTGTGGGCCACTAATGGCTCGATGTGTCGCTATTAAACTTATCGAAGAAATCCATCAGCCATGAACTATTCCAATGGATTAGATCCGATTTATGATGGGCCCATGGTGTTGACCAAGATTATCGATGATCGATGTTATGCGTTGAAAATCGTATGTGAACTTGGCACCCTTAACATGCCATTTTAATATAATGTATGTACATGCAACATATTTTTTCAATACAAACTAAGATTGTGGGTTATGATCCCACCGTGATGGTTGTGAGAAATCAACTCCGTCCATCCACTTATTAAGCTAATCTTAGGGCTTGGAACCATAAATGAACCGGATCTGAGGCTCAGATGTGTTGAAAATGTGAGGATTGAACTTCCATGACTGAAATATTTATGGTGCAGTCGAAGTGTTGAGTCAGGACAATATTTGGGTTTCCACTTCATCCTTTTAAGAAATAAGTTATGAACGATATGGATGGCATGTAAACATAACTGTCGACCCCAGAGAAGTTTCAACGGTTGGAATTTTCATAGCCATATTTTCCCTGGATGTTGTCGACCTGAGTTATGGATCTTGCTCACTTTTTATCTCAAGCCCTAAATTGATCTAAAAAAGCGGATGAACGGGATAGATTCATCACAAATATTAGGGTGGGGCTCACTTGAGATTCCAGAGAAGTAACTTCTTGTCAAAGGCATTCGCAGGGAAGCGCGCCCGCGCCGACCTTACATTTTCATCATTACATCTTTTGGCATGTCGACGGCGTATCGGTCAGTAAAATTCGAATACACATCCATATATCATGACTACAGCGAGCCATGTACAATGAAAGCACGTTCTAAATCGTCATGTCAACTACGACCCATCGAACATTAACACGAAGACCATAAACATAGTTATAGAGTTATGGGCCAAAGAATTAGGCTTCAACATGCCCCCTTGAGCATGGGTCGTGGTTGTGACGGAATATGGATAGTGGGTTCTGGTCGATACAATTCGTCCATGTCATGTTATAAGAGTCGTGGTTTGCATGTTGGAAGGAACGTGATTGTAAGACGACAACCATTACCCATTAACAAGACAACCACGAACCCATTAACATGACAACCACGAACCATGCAAATAATCGTCACAACCACGATCCCATTAACATGACAAACACGAACCAATTAACATGACAACAATGACCCATTAAGATGACAACCACGAACCCATTCACATGACAACCACGATCCAAACTCCGTCGTACAACGACCGTTTACCCATACATGGAATGTTGAGGAAAAAGAAAAACTACCATTCCCCATGTAGGAAATGTAATGTAATGGATTTACCAGTGGAAGAGGACCGTTTTCCTACGGGGGTGTATATATTTATCGGACCTTTTTGCAGATACTTGATACGGATAGCGAAGATCAAACATCGTATGGTGAGGGCTTTCGTGGTCAAGTGAAGGGAGCTTACTATATGGGTCCCCTTGATCAAAGTCATCTCAACCTTCCACGTTAACAAACCGGGCCCATCGGATATGGTAACCCTGATCATTCAATTTGTCAAAACACAACACATTCGAATGATCACTGTGTATAGTTTCTATTTATCGTGCCTTTCATGTAAATTTAATGGTGGTTGTTATGATATATGGATCGTGGATTTCAAGTTAACATGGGTAGTGGAGTCAGTTGCTAAGGGTTGTGGTTTTCATGTTTTATGGTTCGTTGCTGCCGTATTAAGCGGATCGTTGTTGTCATGCTACAAATGCTAGAAAATAACGAGTTCTTTTGTAGAGCATTAACGTCAGCTTAGATCCTAGAAGAAGCCAGGTTACATCAGCGTGGAATCACGAAGAAGCCAGTACACAGTGGGTCCCCCAACTGTGAGTACGTGCTCATCGATAAAAGCTCAACATATTTTATAGAACTTTTGCATCAGCCTAGAACTCAGAATAGCGGAGACGTAACGATTCAGATTATAAGGTTGGGCTCGGGCAAAGACAAGCCCTATGATCGCGCTTGAAACACGATATCTGGGTCGTGACCCTTGTTGAATATGGGTCTTAACTCTCATAGTATATGGGTCATTGACATTTAGACTGCATCATCATTGTCACTGTTTGGGTCGTGTTTTACATAAGATCGTGGTTGTCAGCAACGTTCCATGCAACAGGACACCCATGACCATGCAAACAATCATTATTGACATAAAAGAGGTCCATTTACATGAAGAACAAACAATATAAATAAATAAATAACTGAAAAGAAAAATGTAAACTTGTTATCTCCTCCGAGCAGTGGGACCAGCTACTGATCCAGGGGGCTGAACATCGATGACAGCCTCGGCAAAAGGGTCATCTTGGGCAATCTCCACAGCAGGAAGGGCGCTCTCGGGCACGTCTGCCATGATAGGCTCTACGTCACCGGCGGTGTCTGCTGTGAGGGCTTCGACATTGAGAGTAGGGTAAAGCTTCCTAACTTCAACCAAGCAAGCATCAAAGCTAGTGTTATAGTTGAAGTAGTATAATTTATCCAGCTCCTTAGCCCTCTCAGCAGAGTCCTTGTATTCCACCACTGCCATGACCGCCTATGAGATAGCTTGAGCCTCCAGCTCTACTCGTAATGAAGCCTTCTCTGAGGATGCAGTAGCCTCAAGGACCTCCCGCTGTTGGACTAAACAGTTTGCCGCCATCTGTCGCTCTGAATTGAGCTTCTCTTTCACCTCTTCGATCCCCGACTCGACTTCCAAGGCCGTGGACTCCAGGTCCTCGTTATTCCCACGCAATCTCCTGACTTCGAGCTCACCCATGTCCAAGTGATCTTGAAGTTGGTTAACTTCACCCTGGAGCATAATCTCTCTTACCTGACCTTCCACAATAGCCGTCCTCAGCTGCTCCAGTTCAGCAACAGAGTCCTCCAGCCTCTTCTCGAGCTTGAATCGTTGAGCATCTTGCTCAGCCTTCTCCACCACAAACTTGGCCCACACCGCATCTTGCTCAGCCTTTTTGGCTATAAATTTGGCCCGCTTAACTTCGAGCTGACCCATCTCCTTCAGCCTCTCCTTCACCGCCAACATCTTCGGCAACGACATGTAACATATAGACGCAAAATCATCCATCAAGCTAACATGGCGGCTGGACAGGGTGTCGGCGATCTGTGCCTCCAGTGCGTACTTAGCTACACAAGGAATCAACTGAGCTATGTGAAAATTGGGCGACAGGCCCCTTGAAGAGGGTGTGGAAGCTCCCCCATTTGGAGAGAATGCGGAAGCTTCTCCCCTTGAAGAGGGTGCGGAACATCCTCTGATCAAGCTAGCAGCAGAAGCATGGACAGCTACCTCAGGTGCATCAACTTGGCTGACCATGGGATCAGCATCCGCATGCGAAAATGCAGATCATGAAGAGGTGACTGCGCCAATGGTCTCCCCAACTATCTCCCTCCGCAACCTAGAAGGACTTGCCTTGAGGGCTTACTCCTCCGCAGAATGTGACGAAATGTGGATGGCATTGACTCGGGTAGGAGCTCCAACCTCCTTGACTCGGGTAGGATCTTCAGCCTCTGAAGACTCAGGAACGGGGGTCGGAGCAGTAGCAGGAGCAACCACTTAAAGGACTGTAACGACACGGTCCTAGCCGAGACTACAACTATAGCCGACTCAGCCTCGTCCTCAGGAGCCTTCCTCTTCTTTGACACCACTGTCATCCTTGGTTGAGAGGAGAGGACGACATCCATCAGAGGGCGCAGAGGCCGCCTCCTCTCTTATCCACTTGCCACCATCCCTACAAAAGAGTCGGGATCCTCTATTATCTGGTCAATAGGGATTTCCCATTACCCTAATGGTTTGGCATCTGAAGCTTTTTTTTAAAAATTTTTTAGTGAGTGGTGACGTGGATCAATGAGGATTAGGGTATCAAGAAATTTCTAGGGAACGGATTGGCTACTTCCCCTGACACTAAAAAATGGCTAGTGGTCGGTGCTCTATGGGCGCCACCATGACATATATGTTTCATCCATGCTATCCATCTATGTTTATAGATCATTTTACAATATAAGACCTTTTAAAATGAGGTATATCCCAATCTCAAGTGGACCACATTACACGAAACAGTGTTGAATAAGCGTAGACCATTAACAACATTTTACGGCCATAAAAGCTTTGGATCAAGTTAATTTTTATTTTTTCCCTTCATCTGGGCCTGTATGACCTAATCAACAGATTGGATATCAAATAAATAGTACAGTGGGCCTTAGGAGGATTTTAATGGTGGATATCCAATCACTATTGTTTTCGTGTGGTGTGGACTACTTGATATTATCTACCTCTAATTTTTAGGATAAATAATTAAAATGATCTTTACAAATGGATGAATGGAATGGATGAGACACATACATCATGGTAGGGCCCATAGAACACCGACCACCAGCCACAGGGCTGGTGTCAGGGGGAGTAGCCAATTCATTTTCAAAATCTCTGTTAACTAGATAACAGAGGATCCAGACTTCGCGAGTAGGAAGCATAAGCACCATGGGACACGTGGAATGGTGTGATAGAATTTGGATTGCATATTGAGTTACTTAGTATGCTCTTATCGTACTGAGTAAACTCTATTGAGCCCGTTGTGAATTCACGTGGTTTATCCACACCGCCCATCCATTTTTCCATATCATTTTATGGGTTGAACCCAAAACTGAAGTATAAAGGAAACCATGAAAGTATTGTTTTCCACCGTTGAAACCTATGTAAGGCCCCCACTGATGTTTATTTGTCATTCAAACTGTTCATAAGATCACACATACATGGATGAATGGAAAACACAAATATCATCTTGATCTAAAACTTCTGTGGCCCCCAAGAACTTTTAAACGGTAGACTTCAATTCACACTATTTTCGGTGGTGTGGTCCACTTGAGCTTTAGATATGATTAATTTATAGTTTAAAGATCTAAAATTATATGATAAAAAGGATGGACGGAGTTAATATAATGCATGAATGACAATGGGCTCCACAAAGTTTACTCAGTACGCTAGCGTGCTGAGTTACTCACTACGCAATCTGCTTCCGGTGTGATATACTGAGCCCAGAAACAGATTGGCTACTCCCCCTGACACCAACTAATGGCTGGTGGTCAGTGCTCTGTGGCCCCCACTATGATGTATGTGTTTCATCCATGCCATCCACCTATTTTTAAAGATCATTTTACAATGTGAGACCAAAAATGAGGTATATCTCAATCTTAATTGGACCACATTACAGGAAAAAGTGTTAAATGAGCGTCGACCATTAAGAGACATTTTGGGGCCATAAAAGCTTTTGATCAAGTTGATTTTTATTTTTTCCCTTCATCTGGGCCTGTATGACCTAATCAACATATTGGATGTTAAATAAACAGTTCAGTGGGCCTTAGGAGGATTTTAATTGTAGATATCCAATCACTATTGTTTTCATGTGGTGTGGTCCACCTGAGATGTATATTCCTCTCATTTTCAGAATAAAACCATAAAATGATCTTTTAAAATGGATGATCGGAATGGATGAAACATATACATCATGGTGGGGCCCACAGAGCACCGACCACCAGCCACGGGGCTGGTGTCAGGGGGAGTAACCAATCTGTTTCCCCCGAGCCCATGCTTTAAGGTCAAAATCTTCCTAGCATTTAATGTCATTTATAAGCATCGGGATCTCATCGATCATCAGCTACACATGGCGCCATTCCTTCACCCCACCGTTTGTACCCTTTAGCGGAATGCGTACAGAGTAACGAGAGCGGATTGGCTACTGAACGCTTCAGTAGGCAAAAGGCTACTGAAGTGATGTGGCAAAATTTCATTGGTGGATACCAATCGGCTATTTCCTTCCAATAAATGCTACTCCAATGGAGATCAGTTAGTAGATATTTTTCCGTCTATGCCGTGAACACACTCGGTCATGCACATGTAATTATTTATCTTAATATAAAAATGGACGCGGATTCCTTGTGATATTTCATAGAAAGTTCCTGTGCTAGGAACCTAGGTGGGGCCCACTGTGATGTTTGTGAGAAATCCTACCTGTCTATCCATTTTTTGTGTTCAATTTAGAACATGAAGCCAAAAATGAACTGTTTTCAGAGCTCAAGTTGGCCAAGAACGTGATAATTGAATGTCCATAGATGAAATATTCATGGGCCATAGAAATTTTGAGTCATGCTAATATTTGTGATTTCAGTTCATCCCAGTAGGAATTAAGTTATTTATTACATCCACTATTTCCTCTCGTAGTGGCCCACTTGAGTTTTTTTATCCTAATCATTTTCAGTTGCATGTCCTAAAATGAACTCGAAAATGGATAGACGGAGTGGCTTTCTCACAAACATCATAGCAGCCCCACACTTATATCACAGTGGGCACCACAGATCCCTGCCCGGACTAAGAATCACATTTCCTTCCGATCATCCCAATCGATAGAAGGGACACAAAGTGGTCGTCTTATTTCCCTAGGCATTTACTCTCTAAGTTTGAGCTCCAATTAGAAGAGTAGGGGGCTTTTGTTATGGGATCATTCAACTCAACGAACCACAAAATATATGAGGCACGTTCCACTGGCCGCATCAACAATGATCACAACCACAAAACATACGAGTCATAATACATGAAGTATGGATCATGAATGTAATGAGAAATGTGTCGTACTTGTTGCATTATAAAAAATCGTGGCTATCGTGTTAAACGGTTCGTGGTTGATGTGATGCATTGATCGCAGTTATCATTTGACAAGGCTGTCGTGTTACACGAAATGTGGTTATCATGATACACGAACCCTGAATGTATGATATATGGGTTGTTGTCATCGTGTTATATGGGTCGTGATATGCGTGACGAATGGGTCGTAGTTGATATGGGTTGGGATCTCATGTTAAATTAGTCATCGTTCAAAGTTGTAACGGATCATGGTCCTCGTCCATGTTGAATCATGTTCGACAACAATGACCATATAAGGAACACGGACATACAACATGGAATCCACAATCCATATTTACTGAGAACCATGATCTGTTGTTAAGTCCCTGATCCATTGTTAACAACAACCATGACCAATTCAACTTGCAGAACCTTTCTTACCACAACAACGATCCAGTCATCATGACGGTCATGACCCATAAAGCATGGTAATTACAATCCATATAGCATTACAATCACATCAATGTAGCATGAAAACATCGACCCTTGTAATATTGCATACACGACTCATATAACACAGTAACTGCCAGAAGAGAATCTCATTGATTCGCAAAACTCCGTGAATTTCTTCCTCTGAGGTTTACAATATAACAAGAAGATGTGGCCTTTATAACCACTTTAACCAGTCATGGTTGTCGTGACATGGGGATCATTGTTGCCCTTACGTATATATGGTGGCTTCCATGACGTATGGATCGTGTTTCTCTTAAGGCCGTTGTTGACAACAATGATCGAGCATGGATGATAACCACGATCTATTGCATATATGAACCACGAAATTATTAACACACAACAACGGTATACATTAACATGACCAATGCTCCAATTGTTCTTTTTGCAAATACTCAAAAACTACTCTCGTGGTAACAATAAATTCACCGACGAACATGTCCTCCACATGTTCATACCTACCACACACATATATATATACATGGGATATTTGATATCTACGTATGCCATGTCTGAAATTTAATGGGCAGTTTTCCATACACTTCTACGAGAACAGATCAAACACATTTCCATATTCTAGCCCATTAGACAATTTATCTCAACCACACCTCCCTATAAATAAATACGACGGCAGTAGAAAACTATCCACCCCTAAGATCGGTCATGAGATCCATAATGTAATAGTGATTCAAGATGGCTAATATTCACATAACTCTCAGGTTTCACCAACAGTGGGCTGTCTTTTGAAATTTTATCGACAAAGTTGACCTTCATGCCAAGCCACTCTGGAAAAATAATGCAGACACTTCACCTCTGCTAAGGTATGCACTTATCAGTGCTTCAACAACATCAGCAATTACCTTCCTCTTTATATATGCCTTGTTCCCTTGTTATAAGTATGCTTGGAAGTGGGATTGAACATTTCATCGCCCAGAAATGTCCAGAAAGGTCTCTAGGAACAGTCCAATGTTTAGGATCGAAACACTCATTACGAATAAAGCCCTACAAATGAGAAGCAATGACAAATAAATAGAGAGAAGGAAAAAATGGATGAGATATTTGACCAAACAATAGAGCCCCTATCGCGACCCATATTACATGAAAACTGCCACCCTAATAAAATTGCAACCAGGACTTATTTAACACAGTAACTGCCAGAAGAGAAGCTCAGTGTTGTGCAAGCCTCTGCAAGTTTCTTCCATTTAAGTTTGTAAATGGGGATATAATCATATTGTATTCCTTCCACTTAAGATTCAGTGCGACCATTCAGAATCAGCGCCACATGCAGCATGCAATCGACAACACTCTAGATGTTCAGGGTACAATGATAAAATTTATCATGTGGTGCGCTAATTCTAAAGTGTAGCACTGCTACCAAGCTGAAGGTAAGTAGAAAAAATAGGGAAGCAGTCCCATGTCATTGCAGAGAACTCGTATTCAAAAACTTTTTCCACTGGCTGGGTGCCAGTTAAAATTGTCAAGTAGCCAGATTCTGAAATTACCTTCGAAACTGTATGTAAAGGCCGTGACCAATTGGAAGATCGACAACATCCATGAGGAAAGAAAATGGATCACTGAGAAAGGAAGATAGAGAAACGGACCCAATGGCTTCTTCGAACATATCCTCCATTATTTTGAATGAAAGAGTAAAAAAATCCATGAACGCTTAAGGTGATGCATTAAATAAGGATTCTGGTTCGAGTTTTCTTGTGGAAGTAATATGAAGCCCAAGTACCACCTTTATAGGCTGGTCATTCAATGGTCAATGTGCTGATTTCGAAGGGTCGCGCTGTGTTACCAACGGATTGCATAGGGATGTCACAACATAAAACCACGACACATATAAAGTAACAACAATGACCCATATAACATGGCTCGTGGTTCTTTTATTATACTACTTGTGATTAGAATATCATATGAGTCATCCTTGTAATTCCTTTTTCCAACGATCCATGACCCAGTGTTGGATGACAACCACGATCCACAGTGGATAAAAACATGATCCAGTGTGCATGTGAAGGACGATCCATCAAGGAAGATAACCACGACCATTTATTGGTCACATCAACGGCCATTCCCTTTAGATTGAGCGCGATCCGCCAGAAATAGAGCCACGTTCTACCTTTTCAGGAGTGGACATTGACTCGCTACTTCCACGCAATCAGTTGGGCAGTGAGCGCAATCCTTCGAAATCCATGCGACCGTTCAAAATCAGCGTGACCATTCAAAATCGGTGCCCTGACCATTGAATGACTCGTTACTTCCCTACAATCCGTTGGGCACCGAGCGCGATCCTTTGGAATCTACATGACCATCAGTATCAGCGTGACCCTTCGGAATTTGTGCCTTGACCATTGAATGACCACCCTATAAGAGTAGTACTTCATCCACATACCGATCCGAAGCTTATTGCAATGCCTTTCTCATTAATCTATTTTCTTCGCTCTTTCATTCAAAATAATGGAGGAGAAAGTCGAAGAAGCCATTAATTCCCCATTGCCTCCTTCCTTTAATGGTGATTTCATATCTTTCTGCAGGGATTTGATGATTTTCTTGTAGCCACACCGCCACCGCTGGAAGTTCTGAAGACGATCTTCGCATATATTTCCACCCTTAGTAATCAACGTGCCCCATGATAATAAGTTCTTGCTACACAACATGACAACCACGACCGTTATAACATGACAATTAGGAACATAATCACAACACATTAGGAAGGACAGTCTCAACAGGACTCAACAAGCTGGAAAAAATACTGGTGATAATGTCTTGTTTAAGACTAACCTCTCAACAAAACTTTAGATCAGGCTAAAACAGGACATTCTCGATAGAGTTTTTTTCACCGACTGAATACTCATTGAATAGATTCGCTCTTCAGATTGTCACCGTGAATATGGTCTTGGTTGTCATGTTAAATATGTTGTGGTTACAATACTTGAAAGGGCATATGCCGATGATTCATTTATCATGGTTATCATGTTGAATGGTTTGTGGCTTGCATGTTGCATGTGGCGTTTCTTGCGAAGGGTCTTGGTGAAAATTAACGGAGTTGTCACGGTGAATCCCAAGGGAAGGTCGTAGTTATTAATCATGTTACATAGATTGTACTTATCATGGATTGTTGTTTTAATGCTATACTTGTCGTGATTTTCATGTTATATGGGTCCTTGTTTGTAATTTTACATTACAGTATACATTAACAATTTTATGAAATTATAAGGATCGTGGTTGTCATCTGATATTTTTCATGGTTTTAATGGTAGAAGAGTCATGAAGATGACATGGGTCGTGGTTGTCTGATTATTTCGTGTGCTTCGACCAGCCTATATGGTCATGGTTGATGTGGCTTCATGTGGATCGCCTTTCTATTAAGGCCATTGGTGACAACAGCGATCGAGCATGGATGACAACCACGATCTATTACATATATGAACCACGAAAATATTAAGACACGACAATGACATATATTAACACGACCAACGATCCAGTGTTCCTTTTAAAAATATCTCAGAAACTACTCTCGTGACAACAATAAATTATGCTCATAACTGCCTCACATACATATACATGGGATATTCGATATCTACGCATGCCATGTCCTAACCTTGTTGGGAAGTTTTCTATACACTTCAATGAGAACATATCAAAATACGTGGACGGGCACATTTCAATACAATTCTAGCCCATAGATTATTTCTCTCAACCACACCTCTCTATAATAAAAAAAATGCGCTTGGTAGAAAACTATCCACCCCTTCGGAGGAAGAGTTCGAGTGACCTTGCTGTTTTTTCCATGGTACTCCATCCTCAGCCAACCATTGAATGACAATATAAATGGTCATGGATTGTTAATCAATAATAAGAATTTCTTGCAAAATATAACATGATCGCGATTGTGCTATATAGTTGATCGTGACCCTTTACCAGCAAAGGGTCGAGGTTATCACTAGTTCCAAAGGGTCGTGGCTGTCATGTTAAACGATTTGCTATTGTCATCTATGCTGGGTCGACGTTGAAAATCAAGACCATCCACCATCTGATTAACGAGTTTCCATGCTGTCAAACACGAATGTGATTGTCATGCTTTAGAGATCGTTGTTGTTATATATGTTGAGTTGTGGTTCACATCCACGACCTAACCTTCGTCCTATCCACGACCATTCTCTTCAGAATCAGTGCCACATTCAACCGTAGGAAATCACATTCATGACGATACCTACCCAGGAACCTTTGGAATTAAAGCGATCCTTTAGAATCACCACCCCCAAATTAACCACTAGTTGAACAACCTATAAAAGTGGTACTTTAGTTACATTTTTTCAGAAACCAATCCGAACCACAAGTCCATCTCGCGTTCTTCCTTCATAGGTGATCCCATTCCTTTCTTCAAGAATATTGACGATCTTCCTGAAGATCAACGGCCTCTACCTGAAATTCTGAAGACCGTTTGGTGCCCGTGGCAAATCAACAACTCCTTCTCAACAGCTGTCTTCAGCTCCTTGGGTCTCCTTCGAAGAGAACTATTCTTCATCATCGTGGCTTATATTCATCGTCAGCGATTTTAAGATAAACATCTCCATTCCACACTATCTCCCGCTTAATTTCGTGTCCTTTTTGGAGATCTCTCAAACTCTATTCTCACGGCAACAATAAGTTCATGATTCGACTTTCTGACCAGAGAAGTGAGACTGCGGTTGTCATAGGTTGTGGTTGTTATATAACATTGGTTGTGGTTATCATGTAATATGGTCGTGGTTGTCATGTTACATCGGCCGCCTTTATTGCATGTTCGCCACGATCTATAACATGGGATATTCGATATCTATGTATTCCATGTCCTAAATTTGATGGGCAGATTTCCATCATCTCAACTATTACAAATCAAACTATGGATGGGCAGATTTCTATACACTCATAGCTCATAACATCATTTCTCAGCCACACCTACCCTTTATAAACACGACGGCGAGAAGAAAACTCTCTCTTCCTTCGTAGGGAGAGAGAGAGTAACCTTGGTGTGTTTTTCATGGTGTTCCATCCTCGGCCATCTGTGTGATCAACTCGTTGACCTATGAAGGACCGGATCATTGAATAACCATTGAAACACCACAACCCATATTTCATGATAACCACGACCCATAAAACATGACAACCACGACTAAAATTAAAATACAATGTGAAGAACTGTTCTCTTTGAAGGGCACCAACGAGCTGCAAAGCACTTTTGGGAGTGTCTTGTTTAAGCTTCACCTACTCAACAGAGTTCTTAGTCAGGCTAAAACAAAACACTCCCAAAAGAGATTTTCATCTCTCTAGGTGCCCTTCGAAGAGAACAGATCCTCATAATGCATTTTAATTATGGTCGTGGTTGTAATGTTTTATGGGTCGTGGTTATCATGAAATTTGGGTTGTGGTGTTTCAATGGTCATTCGACGATTCGGTCCTTCAATGGTTAATGAGTTGATCACAGGGACGGCTAAGGATGAAGCACCATGAATAACACATGAAGGTTACTCTCCCTCTCCCTCTGAAGGGATAGAGAGTTTTCTTCCCGCTGTCATGTTTATAGAGGAGAGGTGTGGCTGGAGAAATGATGTTATGAGCTATGAGTGTATAAAAATCTGCCCATCCACATAGTTTGATCTGTTCATGTGGACAAATATGGAAATCTAGTTCTTCAAAGTTAGGACATGGCATACGTAGATATCGAATATCTCATGTTATGGGTCATGCAATAAACGTTGCCATTCATAATATTGCAATTATTTTTTCATGGCGCTAATTAGCCGTTGTTATCACATTGTGTGGGTCATGGTGAACATTGGTAGTGGTTATATTGTAATGTGGGTCGTTGTTATCATGTAATATTCGTTGTGGCAGTAATGTAACATGCATCATTATTGTCAATGTAAAATGGGGTCATGATTGTAATGTAATATGCATCGTGGTTTTCATGTAATATGGATCGTGATTGACGTATTAAATGGATCATTGTTCTAATGTGAAATGGGTCTTAGACCCTTCGTTGTTGTTACGTGTCCACTTCTAACAGTGTGTTCCATTGTCCTCATTATTTTCTATGATTGCCCCTGTCACCAGCCATCTGCTCCAACCATGACGTCTGTGTTACATTCATTCTGTTCATCTGCATCCACAGTGAAAGGCACGATCGTTTGTCAGCTTGTACAGATCATTTGTGTGCTTGGTCACATAAAAATGAGAGGGATCATTTTAATGGTATACGACGGTCAATCATCACTATTCCATTTAATGTCACCGCCTGTGATTGGAGTACCATTCATTTTTGGACTCCTACCATTTAATCATCTGTAGAAACATATGGACGGCATGGATGAAACACATATGTGGTGGTGGGGCCCACAGAGCACTGAGCACCAGCCATTGGCCGGTGTCCCGGGGAGTAGCTGATCCATCCCCTTTTTCAGGGTTGCAACAGTAGGTGACCTCTGCGTCACTCCAGGTCATCGCCTCTCCTGAAAAGAGGTCAGGGGCATATTCGTCAGGCACGATCGTGAATCTATTCTGACAGAACATTCTAGGGCTTGATCTAAAAAATATTAGGGATCATCGACGACGCTCATTCATTTTTGTTTCCCGTGATGTGGTCCACTTTCTATTCTATTGGGATATAACTCATTTTTTTTATGGTTGTCGTGTTGTATGGTTACTATAAAATGATCTTGAAATATATATGGATGGAATGGATGAAATACATACATGATGGACAAGGAATGAGCATAAAAAAAAAGTGGTGGATTCAACGCACAAATGGACCACACCAAATAATAAGCGGGTTGCTTTAAAATGAACAAAGCATTGAATGTCAGCTGCATTAGTTACAAGAGTCATCTATGGTGTGATCTAGTCAATCGTTAGATCTACTCCATTTTTAGTTTTAATACCTTAAAATAATCTGAGAAAAGGGATAGACGGCTTAGATGTACAGATACATTACGACGAGCCCGCCCACAGGATTGTCCATTCGCATCTGGGCTCATGCGGGGGTAGTACGCAGTTCGCGTCCCTACATGAAGGCCTTCTGACACCTTTTTGCTTTTAGAGGCGACGAAAATGGTCCTGATCTTGGTTCATGAGATGTACGGACCTAGAGTGAAGCAGAGGTCACATGTAGTTGTAAACCCTGAGAAACGGACTGATCGCCTACTCCCCGAGACACCAGCCAGTTGCTGGTTCTCGGCGCTATGTGGGCCCCACCACCACGTACGTGTTTCATCCATGTCGTCCGTACGTTTCTACAGATGATTAAATGGTAGGAGTTCAAAAATGAAGGGTACTTTAGTCACAGGCGTTGGACATTAAATGGAACAGTGATTATTGACTGTCGTATACCATTAAAATGATCCCTCTCATTTTTATGTGACCAAGCACACAATGATCGATTGTGCCTTTCAGTGTAGATGCAGATGAACGGAATGGATGTAACACATACGTCTATTGTTGGGCCCATGGCCGGTGACAGGGGAGTAGCCAATCCGTTATCTCGTGGACTAAACGGTAGGATATATGAGCAATGGAAGGGTCAAATGTAGCATTTCACATGCAACTTCTACGGACCTTCTTCTTTCACCTTTTTTAAAGAAAAAGAAGAAAAGAGGAGTTCCATTGCTCCCAATTGCCAGAGAGGCACGTTGTTTGTCCTTGTCTGTAATCCTCTTCCACTAGGAGGTCAATTTGCTAAGGCCAAGGTAAAGTTGAGAAGGTTCACATGCGAAGGATCGTGGTACCGTATTCCCATGCACATTAGATCTTGGTTGTCACGTTACAATGATCTTGGTTTTCATGCTGGAAGGATCGGATTCCCATGCACATTAGATCATGTCACATGGGTCGTGGTTAGCAGTTGTTATGGGTCGTGGTTGTCATTCCAGGTGGCTGGTGGTCATCAGGTTACAAGGGTCGTACTTTTCACTGCCCTGTGAGCCACGACCCATTTTGGTTGAAAGACATGACCCCTTGAGTCATTCATAAGTGTAAATCATGACACCTATTTACTTTGAACCACAACCCATATAACATCTATGGAAACTACGAACTATGTAACATGAGAACCGGATTCATATCAGCTGACAACCATGACCCCTTTAACGTGTGATCGTGGTTCACATGCAAAATTGCTCGTTGTTGCCATCAAACGAGGATCATGAGTATAATAAACAATGGATCGTATTTGTATATCATGATATTTCTTAATATACATGATAAACATGTATATCGGTCGTTGAACGTGGTTGTCATAAAAGAGGAACATGGTTGACAATCACGATCCATATACCGTGATAACCACGATTGATGTAACGTAATAATCAGCTGACAACCACGACCCCTCTAGCTTAAAAACAATGAGCCATATAACATGATGACCACACCCCAACATTTTGGACACTGTATAGTCCGGTGAAATGGACAATCCTTATAAACAAACAACCTCGACCTATCGTGGGTTAAAACCACAATCCTTGGAGTGGCTCGTTGTTATCATGTTATAACCACGATCCATATGCCATGACAACCACGATAAATGTAACTTGACAATCACGATCCTTATCAACTGACAACCACGACCCCTTTAGCTTAAAAACCATGTGCCATATAACATGACGATCACGCCCCAACAATTTGGCCATTGCGTAGTCCAGTGAACGGGAAGACCCATATAACAACACAAACTCGACCCATTGTGGGTCAAACCCACGACCCCTGGAGTGGTTCGCAGTTGTCATTAGGTCAAAACCACGACCCTTCGAATGGTTCATTGTTGTCATTCACAGTGGGTCGTTGTCATCAACCACGACCCATTGTGGATTACAATCACGAACCAATGTAGATGACCAGTGAACAAGACGATCCTTATAACAATACAACCTCAACCCATTGTGGGTCAAATGGTCTCTCTGGAGTGGTTCATTGTTGTGATTTGGTCAAAATGACGACCTTCGAGTGGTTCGTTGTTGTCATTCACAGTGGGCCATTGTCGTCATCAACGACCTATTGTGGCTTACAATCACGAACTAATGTGGATGATAACCACGACCTATGTAATTGACAACCAGTATCTTGCATTACTCACAATTTAGACCCATTCTTTTTTTTAACAGAATTACCAATGTTGGAATGGCCACGGGTCATAGGGCTATATTATGCTATTATGATGGAGAGAGTGTGTATGACAAGGGAATGTTTACCTATGATGGCGGAGACTCAAAGGGATTTGTCGTGAGTGATGATATCACTTATCGATAGTTGCTCGATAAAATGCATCTGATTATGAAGACTACATCAGATGAATTCGATTTATTAATTGAAGTTGTGTATGATGATGCAATTCATGGATTCCTACGCCCACATACAATCCAAGACGATGAAGATGTCGAAGCATACATGTTATACTGTGAACAGAATCTCTCAGCACAAATACCATTGTATGTGGAGAAAGTGAGGCATTGTCATGTCATTGAGGATTACAATAGAGATTACACCCTACATTCGAACTCATCATCTCCTCCTTCGAAACCTTCAGGCAATGATTGGATAGTCGATGATTCCAATATACCGGATACTTCTATTAGATATCAAGACTGAGGAGTCAACGAATGCGATATAAGCGGCCCTTCATATATCAATACATCGCATGATTTGGAGAATGACGGCGACTGCAATATACCTGGCCCATCAAGTAGTGATAGATATTAAGATCAGGAACCCAAAGATTACGATATAGGAGGCCCTTCAGCCAACGATACACAACATGGTTTGGGGAATGAGGACTGTGACATACTTGGCCCATCTAGTAGTGATAAATATCATGATCAGGTCCTCGACGACTGTGGTACAGGTGGTCCTTCAGACAACGATACACATCATCATTTAAGGAATGATGACTGCAACATACCTGACCCATCAAGTAGTGATAGATATCATGACCGAGGAACAACTGACCAGTGTGATCTTCAAACCCCATCCGTCAATGATCCGTCTGTTGTTGATCCATCTGATGATGCTTTTGTCAATTTCGATCGGAAAGGATACCCTGATTTTGTGGATGATCCAGACAAAATATCAGTCGCACAGGTATTCAAGGACAAAGGTCGACTACAATATTGTCTATGTAAATATGCAATGCGCTATAAGTTCCAGTACAGGGTCTTGAAGTCTAACAAGATGATATATACGATTGGTTGCAATGTAGAAAATTGTACTTGGAGGATGCATGCTTTAAAGCTTAACGACACAGGGATGTTCAAGATCAAGACATACAACTCAAAGCATACCTGTACCATGTCGTTTAAGGCGATATATCAATCTGAGACCACGATCGCGGATGACCATACTAATTTGGTGACCTCAAAGAGGAAGGGGAGAGATCATCACCAAGCCACCAGTTTGATAAGCAGTGAGTTCGGCATCGGCCGTATGAGTTCGGGGCTGACCTACACGGCAAAGGAAATTCAGTATCATATGAGTGAGATGTACGGTGTTGAGATCTGTTATAAGAAAGTGTGGAAGGGTAAAGAGATAGCAACCAAACAAGTCTTAGGATCCTACGAGGGTTCTTATAATGAGCTCCCGGCGTATCTTCACGAGTTGAAAAAGGCCAATTTAGGGACTGTGATGGAGTTGCAGGTGAATGAGGGGACAAATAGTCTCGAACAGTGCTTTATTGTACTTGGGCAGTACATTAGAAGCCTAAATTTACATGTTCGGTGGGTGTTGTGTTTTGATGCCGCACATTTGACAGGAAGGTACAAGGGCGTTCTCTTCATGGCTACTACATTGGATGGAAACAATCACATCCTCCTTGTGACGTATGCGATCGGAGAATCTGAGAACAATGGTAGTTGGAGGAGGTTCCTTGGGATTTTATCTAAGTCAATCAGGAATCTTCTAGGACTAGTGATAGTGTCAAATCGACACAAAGGATTGGTTAGTGAAGTCCCTAACATGTTCCCACATGTGATCCATGGATATTGTGCTCATCACGTACTTGAAAACATGAAGAAGGCATGTTTGGATGATTCTATGAAGAAATACTTTTAGGGTGCTGTTAAGACGTACCAGACATCAACATTTTGGGAGATGATGCGATGCATTCAAATATTGAATCCCATGGCATATCAATTCCTCAATGGTGCAGAAAAAGAAAGATGGATGACTGCTTTCTTTCCTTGCATGCAGTATAACATCGTCACCACCAACATTGTGGAAAGCATGAATGCATTGTTCATAGATGCACAAGAGTACCCTGTCACTAAACTTCTCGAATCAATAAGGAGTAAAATCCAGCACTTCTTCCTCCGTCGACGAGATGAGGCCTTGACTTGTAAAGAAATATTGACTCCTTGGGCATTTAAAAGACTGTTCGAACTTTATCACTTGAAGGTGCAAAAGACATAATGCACTGTGATTTCAGTGGATGAGTTCCAAGTGTCCACACAGGGAATGACAGTTGTAGTGAATCTAAGAGCAATGAAGTGTACGTGCAATGAATTTGGGAAAATGCTGCTGCCTTGTGGTCATGTGATAGCGGCATGTGATAAGTATGAGCTTGACATATACAAATACTGCTCTCCATTCTACTTCAATGAAATATATCACAAAACATACCAAGAGTCGGTTTACCCAATGCTTGACAAAATACAATGAAAACTTCGGAGGAAGTGAAGGTTTTATGTGAGAATATGAAGCCTTCAGAAATGAGAAGATTTGTTGGAAGACCAAAAAAGGTACGAATTACTTCCTAGGGAAAAGATAGGATAGCACCCAAATACTATAGATGCAGTCGAATGGGTCACAATCGGCGTCGATGCACTTTTGTCCCTGCTGGCTGAGGCCGAGGCTATCTACGTTGGTTTATTTCACAAATTTATTGCCTGCGATAATGTAATTTGACTTGTTATATATATATTGATGCATGGACATTGGTGCATGTTAAACACAATCCAATGTGGAGAATAACCACTTATTCTTATAATTTTTAACCACGACCCATAGAGGCAATGGTGAACGTAACCGATCACGGGAAATGGTTGTGGATGAGACGAGAAAAGGGTCGTGGTTGTCGCCTACATTAATAGTGGTTGGGAATCACAACCCAATGTGTATGACAACGACGATAGTTACGTGTGATCGTGGTTCTCTTGCAAATTGGGTCGTGATTGTTTAGTAGATCATGATTGTAAGAAGAAAACCTAGAATTAAGCGGATGGTAATGAGGGAACATGTTTATATAGGATCCATTGCATCCATCTGACACGGAATCATATTTTCACCATGTATCAAAAATTTCATTGAGTACGTGAAAGAGAAGTACGCAGTTATCCTCCAAGACAATAATTAATATAGGTCGTGGTGAACGTGCAATAACCACGACCCATATTACATTACAACAACGACACAAATTACATGACAACCACGACCCATTACAACCACAATCCATGAACATGAAGTTGTAATCTAACTTCTCTCACTCCCAGAAGAGAGGCGTGGCAGCTGCTGACAGACAAGAACATGTAAACATAACAACCAAGACCTGTTTAACTTGTCAACTACAAACATTGTAACAGTCACGACCGATTTAACTGAAAATCACTCTCATCTTCGGTGGTTCAAAACTACAACCCTTCCTTCGGATTCAGAGAGAGCTTCCAGAATAAGCGCCACATGTAGCATGCAAGCCACTGCCCATTTTACATACAATAGGGAACATAACTCCATAGTTCTAATTTCTGACCGATTTAACATGATAACTGTGACCATGATGAGATTTACAATAGGATGAAGTTTTCTCTTCAGCCAGCAATCTTGCAACGAACCTCCATTTTCAGATATAGCTTTCTGGATTGCTCTAATTCGCCTTGCTGCTGCTCCCCTTTTGTGCTTCTCAGCTAAAACTAATTGCTTCATCATTTCAACGCTAATATGCCAAAAGATCAGAGCACAAGGACATATAATAAGGCCTAGGCCAAAACTGATGGCTCATATGAAAATAACCCTATGAACGGTTCATATTTCCTATAGACATCATTGTCAGCTTCAAGAAGCTTTCAATGGTGGATGTTTCTATTCCTAGTATTTCATTTTATGTGGCCAACCTGAGATTTATGCCACCTTGAATGGTTTTATGTTAAGTTCCCCCATTCTTTTCATCCCAATTGATGCATGGCCAATGAAAATCTCTTCAAAAGCCTACGAGGCAAGGAAAGGGATATTCGATATCTATGTATGCCATGTCCTAAACTTTTTCTGCTGGCTAGGTGCCCGTAGAAATTTTCGAGTTGGTGGAGTTTTGAAGTTGTCTTCAAAACTTCCTGTGGAGGCCGTTGAGCTTCACGGAGATTGTGATCGTCCCTAAGGAGGGAGAAGGGATCATGAATAAAGGAAGAATACGATAGGGGCTCTATTGTTTCTTCGATTATCTGCTTCATTTTTTTTGAACGAGAGGGAAAATAAATGAATGAATTGGCTTGTGGAAGTATCACCAAAGTACCACTCTTATAGGATGGCCATTCAATGGTCAAGGCGCCGATTCCAAAGGGCCGCGCTGATTCGTACGATTGCATGGATAACGAAGGGTCACGCTCGATGACCAATATTTTATGGGGAAGTGGCGACTTTAGTGCGATTACGTGAAGAAGAATGATGGTGGCTGCTTTCGAAGTTGTCAGCCACGACCATAATTACAGTATAATATGGGTCATGGTGAAAATGCCACAACCGTGACCAATATTACATTACAAAAACGACACATATTAAATGACAACCACGACCCAATACAACCCCGACACATGACAAACACGACCATATAACGTATTAGAAACAATCCATATAACATGACAACTACGACCCAATGTGTATGAAAACTACGATCCTTCTATGTGATCGTGAATAACATGCACAGTGGATGGTGATTTTTATTGACATTGGATCATGAATAAAAACATGAGAACCTCGACGCTTATGACCCTAAAACCACCACCCATGTAACATGCGCACCACGACCCATATAACACCAGAACCACGATCTATATACATGTTATAACACCATGAATAGCAATATACTTGTTATCGTGGTGCACAGTTGTCATGGATCGTGGTTCTCATCCATGTTGGATCGTATTTGTAACACCCTGAAAATCGGGGGTCGTGTATAAACTCAACTCCCGAGTTCCAGACCGTCACTTATGCAACAAAAATGATTATGATTCAATGTTGTCTGAGTTAAAGCATTCACATGAGTAAAAGTATACCAAAACTGCAATTCATACTCCAGATCCAGTGATAAAAGCAAGCGGAAGACTAAAGAATATATATATCACTGTATGGAAAAACAAAGTAGATCTCGACTGTCATTAAAGTATGAATACATCATTGAGTCTCATATACATGTAAAGAAATAAAATCAAATGTCCAAAATAGTTGTAACACCCTGAAAATCGGGAGTCGTGTATAAACTCAACTCCCGAGTTCCAGACCGTCACTTATACAACAAAAATGATTATGATTCAATGTTGTCTGATTTAAAGCATTCACATGAGTAAAAGTATACCAAAACTGCAATTCATACTCCAGATCTAGTGATAAAAGTAAGCGAAAGACTAAACAATATATATATCACTGTATGGAAAAATAAAGTAGATCTCATCTGTCTCTAAAGTATGAATACATCTCTGAGTCTCATATACATATACATGAACAAAATTAAATGTTCAAAATAGTCCCACTGAAGTCCCGTCAACCTAGGTCGCCTAAGAAAAGCCATCATGATACTGCATGTACAAGCACTCGTCCTGGTCCTCGTCGAAGTCTGGCTCTACCTCCTGGATCTCAGCATCACCTGCATCTAGAACAGGGTCTGGTGGGTGTTGCAAACACCATCCCGTAACGTGGGAGTGGGTGATCAACTCAGTGGAATCATAGAGCAAAGATTAGCATGTTCACAAATCAATCATGCGATAATAGTAAAGTAGTAAATCAGACAATCCTAATACTATTGTTAATGCAAGATGACATGACGTGATGTATGCCCTCACCGACGATCTCCCTCATACGGCACCATCTTACGACCGCGGCATGCCACACTCCCTAGAGTGCTCCACATCTTCCAGGAACATGCAATGTTATGGTGATATGATTTTTGAGTTGTTATTAGTCCATTCAAACAGCAGGATTGGAAAACTAAGGTACTTCCCTTGTATCAATCCCAACACAGATCCTTTCTAGGGTCGTCACTCCTAGTAATCTCATACGATGTATATTTTGTAGGTCACTGCAAGGGCTGCCAGGGCTGTTGCTCGCACTCGTTGCACCGCTCCCCCATCACCTTATCAATACAGGCCTACTGTACTCTACTGCAACGGAAGGGTCGTCGCCTCCCGTGGACTCAGAATACGCTCGCGGTCACTATAAAGGACTCGTCACCTGATCAGTGTAGGCCGACAGCTAGAATATAGTGTCCCATACCACCATAATCTTCTCACGAGACTAGGTGCTCACTGGTCACTACGGGGAGGTTTGTGGCCCCAGCGTAGGCCGACAGCTCGACCACGGTGTCCCATACCACCATGCCCGGCTCATGAGTCTTTGTGGATCAAGGTACCATGGTTAACAGGGTTTACAATGGTAAGTTCAGTACCCTAGGTTCAAGCAGTTATGACTCATACAGGGTGAACATACATCGGCCAGTCGGGTTACTTGACGGGCTCGACTAGCGCGATCGCATCTCAAGTCGAACGACATGAAGTGCGTAAAACACTTCGCGTGGCCTAACCACTGCCGCCACTCCAAACACTACTCACGTTCATCGACGCGTCGTTCGTGGCCAAGACCAGCCAACCACGAATTCGCTCGGTTACCGACTGCCTGGACTAAGTATAGTCCCAAACACATATGAATTCACATCAGCAATTTATGTAGGAGTATTGGAATTGAAATACAATCATGTGAGCACGTTAACACATGTTATAACATACAACTTAGGCAAATCTTCAAGCACGTACATTTTATGCATATAATGGAATCATGTACATAGTCAACATGTAGGAAATCATTTACGTCAGCATATTAATTGAGAAATCAGTCTCAAACTAATTCATAACATCATTTAATTCAATACATACTAATACATGCATTTATACAAACACATACACTACACACTTAAGTCTACATATAGTATGTCGACCCGAAGTGCGCAATTTGGCGAATCTCTTCGCCAAACTAATTATGCACGTATTCCTAACTTTCTAATGCGACAACAAACCATGTCAATCACATCAGCAAAATATGAATGTAATCAGTACTTCCTATAAATGACTAAAATGCCCTAAATCTCATATTCTTCGTTGATTTACGAAACAGGAAACGGATAGCATGTTGTACATGTCAAACGGCGATGCCGTTAATAATCTACTATTAAACGACATTGAAAGCATTGTAAACCGTCAATCAAAGCGTCTAAAATCCTCACCTTATCTCTTATGGATGTGTCGTTTCAAACGGAGCGTATACGCTTCGTTTACGGCGATAAGAGAACCTGTTTTACAAGATCTATTGGTTAAAAAGCTATGGATCCTAGTGAACCTTAAATCAGCAACTTCTAGGGTTGTTTCATACCTGAAAATGCGGAAGAATCACCGGCTTGGTGATCAGGAGGTGGTGCTACAGCACGTGCAACAGGCGGCACGAAGACAGGAAAATTCTCTCCTACACTCTCTCTCAAACTCTCACCTTTTCTCCCTCCAAATCTAGGGTTTCTCTCAAATTCGGATGGGAGAGAGGAGTGAGGGTTTCAACCCCTTTTATGAGCCCAAAAATGCCGAAAATAGGCTCCGGTACAAGGTTCACTTAGTGCACATCCAAATCGGGGCTGTTTCAGTCCAAAAGATGCTTTCTGGTGGTCCCCTGGCCGAATGCAATCGGACTTAAACTCATGCGCACCAGATCTAGCACGTATTAAGTTTTCAGTCCGGCAGGGTTCGCAGATCGCGCATGGTGGACCAGTTTCAGTTCAGCGGTCACCGCACGTAGATCAGGGCTGAAAGTCTCATGATATGAAATAGAAATTTTTCCTGATCCGAGGGTGTAATATGGCTGAATTCTGACGGTCAGAACACTTAATACTGACGCGTCAAGTTGTGTGCCAGATTTGAATTTGAAATTCCAATTCTGTCCCTATTCATACTCTCTTCAGTCCGGGCTCAATGAAATAGCCTGTGATTATCGGTTGGACTTGATTTTCGAAATGATTGTCAAGTCCAGCAAGGCGGTTCTAACGGTCTAAGATAGGAGGTATCGGACTTTCGACGCGCGGTCTAGATCCAATATAAAGATTCAAAGTGGTCCAGAGAACAAACCTGCTTAGAGTTTGATCCGAGGATATAGAGTATTGAAAGTCATTGGTTCTACTCGATTTGGGTCTTGTAGAACGTATTTAAAGTGATCAGAGACTATTTCCCAGCTACTCCAGCTTGCTCTAACTAACTTACGCTTAATTTCCATAGGAATTAATTCTACGTAAATTTCGGGTCGAGTTGGTACTCGAGCCCAAGTATGGATTTTTTACGGCCGTTACAATCTACCCCCCTTAACAAATAATTTCGTCCTCGAAATTTGTACCTTTTCGTATTCCTCAAAAAGCTGTGGGTAGTTCTTTCTGATCTCGGCTTCTGTCTCCCAGGTAGCCTCTTCCTCAGAGTGATGCGTCCACAATACCTTCACAAGGGGAATCACCTTACTACGCAATACCTGCTCCTTCCTGTCTAGGATACGTGTCGGTCGCAGGATATAAGTAACATCCTCTCCTAACTGCACCTGCTCCCATCTGATGATATGGGAAGGATCAGCAACGTACTTTTTCAGCATAGAAACATGAAATACGTTGTGAACGCTCGCGAGAGGCGTGGGTAAAGCCAATCGGTAAGCCACTGCTCCCACACGATCGAGGATCTGGAATGGACCAATGAATCGCAGTGCCAGCTTCCCCTTCTTCCCGAACCGAAGGACTCCCTTCATAGGGGAAACTCGTAAAAACACATGATCCCCAACTGTGAACTCTAGTGGCCTCCGTCTCGTATCGGCATAACTCTTCTATCTGCTTTGCGCTGTGAGAAGCCGACGCCTAATGATATCGATCTTCTCTGACGTCGCCTGCACCAACTCTGGGCCAATCAAGCTACCTCTGCCCAGTAATGCGGTGCGTGACAAGGTCGCCCATACAGCGCCTCATAAGGTGCCATACCGATACTCTCCTGAAAACTGTTGTTGTACGCAAACTCCGCATATGCAAGACAATCGTCCCAACTGTCCTTGAAGTCCAATGCGCAAGATCGCAACATGTCCTCTAAGATCTGGTTCACCCGCTGTCTGTCCGTCTGTCTGTGGGTGGAAGGCAGTACTGAACTTCAACTTCACACCCATAGCCTCCTGAATGCGAGCCCAGAAAATAGAAGTGAACCGCGTGTCTCTGTCCGACACGATCTCCAACGGAACTCCATGCAGACGAACAATCTCTCTGATGTACAGTCTAGCCAGCTCGTCTGCAGAGTTCGTAACTCTGATCGGTTGGAAGCGCACCGACTTCGTCAGACGGTCGACGATCACTCAAATGGAATCATGTCCCTTCCTCATCTTCGGCAGCCCAGAAATGAAGTCCATGGAAATGAAATCCCACTTTCACTTTGCGATCGGCATAGGCTGCAAAAGTCCAGGTGGTCGGCGATGCTCTGCCTTCACCTACTGACAAGTGAGACAACGGGACACGAACTCTGCTATGTGGGTCTTCATACCTTCCCACCAATACGTCCTCTTCACGTCACGATACATCTTCGTACTGCCTGGATGCATCGCGAGTCTAGTACAATGCGCAGCCTCGAGAATCTCTCGTCTCAAGTCAGAGACATCTAGGACGCATAGGCGGCCATGATAACGTAAGCCCCCATCCATACCAACTCGCCACTCGGCGTTTACATCATCACTGGCCTGCTCTCGAAGCTCAGTCAGATGCGCATCGTCCCTCTGCGCCTCGATGACTCGGTCATCGATCTGAGATCGGACCTGTACATGTGCGATGAACTCAAACGGCTCCTCTACGGTGAGTTTCTGCTCAAAGTCTCGCAAAAACTCAACCATATCTCACTCAGCAACCATCAGCGGAGCTGCAAACTCTATCGCCTTCTTACGGCTCAACGCATCAGCCACAAGGTTCGCCTTCCCAGGATGGTAAGAGACTTCAAACTTGAAGTCTTTCAACGTCTCCATCCATCGCCGCTGCCTCATATTCAAGTCTCGCTGCGTGAATATGTACTTGAGGCTCTTGTGGTTGCAAAAGAGCTCGAACTCCTCTCCGGAGAGGTAATGTCTCCAGAGTCTCAGTGCGAATATGATGGCTGCCAACTCTAGGTCGTGTATAGGGTAATTCTCCTCATTCTTCCTTAATTGTCTCGAGGCATACGAAATTACCCTGTCCCTCTGCATAAGGACACAACCCAGACCAACGCTAGACGCGTCAGTGTATATAGTGTATCTAACCCCTTGTTCTGACAATACTAGCACAGGGGCGGACGTAAGTCTGTCCTTCAGCTCCTGAAAAGCTGACTCCTCCTGATCGTTCCAGGAGAACTTCACATCCTTCCGTGTCAACTGAGATAAGGGTCTCGCGATCTTCGAGAAGTCCTGAATGAAGCGCCGATAGTAGCAGCGAGACCCAAGAAACTCCTCACCTCAGTGACAGAACCAGGCTGCTCCCAGTCCTGCATCGCAGCTACCTTAGATAGGTCAACTGTCATGCCATCCTTGGACACGACGTGTCCCAGGAACTTCACCTCCTGCTTTCAGAAGTCGCACTTCTTATACTGTGCGAACAACTGATGCTGTCTGAGCGTATCCAGGACCAAACGCAAGTGCTCCTCATGCTCCTCTCGACTCCTGGAGTACACCAAAATGTCGTCAATGAATACAACGACGAATCGATAGAGGAAAGGTCGAAATACCCGGTTCATCAGATCCATGAACACGACTGGTGCGTTCGTGAGACCGAACGACATCACGAGGAACTCGTAGTGGCCAAAACTGGTCCTGAATGCTGTCTTCTGAACGTCCTCATCCCTGACGTGCAACTAATGATATCCTGACTGAAGATCAATCTTCGAGAAGTACTGCACTCCTCTCAACTGATCAAACAAGTCATCGATCCTGGGTAAAGGGTACTTGTTCTTCACCGTGATCTGGTTCAGCCTGCGATAATCAATACATAATCGCATCGAACCATCCTTCTTTCTTACGAACAAGATCGGTGCTCCCCAAGGAGACACACTAGGCCGTATAAGGCCAAGCTCTAGCAGACCATCAATCTGCGTCCTCAACTCCTCCATCTCACACGGTGTCATGCGATACGTCGGCAGTGAGACCGGCGTGGAACCAGGAACCAGATCGATAGTGAAATCGATCTCTCATCGGGGCGACAAACCAGGGATCTTCCTGAACAGATCCCCAAACTCGAAAACGACTGGCGTATGCTCAAGTACCTGAGCACCAGCGTCTTGCAATAAAGTGGTGTGACTAAGTATGCGGAAAGGAAGATTTACCCGAACTGAAAATGTGAAAGGCGTGCCCTCTGGCTCGTACACCATCACCATATGAGTCTCGCAGTCAATCTCGGCCCTCCCAGCAGTCAACCAGTCCATGCCAAGAATGATGTCGAGATAAACAAGAGAGGGATCGACGACAAGATCAAGAGCCATCGTCCTGCCTCCTAGATCCACCAAATAACCCTCACACATCTGGGTGACATCTGAATAATCCCCATGATCTACAAGGACTCGCACCCTATCCATAGTAATAGTCTGTAACCCAATGCGTCTGACTATGGCACGTGATATCAAAGAAATCGTGGAACCAGTGTCCACCATCACGAGAATAGGAATACCTCCAATATGAGTTGTGACCTCGAAGGCCGAATGCTGAGAAGTCGGTGTCGCAGCTACCTCTGCTGTCAATGCATGAACCCGTGCCTGCTGTGGCCGGTTCGGCCGCTGTGTCATGGGCCGTAGAGACTGTCTAATCTGCGATACCAGAGGTCTGAAAGAACGGTGCGCAGGAGCTAACCGTATAGGAGGTGCTGATATCGCCTGTGAACGTGCACGGTCAATCTTCTACGGCGGCGAGAACCCACTGTCTCGCATACGAGAAAAATAACTCTGCGCCAAGTGGCCTGACCTCCCACAGTATGTACATGTCAAATCAGGGCGTCAAAACGGTGGTACAGGCGCTGTAGCCTGAGTAGGAGGGTCGACGCGAGGCCTCTTGCCCGCGAAGGGCCTGTCCTGCATGTCTGGTCGTGGCCTAGAAGCAACAGGGCCACGAGATCGTGCAAGTCGATCCACATCCTGCTCTGCCCGCATAGACATATGAATCAACTCCGCATATGAGGGAATGCTCACACAGCACATCTTCGACCGAATATCCGGTCATAAACCCTCCAAAAAGTGCCGTATGCGCATCTACTCATCAGCCAAAATAGTCGGGACATATCTGCCCAACTCCGTAAACCGATGCTTATACTCCGTGACTGTCATGGCTCCTTGTCGGAGGCGGAGAAACTCATTCTCTCGGTCATGCCTGTACGTCTGGGGGTAATACTTCTCGTGAAAGAGGAACTCAAACGCTGCCCATGTCCATATAAAGTCGGTGGCAATGGTCCGCAATACGCTATCCCACCACAGGCTGGCCTCTCGCTCAAACAGGAATGTAGCCAGCTCTACCTGCTCAGCCTCTGTGCAATGAAGCATCCGCAATATCTTCGACACATGGTCGAGCCAATACTCGGCCTCCTCAGGTCTGTGAAAACCCGTAAAAGTGGGAGGCCGTAAGCGTTGGAATCGCTCTAATAGGCCCCGTGTATCTGCGGAATTCCCCACAGGGTGAGCAGGTGGTACAGGATGAGCCATGCCCTCATCCTGGGCATAAGTATAAGTATCCTCAGCTGGATGCGCAGATGGTGCAGGTGGAGCCACACCCCCACCCTGGGCTAATGTCCCCACAATGGTAGCCAGAAGCTGCTGCTGCTGTTGCATCATAGCCATCATCTGCTCAAATCTGTCTGGAGGTGGAGCAGGCTGTGGCATGTGCTGCGTCAAAGTAGACGCACGGTAAGGCTCTCTGATTAGCAGTGTGAACGGCTGTGGTCCAACTGTAGGACCAGCAGTAGGCTGAGACACACGAACTGTCTCAGGAATCGGGCCCACAGCAGGGTCCGCATGGGTGTCAGACTGCGAAGGAGTCTGATCCATAGGCTCACTCAATGTAAGCCGAGCCGTGTTCCGCGTAGCCTTAGGCGGCATTCCCTATATTCAAAATAGGACGCAACCTTGTCAGTCTCAATAGCACAAATACACCGCAATCATTCACACAAGGAGTCAAAGGCATTCCATGCATTTCATTTAATCAAAATTATCACGATACAAGGGATATGTCCTTACAAGCATCATGACGAGAAATACATGAGAACTAAGACAGTTAAAATTTACAACAGCAACATAAGCAAAGCACTAGCCTTAACAGGCTTACACAACTTAAAGCAGAAAATGACTAACTACTAATAACAACATCAACGATCTCATCGCTAATCTGAATCGGGTGACGGAGGAGGAGCACCCTTATCCTGCAAGCAACACAGGATCGCCTTCAAGGTGCGAGTCACCTTGCCGAATTTCCTCTTTGTAACGGCCTTGACATCCTCGACTTCAGCGCAAAGTTCCTGAACTTCCCTTCACAAGGTGATTTGGCTCTCCTCAATCCGGGCAATGCGATCATCGCTAGTAGCCTGCGCAAAAGGAGGAGGGCTCTCATCTGTATCCTGAGCCTCCTCTTTTCCCTCTTTCTGGACTTCTTCCTGAACTTCTGCTCCAGGTTCTCCCTCACTTGGATCCTCCTCATCATCAAAGTCATCCTCGTTATCCTCCTCAAGCTGATTCTCACGGTACTGAGACCCAATTTTCATCTTAACCATAGTCGACTCATCAATGCTATGAATCGAAACTGGTAATTTCGGCCCAAGTCTGTAAGCAAACTCAAGCACGATCTTGCTTATCAGTCGGCCAAAAGGAAGCGATTCAGACGTTCTTCTTAACTTGGCTATGAGGATTATCTGTCGCAAGATGAAAGTGGCCATACATACATTCTCTCCCTGGGCCACCAGATATAAGAAATCAACCATAAGGCGCGTACACTCAATGCGATTCGTCGACCTGGGATACACATTGAACGTGCAGATATGGTGCAGCAGGCGCAAATCATCAGACATATACGTCACCTTGAGGCTATTATTAGGCTGCCGTGGAACCAATTTACAGCATAAAAACCTGGTGCGATGATCTTGTTCACGCCTACTCCTCAGATTCTTCTCACTAGGATGAACATCACCAAGAGGCACGTTCAGAAGTCGCGCAATCAGTCGCACATCAATCGTAGCCATCCGATCTCTACCAAAAGGGATTTTGAACTGCAATGGCTCTACGGTAGAATTCTGGATACAAGCGTAGAAGGCATGAACGGTGCTCACATTAGCACGAGCGCGAGCTTCAAAGATCAGACCCCAATGCGCAGCTTTGATGCGCTCGAACAATAAAAATTTACCGAACAATCGTCCCTCCACGTTCACCTCAAACAACACTTTACGATCAGTGTATTGGCCGTGAGACATCTCTGATAGAATTACTCGCCCAAGATGAGTATGGGGATCCAAATCCTGCTTTGTATGGAACTCTCGGGCTGTAGCTGGACTTGTGGCGGCGCTTGAACTTGTGGCACCACCCCGCGGTCTTCTCGATTGAGCAGGGTGACTTGGCCCAGCCTCGTCTACTGCAGTCTTCCTTTTACCCATCAAAGATAAGATGGTGGAGAGTGATAAAAGGCCTAAAATGGCTTCCACGAAAGCCATGGAAGACGGAGAAAATGTGAAGAAGTGGCTGTCCAAACTGGAAAAGGGAGATCTAAGCGTTGTAGAGGGATGCTTCAAGCTTCCCAAGGATGTATTTTTAAGGAGAAATGAAAATGAAAAAGTGGAATGGAGCACCTCACGATTTCTGCTCAATTTGGGGGTTTTTAGAGCTCCAAAAGATGAAATCTTCAAGAGGGAGGGCTGTCAACTTCAAAGGAATGATGGAGGGTGGTCGTTTTTGGACAAGGATGGATATAGGGGTGGTTTGGAATCATAAATTTTGGAGATAGCTGCTGAAAAATGAAAATGGAGCTATGGGGAGGGCTGTTTGTGAAGGAAGTGCAAGATTTAGGAGTTTTCTACCCACGAACCATACATGGGGGGTGTGAAATACCCAAAATACCCTCAGATCTCGGACCATGCATCCAACCGACCACATTGGCCAGCGATGCATCGCCGGATCGGCAATGGCATCGTCGACCAAACCTCTGTTCGGGCAGTGGGACTACATGGGTTTGGTCCCCCATGGTCCAAGTACCCCAAATATGTACGGTCCCAACCTTAGTTCATTGTATTTTGACCTATATAGGCCCAAACATGTGTTCGGGGCTTTTCGGGACCAATCTGCAATCCTGAATACAAAACCTTATCATACAGCATACGATTTTGGGGTAGAAGGAGCTAGTACATCTATCTAGACTATTAGTTACTAAAAAAAGTGAAGTTAGAATGGACTTATGGCTATTTTTCATGAAATTTTACTATTCAATGTAAAATTTGGTGAAAGTATGATTTTATGTTATTTTTACATTAGGTTTGATGCCTAACATGAAAAGGATAAGAAATAATTGAATATTGGAGTGGTGAGAGGAAGAATTTTGAAGATTTTTGGTGAAACGGGGTTCTTAAGCCCTGCCGATTGAATACAGGGGTCGTGGTTGTCCCACGGCCCAAGGATTCACATTCACGGGTTTAGGATCATTCAAAGAACATCTCAACCCACTCACCAATAACCTAGGAGCTATCCGGGTTGCTTTACGCGACCCGAGATGCGTTACAGACTTGATCGTGCGATCGATTCGAATAGACTTCGCCTATTAGCGAATCTGCGATCCTAGAAATGTTTCTAGACCCTTCTCGCACCCACCTAAGTCAAAAGAAGTAACAGCGTACGTCGCGATATAATAACCCAGGCCCAGTATACTTTTATTCACTCTCTGATACCAACTTGTAACACCCTGAAAATCGGAGGTCGTGTATAAACTCAACTCCCGAGTTCCAGACCGTCACTTATGCAACAAAAATGATTATGATTCAATGTTGTCTGATTTAAAGCATTCACATGAGTAAAAGTATACCAAAACTGTAATTCATACTCCAGATCCAGTGATAAAAGCAAGCGAAAGACTAAACAATATATATATCACTATATGAAAAAATAAAGTAGATCTCATCTGTCTCTAAAGTATGAATACATCTCTGAGTCTCATATACATATACATGAACAAAATCAAATGTTCAAAATAGTCCCACTGAAGTCCCATCAACCCAGGTCGCCTAAGCAAAGCCATCATGATACTGCATGTACGAGAACTCGTCCTGGTCCTCGTCGAAGTCTGGCTCTGCCTCCTGGATCTCAGCATCACCTGCATCTACAACAGGGTCTGGTGGGTGTTGCAAACACCATCCCATAACATGGGAGTGAGTGATCAACTCAGTGGAATCATAGAGCAAAGATTAGCATGTTCACAAATCAATCATGCGATAATAGTAAAGCAGTAAATCAGACAATCCTAATACTGTTGTTAATGCAAGATGACATGACGTGATGTATGCCCTCACCGACGATCTCCCTCATACGGCACCATCTTGCGACCGCGACATGTCACACTCCCTAGAGTGCTCCACATCTTCCAGGCACATGCAATGTTATGGTGATATGATTTTCGAGTTGTTATTAGTCCATTTAAACAGCAGGATTGGGAAACTACGGTACTTCCCTTATATCAATCCCAACACAGATCCTGTCTAGGGTCGTCACTCCTAGTAATCTCATACGATGTATATTTTGTAGGTCACTGCAAGGGCTGCCAGGGCTGTTCCTCGCACTCGTTGCACCGCTCCCCCATTACCTTATCAATACAGGCCTACTGTACTCTACTGCAACGAAAGGGTCGTCGCCTCCCGTGGACTCAGAATACGCTCCCAGTCACTACAAAGGACTCGTCGCCTGATCAGTGTAGGCCGATAGTGTCCCATACCACCATAATCTGCTCACGAGACTAGGTGCTCACTGGTCACTTCGGGGAGGTTTGTGGCCCCAGCGTAGGCCGACAGCTCGACCACGGTGTCCCATACCACCATGCCCAGCTCATGAGTCTTCGTGGATCAAGGTACTATGGTTAACAGGATTTACAATGGTAAGTTGAGTACCCTAGGTTCAAGTAGTTATGACTCATACAGGGTGAACATACATCGGCCAGTCGGATTACTTGACGGGCTCGACTAGCACGATCGCATCTCAAGTCAAACGACATGAAGTGTGTAAAATACTTCGCGTGGCCTAACCACTGCCGCCAACTCCAAACACGACTCGCGTTCATCGACGCGTCGTTCGTGGCCAAGACCAGCCAACCACGAATTCGCTCGGTTACCGACTGCCTGGACTAAGTATAGTCCCAAACACATATGAATTCACATCAGCAATTTATGTAGGAGTATTGGAATTGAAATACAATCATGTGAGCACGTTAACACATGTTATAACATACAACTTAGGCAAATCTTCAAGCACGTACATTTTATGCATATAATGGAATCATGTACATAGTCAACATGTAGGAAATCATTTACGTCAGCATATTAATTGAGAAATCAGTCTCAAACTAATTCATAACATCATTTAATTCAATACATACTAATACATGCATTTATACAAACACATACACTACACACTTAAGTCTACATATAGTATGTCGACCCGAAGTGCGCAATTTGACGAATCTCTTCGCCAAACTAATTATGCACGTATTCCTAACTTTCTAATGTGACAACAAACCATTTCAATCACATCAAAAAAATATGAATGTAATCAGTACTTCCTACAAATGACTAAAATTCCCTAAATCTCATATTCTTCGTTGATTTACGAAACAGGAAACGGATAGCATGTTGTACATGTCAAACGGCGATGCCGTCAATAATCTACTATTAAACTACATTAAAAGTGTTGTAAACCGTCAATCAAAGCGTCTAAAATCCTCACCTTATCTCTTATGGATGTGTCGTTTCAAACGGAGCATATACGCTTCATCTACGGCGATAAGAGAACCTGTTTTATAAGATCTATTGGTTAAAAAGCTATGAATCCTAGTGAACCTTAAATCAGCAACTTCTAGGGTTGTTTCATACCTGAAAACGTGAAAGAATCACCGGCTTGGTGATCAGGAGGTGTTGCTACTGCACGTGCAACAGGCGGCACGAAGACAGGAAAATTCTCTCCTACACTCTCTCTCAAACTCTCACCTTTTCTCCCTCCAAATCTAGGGTTTCTCTCAAATTCGGATGGGAGAAAGGAGTGAGGGTTTCAACCCCTTTTATAAGCCCAAAAATGCTAAAAATAGGCTCCGGTACAAGGTTCACTTAGTGCATATCCAAATCCGGGCTGTTTCGGTCCAAAAGATGCTTTCTGGTGGTCCCCTGGCCGAATGCGATCGGACTTAAGCTCGTGCACACCAGATCTAGCACGTATTAAGTTTTTAGTCCGGCAGGGTTCACAGATCCCGCGTGGCGGACCAGTTTCAGTTCAGCGGTCACCGCACGTAGATCAGGGCTGAAAGTCTCATGATATGAAATAGAAATTTTTCCTGATCCGAGGGTGTAATCTGGCTGAATTCTAATGGTAAGAACACTTAATACTGACGCGTCAAGTTGTGTGCCAGATTTGAATTTGAAATTCCAATTCTGTCCTTATTCGCACTCTTTTCAGTCCGGGCTCAATGAAATAGCCTGTGATTATCGGTTGGACTTGATTTTCGAAATGACTGTCAAGTCCAGCAAGGCGGTTCTAACGGTCTAAGATAGGAGGTATCAGACTTTCGACGCTCGGTCTAGATCCAATATAAAGATTCAAAGTGGTCCAGAGAGTAAACCTGCTTAGAGTTTGATTCGAGGTTATAGAGTATTGTAGAGTCATTGGTTCTACTCGATTTGGGTCTTGTAGAACATATTTAAAGTGATCAGGGACTATTTTTCAGCTACTCCAGCATTGCGCTAGCTAACTTACGCTTAATTTCCATAGGAATTAATTCTACGCAAATTTCGGGTCGAGTTGGTACTCGAGCCTAAGTATGGATTTTTCACGGGCATTACAATAGTCCCACTGAGGAGTCCCATCAACCCAGGTCGCCTAAGCAAAGCCGTCGTGGTACTGCATGTATGAGAACTCGTCCTGGTCCTCATCATAGTCCGGCTCTGCCTCCTAGATCTCTCCCTCACCTGCATCTAAGATAGGGTCTGGTGGGTGTTGCAAACACCATCCCGTAACGTGGAAGTGAGTGATTAATTCAGTGGAATCATAGAGTAAAGATTAGCATGTTCTCAAATCAATCATGCGATAATAGTAAAGCAGTAAATCAAATAATCCTAATACTGTTGTTAATGCAATATGACATGACATGATGGATGCCCTCACCGACATTCTCCCTCATACGGCACCATCTTCATCCGCGGCATGCTTGCGTACCGTTCAGTGCTCCACATCTTCCAGGCACATGCAATGTAATGGTGATATGATTGCCGAGTTATTATTAGTCCATTCAAAGAGCAGGATTGGAAAACTAAGGTACTTTCCTTATATCAATCCCAACACAGATCCTGTCTAGGGTCGTCACTCCTAGTAATCTCATACGATGTATATTTTGTAGGTCGCTGCAAGGGCTACCAGGGCTGTTGCTCGCACTCATTGCACCGCTCCCCCATCACCTTATCAATACAGGCCTACTGTACTCTCACTGCTACTGAAGGGTCGTCGCCTCCCGTAGACTCAGAATACGCTCGCGGTCACTACAAAGGACTCGTCGCCTGATCAGTGTAGGCCGACAGCAAGAATATAGTGTCTCATACCACCATAATCTGTTCACAAGACATAGGTGATCACTGGTCACTACGGAGAGGTTTGTGGCCCCAGCGTAGGCCGACAGCTCGACCACGGTGTCCCATACCACCATGCCCGGCTCATGAGTCTTCGTGGATCAAGGTACCATGGTTGATAGGGTTTACAATGGTAAGTTCAGTACCCTAGGTTCAAGCAGTTATGACTCATACAGGGTGAACATACAACGGCCAATTGGGTTACTTGACGGGCTCGGCTAGCACGATCGCATCTCAAGTCGAACGACATGAAGTGCGTAAAACACTTCGTGTGGCCTAACCACTGCCGCCAACACCAAAACATGACTCGCGTTCATCGACGCGTCATTCATGGCAAAGATAAGCCAACCACGAATTTTCTCGGTTACCGACTGCCTGGACTAGGTATAGTCCCAAACAATTATGGAATCACATCAGCAAATCATATGAGAGTATTGGAAATGAAATACAACAATGTGAGCATGTTAACACATGTTATAACATACAACTTAAGCAAATCTTCCAACGCATGCATTTCATACATATAATGAAATCATGCATATAGCTAACATGTAAAAAATCATTTACATCAGCATATTAATTGAGAAATCAATCTCAAACTAATTCATAACACCATATAATTCAATACATACTAATACAAGCATTTATACAAACACTTACACTACACACTTAAGTCTACATATAGTATGTCGACTCAAAGTGCGCATTTAGGCGAATCTCTTCGCCAAACTAATTATGCACGTATTCCTAACATTCTAATGTGACAATAAGCCATGTCAATCACATCAGCAAAATATGAATGAAAACAGTACTTCCTACAAATGACTAAAATGCCCTAAATCTCATATTCTTCGTCGGTTTACGAAACAGGAAACGGACAGCATGTTGTACATGTCAAACGGCGTTGCCGTCGATAATCTACTATAAACGACATTAAAAGCGTTGTAAACAGTCAATCAAAGCGTCTAAAATCCACACCTTATCTCCTAGAAGTGTATCGCTTCGAACGGAGCATATACGCTTCGTCTACGGCGACTAGACAACCTGATTTACAAGATCTATCAGCTAACATGCTATGGAACGAAAGGACCACTAAATCAACAACTAAATAGGGTATTTTCATACCTAAAAACGCAGAAAAATCACCGGTAAAGTGATTGGAGCGTGTTGCTAAGGCACGTGCAACAGGTGGCACAACGGCAGGAAAATCCTCTCCTACTCTCTCTCACAAACTCTCACCTTTTCTCTCTCCCAATCTAGAGTTTTTCTCAAATTCGGATGGGAGAGAGGAGTGAGGGTTTCAACCCCTTTTATAAGCCCAAATGTGCCCGGAATAGGCTTGGGAACAATGTTTACTTGATGTATATCCAAATCGGGGCTGTTTTGGTCCAAAAGGACATTTCTGGTGGTCCCCTGGCCGAACGCGATCGGACTTAAGCTCATGCATACAGGATCTAGCACACATCAAGTTTTCAGTTCGGCAGGGTTCGCAGATTGCACATGGCGGTCCAGTTTCAGTTCAGCAGTCACCGCACATAGATCAGGTCTACAAGTCTCATGATATGAATTATAAATTTTTCCTAATCCGAGGGTATAATTTGGCTGAATTCTGACGGTCAGAACGCTTAATACTGACACGTCAAGTCGTGTGCCAGATTTGAATTTCAAATTCCAAATCTAGCCCTATTCTCACTCTCTTCGGTCCAGGCTCAATGAAATAGCCCGTGAATGTCGGTTGGACTTGATTTTAGAAATGATTGTCAAGTCCAGCTAGGCGGTTCTAACCGTCTAAGATTGTAGGTATCGGACTTTTGACGCGCGGTCTAGATCCAATTCAAAGTTTCAAAGAGGTCTAGAGAACAAACCTGCTTAGAGTTTGATCCGAGGTTTTAAAGTTTTATAGAGTCATTGGTTCTACTCGATTTGGGTCTTGTAGAACATATTTAAAGTGATCAGGGACTATTTTCCAGCTACTCTAGCGTTGCGCTAGCTAACTTAAACTTATTTTCTAAAGGAATTAATCCTACGCGATTTCTGGTCAAGTCGGTACTCGAGTCCAAGTATGGATTTTTCCAGGGCGCTACAGTATTCGACAACCACGACCTTATGATGAACACGACCCCTACAACATGGAAACCACTCCAGGTGTCATGAGAACCACGACCATACAAGTTATAAAATCTTGCGATCCACAACCACGATCAAGGCAACATGACAACCACCATCCATATAACATGACAACTATAGCCCATATAACATTACAATCATGATAATATAAAAAGGAAACATCGACTCTTACACATTACAAACACGACCCATATAACATAGTAACTGCCACAAGTGAAGCTCAGTGATGCGCAAGAATATGCTAGTTTCTTCCACTTAAGTTTACAAAATAACAAGAATACACGACCCTTATAACCACTTTAACAGGTCGTGGTTGCCATGACATGGGGATCATAGCTGCCATGACATATTAATCGTGGTTTCGATGACGTATGGATCGTGTTTCTCTTAGTTTCATGTTTATCAATTGAAATCCAACATTGATGACAACCACGAACGATTACATATATGAATCATGAAAATATTAACACGATAACTACAACCAATATTAACATGACCAGCATTCCATTTGTTCCTTTTACAAATTTCTCAAACGACCAATATATATATATATATATATATATATATATATATATATATATATATATATATATATATATATATATATATATATATATATATATATATATATATATATGTATGGTAATGAAAACTACGACCCATCGAACATTAACACCATGATACAAACTTCTGGGTCGAAGAATAGAGCTTCAACACAACCCCTTGATCATGGGTCGTGGTTGTGATGTAATATGGTTCGTAGGTTATAGTAGCTATGGCTCGTTCATGTCATGTTATATGAGTCGTGGTTTGCATGTTAGAAGGAGCCTGATTGTAATATGACATGGGAATGTTCGTGAAAAAGGAAAACTACCGTTCCCCATATAGAGAATTAATGTATTGGTTTTATCAGTGAAAAAAGACCGTTTCCCTATATAGGGATGTATCTATTTATTGAACCTTCTTGTAGATGCTTTCTATGGATCGAGAAGATCAAACATGTTATGGTGAGGGCTTTCGCGGTCAAGTGAAGGGAGCTTACTGTATGGCACACCTGATCAAAGTAATCTCAACCTTCCATAGCGATAAACACGACCCTTCGTATATGACAACCATGATTATTCACGTTGTTGACAAATGACCCAGATAAAGGATCCTTGTTGACAGTTTTCCTTTATCATGTTTTTCATATAAATTTAATCGTGGTTGTTATGATATATGGACTGTGGTTGTCAAAGTTGCATGGGTCGTGGTGTCGGTTGCTATGGGTCGTGTTGTTGTCGTATTTTACGGATCGTTGTTATCATGAAACAAAATAACGAGTTCATTTGTAGGAGAAGCCAGGTTACATCAACCTAGAATCACGAAGAAGCCATTACACACCAGGTCCGCCAACTCCGAGTAGTTGCTCATCCATAAAGTATCAATTTCTTTTGAAGGACTTTTACAACAGCCTAGAACTCAACAAAGCTAAGACGGAAGGATTCATGTAAATTTATCCGTGTTTGTTATGATATATGGATCTTGGTTGTCAAAGTTACATGGGTCATGGTGTTAGTTGTTATGGGTCGTGGTTTTCATGTTTTATAGATCATTGTTGTCGTATTATGCAGAGCGTTGTTATCGTGTTGAGTAACCATCTGGCTTTTACTCTCGTAAGAACAACTGAATGTGTTTAGGGACTTTATGCATGTCCATTGCATCCTTTTATAATAATCACTATGACATTAACATTTTTCAGCTTATTATGTGTTTTGTGTTTACAGGTATTACAGGGACTATTTCGTGCCTTCGTTGGAGTATCTAGTATCTTTTTTCATACGGACAGAACCCTTGCAAGACCTAGATAGAAATTTTAAAAGGTTCTTATTCTGTCTCTTGAAAGTTCTTGGATTATTTTCATACACTTTATCTTGCTTACTAATATGGTGAAAATTTCTCATTCTGTCATATTATATGGACCGTTGTTGTCAGGCTGGAATCCCGAAGAAGCCATTACACACTAGGTTCACCAATCCTAGTGGATGATCATCCATAAAATATCAATTTCTTTTGTAGGGCTTTTACATCAGCCTGAAACTCAGCAGAGCTAAGACAGAAGGATTCAGGCTATAAGGTCATGGTGAGATAGAGACAAGCCATGGGTGGGCGCTCAAAACTCGATATATGGGTCGTGACTATCATAGATAATGGTTCATGGTTGTAATTTTGAATAGGTCATGCTTGTCTTGAAATATGGATCTGGAATGTAATTATATGGTCGTGCTTATTGTGTAATAACAATCGTGGTTGTCATGTTATATGGTTTATGGTTGGGGTGAAGCATTGATCGTAGTTCTCATTTGACATGGTTGTAAAGTTATACGGATCGTGGTTATCATATTACATGTGTCGTATTCCAATATTTAGAATCCATCGTTGTGGTCCTTGTTTGGGTCGTGGTTCAACAAAGGCACTGAATGAAATCAAGAAACATTAATATGACAATCAGCACACAAGATTCCTGAAAACCACAACATATTGTTACATACACTATTTCCATACTTGGGTCGTGGTTTAAATGCGTAAAGGCTCGTGATTATCATCAATATGTGCGTCGCGATTAACATGGTACGTGGGTAGTAATTGTCATTGTATATGGGTTGTAGTTATAAGGATGTATAGGTTGTGGTTGTCATGATACATGGACCATAAATGGTATGATATATGTGTCGTTGTTGTCGTGGTATATGGGTCGTGATATACGGGATGAATGGTTCGTATTTGATATGGGTCGTGGTTCTCGTCCATGTAATGGATCGTGTTTCTTGTCCATGTTGAAACGTGTTCGACAACCACAATTGTATGAGGAACACAACCCATACAACCTGGAAACCATGATCCACATGTCATAAGAACTACGACCTGTTGTTAAGTTTATGATCCATTGTTGATGATAACCATGAATCATTCAACTTGTAGAGCCGTGCACACTATAATAATGATCAGGGCAACATGACAACCACGATCCGTTTGACATGGAAATTACGACCCATATAACATTACAATCACGACAATATAACATGAAGACATCGACCTTTATAACATTACAACCACGATTCATATAACGCAGTAACTGCCAGATGAGAAGCTTAGTGATGTGCAAGAATCTGCAAGTTTCTTCTACTGAAGTTTACAGTATAACAAGAAGACGCGACCCTTATAACCACTTTTAATGGGTCGTGGTTACCATGACATGTAATTCGTAGTTGCCATAACATATAGGTCGTAGCTTCCGTGACGTATGGATCGTGGTTCTCTTAAAAATGTCTGTCAGCAATGATCGAACATAGATGACAACCACGGTCTATTACATATATGAACCATGAAAATATTAACACACAACAATGACCAATATTAACACGACCAATGATCCAGTTGTTTTGCTTGTAAAACTCTCAAAAACTACTCTCACGGCAACAATAAATTCACTCACGAACTTGTTCTCCACATGTTCATAACCATGACACATATATACACGGGATTTTCAATATCTACGTATGCAATGTCCTAACTTTGATGGGCAGATTTCCATACACTTAAACGAAAATAGATTAATATATGTGGATGGCCAGATTTCCATGCTCTTAAAGCTCATAAGATTATTTCTCAACCACACCTCTCTATAAATAAATACGAGGGCGGATAGAAAACTCTCTGCCCATTGATGTGTTATATCTCACTGTATTTTCCATGTTATATGAATCGTGTTTGTCATGTTGTTTGGATCTGTTATTGTTGTTTCAACGTGTATGGCATGGAAGGGATTATGTACGCCGTGAACGAAACACATAAGCACCAAGCCATCCATGAGCCATGTCGTGTACATAATCTGTGGTTGTCCAGTTACATGGGCCGCTGTTGTGATGGTATATGCATCATGACTTGATGGCTGTTATGGGTCGTCTTTCCCGTGTAATTTGAGTCATGGTTTTCCTGCTTAGGGGTCATGGTACTGCAGACGGTTCCATTACTTCCCAAAATGTAGATAGATATATCATGCAGGCTTTGTAGGGGTCTGGATTAAAGTCATGGATGTGAACCACAAACAAACATGCGTGACAATCACGATCCAACGTGGACAGTAATCACGATCTAACATGCATGTGAACCATAGAATTAGATCATATGATAGTCTCGTGGTTGTCGCAGAGACTGTGTTGTTGTTCTTATGGACCGTAGTAATTATTTTAGACCGATCATGGTTCTGATGCTAGAAGGATCGTGCTTATAACATGATATGTGTCGTCATTCTATTGTTACGGGGGTCGTGGTTGTTGCCATATATGGATCATGTTTGGCATGCACCTTCTACCACACATATATAACAATGATTCATTGTGCATGTCTACCAACGTGGCTAATAGCTAAAGTGCAGTACAACTTCGAATTGTTCACGGACAATTACTACCCATCTCATTCACTGACCCATTATGGATCATAATAAGAAGAACAAACATCAAATACACCAATCCATTCATCATTCAATATTAAATCAGTGTTTGGCTCTCTTCGCTGGTCTACCTGACGTCTCTTCTCTTTATTTTTTTTGGAACTTAGCACCTTCTACTCTTATCAGCTGCAGACAGTCATATACAATCATCTTTCTAAATTTTAGAATTTCATCCTACAGAATTAAAACAAGCTAATCTTTAAACAAAGTACAAAGCAGTCAAACTTGAATATAGACTCATATTTAATAGAATAGAACTTACATGCGTAAAGTCAATTACACTCATACTGCATAAGAAGTCTATATATTTCAGCATGTATACGCCACAATCGTCTGAGTTCAGTTGTGTAGGCCTGTCAGCGGATGGCTTCACATTCCACGGCTTCTCCCACTTAACCAATCCATCATCAAGCACATGGAATAACTACCTCAGTCCGTCTGTTACCTGTACGATGACCAGGTCATTTTTCTCTTGCAATTCGGTACTCAAGCTGTCGTACAAAGTGACCTCTTTCTTCATCGGATAAATAACAGCCATCAGCCAATGCTGCCCCCTCGCATTAAGAGGAATGTACACCTTTGAAGCACAAGAAATAAGACAACAGTTAAAGCATTGCCCTTCCTAATATGGATCTGATCATTTAAGTCCATGTGCAAGAAACTAAGATCTTACCACATTGTACTTCTAAAGAGGTTTCGGTTTACAGTCGATTATTTCTATAAGAACTTCACACAACGTTTCAGACTTCATGGTCCCACGATCCTTATGGTTCCTAGTGTCATAAGTTCGCAGCAGGTCAAGCTATTGTTCCATATATTGCTATTGATATGTTGAATATTGTTAGAAATAAAAATGATTAATGACGTCTTAAAGACGATTATGGTCCTCAAATTCACATTACCATAAATAGTGACAAGACGAATACGCAGTCCTGTCTACCTCATGATCGATGGTCTTGACGCGCTGATAGGTATCATAGGTATAGGTCTATAGCCTACGTAACATAGAAAATGTCTCATGTAACTATAATATTCATACATTGATATGAAATAATGAAGGAAAAAGGGTATAAACTTCCCTTAGAGTCGACTCATGAATTTGGCTCATAGACACTTTTCAACCAGACGAGTGAACCTGACTCTCTGACAGCTCTCAAATCATCCTCTTCAACATCGGTTAGAGCTTGTAGGGGTTCACTGAGCCCTTGACGAGGCTCTATTACAGTTGGAGCTCTGTCTAGATCCGCTGTAATGTAAGATGGTCTCCCTTCCTCACTTAGTTGCGGGGTAACGATGTTGAGCTGTAATAAAATGACATAGTATCTATGAAGTTCATAATATTATAATGTCTGATTTAAACCACAATCCAAATGTAATTCCTGAAAGTGCACCTACTACGTGCCCTGGTTTGTCAATTACGTTGTAAGTTGAGTCAGTCGGACAATAACGCCCTATAGGAAGATCAAGTCAAGCGTCTGCCTCAACTGGATGTGTGGAAGCTCGCCATAGGTAAATCATAGCCTCACATCCCATGTCCCAAAACACCAGGTGATTAAACCCTTAAAAATAACTAGAACATCTTAGGGTTTCAGTGTAAGAAATCTTGTTATCAAAAAGGAAAATCTTTAAAGTTTTTCTTACACTGTCGATTATATCGATTACCCCTTCGACATAATTGACCAGCTCTGTCGATGTCCTCGGGATCTCAATCGATACAATCGAGTGAGGACAAAAAGCATCCAGCAATCAGACAATCATCTTGACAATTCATCGATATATCGACTTGGTAGTCGATATCATCGATATTCGAATATCGATCATTTCTGAAGTGAATCGATAATGTCGACAGACTGCTTTCCGACACCCCTATTTTTCTAATGAAAACTAACATAAGCTTCGATATATCGATATCTGTCCGATTCAATCTGAACTCAAATATCGATCATATCGGAAGACAGTCGATCATATCGATTGTGGGTGCATGTTTTCTCCGGCATGAATTTCAGGTTGTTTTTAATGTTGATCGGGGTGTCAGTCGATAAATTGATATTCATATATTGATCATATCGAGACCTAGTCGATTGGATCGATCCGGACATAAATCATCCAGCAAGCTTCTAGGTAAATCTATACGATTTATCGATCCCATCGACAAGGTCTCCGATATGATCGATGTACAAATTCTGATGACATCGACTGTTCCCCGATCATATCCATTGAACCTGAAATTCTTCAAGGCTTCTCTCTTATTTTCATCTGACGATAGATCGATCCATCGCTTGATGGAATCGGAGTTCAAAATCTGATAACATCGATGTGTGTCTCGATCCCATCGACCAATTGGCGAAAGGTTTCCAAAAGTGAAAGGACAATTGAGTTTGTATCATCGAAAGGTCTGTCGATACAATCGAGAGTATACGCTCGATCATATCGACGACTGCTCGATGATATCAAACTCTGTCATAAATATGACCGTTTGTATCTGTTGGAGCCTTTTGCCTATATATAGAGAGAGATTAGTCTTCATTGCTGGTAGAAAAAGAAGAGAGTGCTTTTGAGAGTTTTAACCTTCCTATCATTTACCTCAAGCCCTTTCTCTCAGAAAGTTCATCCTCCAATCCACCCTCATCATCGATATTTCATAGAGTGGATTGGGGAATGAACTTCCGCATTCAAGGATCCTTCAGCTACTACCTTAATGACAAATCATTAAGCTGGGATGCCTTGAATGCATAAATAATGGAAACCACTCTATCTTCCTTATAGAAAAATCTTTAGACAATGGAATTCCATCATAATCTTGACCCAACCTAAAGCCTAGTATAGATACATCTTTGTGTTGCGGATCAAGGGAGCTGAAGGCTCTTCATCAACAAGAAGGAGATCTTCATCACTACGCTAAAAGGGACTCATCAACTTATTTGTAAGTACTAAGAGTCCAGAGGACACTTGTGATCATTCCTATCTAGGATTGGGTTTTAAGTGTTGCTCACTATTTGAAGTCCTCGAAGGAGGCCTCCGACGGGAGTGTATGTGCGGGGTGCGTTGTGTGGACCCTTTCTCTGTGGAGAGCATAAACATCTGGTTAGGAGTACGCCAGCAAAACTCCAGGGTTAGAGGTGAATCGAGTAGAAACCTCCGGGTGCGTCGTGTGGACCCTTGCTCTGTGTGGGCATAAAAATCTAGTTAGGAGTACGCAAGAAAAACTCCAGGGTTTGAGGTGAACCGAGTAGAAACCTCAGGGTGCGTTGTGTGGACCCTTATCCTATGTGGGCATAAATATCTATTTAGGAGTATGCCAGCAAAACTCCAGGGTTTGAGGTGAACCGAGTAGAAACCTCTGTAAAGGTTGAAGGTGAACCTGATTTAAAACTTTAAGTTTGAGGTGAACCATGAGAAACCTCCTTACTGAAATCCGATCACTCAAGGGTTGAGTGTGGAAGCCGGGAGTGGAGTTGACAAGTAGTCGAACCACTATAAAATGACTGTGTTTGAGATTGATATTATCTTTCATTTATGTGATTGCCTTACATGTCTTTCTATATGATTATCTGAAATCACATCTTATGCACACACAGTCATATCCATCACAATCTCATCTATAAATTGTTTGTCTCTTAAAGAGTTTGTGATTGGATCCTCTACCAGGCTTGGAAGCCAGTAGAGTTAATTTTGAGTAATCCTAATCTGTACTCTGTGATAGGATTAGTGTGATAAGGATTTTTAATAATTCATAAAAACTTTAAAAAGTCCTATTCACCCCCCTCTAGGATATATTGACATATTCCTACTTCAACTCAAGTAGTCTACACCGCTATTTCAATTGGTATCAGAGCGGGTCTCTCTTTAAGGGTTTCACCGCCTAGAGAGTGATCTTGACTGAAGTAGAAATATGGCCAAAGGAGAGGGCTCATGTATCACTAGACCTCCAGTATTTGATGGATCAAATTATGCTTACTAGAAGGCTCGAATGCACTACTTCCTAAGATCTTTGGATCATGAAGTTTAGGATACAGTTGAAAAAGGATACGTGTTACCATCCAAACAAATTGTACTTGAAAATGAAACCACAATCATTAAACCCAAACCTAATGAGAAGTGGATGGCATTTGACAAAGAACAGCGAAATGCTGAAGCAAAAGCAATGAACGCCATCTACTGTGCCGTGTCCCAAGATATATTCAATTAAATAAGTATGTGTGGGACATCTAAGGAAGCATGAGATTTACTGGAAACAACCCATGAAGGCACAAGCACTGTGAAGAGGTCTAGACTACAACTCTTAACTTCACAGTTTAAAAATCTCAGGATGGAAGAACATGAGACATTTATGGAGTTTTTTACCAAATCGAACATTATTTGTAACTCCATGGGTGGATTGGGAGAGAAGGTTCCGGCACCTAAAATATGTAGAAAAATCTTAAGATCCTCACCGGAACGTTTCAATCCCAAGGTAACAACAATTGAGGAGTGTAGGAATATTGATGAAATGAAAGTAGAAGAACTAGTAGGTTCCCTACAAACTTTTAAACTACACTTCGTACAACCCTAAAAATTCAAAAACACTTTCCTAAAAACTTCTAAGAAACCAAAACATGAGGACAGTGAGAGTGAAAAGGAAGATGAAGATGAGGAAGTGGCTCTGCTGGCACAAAGATTCAGAAGATTCTTTCAAAGGAATCGCGGTCACCCCTCTAGAGGTAGAAAGGTGGATAACAAACCTCCTATAGGCAGATTTGGAAAAAGAAACAAAGAACCACAATGTTATGCCTGTCATGAGTATGGAAACCTATCTACCGAATTTCCAAACAGAAAAACCAAGGGCAAGGCGATGACTACCACGTGGGATGATACGGAAGAGTCAAAATCAGAAAATAGTGACTCAGAAAGTGATGGAAATAAAGAATCCTTGAAAATACTTATGGTCTCCACTACTTCGATCATTCCAACTGAATCTGAGAAAGAACAACAAGCTGCTGAATCATTTTCATCTGACAATGAGGAAATTGAGGAAGAAGAAGATAAAGAGCAAAATGAATTACAAAACGCTTACAATCAACTTTACATCCATAGCGTTACTATTGTCAAGAGACTTGGAATAGTTAAAAACAAAAAGGAAATATTACAAATAGATCTGGATAAAGCTTTAAATATTAATACTCATCTAATCACTAATTTGCAGCAATGCCACTCAGACAATGATAGACTTAAAAGAACTAACAACTCGTTGAAATCTGAGTTAGAAAAATTAAAGAAACAAGTCAGAGCTCTACATGAGGAACATCTGATCCTTCAAAATAGAAACCATACACTTTAAAATGATCTAGAAGAATCTAGAAAAATTGCCAAAATAAACTGTAAATTTTCTCAGAGTGGTGAGAAATTAGAAAAACTGTTAGGAATGGGAAAATATGGAGAGGACAAAAAGGGATTAGGTTATGGAAAGACTAGAACAAAAACTAATGCACAACCATTTGGAAAATCTATTGCATCCAGTAGTAACACCAAACCTATCCCAGCTCATTACAAAAATGAGGAGTCAGTTTATGAGCTAAATAAAAGAAGTGTGCAATCATCACCACTTGAGATAGTTGACAGGATGAAGGAGCAGTTAAGTCATGTGGACAAATCAAACAAAAAGAATAAATCTACCACAAGTAAAACTCCTGTCACAAAGTGGGTGATTAAGGAAAAGACTAATTGCCTTATTACTCAATCAGATCATTTATCAGGAAATATGGCTAAATGGTATCTGGAAAGTAGTTGCTCAAGACATGTCACAGATGACAAGTCTCTCCTTTCAAACTATAAGGATCTTCACAAAGGGATAGTCACCTACGGAGATGGAACTACTGCTGAAGTAATTGGTCAGGGAATTATAGAAGGAATTAATCTGTTTAAAAATGAGAATGCTCTTTGCATAAAAGGCTTGACACATAACCTATTAAGCATCTCTCAAATCTGCGATAATGGGCATGTGGTAAATTCCAACAAAGAAGAATGCGAGATTCTAGATCAATCAGGGAAATCAATTATAAAAGGTCTTCGTACAAATAACCATTGCTACATTATTGAAGGAAAAGGAAGGAGTGATATTAAAAAATACTGAGAGTAAAGAAATTGGTCCAGGTTATGCATCAAAATCTAGATATTTGCTGAAATAATGCAATTTTACTGAGCTTTCAAAGAAATAATCTGAGGCATCTCACCTCACCTTTTGCTTATAAAAATCTAAATGTTTATACATTTAATGTACAGAAGCTATACGAAATTTTGTTGATATTCTCTGCTGGGAACTTCAATAAGATACTATTCTTTATATGAACAATCGTTAGACTGAAGAAAAACTCAAAAAGATCCACCTTCGATAAGAGTGAAGATTGGGCACTTATAAATGTCGATCACATTGACTGATAAATCGATATCATCGATGGCTCTTTGGGTAGCTGAAACGTTGGGACGATTGGTCTTCACAGAACTCTTAAAATTGGAAGATCCGAAATCTCACTCTAGAACTGTGTCTCTAGCATAGTTCTTTGTAAAAATGTCTAAAGCCAAAGGATCACTTCATCCACAATATGCATCAATTGAAAGGAAGAAAGGTAAGCAGGATAAAATCACCTCCTCTTCTCTGTTCAATTTAAAAATTGTAGCAGAACGAACGGTTCATACAAAGAGTATTGAACCATTCAGGATCATCAATCTTCTGAAACAAATCGGATGGGAAAATGTTGTGAATCTTGGGGGAACATTTCAACATAATCTGGTACATCAGTTTATGAGTGTGATCTTCAATGTTGACACAAATCCTCCAGTCATCTCAGTTGCAGTAGTCAATCGAGTCAAATACATCACACCTAAGTTGATAAGTAGAATGGTTGACATAAGAATCACTGAAATATCTGTATCAGATCGAAATATGAATGGACTCGGTGTATGGGGAGAAGTTACTCGAGCACTGTGTAATGTTACTACAATTCCCAAGAATTCAAAGAATATCCTCCATGTTAGTCTATCCTTGTGAAGTCTCGAGCAATTATCTCTCTCCATACATACTCAACATTTTTTATGATATACATCTTGGAATTCCTCTATGCCTCCCAACTCTTCTCCTACATCAATTAATCCGAGTGTCCACAAAAGAGTCCATCACTATAATTACCTTTCCATGTCTTCTGTCTAAGCTTTCACGAGAATTCGGTCTGCCACCAACTCATGATCTGCCTCACCCATGTCTATGGTTCAATTATAAAAACATCCAGAGTCTGAATCTCCATGACAAATCTTGTGTTGAAAAAATTCAGGTGCAAGATAAGTTACAAAGTCTTTTGGATGGTCAATCCTACATGATGAAGAAACTTGATGACTATGAAGCCTATCTTTCAGACGTCCGACAAAGATTGGGGTCTCTGCAACATGCTACAGAACAGATTCTGAACAATCTATCTTCTTCATAAAGCTTGACTAGGGAATCCTTCCATTTATCACCCATTGACAATTCTTCTGGAATACTTTGGCATAAGGTTCTTTTTGAATGCCCTGTGATCATATTTATGTATGTGATAATTTGCTGACTTACAGACTAGGACAAAATGGCTTCTTGACTGTCCATACCCTGGGTGGGTCACTAATGTCATAAACTCTTATAACATGAAGGTGTCTGTTTCATAGTTTCATCCTTATTTTTGTGATCTCTGTTTCCAAATGGTTTATGAATACAGTGATTCTGGCAGGGTATCACAATCTATCTTTTCTGCTATATCTATTGTGAAATGCATGTATTTCTATAACTATGATACTTGTCTTTATATGCGTTCACCCTTATAGTTCTCCCATAAGCTTCAATCTTCAGTCAATATCACGTCTTATACCTTTGCCAATGACTAACAAAAAGGGAGAGAACAATTCAAACACCCCGAGCAGAAATTGTATATCTGTGTTACAGGTGTTAGGGGGAGCAGCCGCAACAAGAAAGAGGGAGTTTTTGAATTAAGGGGGAGATTTTACTGGGTGTGTACATGGGAGTTTAGAAATTATAAAATTATGTTAATACATGTACACACAATTTAGGATGTATCTGTCTAGATATGTTCCTAGGGTGTTTTGGGTATTTTGTCACGTAATTGACAAAGGGGGAGATTGAAAGTGCACCCACTACGTGCCCTGGTTTGTCAATTACGTTGTAAGTTGAGTCAGTCGGACAACAGTGCCCTACAGGAACATCAAGTCAAGCGTTTGCCTCAACTTGATGTGTGAAAGCTCACCATAGGTAAATCGTAGCCTCACAGCCCATGTTCCAAAACACCAGGTGATTAAACCCTTAAAAAGAACTAGAACATCTTAAGGTTTCAGTATAAGAAATTTTTTTATCAAAAAGGAAAATCTTTAAAGTTTTTCTTACACTGTCGATTATATCGATTACCCCTTCGATATAATCGACCAGCTCTGTCGATGTCCTCGGGATCTCAATCGATACAATCGAGTGAGGACAAAAAGCGTCCAGCAATCAGACAATCATCTTGACAATTTATCGATATATCGACTTGGTAGTCGATATCATCGATATTCGAATATCGATCATATCTGAAGTGAATCGATAATATCGACAGACTGCTTTCCGGCACCCCTATTTTTCTAATGAAAACTAACATAAGCTTCGATATATCGATATCTGTCCGATTCAATCTGAACTCAAATATCGATCATATCGGAAGACAGTCGATCATATCGATTGTGGGTGCATGTTTTCTCCGGCATGAATTTCAGGTTGTTTTTAATGTTGATCGGGGTGTCAGTCGATAAATCGATATTCATATATTGATCATATCGAGACCTAGTCGATTGGATCGAGTCCGGACGTAAATCGTCCAGCAAGCTTCTAGGTAAATCTATACGATTTATCGATCCCATCGACAAGGTCTCCGATATGATCGATGTACAAATTCTAATGACATCAACTGTTCCCTGATCATATCCATTGAACCTGAAATTCTTCAAGGCTTCTCTCTTATTTTCATCTGTCAATAGATCGATCCGTCGCTTGATGGAATCGGAGTTCGAAATTTGATAACATCGATGTGTGTCTCGATCCCATCGACCAATTGGCGAAAGGTTTCCAAAAGTGAAATGATAATTAAGTTTGTATCATCGAAAGGTCTGTCGATACAATCGAGAGTATACGCTCGATCATATCGACGACCGCTCGATGATATCGAACTCTGTCATAAATATGACCGTTTGTATCCGTTGGAACCTTTTACCTATATATAAAGAGAGATTAGTCTTCATTGCTGGTAGAAAAAGAAGAGAGTGCTTTTGAGAGTTTTAACCTTCCTATCATTTACCTCAAGCCCTTTCTCTCAGAAAGTTTATCCTCCAATCCACCCTCATCATCGATATTTCATAGAGTGGATTGGGGAATGAACTTTCACATTCAAGGATCCTTCAGCTACTACCTTAATGACAAATCATTAAGCTGGGATGCCTTGAAAGCATAAATGATGGAAGCCACTCTATCTTCCTTATAGGAAAATCTTTAGACAATGGTATTCCATCATAACCTTGACCCAACCTAAAGCCTAGTATAGATACATCTTTGTGTTGCAGATCAAGGGAGCTGAAGGCTCTTCATCAACAAGAAGGAGATCTTCATCACTACGCTAAAAGGGACTCATCAACTTATCTGTAAGTACTAAGAGTCCAGAGGACACTTGTGATCATTCCTTTCTAGGATTGGGTTTAAAGTGTTGCTCACCATTTCAATTCCTCGAAGGAGGCCTCCGACGGAAGTGTATGTGCGGGGTGCATTGTGTGGACCCTTTCTCTGTGGAGAGCATAAACATCTGGTTAGGAGTACGCCAGCAAAACTCTAGGGTTAGAGGTGAACCGAGTAGAAACTTCCGGGTGCGTCGTGTGGACCCTTGCTCTTTGTGGGCATAAACATCTGGTTAGGAGTACGCAAGAAAAACTCCAGGGTTTGAGGTGAACCGAGTAGAAACCTCAGGGTGCGCTGTGTGGACCCTTGTCCTATGTGGGCATAAACATCTATTTAGGAGTATGCCAGAAAAACTTCAGGGTTTGAGGTGAACCAAGTAGAAACCTCTGTAAAGGTTGAAGGTGAACCTGATTTAAAACTTTAGGTTTGAGGTGAACCATGGAAAACCTCCTTACTGAAATCCGGTCACTCAAGGGTTGAGTGTGGAAGCCGGGAGTGGAGTTGACAAGTAGTCGAACCACTATAAAATGACTGTGTTTGAGATTGATATTATCTTTCATTTATGTGATTGCCTTACATGCCTTTCTATATGATTATCTGAAATCACATCTTATGCACACACAGTCATATCCATCACAATCTCATCTATAAATTGTTTATCTCTTAAACAGTTTGTGATTGGATCCTCTACCAGGCTTGGAAGCCAGTAGAGTTAATTTTGAGTAATCCTAATCTGTACTCTGTGATAGGATTAGTGTGATAAAGATTTTTAATAATTCATAAAAACTTTAAAAAGTCCTATTCACCCCCCTCTAGGATATATTGACATATTCCTATTTCAACTCAAGCGGTCTACACCGCTATTTCAATTCCATGTACAATTACGCCCATAGCGCTGCATTCTCATCTTTAAGATGGGTCATCCTAGCTTTAAATCTAGAGACTTGGCTGATCCCAGCCTCGAAATTGGAGCGGTTGACATTAACCATGATCTAAGGTGGAACACAACAATGATCAATTTTTCATTTCATATACAGTTATTGCTTGTACCTCCTCTCTAAGCTTCATTCAAGTAAGCATTCTTATGCCTGGGAGGACTCGTTGAATGGGCTAGGGCATGTAACAGCGACCCTCACTGGATCATGACCACTACTTAAAAAAGGAACATAACAACGACAAAATATGACAAGGGAAAATTTTAATTTTATATATCTTTATTCGTTGTATTTTCTCCTCATGCCGCCTCATCTCTTCTAGCTTTGAAGCATTCTCTATGATCAGAGGGCTGGTCGAAGGAACATTGTCATGTAATGAGATCGTATATCAAAAAAGGTTATTACGACCACTGGAGCCTTGTTGTCATCCATAGTGGGTCGTGGTTCACATCCATGGAGGTTCGTGGATGTCATGAACGATCCAATATGTATGATAATCACAATCCACATTGGATGGGAATAACGATCGTGACGGATGATAATAACAATCCATACTGAACGATAATCACGATCCACGTCTCGTAGAAACCACGTTCATTATCTAGATAGAAGACTATCATGTTATGTCAATCGTGACTCATCCATTATTTAGTGTGCACGTCAACCACGACCCCTAGTGTATGATAACAACAATTCAGGATAGATTCAACTTCATATACCTTCATTGCCTAGATCTCCTCTCTGAGTTGCTTCACCAGCTCCTGCAGTGAAGAATTGATATCCTCTCAGATTTGCTTCACCAGCTCCTGCAGTGAAGAATTGATATCCTCGCTGATTTGCTTCACCTGCTCCTGCAGTGAAGCATTGATCTCCTCCCTGAGTTGCTTCACCTTCTCCTGCAGTGAAGCATTGATCTCCTCCCTGAGTTACTTCACCTGATCCTGCAGTGAAGCATTGATCTCCTCTCTATGCTGCTTCACTTTCTTCTGCAGTGAAGCATTGATCTCCTCTCTATGTTGCTTCACATGCTCATGAAGTGAAGCATTTTCTGCATTGAGAGGGCTGATCGAAGAGACAATGTCCATATTGGGTCGTGGTTGTAAGATATGTGGGTAATAGCTACGATCGAGAATAGGGTCATGGTTATTATCCATGTTAGGTCATAGTTCAACCACACGATCCATCATGGATGAAAACCATGATCCACTGTGTGTGATAAGAGTGATCCATATTTCATTTAAACCACTAACCACGTTACACGAAAACCGTGACCCTAGGCCATTAATGTTGGGTCGTGGACCCTAGGTACATGAAAATCACGACCCTTCATGTATGATAATAATGATCCTGTGTGGATGACAACCACGATCCATTTTCAGTTTCCTTTATAGTGAGCTATTAACAAATAGGCTGGATGAAGCAAGGAGATTTCACATACATGTTTTGTATTCATATCATCTCTCATTGAGGTCACTTCTTGCAAAGAAGCATAATCCTCATTGAGGTGCTTTATTTCTACTCCAAACTCATTAATCCGCTTCAATTCACCCTTTATTCCTTGCACCTCAGTAGCAAGGAAATCAATCCGCTTATTAGATTTCTTTATTACGGATCTTTTTTTTTCTTTCAATACATTTCGTAAATGGGCAGATTTCCCATCAAGCTCAGTTGTTTTTTTCATTTTCAAGAGGGAGGCTGTAAGATCAGCCTCATCGTTATTTCTTTCGTCATACTCCGTTGTCTTTACCATGGGTGCTGACCACAAAGCATTGTCCTTCGTATGAATGTCGTCAGCAGTTATACTCCTGACAACCTCGGTCTCTGCTTCTTTGACCATTGGTCGAAGCTTTGGAGCTAGTACCACCTGCAAGAGCAGAATTAAATCATTTATTAATTATAAACATACTGCATGATTCAAATTACAATACTAATTGAAAAAATCTTACCAGCAAAGCTATGTATATGACGGATATGGTTTCATATCTGCCCATTTTCTTTTGAACCCAATTTAAGATTCGAGGAATCCTTGTAGGCAGTCTTTTAACAGCCCACCTACGGTCATCAGTGAGTTGAGGGAACCGTTCGTAGGCCTAAATCTGTATAAGAACAATTATCATGCATTCCTTATTGGTTGACATGTATGGAGGAAAAAGGGAACAATTCGAACTCAAGTATGAATCAAGACAAGAATGACGTACTTGTAGGGCATCCACGCATCCACATATGTTGTATGATTTGGGGTACTGGCCAGTCGCCCTTTCCCCCAGAATAATGTCAGATGCTGCATTAACCCCATTCTTCAAATAATCATACCCCACACTGCCCTAGGGGTAGTTATTAAAATATTCTAAGTCATCAACAATGTCTATAAACGTATCAATATAGTTATTCTTTTGTAGAGATCCAACCAATAGACTCTGAACGTGAATTATTAGAGTCAGCTTCACCGCGTCCATATGTTCGTCTTTATTGGTGAGTGATAAATAGGCTTCTTTCAGTTTTTGTTTACTAACACCCCCAGCTCTCAGGTAGGTCTCCCTAATGCCTTTTCCTGCCTCTGCACTTCCGGCCTCGGCATGACCGCCACCATCTGTGCTAAGTGGTCCAAACTTAAGACCCATTATTAGCGCAAAATTGAGCTCTGTAAATCTTATCTTGGTGCCCTAAACATCGAATTTCAGATCACCAACATGCCTTTACATCAGGCAATGCATGATTTGAGACTGTGCCATCCACTCAGCTAGTGGAAAGTCCAGTAGAAATTCAAAACAGGTGTCTCTAAAAAGTTTTTTTCTATCGGGTTTCTTCTCCATATCTTCAACCAAGACTTTCAGAAACTTGACGGAGCACTTGGGGGAGACCTGTGGCTTTTCAAAGTCTAAGCATGTGGTCATGGTTGGCTTCTTTTGACCTGTATTCCAATGTGGCTGTGGATTGTTAATTAATAATGATAAGATAGTCTTGTAAAATCTAACAAGGGTCGTAATTGTACTACACAGTGGTTCAGGATTGAAATCCACATAGGGTTGTGTTTATAATGACTTCTAAAGGAGTGTGGTTATCATGCTAAACAGTTCATTGTTGTCATCTATTCTGGATCGTGGTTATCATCTGACAGTCATGCTATAGGGTTCGTTGAAGTCGTCCATGTGACTGTCACCAACGATCCATTAGGCAAACCAACCACGACCATAACAATGATCGTGGTTGTTATGGCATAGAGATCGTTGTTGTCATCTACATTGAATTGTGGTTCACAGGCATGACCCGTAGAAGATATGATCCACGATCTAGTCGAACTATCAACTACAACCCATTATACAACAAACCACGATCACGACAATGATCGTGGTTGTCATGCCATACATATCGTTGATGTCATCTATGTTGAGTTGTGGTTCACAGCGATGACCCACATAACATGTGGGCCACGACACGCTGACCCTGTCAACCACAATCCATTCAGCATTTCATCACTAATCACAACAACGATCATCATTGTCATGCTATACTCTCGTTATAGTCATATACATTGGGTCGTGGTTCACAGCCCAGACCCACTAACATAATAACCACCATGCACCGTCCCTGTCAACCATTACCTTGCTTTGTAATTTATATTGACTAAGTTGCACTGAACTTGTAGATGTACTCGCTGAGTGGTGATGAAGGGGCCTAGTGAAGAAGATTCAAAACTAATAATAAAAAGGAAAAGGGTTAGGTTATGGATAGATAAAAAGTATAGGGGTCCTCGAGAAGAAGCAGCAATATATATATAGTTGGCGTTCTGTATGGGGACAAGCCAATGAAGTTATGTGTTTAGAATTGTAAACGTCCATAAACGTGTCCGTTGATGTTCTACGTTTCGAATGGACTCGTAAGCGTCCATTGATGTTCTATGTTTGGGATGTTATAGTCGGTGTTCCGTAAGTCACATCAAAGTGCCTTTGATCTGATCCGCATCATACATTTTATTTCTAACATCAAGAAACTAAAGAATGGTCAAAATGTTCAAATCCAATGGATTACAACAGTTCAACCAATAGATTCCAGCCTTTAACAGATGAGGAAAGGGAAGAGATCACCCATAAAGGAAGTACTCGAGAAAAACATGGCTCCTTTAAGTATCTCCTCCATTATTTTGATTGAAAGAGCAAAGAAATCCATCAATGCTTAAGGTGTTATAATAAGATTCTGATTTGGATTAGCTTGTGAGAATAGTTTGAAACCCTAGTACCACATTTATATGTGGGTCAAACATTCCGAAGGGGCTTGCTGATTCCAAAGGGATAATGGGGAAGTAGCAAAATGAAATTTCCTGAAAAATAATGTGGTGCTTATTCCAAAGGGTTGCTCTGATTCCGAATGGAAGGATCATGGATATGAGGACACATATAACACTACCTAATGTGCTTGGCAACCACGACCCTTTCGTGTGATCATGAATAACATGCACAGTGGATCGTGGTTTTTCCACGTCAGATCGTGAATAAAAACATGAGAACCACGACAAGTGTAACCCTAGCACCATGACCCATACAACATCAGAACCATGATCCATATATATGTTATAACACCATGAATAACAATATACTTGTTAAATTGGGCGTGGCACACAGTTGTTGTGGATTATGGTTCTCGTCCATGTTGGATCGTATTCGACAACCATGACCTTATGAGGAACACGACTCGTAAAACATGGAAACCACTCCAAGTGTAATGAGAACCACCACCATAGAACTTGCAGAATCTTACACACCACAACTACGATCAAGGAAGAACGACAACCACGATCCATATAACATGGCAATTATAGCCCATATAATATTACAATCACAACAATATAAAATGAAAACATCGATCCTTATAACATTACAACCATGACCCATATAGCACAGTAACTGCCAGAGCAAAACTCAGTGATGCGCAAAATCTGCTAGTTTCTTCTTAAGTTTACACTATAAAAAGAATACACGGCCCTTATAACCACTTGAACAGGTCATGGTTTTTAGGATATGGGGATCGTAACTGTCATGACGTATTGATAGTGGTTTCTATGACGTATAGATCGTGTTTCTCTTAGTTTTGTGGTTGTCAACGACGATCCAACATGGATGACAACCATGAATGATTACATATATGAACCATGAAAATATTAACACAACAACGACAACCAATATTAACACGACCAGAGATCCATTTACAAATTTCTCAAATGACCAATAAAGATATATATATATATATATATATATATATATATATATATATATATATATATATATATATATATATATATATATATATATATATATATATATATATATATATATATATATGGTCATGGCCATCGAACATTAACACCATGACTGTATATCATAATAACCACGATACAAAGTTGTGGGTCAAAGAATTGAGCTTCAAAATGGCCCCTTGAACATGGGTCATGGTTGTGACTGAATATGGTTAGTGGATTCTAGTAGATATGCTTCGTTCATGTCATGTTATATGAGTCGTGGTTTGCATGTTAGAAGGGTCGTGATTGTAAGATGACATGGGTCGTGTAACAACCACGAACCCATTAAATGACAACCACGACCCATTATCATGAAAACCACGAACCCATTCAAATGACATCCACGACCCATTTACACAACAACCACGAACCCATTCAGATGACAACCACAGCCCAACCTCTGTCATACAATGGCTGTTTCCCCATACCTGGAATGTTGATGGAAAAGGAAAACTACCATTCCCCATACAGAGAATTAATGTATTAGACTTACCAGTGAAAAAGGACCATTTTCCTATACGGGGGTGTATCTATTTATCGGACCTTCTTGTAGACACTTGTTACAGATCGCGAAACCAAACATGGTATGGTGAGGGCTTTCGCGGTCAAGTAAAGGGGTAGGGCACACCTTGATGAAAGTCATCTCGACTTTCCACAGCAATAAACACGACCCTTCGTATATGACAACCACAATCCTTCATGTTGTCAATAAACGACCCAGATAAAGGATCATTCTTGACAATTTTCTTTTGTCATATTTTCATGTAAATTTAACCGTGGTGTTAAGATATATGGATCATGGTTGTCAAAGTTATATGTGTCGTGTCGTGGTTGCTAGTGGTCATGGTTTTCATATTTTATGGATTATTGTTGTTGTATTTTACTAATCATTGTTGTCATTCTACAAAATAACAAGTTCATTTGTAGAGCATTGACGTCTGCCTGGAACCCGAATGAAGTCAGGATCATGTTTGTCATGTTGCCTGGATCTGTTATTGTTGTTTCGACTTGTACAACATGGAATGGATTATGTACACCATGGATGAAACATATAAGCATCGAGCCATCCATGAGCCATGTCGTGGGCATAATCTGTATTTGTCCGTTTACAGGGGCCACTGTTATAACAATTTATGGATCTTGGTTTGAAGGTAGTTACTGATCGTCTTTCTCGTGTAATATGAGGCGTGGTTTTCATGCTTGGGGGTCGTGGGACTGCACGCAGTTCCATTACTTCCCATAATGTAGATATATCATGCAGGCTTTTCAGGGTCCCGGATTACTAGGGTCATGGATGTAAACCACAAATAAACATGTGTGACAACCACAATCCAACGTGGACAGTAATCACGATCTAATGTGCATGTGAACCACGGTGAAGATCACATGAAAGTTTCGTGGTTGTCGTAGAGACTATGTCGTTATTCTTATGGGTCATGGTCATTGTTTTAGACCGATCATGGTTATGATGTTAGAAGGATCGTGGTTGTAAGATGATATGTGTCATGGTTCTAGTGTTATATGGTCGAGGTATACATGAATCATTGGTCGTAGATGATATGGGATGTGGCTGTAATGTTAAATGGGTCGTGGTCACAACTATAATGGATCGTGGTTATCATCCTTGTTGATCCAGCACTAACAACCTCAAACTAATAAGATAGACGACCCATATGAAATTTCAATCAGGATGGTATTATCATGATAACCATGACCCGTTGTTCAGTTCACGTTTTTCGATATGGGTCATGGTTCAAATGTACAATGGATCATGGTTAGCATACACATTGGAAAGTGGTTAACATGCACCAAAGTTGATGACTCAATCAATAATAAGTGTATATATATACATTACAGTTCACATTACATTATCACAAGCAATAAAAATAATAATAAGTCATCGTCAGCCTCGGCCTCATCCTCAGCCAACAAGGACGAAGGTGCATTGACGCCGATTGTGACCTATTCGTTTACATCTCAAGCATCTGGGTGTTGGCTTATCTTCTTGCTGGCATGTAATTCGAACCTTTTTCTGTCTCCCATCAGATCTTCTACTTTCTGGATGCTTCATATTCTCACATGAAACCTTCACTTTATTTGAAATGTCCCGTTGTGTCTTGTGAAGCACCGTGTAAACTGACCACCAGTACACTTCATTTCTCTTAGATTCACTACTTCGGTCATTCCTCGTGCGATGATGCACCTCCGAGTTGCATCACCGTACACAACTTTAATTATCAAGTCGAATTCAACCAACACAGTCTTTGTAATCTTTTGGTAATGAAGCACATTGGGTCATAATCTTATGGTAATGAAGCACACTGGATTGTGGTTCTCGTACACGTTGGATCATGGTAATGAAGAACACTGGGTGGTAGTTGTATCCAGTGTCATATCCCTGACGAGCACGATCCATATAACATCACAACCACGATCGTGACAAGTGGCAGCCACGATCCAAATACCATCACAAACATAATGTCGTAGTTGTCTACCATCCAATGGTGGAGGTTTGATCAAGGTGTACCCTACATTACACATCCGTTTCGCGTGACCACCAAAGTACCTCGGCTTGTCGACTTTGTTCTTCCTTTAACTTGGCAGATGCCTAACTACAGTTGAAATAAAATAAAATACAAACCTCGTAGTGGAAGAGGCTTTCAGACGATTAAAGCGAAGAGGAGAAACAACATCGCTCTCTGGTTGTTGGTCCCTGGATCTTGGCTTCTGTAGGAAAATAAAAGAAGAGGAAGGAGAGGGCCTTTCAAAATGTACATAAGTGCGACAATTGAACCCTTCCAAAGCTCATGGTGCAGGTGATTGGTGGTCTGTGGGCCCCAGCATGATGTATGTGCTTCGTCCAAGCCGTCCGTCCAGTTTAAAATATCCTTTTATGGCTTGAACTGAAAAGGAGAGTGATATAACTCTCCGGTGGACCACACTGCGGCGAAACTATAGTTATTGGATATCCACCATTCAAATCCCCCTAGGCCCGCCGTGATTGGATCATGCTCGTGTTTAGTCTCTTACCATAAAATGATCTAGAGAAATATATGGACAGCATGGATGAAACACGTACGTGGTGTCAGGGCCCACAGAGCGCCGAGCACCAGCCATTGGCCGGTGTCCCGGGGAGTAGCTGATCCATTGGTATCTTAGGGGTTAAGACAGAGGGTGACTTATGCTTCATGCCAAGACCGTACAATTCCTGAACCATGGTTATGGGCATTTTCATTCGAAACAAGGTCCAAAAGCTGTCAGAAGGCCCTTTGGGGAATATATGGAGTTTCGTAGCGATCGAGGTAATTGACTCAAACTCCGAGGCGAGTACGGTCAATTTCCCTAATAATAATAATAATAATAAATAAAATTTAAAAAAACTACCTTGATTATTAGAATGGTCTTATTTGGTTAGGGATACCTCAAAATCAATCAGACTCAATCTAGACCTGATTTTTAACACGTGTCAGGCTATAAGAGGAAGGTGTCACATTCACTAAGTGACATGTGGGTAGAGCTTTCATGAGATCTACGCCTCCATTACCTAAGCTGCCTCATGTTCACTATGGAAACTAGAAATCATTATGATCTAAAACTCAAGTAGACCACACCGCATGAACAGTTGAGACAGGCACGACCACCGTTAGTTTTATGTAAGGGTGATCGTGGTGTTTTATATGTCATCTAACATGACATATCATTATTTAAGAAATAGCTAAAAATGCCTCTTTCACAAAACTCTGCACAGATTGGGTGCTACCCCAACTCTAGAGATGGACTGTCATGTTGGGGCTCAGTGGAGCTACCATGATATGTGTTTTATCCAAGGCGTCCATCCATTTTGAAAGATTATCTTAAGGCATAAGATTAAAATAAATTTTTTTTTTTTTTTTAAAAAAGAAGATCAAAGGCTCAAGTGGACCACATCATTCCCACCGTTGAAACCTGTCTAGGTCCCACCGTGATATTTATTTTCCATCTAACCTTTTAATAAGGTAGCATAGACCTGGATTAAGGGAAAAAATAAATATCATCTTAATTGAAAACTTTTGTGGCCATCAAGAAGTTTTCAGCAGTAGGCATTAAATACCCATTAATTCCTATGGTGTAGTCCACTCGAGACTTCAATCACTACAAGAAAGGGGCCTTTAGCCTCAGTTCAAAACTGTGGCTAAAAAGGTTAAAAACTATGGCTAAAGCCTTTAGCCTCAGTTTTACCTCAGTTGTTCAAATCGAGGTTGAAACCCCCATGGCTAAAGGCTTTAGCCTCAGTTTTAGCAACCGAGGCTAAAGTGACTTTTATAGCCTTGGTTCTTCAAGTGATCCTAAAAGAACCTTTTTAGCTTCGGTTTTCTCGAAATGAGGCTAAATCAAAATTTTAGCCTCCATTGTTTCCAACTGAAGTTAAATCCAAAATTTAGCCTCAGTTGCCTCCAATTGAAGCTAAATCTATTTTTAACCCTAGTTCTCAACAATCGAGGCTAAAGCCTTTAGCCACTGGAGTTGTAGTCTCAATTTAGGTAACTGAGGCAAAACTGAGACTAAAGATGGATTTAGCCTTTGTTGGCATCAACTGAGGCTAAATTCACTTTTAATCTCAGTTCTCAACAACTAAGGCTAAATCATTTATTTTAACCCATTTATAAACCTGTACATAGTCAATCAGAACCACAACATTGGCTACAATATTTTAATGGGTTTTTCCTCTCAAATAAAACCCAAGAAAATGTAGAAAGATTCTTCAATTCTTAGTCAAATAAACTTGGAATCCCAATCCATAAAACATGAAAAAACATAAAGAAAAGAAAAGGAAAGAAGAAAAATAGAGATGGGTTTTTTCCCTCAATCTAAGAGACTTAAAATCTCAACACAAATAGAGAAACCATGGAAATAAGATGGAAATCTTAACAAAATCATGTTGCCTCGAATCTGATATTTTGGCAATGGATCTGTGCTCCCTGCAACACCCTTCTAAATCATATAGCCCCAGAAATCAGAATGCCTGCTTTCTCAGGCAATTCAACAACAAGGTGAGTTCGGCAAAGAACTCAAAAAAGTCAGGTATTAAGTTTAAACTGTAAAATAAAATCACACTATAATCCATTCTCTCAATGATGGACTCCCAGCAATAAGCCTGTGTGCTTATTTTTCCATTTCAGGTACCTCCACCGCATTAACATGTTTAGCACCAGCCTGAACAAAACAAGAGAGAGAGAGAGAGAGAGAGAGAGAGAGAGAGAGAGAGTAGACTACCGAAAGAAAAGAAAATACAACAAAAGAGAGAATGAAAAGGAACTAAAAGAAAAAATAGCTGTACAAAAACCATCCCTTGGAGAGTAAGACCCCTAACATAACCAGCTGAAGGAGCCCAATTCCTAAACATGACAAGAACCCGAGAGAAAACACCAGTCGCAGTTCTAAACACTTAAACCATTAGGATGTCGACTTAAGAGAAATCAGCATGCCATTACAGAAACAAGAAGAACTCCAAAAAAATAAAAAAAATCATTACTATAGAAAAGAAAGGAGAAATCAGAGTCCAAGCCTTATCAACTCACAGTCGCCATATATCCATGTGTTATAGTATTTAAAATGACCTATTTTACCTCACCAGCATGTCACCATTATTTGGAGTTGGATAAATTGGAGCCTTATGTTCCAAGATACAACTGCTGGCCTACCTGCTCAAACCACAACTAAAAGAACACATGGATGCATGGCCACTATCACTTAAGTAAGACTAGTGCAGAAGTAATGGAGTTCCAAGGGGGTCATAGCGATTCCGTTTCCACTCAAAATTCTCTCAAAGAACAAAAAAGTACAGATATTATAACATAGTGCAATGAGGAAAAAACCATGACCTCAGTATTATGACCGTTGCATCTTATAACATAGTGAACTGCAAGGATCACCGGATCATTGTGGAAGGTATCCCATTCTTGAGCTACACACATGAACTAAATTCATGTCCTGTACCAAGTTAGAAATCTCCCTGTTTAAAAATCCAAGAAACAACAAGGCTTACCTCAATTGCAAAATTAAAGAAAATCTAATATAGCTTCTTCTCTTTAAGATCCAGTTTATGCAACTAATTTCACAATAAAAGCATTCTACACTTCACGAAAACTCAACACCCATGAAGAAATTTCTTTAAGAAAATAATAACAATAATAATCAAAATACTAACACCATTTCAAAGTAGAAAATAAATAAATGGAGAATGTCATTTGAAAAGCCATGAATACATCAGAATTAAGCTCACCTGCATAAAAGTGGAATTGGATCTACTAATTTATCTTTCTTTCAAAATCACATCATTAATGGATTTGCAGTCCATGCCACTCCTCAGGTGAGTTGATATCTCTAAAAACCTTCAGTCCACATAAAAATGAAAGATGGATCCTCTATTTGCTTGTTAGAATTTTTCTTGCTGGTCCCTACATTATAACGTTTCCACTGATTTAGTTTGAATTCTATTTTGCCAATCAAAGCTTGCTTTGCTAGACTTGCACAGAATTAGTTTCAGGTTTTATTTTCTGATAATTTGCACAGACTTGACATGAATTTTTTGTCACAGTAGCAAACTAGCAATCCTCTTATTACAGATTGATGAATGGAAAACGTAGGTGATGGGCAATTCAAAATGAAGTATAAATTGATACCAAAATATTTTTACTTCCAACTTCTACGTTTTTCTTTTTGGTTGTTGTTGAAGGGTTACTTCTAAGTAGTAAATGTTAAAAAAGAACAAATTGAAAAAATAGAAGAAAATCATCTAATTTGCATAAATAGAAAAGATTGATATTACCTTCCCATGATAATTCCTAAGATTAACATCAATGCCAACCTCAACCAATCGAGAAACAATCTACAGGAAAAGGCCAACACAATCAGTTTAGAAAATCTACAAAGGCCCATGAATTTAATAACCAGTCGGTATCAAATGGGAAACAAAAACTAAATGAATCACCTTGTAGTGGCCCTGCGCTGCAGAATAATGAAGAGGAGAATTACGAATGCTGAGAGTCGAGTACCTTGTAAGGCGAGGATTATATTCCAAGAGAGCCTTGGCTTCTTGAAGATCCCCGTCTCTCATAGCGGACACTAGGAACTCCCCCGACACGGAGCATCCAAAGGAATCATCCATCATAGTTAAAAATTCCATGATCTTTAAAACAAAATAAAATTCCTGAGTTGACTTGCGTGAGTTACGCTTGTCAGCAAGTTTCCAAGAGTCTTAGCTAGAAATCTTCTCTAGCCGAGTTGACTTGAGTGAGTTTTGAGTCAAGCCACCAAGTTTTAGAATTATGGTATGCGTAGTGAGGCTTACTTAATGAATGGTTTAGATGTTCAACATACATAAGAAGAGGTGTTACACTATGGTTGGTAACATTTATAAAAGACTGAATTTTCATTTGCCAAAATTTTAAAGCTAAGTGGCTCAATTTGAAACTCACACAACTTGATGTGACCAGGTCTACTCAGTCAAAACTCTTTTTGTTGCATCAGCTATCCCTTGCTTGAAATACATTCCAAATTCAAATGACCTCATGGTGACCTCACTTTTCTTCTGTTGAGAGGGCTAAATTCACAGTCCAAATCCATCCCTGAAAGTTACATAAAAATTCAAAAGTGAAAATTAATATAAAATTCAAAGAAGAAAAAAAACACTTGCGAGATTGAATGAGAAAATGGCCTGAAAAAAGAAAAAGGGTTTGGATAACAAATAAAAGAATGAATTCCACTAAACAATATCCAAAACAATATCTAAGTCATCTACCTGTTACTTTTGAGTAGATTGCAAACTAGTGAATCTAATGTTTCATATGAGACTAATGAGTCTAACGTGTCATATGAGCTTTAAGTTAAGCTTTATTCTGTTCCACTGCTTGATAGAAATGCAGAGTCCAAGAATTTTATCATATGAGCTATATTCACAATTTTATCATAGGCATTATAAGAAATTCCAAGAATAATGTCTTTGGGCTTCAAATTTAAGTTTCCATTATTCCCATTAATCCCAATTCCATCACTGCTATCAGCTTCCAAAGTATTGTCATGTCCCTTACTCATAATAGTTCCAGAGTTGTCACTGTTAGCAACCCAAATCCTATCATGCTTAGAATTCAATACTGTTAACTGTCATTGGTCTTTTTCAGATAATTGATGGAAGAAAAAGATGCCATCATTAAAAGGCCAGGGTGTGGATCCAAAGAGGGTGATTTTCGCATCGGCATACCTTTGAGCATGAAGGTTTCCTTTGAGATGATTGAGCAGCGTAGTTTCACTGTAACAGGGGAAAGACACAATGTGAAAAAGAAGATGAACCATTTTTCATTGCATTGCTCACTTCTTCAATAGTTCTCATATTCACAAAAGAAAACTTCCTCTCGTGATTGATGTACACATTAACCACAGCATCACCTATAAAAGAAAATGCCTTAAATCAGTTCCCTTCTATATTGCATGACCAAAAGGTATGATCTCAAAATATGAACAAAAGAAAGAAACTGCAATACTAATACAATATACTGACCAGGACTAGCACTGTTTCCTCCAATAGCAGACATAACATAACTAAAAAATGTTGTAATTGTCTGTTACAAAACCAAAAGAAGAAAATCAATAGTTAGAGCATTTTAAAAACTTGGACTAGTTATTGAAAGTTTGCTGATATCAGAAGTCAACATAATAACTAGCTACAAGCCACTAGCTAATGGAGTTCATTAGCAAACAAAGCATGAAGCAAAAAAGCATGGCCCACCTTTTTCCCATCTGCAACCCTCATTTCAAGACCATCACTAAGGCAAATGGCCATCAGCAGCAACAGCAACTCCTCCTCATCCTTCTCAACAACTTTATGCAAATCAGGAGCTCTTGGATTCTTTCGCGTGTCAAACACATAAATACACATAAATACGACTTGACCTATTTAAATCAAATACAATTGTTACCTTGACTTAATTTTGTAGCTATATTATTGAAGGTCATATTTGAAGTCATCCATATTTACATTTCAGAATATAATATGAATTGCATTCCATCGTTGGATTCTTCATCTATTAAGGACATTGTCATCCATATTTGCATTTCAGAATATAATATGAAGAGCACTTTTTCATAGATCTTCAGCAATTTCTAAGAAATGGTAGCATTCCCCAACATCTATTTAACTAGAATTTAATCATTTTTCACAGTACCATGCTCAAAAAATTATGAAGATACCCGTATTCTAATCTTCCCAAATTTATCATCTAACGAGCTCAACTTCATGGCTTGGAAAAGCGAAGAAGCCAGTGTATTCCAGTATTCATGTTTCCTAAATCTACAGTCAAGAAGAACAACAACAAAAGGATAGTATGATATCCATAACATCAAGCCTCAAGCATAAAACCATGTAATTAAATGTAGAACACAATAGTACATGTAATCTGTGCACCAACATTTTTATTTCCTTAAATAGTAACTTTATTAGAAATGAAAGGCTATGGTGGTGATGATAAATGGTAGCTTATTAATAATAGAACAATTAAACAGATATTAAGGCAAATGCGTAGAACAGCCAACAAAGCGTGATCCCCTCCTAACTCCACCTTTATTAAGAGTCAACTACATCGCTAGGTATTGTAAAAGAAGCATAGGTATTTCAATAGTTCCATGAAACATATTTGAATTAATAGCAGCGAAGTAAATGTTATACATAAGAAAAATAGAAAATTCACCACCAAGTACCAATTTTTAATATCATGCACCAGAGGTATTAAAAAACAGAACCTTTGACGTGTAAGCTCTATAAATATGTATAGCTGATGTTAGGATTTTGGCCTGCAGAATCACACAGATCTCGATCTAGGATAGAAATTCAATGCCACCAAGCACATACAAGAGAACATAGATTTAATGTGGAAAAACCCTTCGGGAAAAAACCATGGTATAAAGCGACAGAATTCCACTATGAAAGCATCAATTACAAAGAGAGAGGACTTACCTGATTCGAACAACTTCGAATCTCACCCTTGTTACACCCTTTGATAACCCTGGAACCCTTTAGAATACCTTTAGGAAACCTTAAAATACCTTCGAATGCCCCAGGGACCCCTATTTATAGTTTAGGAAACTTCCCTTTCGTACCCTTGCAAAAACTAACTCAAATTTTTACAGTCCGCATCAAATTTGGAAACAAATCTGCATAACCTCGACTGGTTAAGCCGAGTCCTCGACTGGTCGAGGGACCCCTATGATCGGTCGAGCTATCCCCATGACCGGTTGAGCTAACCCCACGACCGGTCGAGCGACTCGGAGACCAAAAGGTGAGCTCACTGGACTTTGAGTCGAGTGGGCCTCAACTGGTCATGCGGCCCACTCGAATGGTCGAGCCAGGCCTTCGACCGGTTGAGCCTGCCAAAAAATATATTTAAGGCATCTGTTCTGACAATAATCTCCACCATGCCTTCAATCTTTAACCGTGTAGCTTCTTGACTCTTCTCTTATCTCTGCATCACATCATAGCTTCTCATGCACACTCTATCCTTCTTTTTCGCCATTGCCAAGCCTAGAGAAGTTACATAGAACTTGAGCTTCTCTGCAGGAATGATCTAGGTGAGCATGTCTGCTGAATCAAAATCCACGTGCCCAACCACCTTAGCTCCTGTCTTCCCAAAAGAAAAGACGTAGTCTTCTTACCATCTCACCGCTACCTAATATTTCTTGCTGAGGTACTTGCTCATAACACTGATAGCCCGTGAAATAACTGGTCTAATCCAGACCATGGCATACACTACTAACCGCATTCGAATAAGGCTCATGAGATATCCTACTTTTTCTCATCTGTTTTGGGAGGAAAACTTGAGGAGAGACACGTAGGGAATGCTCTCCGACTTTACCTGGCCCATCATATCCTTGATCAATACCTACACACAAAGTATTCCTCCTGTGATTACCAAAGCATACTCCTCTTTCAGTCTCAACGCCGACAACCATCTTTGCAGCCCCCCGATCCTTCATCATGAATGTCTCACTTAACTGAGTCTTCAGTACATTGATTTTAGACATGTCATAATTGACAATTTACATGTCATCAATTCCTGACTCATCATGAAGGAATCAAACCACTGCCTAGGTGACAAGTCAAACCACGACCTCCTAGAAAGTCTTTTCTCAGCCCCTTTAACTTCGAACCGCTCTGGTGCTTTATGTAGATATGCTCTTTATTTTTTCTTGCATAAGTGTAGACTCCACATCCATCATTCCAGTTCAAGATCACATTGGCCAACCAGTGCCAATCAGAGATCTAATAGAAACCTGTTATACCGTTGGCACCAATATCTCTGAGAAGTCGATCCCTTCTCTCTGAGCATAACCCTTCACTACTAACCTTGCCATGTATCTATGTTATATCCTCCTGAAGATCCACCTGCATTCAACCGCTCTCCGACCCATTGGAAGCTCCACCCACTCTCATATGTCAGTCTGGTACCATGAATCCATCATATCGCCCATAGTCACCTTTCACTTCTCAGCACTAGGCTCACCTAGAGCCATTTGAATAGAAGATTAATCCCCTACGATATTGGAGTCGTCCATGTACCTCGTCGATATCCTACGATCATGCTTTATGATTCTTCTCACAAGTGGCTGTTTCACCTTCTCTGTATCCCTGTATGCACGTCTCAACCTTCCTGCCCTGCCCACTCATGTGGTCATGCCCAACATGCCACACACGTGTAGAGTTGGAATCAGCTACATCCATTGTAGCTCCACCTTTTAAAGTACTCCCGATCAACCTGTACAAGTTACCGAGTTGTTGCACTTTCATCATTACCCATGCCCCCTAAGATACCTTAAGAGCACCATCAATACATGTGTACTTGTAGCCCATTACCTCAAGTACACCAAGAGAAATCAGATTCTTCTTCAAATCAGGAATGTGCCTCACATCAATCAAGGTACGCTCCACCCCATCAACCATCTTGATACGCACCATACCAATAGCCACAACATTACAGGCAAAGTCATTGCCCACAAACACCTGTCCACCATCGCAATCCCTGTAGCTGGCGAACCAACTCCGATGAGGAATCATGTAAAAAGATGCTCCTGTGTCTAGTATCTACTCATCTTTATGATCATCGTATGGCCGCTTGATAGTAGACAGACAAAATATTACCATCACATCCACTCGATCCATCTGACGTGGCAGCATTGGCCTCGCTGTATGAAGCCTCAGAATCTTCGCTCTTCCATTTAAGATTTTCACAATCCTTCACATGTCCTTCCTTCCCACAGTTCTAGTACTTTACCTTTCTCCTGCCCTTGCCCTTCGATTTGGATCTAGAACTAGAACTTGAAGAACCTGTACCTTATTCAGAATCCCTACCCCTTATAACCAGTGCATCAGAAGATGTCCCCATATCATAGTTTAGCTGTCTCATAGCCTTCCCTTGAAGGGCTGAGATAACAGTGTCGACACTCAGGGTTTTATTCGTACTGCACATAGTGTCCTTGAATGACTCATACAATGTTGGGAGAGAATTCAGCAACATTGTAACACCCCGGATTTTGGCTAATCTGGGATTAGACGTCCTTAGGCAATGGGTTAACTAAAACACCTGAGAAATCGCTCAGAACCCAATTCCATAGCCAAAGAAATCATGTAGGATAAATTCCTTTGAAAAATAAGTGTAAGTTAGCTAGCGCGATGCTAAAGTAGCTGGGAAATAGTCCCTGATCACTTTAAATACGTTCTACAAGACCCTAATCGAGTAGAACCAATGACTCTATAATACTCTATAACCTGGGATCAAACTCTAAACCGGTTTGTTCTCTAGACCGCTTTGAATCTTTGTATTAGATCTAGACCGCGCGTCGAAAGTCCGATACCTCCTATCTTAGACCGTTAGAACCACCTAGTTGGACTTGACACTCATTTCGAAAATCAAGTCAAACCGATAATCACAGGCCATTTCATTGAGCCCGGACCGAAGAGAGTGCGAATAGGGACAGAATTGAAATTTCAAATTCAAATCTGGCACACGACTTGACACGTCAGTATTGAGCATTTTGGCCATCAGAATTCAGCCAGATTACACCCTCGGATCAGGAGAAATTTCTATTTTATATCATGAGACTTTCAGCCCTGATCTACGTGCGGTGACAGCTGAACTGAAACTGGTCCGCCACGTGCGATCTGTGGACCCAGCCGGATTGAAAACTTAATACGTGCTAGATCTGGTATGCGTGAGCTTAAGTCCGATCACATTCGGCCAGGGGACCACCAGAAAGCATCTTTTGGACCGAAACAGTCCCGAATTGGATATGCACTAAGTAAACTTCATCCCCGAGCCTATTTCGGACGTTTTTAAGCTTATAAAAGGGGTTGAAACCCTCACTCCTCTCTCCCATACGAAATTGCAAAAAGCCCTAGATTGGGAGAGAGAAAAGGTGAGAGTTTGTGAGAGAGAGTGGGAGTGATTTTCCTACCACCTGCTGCTGCTGCTGCACGTGCTTAGGCGATGCACTCCGATCACTTTCCCGGCGATTCCAACGCACTTCTATGTAAGGAAAACCCTAACCACTTGCTGATTTGGGGATTTCTTTGATTCAAATAGAATAGTAGCTGATTTACATGTGTATCAGGTTGTCTGATCGCCGTAGACGAAGCGTATACGCTCCGTTCGAATCACTTCACCTATAAGGAAAAAGGTGCGGATTTTAGACGCTTTGATTGACTATTTCCAAAGCTTTCAATGTCGTTTAATAGTAGATTCTTGACGGCAACGCCGTTTGACATGTACAACATGCTGTCCGTTTCCTGTTTCGTAAACCAACGAAGAATATGAGATTTAGGGCATTTTAGTCATTTGTAGGAAGTACTATTTTCATTCATATTTTGCTGACGTGATTGACATGGCTTCTTGTCACATTAGGATATTAGGAATGCGTGCATAATTAGTTTGGCGAAGAGATTCGCCTAATTGCGCCTTCGGGTCGACATACTATATGTAGACTTAAGTGTGTAGTGTATGTGTTTGTATAAATGCTTGTATTAGTATATATTGAATTAAATGGTGTTATGAATTAGTTTGAGATTGATTTCTCAATTAATATGCTGGTGTAAATGGTTTCCTACATGTTAGCCATATGCATGATTTCATAATATGAATGAAATGCATGTGCTTGACAATTCGCTTAAGCTGTATGTTATAACATGTGCTTGATGATTTCATTTTGATTTAGTTTGAGATTGAATTCTCAATTAATATGCTGATGGAAATGATTTCCTATATGTTGGCGATATGCATAAGTTCATTATATGTACGAAAGGCATGTGTTAGATGATTTACTTAAGTTGTACGATATAACATGTGTTAACATGCTCACATGGTTGTGTTTCATTTCCAATACTCTCACATGATCGCTGACGTGGATTCATATGTGTTTAGGACTATACGTAGTCCAGGCAGTCGACAACCAAGCGAATTCGTGGTTAGCTTATCTTGGCCACGAAGGACGCGTCGATGAACGCGAGTCGTGTTGGAGTTGGCGGCAGTGGTTAGGCCACGCGAAGTGTTTTACGCACTTCATGTCGTTCGACTTGCGATGCGATCGTGCTAGTCGAGCCCGTCAAGTAACCCGACTGGCCGTTGTATGTTCACCCTGCATGAGTCGTAACTGCTTGAACCTAGGGTACTGAACTTACCATTGTAAACCCTGTTAACCATGGTACCTTGATCCATAAAGACTCATGAGCCGGGCATGGTGGTATGGGACACCGTGGTCGAGCTGTCGGCCTACGCTGGGGCCATAAACCTCCCCGTAGTGACCAGTGAGCACCTAGACTCGTGAGCAGATTATGGTGGTATGGGACACTATATTCTTGCTGTCGGCCTACATTGATAAGGTGATGGGGGAGCGGTGCAACGAGTGCGAGCAACAGCCCTGGCAGCCCTTTGTAGTGACCGTGAGCGTATTCTGAGTCTACGGGAGGCGACGACCCTTCCGTAGAAGTAGAGTACAGTAGGCCTGTATTGATAAGGTGATGGGGGAGCGGAGCAACGAGTGCGTGCAACAGCCCTGACAGCCCTTGCAGCGACCTACAAAATATACATCGTATGAGATTACTAGGAGTGACGACCCTAGACAGGATCTGTGTTGGGATTGATACAAGGGAAGTACCTTAGTTTCCCAATCCTGCTGTTTGAATGGACTAATAACAACTCGGGAATCATATCACCATAGCATTGCATGTGCCTGGAAGATGTGGAGCACTCTAGGGAGTGTCGCATGCCACGGTCGTAAGATGTTGCCGTATGAGGGAGATCGTCGGTGAGGGCATACATCACGTCATGTCATATTGCATTAACAACAGTATTAGGATTGTTTGAATTACTGCTTTACTATTATCGCATGATTGATTTGATAACATGCTAATCTCTGCTCTCTTATCCCACTGAGTTGATCACTCACTCCCACGTTACGGGATGGTATTTCCGGACTCCCACCAGTCCCTATTGTGATTGCAGATGATGGCGCGGCCTGCGAGGCGGTGCTGGACTTGATGATGATGAGGAGGATCTCTCCTTTATGCATGATCTGATTGACGGGATTACAGGGAGGTTGATTAGATACCTTGACACTTGTCATTTTATATTTTGAGAACACTCATGTATATCCTTTTGGTTTACTTTTGGAGCATACATGTATGTATATAACCTGGTAACATGTTCACACTCTGGAGACATACAACAGTTTATATATGTTATACATACTATCACAGTCTTCCGCTTGCTAGTTTAACTGTCTCTGGAGTATGATATGCTGTTCTGGCTTAATCTCACTCATGTTTAATACATTATCACAGACAACATTCAATCATACATATCTATGTTGCATAAATAACATTTTGGAACTCGGGAGTGGAGTTTTTACTCGACCTCCTGATTTTCGGGATGTTACAAACATATATGCTTATTCTTCATCTTTCATCATTTCCTCCATATCCAGCAATTTGTAAACCAATTTATTAAAGTTACTGATGTAGGCCTTCAGATCTCCACCCTCTGCCATATTGAAGTTATACCACTATCACTTCAAGTGCAAGTGATTTTTAAAGGATTTTTTCACATAGACATCCTCTAACTTTGCCCATAACTTAGCCGTAATTTTCTCCCTGATGACATTGTAGAGAACCTCATCCTTGAGACATAAACGGATCGACGATAAAGCCTTCTTATCAAGAGTATTCCATTCATCATCAGTCATAGTAGACTTTCGCTCCTCAAGAGCAGCATCTTCGCCTTGCTTGAGTAAGGAACTCATCATCTTAATATTCCATAACTCAAAATTATTTTTTCCTGAGTCCTCAATATCATACCTAGTGCTTCCCATTATTATTAACCCATCAGATTCAGATCTGTGCCCCAACGATTACTTTGATACCACTTGTTGAGATTTCGGCCTATGGAATCACACAGATCTTGATCTAGGATAGCAATTCAATGACACCAAGCACATATAAGAGAACACATAGATTTAACATGGAAAAACCCTTGGGGAAAAAAACCACGGCACAAAGCGACAAAATTCCACTATGAAAGCATTAATTACAAAGAGAGGACTTACTCGATTCGAACAACCTCGAATCTCACCCTTGCTACACCCTTTGATAACCCTAGAACCCTTTAGAATACCTTTTGGAAGCCTTAGAATACCATAGAATAGCCTGAGGGACCCCTATTTATAGTTTAGGAAACTTCGCTTTCACACCCTTGTAAAAATTGACTCAAATTTCCGTAGTTTGCATCAAATTCGGAAACAAATCTGTGTAACCTCGACTGGTCAAGGGACCCCTACGACTGGTCGAGCTATCCCCATGACCGGTCGAGCGACCCAGACACCAAAAGGTGAGCTCGCTAGACTTTGAATCGAGTGGGCCTCGACCGGTCGTGCGGCCCACTCGACCGGTCGAGCCTACCAAAAAATAGATTTAAGGCATCTGTTCTGACAATAGCCGATTGAAGTTTTCTATCAACAGAAAGTAGAAAAAAATTAAGAATCAGTCCCATAAGAAATCAGGCAACTCCAAAACACTGGTAGGCCACACCATGTAAAATCAAGTGCTCTGGCCGGTAAACTCAATAGGAAATGCAAGAACTAAAGTAATGGATGGTCTAAAAATAAACCTTTAAATTTTCTAGACCATCCATTGCTTTCATCAAGGCATGGGCTGCCAGATAATTGACAGGTTCAATTTCTTTAGAGGGGATGATCTAAAGAGCATGTCCCACTAGATGAACACTTTGGATGTCATAGATTTGTGCCAGGTTGGCATGTAGAGCCACAAAGGAGCGAACCACTTACATGTATGCATCATTAAAAGCTTATAAGAGGGAGAGGCTACCTAATATAAGCCCTACCTTAAAGTAAGATGATTGAAATGAACCAGTATCAGATTGCTCCTACTGATTTCCTTATTATTAACTTCAATTGATATCAGATTCCTTTTATTAATTTTCCCTCTTAACTTCCCAAATGCAATTGAGTCAGCAACATTTCTTTTAACTGCTTATAATCCTCATTAGAGATGTTATAGGAGACTTCAAGAGGAACAAAGAAGTGAGACTTTTGTTTAAAATATAAGATGGCTAATGAAGGAAAATACATACACTGCTTATAATCTCCATTACAATCCTCTCTCTCTTTTAACTACTCCGCTTTAGTCTTCATTCACAAAGTTAATGAGTCACGAATCAACAGAAACTCAGAAAATAGCAAAAAAATCATTAAAAGAACAAAGAAAATGAGAAATCAAGAGCAAGAGTAAGCAAAATTTTCCCAACAATTTATGTGAAATCTTTGTTTCTAGGGTTTCGACTAGAAAAAACTCAAAAACATGCGAAAAGAATCAAAATCTACAAACAAGGAAATTACAAAGGTCTTGTTTATGGGAATTCGACAGAATTCCATAAAAAAAATAAAAAAATAAAAAAATAAATCTCAGCATTCCTCTCTGAACTAGATGATTTAGTGTTCTCGATCGAGAAAAAATAGAGAAACAGTAAAGAAATTCCCAACAAATCAAAAAAAATTAAATTGAGAACTAGAACATCTGATCTTCGACGAGATTTACGAGAAAAATGCGGAAATAAAAGCAATACCAACCTGCACATCCGAGAAACGAGAATTCTGAAGCTCCTTTTGCCATCAATCTAGTTGGAACTGAAGAAAGAAATGGCGATTTTCAAGCAGAAATCGAGAGAAATGAGGGTTTTGGGAGACTTGCTTGGACTTGCTAAGAGACCTTTTGCTCGAAAGCCTCTAAGAGAGAGGAATGGTGGCTTACTTTTGTAGCTGGGCTTTGCCGAAAATAACGAAAATGCCACTATAACTTTAGGGCATGTTTGGGTATTTATTTTATGGTGGTTTACGAGGGGTAGGATTGTAAAATCTCCCCTATTCCATCCCACGTTTGTTTGGGCAACTGAGCCACCGTCCTAAGTTACACTTCCAACATCCTTTGTTAGCGGCGTGGGATTTGAGCAGGATTCAGGTGATGCCGCGTGTAACACCCAGGATTTTTTCCAACCTGGGGTTAGACGTCCTTAGGCAATGGGTCAACCATAACACCTTGGTAACCTCTCGGAACCCGATTCCAAAGCCAGAGAAATCATTTAGAACCTAATTCTTTAGAAATTTAACGTGAATTAGCCAGCGCTACACTAGATTTTCTACAAAATTAGCACCAATCGCTTTAAATACGTTCTGCAAGACCCAAAACTTGTGGAATTGTTAACGCTATAACAACCTGAAACCTAGGATCAAACTCTAAACCCGTTTGCTCTCAGGAACCCTTTGAAACTTTGTAATGGATTCTGACCGCGCGTCGTGAGTCCGGTAGTAATGAACTTAGACCATTATGACCACGTAGTTGGACTTGACTACCACCCCGGAAATCAAGCCTAACTGATGTTCTGAGGCTATTTCATTGAGCATGGAGCAAGGAGTGTGAGAAAGAGTGAAATTCTTTATAAATTAAATGTGATTTAAATAAATCTGGCACGTGTCGCTTGCGGGTTAAGTATAAGCATTCAGACCGTCGGAATCTGACCCAAATACACCCTTGGATCAGGGAACATTTCCCACTCAGGTCAGTGTACTTGGAATCCCTAATCGAGTCTCAGTGACCGCTGAACTGAAACTGGTCCGCCACGTGCGATCTGGGAATCCTATCTAACTGAAAACTTAATGTGGTCAGGATCCAACATCCATGAGCTTAAGTCTGACCGCATTCAGTCAGGGGACCTCCAGAAATGTTCTTTTGGATCGGGAAAGACCCGATTTGGCTATAACCCAAGTATACCTTGGGTTAGAGTCTAAATAGGTGAGTTTCTAACCTATTTAAAGACCTTAAACCCTCTCACATCCCTCCCATACGAATTTGTAAAAAACTTAGGAAAGAGAAGAGAGAAAAGAGAGAGAAAGTGAGGGAGAAGTTGGGGCTTTCTCCTGAGATTCTTCCCTGCTGCTCCACGTGCCAAATCCATCCACCTGCATAGCTATTCTAGCGATTCCAACTCCGTTCTAGGTAAGTAAACCCTAACCTTACCTGTTTTAGGGATTCTATCGATCCACGTAGAGAAGTAGCTGACTTACCTTGTGTATTAGGTTACCAATCAGTCGTCGACGACGATGTAGAGTTCCTATTCGATTCATTATGCTCCTACGGCGAAAGGTGCGGATTTTAGACGTTATTTCGACAAAGAAACAAATGCATTTGATTTGGGAGATTGTCTTATTCAAATATAATAGAGAGAGTACTGGGAACATTCATCACGTTTATTGATACTGAGTTCATTTACATCCTCTTTACATCCCTTGATTCTAAGACAGATCATTTAGAAATAAAGGACTTGTGCTTTGAGCATCAAAAGTTCATTTCGACAGCCTTCAGGCGCTTGATTCGATCATCTCCTAAGACTTAGGAGGAATGTCGACTCGATCGACGGGTCTTTAATGAAATAAAGATTTCAACAGCATAACAGCGCCAGTTTCAACCATCCTCTGGGACTTAGGAGGAATGCCGATTAGATCGACTGATCTTTCTCCTTTGAACCCATGAAGAGGAGAATGCTCTAAGAAAGGAGGCCTAGCCCATGAACTTCGACAGCATGACGGCTTTTGGACTTCACAGACTGCAGGGCAGCCTGGTTGCGCGGACCCGTGCAACCGATACCAGTTACGCGGTCCTGCGCAACTGCCAGGATGCTTCCTTCTACCTTCTGTCTTCTGCTCCGCTCCGCTTCTCTTGAAAATCTTCAATTCTCTTTAATGAAGGAGGGGAAGGGGTATTTATAGACCTTCGCACGTGTGAAAATCTTGATCTTAGCGATGTGGGACTATTTTTGAGTTCTTTAGATCATTCTGAACGAAGCCCTTTACGCAATTCATTTTGAGGTCCCGTGCAACTGATACTTCTTTTGCGCGGACCCGCGCAACAGTGATTGATTACGTGGAGCCTCACAACCTTTATTGGTTGCGCGGATCTGCGTACTCCCATGAAAGCTATCTCTATCTTCTTCTATCTGAAAGTTCTTCTTGTCTCTTGACCTTTCCTTGCTTGATTCTTTCACCATTTTTTATGCCTCAACAGACGCTTAGTTTATCATTTTTCAAAGCTTTCAATGTCGTTTAATGGTAGATTGTTGTCAAGAATGTTGTTTCACATGTAGAACATGTTGTCTGTTTTTCATTTCGAATACGTACGAAGAATATGATATTTAGGATATTTTAGGTATTTGTAGGAAATACCGTATACGTATAAAATTCAGATTCGTGCTTAACATGATTAATTGCCGTGAATATATGCTTGTTACGTGTGTGACAAATCCTTAGCGAAAGGACTTGCCCTAAATCACGCCACGACCAATATATGCTATATATGTAAAAGTGTGTAGATCAAATGTTTGTGAAAATGTTTAAATGAATACGGAACCTGGATTCATGCATACTATGATTATCCGTCGTGGGTATATGCAAGTGATCTATGGGGCAACTCTCTAGTGAAAGGATTTGGTCAAATACATGATATATCAACATATGACATGTATTTAGTATGTGTAGCCTAAGTGTTTGTGAAAATGACGGATTGAGTATGGAATTTTCTTTCATGCTTGCCATGACTAATTGTCATGGATATATGACTGTTGTATGGGCAATACCCCTTTGACGAAAGGATTTGCCCTAATATGTATGCTTATGAATGTAAAATATGTATGATATAATGTGTAATCTAAGTGGTTGAATAAATGCCTAAGTGAATTAGTAGTTAGTAAAGTATGATTGCTAAGCTGGTTGACATATGGATCTCCATCACAATACATAAGTCTATGAACTCCTCCATGAAAAGTGTAACTTAGATTATCCATGCTAAGTCAGTGTATGATTTCCTCCATGGATTGTTTACTTAGTTGAAGCATGTTAAATGTGTGGATGAATTTCTGCAGGTACTATTTACATTCAAGTTATACTTCACAAATGTTCATATGGATACAGGATATGAATCATATGCTAGTTGTTAGATTTGTATGTGATTGGGGCTATACTCTAGTCCAGGCAGTCGATAATAGATTTGAATTCGTTGTTGGATTCTATTCGCCACGAAGGATGTGTATGACGAACCTGAGTTGTATTAGAGTTGTCGGCAGTGGTTAGGCCACACGAAGTGCTTGTGCACTTCATGTCGGTCGATTCAACGTGCGCTCGTGCTAGTTGGACTCATCAAGTAACCCGACTGACCATTGTATGTTCACCTTGTATTCGTCATAACTGTTTGAACCTAAGGTACCAAACTTACCATTGGAAAGCCCCTCTAACCTTGGTACCTCGATCCCCTAAGACTCATGAGCTGGGCATGGTGGTATGGGACAACGTGGTCGAGCTGTCGGCCTACGCTGAGGCCATAAAACTCCCCGTAGTGACCATTGAGCAATCCAGACTCGTGAGCAGATTATGGTGGTATGGGACACTATATTCTTGCTGTCAGCCTACATTGATAAGGTGATGGGAGAGCGGTGCAACGAGTGCGAGCAACAGCCCTGACGGCCCTTTGTAGTGACCTCGAGCATATTCTGAATCTGCGGAGAGGCGACGAGCCTTCCCGCAGTAAACAGAGTATAAACTAGGCCTGTATTGATAACGTGATGGGGGAGAGGAGCAACGAGTGCGTGCAACAGCCCTGACAGCCCTTGCAGCGACCTAGAAATATATCATCGTATGAGACTACTAGGAGTGACGACCCTAAATAGGATCATTGTTTGGGTATTGATATAAGGAAGGTACCCTAGTTTCCCAATCCTACTGTATGAAAAGGACTAATAACAACTCGGTAATCATATTCATATCGCACTACATGTGCATGGAAGATGTGGAGCACTGAGGTAAGAAAGCATGCCGCGGATGTAAGATGGTGTAGCATGAGGAAGTATGTCGGTGAGGGCATCCATCATGTCATTTCATTCTTGCATTAATCACAATGTTTAGGAATGTGTGATTGCTTACTTTACCATTACCACGTGATTATTTGATAACATGTTAACCTTTGCTCTATGATTCCACTGAGTTAGTTACTCACTCCCACGTTACGGGACGGTGTTGCGCACACCAACCAGTCCCTATTTTAGTTTCAGATGATGACAATGCTTGCGAAGCAGAGCCGGACTTGATGATAATGAGGAGGATCCCTCCTATATGCAGGTTCTGATCAACGGGTTTACAGGGTTACTGATTAGATGCCAATACACTTGGTATTACGCCTTTTATTTCCACACCCATGTATATTATTTTCTTTCTATTTTGGAGTATATATGTATTTAGTTAACTTGGTAACATGTTCATACTCTGGAGACTTACAATCATTTATATATTTTATATATCTATCACATTCTTCCGCTTGATAATTTAATTGTCTCTGGAGTATGATATGCTGTTTTGGCTTAATCCACTTCATGTTTTATGCACTATTACAGCCGACATTCATCCATCATTGAAAATGTTGCATAAGTGATGTTCTGGAACTCGGGAGTGGAGTTTATGCTCGACCCTCGATTTTCAGGGCGTTACACCGCGGGAGGGATTCAAAGGGTTTTCAGAAGACTTCTCGAGCCCATTGTTCCACAACAGTACGTCAAGTTCCCAGATGATGATGGAGGTGGGTAATGGCAGAAATGGCAGGAATCCTTCATCTATTTATACACCTCCAGGCAATGGTTGGATGTGGATAGGGAGAAGAGGTCTCCTTGTGCTGAAACAAGGATTGGTGAAACCGTAGGTAAGCCCCTTCATCCGTTACTACTGATTTGGGGTTTCTTTCAAGAAAAATCCTCCTCTATCTCTCTGTTACGAGTTGGATTTATCCAGATGTTTTTCATTGTCCGCACCTTTGTTGCAGGTGGGCTACATCTTCGCCTACTTGGAGCTCTTCAGCCAGAGTGAAGGATATTGATCGTCTAAGGATAAAACCAATTTCCTGTAAGTATCTGAAAAATGGGGCTTTTCATTTTTTTTTTCTTTTATTTTTTATAATATATCGGATGGACCTTGTTCTAAAATGGGGTGGAAAGAAGAGGTAACCTTGTTTCATGGGACACCTGATTTGGGAGTTTTTTTCTTTATGTTGTATTGTCTTTGTTGAAATGCATCAAAGATACTAGTTTTTTTTGGGTAGGCTAAATTTTGTTCTTCTTTCATAGGATGGACGATTAGTTCAACCATGAATAATGAATCACAGCATATCACATTGCAATTTAGTTTTGAGTGTGGTTTAAGTGTATACATAACTATTTACTAAATAGTGCTTCACCCACATTTTCATTCAGAGCAGCATTCCATATAGTTGGGTCTATCTCTCTATAGTCCTGATTGTTCTACTGAATGTCATCATGTATGGGTGATGGACCAAATTTATCCTCTATGGGACATTCCCAGCGATGCTCCTATTGCATATATATTCCTGTTTCTTTTCTTTCTTGTTCTTGTTCTTTTTTTTCCCCTCCATTCATTTGCAGGCCAAAAATCAGATGTCAAGGATTGGCTGATGGGGAACTTCTTAGTTTCAAAAAATGAATGAAAGGTTTGGAATTGTGAAAGGTGGGTGTTGCATGTGGAATGTGCTAGATGGGGCTAATTACTGCTCCATTTAGGAAAGGGCGATCTAACCAAAGGTCAGTACACCAATTTAGTTTCATGGTGCACTATAAAAGTGGCACAACAATGAGGGTTCCACTGTGGATAAATAAGAATACAAGATCCATGCATGCAAAGGCATGTGGAATTTTCACACACCCATTTTACACAAACATGAAATCAATCTTTATGGTGCAAGGAACTCAAATTTAAGGCCACTTAAGAAGAACAGTGGTAATTGAAAATGGGATGTTGTTCCCTTTCTTCAAGTGGGCATTTTGCTGTCTGCATCCCTACCTGTCATGGCCCATATGAGAAACAATCTCGTTTCCTTCATAGAAATAGGAATTTCCACTTCTTTCCAGATCATTTCACATAAAAGGCAAAAGCAAAATCATGTATATATAGGAAGAGAAGTTGAAACTGAGGCAGATTGAAAACCACCTTTCCTTTTAATTCCCTTTCAATAATGATGTCTATGTGCTAAATGCAATTGAAGCCACTTTTCTCTCTCTGCCTATCCACACTCTCATGGTAAAAATCCAATCCTTTATTTATTTCTTAATTTTAAAATTATTTTTTTTTTCTTTACAGTTGGTAACAACTAACAATACACATGGGTCTTTGCGAGTTCTTAGTCTATAGTCATATATAGACATGTGTGTATACACACTCATCATTTTCACTTGGTAGAGGGTTCTTTTTATGAGAAAGTACTGTCTTGTTGTTTTTTTTTTAATCAGTTGGTAACAACCAACAACACACATGGGTCTTCTTGATTTCTTAGTCTGTAGACATATATTATCATGTTTGTATACACAATCATCAATTTCACTTGGTAGAGGATTCTTTTTTGCATGGAAGTACTGTCTTGTTGGTTTTTTATTATTTATTTATTTTTATTTTTTTTCTTTTACAGTTGGTAACAACCAACAACACACATGGATCTTCTTGATTTCTTAGTGTGTAGGAATATATAGAAATATGTATATACACACTCATCATTTTCACTTGGTAGAGGATTTTTTTTATCAGAAAGTATTATCTTATTGGTTTGTTTTTTAATTATTATTTTGGGATCTAGGCAAAGACATTTGAGAGAGTGTTTACACTACCAGGCAGGTTGTATCTGTATACACATATATGTATGTATATATCCATTTAATTTGAATGAATATTTAAAGTGGCCATTTCATTGTTGGGTATCCAAGGGATATCTTAAATGGTTACACTAGTGTTAAGGTTTATATACACACACATATGTGTATATATACTAAATTTTTAACTTATAGAAAATATAAGCAGGGCTGTTATCATTTGGGTGTCTAACATCTACCTGGAGTGGTAACTTTGTGGGTTTGGATGAAGAAATTTTGGACCGTGTTTACACCAGGCATGGGTTTAGACCATGCAACAGGCCGACTGTAGGTTGAGAAAAATGTAGCAGAACACCAACAAAAAAATGTTCAGCTGGAGATAATGGCCTAGATGAGATCATTGATTGAGGTTGTGGATACCTGAAGAAAGAAAAGAAAAAAGAGTAGAAGATATCCCTGTTAAGGGGTGTCACGCCCCAAGCTCAGAAACCGGGCTCACAAGATTCCCGATCGCCGAATCCGACGTAGACAGCCTCCGTAGAACCCCATTCTCGGCTCCTAGCGCCCATTCGCTAGGTTCCGATCCTGAGATGCTATGAGGAGGATTTTCATCGTCAGTTTGATTCGTAATAAGCATAACCAAAGGCATAACCCACAAACAACAACCAAGAACTCCATTACATTTCCACTATAATAAAAAAAACTTTACAAGTACAATGAGCATAAAGGAAAATACAATGATAATAAGAAAAATCTCCAAAGTGATCTGCAAAGTGCTCCTGCCTCAGCGCTGCTGCGCCCCAATGTCACCTGCACGCAACGGCCGTGCATAAGCTTATAGAAAGCTTAGAGGGTGGTGAGAGTGTGTGCGCAAGGTAGTAATGTGATCATGCAATGTCAGAGTAATGCGGAATGTGTAGATGGATCCATGAAAACCATTAGCCGTACTAAAGTTATGCGATGCAAGACATGAATGATATCGGCCATCCCAAGGCCATGCGATGTGAAATGTAACTTAAGCATATAAATCCCCATCTATGTCCACACATCAATACAGCTCAAATCTGGGATATCACCGGGGTCTAGTACACTCTAAACCAGATCGTCGCCTCATTGCGCGTAATAAGATAAGTGGAAGAGACCTCACTATCCGTCTGCCAATATCAGGCTTGACTCGTCGATAGCAGACCCATTCCTCGAGCTGTTCAGACTCAGCCTAGCATTGCCCCCTACTCTCGGGCGGGTAAGGCCTCACCCCCTTCCAACCGACCACGACATAGTGGAGAGCGCAGCCATTTGGTAATCGGCACTCAACGTTCATCTACCCACTCGGTCTAGACGTTGGAGCAACCTCTTGGTACCATAAGGGTTTAGGGACTTTCACCCAGGGATATCTATAGCACCCCATGTAGAACAAAACTTTCGGTATCTAATCCTGCCAACCACGATATATCTGTGGAGGCTACGGCCCCGATGTCGCTAGGGCGTACAGTAACCATATCACACAATACAAAATGCATGAATCACACTATCCAATCATGCAGCAAATCCTGCGGGTATCGTGCGCTCATGTAGGGCAACACCGCCTAATCGGGGGCGCTTAAACAATCTGTCCGAAGGCATGTGATATAATCAATCACTCATCTCATCACAAGCATACAGATGATGCGTATGGACATGTATCATGATACTCATGATTGAAAATCGAAAATCAAAAATCAATAATTGGAATCGATCAATCACATACGGCAAGTGGGGTCCACTCATTTGGGTTAACCCACGAAGGGAATGGGCCTAACATAGCCTAAGGGGAGGTCACAATGAGGACATCTAACCATCATTGCCCATCATTGTGGACGTCAAACCAACATTGCTCCCAAGGCATAGCCCGTCGTAAGCATCATTACATAACCATGTTGGGTTCACCCATTGCAATGGACCTTCGGTACATCCCATTGGGCCTTAATTACATCAAATGGGCCATATCACATGGGCCTTACATTCATCAAATGGGCCGCATTAATGGGCCTTATATACATTGCAATGGGTCATAACCCATGGGCCTTATAATACATCAAAATGGGCCTAAGCCCATGTGCCTTATGTATGAAAAATGGGTCTAATCCCATAGGCCTTATGTATGTCAAATGGGCCTTATATATGTACCAAGGTGGGGTCCACTTGGAGTATAGATCTGTCTTATTTTCTTCCCAAGCCCTGGGGCAAGCTAGCCAAAAAGGATGGATGACTTAGATATATCACATATATCAATGGTGGGTCCCATAATTAGACGGTGTGGATGGATCAGGTGGGACCCACGCATCTTACTGGCGTGTAAGCAGCAATGGGGCAGCCGTATATCTGTCGTACAGGCAGCTACTGCTACAAAAAGAGAAGCAGAGGTGGGTCCCACGTAGGGCCCACCCTTATATCTATATATGAGATATACATTATAATATATATATATATATACACGTATGCAGCTGTTGTAGGGCCCACCCTTCTTAACTAAGGTATGCCATTAAATAATATTATAATATATAGAATATTAATATAATATAATATATTAATATTATATTAATCAAAATACAATGTCCAGGCCCTGGACGGCCTGGACATGTACGTACATCAAGGGAGGCCCCACACGTGGGGTGTGCTCCACCGTCCAGAGACGGTGGACGGTCTGGATGTTGCACACACACCATGGTGGGCTTCCACCGTCCACCTGGACGGTGGATATAAAACACATACATCACTATGGGTCCCATGTGGGGCCCACCATAATATTTATAAGCCATCCAAACTGTTGACAAGGTCACGCAGACCTGGATTGAAGAGGAAAAATAAATTTTAACTTGATCCGAAACTCCTGTGGCCCACAAAAGGGTTTCAATGGTAGGCGCTCAATCAACACTGTTTTCTATGAGGTGGGCCACTAGAGCGTCAAATCGGCATCATTTTTGTAGGGGGCCCACGTCAGGGAGGGGCCTACTAAACGGACGACGTGGATATTACATATACATCATGGTGGGGCCCACGGCAGTAGCCGTGGGTCGCTGACCGCCCGCCCGCCGTAGTGCAGCAAGCGCTGCCTGCACTCCTGACACAGCAGCGTTGGCTGCTGTGTTGTTTTATTTTTTATTTTTTTGAAAATATCATATTTTTGAGGTTTTTCCTGTGTGGGGCCGACATCAAGGAAATCCGTCCCCCCATTGTATTCCCTGGCTCGATACCGAAAAACAGAGTCCAAAATTAGGCCTGTTTCAGCGCGTAGAAGAAATCCAGGGGACTTTAAACGGTGGAGATCACTGTTTTCTAAGGTATGGCCCACCCGAAAGTTGGATCAGCTTCATATTTTAGCTCAACGCCTAAAATGAGATGGGTAAGAGGATGGAGGGCTTGGATTGAATGCTTACACTAAGGTGGGGCCTATACAAGTGGCTTACCTCAAAAGCTCTCTTTTCTATTTTTCTATATTTTTTTTTGATTTCATCCAGCATCCAGGGGACGTCCAGCGTCCCTGGACCCAATACGCATGTTGAGGTGGACCTTGCTGAGGTGGGTCACCACTGATGGATGAGCACATATAAGGTGGGCCCCACTTATAAATGGCTTGGGTAGGATACAAGCCTCATGGTGGGGTCCATTCAAGTGGGCCACACGGCCACATAAGTCATACAAAGAAAAATAAATAAAATGAGAGGGAGAGGGAGAGAGAGAGAGAGAGAGATAGAATGGGACATGCATGATGGAGGGCTCCGCCACTATGAGCCCTCCCTAGTAAGAAACCATACAATAAATAGATCCCTTTATACATCGGACCACTGAAAACCAAAATCAACGGTGGAGATCCGTTCCCCACCGATATGGACGGTCTAGATGACCTCTCTAATGCAAGGAAATGAACATCACGATGGGGTCCATGGAGAATGGCCCCATCATGGAATGATCATGATGATCAAAGTGGGCGATCGGCCACATTTTAGGGTCCCAAGTAAGATCCAAATCATTGATCGGTTGGCCTTACTTGGCCCATCTCAAAAACAGGAAAAACTACCATTATCAAGCACCCACCATCCGATCTTCTTGCTCCTATGGGTTCCTTAGCACCTTATCTTGGATTTCAATGGGTGAGATGAGGAATGGATGGCTAGGATGGGAGATGATGGGGTAAGAAAGTGGGCCACCTTTGTTGCTTGGGAAGGCTTGGAGAGCTCATACGTGGGATTTTTTTGTTGCTTGAGAAAATGAGATGAGAAATGAGAAAGAGAGAGAGTTGTAAGGAGAAGTGAGGTGATGGGGTGATGGGAGAGAGATGGGTGTGTAAGACACCTTTTTGACTTTGATGCCTTTTGTGAAGAAAAGCATGGGCTTGTAAGACCATTTTTGACTTTTTGTAACACCCTGAAAATCGGGGGTCGTGTATAAACTCAACTCCCGAGTTCCAGACCGTCACTTATGCAACAAAAATGGTTATGATTCAATGTTGTCTGATTTAAAGCATTCACATGAGTAAAAGTATACCAAAACTGCAATTCATACTTCAGATCCAGTGATAAAAGCAAGCGGAAGACTAAACAAGATATATATCACTGTATGGAAAAACAAAGTAATCTCAACTGTCTCCAAAGTATGACTACATCTCTGAGTCTCATATACATGTACATAACAAAAGAATAATGTTCAAAAAGAAAAGTCCCACTGATGTCCCCTCGATCCAGGTCACCTACGGGAAGCCGTCATGATACTGCATATACGAGAACTCATCCTGGTCCTCGTCATCATCTAGCTCCACCTCCTGGATCTCATCGTCACCTGCAACTACAACAGGGTCTGGTGGGTGTTGCAAACACCATCCCGTAACGTGGGAATGAGTGATCAACTCAGTGGAATTATAGAGCAAAGATTAGCATGTTCACAATTCAATCACGCGATAATAGTAAAGCAGTAAATCAGACAAGTCCTAAAACTGTTGTTAATGCAAGATGATATGACGTGATGTATGCCCTCACCGACGATCACCCTCATACGGCAACATCTTACGACCGCGGCATGCCACACTCCCTAGAGTGCTCCACATCTTCCAGGCACATGCAATGCTATGGTGATATGATTACCAAGTTATTATTAGTCCATTCAAACAGCAGGATTGGGAAACTAAGGTACCTCCCTTGTATCAATCCCAACACGGATCCTGTCTAGGGTCGTCACTCCTAGTAATCTCATACGATGTACATTTCGTAGGTCGCTGCAAGGGCTGCCAGGGCTGTTGCTCGCACTCGTTGCACCGCTCCCCCATCACCTTATCAATACAGGCCTACTGTACTCTACTGCACGGAAGGGTCGTCGCCTCCCGTGAACTCAGAATACGCTCGCGGTCACTACAAAGGGCTCGTCGCCTGATCAGTGTAGGCCGACAGCTAGAATATAGTGTCCCATACCACCATAATCTGCTCACGAGTCTAGGTCCTCACTGGTCACTACGGGGAGGTTTGTGGCCCCAGCGTAGGCCGACAGCTCGACCACGGTGTCCCATACCACCATGCCCGGCTCATGAGTCTTCGTGGATCAAGGTACCACGGTTAATAGGGTTTACAATGGTAAGTTCAGTACCCTAGGTTCAAGCAGTTATGTTACATACAAGGTGAACAAACATCGGCCAGTCGGGTTACTTGACGGGCTCGACTAGCGCGATCGCATATCGAATTGAACGACATGAAGTGCGTAAAACACTTCGCGTGGCCTAACCACTGCCGCCAACTCTCAACACGAATCACATTCATCGACGCGTCATTCGTGGCTATGACCAGTCAGCCACGAATTTGCTCGGTTACCGACTGCCTGGACTAAGTCAAGTCCCACACATCTATGGAATCACTATAAAAGGTATTGGAATTGAAATACATCATGTGAGCATGTTAGCACATGTTATAACATTCAACTTAAGCAAATCTTCAAGGCATACTTCCCATGCATATTCAACTTAAGCAAATCCTCAAGCACATACATTCCATGCATGTAATGAAATCATGCATTTTGTCAACATGTAGAAAATCATTTAGGTCGGCATAATAATTGAAAAATCGATCACAAAGTAGCAAATAACATCATTTAGTTCAATACATACTAATACAAGCATTTATACAAACACATGCACTACACACTTAGGTCTACATATAGCATGTCGACCCAAAGTGTGCAACTAGGCGAATCTCTTCGCCAAACTAATTATGCACGCATTCCTAACTTCCTAATGCGACAACAAACCATGTCAATCACATCAGCAAAATATGAATGCAAACAGTACTTCCTACAAATGACTAAAATGCCCTAAATCTCATATTCTTCGTTAGCTTACGAAACGGGAAACGGAGAGCATTTTGTACATGTCAAACGGCGATGCCGTCAAGAATCTACTATTAAACGACATTGAAAGCATTGGGAACCGTCAATCCAAGCGTCTAAAATCCTCACCTAGTGTCTTGTAGACTCGGGAATTGAAGCGGAGTGTATATGCTTCGTCTACGGCGAGTAAGGAGCCTAATACATAAGATCCATAAGCTACATCGCCATGGAAACAAGAAAAACTCAAATCACCAACTATTTAGGGTTTTTACTTACCTAGGATTGCGGTGGAATCGCCGGGAAAGCGGTAGAGGAGTGTCGCTTAAGCATGTGCAACACGTAGCACAAGTGGCGGGAAGAACTCTCCCACTCTCTCACAATCTCTCACTCTTTTTCTCTCTCCCAAGCTAGGGCTTCTCCCAAATTCGGGTGGGAGAGAGGAGTGAGGGTTTCAACCCCTTTTATAGCCTAAAACATTCCCAAAATAGGCTTGGGAACAATGTTTACTTGGTGCCTAACCAAATCGGGGCCGTTTCGGTCCAAAAGGGCACTTCTGGAGGTCCCCAGGCCAGATGCGGTCGGACTTAAGCTCATGCATACTAGATCTAGCATACATCCAGTTTTCAGACCGGTTGGGTTCCCAGATCGCACGTGGCGGCCCAGTTTCAGTTTAACGGTCACCGCATCAAGATCAGGCCTATAAGTCCCGTGATATATAATAGATATTTTTCCTGATCCAAGGGTGTAATTTGGCTGTATTCTGACGGTCAGAATGCTTAATACTGATGCGTCAAATTTGTGTGCCAGATTTGAATTTGAAATTCCAACTATGTCCCTATTCACACTCTCTTCGGTCCGGGCTCAATGAAATAGCCTGTGATCATCGGTTTGACTTGATTTTTGGAATGAGTGTCAAGCCCAGCTAGACGGTCCTAACGGTCTAAGATAGGAGGTATCGGACTTTCAACGTGCGGTCTAGATCCAATACAAAGATTCAAAGTGGTCCAGAGAACAAACCGGCTTAGAGTTTGATCCGAGGCTTTAGAGCATTATAGCACCCTTAGTTCCACTCGCTTCGGGCCTTGTAGAACGTATTTAAAGTGATCAGGGACCATTTCCCAGCTATTCTAACGTTGCACTAGCTAACCTAGTCAAATTTTCCAAAGGAATGAATTCTACGCAAATTCGGGTCGAGTTGGTACTCGAGCCCAAGGATGGATTTTTCACGGGCGTTACAATCTACCCCCCTTAACAAATAATTTCGTCCTCGAAATTTTGTACCTTTTCGTACTCCTCGAGAAGCTGTGGGTAGTTCTTTCTGATCTCGGCTTCTGTCTCCCAAGTAGCCTCCTCCTCAGTATGATGCGTCCATAGTACCTTCACAAGGGGAATCACCTTGCTACGCAGTACCTGCTCCTTCCGGTCTAAGATGCGTGACGGTCGCAGGATATAAGTAACATCCTCTCCTAACTGCACCTGCTCCCATCTGATGATATGAAAAGGATCAGCAACATACTTCTTCAGCATAGAAACATGAAATACGTTGTGGACGCTCGCGAGGGGCGTGGGTAAAGCCAATCGGTAAGCCACTGCTCCCACACGATCGAGGATCTGAAAGGGACCAATGTATCGCGGTGCCAGCTTCCCCTTCTTTCCGAACCGAAGGACTCCCTTCATAGGGGAAACTCGCAAAAACACATGATCCCCGACTGTGAACTCTAGTGGTCTCCGTCTCGTATCGGCGTAGCTCTTCTGTCTGCTCTGCGCTGTAAGAAGCCGACGTCGAATAATATCAATCTTCTCTGACGTCGCCTGCACCAACTCTGGGCCAATCAAGCTGCGCTCACCGACCTCTAACCAGCAATGCGGTGCGCGACAAGGTCGCCCATACAGCGCCTCATAAGGTGCCATGCCGATACTCGCCTGGAAGCTATTGTTGTACGCAAACTCCGCATATGCAAGACAGTCATCCCAACTGTCCTTGAAGTCCAATGCGCAAGCTCGCAACATGTCCTCCAGGATCTGGTTCACTCGCTCTGTCTGTCCATCCGTCTGTGGGTGGAAGGCAGTACTGAACTTCAACTTCACACCCATAGCCTCCTGAATGCGAGTCCAGAAAATAGAAGTGAACCGCGTGTCTCTGTCCGACACGATCTCCAACGGAACTCCATGCAGACGCACGATCTCTCTAATATACAATCTAGCCAGCTCGTCTGCAGAGTTCGTAACTCTGATCGGTAGGAAGTGCGCCGACTTCGTCAATCGGTCGACGATCACCCAAATAGAATCATGCCCCTTCCTCGTCTTCGGCAACCCAGAAATGAAGTCCATGGAAATGAAATCCCACTTCCACTCTGCAATCGGCATAGGCTGCAAAAGTCCAGGTGGTCGGCGATGCTCTGCCTTCACCTGCTGACAAGTGAGACAACGGGACACGAACTCAGCTATGTGGGTCTTCATACCTTCCCACCAGTACGTTCTCTTCACGTCACGATACATCTTCGTGCTGCCAGGATGCATCGCGAGTCTAGTAGAATGCGCAGCCTCGAGAATCTCTCGTCTCAAGTCAGGGACATCAGGAACGCATAGGCGGCCACGGTAACGTAAGCCCCCATCCATGCCAACTCGCCAGTCGGCGTCATCATCATCACTGGCCTGCTCTCGAAGCTCAGTAAGATGCGCGTCGTCCCTCTGCGCCTCGATGACACGGTCATCGATCGGGGATCGCACCTGAACATGTGCGATGAACTCAAATGGCTCCTCTACGGTGAGTTTCTGCTCAAAGTCTCGCAAAAACTCAACCATATCCCACTCGGCAACCATCAGCGGAGCCGCAAACTCTATCGCCTTCTTGCGGCTCAACGCATCAGCCACAAGGTTCGCCTTCCCAGGATGGTAAGAGACTTCAAACTTGAAGTCCTTCAGCGTCTCCATCCATCGCCGCTGCCTCATATTCAAGTCCCGCTGTGTGAATATGTACTTGAGGCTCTTGTGGTCGCAAAAGAGCTCGAACTCCTCTCCATAGAGGTAATGTCTCCAGAGCCTCAGTGCGAATATCACGGCTGCCAACTCCAGGTCGTGTGTAGGGTAATTCTCCTCGTGCTTCCTTAATTGTCTCGAGGCATACGAAATTACCCTGTCCCTCTGCATAAGGACACAACCCAAACCAACGCTAGACGCGTCAGTGTATATAGTGTATTTAACCCCTTGCTCTGGCAATACTAGCACAGGGGCGGACGTAAGTCTATCCTTCAGCTCCTGAAAAGCTGACTCCGCCTTATCATTCCAGGCGAACTTCACGTCCTTCCGTGTCAACTGAGATAAGGGTCTCGCGATCTTCGAGAAATCCTGAATGAAGCTCCGATAGTAGCCAGCGAGACCTAAGAAACTCCTCACCTCAGTGACAGAACCAGGCTGCTCCCAGTCCTGCACCGCAGCTACCTTAGACAGGTCAACTGCCATGCCATCCTTGGACACCACGTGTCCCAGAAACTTCACCTCCTGCTTCCAGAAGTCGCACTTCTTATACTGTGCGAACAACTGATGCTGTCTGAGCGTATCAAGGACCAAACGCAAGTGCTCCTCATGCTCCTCTCGACTCCTAGAGTACACCAAAATGTCGTCGATGAAGACAACGACGAATCGATAGAGGAAAGGCCGCAATACCCGGTTCATCAGATCCATGAACACGGCCGGTGCGTTCGTGAGACCGAACGACATCACGAGGAACTCGTAGTGACCAAAACTGGTCCTGAACGCTGTCTTCTGCACGTCCTCATCTCTGACGCGCAACTGATGATATCCTGACTGAAGGTCAATCTTCGAGAAGTACTGCGCTCCTCTCAACTGATCAAACAAGTCATCGATCCTGGGCAAAGGGTACTTGTTCTTCACTGTGAGTTGGTTCAGCCTGCGATAATCAATACACAATCGTAGCGAACCATCCTTCTTCTTCACGAACAAGACCGGTGCTCCCCAAGGAGATACGCTAGGCCGTATAAGGCCAAGCTCTAGTAGACCATCAATCTGCGTCCTCAACTCCTCCATCTCACATGGTGCCATGCGATACGTCGGCAGTGAGACGGGTGTAGAACCAGGAATCAGATCGATAGTGAAATCGATCTCACGTCGGGGTGGCAAACCAGGGATCTTCCTGAACAGATCCCCGAACTCAGAAACAACTGGCGTCTGCTCAAGTACCTGGGCACCAGCGTCGCGCAACAGGGTGGCGTAGCTAAGAATGCGGAAAGGAAGATTTACCCGCACTGAAAATGTGAAAGGCGTGCCCTCAGGCTCGTACACCGTCACCACACGAGCCTCGCAGTCAATCTCGGCTCTCGCTGCAGTCAACCAGTCCATGCCAAGAATGACGTCGAGATATACGAGCGAGGGATCGACGACCAAATCAAGAGTCATCGTCCTGCCTCCCAGATCAAGTAAACAACCCTCACACATCTGGGTGACATCCGAATAATCTCCATGAGCTACAAGGACTCGCACGCTATCCATAGTAATAGTCTGCAACCCAAGACGTCTGACTACGGCACGCGATATCAAAGAAATCGTGGAACCAGTGTCCACCATGACAAGAACGGGAGTACCTCCGATATGGCCCGTGACCTCGAAGGCTGAATGCTGGAAAGTCGGCGTCGTAGCTGCCTCAGCGGTCAGTGCATGAACTCGAGCCTGCTGTGGCCGGTTCGGCCGCTGTGTCAAGGGCCGTGGGGGCTGTCGAATCTGCGATACTGTGGGTCTGAAAGAGGACTGCGCAGGAGCTGACCGAATAGGCGGTGCTGATATCGCCTGTGGACGTACACGATCAATCTTCTGCGGCGGCGAGAACCCACTGTCCCGCATCCTCGTAAAGCAACTCGGCGCTAGGTGGCCCGTCCTCCCACAGTATGTGCATGATAGATCAGGGCGCCGAAATGGTCCTACTGGCGCCGTGGTCCTGGTAGGAGGATCAATGCGAGGCCTCTTGCCCGCGAAGGGCCTATCTGGCAACTCCGGTCGCGGCCTAGAAGTAGTCGGGCCTCGTGATCGCGCAAGTCGATCCACGTCCTGCTCTGCCCGCATGGACATGTGAACCAACTCCGCATAGGAGGAGAAACTGATACAGCACATCTTCGACCGAATATCCGGTCGCAAGCCCTCCAAAAAGCGCCGTATGCGCATCTGCTCATCAGCTAAAATCGTCGGGACGTACCTGCCCAACTCTGTGAACCGATGCTCATACTCGGTGACCGTCATCGCTGCCTGCCTGAGACGGAGAAACTCATTCTCCCTCTCGTGTCTGTAGGTCTGAGGATAATACTTCTCATGGAAGCGAAACTCGAATGCTGCCCATGTCCATACGAAGTCTGCGGTAACAGTCCGCAATACACTATCCCACCACATACTGGCCTCTCTCTCAAACTGGAAGGTAGCCAGCTCTACCTGCTCTGCTTCAGTACAGTGCAACATGCGCAGAATCTTCGACACTCGGTCGAGCCAAAACTCAGCCTCCTCGGGTCTGTGAGAACCCGTGAAAGTAGGAGGCCGCAAGCGCTGAAATCGCTCCAGAAGGCCCCGTGTGTCGGCAGGGTTCCCCGCAGGGAAAGCAGGCTGCGCAGGAAGTGCTATGCCCTCATCCTGGGTGTAAGCATAGGCATCCTCAGCTGGATGCGCAGGTGGTGCAGGCGGAGTAGATGCAGTCGCACCCCCACCCTGGGCTAAAGTCCCAACTATGGTGGTCAGAAGCTGCTGCTGCTGTAGCATCATAGCCATCATCTGCTCGAATCTATCAGGGGGTGGAGCAGGCTGTGGCGGATGAGGTGCGGAAGTAGATGCGCACTGTGGCTCTCTGACTGATGGTGTAAATGGCGGTGGTCCATCTGTAGGACCAGTAGCAGGCTGAGACGATCGAACAGTCTCAGGAATCGGGCCCACAGCAGGGTCCGGACGAGTGCCAGACTGAGAAGGAGCCTGATCCATCTGCTCTAACAATGAAAGCCGAACCGCGCTCCTCGTAGTCTTAGGTGGCATTCCCTATATTCAAAATAGGGCGCAACCTTGTCAGTCTCAATTGCACAAATACACCACAATCATTCACTAAAGAGTCAAAGGCATTCCATGCATTTCAATTAATCAAAATTGTCACAATACAAGGGATATATCCTTACAAGCATCATGACTAGAATGACATGGAAATTAAGACAGTTAAGCAACAGCGACAAAAGCAAAGCACTAGCCCTAATAGGCTTTACACACATGAAACAGAAAATAGCTAACTACTCATAACAACATCAAAGATCGCGTTGCTAGTCGGAGTCTGGCGACGGAGGAGGAGCACCCTTATCCTGTAAGCAACACAGGATTGCCTTCAAGGTGCGAGTCACCTTGCCAAATTTCTTCTTCGTAACGGCCTTGGCATCAGCGACCTCTGCTCGAAGTTCTTGGACTTCCCTTCGCAAAGCGGTCTGACTCTCCTCCATCCGAGCAATGCGATCGTCAATAGTAGTCTGCGCAGAAGGAGGAGGGCTCTCGTCAGTATCCTGAGCCTCCTCTTCTGCTTCTTCCTGAGTCTCTTCCTGAACCTCTGCACTAGGTTCTCCTTCGCTTTGATCTTCCTCTTCATCAAAGTCGTCCCCACTATCCCTTTCAAGTTGATTTTCACGATATTGCGACCCAATCTTCATCTTAACCATCGTCGACTCATCGATGGTGTGAATCGATATCGGCAACTCGGGTCCAAGTCTATAGGCAAACTCAAGCGCAATCTTGCAAATGAGTCGGCCAAAGGGAAGGGATTCGGATGTTCTTCTCGACCTGGCTATGAGAACTATCTGCCGTAAGATGAAAGTGGCCATACATACGTTCTCTCCCTGGGCCACCAGAAATAAGAAATCGACCATAAGACGTGTACATTCAATACGGTTCGTCGACCTAGGATAAACATTGAACGTGCAGATGTGATGCAGCAGACGTAAATCCTCAGACATGTACGTCGCCTTGAGGCTATTATTAGGCTGCCATGGAACCAACTTACCGCACAGAAACCTGGTGCGGCGATCTCGTTCACGTCTAGTCCTCAAATTCTTCTCACTTGGATGCACATCACCTAGTGGCACGTTGAGAAGTCGCGCAACCAACCGGACGTCGATCGTAGCCATCCGATCTCTACCAAAAGGGATTTTGAACTGCAAGGGCTCCAAGGTAGGACTCTGGATGCTAGCATAGAAGGCACGAACAGTGCTCACATTAGCACGAGCGCGAGCTTCAAAGATCGGTCCCCAGTGCGCAGCTTCAATGCGTTCGAACAACAGATATTCGCCGAACAATCGCCCATCTACGTCCGCCTCAAATAACACTCTACGATCAGTGTATTCACCATGAGGCATCTCTGATAGGATGGTTCGTCCAAGGTGTGCATGGGGATCCAAATCCCGCTTCGTACGGCACTCCAGGACTGCAGCTGGACCTGCGGCGGCGCTTGAACTTGCGGCACCACCCCGCGGTCTTCTCGATTGAGCAGGGCGGCTCGGCCCAGCCTCGTCTGTTGCAGTTTTCCTCTTACCCATCAAAGACAGGATGGATGAGAGTGACAAAAGACCCAAAATAGCTTCCACGAAAGCCATGGAAAACGCCGAAAATGCGGAGAAATGGCTGCCCAATCTGACAAAAGGAAATCTAGGCATCGTAGAGGGATGCTTCAAGCTTCCCAAGGCTGTAGTTTCAGGGAAAAATAAGAACAAAAAGATGGAATGGAGCTGCTCACGATTTCAGCACTATTTGGGGGATTTTGGAGCTCCAAATGGGAAAATCTTCAAGGAAAGAGGCTGCCAACACCCAATAATCGATGGGTGGTGGTCGGTTTTGGCCAAGGAAGGGATTAGGAGGGGTTTGGGTCGCTGGGGTTTGGAATGGAGCGCTGAAAATCAAATCTAGGGCATGCAAGGGGGCTGTTTGTGAAGGAGAGGGGTGTTTTAGGGGTTTTCGTGGGATGGGAGGTACCTAGGGGTGATGGGGGAGGTATTTAAGTGGGTGCGCCCAAAGGGCAGCACCATCGGAGATGGCCGGCCGGCGATGCATCGCCCGGCCGGCGATGGCATCGCCGGCCAACCTCCAGGTTGGCCAGCGGGACCCCATGGGTCTGGTCCCCCATGGTCCCAGGGTCCCAAAAAGTCTGGTCCCACCCCTTAGTTCATAGTATTTTGGTCCCTATGAGCCCAAACATGTTTTTGGGGCTTTCCGGGTCCACATCGCAGTCCCGAATACCAAACCATATGATGCAGCATATGGATTTGGGGTAGAAGGATCCAGTACATCTTTCTAGCTCCTTAGTTACTAAAGAAAGTGAAGTTAGAATGGCTTTATGGCCATTTTTTATGAAATTTTACTATTCACTATAAAATTTGGTGAATGTACTAATTTGTGTTATTTTCACATTAGGTTTGATGCCTAACATGAAATGGATACAAAAGAACTGAAGGTTGAAGTGTTTAGAGAAGGAATTTTGAGAATTTTTGGCAAAACGGGGTTTTTAAGCCCTGGCGATTGATTACTAGAGTCGTGGTCATTCCACGGCCCATGGATTCACTTTTGCGGTGTAAAACCGCTCATAGGACATCTCCACCCGACTTCCTACAGCTTAGAAGTGATTCGGGTCGCTTTACGCGACCCGAGATGCGTTACAGACTCGATCTTGCGATCGATCCTTATAGACTTCGCCTATCGGCGAATCTGTGATCCTAGAAGTGTTTCTAGACCCTTCTCGCACCCACCTAAGTCAAAGGAAGCGACAGCGTACGTCGCAAGACCATAACCCAGGCCCAGTATACTCTCATTCATGCTCTGATACCAACTTGTAACACCCTGAAAATCGGGGGTCGTGTATAAACTCAACTCCCGAGTTCCAGACCGTCACTTATGCAACAAAAATGGTTATGATTCAATGTTGTCTGATTTAAAGCATTCACATGAGTAAAAGTATACCAAAACTGCAATTCATACTTCAGATCCAGTGATAAAAGCAAGCGGAAGACTAAACAAGATATATATCACTGTATGGAAAAACAAAGTAATCTCAACTGTCTCCAAAGTATGACTACATCTCTGAGTCTCATATACATGTACATAACAAAAGAATAATGTTCAAAAAGAAAAGTCCCACTGATGTCCCCTCGATCCAGGTCACCTACGGGAAGCCGTCATGATACTGCATATACGAGAACTCATCCTGGTCCTCGTCATCATCTAGCTCCACCTCCTGGATCTCATCGTCACCTGCAACTACAACAGGGTCTGGTGGGTGTTGCAAACACCATCCCGTAACGTGGGAATGAGTGATCAACTCAGTGGAATCATAGAGCAAAGATTAGCATGTTCACAATTCAATCACGCGATAATAGTAAAGCAGTAAATCAGACAAGTCCTAAAACTGTTGTTAATGCAAGATGATATGACGTGATGTATGCCCTCACCGACGATCACCCTCATACGGCAACATCTTACGACCGCGGCATGCCACACTCCCTAGAGTGCTCCACATCTTCCAGGCACATGCAATGCTATGGTGATATGATTACCAAGTTATTATTAGTCCATTCAAACAGCAGGATTGGGAAACTAAGGTACCTCCCTTGTATCAATCCCAACACGGATCCTGTCTAGGGTCGTCACTCCTAGTAATCTCATACGATGTACATTTCGTAGGTCGCTGCAAGGGCTGCCAGGGCTGTTGCTCGCACTCGTTGCACCGCTCCCCCATCACCTTATCAATACAGGCCTACTGTACTCTACTGCACGGAAGGGTCGTCGCCTCCCGTGAACTCAGAATACGCTCGCGGTCACTACAAAGGGCTCGTCGCCTGATCAGTGTAGGCCGACAGCTAGAATATAGTGTCCCATACCACCATAATCTGCTCACGAGTCTAGGTGCTCACTGGTCACTACGGGGAGGTTTGTGGCCCCAGCGTAGGCCGACAGCTCGACCACGGTGTCCCATACCACCATGCCCGGCTCATGAGTCTTCGTGGATCAAGGTACCACGGTTAATAGGGTTTACAATGGTAAGTTCAGTACCCTAGGTTCAAGCAGTTATGTTACATACAAGGTGAACAAACATCGGCCAGTCGGGTTACTTGACGGGCTCGACTAGCGCGATCGCATATCGAATTGAACGACATGAAGTGCGTAAAACACTTCGCGTGGCCTAACCACTGCCGCCAACTCTCAACACGAATCACATTCATCGACGCGTCATTCGTGGCTATGACCAGTCAGCCACGAATTTGCTCGGTTACCGACTGCCTGGACTAAGTCAAGTCCCACACATCTATGGAATCACTATAAAAGGTATTGGAATTGAAATACATCATGTGAGCATGTTAGCACATGTTATAACATTCAACTTAAGCAAATCTTCAAGGCATACTTCCCATGCATATTCAACTTAAGCAAATCCTCAAGCACATACATTCCATGCATGTAATGAAATCATGCATTTTGTCAACATGTAGAAAATCATTTAGGTCGGCATAATAATTGAAAAATCGATCACAAAGTAGCAAATAACATCATTTAGTTCAATACATACTAATACAAGCATTTATACAAACACATGCACTACACACTTAGGTCTACATATAGCATGTCGACCCAAAGTGTGCAACTAGGCGAATCTCTTCGCCAAACTAATTATGCACGCATTCCTAACTTCCTAATGCGACAACAAACCATGTCAATCACATCAGCAAAATATGAATGCAAACAGTACTTCCTACAAATGACTAAAATGCCCTAAATCTCATATTCTTCGTTAGCTTACGAAACGGGAAACGGAGAGCATTTTGTACATGTCAAACGGCGATGCCGTCAAGAATCTACTATTAAACGACATTGAAAGCATTGGGAACCGTCAATCCAAGCGTCTAAAATCCTCACCTAGTGTCTTGTAGACTCGGGAATTGAAGCGGAGTGTATATGCTTCGTCTACGGCGAGTAAGGAGCCTAATACATAAGATCCATAAGCTACATCGCCATGGAAACAAGAAAAACTCAAATCACCAACTATTTAGGGTTTTTACTTACCTAGGATTGCGGTGGAATCGCCGGAAAAGCGGTAGAGGAGTGTCGCTTAAGCATGTGCAACACGTAGCACAAGTGGCGGGAAGAACTCTCCCACTCTCTCACAATCTCTCACTCTTTTTCTCTCTCCCAAGCTAGGGCTTCTCCCAAATTCGGATGGGAGAGAGGAGTGAGGGTTTCAACCCCTTTTATAGCCTAAAATATTCCCAAAATAGGCTTGGGAACAATGTTTACTTGGTGCCTAACCAAATCGGGGCCGTTTCGGTCCAAAAGGGCACTTCTGGAGGTCCCCAGGCCAGATGCGGTCGGACTTAAGCTCATGCATACTAGATCTAGCATACATCCAGTTTTCAGACCGGTTGGGTTCCCAGATCGCACGTGGCGGCCCAGTTTCAGTTTAACGGTCACCGCATCAAGATCAGGCCTATAAGTCCCGTGATATATAATAGATATTTTTCCTGATCCAAGGGTGTAATTTGGCTGTATTCTGACGGTCAGAATGCTTAATACTGATGCGTCAAATTTGTGTGCCAGATTTGAATTTGAAATTCCAACTATGTCCCTATTCACACTCTCTTCGGTCCGGGCTCAATGAAATAGCCTGTGATCATCGGTTTGACTTGATTTTTGGAATGAGTGTCAAGCCCAGCTAGACGGTCCTAACGGTCTAAGATAGGAGGTATCGGACTTTCAACGTGCGGTCTAGATCCAATACAAAGATTCAAAGTGGTCCAGAGAACAAACCGGCTTAGAGTTTGATCCGAGGCTTTAGAGCATTATAGCACCCTTAGTTCCACTCGCTTCGGGCCTTGTAGAACGTATTTAAAGTGATCAGGGACCATTTCCCAGCTATTCTAACGTTGCACTAGCTAACCTAGTCAAATTTTCCAAAGGAATGAATTCTACGCAAATTCGGGTCGAGTTGGTACTCGAGCCCAAGGATGGATTTTTCACGGGCGTTACACTTTTGTGGTTGCTTGGGTATGGGTGAAAGGTGATGTGTACTTGACATGTGATGCGATAAGATTTGATTAATTGATGGGATTGATGTGACATCTCATAAAGATTCTCTTGGGTTTCGCAATGCGTGGTGTTTTCCTCGCACCAAACGTTAGCCCACATCTCTTGACCAGGGTATCGCCTCGGCGCGCGAGTCGCAGCATCGGAATCGCAATGAAAGTGCGGTTGCTATGGTAAAGGTCTTGGGTTGAGTCGATACAGTTCGACGGCATACGAATCAGGGTAGCGCGCAAATATCGATTAAGGGTCAAAGGTTGTCAGAATTCGACCGGCAAGACCGCGGAAGTATACGGAACGGTACGGACTAAGATATGGTTCTTACAAGGGAGTTCTTTTTACAAGTAGGTGATGATGTGATATAATGTCATAAGCAGCTGTGAGGACAAACACTTGCAATATCTAGTGAATTGTGATGAGAGACCATGAATAATGCCCTACTGTCTATTTTGTACCTATGTCTGGTCTTGGTAGGAGTTGAGGTATGAACAAGTGTCCAAAGAAAGCAACATCTCAGGAACCTCCCCACCTCCTTCCCTCTTTTCATCTAGAATATTTAGAGTGGCCATTTCATTGTTGGGTATCCAAGGGATATCTTAGATGGTTGCAACACTGTAGAGGTGTGTATACACACACATATGTGTGTATATGTTGAATTTTTAACTTGTAGAAAATATAAGAAAGGTTGTTGTCATTTGGGTGTCTAACATCCATATGGAGTGGTAATTTTGTGGGCTTGGATAAAGAGATGTTGTACTGTGTTTACACCAGGCTTGGGTAAATATGCTAAACTACTCACTTGGTATAGGATTTAGTACAAATCACAAAGACTGGATGTTGTACTGTGTTTACGCCTGTCTTGGGTATATATGTTAAACTACTCATTTTTACTAACTGGCCCCATAGTGGTTTTTGGGTTTTATTTACTGGTTATGATAATATCTTCTATATGAAATTGTCGATCTTCCATGTAGTAAAGGTTTATAAACTCATTTTCCATGAATTGTATGCAGATCCTACTCTTCACATAATTGGGCGGAAAGTCTCACCCTTTATATTTATTTCAGCATATATATTCAATATTGAACAGGTATGTCCTAACTCATCTGTCATTTGTGGTGTCCTTTTCATTTTCCACATTTATCCAACAACAATTTTTTCACCAAATGATCATGTACATCCCCTAAGTGGACATGTGTATACATAGTTGTCCTATATATCACTATTCATCTAGAAATAGTTCTTTGGATAAGCTACAACTCTTTTCTACTTGTCATGGTGAAAAAAATCAAAAATGGTGAGTTGATCAAAAACCTTATCAATCCATTGGTTTATATTTCTAACGTCCTGGCAGTTAAAAGGGATATTTTAAATGCATTGGGGAACTATGTTAATGTAATATTTATTTTGACAAACTGTCTTGCTAGTTTTCAAATCCAACTAGAGAAGTACATTCTTAACCCGAAGATTCAAGTATAGTTTTCATAGGTGATTTTATAGTATGTTATAGCCATAAGTGTAGGTGAGCTTTAGATCATGGATAGCGACAATGACAACACTTTGACCAATTCTGTTGTGGTTCTTGCGGTGGCCGCGTGCATTGATGTTGTTGGAAAATATTATCGTCACTATATGTTTAGACAACCGGCACGTTAAGGGCATGATAAGTGGACAAGATTTATCAACTCTATCATTTGTTTAAGTGACAAGGACTGTCTTACTCAGTCGAGGATGAAACGAGAAAGTTTCTTCCGATTATGTAACATATTGCGTGAGAGGACGCAACTTCGCGATACTCGTAATGTTAGTCTTGAGGAACAACTAGTCATCTTCCTACATACAATTGGACATAACGTGCATAATCGCGTGATAGGAAATAGGTTCATATGTTTAGGTGAAACCATAAGTCATCACTTTCACCATGTGTTAGATGCAATAGTGTCTTTATACCCTAAATTTGTTAAGCAGGCTGGTACTGACATCCCCCGCTGAGATTCAATCAAATCCCTACTGTCCCACTTATTTTCAGGTACCATTTTCCATGTAGGACTCTTTCATTGTTATTTTGGAATAAGTTAACATGTTACATATTGTCTTATGAATGAAATTGGACATAATGCCGGATAGGATTGTGTTGGTGCACTTGACGGGAAGCATATTCCCGCTCATGTAGATGCATCTTAGTACCCAAGCTTTCACAACAGGAAGGGTATTGTGTCTCAAAATGTACTTGTTGCTTGTTCCTTTGACATGACATTCATATACATGCTAGCCAGGTGAGAGGTTTTTGCTTCGGATGCAAGGGTCCTACATAACGCTTTGACTCGAAGTGTTGATCCACTACTCGTCACACAAGGGAATTGATTTTCACCAATAGTTAGCAATGTTTTCCACAGTAACATGATACTCAACACACTAATACCAAAACCACAACTTTAACATAATGTAGGAAAATATTTTATCACCGACACGGGATACGCTCACTCACCTGGCTTCATGGTGCCTTATCTCGGCATTCGATACCATCTGCAAGAGCATCGAACTAGGAAAGCACCTATGAATATGAAGGAGTTATTCAACTACCAACATGCGCAATTGCATAATGCAATTGAGCGTTGTTTCGGTGTAATGAAGGGCAGATTTCCTATTTTAAAGATGGTCGTGCAATATCCATTTGAAACACAAGTCAAGATTGTAGTAGCATGTTGTGTGCTACATAATTTCATTCGTCGGGAAGACGAAACAAACCAAGATTTATAGGATGTTGGTATATATGTGGGTGACTCTGAGAGTAATCCTACACCAAATGAGGTATCAACAATGGATAAGCGGCAGTGGCTAGTTCAGGTGACCCAGCGGGAGAAAGATGTCTGGATCGGAGCTCATGATCAAATTGTAGAGTGCATGTGGGCGGACGCCCAACTAAATAGTAGGAATAAATAAGAGAATTTTATTTCATAAATACTTTGACTGATGAGAGAGACATTTAAACCACTTTGTATACATGTATAAGAAATTATATTCAAGTTGAGTACCCAGTCATTTTGATATAACATATTTTCTTGATACGATTATTTAGCCTTCATGTCGAATATATTTGCTAGTAGAATTGTACACATTAATTTATTTTCTATTAATAACCATTTTTCCATGTATAATTATGTGGAATGTCTGACAATTGGGTAAGTACTACACCAACATCGACACCGTCCCCTGTGAGAACTCCGGTTTGTCTGACACGTTCTTCTCCACATGTGAAGTCTATGAGATCGCTTGCTGAGCCTCTATTGTGAGCCATAAAAATTAAGTGAACTAGAACAATGGATCAGATAATGTTTGATATCTTGATTGAGCAAATAAATTTAGGCTGAAAGATAGATAATGGATTTAAGAGAGAAGCATATCATGCGGCCACTGAGGAGGTTTCTAGGAGGACTGAAATTTTTTTAAACTGGCAAAACGTCCAAAATCGATTGCAATATCACAAGAGAGAGTACAACAAAATAAAGGATATACTATCTGCAAGTGGTTTTAGGTGGGATAGCGAGCGAATGGTTGTCACAGCACCTAACGAAGTTTGGGAAGAGTACCTCAAGGTTAGGATCGTTGACAACACCTATTTTAGTTCAATAACGTACATTTGTTAAAATTATATCTCTCTTACTTATATCTATTCAAATATCATCTACTTACCAACTCCCTTCCTTGTATGTAGTCGTATCCAAGAGCAGAAAGATCACGTGGTAAGAGAATAGAATGAATGGACAATTTAGTGGTGATCGTAGGTTCAGACCATGCAACAGGCCGCTATGCCCAAAGAAGCAGAAACATGGCTACGTGTAAGACCCGTATCTTAGTCCGTACCGTTCCGTAAGATTTCGCGATCTTCCTGGTCAAATTCTAGCAACCTTCGACCCTTAACCAGTATTTGCGTGCGACCTTGAGTCGCATGCCGTTAACCAGAGTCGGCTCGACCCAAGACTTGTACCCTAGCGACCGCGCCGTCGCCGTAGTTCCGATGCCGTGACTCATGGGCCGATCCGATACCGAGGTCAGGAGATGTGGCCCTGTGTTCGATGGGAGGAAAACACCATGCATGCGAGGTCTGAGAGAATATCTATGACTTATCACATCAATCAATCAATCCCATCATGTTAAGTACACATCACCTTTCACTCATTCCCAAGCAACCATAAAAAAAAAGTCTCTTACACACTCATGCCTTCTTACACCAAGCAACCACAAAAGTCAAAAAGTCTCTTACACATCCATCACCCACCACATATATCACCCATCTCTCTCTCTCTCTTTACAACCCTCTCTCTCTCTCTCAATTTTTTTTCAAATCACTTTCCCAAGCAAAGAGAAAACACCACACGTCTAAGCCTTTTCTCAACTCCAAGAGAACTTTGTGTGTGGCCCACTTCCTACCCCCCTCATCTCCCATCTCAACCATCCAAACTCCATCTCCTCCATTGGAATCGAAGCTAAGGAGCAAAGAAGCCATTGGAGCCAAGAAGAAAAGATCTAAGGTGGGTGATCCACCGTTGATTAGCTATTATGAGGCCCACTCGTGATGGGACCCATTTTTATGTACGTATTATGATCATGGAGGGCCCATATTGGCGGGGCCCCTCCACCACCATCCAATCTTTTATTCTTTTCTTTTTCTCTCCCTTTTCCTTTTATATGGTAATGATCATGATGAGGTGTGTGGACCACTATGATCTTTGCATCCAAGCCACCTACCGGCGGACCCCACCCATGTGGGACACACCATGATGTTTATAGGTCATCCCAACCATCTATAGGGAGCCCACCTTAATATGGCTAATAGTGGGTGTGGCTTCCAGTGAAGTGTGATCTGACGTGGGCCCACCTCCATAGCTCACGTGGTGGACTGAGTGAAAGATACATCGTCTCAACGCTGGACCCACCCAGCACCATAGCTCAAGTAGTAGACTGAGTGAAAGATGCCTCGTTTCAACACTTCAGGTCTTAGTATCGATCCTTGTGGAGGTGGCTAACATGGAGTGTGTGTCCTGACATGGGTGTGTACTGACATAGGTGTGTAACTGACGGTGGGGCCCAGGGGACCCATCCAAGCTGTCCATCCATCCTGACGGTGGGGCCACCTTGAGGATGCGTTGCATCCACCATCCAGCCCATGGACGATGGATCTCAGCCATGATGTATGTGTTTTACACATGCCATCCATCTATTTTGATGATGGGACCCACTGCCATCTTGACATCAGCAGTTATGTGGGTCCCACATGCGATCAAGACCGTCTAGATGGTGGGACCCAGGTCCAATAGCTCAACTAGCATACTGAGTGGAGATACCTCATTGCAATGCTGGGGGGTCTTGGCATTCCCTAGTACAGGTGGCTGCCACCTGATATGGGACCCACATCCATAGCTCTAGAGGTAGATTGTGTGAAAGATACCTCGCTTCAACGCTGAGGTTAGTGGGTCGTGGGACCCATCCACACCAACCATTCATTTGGAGTGGGCCACACCATCATGTATGTGTTGTGTCCACCATCCAAGGACGGTGGGACACACCCCACGTGTGGGGCCCTCCTTGATGTAGGTGATGGTCCAGGCCGTCTAAAGGCCTGGACGATTGCACAGATATAATATATATGTTATATATATTATATATTATATATATTCCTGTGGTGGGCCCTACGTGGGACTCACCCCTGCTCCCTTTAAATGTAATAAAGCTGCTCAGCAGCAGTGATATATATGATATATATTATATTATATATTTTATATACATTCCTGTGGTGGGCCCTACGTGGGACCCACCCTTGCTCCCTTTAAATGCAAGCTGTAGTTACAACAACTATATTTATATATATTATGTGTATATTATATATTGTATATATGTACAGAATGGTGGGCCCTACCTGGGACCCACCTCTGCCTCGTTTTAAAGCAGCAATAGTTGTACGTGCGACAACTATGTAGCTGCCTTGTTGGTATGTAACCTGCCGCTGTGCACCGCAGCAAGTGGGTTCCACCACCTACTACTATACACGGCAGCAAGCTCCGTGGGTCCCACCTGTTCCATCTACGCCATCTATCTATGGGACCCACCATGATGCATATGTTGTATATAAACCGTCTAACCATTTGAGATATCAGTTTATGGAATGAGCAAAAGGATGGGTTAGATCTAAGCTTTAAGTGGACCCCCACCACTTAAATAGTGGACCGTGTCATTTACCGTTCAAACTCATAAGGGCCACGGTAGTTTCCAATTAAGTTGGTAATTATTTTCAATTCATCTATCTCTTTAATAACTTACGAATATGTAGGATCTCAAATACATAAGGGTGGGCCCGATTTGATATACATTTGGCCCATTGATTTGGCCCATTTGACTAGGCCCGAGGTGATGTACTTAGGGCCTAGTTGGTTAGGCCGATGTGTTATACAAGTCTCGTTGTTGAGGCCCACCTTGATATATATGAGGCCCATATGATTAGGCCCATCTTGATGTAGTTATGGCCCACCCATTAAGGCCCACCTGATATACATAAGGCCAATGTTATGCGGCCCATTTGTTGTATCTAAGGCCCATGGGTCGAGGCCCAATTGGATGTACACAAGTCCATTACAATGTATGGCTCTACCATGGTTTGTGTAATAATGTTTATGACGGTCGTGCCTTGGGAGAAATGTTGGTTTGATGTCCAAATTGTAAGAATAATGTTGGTTAAATGTTCGCATTATAATTCTCCCTAGGGCCCATTGTTAGGCCCATACTTGTAGGCCGTCTAGGCCCATCGCCATTATGAACAACATCCATTACCATATAACATGTTTAGTATAGTTTCATGATTTATGATCATACGCATCATATGTATGCTTGATATGAGAAGTGACTGATCATAGCATATGCCTTCAGGCAGATTGTTTAAGGGCTCTCGGTTAGGCGGTGTTTCCCTACATGAGCGCACGATACACGTAGGATTACCGCATGACTGGATAGTGTGATTCATGCATTCACATTGTGAGATATGGTTACTGTACACGCTAACAACATCAGGGTCGTAGCCTCCACAGGCGTATTGTGGTTGGCAGGGTTGGATACCAAAAATTTTATTCTACATAGGGTGTTATAGATATCCCTGGGTGAAAGTCCCTAAACCCTTATGGTACCAGGAGGTTGCTTCAACGTCTAGACCGAGTGGTGCACAAGCGTCGAGTACCGATTACCAGGAGGCCGCGCTTTCCACTGTGTCGTGGTCGGTTGGAAGGGGGTGCGGCCTTACTTGCCTGAGAGGAGGGGGCAAAACTAGGCTGAGTTTGACCAGCTCGATGAATGGGTCCGTTATCAACGAGCCGAGTATGATATTGGCAGGTGGATGTGAGGTCTTTTCCACTCACCTTGTTGCATGCGATGGGGCGACAATCTGGTTGAAATGTACTAGACCCCAGTGATATTTCAGAGTTGAGCTGTATTAATATGTGGACTTAGATGAGGATTCGTGTACTTAAGTTGTATCTCGCATCGCATGGCCTTGGTATGGCAGACATCATTCATGCCTTGCATCACATAGCCTTGGTACGACTAACAGTATTCATGGATTCACTAGCATATTCCATATTACTCTAATACTGCATAAATATATTACTACCTTGCTCATACACTTTCATCACCCTCTAAGCTTTCCATAAGCTTATGCACGACCGTTGCATGTAGGTGATGTTAGATCGCAACAACACTAAGCAGGAGCACTTAGCAGATCATCTTGGAGCTTTTTGTCCATTATCATTATATTTCCATTTATGCTCATTGTACTTGTAAAGTTTTTTATCATAGTAGAAATGTAATGGAGTTTTTGGTTGTTGTTTGTGGGTTATGGCTTGGTTATGCTTATTATGAATCAAACTGATGTTGAAAATCCTCCTCGTAGCATTCCAATATCGGAACCTGGCGAATGGGCACTGGGAGCCGAGAATGGGGTTCTACGAAGGCTGTCGGTGCCAGATTCCGTGATTGAAAATTTTATGAGCCCGGTTTCTGAGTTTGGGGCGTGACACCGCGTCTTCATCTCGTATTCAATGAGATCTGAATGAAGCTTGGACGGACCTGGACGTTGACACCGATGCGCCATCGATATTTCTGAGGAAAATCTCAGCGATTCAACTGAAAATTATCAATTTTTTAATGAAAGCCATCGGGCTTTAGGGAATCGCTCATTTCGCACCACTCCCAACCGAGTGATTGATTTCGATAGTAGTCGTGGTGGGAGTATGACAACAAAAAGGATGTGATCTTCTCATCCCTATGACGTCCTTGGTTTATCCATAGATGGTGTGGCAGATGCAATTGGCAAATTTGGACTTGACAATTCAGTCAACCGCACAAGTAAAGTCCTAGACATCCTCGAAGAGGTTACAGGGCTGACAACTATGAGTTCATTCAGGTTGGTCAGCTTCCGAGTAAGGATAAACATCTAGCATCCTTTTTCGTAAGTCTTCGACTAGAGCGAAGGATCGATTGGTTGAAAAAAAACACTATTTGATATGAATGGTAATGTTGGTGGGGGTTCTACTTGATGGATATATTAACCTTAATTACGCTATTATATAAGTGACTAAATTTGATGGGATATGTGATAACTATACTCATATTTTTTTTGAATTTGGTGATGCCGTATTTTATAATTTTGGATATTCATACTCTATACCACATGCATGACTGTATGTTTTGGGTCATTCTAAAATGCCCTTTAAAGTGGGATTAGCTTTATATGCTTTTATATATATCCATTGTATAACATGCACAATTGCGTATCTTGGTTCTGTTTATGTAAATGCAAATGGGTTCAAGTAAGTATTAAGTCGTACTCATTGGTCGCCGACCTGGCATATATATGTCTTGGGATGAGGCACAATTGCATGTAGAAGGATATAGTGGTGCCAGACATCGATCCTTCAAATCAATCTAAGATGCGACTGCATGGTGGAATTCTAACCAAGCAAGTACAAGTAGTGAGATAATGACCCAGAGTTGTGATGATGTTGAAAAACCGACCTATGCGACTAATTCCATCCAAGATATTTCTAGATCTATGGTGTGCAGGAGTGCCCAAACAGTTGATACCTCCACGTGTGACTGGGAAAGAGTGGGTGCATTAGTAATTGGCATCTTGGTTACATTCTTTATATTATATATAATCATTAAGCTATAGGAAATGTGTTCCACCACTTGTTCTAACACGGTTGTTGATAGACATCAGATAGTTGATTCCAGTACTATTTTTCTTTGGCATGTATAACTTAAGGATATTTATATATTTTAACTTCATATAAATATGTATGTACGAAATACTATCTGATCTATTTGCAGTAACATGTGTTTTCATCTACTGCATGCATTACATTCTTTTAACTTTTGCCCAATAGTGGGGAGTGAAAATGGAGTTCACAGCATTTGGACCGGCTGTGAGAAGACAATTTTCCAAGGACTAGGTATGATGTTCCGAAATCCTATCAATTATATTATAAGTATATATAATATGTGCACATGTGTGTAGATATATGAGTCGATCAATTGCATGATAATGACTACCGGATCAATGGAGGATTGTGTGTTAAATTGGTATGTTTAATTTTTTCCTTCTTTCAATACAAATCATCACATACTGACATATCTCATCTTTAATAGGTAGTACACATGATCTGGTAGAAGCATATGAAGCAATCTACTAGGTCAATGTAGGATGGTTTTAATGTTAAACCATATATTCTCATCCTTAGGTTTGACATGATTTCCACCAAATATCTCCGTATTCGTAATTTGTGCCTAATTTAATTGACTAAACAATTTGGGATTGATTGCCTTGATTCTACATCCTTCCATAGTAAGGTCATGCAACATACAACCATGCAAGCCTGCATCTAAGTCAAGGTCTTGATTCTCTCTGCATGTGTAAGTTTGTGTGAATGGACCGGTAGATTTATATCAATTTCTTTTCTTTTCTTTTCTTTTTTTTTGCAGAATTCTTACCAAGATGAAAAAAATGAGATAGTAATTCGACATTCATTTCGTATTGCTTTTGCAGAGAACATTTTATTTTCCCGGTTGAAGATCCGTGAGGTGCTAGTCTCGATCTGATGAATCACCATGACATAAACATTGCGGTCGTCTGGTAGGGGAGAGTGACGAAACGTGAAAGAAGTTGAGGAATTTTTTGTGGATATTTTAGGAGTTGATATGATTTGAGCATGTAACATATTCATTGAGTCTAGGATAGTATCAGTGGAAGAATCAATGCCTTTTGTGGTAATGTTTCATCTCACGTTAGACAGATGTTAACATCTGTATCTAGCTTATTTTCCACGTCTGTATAAGGATGGGTTGGTGAGCAACATGCTGGATTGCATGCCCCGCCTCACCAATGAAGCTCGGCATGTAAGAGGTCCAAACGCAAATGCCCCACCTCACCAATGAAGCTCGGCTCGTAAGAGGAGCCTTGAGCAGATGCCATTGATCGGTTTTTACGAATAGGAAAGATGGGGTCATCAGATGACGCTAATGGTGGGGCACGTATGGTAGGAAGAGTGAGAGTCTCAAATGCTATGAGGACCAAAAATGGGTTAGTACCACACGAGTTCACCGTAAAACCTTTCTTGAGCCAACGCTGTAGGCACTGGAAAAGTGTACCCTGCTTGCCCAAATTGGTCTAGACGGGGGCACTTTGGGGTCCACCGTGATGTATGGGTTTCACCCATGCCATTCATCTATTTTTCCATATAATTTTAGGTAATGGGCTAAAAACTGAGTTATATTCAATGCTCAATTGGACCCTACAGTGGTTATTGAATACTCACCGTTAAAAACTTCATGAGGCCACATAAGTTTTGAAACAATTTGAAATTTGTGTTGTCCATACATCCAAGCATGTGTGACCTTATGAACACTTTCGATGGCAAATAACATCATGGTATACCCTAGTAAAGTTTCAACGGTGGCAATTGTTGTCAACGCTGCTTCTTCTGGTGTGGTCCAGCTGATACTTGGATGTATATAATTTTCTAGTTACAATATTAAAATCATCTGAAAAACTAGATGAACCACATGAATGAAACCCATATATCACGTTGGGACCAATTTCCGTCCAGGCCGGGGAAAGCGCATTAAAACTCGTCCAGTGGCATCCAAACATGTTAGTTAATAATACATTCGAACTTATGTGGCCCCACAAAATTTTCAACGGTGGGCGTTCAATACCAGCTGGCCCAATCACACACATGTGGGGCATGAATCTAAGGCAGACATCAGGTATGCCCGACCTTGGATGTGATTGTGTCCAAAAATGAGGCCCATCCAACAATCCCTGATGATGATATTGAGTATTGACTGTGGACCGTTGATGAAGCTCATCTTAGTTTTTACCTTATATTGTATCCCATGGGCAATCCAAACAGCCCCACCGTGATATCCTATGGGATGAAAGGAATCCCATGAATTCCAAACATAATGTCAGATCCATCCTAGGATAGAGGTGTACACTTCTATTCCCAGATAATCCACTGCCACTCATAAATGCTGCTGTCAGTGCAATTCGATCCCTTTTAATCCATCCAAACACAAATGCCCAAACAGGCCCTTAGAAGGTCGAAAGTACCCTTGCTACTTTCTCAGAATATCGGCACGTGTCTGGGGCGTCCACCAGGCCTAGCCAAGCATGGATTCCCTACATCATCCCTCGTAGTAATAGCCCATGAAGCAAAGAGCTTTGTGGGGCCCACCATGACATGCATCTGCTCCGTCCTTCTTTTATGACATATTATTTTAGAATGGGACCCAAAATAGTAGGCTGATTCAAAACTCTAATGGGCCATAATGCATGGATCAGTGATAATGGGACCATTTACCTTTGAAATCTTACTGTGGCCCACCGTGATGAGTTCAGTAGCCTCAAGAAGGCTTTAATGATAGACGTCTTCAAAAATAATTTTTTGGCCCACTTCTATCAATGAGTTTTCAAAAATGATGGATGGACTTTTAGCCTCGGTAACCAACCGAGGCAAAAGGACAGATTTTAGCCTCGGTTGCTTACCAACCGAGGCAAAAGGACAAACTTTTAGCCTCGGTTGTTCACCAACCAATGCAAAAGGACAGACTTTTAACCTTAGTTACTCACCAATCGAGGCATAAGGGTGGACATTTTGCCTCAGTTTCTAACCAAGGCAAAAGGGCAGACTTTTATCCTCGGTCGCTCACCAATCGAGGCAAAAGGATAGACTTTTAGCCTCGATTGCTCACCAACTAAGGCAAAAGGACAGACTTTTAACCTCAATTACTCACCAAACGAGGCAAAAGGGTGGACATTTCGCCTCATTTTCTTACCAACCGAGGCAAAAGGACAGACTTCTAGCCTCAGTTACTCACCAACCGAGGCAAAAGGGTAAACATTTGGCCTCAGTTTCTCACCAACCAAGGCAGAAGGGCAGACTTTTAGCCTCGGTTGCTTACCAACCGATGCAAAAGGACAGACTTTTGGCCTCAGTTGAACCGAGGCAAAAGGGTAAACTTTTGGCTTCAATTTCTCACCAACCGAGGCAAAATGACAGACTTTTGGCCTCAGTTGAACCGAGACAAAAGGGTAAACTTTTAACTTCAATTTCTCACCAACCAAGGCAAAATGACAGACTTTTGGCCTCAGTTTTCAATAACCGAGGCAAAAGGGCAGACTTTTGGCCTCAGTTGCTCACCAACCAAGGCAAAAGGGAAAAATTTTATCCTCAATTACTCACCAACCGAGGTAAAAGGGTAAAATTTTGACCTCAGTTTCTCACCAACCGAGGTAAAAGGGCAAACTTTTGGCCTCAGTTTCTCACCAACCGAGGCAAAATGGTAGACTTTTGGCCTCACTTCTTAAAAACCGAGGCAAAAGGGCAGACTTTTAGCCTCAGTTCTCAACAATCAAGGCAAAAGGGCAAAATTTTGGCCTCAGTTGCTCACCAACCGAGCCAAAAGGGAAGACTATTGGCCTCAGTTTCTCACTAACTGAGGAAAAAGGGCAGACTTTTAACCTCAGTTTCTCACCAACCGAGGAAAAAGGGCAGACTTTTGGCCTCAGTTTCTCACTAACCGAGGCAAAAAATGAATTTTTAACCTCAGTTCCTTTACAACCGAGGATAAAAACCACATTTAGCCTCCTTATTTTGAACCGAGGCTAAAAGCCTACTTTCTTGTAGTGGATATGCCTCTTTTTTAAAATGGATGGACGGCTCCGATATATATATATATATATATATATATATATATATATATATATATATATATATATATATATATATATATATATATATATATATATATATATATATATATATATATCAGGGTAGGTCCTATAGTGCCCCTGATAGGACCACCCGTCTCTAGCTAGGTCTCGGTGGGGGTAATACCCAATCGGGGCTATGGAAAACTTAGGTCGGCGGTACTACTTGAATTTAAAGGTCTTAAGTTATAACTATATACCATTCCCTATGGGGGTGGCCCACTTGGGTGCTGAATCAACGTAATTTTGGGGATCGAGGCTAAGTACGGGATGGTATATCTGATGGACTGGGTGGGCCTTCAATTTATACTACATTTAGAGTTAGACCATTATATACTGTTGAGTGCTCATGATTATTTTTTATTTTTAAACCAATAGTCCCATATTAGTTTACCAACACCATTTGTACTTTGATTTCTCACAAAATAGTTTCAATGATTACCTAGCATGCGTGGCTTGACATATTGTCTAAAACTAATAGTCTCGCCCAGCCCAGTATCACCTATGAACGATGCAGTTGTATGACCCGTATAACCCAAAAACAGCTCAATAAAGAGGTAAAATGACATATAACGAAGGTGGTTGGTATGTTTCCACAAAAAAAAAAAAGAATTGAAAACCTTGCTAAGATGGCAGAAGGTCATGGCTTTTGAAGTTTGGTTGATTTAAACATAGGTGGAAGTCTTCGCATCATTTGTGTGGAAATCTCATATAGTTCTTTGATATGAAGGAAACCTATAATTGGGTTAGGCATGACATATGGGTTTAATTTGACTCCAACCAACCAAATAATCATTGGTTCAATATGTTGTACTTAATTTATTTACTTATGTTGGGGGCCTTGCACAAAACCGTAAGTTCTATCCTCCCAAAACACCAGAATTATGGGATAATAAAGCAATGAAGTAAATCAAAGCATAAACCACACCACACAAGAGATTTTTACATGGAAAACCCGCAAAGAGGTAAAAATCATGGGACCTCGTCTAGATCAATAATCCACTATAAAGTAGAACGTTACAACCTTCTTCACTCACGCAGAAGTAGATAAACAATAAGAGAATAAAAGAAAAATGGAGAGATCTCACCGATCACGATGACGTAGAAGCGCTGAGATGTCGAGTGCACAGTAGATTACCTCTACGAGCGTAACCTCCCTTCCACAAGCTTCCTCTCTCTTTTTTTCTCTCTCTCACCTTTAATAGCCCTAAACCCTTTAGCAAATCCTTGTAAAGCTTTAGGAAACCCTCTTGCATTACCTAGAAAGGCCCTAGACACCCCTTTGTTGTGCCCCAAACCCGAGGACGGACAGCTTCCATGATGCCCCGAATCCGGCACTCAACTTCCATACACCAAGTCCCGAGTTCGGCGCACCACAAAGAAGATTCTGGATGAATTTTTTTTGTATTCTATTATATATAATAATACCTGAGCATAAAGATCCATGATCAAATTACCAAGCAACACTCTCTAATAGAAATCCTAATGGTTACAAGTACAATGCTTTCCAAAAGGTACACAATGTCAATATTGCTAAATCAAAAAAATAGATGCAATGCATCGAGAAAGTAAAGTCTTCCAAGCTACTCCACTCCTGAAAAAATTGGGAAATAGGAAGCTTAGGAAAAAAATCTAGTGAGTACACACGTGTGTGCGTGTGTCCTACTTGTAAGCAAGATAAATATGCCATGAGGAAATCATATATTTGAAAGGCATGTAGCACATAAGGTATGATATCAATGTCAATGCAATGCATATGCGTCATAGTAATACTCTGAGTTAATGCTACTAGCATCACCAAGTCATGTTTTCATTTCTCCTATACCACGGCCATAACCGTATTACACGTATCCGTAATCACATCATCATCATCATATTGTCATGCCATAATCATACAATATCAGAGTACACAATATAGATCAGCTATGCAAATGAGGAGTCATGAAGATTCAAATATCATATGCCGAGGATACAATGCAATATATAATTCCTGATGAGTTCACGAATACTGTCAGCTGTATCTAAATGCAGAAGCACAGTAACCCAAAATGTCATATGCCGTGGATGTAATGTAATATGCAGTGCGAATGTAATGACCATGCTAGAGTGTGAAGTTGGGATGATAGTACGTAGTATTATAGGCTACGGGATCCATCACAAGGGACTTCTATCTAAAATAGTCCCATACCTAATTTGGATAGTCAAACTTTATGTGGTAAACTCCTGATCTCAGGTTATTCGCGAGCCCTAACTGAAATCCTGGCCATTGTGAAGGTACACATAACAAATAGTTACGCACCACCAGCCCGAGTGGATAGTGAATGAATGGATGAATGAATATGCAACTCTTGATTAATAAGTCCACATATCAGTACAGTTCCTCTTTGGGATCATCACCATGGTTTAGTACACTACAAATGGCATTGACTCTCTCCCAGTAGCATAGTCTAAGTGAGCGTAAGAAACCTCACTATCCGCCTGGCCAATAATCTGCCAATACCTATCTGGCACATCGATAGTGGACCCATTCACGAGCTGGTCAAATGTAACACCACGGATTTTGGTCAATCTGGGATTTGACGTCCTTAGGCAAGGGGTTGATTAAAACACCTGAAAAATCGCTCAGAACCCAATTCCATAGCCAAAGAAATCACTTAGGATTAATTCCGTTAGAAACTAAGCATAAGTTAGCTAGCACAACGCTAGAGTAACTGGAAAATAGTCCCTGATCACTTTAAATATGTTCTACAAGACCCAAATCGAGTAGAACCAATGACTCTATAATACTCTAAAACCTCAGATCAAACTCTAAGCAGGTTTGTTGTCTAGACCACTTTGAAAATCTGTATTGGATCTAGACCGTGCGTCGAAAGTCCGATACCTGATATCTTAAACCATTAGAACCGCCTAGCTGGACTTGACAATCATTTCGAAAATCAAGTCCAACTGATAGTCACAGGCTATTTCATTGAGCCCGGACTGAAGAGAGTGCGAATAGGGACAGATTTGGAATTTGAAATTCAAATCTGGCACACGACTTAACGTGTCAGTATTAACCGTTCTAACCGTCAGAATTTAGCCAGATTACACTCTCGTATCAGGAAAAATTTCTATTTCATATCATGAGACTTGCAGCCCTGATCTACGTGCGGTGACCACTGAACTGAAACTGGACCGCTACGTGCGATCTGTGAACCTTGCCGGACTGAAAACTTGATGCGCTCTAGATCCTGTATGCTTGAGCTTAAGTCCGATCGCGTTCGGCCAGGGGACCACCAGAAATCATCTTTTGGACCGAAACAGCCCCGAATTGGATATGCCTTAAGTAAACTTTGTTCCTGAGCCTGTTTTAGGCATTTTTAAGCTTATAAAAGGGGTTGAAACCCTCACTCCTCTCTCACATTTGAATTTGAGAGAAACCCTACATTGGGAGAGAGAAAAGGTGAGAGTTTGTGAGAGAGATTAGGGGAGAATTTTCCCACCGTTGCACCACCTATTGCAAGTACCTAAGCAACACACTTCAATCACCTGGCCGGTGATTCCTCCACATTTTCAGGTAAGAAAATACCCTAGAAGTTGTTGATTTTAGGTTACCTTGGATTCATAGCATGTTAGCTGATAAATCTCGTAAAACAGGTTCTCTAGTCGCCGTAGACGAAGCGTATATGCTCCGTTCGAATTCACATACCTGTAAGAGATAACGTGAGGATTTTAGATGCTTTGATTGACTGTTTACAACGCTTTCAATATTGTTTAATAGTAGATTATTGAAGGCAATGCCGTTTGACATGTACAACATGCTGTCCATTTCCTGTTTCGTAAACCGGCGAAGAATATGAGATTTAGGGCATTTTAGTCATTTGTAGGAAGTACTGATTTCATTCATATTTTGCTGATGTGATTGACATGGTTTTTTGTCGCATTAGAATGTTAGGAATACGTGCATAATTAGTTTGGCAAAGAGATTCGCCTAAATGCGCACTTCGGGTCGACATACTATATGTAGACTTAAGTGTGTAGTGTAAGTATTTGTATAAATGCTTGTATTAGTATGTATTGAATTAAATGGTGTTATGAATTAGTTTGAGACTGATTTCTCAATTAATATGCTGACGTAAATGATTTCCTACATGTTGATTATATGCATGATTTCATTATATGCATGAAATATATGTGCTTGATGATTTACTTAAGTTGTATGTTATAACATGTGTTAACATGCTCACATGATCGTATTTCAATTCCAATACCCTTGCATGAATTGTTGATGTGAATTCATATGTGTTTGGGACTATACCTAGTCCAGGCAGTCGGTAACCGAGCAAATTCGTGGTTGGCTTATCTTGGCTACGAATGACGCGTCGATGAACGCGAGCCGTGTTTTAGAGTTGGCGGCAGTGGTTAGGCCACACGAAGTGTTTTACATACTTCATGTCGTTCGACTTGAGATGCGATCGTGCTAGTCGAACCCGTCAAGTAACCCGACTGGCCATTGTATGTTCACCCTGCATGAGTCATAACTACTTGAACCTAGGGTACTGAACTTACCATTGTAAACCCTGTTAACCATGGTACCTTGATCCACGAAGACTCATGAGCCGGGCATGGTGGTATGGGACACCGTGGTCGAGCTGTCGGCCTACACTGGGGCCACAAACCTCCCCATAGTGACCAATGAGCACCTAGTCTCGTGAGCAGATTATGGTGGTATGGGACACTATATTCTTGCTGTCAGCTTACACTGATCAGGCGACGAGTCCTTTGTAGTGACCGCGAGCGTATTCTGAGTCTACGGGAGGCGACGAACCTTCAGTAGCAGTAGAGTACAGTAGGCCTGTATTGATATGGTGATGGGGGAGCGGTGCAACGAGTGCGAGCAACAGCCCTGGCAGCCCTTGCAGCAACCTACAAAATATACCTCGCATGAGATTACTAGGAGTGACGACCCTAGACAGGATCTGTGTTAGGATTGATATAAGGGAAGTACCTTAGTTTTCCAATCCTGCTGTTTGAATGGACTAATAACAACTCGGAAATCATATCACCATTACATTGCATGTGCCTGGAAGATGTGGAGCATTTAAGGGAGTGTGGCATGCTGCGGTCGTAAGATGGTGCCGTATGAGGGAGATCATTGGTGAGGGCATACATCACGTCATGTCATATTACATTAACAACAGTATTAGGATTGTCTGATTTACTGCTTTACTATTATCGCATGATTAATTTGTGAACATGCTAATCTCTGCTCTCTTATCCCACTGAGTTGATCACTCACTCTCACGTTACGGGACGGTGTTCCTGGACACCCACCAGACCCTTTTGTGATTGCAGATGATGGCACGGCCTGCAAGGCGGAGCCGGACTTGATGATGATGATGATGAGGAGGACCCCTCCTTTATGCGTATTCTGATCGATGGGATTACAGGGAGGTTGATTAGATACCTTGACACTTGTCATTTTATATTTTTAGAACACTCATGTATATCCTTTTGGTTTACTTTTGGAGTATACATGTATGTATATAACCTGGTAACATATTCACACTCTGGAGACATACAACAGTTTATATATGTTATACATACTATCACAGTCTTCCGCTTGTAAATTTAACCATCTCTAGAGCGTGATATGCTGTTTTAGCTTAATCTCACTCATGTTTAATACATTATCACAGACAACATTCAATCATACATATCTATGTTGCATAAATAACATTTTGGAACTCGGGAGTTGGGTTTTTGCTCGACCCCCCGATTTTCGGAATGTTACATCAAACTCAGCCTAGTAATGCCCCCTACTCTTGGGTGGGTAAGGCCACACCTCTTCCCAACCGACCACGACATAGTGGAAGACGCAGTCTCTTGGTATTCGGCACTCGAGCGCTCATGTATCCACTCAGTCTCGACGTTGGGGCGTCCTCTGGTACCAAGAGGGTTTAAGAATTTCACCCAGGGCCATTTATGGTAGCCCGATGCTAGAATAAATTTTCAATGTCCCGTCTAACCATCCACGATATGCTTGTGGAGGCTATGGCCCTGATGTCACTAGGGCGTATAATAATCATAATGCATGATGCATGAGTCATACAATCCAGTCTTGTATCAATCCTGTGCAGATCGTGCGCTCACGTGAGATAACCTCCTTCTACCAAGGAGTCTCATAACAACATGTTCAATGACATATGCGATGATCAACCACATCTCATAACAAACATGCAGATGATGCGTCTGGGCATGTATCATGATGTTATGCTATCATGTGCTCATAAATGGCCTCGATAATGTGGACATTCAACCATCATTGCCTGTCAATGTGGACATTTAACCAACATTGCTCCTAAGGAGTGGCCCACATAAACATCAATACATACATCATGGTAAAATCACACATCACATCGGTCCTCATATACATCACTTTGGGTCCCACACAAGGGCCGCACATTCATCACATTGGGCCTCACTCATGGACCACATATACATCACATTGGGCCGTATCATATGGGCCTTACACATCGCAATGGGCCTCGGCACATGGGCCATGAATACACCACATCAGGCATTATGACCCATGGGCTTCAAATACACAATAGGTGAACCCTACACATGGGCCTTAAATACATCATAATGAGCCACAACCCATGGGCCTAAAATACATCTCAATGAGCCACGTCCATGGGTCTCAAATACATCACATCGGGCCTCGCCCATGGGCCTCGAATACATTGCAAGTAGCCTTAAATCTATTTCACAGGTAGGCCACATACCTGGGCCTAATACACGTCACTATGGGCCACATCACATGGGCCGAAAATACATCACAATGAGCCTCATCATATGGGCTAAAAATATATCCCAATGGGCCTTGCCCATAGGCCACGAATACATGGTTACACCAATTATGATAAGTCTTATACTACAACCACTTCACAAGATACATAGATAATGGCTCATATTCGGTGTCGCATGGTTAAGGGCCACAACAATCATAAATCTACTTAGAAAAGTAGTCACACGATTGCCCCAATTTTCATACAGTTAGGTGGGCTATAAAAATCAAGCACTCACATGTGGTGGTCCACACAACTTCCACCAATCCACACTACTAGTTGGGCCACCCAAGATCCTAAATTCCTATAGTGTAGTGATCCACATGATTCCTACCAACTGATAGTCTAAACGAGGAATAACCATTACAATGGGTACCATGAAAATGACTTGAATTGCAGTAAATATATAGGCAACCCCACACTCTAAAATGATTTAATCAAAATAGATGAATGGCTGGTCAAACATGTATATTAGGTGTCCCATGATTGGTTAAAAAGAATACCTGGATAGATTTCTCACAAACATGACTGCAGCTCTAGAAAATATTTAAGGGTGGACAAGTGATCAATATTGCTCCCGTCGCATGAGATTTGGATCTGACTAGTCATGAGACCATACCCTAAAATGATAAGGATAAACTGATGAATGGCATGGATCTACATCATACTATAGGATGGAGTCCATGGTTGAGGAAGCATCCAAGCATATAGGGGCACACTAAAGCCTAAGAATTTTCAATGGTTATTACTACTGTTTCTACCTGTAGCGTGGCACACCTAAAATTGAGTTCTACTTCATCTTGTGTCCACAGACAGGAGGTGGGCTCACTTCCCAAGTGACTGGAAAACATATAGATAGTGTGGGTATACAACACATGCACCTAGGTGGGCTTCATATGCATCACATTATGTCTAGGGAAGCTTTGATTTTTAATCATGCAATTCCCTTTCTTTATTATTATTATTATTATTATTATTATTATTATTATTATTATTATTATTATTATTATATTTTGTATAATTGTGGGTCCCATTGACATGGTGAGGTTCACCCCATGAACAATTTGTACAACAAATAACATCATAGCTGATACCACCCACCACATGAATGACGTGGATAGAAGGTACGTACGTCGGGTGGGGCTCATAACACATGGATGGTCTCAATGATCGACAACTTGGATGTAAAATACATGTAACGAGTTGGCTCCACGGTCTAATGACTGACCCAACTTTGGTGGCAGTCACACATCACCGTAGAACTCAAAGGATTTAACAGTAGGGATTTTTATTCCCACTATTTCTTATAATGTGGTCCACTTAAGGTGTGGATCTGCCTCATTCTTTTACTCATGACTTAAAATGGTTTGAAGGAGTGGATGAATGGCCCAAATATGCTTTTCATCACCATGGTGGCCCTAGAGAAATCTAAGTATTCTAAGTACAATTTCCACTGTCCAAGTGGCATGGCCTACATGAACTTCTAATCGGCCTGATTTCTAGGACCATGCAATAAATGGGGCTAGTAAGATGAATGAATGGTGTAGATCTAGCACATACATCATGGTGTGGCCATGATTGGCCCACAAAATTTTACCCCCAAATGTGGACGTTTAGGGAGGACGCCACCGCCTTCACACCCATTATTTTATTTTAATATTAATATTAATATTATTAGTATTTGTACATTTCTCATCAAGGTGTGTCACTTGAGAGATCCAGTCCATTCATTGTGTGTGTCCCACTTGATGGAGGGGTCAGTCCAAGTTTCAGATGCATCCAAATTTCAGGTGGGGCCCAGCAAGTGCTTTTATATGTTTTAGCCATGTCTGTACATTATTTTAGATGGTGTGGGCCACCTAAGTTCTTTGTACGGTTGATTTTTGCCATGACCCATTTTTAAGAGGGGACCCATCAAATGCACAGTGTTGATGCTCGACACACATCAAGGTGGGGCCTGTGGAGGGGCCCACTTCCCTGCCCGTTCCAATGCATGTGTCCTCTAGACACTGGACGTGCTTGACATTAGCAATGGGCTGACGCCCTTCTATATGTGTGTGTGTGTGTGTGTGTGTGTGTGTGTATATATATATATATATATATATATATATATATATATATATATATATATTGTTATTTTTACTTTCACAAGGTTTTCCATATGTGAGGCCCATATCCTGATGATCCACTCCATCTGTTGGATTTTATGGCCTGAGATAGATCTAACAAGTCCAATATTCAGTATTTTTTAAAGTACAGAACATCACAATAGGCCCTAATAAATTATTACTTTTAAAATAATCATTTTAATGGTGTGGCCTACTAGAGATTTAAATTGGCTTCATTTTTTGGCTCAATGCCTAAAATGAACTTGGGAATCGGATGGATGGTGTGGATTAAATACATACATCATGGGTGGGGCCTATTGTGGGTCCACAGCCCCCTGCCCCTTTTACAATGCAGCTGGGACGCTGCTTGCTACAGTGTCCGCTGGACGCTGGCGGTAGCGTCTCACTCCCTCTATATTTTTTTAAAAAATTCATTTATTTACTTATTTAGTTATTTTCTTTTTTATATATATATTTTTGGTGCACATGTGTGCATGGGGGTGTGTGTGTGTGTGAGTGTGTGGCCAGCCTAATGGGCCACACTTGAATGATTTGAATGTCATACAAACATTTTTGTGGGGCCCACTATCAATGGGTCCGACATGAACTCTATAATAAATTTATTTTATTTTATTTTTATATGTTTTCTCCTATCCATCCACACCATCAATAACATCATCATCATTATTACAATTTTCTTTACCATTAATCATACTATTTTTATCATCCACACTATTCCTAACATTTATTGCAATTATCATCACCATCAATCATACTATCTTCATCATCCACACCATTAATCACATCATTATGATCAACATCATCTCCACCATACAAAAACACAACAAAAACAAAATAAGAATGAGTAGGGTGGTTGTACTTACTTTGACGAATTAGATGGATGGTTGAGATGGATGGAAGGGATGAGATTGATGGAGTTGATGGCCCACCAAGATCACTCTTCTCTCTCTCTCTCTCCATGGAAAATGGTGAAATGCTAAGGGATAGAGGGGTATTTATAAAGAAATGGATAAAATTTTGGTTAAGTTAGGCTAATATGATTAATATTAGCTTAGTCTAGGATTATAAAAATTAATTCATGATTAGTAGTTAATGGTGGATTAAAAGAGCATGGGATGACATGGTGTGATGATGTCATACATGAGGTGTGGCATGGAAGAGAGTTGACTTTTCATGCACATGAGTGAGAAGAGGTACGAGTGTATGACATCACACACATGGGTAGAGATTCTCTCACCCATGTGTGGCATGTACATGTGTGCATGACATGTGTTGTACACATGTGTGGAATGAACTACATGGCGCCATGCGCACATGATACACTTATTATTCTTCATGGCGTATCTCACTAATGGAGTATCATATCGATGCATGGGTGGTACCTCAATGATCGTGGCGACGGGGCAGTCACTATGAGATAGGTTTTGAGGTCTTGGGGTTCTGGTCAGTTGGGTGTGTACTATGAACTGTCAATCCAGGTCTAACTAAGGGCATCGATCATCATGCACATATGCATAGAAAATAGTACGGAATGGACTAGGCGTTACACCCCTATTTATATTTTAGGAAACTCCCTTTCGCACCTCTTGCGAAACCGCCTCAGATTTTTGCATCCCTCACAAAGACGAAATTAAATCTCTGTAACCTCGACTGGTCGTGAAGAGTCCTCGACTAGTCGAGCGGCACCCTCGACCAATTAAGCACATCCCATGACTGGTCGAGCACCTCAAAAATCCAAAACCACAACTCGCTGGAAAACGAGTTGAGCCAGTCCACAACTGTTGTGCACTAGCCCTCGACCAGCCAAGTGAAACTCACGACCGATCTAGCCTAGGGAAAAAAAACCCCATCAAATCTCTCCCTTTTTGACACAGGAGAAATCCATCATCTTCAAGCCAGTCCGGTTTCTACAAACCTCAAACTTGCCCTTGAGTAATGTCTTAGTCATCATGTCTGACCCATTATCGTCCATGTGGACCTTCTCAAGCTACAACGCCTTCTGTTTCAAAGTATCCATGATCCAATGATAATGAATCTCTATGTGCTTCGACTTGGAATGCTGACTTGGATTCTTGCTCAAGTGTATAACACTCTTACTATCGCAATAAACCACGTACTGCTCTTGCTTCAGGATAAGTTCTTTTAAGAACCTCTTCATCCAAAGCATTTTTTTACATGCCTCTATGACTATAATGTACTGGGCCTCTATCATCGACAATGTTACGACCTTTTGTAGCTTGCTCTGCCAAGAAACCGCTCCCCTTACAAATGTGAACATGAACCCTGATGTACACTTCCTGTAGTCTATGTTGCCTACCATATCTACATCTGCGTAGCCCTCTAATACAGGTTTTTCGTCACTATAGCATAGGCTCAACCTAGATGAGCCTCTTAGATACCGCAATATCCATTTCATCGCTGCCCAATGCTCTTTGCCAGGATTAGCAAGATACCGGCTGACAACACCAACCACATATGCTATGTCTGGGCATGTACACACCATAGCATACATCAAACTTCCTACAACTGACGCGTAGGGTATCTTCTGCATCTCTTCCACCTCTGCCTTCGTCTTGGGACACTATCTGTCGCTTAATCTAAAGTGACCATCCAGTGGAGTACTGACCGGCTTCACTATATTCATATTAAACCACTCTAGGACTTTCTCAATATACCACTCGTGTAACATCTCGAAAAAAAATTTGTACAAAGACCTAAGTACCATCGCAGGAAGAAATCCCTAAGGACCGTATTCTGTAGAAATTTAGGCAAAAATTAATTAAGTACTAAACTATATTAATCAGTAGATTTAGCTCAAGCCACCATTTACACAAATGGCAAGACACAAAACCATCAAATCGCTAACTCAACACTACTTAAAAACCTAGGAGAAATCCCATGAGCCTGTCGTTCTCGGGAATACACTAAAACTTCGTATGAGACCTGGACCGCACGTCGAAAGTCTGATGATCACGAAACTATGGGATTATGTCCGTCCTACTGGGCTTGACAACCATCGTGGGAATCGAACCAAGACTGTGTCTAAAAAGGTACAACTTGAGCCCTGAACGAAGTGTGTGAGAAACGCGAATATCTTTAGAAAATGTACTGAAACTTAAGTGAATTGGGTCATTCGCTCACATGCAAAATTGAGGATTTCAGACCGTCAGTTTCTAACCAAACTTCACCTTTAGAAAAGGGAAATATAGCTGAACGAATCCGTATACTTTGGCCTCGATCGAGTAGGTACGACTGTTGAACTGACACGGGTCCTCCACGGCCGATCAACCTATCTAATTGCTCTGAAACCATATCCTGACATAGATCCATCATCAGGAAACTTACCCTATGGCATAGGTGAGTAATGGACCTCCCGATGAGCCCTGTTCGTTAGAAACAGGCACCCTTTGGTTATAAATTAAGTATATCATGGCCCTTAGGCCATTTACATTAGTTATGGGCCTATATAAAGCCCTTAAACCACCCCATTTCTATTCCATACGAATTTCTCTAACCCTAGGAGAGAGAAGAGAAAAAAGAAGAGAAAAGAGTCGGGAGAGAGGGAAAATCTTTGGAGATTGCTACAGTGGTTCTCTCCCACTTCTCCATGTACGGATTCACCTCCCCACTTCGCTACACAATCATATTTGGTTACGATTTGGGTAAGAAATCCTAACCCTAATCTTGATTTAGAAATTTAGATTGAGTAATCGATAAGCTAGCTAACCTATTTCATGATTTAGGTACCTGTTATTCTGTTTTCAGGAACGTACTGTTTGAACCGAGTCCGAATCAAAAAATCCAATGGAAGGTGCGAACTATAAACATTTAGGTTATGGTTTTCAATGCTTTCAATGTCAGCTGATGATTTATGTCTGACTTGATTGTTGCTGTATGATCTTAGTTACGCCATTTTTAATGTAATATACATGTATGAACTATATAGAATGAAATATGCAACCTATGTGTTTGTTGAAATGTTTGAATGAACATGTAAACGTGATATGTGCTTGTGATGATTACTAATCTAGGATTTATATTTGTCATATGAATGATGATCTCCTTGTGTAAGGAATTGTCATAATATATGTCGTAACTAATTTAGTCTATGTATTTGGTAAAGTGTAACTTAGGTGTTTAATAAAATGTTTGAATGAGAAAATGTTGATGAAGTGTATCTATTCAATGTATTAAGATAGGATTCTCAATTACCTTAATCATATGTATAGTTTCTTCCATGTAATCATATTTGCCACCATGCAATTTATGGATAAAATGTAAATGTTGATGACATGTTCAATGTGTTTGATGAAATGCTTAAATGAGAGATTTGTTTGGACTAATTGCCAAATGCTGGAATTATTATCACATGTGTTTACTTGGTACATTTAAGTAGGATTGGAGCTAAGTTGTAGTCTAGACAATCGGTAACAGTCCTCATTCAGGTGGTCAAATTAATCTCACCACCTCAAATATATTCGACAAATTCGGGTCGCACAACAATTATCGACAATGGGTAGGCCACGAGGGATGCTTATGCACTCCATGCCGATTAAGTCAGCGTGTGTTCGTACCAATCAAACTTGTTTAATAAACCAATTGGCTTATTGTGTGTTCACCATGTACGAACACCACTGCCTGAATCTAAGGTAGCCCCTCTGACATAAAAGCCTACCTTAACTATGGTACTACGATCCACCAAGACTCATGAGCAAAGCATGGTGGTATGGGACACCGTATTTGAGCTGTCGGCCTACACCGAGGTGATCAGCCACCCCGTAATGACCAGTGAGTAAACTCAGACTTGTGAGCCGAGCATGGTGGTATGGGACACCATGTTTGAGCTATCAGCCTAGCCGAGGTGATTAGCCACCCCGTAGTGTCCGCGAGCACAAAATCATGAACTTGTCTATCCACTGCTTTTAATCGGGAGTGATGACCCCACAACTTGCCTATCGTATGTGCTTGACTAGGAGTGACGAACCTAGATGGATCCTTCAGTTTAGGTCAATGATATAAAGGGAGGTACCGTAGCTTCTCAAATCTGATATATGAATAAACTTTGTTAATTACTGGGCTAACATGACCATGCATAGCACTGTATTAGTTAGGACGTGCGGACGTGCTTTAAAGGCGTGGAAGTTGCACAGGAGGTAGTGTTGTCATATGTAATATGGTGTTGGCATCGCTTGTTGAGGGAGATTTTGATGTGAGGGCATGCATCATTACTTGCACTCCATTCCCGCATTAGCAAGAGTAGCTAGGAAGTGATTGTTATGCTGCTTTATTATTACTGCTTGATTAAATTGATAACATGTTAATCTTTGCCTTAATGTACCACTGAGTTGATCACTCACTCCCACTCTGGGATGGTGTTTTAAAACACCAACCAGACACTGGTTTAGATGCAGATGATGATGAGGTTTACGCGACAAAATAGGATTTCATGGATAAGGAGGAGGAGCTCTCCTACTATCAGCTTTCAGGTGGGTCTATGTAGACCTAGAGCTGCTTCGCTGGGATATCGGGATACTTGTCTAGTTGGACATCATGCATTTTCCCATTTTATCTATTTTGAAATAAATTTTATATATATTAAACCCTGTTACACCATCATACTCTAGAAGTATGAATTGCTTACTTATTTTAATACATAACCTTCAGACTTCCATATGCTTATCTCTGGAGTATGATATGTTACTTTAATATAAGCCCACTCATGTTTAATGCATTAATATGGACGACATCTAAACATTATTATCCATGTTGCATAACTGATATTCTGAATCTTGGGTGTAACGCCCTAAAAATCGGGGGTCGAGCATAAACTCCACTCCCGAGTTCTAGAACATCACTTATGCAACATTTTCAATGATGGATGAATGTTGTTCATATTAGTGCAGAAAATATGAGTGGGATTAGACCAAAACCGCATATCATACTCCAGAGACAGTTAAATTTTGTAAGCGGAAGACTGATAAATACATAAAATATATAATTGATTGTAAGTCTCCAGAGTGTGAACATGTTACCAGGTTAAAAATATACATGTATACTCCAAAAATGATCAAAAAGAATATACATGAGTGCGTAAATAAAAGGCAAAATACCAAGTGTATTGGCATCTAATCAGTAACCCTGTAACCCCGTCAATCAGAACCTGCATATAGGAGCGATCCTCCTCATCATCATCAAGTCCGGCTCTGCTTTGCAAGCATCGCCATCATCTGAAACTAAAATAGGGACTGGTGGGTGTCCGGAACACCATCCCGTAACGTGGGAGTGAGTAGCAAACTCAGTGGAATCATAGAGCAAAGGTTAACATGTTATCAAATCAATCAAATGATAATGGTAAAGCAAGCAATCAAACATTCCTAAACACTGTGATTAATGCAAGAATGAAATGACATGATGGATGCCCTCACCCACATACTCCCTCATGCGACACCATCTTACATCCGCGGCATGCTTTCTTCCCTCAGTGCTCCACATCTTCCAGGCACATGCAGTGTGATATGAATATGATTACCGAGTTGTTATTAGTCCTTTTCATACAACAGGATTGGAAAACTAGGGTACTTTCCTTATATCATTCCCAACAAGGATCCTGTCTAGGGTTGTCACTCCTAGTAGTCTCATATGATGATATATTTTTAGGTCGCTGCAAGGGCTGTCAGGACTGTTGCATACACTCGTTATTCCACTCCCCCATCACCATATCAATACAGGCCTAGTTGTACTCTTGTTGCTACGGAAGGGTCTTCGCCTCACGTAGACTCAGAGTATGCTCGAGGTCACTACAAAGGGCTGTCAGGGCTGTTGCTCGCACTCGTTGCACCACACCCCCATCACCTTATCAGTGTAGGTCGACAGCACGAATATAGTGTCCCATACCTCCATAATCTGCTCACGAGTCTGGGTTGCTCACTGGTCACTACGGGGAGGTTTGTGGCCCCAACGTAGGCCAACAGCTCGACCACGGTGTCCCATACCATCATGCCCGGCTCATGAGTCTTAGTGGATCAAGGTACCACGGTTATCAGGGTGATCACTGGTAAGTTCCGTACCCTAGGTTCAAGCAGTTATGATGAATACAAGGTGAACATACAATGGTCAATCAGGTTACTTGATGAGTTCGACTAGCACGAGCGCACGTTGAATCGACCGACATGAAGTGCACAAGCACTTCGTGTGGCCTAACCACTGCCGACGACTCTAGTATGACTCGGGTTCGTCATACACATCCTTCGTGGCGTATAGAATCCAACCATGAATTCTAAACTATTACCGACTACCTGGACTAGAGTATAGCCCCAAACACTTGCAATCTAAATCAATAATCATATGAGAGAGACAGAATTGAAATACAAGTAATTACAGCATATTATCAGCATGTTGTAACATACATCAAAAGCAGTTAACCATACACGAGTATTTCACACATATGGTAATCAATTCAATACAACAAACGTGGAGGAATTCATGTACATCAATAAATTAGTTGAGAATCCAATCTCAACACTAATCTACAACACCATTTACTCAATACTTACTAATACATACATTTATACAAACACTTAGACTACACAACTCAAACATACTTGACGTGTATTGATTTCAACATATAATATGACAAATCCTTATATCAAGGAGATGTCTAATACACAACAATCGTGTTCTTACATTCAATACACATGATAGGCATAAATCATATTGATTTAGGCATTTTAACAAACACTTAGTCTACACACATTAGTCTACATAGCATATGTCGGCCAATATGTGCATTAGGGCGAATCTCTTCCCCAAACAGATCATACACGTATAACTAGTATAGGTACACGACAAATACTCATGGCAATCATATCGAAAAAATATGTATATATACAGTATTTCCTACAAATGCCTAAAATACCCTAAATCTCATATTCTTCGTACGTATTCGAAATGAAAAACAGACAGCATGTTCTACATGTCGAACAACATTCTTGTCAACAATCTACTATTAAATGATATTGAAAGCTTTGAAAATAGGTAATCTAAGCATCTAAGATCCGGACCTTAAACCAGAAATGCATATTCGTTAAGATTCAGACGATGTGTCTTCGTCAACGACAGATACGCTACCTATGGCAAGAAACAGGTTAGCTAGACTCTTCTACAGCTAGTCTAAGCTTCAAATCAGGTTAGGGTAAGGGTTTTCTTACCTATAACAAAGTTGGAATCGTCAGAATAGCAATGCAGGTGGATGAATTTGGCACGTGGAGCAGCAGGGAAGAATCCCTGGGAGAGTCTCTGTAACACCTTGAAAATCGGGGGTCGTGTATAAACTCAACTCCCGAGTTCCAGACCGTCACTTATGCAACAGAAATGATTATGATTCAATGTGGTCTGATTTAAACCATTCACATGAGTAAAAGTATACCAAAACTGTAATTCATGCTTCAGATCCAGTGATAAAAGCAAGCGGAAGACTAAACAATATATATATCACTGTATGGAAAAAACAAAGTAAACCTCATCTGTCTCTAAAGTATGAATACATCTCTGAGTCTCATACACATATACATGAACAAAAATAAATATCCAAAATGGTCCTACTGAAGTCCCATCGATCCAGATCGCCTACGCGAAGCCATCGTGATACTGCATGTACGAGAACTCGTCCTGGTCCTCGTCAAAGTCTGGCTCTGCCTCCTGGATCTCAGCCTCACCTGCATCTACAACGGGGTCTGGTGGGTGTTGCAAACACCATCCCGTAACGTGGGAGTGAGTGATCAACTCAGTGGAATCATGGAGCAAAGATTAGCATGTTCACAATTCAATTATGCGATAATAGTAAAGTAGTAAATCAGACAATCCTAATACTGTTGTTAATGCAAGATGACATGACGTGATGTATGCCCTCACCGACGATCTCCCTCATACGGCAACATCTTACGACCGCGGCATGCAATCGACCCTCAAGTGCTCCACATCTTCCAGGCACATGCAATGGCATGGTGATATGATTTCCAAGTTGTTATTAGTCCATTCAAACAGCAGGATTGGGAAACTAAGGTACTTCCCTTGTATCAATCCCAACACAGATCCTGTCTAGGGTCGTCACTCCTAGTAATCTCATACGATGTATATTTCGTAGGTCACTGCAAGGGCTGCCAGGGCTATTGCTCGCACTCATTGCACCGCTCCCCCATCACTTTATCAATACAGGCCTACTGTACTCTACTGCAACGGAAGGGTCGTCGCCTCCCGTGGACTCAGAATACGCTCGCGGTCACTACAAAGGACTCGTCGCCTGATCAGTGTAGGCCGACAGCTAGAATATAGTGTCCCATACCATCATAATCTGCTCACGAGTCTAGGTGCTCACTGGTCACTACGGGGAGGTTTGTGGCCCCAGCGTAGGCCGACAGCTCGACCACGGTGTCCCATACCACCATGCCCGGCTCATGAGTCTTCGTGGATCAAGGTACCATGGTTAACAGGGTTTACAATAGTAAGTTCAGTACCCTAGGTTCAAGCAGTTATGACTCATACAAGGTGAACATACATCAGCCAGTCGGGTTACTTGACGGGCCCGACTAGCGCGATCGCATCTCAAGTCGAACGACATGAAGTGCGTAAAACACTTCGCGTGGCCTAACCACTGCCGCCAACTTCAAACACGACTCGCGTTCATCGACGCGTCGCTCGTGGCTAAAACCAGTCGGCCACGAATTCGCTCGGTTACCGACTGCCTGGACTAAGTCTAGTCCCAAACACTTATAGAATCACATCAACAAATTATGTAAGAGTATTGGAATTGAAATACAATCATGTGAGCATGTTAACACATGTTATAACATTCAACTTAAGCAAATCTTCAAGCACATATATTCCATGCACGTAATGAAATCATGCATATAGTCAACATGTAGGAAATCATTTAGGTCAACATATTAATTGAGAAATCAATCTCAAACTATCTCATAACATCATTTAATTCAATACATAGTAATACAAACATTTATACAAACACATACACTACACACTTAAGTCTACATATGGCATGTCGACCCAAAGTGCGCAATTAGACGAATCTCTTCGCCAAACTAATTATGCATGCATTCCTAACTTCCTAATGCGACAACAAACCATGTCAATCACATCAGTAAAATATGAATGTAAACAGTACTTCCTACAAATGACTAAAATGCCCTAAATCTCATATTCTTCGTTAGCTTACCAAACGGGAAACGGAGAGCATTTTGCTCATGTCAAACGGCGATACCATCAAGAATCTACTATTAAACGACATTGAAAGCGTTGGGAACCGTCAATCAAAGCGTCTAAAATCCTCACCTTATGTCTTGTAAACTCGTGAATTGAAACGGAGCGTATACGCTTCGTCTACGGCGAATAGGGAACCTAATACACGAGATCCATAAGCTACATCGCTATGAAAACAAAGGAAACTCAAATCAGCAACTATTTAGAGTATTTACTTACCTAGAATCGCGGTGAAATCGCCGAGAAAGCGGTAGAGGTGTGTTGCTTAAGCACGTGCAATACGTAGCACAAGTGGCAGGAAGAACTCTCCCACTCTCTCACAATCTCTCACCTTTTTTTCTCTCTCCCAAGTTAGGGTTTCTCTCAAATTCGGATGGGAGAGAGGAGTGAGGGTTTCAACCCCTTTTATAGCCTAAAACATGCCCAAAATAGGCTTGGGAACAATGTTTACTTGGTGCCTAACCAAATCGGGGCCGTTTCGGTCCAAAAGAGCATTTCTGAAAGTCCCCAGGCCAAATGCGGTCGGACTTAAGCTCATGCATACTGGATCTAGCACACATCCAGTTTTCAGACCGGTAGGGTTCGCAGATCGCACGTGGCGGACCAGTTTCAGTTTAACGGTCATCGCACCAAGATCAGGCCTATAAGTCTCGTGATATATAATAGATATTTTTCCTGATCCAAGGGTATAATTTGGCTGTATTCTGACGGTCAGAATGCTCAATACTGATGCGTCAAATCGTGTGCCAGATTTGAATTTCAAATTCCAATTCTAACCCTATTCTCACTCTCTTCGGTCCGGGCTCAATGAAATAGCCTGTGATTATTGGTTTGACTTGATTTTCGGAATGAGTGTCAAGTCCAGCTAGGCGGTTCTAACGGTCTAAGATAGGAGGTATCGGACTTTCGACGTGCGGTCTAGATCCAATACAAAGATTCAAAGTGGTCCAGAGAACAAACCTGCTTAGAGTTTGGTCTGAGGTTTTAGAGCATTATAGCACCATTGGTTCCACTCGCTTTGGGCCTTATAGAACGTATTTAAAGTGATCAGGGACCATTTCCCAGCTATTCTAACGTTGCACTAGCTAACCTAGTCATATTTTCTAAAGGAATGAATTCTACGCAATTTCAGGTCGAGTTGGTACTCGAGCCCAAGTATGGATTTTTCACGGGCGTTACAGTCTCCATCTCTCTCTCACTTTCTCTCTCTTCTTTCCTCTCTCCTAGGGTTTTTCCCAAATTCGTATGGGTTAGAAAGCTAAGGGTTTAAGGCCCTTTTATAAGCCCAAACATAACCAAAACTGACTTTAAGTTAAGGTATACTTGGGTTATAGCCAAATCGAGTCTTTCCCGATCAAAAAGAGCATTTCTGGAGGTCTCCTGACCAAATGCGGTCGGACTTAAGCTCATGGATATTAGATCCTGATCGCATTAAGTTTTTATTCCGATAGTGTTCCCAGATCACATGTGGCAGACCAGTTTCAGTTCAGCGGTTACTGAGACTCGATCGAGAATTCCAAGTATACTGACCTGAGTGAGAAATGTTCCCTGATCCGAGGGTGTAATTGGGTCAGATTCTGACGGTCTGAATGCTTATACTTAACCCGTAAGTGAAACATGCCAGATTTATTTAAATCACATTTAATTTATAAAGAATTTCATTCTTTCTCACACTCCTTGCTCCAGGCTCAATGAAATAGCCTCAGAACATCAGTTGGGCTAGATTTTTGAAACGATTGTCAAGTCCAACTAGGCGGTCGTAATTGTTTAAGATTATCGCTATCGGACTTTCGACGCGTGGTCTAAATCTAATACAAAGTTTCAAAGGGTTCCTGAGAACAAACAGGTTTAGAATTGGATTCTGAGAGGTTACTAAGGTGTAATGGTTGACCCATTGCCTAAGGACGTTTAACCCCAGATTGGTAAAAATCTGGGGTGTTACACTCTACCCCTCTTAAAACATAATTTCGTTCCTGAAATTGGCTAAGGGTAATGAGTCCCAAGAGAGACCTTAGTATTGACATTTTAAGGAAGGTTCAAATCCTATTTAATGACCTAACCTTACGTATAACCTAAATCAAATTCTTCGATCCTAGGCCAGTGGGGAAGAGGCCAACCACGCTTCCGCTGCGCTACTCTGATCTAACGGTTGTATTAGATTGGGCTCGGTATGTTCTACCCCCCTTAAAACTTAGTTCTACTCAAGGTTCAAGAATCTATGTCTCGATCCGTATATCAGAACGAGGTGTAACTTAGGACCTATCCTTGACATGAAATGGGAAACAATCTCTCACTACATTGGTCTTCCTTTGCTAATGATGCCTTCTATGGCATTGGTACCTATGATTATAGAAAGGAGCTAAAATGATGGGTGTTGTGGTTGATTTCAAAGACCGATGTGAGTTTGTGGCAAGATGTCTAATTCTTTACTAGCTATAAGTCCTCGCCATTTCCCAAAGACAAAGAGATTACTTTTGGCTGTAGGTAGTCGGGCCAACATGAAAAAAAAAGGTTGTGTAGTGGGTCTGAGCCGGATACATAGACTTTCTGTTTAGCTAGGACAGAAAATTTATCGTATCAATTCTTAATCCGAGTCGATGCCGATCTTCTACTTGATCAGAGCATTGGATTTATTAGTAACCACTAGGATTGAGAATTCGATTCAAATCGTGAATACTTCGCTTATATATACAGTTCCTTTACTCCGCATTCCCGATTGTAACGAGTCCTTGGGAAGGCAATTCTAAGGGGAATTCTAAGGGACATGCTGGTTTATTCTAGCATTTCATCTGAGTGATGTATAAGTTTTCCCTGAGCATGAATAGTTCTAAGTCAAGCAAGCTTCCTAAGAGTTACTAAAAGAGCCTTTGAGTATTATGGGGATCTATCAAAAGAATGAAGTTCTACTCCAACCCTTAGCATATACAGGCTTTACACTACTTAATATAACTAGTAGACTAGTCTATAACTCACTAGCGGTAATCTAAAGCCTAAGCTTATACGCGAAATGGTTTCATAACATATCTGTTACAGGAGATTATTCTATCGCTTATAGTCAAGATTATCTAATTGAAATTGGATTCCCTATATCGTCAGATCTTTCAAATCTAGAAGTACTAACTCTAGGTCCAAAACTCTAGATGTCTTAGTACTAGATGGTCATTATTTATGGACTAAGCTATTGCGCTCAGTCTCATCTGTCGGTAGAAGCGCAGGGGTCGAGAAGACGACTATAACTGGCTCAAAAGAGCCATGGAAAGTGAAGAAAAAGAAGAAAAACGGCTGGCCTAATGGGTTGCCACGAATCTAGGTCTGATAGAGGAGGAAAACAGGCCCCAAAAGGCTGGGATTGTAAAGGAAAAAGGATGAAATAAGTTGGGTTAGAAGTTCACACGAGTTGAGCTCCAAATGGAGGATGGGAGAGCTCCAACGAACGAGAATGGAAAGGATAGGGAGTGTGTATAGCTGTAAACGATGGAGTGGCGTGGGTTGAGGCAGAAAACGATGATGAGAGTGATTGAAAACAAGATTTGCAAGGGAAAATAGTAAATGAGAGAGGAAAGGAGATCTTGGGGGTGTGCTCTGTGAAGGAGGTACTATATTGGAGGTATTTTAAGGTGCGGCCCACATACCAGGGGGCTACCCTAACCCCCTAGAGGTGGTCGGCCCGAAGGCCCGCCCGAATGGGGCCCACTGTACGATGAGGCCTCACCATTTGGGTGAGGTTCTCCTGCCCCAAGGACCCCAAAGACATGTGGGTCCCACCTTGGATCATTCTGGAAGTTGATCGTTTGGCCCCCGCTCCGTTTGAGGCATTTTTGGGGACAATTTACAAACTAGAATGAATTTATGTAACGTGTAGCATATGATTTTGAGGTAGGAGACACTAATATATCCAACTAACCTATTTATTCCACGAGATTCCATAATTGGAATGGTCAAAAGTCCAATCTACACATATATTTACTATTCATAGTAAATTTTTATTTAAGTAAGATTCTCCATCATTTTTACATTAGGATTTATGTGTATTATGAAAAGACTTAGAAAAATTTAAAGAATGGGGTGGTGGAAGGAGAGATTTTGAAGGAATTGGATAAAAAAGAGTTTTAGGCCTTGAGATTGAGCGTAAGGTGTTGTGGTTGCCCCACAACCTAAGGACATCCATTTTCAGGTTTGGAATTCTTCAGGGAACGTCTCAAACCCATGGATGAATGACTTAGAGGCGACTTAGGTCGCTTCACGCGACCGAAGGTATATTATGGCTTAAATTACCGTATAGTCTCACCTGTCGGTGAAACTTGGGATTCTAATGTGGTTTTTAAGTTTTCATCACCCCCTTCCTAAGTCAGAGTGCGTCAGTGTGTATTGTGTTACTATAACCCAGGTCCGTTTTAATCCAAATCATGCTCTGATACCATCTGTAACGCCCTGAAAATCGGGGGTCGAGCATAAACTCCACTCCCGAGTTCCAGAACATCACTTATGCAACATTTTCAATGATGGATGAATGTTGTTCATATTAGTGCAGAAAACATGAGTTGGATTAGACTAAAACAGCATATCATACTCTAGAGACAGTTAAATTTCACAAGCGGAAGACTGATAAATACATAAAATATATAATTGATTGTAAGTCTCCAGAGTGTGAACATGTTACCAGGTTAAACATATACATGTATACTCCAAAAATGATAAAAAATAATATACATGAGTGCGTAAATAAAAGGTAAAATACCAAATGTATTGGCATCTAATCAGTAACCCTGTAACCCCGTCAATCAGAACCTGCATATAGGAGGGATCCTCATCATCATCATCAAGTTCGGCTCTGCTTCGTAAGCATCGCCATCATCTGAAACTAAAATAGGGACCGGTGGGTGTCCGGAACACCATCCCGTAATGTGGGAGTGAGTAGCTAACTCAGTGGAATCATAGAACAAAGGTTAACATGTTATCAAATCAATCAAACGATAATGGTAAAGCAAGCAATCAAACATTCCTAAACACTCATTCGACACCATCTTATGTCCACGGCATGCTTTCTTCCCTCAGTGCTCCATATCTTTCAGGCACATGCAGTGCGATATGAATATGATTATCGAGTTGTTATTAATCCTTTTCATACAGCAGGAATGGAAAACTAGGGTACTTTCCTTATATCATTCCCAACAAGGATCCTGTCTAGGGTCATCACTCCTAGTAGTCTCATACGATGATATATTTCTAGGTTGCTGCAAGGGCTGCCAGGGCTATTACATGCACTCGTTGCTCCACTCCCCCATCACCTTATCAATACAAGCCTAGTTGTACTCTTGTTGCTACGGAAGGGTCGTCGCCTCACGTAGACTCAGAGTACGCTCGAGGTCACTACAAAGGGCTGTCAGGGTTGTTGCTCGCACTCGTTGCACCGCTACCCCATCACCTTATCAGTGTAGGCCGACAACAGGAATATAGTGTCCCATACCACCATAATCATCTCACGAGTCTAGGTTGCTCACTGGTCACTACGAAGAGGTTTGTGACCCTAGCGTAGGCCGACAGTTCGACCACGGTGTCCCATACCACCATGCCCGGCTCATGAGTCTTAGTGGATCAAGGTACCACGGTTATTAGGGTTATCACTGGTAAGTTCAGTACCCTAGGTTCAAGTAGTTATGACGAATAATGAATATACAACGGTCAATCGGGTTACTTGATGAGTTCGACTAGCACGAGCGCACGTTGAATTGACCGACATGAAGTGCACAAGCACTTCGTGTGGCCTAACCATTGCCGACGACCCTAGTACGACTCAGGTTCATCATACACATCCTTCGTGGTGAATAGAATCCAACCACGAATTCTAAACTTTTACCGACTACCTGGACTAGAGTATAGCCCCAAACACTTGCAATCTAAATCAATAATCATATGAGAGAGACAGAATTGAAATACAAGTAATTACAGCATGTTATCAGCATGCTATAACATACATCAAAAGCAGTTAACCATACACGAGTATTTCGCTTTTAAGGTAATTAATTCAATACAACAAACATGGAGGAATTCATGTACATCAATAAATTAGTAGAGAATCCAATCTCAACGCTAATCTACAACACTATTTACTCAATACTTACTAATACATACATTTATATAAACACTTAGACTACACAACTTCAACGTACTTGACGTGTATTGATTTCAACATATAATATGACAAATCCTTATATCAAGGAGATTTCTAATGCACAACAATCATGTTCTTACATTCAATACATATGGCAGACATAAATCATATTGATTTAGGCATTTCAACAAACACTTAGTCTACACACATTAGTCTACATAGCATATGTCGGCCAATATGTGCATTAGGGCGAATCTCTTCGCCAAACGGATCATACACGTATAACTAGTATAAGTACACGACAAATAGTCATGGCAATCATATCGGCAAAATACGTACGTATATAGTATTTCCTATAAATGCTTAAAATACCCTAAATCTCATATTCTTCGTACGTATTCGAAATGAAAAATAGACAGCATGTTCTACATGTCGAACAATATTCTTGTCAATAATCTACTATTAAACGACATTGAAAGCTTTGAAAACAGGTAATTTAAGCGTCTAAGATCCGCACCTTAAACCAGAAATGCGTATTCGTTAAGATTCAGACGATGTGTCTTCGTCAACGGCATATACGCTACCTATGGCAAGAAACAAGTTAGCTAGAACTCTTCTACAGCTAGTCTAAGCTTCAAATCAGGTTAGGATTAGGGTTTTCTTACCTATAATGAAGTTGGAATCGCCAGAATAGCGATGCAGGTGGATGGATTTGGCACGTGGAGTAGCAGGGAAGAATCCCTGGGAGAGTCTCCAACTCTCTCTCACTTTCTCTCTCTTTTCTCTCCTCTCTCTCCTAGAGTTTTCTCCAAATTCGTATAGGTTAGAAAGCTAAGGGTTTAAGGCCCTTTTATAAGCCCAAACATAACCAAAACAGACTTTAAGTCAAGGTATACTTGGGTTATAGCCAAATTGGGTCTTTCCTGATCCAAAAGAGCATTTCTGGAGCTCCCCTGACTAAATGCGGTCGGACTTAAGCTCATGGATATTGGATCCTGATCACATTAAGTTTTCGTTCCGATAGTGTTCCCAGATCGCACGTGTCGGACCAGTTTCAGTTCAGTAGTCACTGAGACTCGATCGAGGATTCCAAGTATACTGACCTGAGTGGGAAATGTTCCCTGATCCAAGGGTTTATTTGGGTCAGATTCTGACGGTCTAAATGCTTATACTTAACCCGCAAGCGAAATGTGCCAGATTTATTTAAATCACATTTAATCTATAAAGAATTTCACTCTTTCTCACACCCCTTGCTCCATGCTCAATGAAATAGCCTCAGAACATCAGTTGGGCTTGATTTTTGAAACAATTGTCAAGTCCAACTAAACGGTCGTAATTGTCTAAGATTATCGCTATCGGACTTTCGACGGGCGGTCTAGATCCAATACAAAGTTTCAAAGGGTTCCTGAGAATAAACAGGTTTAGAGTTTGATCCTGGATTTTAGGGTAAGATAGCGTCAATGATTCTATAGGTTTTGGGTCTTACAGATCGTATTTAAAGTGGTTGGTGCTTATTTTGCAGGAAATCTAGTGTGACGCTGGTTAATTTACGTTAAATTTCTAAAGAATTTAGTTCTAAATGATTTACTTGGCCTTGGAATTGGGTTCTGAGAGGTTACCAAGGTGTTATGGTTGACCCATTGCCTAAGGACGTCTAACCCCAGGTTGGTAAAAATACAAGGTGTTACATTGGGAGTTGAGCCTTCCTCAACCCTTGAAATTTAGGGTTTTACAGCTATTGTGACAACTGATGCTTCCTTCTACTTCTCTCATGGGTTATCTCCATTCCTAGGATCTGTTTAGCCGGCCCAAGCTTTTCATCGCAAACGACTTTCTCAACTCTTTTTTCAGCCTGTTGAACTTCTGGATGTCTTTTCCCATGATGAACATGTCATCAACGTATAACAACAGAACTAAGAAATCACCATTTGAGAACTTGCGCGTGAACACACAGTGTTTCGACTCTGTGCTATCATACCCATGCTTCAATATAAATGAGTCGAACTTCTTGTACCATTGTCATGGAGTTTGTTTCAGCTCATACAAGCTCTTCCTCAGCCTACACACTATATGCTCTTTGCTCTTGACTTTGAACCCCTCTGGTTAGTGCATGTAGATCTCTTCTTCCAGGTCACTATGGAGGAAGGTAGTTTTAACATCTAACTGCTCTATCTCGAGATCCATGCTAACCGCCAACCCAAGAAACACCCGTATGGATGTCATCTTCACCACTGGTGAGAATATCTCCTCGAAGTCTATGCCTTTCCTTTGACCAAAACCTTTCACCACAAGTTTGGCCTTGAACCTCGTCTGTGAATTCTTCTGCTCAACCTTCTTTCTGAACACCTACTTATTTCTCAAAGCTTTCTTGCTATTAGGAAATTTCACCGTATCATAAGTATGATTCTTATGTAAGGATTCCATCTCCTCTTGCATAACCTTCAACCACTCCCCCTTGTGCTCATCGGCTAGGGCCTCAGAATATCTTCTGGCTCTCCCCCATCAGTCAGCATAATGTACTCATGCGATAAGTACCTCTTGGATGGCTGTCTCTCCCTAGATGACCTCCTCACATGTGGCTCGACAGGTGGATCAGATAGGGGTCACTCCCCTGGTCCATCTTCTTTAGGAATTCCATCGTCCTCTACACCTTGCTATACTCCCCCATCATTAGGCATCACAAAAGGAATAATCGGATTCATGTCCTCTAGCTCACCTGAACTAGGTTGGTTCTTCTCTGGCTTACCAATGTCTTCTATATACTGATCTTCAAAGAAAACCACATCTCTACTCTTGACGAGCTACTTCTCGGTCGGATCTCATAATCTATAACCGAACTTTTCACAGTAACCCAAGAACACACATTTCCTGATCTTCGTATCGAGCTTGGACCTCTCTTCCTTTGTTACGTGAATGGATGCCCTACATCCAAACACCCTGAGATGACTGTACGATGGATCCTGTCCAGTCCACACCTTCTCAGGTACTTCTCCATTCAACGAGGTTGATGAAGACCTGTTAATCAAATACACTGCTGTGTGCATTGATTCTCCCCAGAACATCTTGGACAATTTCACATGGGATAACATATATCTGATTCTCTTTATAATGGTGCGATTCATTCGCTCAGCCACACCATTATGCTGGGGGGGTCTTGCAAACTGTCGGTTTATGCTGTATACCCAAAGACTTACAATACTCATGAAAGTCGTTAATGTATTCACCACCATTGTCAGTGCGGATGCACTTCAATGATCTACCTGTCTCTCTCTCGACCATAGCATGAAACAATTTAAACACACCAAAGACCTCGTCCTTAGATTTCAAAGCATAAACTCAAACCCTCCTAGATGTATCATCTATAAAAGTGACAAAATACAATGCCCCACCCAAAGTTTTTGTCCTCATAGGACCACAAACATTAGAATAAACCAAATCTAATGCACACACTTTATTAACATGAGAAGCAATTTTAACAAATGAAACTCTATATTATTTTTCTGATAAATAATCAATACAGGTTTTGAGAGGTAGACCTGTCACGTTTGGAAGGAGCCGCTTCCTCTCTAGTACCTGAAGCCATTTTTCACTCATGTGGCCTAGACGCCTGTGCCACATATCAATAGCTGAATCTTCCACTGCGTTCAACCCACCCTTGCATACACTACACTTACCTTATAAAGGGTGCAATACTTCTTTCCTCTAATTGTGATCAACGAACCCTTGATGAGCTTTCAGTGCCCACTAACAAACTGGCTTTCATAGTTATCATCATCCAGCTTTTCCATCAACATCAAGTTGAGTGCCTCACATCCCTGAGAACCAATGTGTAGCCCACATCGGTCTTCACATAAATATCACTGACCCTTACTATCTTCGATATGACAGAATTTCTCATCTTCACCGTCCTATAGTCACTTAACTTTTAGCTTGTGAAGAAGTCCCTGCGTGGAGTCGCATGAAAAGAGGCTCTCGAGTTAATCACCCAGTCGGTGTCCTGACTCATAGTCATGAGACAAATATCATGATCTGCTGAAAGAATAACTACAATCTCACCATCTGAAGCGACTGCAGTGGAATCTAATTCATCTTCCTTCTCCTTTCCTTTTCCTTTCTTGTCGTTCTTATTATTACAACATTCATACTTATAGTGGCCCTTCTTGCCACAATTCCAGCATTCTACATCCTTCCTGACTCAACTTACCTCTTAATTTATCTTGGGCCTTCCCGCCCTTCCTGTTCTTTCCTCTCCCCCATTCCTATGTCACAAGGGCTTCTTGTTGAGTAGACCCCTGAGACCTCCTCCTTGTCTCCTCATTGAAGAGAGCTAGTTACCTATTCCATGGATACCTTTCCATTTGGCGCGGAGTTACTTAGAGACACAACCAATGTCTCTGAATTGTCAGGAAATGAACTAATCAATGGCAAAGCCTGTAACTCATCGTCCAGGACCATCTTCATAGTGGAGAGTTAGTTCAATATATTACTGACTTCATTCATGTTTTCAGCCACAAAACCACCATCTTTGAACTTGAGATTCACAAATTGTCTTATTAGAAAAATTTTATTCCTGATTGTCTTCCTCTCATACAACCCTTGCAAGTTCAGTCATAGGCTAGCGGATAAGGTCTCCGTAGACATATGGTGGAATACAGAATCGTTCAACCATTATCTAATAAACCTCATCGCCTTCTAGTCTAATTTCTTCCAATCATCATCTGTCATATCCTTTGACTTTGCTGATATGCCTTGAATTGGAGAATATAAGTCCTTGTAATAGAGCAAGTCCTCCATCTTAGCCTTCTATATAGTCTAGTTAGGACCATTGAGGCTGATCATCCTTGATGAGCCCCCTTCCATAATTCAGAACCGATCCCACTCCGTTCAATGAACTTAGATTTGATACCACTTTGTTGGGGGCCTTGGATAAAACCTTAGGATCTAGCCTCCCAAAACACCAGAATTATTGGATAATAAAGCAATGAAATAAATCAAAGCATAAACCACACCACACGAGATTTTTACATGGAAAACCCTCAAAGAGGTAAAAACCATGGGACCTTATCCAGATCAACAATCCACTATGAAGTAGAACGTTACAACCTTCTTCACTTACGCAGAAGTGGATAAACAATAAAAGAATAAAAGAAAAATAGAGAGATCTCACCGATCATGAGGACGTAGAAGCGCTGAGATGTCGAGTGCACAATAGATCACCTCTACGAGCATAACCTCCCTTCCATAAGCTTCCTCTCTCTCTCTTTCTCTCTCTCTCTCACACCTTTGATAGCCCTGAACCTTTTAGAAAACCCTTACAAAGCTTTAGGAAACTGTAAGTGTTATATTATAGTCCCTTGTTATTGTCAAATTTGTGGTGACAAAGACACTACTTTAAAGCTTTCAAGATCTCAGAAGTGTTTAAGTTTAAGAAGCTTTCAAGATCTCAGAAGTGTTCAAGTTCAAGAAGCCTTCAAGTTCAAAGATCTCAGGCTTTGTTACACTCAAAGGTCACTTGTCTTCAAGTTTCAATGTCCTTGCTTCACAATTGAGGTAAGACTGACCTTAGGTTGACCTTTAGAGTAGGACATTTTGGATACATAATCCATATGTGTTTTATACATAAATTTGGTCTGTTCTAAGACTAGTCCTGGACCTTGGTCAACTAGTCCTAGTACTGTTTCGACTAGTCCAAGAAATTCCATGACCAGTCCTAAGTTGTTGAGGATTTTCAGAATTTTTTTTGTTATTCTTCAACCAGTCCTGGTGACTGTTCGACCAGTCGTAGGAACAGTGTCAACTGGTTCTTCGACCAGTCATAGACCTTCGACTCAAAGTCCAGCAATGAATTTCATAGGTCTACGACCGGTCGTAGGGTACCCACGACCGGTCGAAGGTGAAGGTGAAACCTACGACCGGTCAAAGGTGACCTACGACCAGTCATAGGGTACCCACGACCGGTCGTGAAACCGTCTTATCTTATCCCGCTCGAAATTTCAAATGTTTGTTGGTTCTAAGACCAGTCGTAGGGGTCTTACGACCAGTCGAAGACGTAATTTGCTTGCCTATAAATTGAACACGAATTTCAGAGATTTGATACGTAATTCAAGTATATTCAAAGCTCCACTCTGAGATAAGTTAGTATTCATTTTAAAGCTATATTGTGCATAATTTCTATTCTCTTTTGTTAGCTTTCATTATTTAATTTTGTTCCTGAATTCCAATCTAATTTGAAAAGAGAAATTGTTGTATTCCTTCTTCTTGAAATTAAAATCAAATAGAGCTACGCCCAATTTGGTTTAATTTAAAATTAATTAAAACTAGAACTATTGTAAAGTGAGTTTGGACATTGAACTTGGACATTTAATCATCTACTCTAACTTGGTTCTTCTGGGCTGCTACAACAAAGGAGATATTCAGGTATTTTACATTTAATTGTAAATTCCTTTTTGTTTTAGTTTTGCTTGGAATTTTCCAGAAAAATCTCATTATATTGGTTATCTGAGGAGAGCCAGGAAAAATCAGAAGTGTTTTTTTTAAAAATTATGTAAGCCCACATAGAAAGACACAGTTGTAAGGTTTTGGGTAAACCTGTAAAAACCTAACTTGATAGTGAACGCTAATATCCCCAGTGTGAGGATGTTAGGAGTGAAGTAGCATTCTGTGTGGCTGTTATTGAGCAGTTGGTGAACACACAGGTGAACCAATATAATCCCTTATGTCTCGTGGTTGAATGATTTATATTTTATATCTTTTATTATTCATTTATGGGATGTATATGTGAATGTGAATGCTGTAATCACTTATTTCAAGCATTGTGGGAATGTTGTAATAATTTAGCTATTATTTCTTTCAATTCCATTATCAACATTCTTATTTGTTCTAGTAAGGTTGCCCTACCATTTTTATGGTGCGTGGTTGTCCTTAGAACAATATATAATTGATTTTAATTTATTCTTCTGTACTATTAGCATTTAATTTTCTTATCCTCTTCGATTTGAGTTTTGATAGAAGGACCTTTCTAAAAATAAGGTTGTCCTACCATAAACTCTGGTTTTTGGTATAGGGTTGTCCTTAGAATAATGTTTGTATCAACCTCTCAAGATCTGAATTTTGAGGTTACTTTACATTCTTTACATTCCTGCATTAGGATTGGTTTACTTTAATTGTTGGCTATCGTATTTGTTTAATTTCCACCGTTACAAATTTTATTTGGCATTGTCCTATTCACCCCCCCCCCCCCCTCTCTAGGACATTTAGTTAGGCCTTTTCAAGTGGTATCAGAGCCTAATATCTCTTCTGTTCTTAATTCTTATATTTATTTTTAGAGCTAACGATTTAAGCTATTTTAGATGTCAAATTTTGATAGCCTATCGGTCACTAGGCCACCACCCTTTGATGGCTCCAACTATGCTTATTGGAAAGCCAGGATGAAAATTTTCTTAAAATCCATGGATGAAAGTGTGTGGCTGGCCACAGTGAATGGTTGTAACACCCTGAAAATTAGGGGTCAAGCAGAAGCTCAGTTCCCGAGTTCCAATGCATCACTTATGCAACATACATAATGATGATTGAATGTTGTTCATATTACTGCATTAAACATCAGTGAGATTATAGAAAAATAGTAATTCATACTACAGATCAATTTATATAACGCAAGAGGAAGACTGAAAGATGTATCTAAATGTATATGAGTCCAAAAGATCTCTGTCGAACCCCAAAGTATGAATACATCACTGAGTCACCATATACATGTATTAGTTAAAAAAAATCAAAATGTGAAGAGATGTTCCAACTAAAATGATAAGCCCTGTAGCCTCGTCGATCAGAATGGCCTAAGCGAAACTGTCAGCGAACTGCATATACGAGAACTGGTCCTGATCGTCGTAGTAATCAAGCTCCGCCTCTTAAGTCGCATTGTCATCTGCAACTAAGACAGAGTCTAGTGGGTGTTCAGAACACCATCCTAAAACGTGGGAGTAAGTGATCAACTCAATGGAATCATAGAGCAAAGATTAACATGTTATCAATTCAGTCAAGCAGTAATGACAAAGAAGACATATCAGACATTCCTAGATACTCTTATTAATGCAAGGATGAAATGTTTTCATGATGCATGCCCTCACCTACACTCCCTCATGCGACACCATCTTATGTTCGCGACATGTTTGAAAGGGCCTAGCTATATGCCCTAGAGGGGGGGTGAATAGGGCAATGCCAAATAAAATTAATAACAGCGGAATAATAAAAGAATTATAGCACAATGCTTAATATAAAAAAATTGTAATAGCCTAGAATAAGGAGATTGATACTTTATCAGTTCTAAGGACAACCTTAGGATTAGACTGATATCTTGCACAAATACCAACACTTAACGCGATATCAGGTCTACTAGCAGTTAGATACAACAAACTACTAATCATACTACGATATAGTTTAGGATCTATATCTTTACCTGTAGAGTCTTTTGAGAGTCTTAACATTGTACTCATAGGAGTATCAAAGTTCTTACCATTCTCAAATCCAAACCTTTTAACCAAGTTTGAAGCATATTTGGTCTGAGAAATGAAAATTTCATTAGGTTGTTGTTTTACTTGCAATCCTAGGAAATAGTTAAGTTCGCCAACCATGCTCATTTTGAACCTTGATTTCATTAACTCTGCAAACTCAGTAGACATGTTAGAACAAGTAGATTCATAAATAATATCATCAACATATATTTGAACCATCAAAATATCATTGTTATTCTTTTTAACAAAAAGTGTCTTATCGACACTACCTACTTGAAAGCTATGACTAAGTAAGAATTTAGTCAATTTTTCATATCATGCCCTGGGTGCTTGTTTTAGACCATAGAGAGCCTTTTTGAGACGAAATACATGGTCAGATTACTTAGGGTCTTCAAACCCTGAAGGTTGTTCAACATACACTTCTTCATGTAAATCGCCATTCAAGAAGGCACTCTTTACATCCATCTGATAGATTTTAAATTTTTTGAAACATGCGATGGAAATAAAAAGTCTGATTGATTCAAGGCGAGCGACTGGAGCAAAGGTTTCATCGTAATCGATGCCTTCAATCTGAGTGTACCCTTGTACAACCAGTCTAGCCTTGTTTCGTATAATATTTTCGAGTTCATCAGACTTATTTTTAAAGATCCATTTTGTTCCAATAATGTTTTTATCTTTAGGTCTAGGAACAAGATACTAGACATCATTACGAACAAATTGATTAAGTTCATCCTGCATAGCAACTATCCAATTTTCGTCAGAAAGTGCTTCTTTTATGTTGATTGGTTCTATTTGGGATGTAAAACAAACATAATTACATATGTTCTCAAGTCGTTTGCGAGTACGAACTCCAGTGAGAGGATTTTCAAGTATTTGATTGGTTGGATGATCTTTAACAGTCCTTGGTTCAGATTCTTTTTGACTTGATGAGATATCTAGATTGTCAATAATAAGAGCTTCATCATCATCTGAACTTGGGGCTGGTGTATTCAAATGATCATCAATGACTACATTGATGGACTCTTAAATCACACTAGTTCTCTTATTTAGAACCCTATAAGCTCGACTGTTCAAGAATAACTAAGAAAAATTCCTTCGTCACTCTTTGTATCGAACATAACCCAAATTTTCACGATCCCGTAAAATATAACACTTGCTGTCAAAAACCCGAAAGTATTTGACAGTGGGTTTCTTTTCAAACCATAATTCATAAGCAGTCTTATTATCAGATTAACTGGTATAAACCCGATTAATAATATAGCATGCGATATTAACTACTTCAGCCCAAAGATTTCTAGAGAGCTTCATACTATTCAACATAACATTAGCCATTTCCTGTAGCACTCTATTTTTCCTTTCAACTATACCATTTTGTTACGGTGTTTTGGGCACTGAGAATTCATGTGATATTCCCTGATCGCTACAAAATTTCTCAAAACTACTGTTTTCGAATTAAGATCCATGATCACTACGGATCTTACTAACATGAGAACCTTTCTCATTTTGGATTCGTTTGATGACCTTTTTCACTTCATCCAGGATTTCAGTTTTATCTTTTAAGAACGATACCCAAGTGAATCTTGTATAGTCATCTATGATAACCAAGATGTATTTTTTGCCTCCTCGACTCTCCGATCTGGGAGGTCGAATAAGATCCATGTGGAGAAGCTCGAGTGGTCTAGATGTGGTGTTAGAGTTCACTTTCTTGTGAAAACTCCTAATTTGTTTGCCCAACTGGCATTCACCACATATTTTGTCTACTTTTTGCAATTTGGGTAGACCTCTAATTAGTTCTCTTTTGCTCAATCTAAATAAGTTCCGATAGTGTACATGTCCAAGACGTTTATGCCATAATTCAGTCTCATCGGTATGGACCATGTAACATGATTGAGTAGATGAGCTAGCATCACTAACGATGTAGCAGTTTTCAGAAGTTCTGCGACCAGTTAATATAACAGAACCCCTTTTATTAACTATCTCACAACCTTGATTAGAAAAATTTACACTATGGTTATTATCACATATCTGAGAAATGCTTAATAGGTTGTGTTTTAAACCCTCAACATATAAGACATTCTTAAATAAGGGAAGGTTATAAAGTTGAACCGTACCTTGGACAATAATCTTGCAATTGCTTCCATCACCAAATGTGACTGACCCGTTAGTCATATCTTTAAGATCGGTGAATAAAGCTTTGTCACCTGTCATATGCCTGGAGCAACCACTATCTAGGTACCACTTTGAATGGCTTGTTGCTTTGAAAGCAGTGTGGGTAACCAAGCTGGCAACTTTAGGAACCCATTTCATAACTGTTTTGGGTTTAGGAGTATAGATGGTCTTTTTCTGTCTATTGTTGTAGGAACAACCTATAGAGTTTGACTTTAATAACTCCTTAAGAAGATCAATAATTTTTTCAGCTAATTGATTTCAGTTTTGAAAATTAAAGTTGACATGGCCACTTTTAGGTTTTTGGAAAGACCTAGAATTTTTGGAAAAACCTTGATAGGTATTCTTTTCTTTTGAGGTTGAAGACTCTCCTTTAACAAATCTAGGATCAATATTCTTTTGTCTAGGAGATGTATTTTTATCATAGCCCAACCCGGATCGATCGCCACATTTTCTTGATCCGGACAATAATCTTTCCAATTTCGGATCTCCTTAGGCATATCTCCATGTGTCTTTCAAACTCAGAAGAGAAGCTACCTCATTTTTGAGTTTCTCTTTTTCGGATTTCAAATCTTCAATTTGAGAGGTTTTGAAATCTAAATCATTTTTAATTTTTTCAAAAGTATCAAAAATATGAGATTTTTCTAAGACAAGAGACTCATAATCTTCCTTAAGCTTAGAAAAATTTTCTTTTTGTAATTTAAGCTTGACAGCAATTTTACAACTCTCTTTATAAAGGGCATTATAAGCATTTTGAAGATCATCTTCATTATCGCAATCACTATTTAGATTTTCTTCACTAGATGTATCATCATGATCTGAATAGGTGATCTTGGCTAGAGTCATAAGGGCTTTAACACCACCGCTTGACTTGGTTTCAGAATCTTCTGATTTAGAAGAGGATTCAGAATCAGATGATTCATCCCAAGTAGCCATCATGCTTTTCCTTTTTGATTTGTCCTTTTTAGGACATTTGTTAGATAAGTGCCCATACTCTTGACGGTTGTAACATTAACTATCTTTCAAGGATTTACGAGTTCTAGGTTTAGATCGTCTCTTATCATTTGATTTTTGAAAATCAACCTTTTTCTTGTTTTTTAAAATTTTGTAAAATCTTTTTGCTAAAAGTGTCATATCATCTTCGGTATTTTCTGAATCCGAAGTGCTCTCTTGAGAAAATTTTTAGATGATTTGAGAGCTATTGATTTTCTTTTAGGAGCCTTAAAGGACAACTCATAGGTTTGAAGTGAACCAACTAATTCCTCAACCCTCATGGTATTCGTATCACGAAGTTCCTGAATCGCGGTCACTTTAGAATTGAACCATTCAGGAAGTGAACGTAGTATTTTTGCGCACACTTTACTTTTAGGGATTTTATCACCAAGACCCCACATAGAGTTCACTATGTCATTCAATCTAGTGTAGAAGTCCATAAACATCTCATTCTCTCTATATGAATTTCTTCAAATTTAGTTGTGAGGAGTTGGACTTTAGATTTCTTGACAATAGATGTACCCTCGTGTGTCATTTCTAATATATCCCATACTTGTTTTGCATTTTCACAAGAGATGATTCTTTTGAATTCATCTGGTGATAATGCACAAGTAATTGCATTTAGTGCTTTTGCATTAGCACTACTTTCACTTTTCTGAAGTGTGGTCCAAAGAGAATAAGCTGTTATTTTCATAGTTTTTAAACCATCGTCATTAGCAACTTCAGTGATAGGAGGGTTCCATTCATTCACTATGGCCAGCCACACACTTTCATCCAAGGATTTGAGGAAGATCCTCATCCTGGCTTTCCAATAGGCATAGTTTGTGCCATTAAAAGGTGGTGGCCTGGTGACTGATAGGCTATCAAAATTTGACAACTTAATATAGCTTAGATCGTTAGCTCAGGAAATAAATCTAATAAATAAACAATAAGCACGAGCTATTAGGCTCTGATACCACTTGAAAGGGCCTAGCTATATGCCCTAGAGGGGGGGGGGGGGGGGGGGGGGGGGGGAATAGGGCAATGCCAAATAAAATTAATAACAGCAGAATAATAAAAGAATTTATAGCACAATGCTTAATATAAAACAATTGCAATAGCCTAGAATAAGGAGATTGATACTTTATCAGTTCTAAGGACAACCTTACTTCTAGAACGTCCTTGTATCACAAACCAAAGAGGAATAATAAGCAATGAAATCAAAATAACTTGCGGAAAATAGATCCTAAGTTATTACAACATTCATCCACACTTTTCTTGAAGTGATTACAACATTCATCCACCAACACAAATCACAAAACTGAATGAATAAAGGAATGAAAGAATAAAGCACATCCACAAAACAACGATATATATTGGTTGGCCTGTGTGTACACCAACTGTTATCCAACAGCCACACAGAATGCTACTCCACTCCTAATATCCTCACACAGGGGATATTAGCATGCACTATCAAAATAGGTTTCACAGGTTCACCTAAAACCTTCACAATTGTGTCTTTAATCTCGGGCTTACACAATCCAAAAACCCCACAATCTGAGTTTTCTGGCTCTCCTCAAATAACCAATACAATGAGATTTTTCTGGCGAATCTCAAACAAAAACCAGAGAAAGTAAATTACAAAACATGTAAAATACCTTAATCACCTTTTGATGAAGCCCGGTAGAACCAATCGAAGTAGTAGTTTGATTCGACGTTCAAAGTCCAATACTCACTTTAAAAATGGTTGTAAGTCTAACTGATTTTAGATCAAACGGGCTACATCTATTTGATTTTGAATCCAGAAGAAGGAATAACAGAAATTCCCCTTTTCTAATAAGATTGGAATGTAGATCAAAATCAAATAAGAATAAGCTAGCAAAATGAATATTAAATAAGCACAAAGCATCTTAAAATAAACATAAACTTATCTTAAAGAATAGCCTAAAGAATGCTTGAATAGAATTGATTTTGAAGTGCTAAAACTCTGAAGTTCGTGCTCAATTTATAGACTGAAAAATCCCATCTCCGACTGGTCTTAGGATCCGAGGACTGGTCATAGATCCAAAGATTTTTAAAAGATTTTCGCGGGATTTAATTTTCAGTTTCACGACCGGTCGTGGGCCACCTACGACTGGTCGTGAGACACCTACGACCGGTCGTAGGACCCAAAAAATGATTGCTGGAGTTTGAGTCGTAGGTCTACGACCGGTCAAAGGATGAGTCGTAGAACTCACATGACTGGTCGTAGGATGTCCAGGACTGGTCGTAGGACAGGTAGAAAGATCCAAAAATCTTCAACTACCTAGGACTGGTCCTAAAAACCCTAAGACTGGTCGTAGCAAAGCCAAGACTGGTCTTGAAGTCCCTAGGACTGGTCTTAAAATACTCCAAACAAGCATATAAAGATATATGAGTTATGTATCCGAAATGACCTACAATAAAGCTCATCCTAAGGTCAATCTAAGGTCAAACAAACCTTAAAAGTGAGATGGACATTGAAAGTCTTAACACTCAGATGACCCTTAAGAGAAGCTTGTGAATATTCAACACTTGTAGTAGGCCTTCATAAGCTTGATCTTGACTTCACAAAGTCTTCTAGTAAGCTTGAACTTGATCAACCCTTGAACATACAACCTTGAAAACTTCCATTCTAGATTTCTTCATCAAGACTTGAAAACTTTCTTCTTTTAAGATCTTGTCTTGAAATCCGATGTCTTGATATGTCTTGATTGCAATGACTAGTCTTCAAACATAAAACACAAGATATAGAAGACATAGATATAGGTTTTGGCACCACAAAATTTGACAACAAAAGGGATATGAAATCATAGCACTTACAATCTCTCCCTTTGTCAAATTGTGACAAAACACATAGCATCAAAGATAATAAGGAATGATAAGTCATGAAACCACAAAATACTCTACTCCCCCTGAGTAATACGAGTATTGCTCATATAATCAATACATAACATGAAAACCTCAAAACTTCAATCCACATATCCATCATTCCACATATCCTTCTCAATCAATACAAACAAATTACTCCCCCTATCCGTATTACTCCCCTTTTAGCAATGCTTACTACTCCCCCTTTTTGTCACAAAATGACAAGGAAAAGGAACAATATAAAAGAGAATATAGAGAGCAAATAATGAGAAGGTGATATGAAAGGACATAAAATAAATCTGAAGTGTCAAGACATAATTCATACCACAAAGTACAATAACCAAAATGTTATGAAACCAGAATCCATAATACATATCCAGAGTAAAAGAAATGATATACTATTCAGAAGATAATTCACTTAATCTGATCCATAGGAGGGAGCAGGAATAGATGGATCAATCTGGTGTAAGCCCTTATTTATGCGACGAAGATATTTTTGCATGTACTTGAATCTCATGTCATGGGCTATATTCATATTATCAAGTTTTTCCTCCAATGCACGAATGCGTGCATCAAAACCAGAAGGATCATAATCTGGATCATTAGGTGAATCAGTTTCTATATCATCAAATAAGTCATCCATATTAACATCTTGTTGTGGAAGATCCTCAGCTTCCTCTTCGTTTCCAGCAACACCACCATCACCACCAACACCACTAACACCAGCTTCATTAAATTGGCCAGGAAGCAGTTCCAATTTCATCTTATTAAGATTGGCATTATTGAAAATGAGATGAAGAATTGGTGCCTCATTAACAGGTTTATCGACAAGCATGTGAGTGGGTAGAACATTCATAAGATAACCGAATGGAATATCACTGTGACCCGGATGGAAACGAAATTGTATAATGGAATGACAAATCAAAGAAGGAAGACAAACCTTGATTCCAGAAGCAATAGAATGCAACACACGAACCATGAAAGAAGTAAACTCGATTTTATTACCGGACCGAGGATATACATTGGAAATGAAGAAACGATGTAGTATTCTGTATTTGGGTAACAGATACTTTGTAGGGAGCGCATTCCCTTTGTGAGTCCAATGCACATCAATTTTGCATAAATCTCTAGTTAACATGCATTTTTCCGATTCTGAAGGTTTGTCGTATAAAGTATGAATCGGTATTCCTTCATCATTAACAGGGATATCCATAATGCCTGATATTAAATGACGGTCTACTTCAAATTTCCCTTCTCTAGTATCAATAGAAAATGTTAAATTATCAAGGAAAAAATCTGAAATGCATGCAACCATTGATTGAGCAATGGACTGGTATGCAAACCCACCCCAAAGAAAAATGTTAGTCCAACCTACAGATTCAAGAAGGGGAATGACACCATATGGAGCAATGTGATTTAGATTAGCGGTATGCTCAACGATAATGTTACGGGCACGCAAATCCCGTACATCTTGAGTATCATCTTCGGATGACCGAAGATGCCGTCTAGTTATTGGTCCAGATCTGGATGAAGATGGACCACGGGATGTTTTCTTTTTTCCACTAGCATCCATATCCAAAAAGATATACAAAGAACAAGCAAGATGCACAAATGAAAGATGAATTTTCTCTAGATCAGCAAATAGAGAGCAAACCCTTGAAAACCTCAACAAGAGATGAAATCAAACTATACTATGAACAAATCAAAGCATAGAGATCATGAGACTTCAAGAAAAATGATGAAATAGGACTTACCTTGAAGAAAAACTAGAAATCCTATGACTGGTCGAGCCACGACTCATCGTATGTGGGTGTGGAAATGAAGAAGAAGGGGATTTTCCCCAAATTATATGATGTTCACGAGATCCACGACCAGTCGTGAGTGGTCCACGACCGGTCGAACCACGACTGGTCTTGTAAAACCATGACCGGTCGAGCATTGACCAAAAATATATTTTAAATGAAAAATTTTAAAATTTAAACAATTATAATGTGAAATATAATACACTATGATACATGCAAGCAAGAATATTCAATTTAAAATGCACTTACCAAGATCAAATTTCAATTTATTAAGCCTGCTTTTGTCGAGCGGTTTAGTAAATATATCAGCAAGTTGAGTTTCGATTGGTATATATTCTAATGAAATGATTTTTTCTTCAAACAACTCACGAATGTAATGATACCTAATGTCAATATGCTTAGTACGTGAATGCTGGATTGGATTTTTAGAAATGTTTATAGCACTGGAATTATCACAATGTAAAATCATTGAATCTTGATTAATTCCATAATCGCTAAGCATGCGTTTCATCCAAACTAGTTGAGTACATGCATATCCAGCTGCAATATATTCAGCCTCAGTAGTAGAGAGCGATATTGAACTTTGCTTCTTGCTAAACTAAGAAACTAAGCAATTTCCAATGTAAAAACAACCACCACTGGTTGATTTTCTATCATCAATATTTTCAACCCAATCAGCATCTGAATACCCGGCTAATTGAACATTAGTATCAAAAGCATACCAAAGTTCCAAATTTATAGAACTTGCAACATATCTAATAATCCATTTAACAGCAATGAGATGTGATTTCTTAGGATTAGACTGATATCTCGCACAAATTCCAACACTGAATGTGATATCAGGTCTACTAGCAGTAAGATATAACAAACTACCAATCATACTACGATATATTTTAGGATCTATATCTTTACCTGTAGAGTCTTTTGAGAGTCTTAATGTTGTACTCATAAGAGTATCAAAGTTCTTACCATTCTCAAATCCAAACCTTTTACCCAAGTTTGAAGCATATTTGGTCTGAGAAATGAAAATTCCATTAGGTTGTTGTTTTACTTGCAACCCTAGGAAATAGTTAAGTTCACCAACCATGCTCATTTCGAACCTTGATTTCATTAACTCTGCAAACTCAGTAGACATGTTAGAACAAGTAGATCCATAAATAATATCATCAACATATATTTGAACCATCAAAATATCATTGTTATTCTTTTTAACAAAAAGCGTCTTATCGACACTACCTACTTGAAAGCTATGGCCAAGTAAGAATTTAGTCAATTTTTCATACCATGCCCTGGGTGCTTGTTTTAGACCATAGAGAGCCTTTTTGAGACGAAATACATGGTCAGATTACTTAGGGTCTTCAAACCCTGAAGGTTATTCAACATACACTTCTTCATGTAAATCGCCATTCAAGAAGGCACTCTTTACATCCATCTGATAGATTTTAAATTTTCTGAAACATGCGATGGAAATAAAAAGTCTGATTGATTCAAGGCGAGCGACTGGAGCAAAGGTTTCATCGTAATCGATGCCTTCAATCTGAGTGTACCCTTGTACAACCAGTCTAGCCTTGTTTCGTATAATATTTTCGAGTTCATCAGACTTATTTTTAAAGATCCATTTTGTTCCAATAATGTTTTTATCTTTAGGTCTAGGAACAAGATACCAGACATCATTACGAACAAATTGATTAAGTTCATCCTGCATAGCAACTATCCAATTTTCGTCAGAAAGTGCTTCTTTTATGTTGACTGGTTCTATTTGGGATGTAAAACAAACATAATTACATATGTTCTCAAGTCGTTTGCGAGTACGAACTCCAGTGAGAGGATTTTCAAGTATTTAATTGGTTGGATGATCATTAACAGTCCTTGGTTCAGATTCTTTTTGACTTGATGAGATATCTAGATTGTCAATAATAAGAGCTTCATCATCATCTGAACTTGGGGCTGGTGTATTCAAATGATCATCAATGACTACATTGATGGACTCTTAAATCACACTAGTTCTCTTATTTAGAACCCTATAAGCTCGACTATTCAAGAATAACTAAGAAAAATTCCTTCGTCACTCTTCGTATCAAACTTATCCAAATTTTCACGATCCCGTAAAATATAACACTTGCTGTCAAAAATCCGAAAGTATTTGACAGTGGGTTTCTTTTCAAACCACAATTCATAAGCAGTCTTATTATCAGATTTACTGGTATAAACCCGATTAATAATATAGCATGCGGTATTAACTACTTCAGCCCAAAGATTTCTAGAGAGCTTCATACTATTCAACATAACATTAGCCATTTCCTGAAGCACTCTATTTTTCCTTTCAACTATACCATTTTGTTGCGGTTTGGGCACTAAGAATTCATGTGATATTCCCTGATCACTACAGAATTTCTCAAAACTACTGTTTTTGAATTCAGATCCATGATCACTACGGATCTTACTAACATGAGAACCTTTCTCATTTTGGATTCGTTTGATGACCTTTTTCACTTCATCCAGGGTTTCAGTTTTATCTTTTAAGAACAATACCCAAGTGAATCTTGTATAGTCATCTATGATAACCAAGATGTATTTTTTGCCTCCTCGACCCTCCGATCTGGTAGGTCCAATAAGATCCATGTGGAGAAGCTCGAGTGGTCTAGATGTGGTGTTAGAGTTCACTTTCTTGTGAGAACTCCTAATTTGTTTGCCCAACTGGCATTCACCACATATTTTGTCTACTTTTTGCAATTTGGGTAGACCTCTAATTAGTTCTCTTTTGCTCAATCTAAATAAGTTCCGATAGTGTACATGTCCAAGACATTTATGTCATAATTCAGTCTCATCGGTATGGAGGATGTAACATGATTGAGTAGATGAGCTAGCATCACTAACGATGTAGCAGTTTTCAGAAGTTCTCCAACCAGTTAATATAACAGAACCCCTTTTATTAACTATCTCACAACCTTGATTAGAAAAATTTACACTATGGTTGTTATCACATATCTGAGAAATGCTTAATAGGTTGTGTTTTAAACCCTCAACATATAAGACATTCTTAAATAAGGGAAGGTTATAAAGTTGAACCGTACCTTGGACAATAATCTTGCAATTGCTTCCATCACCAAATGTGACTGACCCGTTAGTCATATCTTTAAGATCGGTGAATAAAGCTTTGTCGCCTGTCATATGCCTGGAGCAACCACTATCTAGGTACCACTTTGAATGGCTTGTTGCTTTGAAAGCAGTGTGGGTAACCAAGCTGGCAACTTTAGGAACCCATTTCATAACTGTTTTGGGTTTAGGAGTATAGATGGTCTTTTTCTGTCTATTGTTGTAGGTGCAACCTATAGATTTTGACTTTAATAACTCCTTGAGAAGATCAATAATTTTTTCAGCTAATTAATTTCGGTTTTGAAAATTAAAGTTGACATGGCCACTTTTAGATTTTTGGAAAGACCTAGAATTTTTGGAAAAACCTTGATAGGTATTCTTTTCTTTTGAGGTCTCAGACTCTCCTTTAACAAATCTAGGATTAATATTCTTTTGTTTAGGAGATGTATTTTTATCATAGCCCAACCCGGATCGATCGCCACATTTTCTTGATCCGGACAATAATCTTTCCAATTTCGGATCTCCTTGGGCATATCTCCATGTGTCTTTCAAACTCAGAAGAGAAGCTACCTCATTTTTGAGTTTCTCTTTTTTGGATTTCAAATCTTCAATTTGAGAGGATTTGAAATCTAAATCATTTTTAATTTTTTCAAAAGTATCAAAAATATGAGATTTTTCTAAGACAAGAGACTCATAATCTTCCTTAAGCTTAGAAAATTTTTCTTTTTGTAATTTCATCTTGACAGCAATTTTACAACTCTCTTTATAAAGGGCATTATAAGCATCTTGAAGATCATCTTCATTATCGCAATCACTATTCAGATTTTCTTCCCTAGATGTATCATCATGATCTGAATAGGTGATCTTGACTAGAGTCATAAGGGCTTTAACACCACCGCCTGACTCGGTTTCAGAATCTTCTGATTTAGAAGAGGATTCAAAATCAGATGATTCATCCCAAGTAGCCATCATGCTTTTCCTTTTTGATTTGTCCTTTTTAGGACATTTGTTAGATAAGTGCCCATACTCTTAACGGTTGTAACATTAACTATCTTTCAAGGATTTACGAGTTCTAGGTTTAGATCGTCTCTTATCATTTGATTTTTGAAAATCAACCTTTTTCTTATTTTTGAAAATTTTGTAAAATCTTTTTGCTAAAAGTGTCATATCATCTTCGGTATTTTCTGAATCCGAAGTGCTCTCTTGAGAAAATTTTTAGATGATTTGAGAGCTATTGATTTTCTTTTAGGAGCCTTAAAGGACAACTCATAGGTTTGAAGTGAACCAACTAATTCCTCAACCCTCATGGTATTCGTATCACGAAGTTCCTGAATCGCGGTCACTTTAGAATTGAACCATTCAAGAAGTGAACGTAGTATTTTTGCGCACACTTTACTTTTAGGGATTTTATCACCAAGACCCCACATAGAGTTCACTATGTCATTCAATCTAGTGTAGAAGTCCATAAACATCTCATTCTCTCTATATGAATTTCTTCAAATTTAGTTGTGAGGAGTTGGACTTTAGATTTCTTGACAATAGATGTACCCTCGTGTGTCATTTCTAATATATCCCATACTTGTTTTGCATTTTCACAAGAGATGATTCTTTTGAATTCATCTGGTGATAATGCACAAGTAATTGCATTTAGTGCTTTTGCATTAGCACTACTTTCACTTTTCTGAAGTGTGGTCCAAAGAGAATAAGCTGTTATTTTCATAGTTTTTGAACCATCATCATTAGCAACTTCAGTGATAAGAGGGTTCCAATCATTCACTGTGGCCAGCCACACACTTTCATCCAAGGATTTCAGAAAGATCCTCATCCTGGCTTTCCAATAGGCATAGTTTGTGCCATTAAAAGGTGGCGGCCTGGTGACTGATAGGCTATCAAAATTTGACATCTTAATATAGCTTAGATCGTTAGCTCAGGAAATAAATCCAATAAATAAACAATAAGCACGAGCTATTAGGCTCTGATACCACTTGAAAGGTCCTAGCTATATGCCCTAAAGGGGGGGTGAATAGGGCAATGCCAAATAAAATTAATAACAGCAGAATAATAAAAGAATTTATGGCACAATGCTTAATATAAAACAATTGCAATAGCCTAGAATAAGGAGATTGATACTTTATCAGTTCTAAGGACAACCTTACTTCTAGAACGTCCTTGTATCACAAACCAAAGAGGAATAATAAGCAATGAAATCAAAATAACTTGCAGAGAATAGATCTTAAGTTATTACAACATTCATCCACACTTTGCTTGAAGTGATTACAACATTCATCCACAAACACAAATCACAAAACTGAATGAATAAAGGAATGAAAGAATAAAGCACATCCACAACACAACGATATATATTGGTTCGCCTGTGTGTACACCAACTGTTATCCAACAGCCACACAGAATGCTACTCCACTCCTACTATCCTCACACAGGGGATATTAGCATGCACTATCAAAATAGGTTTCACAGGTTCACCTAAAACCTTCACAATTGTGTCTTTGATCTCGGGCTTACATAATCCAAAAACCCCATAATCTGAGTTTTCTGGCTCTCCTCAGATAACAAATACAATAAGATTTTTCTGGCGAATCTCAAACAAAAACCAGAGAAAGTAAATTACAAAACATGTAAAATACCTGAATCACCTTTTGATGAAGCCCGGTAGAACCAATCGAAGTAGTAGTTTGATTCGACGTTCAAAGTCCAATACTCACTTTAAAAATGGTTGTAAGTCTAACTGATTTTAGATCAAACGGGCTACATCTATTTGATTTTGAATCCAGAAGAAGGAATAACAGAAATTCCCCTTTTCTAATAAGATTGGAATGTAGATCAAAATCAAATAAGAATAAGCTAGCAAAATGAATATTAAATAAGCACAAAGCATCTTAAAATAAACATAAACTTATCTCAAAGAATAGCCTAAAGAATGCTTGAATAGAATTGATTTTGAAGTGCTAAAACTCTGAAGTTCGTGCTCAATTTATAGACTGAAAAATCCCGTCTGCGACTGGTCTTAGGATCCTAGGACTGGTCGTAGATCCAAAGATTTTCGAAAGATTTTTGCGGGATTTAATTTTCAGTTTCACGACTGGTCGAGGGTGGTGTACGACCAGTCGTGGGCCACCTACGACTGGTCGTGAGACACCTACGACCGATCGTAGGACCCAAAAAATGGTTGCTGGAGTTTGAGTCGTAGGTCTACGACCGGTCAAAGGATGAGTCGTAGAACTCACAGGACTGGTCGTAGGATGTCCAGGACTGGTCGTAGGACAGGTAGAAAGATCTAAAAATCTTCAACTACCTAGGACTGGTCCTAAAAAACCTAAGACTGGTCATAGTAAAGCTAGGACTGGTCTTGAAGTCCCTAGGACTGGTCTTAGAACACTCCAAACAAGCATATAAAAATATATAAGTTATGTATCCGGAATGACCTACAATAAAGCCCATCCTAAGGTCAATCTAAGGTCAAACAAACCTTAAAAGTGAGATGGACATTGAAAGTCTTAACACTCAGATGACCCTTAAGAGAAGCTTGTGAATATTCAACACTTGTAGTAGGCCTTCATAAGCTTGATCTTGACTTCACAAAGTCTTCTAGTACGCTTGAACTTGATCAACCCTTGAACATACAACCTTGAAAACTTCCATTCTTGATTTCTTCATCAAGACTTGAAAACTTTCTTCTTTTAAGATCTTGTCTTGAAATGTGATGTCTTGATATGTCTTGATTGCAATGATTAGTCTTCTAACATAAAACACAAGATATACAAGACATAGATATAGGTTTTGGCACCACAAAATTTGATAACAAAAGGGATATGAAATCATAGCACTTACAATGTCCCCCTTTGTCAAATTGTGACAAAACACATAGCATCAAAGATAATAAGGAATGATAAGTCATGAAACTACAAAATACTCTACTCCCCCTGAGCAATACGAGTATTGCTCATATAATTAATACATAACGTGAATATGCTGTGCTCTGCGTGAACTTAGGTGGCATTCCCTATATACAACATGAGGTACAACCCGGATCAGATTCAACATATTCACAAACTCCTATATGCAGCATTTACGCATAGATTAAAGCAACTTCATGCATTTCATTCACTAAAATTGTCATAATACATGAGACACGATGTTACATGAATCATGACAGAACATGAATGTGAGCTAATACAACCAAGACTTCAAACATTGAAAACATCCTAAAAGTTATTACTCTACTAAGCCTATCAACATGAAAACACCAACATCCTACAAACAATAAACAAGCTACGGGGCAACAACATGGATGACTAAGCATCCGAATCTAGCGATGGAGGAGGGGCACCCTTATCCTGCAGGCAGCACAGGATAGATTTCAGACTGCTAGTCATTTTCTTGAACTTGTGTTTCACGAAGCCCTGAAGATCCATGATATCCTGTCGTAGGACAGCCTGGCCCTCCACAAGTCACGCTATGCGGGCATCCTTAGCGGCCTGATCAGTGCCCTTCTCTGGTGCCGTAGAAGGAGAGCTCTCACTCGTGTCATGAGCCTCCTCTTCTTCTTCCTGTTCTTCCTCTTCTTCTATTTTAGCCCTACCTTCTCCTTCACTCTCTTCTTCTTCACTTTCTGATTCACCCTCACTCTCCTCAACTCGAGCCTGTCATTGTCGTGGCCCGATATTCATCTGATTGAGAGTAGTCTCGTTGATGTAATGGTCCGGCACTGGCAATTTTGCCCAAAGTCTGAAGCCAAACTTAAGTGCAATCTTGCATACGAGTTGGCCAAAGGGGAGCGACTCAGTCCTTCTATTTGAATGCGCGATAAGGACTATCTGTCATAGTACAAACGTAGGCACGCATAACTTCACTCCCTACCCCACTTGGTACAGGAAATCCACCATCAGATGCGTGCCCTCGCTGCGATTGCTCCACCTAGGGTAGACGTTGAACGTGCAGATGTGGTGAAGCAGGTGGAAGTCGCTCGTCATATTGGTCACTAAGAGGCGCTTGTTAGGCTGCCACTAAACCAGTTGACCACATAGAAACCTGGTGCGGTGATCCCTTTCATGTACACTATTCAGATTTCTCTCACTTGCATGTACCTCGCCAAGTGGTACATTCAGGAGCCGACATATTAAACCAAAATTGATTGTGGCCTCCCGATCTCTGCCAAATGAGATCTTGAACTTCAAGGGCTCTAGTGTAGGCTCTCGAATGTGGGCATAGAAGGCTCGAACAGTGCTCACATTTGCACGAGACTCGCCTTCAAATAGCGGACCCCACCTGGCCACTTCCAGGTGCTCGAACAACAAGTATTCTCCAAAGAGTCACCCATCCACTTGCACTTCAAAAAGGACCATACGGCCCTCATAAACTCCATGGGATAGCTCTGCCAACAAAGATCTTCCAACGGGAGCCTGGGGATCAAGACCCCGCTTAGTTTGCAACACTTTACCAGCACTAGTACTCGCGGCGGTGCCTCTCGATATCCTCGATCGAGCGGGGTGACTAGGCCCAGCTTCATCCACAAGAGATCTTTTCTTTTCTATGAGAGAAAGAATGGTGGAAATCAAGAATAGGGCTATAATAACCTCCAAGAAAGCCATGAAAAAGTGAAAAAAATGAAGGAAAGGGATAAGATCTTTGGATCTCCACTGGTTTGAGCCTCAAAGAGGGTGTAAAGGCTCAAATGAAAGGGGATAGAGAGTAAAAAAGACAAAATAGGATGGGTTAGTAGGTTTACACGAATTTGAGACTCAAATGGGGGATTTAAGAGCTCAAATCAAAGGAAATGAGAGGGTTAGATGATGGGTACGGCCAAAAATGGTGGAGGGATAAAAAGTTTTAAGAAAAAGGAGGGAATGAGAGAATGGAAGGGAGATTTGAGAGAGAAATGAGAGGTTTTGAAGAAAAAGGAGAGCTTGGAGGGTGAGATTATGAAGAGGGGATGTTTAGAAAAGTTTTAATCAGGCAACCGTGGACCAGTGGGCCACAATGGGCCCCAAAATCGTTGGCCCGATAGCCCGACCCATCCTGGCCCGCTGGTCGGCGAGGCCTCGCCAAACCGGCGAGGTCCTTGCCGATCTCTAACCATTCTGGCGAGGTGCACCCCGCTGGGTCTAGAAAAGTGTGGGTCCCACCTTGGGTCCCCCTAGAAGTGGTCCGTTTGACCCCCACTTCCGATTCGAGTCATTTCGGGACATTTTGAGTAATTTCTAATGTATATCTTTATTTTACTGATTTTAAATGACTGGAATAGGATGAAACACGGTCTATACCCTTCAATTGACGGTCTAAATGTCGTTTGGGGTCGTCGTGTGTGATCAGGAGTGTGTACGGACTCGATCTCAGCGATTGTTTTCAATAAACTTTCGCCAATTGATGACATTGGGAGTCCTAAACCTGTTTCTAGATTTTTCTCGCATCCTCCTACGCTAAAGTGGCATCAGCGTACGTCGTGTGACCATAACCCAGGTCCGGTTTAATCCAAATCATACTTAGATACCAACTTGTAACATCCTGAAAATCGGGGGTCGAGCAGAAGCTCAGCTCCCAAGTTCCAACACATCACTTATGCAACATACATAATGATGATTGAATGTTGTTCATATTAGTGCATTAAACATGAGTGGGATAATACCAAAACTATAATTCATACTCCAGATCAATTTATATAACACAAGCGGAAGACTGAAAGATGTGTCTAAACGTATATTAGTCCAAAAGATCTCTATTGAACCCCAGAGTATGAATACATCACTGAGTCACCATATACATGTATTAGTTCAAAAAAAATCAAAATGTGAAGAGATAGTTCCAACTAAAATGATACGTCCTAAACCCTGTCGATCAGAACGGCTTAAGAGAAACCGTCAGAGAACTGTATATACGAGAACTCATTCTGATCGTCGTAGTAATCAGTCTCTGCCTCCTGAGTCACGTTGTCATCTGCATCTAAGACAGAGTCTGGTGGGTGTTCAGAACACCATCCCAGAATGTGGGAGTGGGTGATCAACTGGCACCGCGATTCATTAGTCCATTCCAGATCCTCGATCGTGTGGGATCAGTGGCATACCGTTTGGCTTTACCCACGCCTCTCGCGAGCGTTCACAACGTATTTCATGTTTCTATGCTGAATAAATACGTTTCTGATCCTTCCCATATCATCAGATGGGAGCAGGTGCAGTTAGGAGAGGATGTTACATATATCCTGCGACCGACACGTATCCTAGACAGGAAGGAGCAGGTATTGTGTAGCAAGGTGATTCCCCTTGTAAAGGTATTGTGGACGCATCACTCTGAGGAAGAGGCTACCTGGGAGATAGAAGCCGAGATCAGAAAGAACTACCCACAGCTTCTCGAGGAGTATGAAAAGGTACAAATTTTGAGGATGAAATTATTTGTTAAGGGGGGTAGATTGTAACGCCCTGAAAAAATCCATACTTGGACTCGAGTACCAACTCGACCAGAAATCGTGTAGGATTAATTCCTTTAGAAAATAAGTGTAAGTTAGCTAGCGCAATGCTAGAGTAGCTGGGAAATAGTCCCTGATCACTTTAAATACGTTCTACAAGACCCAAAGCGAGTAGAACCAATGACGCTATAATACTCTAAAACCTCGGATCAAACTCTAAACCGGTTTGTTCTCTGGACCTCTTTGAAACTTTGTATTGGATCTAGACCGCGCGTCGAAAGTCCGATACCTAAAATCTTAGACCGTTAGAACCGCCTTGTTGGACTTGACAATCATTTCGAAAATCAAGTCCAACCAACATTCGCAGGCTATTTCATTGAGCCTGGACTGAAGAGAGTGAGAATAGGGTTAGATTTGGAATTTGAAATTTAAATCTGGCACATGACTTGACGCGTTATTATTAAGCATTCTGACCGTCAGAATTCAGCCAAATTACACCCTCGGATCAGGTAAAATTTCTATTTCATATCATGAGACTTGCAACCTAATCTACGTGCGGTGACCGTTGAACTGAAACTGGACCACCACGTGCGATCTACGGACACTGATGGTCTGATGGTCTGAAACTGGACCGCCATGTGCTAGTCGAGCCCGTCAAGTAACCCGACTGGCCATTGTATGTTCACCCTGTATGAGTTATAACTGCTTGAACCTAGGGTACTGAACTTACCATTGTAAACCCTGTTAACCATGGTACCTTGATCCACAAAGACTCATGAGCCGGGCATGGTGGTATGGGACACCGTGGTCGACCTGTCGGCCTACGCTGGGGCCACAAACCTCCTCGTAGTGACCAGTGAGCACCTATGACTCGTGAGAAGATTATGGTGGTATGGGACACTATATTCTTACTGTCGGCCTACACTGATCAGGCGACGAGTCCTTTGTAGTGCCGCGAGCGTATTCTGAGTCTACGGGAGGTGACGACCTTTCCGTAACAGTGAGAGTACAGTAGGCCTGTATTGATAAGGTGATGGGGGAGCGGTGCAACGAGTGCGAGCAACAGCCCTGGCAGCCCTTGCAGCGACCTACAAAATATACATCGTATGAGTTTACTAGGAGTGACGACCCTAGACAGGATCTGTGTTGGGATTGATATAAGGGAAGTACCTTAGTTTCCCAATCCTGCTGTTTGAATGGACTAATAATAACTCGGTAAGCATATCACCATCACATTGCATGTGCCTGGAAGATGTGGAGCATTGAGCGGTACGCAAGCATGCCGCGGACGGAGATGGTGCCGTATGAGGGAGAATGTCGGTGAGGGCATCCATCATATCATGTCATATTGTATTAACAGCAGTTTTAGGATTATTTGATTTACTGCTTTACTATTATCGCATGATTGATTTGAGAACATGCTAATCCTTTCTCTATTATTCAACTGAGTTAGCTACTCATTCCCACGTTACGGGATGGTGTTTGCAACACTCACCAAACCCTGTCTTAGATGCAGGTGAGGCAGCGATCCAGGAGGCAGAGCCGGACTATGATGAGGACCAGGACGAGTTCTCATATATGCAGTACCACAACGGCTTTGCTTAGGTGGCATGGATTGACGGGACTTCTCAGTGGGACTCTTTTCGGACATTTAATTTTATTTATTTACATGTATATGAGACTCAGAGATGTATTCATACTTTAGAGACAGTTGAGATCTACTTTGTTTTCCATACAGTGATATATATATTCTTTAGTCTTCCGCTTGCTTTTATCACTGAATCTAGAGTATGAATTGCAGTTTTGGTATACTTTTACTCATGTGAATGCTTTAACTCAGATAACATTGAATCATAATCATTTTTGTTGCATAAGTGACGGTCTGGAACTCGGGAGTTGGGTTTATACACGACCCCCGATTTTCAGGGTGTTACACCTAGGTTTTCACAAATTCGTATGGAGAGAATGAGAGAGTATTAAGGTCCTTATATAGGCCTAAAACTGATGGAATTAGCCCTAGGGCCAAGGTATACTTAAGTTATAACCAAATCGGGCTTGTTCTGATCCAACAGAACACTTCTGGAGGTCCTCTTTCTGAATGCGGTCGGACTTAAGCTCACAAATACTGGATCTTGATCAAGTTAAGCTTTCAGTTCGATCGGGTCCAGATCAACCGTGGCGGATCAGTTTCAGTTCAGTGGTCACCAAGACCCGATCAGGGCTACAAGTACTTTGACATGTATGGGCCATCTTCCCTGATCCGAGGGTGAATTTGGGTCAGAAACCAACGGTCAGAATACTTATAAATGGCGCACAAGTGACACGACTCAGATTACTTAAATTCATATTTAATTTCTTAAAAATCTTCACTTTCTCACACTCTTCACTCCGGACTCAAGGAAACAGTCTCAGGACATCGCTTAGACTCGATTTTTAAGTTGATTTTCAAGTCCAACTAGGTGGTCATAATCATTTAAGATCATCCCGATCGGACTTTCGACGTACGATCCAAGTCTGATACGAAGTTTCAAAGTTCTCCCGAGAGCAACTGGGTTTAGAGATTGATTCTAAATTTTAGAGTAACATAGCATTAATGATTCTACAGGTTTTAAGTCTTGCAGATTGTATTTAAAGTGATTAGTGCTCATTTCATAGGTAATCTAGGTTAGCACTTAGTTAATTCTCATCTAGTTTTCAAAGGATTTAGTCCTGGGGGATTTCTGCCTGAGTTAGTACTCGGGTCTTTGTATGAATTTTTTCGAGTCGTTACAATGGTTAGAACCCTCCTACCACTGAAGTAACTGGAGTTGATGGTTCAAAATTAATGAGAATAACACCTTATTTCTCGTGGACCACACTTCAGAAAAGTGGGAGTAGTACAAATGCTAAAGCACTAAATGCAATCACTTGCGCACTATCACCGGATGAATTCAAAAGAATTATATCTTTTGATTCTACAAAGCAGGTATGGGATATATTAGAAATGACACACGAGGATACCTCAATTGTCAAGAAATCAAAAGTTCAACTCCTTACAACTAAATTTGAAGAAATTCATATGGAGGAAAATGAAACATTTATGGACTTTTATACTCAATTAAATGATATTGTAAACTCTATGTGGGGTCTTGGTGATAGAATCCCAAAAAGTAAAGTGTGTGCAAAAATACTACGCTCACTTCCTCAACGATTAAACTCTAAAGTAACCGCGATCTAGGAACTTTGTGATACGGATAATATGAGGGTTGAGGAGTTAGTTGGTTCTTTACAAACCTACGAGTTAACTTTTAAAGCTCCAAAAGGAAAATCGATTGCTTTTAAAACTTCTAAAAATAATTTTTAAGAAAATTCTGATGTAGATAACTCTGAAGATGATATGGCTCTTTTGGCAAGAAAGTTTTATAAAATCTTCAAAAGTAAAAAGAGAGTTTATTTTTAAAAAGGAAATGATAAGAAAAAAATTAAAATCTAAAACTAGGAAATCTTTGGAAGATAGTCAATGTTATAACTACCAAGAATATGGGCATTTGGCTAACAAGTCTCCTAAAAAGGACAAACCCAAGAAGAAGGGTATATTGGCTACTTGGGATGAATCCTCTAATTCTGAAGCTTCTTCTAAATCTGAAGATTCTGAAACTGAGTCGAGGATTGAAGTGAAAGCCCTTATGACTCTAGCCAAATTTACATTTTCAGATAATGATTCAACAAGTGAAGAAAATCTGAATAGTGAATGTAAAAATGAAGATGATCTTCAAGATGCCTATAATGCCCTATACAAGGAGAGTTGTAAAATTGCGGTAAAACTGAAACTTCAAAAAGAGAAATTTTCTAAACTCAAAGAACTTTATAAATCTCTTGTTTTAGAAAAATCTCATATTTCAGACTATTTTAAAAAAATAAAATGCGATTTAGATTTTAAGACTGCCCAAGTTGAAACTCTTAAGTCTGAAAATGACCAATTAAAACATGAAGTTTCTTCTCTCTTGAATTTAAAGGAAACTTGGAAATATACCCAAGGTGATTCTAATTTAGAAAAACTTTTATCAGGATCGAGAAAATGTGGTGATCGATCCGGTCTAGGTTATGATAAGAATGTTTCTCCTAAACTGAAGAATGCACCTCCTAAGTTTGTAAAAGGAGAGACCTTAAACTCAAAAGGGAAAGGACAAGTGTTTTCTAAATACCCTAAGTCTGTTCAAAAACCTAAAGGAAGTTATTTCAACTATAGGAAGCATAACCAAAACTCTTTGGCTGAAAAGATAGTTGATTTACTTAAGGAGCTTCTAAAGTCTAACTCAATAGGTCCTACTTATAATACTTACAATCAAAAGAAAACCAACTATCCACCCAAACCCAAAATGGTTATAAAATGGATTTCAAAGGTTACTTACTTGGTTGCCCACACTGCTTTCAAAGCTACAAACCATTTAAAGTGATACCTAGATAGTGGATGTTCCATGGATATGACAGGAGACAAGGCTCTATTCACCGATCTAAAAGATATGACTGATGGTTCAGTCACATTTGGTGATCGCAGTAACTGTAAAATTATAGGTCAAGGTACAGTTCAACTTTATAACCTTCCGTTATTTAAGAATGTCTTATATGTTGAAGGACTAAAACATAATTTGCTAAGCATATCTCAAATATGCGATAATAACCATAGTGTTCGATTTTCTAATCAAAGTTGTGAGATTTTAAACAACAAGGGTTCAATAATATTAACTGGACATAGAACGTCTGAAAAGTTCTATATTGTAAGTGAATCCAGCTCATCTAATCAAACATGTTACATAGTCCATGTAGATGAGACTGAATTATGGCACAAACGTCTTGGACATGTACACTACCGAAACTTATTTAGATTGAGAAAAAACGAACTTATAAGAGGTCTACCCAAACTTCAAAAGTTAGATAAGATATGTGGTGAATGCCAGTTTGATAAATAAATAAGGAACTCACACAAAAAGGTGAATTCCAAAACCATATCAAGACCACTCGAACTTCTCCATATGGATCTGATAGGACCTACCAGAACGGAGAGTTGAGGTAGCAAAAGGTATATCTTGGTACTAGTAGATGACTTTACTAGATATACATGGGTAGTCTTCTTAAGGGACAAATCAGAAACCCTTGAAGAAGTAAGAAAAGTTCTTAAAAGGATTCAAATTGAAAAAAATTCTCAAATCAGTAAGATTCATAGTGATCATGGATATGAATTTGAGAATAGTAGTTTTGAGAAGTTCTGTAGTGACCAAGGAATATTACATGAATTCTCAGCCCAAAACTCCACAACAAAATGGGATAGTGGAAAAAAAAAATAGAGTGCTACAAGAGATGGCTAATGTCATGTTGAATAGCATAAAGCTCTCTAAGAATCTTTAGGCTGAATTAGTCAATACAACTTGTTATATTATTAATCGAGTTTACACTACTAAAGGTAATAATAAAATGGCTTATGAAATGTGGTTCGATAAAAAGCCTACTGTCAAATACTTTCGAGTTTTTGGCAGCAAGTGCTATATTTTACGAGATCGTGAAAATCTGAGAAATTTTGATATAAAAAGTGATGAAGGATCTTTTTAAGATACTCTTTAAATAGTCATGCTTATAGGATTCTGAACAAAAGGACCGGTGTGATTCAAGAGTCTATCAATGTGCTCATTGATGATCACTTAAACACACCAGTCTCAAGTTTAGATAATGATGAAGTTTTTGTAGTCGATAAACCTGATACTTCATCTAATCAGACTGATTCTAAACAAAGGACTGTTAAAGATCATCTAACTACTCAAATCCTTAGAAAACCTCTCACTGGTGTGCATACTCATAGACAACTTGAGGATATATGTAATTACGTATGTTTTACATCCCAGATAGAACCATCTAGCGTAAAAGAAGCCCTTACTGATGAAAACTGGATTGTTGTGATGCAAGAAGAACTTAACCAATTCATAAGAAATGATGTTTGGTATCTCGTACCTAGACCCAAAGATAAACACATCATTGGAACAAAATAGATTTTCAAGAATAAGTCTGATGAGCTTGGAAATATAATTAGGAACAAGGCTAGGTTAGTAGTACAAGGTTACACTCAAATTGAAGGTATTGATTTTGATGAAACCTTTATACCATTAGCACATCTTGAATCAATCAGGATATTTATATCCATTGCATGTTTTAGAAAAATTAAGATTTATCAAATGGATGTGAAAAGTGCTTTCTTAAATGGTGATTTGCATGAGGAAGTCTACATTGAACAACCAATGGGCTTTGAAGATCCCCAAAATGTTGATCATGTGTATCGCCTTATAAAGGCACTTTATGGATTAAAAAAAGCTCTCAGGGCATGGTATGAGAAACTAACAAAGTTTCTATTAAGCCATAATTTTCTAATGGGATCTGTTGATAAAACTCTGTTTGTTAAAAAATATAATGATCATATTTTAATGGTACAGATTTATGTTGATGATATCATTTATGGGTCTACCTGTACTGACATGACTACTGAGTTTACAGATTTGATGAAGTCACAGTTTGAAATAAGTATGGTTGGGGAATTGAATTATTTCTTAGAGTTGCAAGTAAAGCAATAACTTAATGGAATATTCATTTCTCAATCTAAATATGTCTTGAATCTAATTAAAAGATTTGAATTTGAGAATGGTAAGAACTTTGATACTTCTATGAGTACTACATTGAAACTCTTAAAAGATTCTAAAAGTAAAAATGTTGATCAGAAATTATATCGGAGTATGATTGGTAGCATATTATATTTTACTAGTAGACCTGATATCGCACTAAGTGTTGATATTTGTGCCAGATATCAATCTGATCCTAAAGAATCACATTTTAAGATGATAATTTATGCCTTTTTGTATTATATTATATATTCTTACTAGTTTAGACTTTAATTTTTGTAATTAATACTGAAATATTGTGTAGAACTTAATGGAATACTACATTTTTGGCTGATTCACGACTAGTCGTGAATATACACGACCATTCGTGGTACGACTGGTCGTGTATATCCACGACCAGTTGTGAATCGCATGAATACTTTTTATTTGGGGAAAATCCATCATCTTCCTCATTTTTATTTCACACTCAAAGGGACCGAACCTCGACTAGTCGAAGCCAACTTCCTCATGGTTAGTGCTCCATTTTCATTTCTTCTTGTGATTTTGTGTTTATATTACTTTTATTTCTCTCTTGAAGTTATTTATTTCAAATTTCATTGAGATTTGGGATTTTCTTTTGAAAAATTTGATTTGAAAAAACCCACTTCTCAATCATTTGTAACTCTTTATTTCTTTGAAATCCTTATTGCAAATGGCTTCTAGGGGAAGAAAAATAACTTCTCGTGGTCCATCTTCTTCCAGATTGACCACTATCACTAAGCGTCATCTTAGGGCTCCCGAGGATGATGCATCCTTTGTTCAGGACATCTGATTGCGTAATGTTACTTTTGAACATCCTGTTGATGTTAATCATACTGCTCCTTTTGATATCCTTCCTATGCTCCAACCAGTAGGTTGGGATAACTTATTGGATTAGGGTGGGCCTACATACCGGTCCATTGCCTAATCCATGTTTTCTTGCATAACTGAATTTTCACTAGAAAATTTAACGTTTAGAATTGCCACAAGAGAAGGACCATTTGACGTAGATCGTCACTTGATTTTAGCTCTTATGAAAATTTCTGTGAATAATGAGGGAGTTCTCATTCATACACTATCTGAAAAACCCTCACAATCTGAAAAATGTATGCTAACAAAGGACTTATGCAATCTGGATGCTCAATGGACACATAAAGGAAATGCGCTCCCCTCAAGATTTTTGTTACCCAAATACAGAGTTCTTCATAGTATCATTGTGTCAAATTTGTATCCTCGTTCTAGTAATAAAATTGAGTTAACGGCATTCATGGTTCGTGTTCTTCATAATATTGCCAGAGGTGTAAATATTTTCTTACCATCCTTGATTTATCACTCTATCATTCAGTTTCGACTCCATCCTGGTCATAGTGATATTCCTTTTGGTTATTTGATGACTGTTTTGGCCACCCATATGTTAATCGACATGCCGGTTGGTGAAGCTCTTATCCATCATCTGATATTCAACAACTCTAATATCAATAAGATGAAGCTGAAATTTCTTCCTGGCCAAGTTGATGGTGTTAGTTCGGCTGAATCGGAACATGAGGAAGAAGCTGGTGATCTTCCTCTTGATGATATTAATATGGATGATATTTTTAAAGAAATTGAATTTGACTCTGCAAATGATCCAGATTATGAGCCTTCTGTCTTTGATGCTCGACTGAGTCATTGGAGGAGAAAGTCGAAAATATAAATGTTAAGATAGAAAACATGTCTGTTACCCATGATTTACAATTCAAGTATATACGTAAGTATCGTAGACGTTGAATAAGGGCATGCATAAACTCGATCCTTCCATCCCTACTCCTTCATCTGGTTCCAATTAGTACATTTTCTACTTGCTGGCCTGTAATAACTATATTTCTACTATGTTCACTTGACTAGATTTTCTATTGTTGATTTAGCTCCATTCCTACATTATATATGTTCCTTATTCTATGCTCTCAATTCTTATCTGCTATCATCTTATTTCTCTCATAGATTATTACTCCTTACCTCCCTGTTTTGTACTTCCTTTGTTATATTGTGACAAAAAGGGGGAGTAGATTTGATTTATATATATCTGATCTAAATGCTGCATTGGTGAGGTTGCCATATTTTTGACATATATGTTACTTAAGGGGAGTATGTGAAGAGATAGACTGTTTGAGCATGAGTGTTTGTGTGTGGATTGTAGGGAGTGAATGAATATTGATTAGTAGGTACATGAAATGTGTACATGAAATGTGTGCTAGTTGATATCAACTGGTGCATGATTCTTTAATCAGATATTCGGGGTTATGTATCATAACTAGGATATGTGTTTTGTCACGAATTTGACAAAAGGGAAGATTATAAGTGCTATATTATAGCCCCTTGTTATTGTCAAATTTGTGGTGACAAAGACATTACTTTGAAGCTTTCAAGATATCAGAAGTGTTCAAGTTCAAGAAGCTTTCAAGATCTCAGAAGTGGTCAAGTTCAAGAAGCTTTCAAGATCTCAGAAGTGTTCAAGTTCAAGAAGCCTTCAAGTTCAAAGATCTTAGGCTTTCTTACACTCAAAGGTCACTTATCTTCAAGTTTCAATGTCCTTGCTTCACTATTGAGTTACGAATGACCTTAGATTGACCTTTAAAGTAGGACATTTTAGATACATAATCCATATGTGTTTTATACATAAATTTGGTCTGTTCTAAGACTAGTCCTGGACCTTGTTCGACTAGTCCTAGCACTGGTTCGACCAGTCCAAGAAATTCCATGACCAATCCTAAGTTCTAGAGGATTTTCAGAATTTTTTTGGTTACTTTTTAACCAGTCTTGGTGACTGTTCGCCCAATCATAGGAACAGTGTCGATTGGTTCTTCGACCAGTCGTAGACCTTTGACTTAAAGTCCAACAATGAATTTCATAAGTCTACGAACAGTCATGTGAAACCTACGACCGGTCGAAGGTGACCTATGACCAGTCGTAGGGTACCCACGATCGGTCGTGAAACCGTCTTATCTTATCCCGCTCGAAATTTTAAATGTCTGTTGGTTCTAAGACCAGTCGTAGGGGTCTTAAGACCAGTCGAAGATGTGATTTGGTTGCCTATAAATTGAACACGAATTTCAGAGATTTGATACATAATTCAAGTATATTCAAAGCTCCACTCAGGGATAAGTTAGTGTTCATTTTAAGCTACATTGTGCATAATTTCTATTCTCTTTTGTTAGCTTTCATTATTTGATTTTGTTCTTGAATTCCAATCTAATTTGAAAAGAGGAATTGTTGTATTCCTTCTTCTTGGAATTAAAATCAAATAGAGTTACGCCCAATTTGGTTTAATTTAAAATTAATTAGAATTAGAACCATTGTAAAGTGAGTTTGGACATTGAACTTGGACATTCAATCATCTACTCTGACTTGGTTCTTCTAGGCTGCTATAATGAAGGAGATATTCAGGTATTTTACATTTAATTGTAAATTCTTTTATATTTTGGTTTTGTTTGGGATTTTCCAGAAAAATCTCATTGTATTGGTTATCTGAGGAGAGCCAGGAAAACTCATAAGTGTTTTTTTTTAATTGTGTAAGCCCACATAGAAAGAAATAATTATAAGGTTTTGGGTGAACCTGTAAAAACCTAACTTGATAGTGAACGCTAATATCCCTTATGTGAGGATATTAGGAGTGGAGTAGCATTCTGTGTGGCTGTTATTGAACAGTTGGTGAACACACAGGCAAACCACTATAATCCCTTGTGTCTCGTGGTTGAATGATTTATATTTTATATCTTTTATTATTCATTTATGGGATGTATATGTGAATGTGAATGTTGTAATCATTTATTTCAAGCATTGTGGGAATGTTGTAATAATTTAGCTATTATTTCTTTCGATTCCTTTATCAGCATTCTTATTTGTTCTAGTAAAGTTGCCCTACCATTTTTATGGTGCATGGTTGTCCTTAGAATAGTATATAATTGATTGCAGTTTATTCTTTTGTACTGTTTGCATTTAATTTTCTTTTCCACTTCGATTTGAGTTTTGATACAAAGACCTTTTTAGAAATAAGGTTTTCCTACCATAAACTCTGGTTTTTGGTGTAAGGTTGTCCTTAGAATAACATTTGTATCAACCTCTCAAGATCTGAATTTTGAGGTTGCTTTACATTCTTTACATTCCTGCATTAGGATTGGTTTACTTTAATTGTTGGCTATCATATTTGTTTAATTTTCACTGTTACAAATTTTATTTGGCATTGTCCTATTCAACCCCCCCCCCCTCTAGGACATATAGCTAGCTTTTCAGAAATCCTCTTGCATTACCTAGAAAGGCCCTAGGCACCCCTATTTATAGTTTAGGAAACTCCCCTTTACACCTCTTGCGAAACCGCCTCAAATTTTTGCATCTCGCACAAAGACATAATCAAATCTGCATAACCTCGACTGGTCGTGCAGAGTCCTCGACTGGTCGAGTAGCACGCTCGACCGGTCGAGCACCTTGGAAATCTAAAACCACAACTCGCTGAAAAATGAGTCGAGCCAGTCCATGACTGGTCATGCACTAGCCCTCAACCAGTCGAGTGAAGCGCATGACCAGTCGAGCCTGGGGAAAAAACCCCATCAATTTATTTACTTTTTCACTACTCTGAAAATGCCAAGGTTCATTACACGAGAAGTATAAAGTATGTTTAAGATCGTCGAGGATATTTCAAGATCGAGTTGCGGAATTACAGCAGGCGCTACTTAGAGTACTACACGACATCAATAAATAGAGCATGTACGAGAACCTCAAATACAGGACATGATTGAGAGAAAATTAATGTTGAAGCAGTTATCGAATTAGGTTTCTAAGAAGATTTTGAAAGGCTGGAGTGGCGCTAAAGCAATTGACTAGACCTTATGGGATTAATTTGAGTCTGACCAACTCAATAATCATTGGTTGGATATGTTGTACCCTATTTATTTATCTATTTATTTTACCATTCTAAAATAACCAAGAAAAGGGCACGCGTCATTGCATGAGAAATATAAAACATGTCTAAGATCTTTGAGGATATTTCGAGCGCATGTTGTAGAATTATAGCTGGTGCTACTCAGAGTGCAACACAACATCAATAGATGGAGTGTGTGTTCATAACCCCAAGTGTAGGGTTGCAATATAGTAATAACTCGTGAGAACAAGGTCGAATCCACAAGGACTAAACTTGTACGTATTCTGAAAAGAACTAGAACTAGAACTAGAAAAATATCTAAATCTAAATATGGAATAAAAGAGATTAATTGTGAAAGATTTATCAAATATCAAAAGTGAACTAGAGTGCTCTTACTTGATTCAAGTACCACAATTGGAATTGGAGTCCTATCCAATCCAATTGGAAGATATAATAATTAAAATCAAATCTGAACTTTCCTTGACCTAATTCTCAATGGAGGAGAATTTTGATAATTGGAAGGGATTCCATCACCAAACCATGCCCATGGGACGATGACCAACAACAAGATTTACCAATCCCACAATCTCAAAATCAGGAAAAGAAGATACTCAAAGCTATTGAAGATCTATTGTAATTTGAGTCACAATAAACCATTAAAAACTAAAAGTATTCCTTAAATATCAATTTAGAATCAAAGAAGGTTTAACATAAATATGAATCAAAGCAAGAGAAATATCTCATCACGCTACAAGCTTCACCTCTTAGCCCTATGTAACGTCTCGAAAAAAATCGTACAGAGACCCGAGTACCACCTCGATCAGAAATCACTTAGGATTAATTCCTTTAGAAATTAAGCGTAAGTTAACTAGCGCTATGTTAGATTAGTTGTGAAATTAGTACTGTTCGCTTTAAATACGTTCTGCAAGACCAAAAACTTGTAGAATCAATGACGCTATAACATCCTGAAACGTAAGATTAAACTCTAAACCCGTTTGCTCTCAGGAACCCGTTGAAACTTTGTATTGGATCTAGACCGCGCGTCGAAAGTCTGATATCTACAATCTTAGACCATTATCACTGCTTAGCTGGACTTGACAATCGCTTCAAAAATCAAGCTCAACTGATGTTCTAAGGCTATTTCATTGAGCCTGGAGCAAGGAGTGTGAGAAAGAGTGAAATTCTTTATAAATTAATCTGGCACGTGACGCTTGCGGGTTAAGTATAAGCATTCAGACCGTTGGAATCTGATCCAAATACACCCTCGGATCAGGGAACATTTTCCACTTAGGTCAGTGTACTTGGAATCTCTGATCGAATCTTAGTGACCGCTGAATTGAAATTGGTCCGCCACGTACGATCTGGAAACCCGATCGAATTGAAAACTTAATGTGATCAGGATCCAACATCCATGAGCTTAAGTCCGACCGCATTTAGTCAGGGGACCTCTAGAAATGTTCTTTTGGATCGGAAGAGACCCGATTTGGCTATATCCCAAGTATACCTTGGTTTAAAGTCTAAATAGGTGACTTTCTAACCTATTTAAGGACCTTAAACCCTGTCACACCCCTCCCATACGAATTTACAAAAACCCTAGAAAAGAGAAGAGAGAAAAGAGAGAGATTGTGTGGAAGTTGTGAGGGAACGTCCCTGGCACTCGATCCTGCTTTTACACGTACTTAATCATCGTGTTCTAATCACTCTTCCAGTGATTCCGACTTCATTCTAGGTAAGAAAACCCTACCCTCAACCTGTTTTAGGGATTCCATCGATACAAGTAGTGAAGTAGCTAATTTATCTTGTGATATAGGTCGTCATACAGACGTTGACGAAGCGTAGATTTTCTATTCGATTCGTTACGCTTCTACGACATAAGGTGAGGATTCTAAATGCTTAGGTTAACTATTTTCAAACCTTTCAATGTTGTTTAATATTAGATTATCGACAAGAACGTTGTTTGACATGTAGAACATGCTGTCTGTTTTCCATTTCGATTACGTACGGAGAATATGAGATTTAGGGTATTTTAGGTATTTGTAGGAAATACTATATACGTCCGTATGTTGCTGAAATAATTGCCATGTGTATTGTCGTGTTATTAAATTAGTTGGCGTGTATGATCTGTTTGGTGAAGAGATTCGCCCTAATGCACACTTTGGGTCGACATACGATATGTAGACAAATGTGTGTAGACTAAGTGTTTGTATAAATGTTTGTATTAGTAAGTATTGAGTAAATGTTGTTGTAGATTAGTTTTGAGATTGGATTCTCAACTAATATGACGATGTATATGATCTCCTCCATGTTTGTTATATGAATTGATTTCCTTAAATATATGAAATGCTTGTGTTTGGTTGATTTGCTTATGTTGTATGTTATAACATGTTGTTAATATGCTTGGATTAATTGTGTTTCATTTCTGTCATTCTCACATGATCACTGATGTAGATTACAAGTGCTTGGGGCTATATCCTAGTCCAGGCATTCGGTAATAGATTCGAAATCGTGGTTGGATTCTATTCGCCACGAAGGACGCATCGACGAACGCGAGTAGTACTTTGGTTGACGACAGTGGTTAGGCCATACGAGGTGTTTTATGCACTTCATATCGTTCAGCTTGAGGTGCGCTCGTACTAGTCGAGCCCATCAAGTAACCCGACTGACCATTGTATGTTTACCTTGTATTGGTCATAATTGCTTAAACCTAGGATACTGAACTTACCAGAGATAACCCTGATAACCATGGTACCTTGATCCATTAAGACTCATGAGTCGGGCATGGTGTATGGGACACCGTGGTCGAGCTGTCGGCCTACGCTAGGGCCACAAACCTCCCCGTAGTGACCAATGAGCACCTTAGACTCGTGAGACGATTGTGGTGGTATGGGACACTACATTCGAGCGGTCGACCTACTCTAATTGGTGACGAGCCCTTTGTAGTGACCTCGAGCGTATTCTGAGTCTACGTGAGGCGACGACCCTTCCGTTGCAACAAGAGTACAACTAGGCCTGTATTGATAAGGTGATGGGGGAGCGGTGCAATGAGTGTAAGCAACAGCCCTGACAGCCCTTGCAGCGACCTATAAATATATCATCGTATGAGACTACTAGGAGTGACGACCCTAGACAGGATCTGTATTGGGATTGATATAAGAAAAGTACCTTAGTTTTCCAATACTGCTGTATGAAAGGGCTAATAATAACTCGGTAATCATATCCATATCGCATTGCATGTGCATGGAAGATGTGGAGCACTGAGGGAATAAAGTATGCCGCGGACGTAAGATGGTGTCGCATGAGGGAGTATGTCGGTAAGGGCACGCATCATACTGCATCTCATACTTGCATTAGCAACAGTATCAAGGAATGTCTAATTGTTTGCGTTACTATTATCACGTGATTGATTTGATAACATGTTAATCTTTGCTCTATGATTCCATTGAGTTGATCACTCACCCCCACATTACGGGATGGTGTTTGCAACACCTACCAGACTCTGTCTTAGATGCAGGTTGTGAGCCGATTCAGGATCTGGAGCCGGATTACTTCGAGGACCAGGATGAGTTCTCGTACATGCAGTTCTCTGACGGCTTCGCATAGGTGTCCTGGATCAGCAGGATTTTGCTAGTTGGACTATCATACGACATTTTAATTTTGGTTTGATATATGTATATGTGACTCAGAGATGTATTCATACTTTGGAGACAGTTCGAGATTATTTTGTTTTTCATACAGTGATATATATATTCTTCAGTCTTCCGCTTGCGTTTTATCACTGGATCTGGAGTATGAATTGCAGTTTTGGTATAATGTTACTCATGTTAATGCATTAACTCAGACAACATTGAATTATAAGCATATTTGTTGCATTAGTGATGGTCTGGAACTCGGGAGTTGGGTTTCTACACGACCCCTGATTTTTAGGGCGTTACACCCTAGCTAAGAGGTTTAGCCAACCATAGACATGATTGGACCAAAGTCTCTTAAGCAAAACATGAAAACAACTAAGGAAGAAAAAGAAGAAAAATTCTTGGCAATGTCTTCTCCACCCTTTTGTTCCACTCCTTAAACCCTAGAATATGCCTAAAAACATCTTAGGGAGTCCTATTTATAGTTGTGGAACTCCAACTTTTGCACCTAGTTGGAAAACTCTATAAACCGCCTCAAATTTATGTAGTTTGCTAAAATAGACTCCACTCTGCATAATTTTCTAAAATAATCTTCACTCTACGCAATTTCATAGAATGACCCAGAGTTTTAGAATATACTTTTTTCGAATGATTTAAGGATTCTTTTTCTTCACTTCAAATCTTTGATTCTTTTCATTCCTCACTTAGTTTTCTTGGATCTTTGACATGTAAATTCTTCAATATTTGTCTCCTAAGATCCATCCCTTGCCTTAGTGATTCTTAAGCATCAAATTCATGCTTTTAGAACCCTTTTCAATTCAAGATTTTAAATTCACCTTGCAACACAAACATGAGTAAAATAGAACATTAAGCATTATCATGTTCATAACACCAAGATATAAATGGGGGATAATATGTAATATTTGACCCTCAACATAATTCCCAACCAACATTTTGCTAGTCTCGAGCAAAGTATGCGCAAAATAAATCTCAATGCTTAATGTCTAAAACCTCTCTAGGAAAATAATCTTTTGTACATCCAAGTATGAATGGGTAGAATTAAGATACGAAAGTGGAGTTTTGAAAACTTAAAGCTGAACAACATAAGAAACCAAATCAAGTAAATTCTTTATCCATTAAATCGAGCATAATTTGCATATCAAGTTTTTTAATGTACTCATTGAAAATCAACTTACTTCCTGTATGAAGACTATTAGTTCATCATGTTAGCCATACTCATCACTTCAACATCAGTTTGAAACTCAAGTATTGATTCTGAACTTATCCCATTTTTCTTCTTTTTTCAGTTTTTGATTTTATATCGACGGTCAATTTTTTATTTATTCTTTTTATTTTTGCATTTTTTTGCATTTTTTTTCATCTTTTTATTCTTTTTCATGACCTCTTTGTCGATCTCTTATTTTTTAACTGGTTCTTTTCTTCTTTTGGTCCTTCCTTATGACAGTATTCAATTTTCTATAGTCAATACACATTCTTCAACCAGTAGTAACTCTAGTTGGCATGAGTTCATTGTCGACATTGGCTACGATGGTGATTCCAGACTTCTTAGGAACCACCTGAGTTGGACTCACCCATTGGCTATCGAATATAGGGTATATGATACCCACATCCAATAGCTTAAGAACCTCAGCATTAACCACTTCCTTTATGTTTGGATTTAATCTACGTGTGGTTGTCGGGAGGTCTTCACATTATCCTCTAGATAAATACGGTGAGTACAAATCAAATGATCAATTCCCTTGGGGTTCGCAATCGACCATCCAAGGGCTCCTTTGTGCTCAATAAGAGTAGAAATAAGATACTCTCTCGTTCTCACTCAAGGTGGGAAGAAATCACCACTGGCTATGTCACATCTTGACCTAAATAGACATATTTCAAACCAGATGACAAAGGTTTTAGGTTAAGCTTTGGTGCCTTGAGGTTAGACGGTAGAGGCACTATATCCGTTTGGGGTAATTTTTCAAATTGTGGCCTCTACCTGTTAACTTCAAGTACCGACACAGTATCAAGCATGACACTCATCTCCCTAATCATATCATCATCTAAATCATGGGAGTGGGCGCACGTCTCTAGAGGGTCAGAGGATAAGGTTATCAGAGTTCTATATTCCATGAAAGAATCAATCAAGTTAACATCGTGGGCATCATCATCATCCTCTGACTGTTTGCTCATATTGAAAAAGATATTGAGCTCCAATGTTGACTCCATTCCTACAATTGATAATTGCATTTGATATAGCAAGGAATAGGTGACTAAGGATGATAGGAATTTGAGTGCTCATATCCACGATGGGTTGAGTATCCAAGATGATAAAATCTATTGAATAGTAAAATTTTTCAACCTGGACCAACACATCCTCAATTATCCCTCTCGGCACACAAACTGAGCAATCGGCTAGTTGTAATGTGGTTCGGGTGGGTTTTAAGTCACCTAGACCTAATTGTTCGTAGATCGAGTATGAGATCATATTTACGCTCACTCCTAAGTCAAGAAGTGCATGCTCAATCTGGTAATTCCCAATTACAAAGGCGATGGTTGGGCTACCAGGATCTTTATACTTCTATGGTGCATCTTTCTTTAGGATGGCACTCACGTTTTCTGTTAAGAAGATTTTCTTTTGAATGTTTTGCCATCGTTTGATTGTACATAAATCTTTCAGAAATTTGACATATGAAGGTATCTGTTTTAAAACATCTAGTAAAGGAATGTTGACTTTCTCTTGCTTAAGCGCCTCTAGAATATCCTGAGAGTTAGAGAGAGGTTTTGGTGCTATCAACCATTGGGGAAATGGAGCAATTGGTTTACTTTAAAGTTTTGGTTCTACCTCATGTGGAGCATTACTAGGTCTATCAGTCTCATCTACATTCGTGTCCTTAGGCTTCTTAGCCCTTATAGGAATAGATTTACCAATTATCTTCCCACTCCTAAGAGTGGTGATAGACTTAGCTTGTTCCATTGGATTTGAAGAGCTTGGTTCACTAACTCTGTATTGCGGTTTAGGATTGGGGATAGGTTGGGCTGAAAGCATCCCTTTCTTTATAACCGTAACGCGTGAGCCTATCTTTTGTATAACCTTTATGAGTTCTTGTAAGGCTTGAAGAGTACTTTATTGGATGAGCTCTTTAGGATTTTGAACCAATTCCTCTTGAGTTTTCCCTTGATTTAAGAATTGATCAGGAATTCCTTGAGGTGTAACAGATTGTCCATTCCTCCAACTGAAATTTAGATAATTTCTTTAACTGGAGTTGTATGTGTTCAAAGTGAGTCCCTTGAAAGGTCTTTAGTAGTTATTTACGGTATTTGATTGCTTATTCAATATTTCTTAAAATGTAGGTATTGTTGGGAAATTTTCAATTGTAAGAATGTTACAAGCAGAAATACCACAGATAACTTCCTTATCCTTATCCTTCATAAATTCCATGGCCTCGAGTTTCCTTGTGAGACTGGTAACTTTTGTGTTGATATCATCTTCCTCTTTCAAAAGATATATTCCACCTTTCTCCTTTGATTGAGTAGGCTTAGATGTGATGCTCGTTCTTAGGGAGATGTCTCATGATTGTGCAGTTTCAGCAAGTTTATCAAAGTAATCCCACACTTCATCAACATCTATGTTTAGGAATTCCTCATTGCACATTGTCTCGATAAATTGGCACATAGAAGATGTTAGTCCTTCATGGAAGAAATTTGTTATGCGCCATGTTTCAAAACCATGTTGTGAGCATGAACTGACAAGATCCTTGAACCACTCCCAACATTGGAAGAATGTTTCATCTTCCCTTTGGGCGAAATTCATGATCGACTTTTTAATGGTGTTCGTTTTATGATATGGGAAGAATTTCTATATGAACTCCCTCGTCATGTCATTCCATCTGCCAATAGATCGTGGACGTAGTGAATGTAACCACGTCTTAGCCTTTTCTTTCAGGGTGAAAGGGAAGAGTTTCAGCCGGATTGTGTTCTCAGACACATTAAGAAAGTATAAAGTGGCTATAATCTCATCAAACTCTTTCATGTGTAAATATGGATTTTCATATTTAAGCCCAAGGAACTTTAGAAGGAGTTGGATCACTCCTAGCTTGATGTCTATGTTTCCTGTATTTTCTGAAAAAACCATATAAGAAGAGGTCCTCACCCCCACTGGTTGTAAATAGTCTCGTAAAGTACGAGGCGAGGGCACTCAATGCACCTCATTCTCATCCTGGATTTCCTCCACCCAAGGTTGGGGTGGATTTGGAGGTTGATTGGCTAGTTGATTTGCAACCATAACTTCGGTTAACTCTGTAGATCTCGAGTGGTATCTAATCCTATGATGGATAGATAACCTCTAAACCAATCCTCCTTCACTCAAGAGACGTCGAGTGTTGTCATAGACCCACTTGGGCATGAAACACTCTCAGCCCTCAATTTTAGAATCTAACCTAAACCTAAAAAAGACAAAGGGAAATAAAAATTTAGACATAGAAAGAGATAGAATTAGAAAGAAGTTACCAAATTAGAAGTTTCTATGTTAGGATCCTGCAACAGAAAAAAGAAAGTGAATTAGTTTTTAAAAAAAGAAATAGAAAGTTTTTAAAAATAAAAAGATGAGTTAGTTTCTAAAAACAAATTAAGAAAGTTTCTAAAAAACAACCTAGTTTCCAAAAACGAAAAAGGAATGTTTCTAAAAATAAATTAGGAAAGTTTCTAAACCTAGAAAAATAAATATCACACGCCAAACTCAGAAAACGGGCTCACAGAATTCCCGATTACCGAATTCGGTGCCAAAAGCCTCCGTAGTACCCCATTCTCGGTTCCCAACACCCATGCACCAGGTTTCGATCCTGAGATCCTACAAGGAGGATTTTCTAATATACATTTATCTCGTAAGAAACATAACCACAAGTTTACCCAAATCCCAAAGGCAACATCATCATCACATATCCACTAATATAAACAATTGATTATAATGCTGAAAGAAAAATACATATATAAAAAATCGAAGCTCCAGAAAATAATTGAACGCTCCAAGCTCAATGCTGATATGACCTAACGTCACCTGCATGCATCTATCGTGCATAAGCTTATAGAAAGCTTAGAGGGTGGTGTAAGTGTGTGCACAAGGTAAGCGTGCTCAGAATGCAATATCAGAGTAATGCGAAAACATGCTGGAAAGTCCATAAATACGATCAGCCTTATCCAGGCTATACGATGCAAAAATATAATAGGTCAATGACATATCTAGGCCATGTAATGCAGAATCATAGTAACCCAAATGTCATATGTGAGGGTGCAATGCAATATGCAATGCAAAGGAAATGGCGAAGCTGGAGTGTTTAGTCAGGATGATAGAACATGGTATCATAAGCTGTGGGGTTCATCACAAGGGACTTCTATCCAAACCAGTCCCATACCTAAATTTGGATAGATAGACTCGGTGTGATAAACTCTTGATCTCAGGTTAGTCGCGCGCGCCCCAAATAAAATCCTGATTGTTGTGCAAGTACACATAATGATTTGGTTACACACTACCAACCTAATAGATAGTGAATGAATGAGTTAAATGCTGAGTACGCAACTCTTACTCAGTAAGCTGACATATCAGTACTGTACATCTCTGGTATAATCGCTGGGTTCTAGTACACTGCACCAGATCGCTGCCCACTGGACGCGCAACCATGCAAGTGAAAGAGACCTCACTATCTGCCTAGCCAGTAGTCAGCCAATATCTACTCGGCACGTCAATAGTAGACCCATTTATGGGCTGATAAAACTCAGCCTACCTATACCCCCTACCCTCGGGTGGATAAGGCCACACCCTCTTCCAACCAACCACAATCAATGGGAGCGCCTCCTACTAGTATTTGACATCTGGGTGCTCTTATTTTCCACCCGATCTTGATGTTGGAGCATCCTCTGGTACCAAGAGGGTTTAGAAATTTTCACCCAGGGACATCTATCACACCCTATGTAGAGAAAAAAATTTTCGGTGTCTAATCCTGCCATCCATGATATGCATGTGGAGGCTATGACCCTGATATTGCTAGGGCGTACAGTAATCATGTCACACAAATGTGAGGTGCATGAATCACACTATCATTCATGCAACAATCCTTCACGTACTGTGCGCTCATGTGGGCAGCTCCTCCTATTAGGGAGTCCCATAATAATCTACCCAATGACATATGCTATGATCAATCACTCCTCATATTAAGCATACATATGATGTGCATAGGCATGAATCATGGAGCTATTCTAAGCATGTTATATGGTGATGAACTCTCTTCATAACAAGGATGAGCCTAGACGGCCTACTCATAATAAGTATGGGGGCCCAACAGTTTGGGTTAGCCCACTAAGGGAAGATAAGATTGGGCCTAGGAATGGGCCTTAGGGAGGGTTACAATGCGAACATTTAGCCATCATTTCTCTTACAATGTGCACATTAAACCATCATTTCTCCCAAGGCATGGCCCCTTTAGAACTAACTAAGAAGATGAATGGTCATCGTAAACATCATTATATACATCATAGTGGGATCACATGTCATAATGGACCTCATATACATCACATTGGGCCTCACACAAAGACCTCACATACATCACATTGGGCCACATACAAGGGCCTCACATGTATCACATTGGGCCTCACTCATGGGCTTCATATACATCACTTTGGGCCTCACTCATGGTCCTCATATACATCACATTGGGCCTTACTCATAGGCCTTATATACATCACATTAAGCCTCACCCATGGGCCTTAAATACATCATAATGGGCCTCACCATCTAGGCCTCACATACATCACATTGGGCCTCACTCATGGGCCTTATACACATCACATTGGGCCACAACCATGGGCCTCAAATACATCAAGTGGGCCGCATCACATGGGTCGCAACAATGAGCCTCATATACACCAAGTGGGCCATATCACATGGGCCTCAACAATGGGCCTCATATACATCAAGTGGGTTGCATCACATAGGTCTCAACAATAGACCTTATATTAATCAAGTGAGCTGCATCACATGGGCCTCATATACATTAAGTGGGCCACATCACATGGGCCTCATATACATCAAGTGGGCCCACCCTCCTAACTGGACTATCTACACCATTCATCTATTTTTAGAGATCATTTTAGAGCATTACCCAAAAAAATGAATCATATCGAAAGATCATCTGAACCATACCACAAATAGCAGTGAAGATAATGATTTTAACTGTTAACAATTCACAGGGCCCATCTTAATGTTTATTTTCCATCCAATCTGTTCATAAGGTCACAAAGACATGAATTAAGAGGAAAAAAACAAATTTCATATTGATCCAAAACTTCTATGATCTCAAACGGGTTCAATAGTAAACGTTCAACCCTCCACTAACTATTTGCAGTGTGGTCCACTTGATAGACGATTTGGATCTACAAACCTCCTTATTAAACTCACAGAACTTACTGTCATTAACACATCAACTATTTACTACTGGTGTGGCCTGTTGGCCCATCGTCCAGATGGACGGTTAGATATAACACAAACCTCATGATCAGGACCCACAGGACTTGCAGACGTCAATGTAGTAGCTATCTGCTGCTAGTGTAGCCTGCTAGCCCACCGTCCAGATGGACGTCTGTATTTAAAACATATACATCAACGGTGGGTCCCACCATCCAACAAACTGGATGGTGTGGATATACATACCTCATGATCAGACCCACACATCTTACTGAGATCAGATACAACAATTATATTCCTAGTGGGGACCACATAGATGGACGGTTTGATGAACACACATAGAGGTGGGTCCACCATCCTATCTATATGGACGGTGTAGATTACCACATAAATCATGGCAGGCCCCACAATACTTGGTGACGTCACTGCAGCAGTTATATAGCTAGTGTGTAGTAGACCAACCAATCCGCTTCCACGGTAGGTGGGTCCCATGTGGGGCCCACCAGAATATTATATTATATATTAATATATTTATTTATTATATATTATAATACAAGTCTAGCGTCCAGGCCCTGGACGGGCGGTCTGGATATGAAACATGTGCATCACATGGTGCCACATCGTCTAGGTGGACGGTGTAGATAAAACACATATATCAAGGAGGGTCCTATGTGCTGGATGCAGCACACCATCAAGGTGGGCTCCACATTGCATCAAGATGATATTTATTATCTCCCTCATCCAGGGTCTACCTAAACGGGTAGCAAGGTGGCTGCAACATGGGCCCTCGATTTGGTCCACTTGGTTGGACGGTGTGGATCATACATCAAGGTGGGCCATCATACACGAGAGAGAGAGAGAGAGAGAGAGAGAGAGAGAGAGAGAGAGAGAGAGAGAGAGAGAGAGAGAGAGAAACATGTGATGGAGGGGAGGAGCTCCGCCACTATGAGCCCTCCTTAGGTGGGCCATGTAAATACAATACATACATCAAAATGGGTCCTAAATCATGTGGGCCCTAAATCATAAAAATTAACGGTGGAGATCCATTTCCACCAAACAAAAAGTAAGGTCTAGATGACCTTTCATAATGGGAAAATAAACATCATGATGGGGTCCATGGAGAATGGCCCCATCATGGGATGATCATATGAATCATGGTGGGCCATCGGCCACACCTAGGGTCCTAAGTGAGATCCATACCATCAATCGGTAGGTCCCACTTGGCCCATCATCAACAACACCATCTAATCCTACAAATCACCCACTAATTGCTAATCTTCTAGGCTCCTTGGAATGCTAAGCTCCTCAGCTTGGATTTTAATAGAGGATGATGAAGATTGAAGGGCTAGGATGAAAGATTTATGGGTAGGAAGTGGGCCACACACTTGGCTCTCCTTAGAGCTTCTCTTTGGTTACTTTGGAAAAATGGTGGAGAAAATGAGAGAGAGAGGAGATGTAAGGAGAGAGGGATGGGTGTGTGTAAGGAAGGGATGGGTGAGAGTTGACTTTGGGATTGGGAGAGGTATGGGTTTTCATGCATTTTTAGTAAGAGAGGGATTGTAACACCCCAGATTTTTTGCCTACCTAGAATTAGACGTCCTTAGGCAACGGGTCAACCATAACACCTTGATAACCTCTCAGGACCCAATTCCAAAGCCAAAGAAATCATTTAGAACCAAATTCTTTAGAAATTTATTGTGTATTAACTAGTGCTACACTAGATTTCCTGCCAAATTAGCACCAACCACTTTAAATACAATCTGTAAGATCCAAAACCTATAGAATCATTGACGCTATCTTACCCAGAAATTTAGGATCAATCTCTAAGCCTAGTTTCCCTCGAGATCATTTGGAAACTTCGCATCGGACCTGGACCGCACGTCGAAAGTGTGATAGCTGTGAACTTAGACTATTACGACCGCCTAGTTGGACTTAACAATCACCTAGAAAATCAAGCCCAACCGATGTCCTGAGACCATTTTATTGAGCCCAGAGTGAAGAGAGTAGGAAAAGGAAGATTTTTAGAAAATTAATTATATTTTTAAAGGAATCTGGAACGTTTCACTTGCACATTATTTTTAAGCGTTCTGACCGTTAGAATTTGACCCAAATTCACCCTTGGATCAGGATAGGTGGCCCTTAAATGTCATAGTACTTGTAGCTTTGATCGAGTTCCCGTAACCGCTGAACTGAAACTGGTCCGCCACATTCGATCTGGAAACCTGACCGGAATGAAAACTTGGCTTGACTTAGATCCAATATTAGAGAGCTTAAGTCCGACCGCATTTAGTAATAGGACCTCCAGAAATGCTCCGTTGGATCGGAACAGACCCGATTTGGTTATAACCTAAGTATACCTTGGCCTTAAGTCTATTTTTATCAAGTTTAGGCTTATAAATAGGGCTTAAAACCCTCATTCTAAATCCCATACGAATTTTCAAACTCTAGCTTTTCAAGAGGGAGAAAAGAGAGAGAAAGTGAGGGAGAAGTTCGTGCTGCTTCCTGGAATTCTTCCCAGCTTTACTACGTGCCAAATCCACCTATCCGTATTACTATTTTGGTGTTTCTGACTCCAATCCTAGGTAAGAAATCCTAACCCTAACCTGTTTTAGGGCTTAGTATAGTTTAAGTGATGATGTACCTAATCTATTTCATGTTCTAGGCTATCAATCTGCCGTTGACGACGACTTATCGTCTGAATCATATCCATTTTGCATTTTCTAGCTTAAGGTGCAGACTATATACGTTTAGGTTATGGTTTCCAACACTTTCAATGATAGTTAATGATTTATTCATGTTGTGAATGCAATTACACATGCCAAATGTGCTATCTGTTTTGTCTTTTGTATACGTATACTGTGTATTGTAAATACCGTATTTCATGTACATGTTAGAATACACGTATGCGTATGAAATCTATTGATATGCTTGTCATGATTAATGATCGTTGTTATATGCCTGATATGTGTATGACAACTCCTTAGCGAAAGGACTTGCCCTAAATCACGCCACAGCCGATAGACGCTATATATGTAAAAGTGTGTAGCTCACGTGTTTGTGAAAATGTTTAAATGAATACGGAACCTGGATTCATGCATGCCATGATTATCCGTCATGGGTATATGCAAGTGATATATGGGGCAACTCCCTAGTGAAAGGATTTGGTCAAATACATGATATATCAACATACGGTATGTAGTTAGTATGTGTAGCCTAAGTGTTTGTGAAAATGACTGAATGAGTATGGAATTTGCTTTCGTGCTCTCTATGACTAATGTTTATGGATATATGATTGTTGTATGGGCGATAACCCTTTGACGAAAGGATTTGCCCTAATACGTATGCTAATGAATACACAATATGTATGATGTAATGTGTAGACTAAGTGCATGTAAAAGTGTTTAAATGAGTTAGTAGTTAGTAAAAATGTGATTTCTAAGGTTGTTGAGATATGAATCTCAATCACAATACTTGAGTATATGATTTTCTCCATGCATTTTGTAACTTAGATTATTTGTATTAACTGTGCATATGATTTCCTCCATGAATTGATTAGCGTAGATAAATCATGTTAAAGGTGTACATGATTTCTTCCATGTACTGTATTTATACTTAAGTTATATTTCATGAATGTCCACATGTTTGTAGGATATGCGTCATATGCCTGTTATGGAATTTGTATGTGATTGGGGCCGTGCTACAGTCCTGGTAATAAGTAATCATTCTGTAAATAGCGGCTGAGGTTGTTCGCCACATATGATGAGTTTAACAAATCTGAGTCGTGCTTGGGATGTTTGGCAGTGGTTAGGCCACACGGAGTGCTTATTCATCCTATGCCATTCAACTCAACGTGCACTTGGCCTAGTTGAGCTTATCAACTAACCCGATTAATCGATGTTTGTTCACCATGTTTGGTTGCTACTGCTTGAGCCTAAGGTACCAAACTTACCAGTGAAAAGCCCCTCTAACCTTGGTGCCTTGATCCGCTAAGACTCATGAGCCGATTATGGTGGTATGGGACACTATATTCGTGCTGTCGGCCTACTCTGATTGGTGACGAGCCCTTTGTAGTGACCAGTGAGCACCTATACTCATGAGCAGATTATAGTGGTATGGGACACTATATTCTTGCTGTCGGCCTACATTGATTGGTGAAGAGCCCTCTGTAGTGACCTCGAGTATATCCTGATAGTGCATAAGGGCGACGAGTCTTGTTGCAGTATGTGGGATATAACTAGGCCTGTATTGATAAGGTGATGGGGGAGAGGAACAACGATTCCGTGTAACAGCCCTGACAGCCCTTGCAGTGACCTAGAACCGTAACATCGTATGAGATTTTCTCAGACTGACGACCTAAGAATGGATCACCGTTTGGGTAATGATACAAGGGAGGTGCCTTAGTTTCCCAATCCTGCTGTATGAAAAGGACTAATAAGAACTGGGTAATCATATTCATGACATCGCACTGCATGTGCCATTGGCGTTGGTGTGAGAGCACAGTGGTAGTGATTCATGTCACGATCGTTAGATAATGTCGCATAAGGGAGTTTGTGGTGAGGGCATGCATCATTCTTCATATCATCCTTGCATTAACAAGAGTATCTAGGACCTGTTTGATTGTACTACCCTATAATTACTTCTTGATTGGATTAATAACATGTTAACTTTTGCTGTATATAGCTTCCACTGAGTTGATCACTCACTCCCACGTTATGGGACGGTGTTGGCCACACCAACCAGTCCCTGTTTTAGTTTCAGATGTGATGATGCTTGCGAGGCAGAGTCGGTCCAGACTTGATAATGTTGAGGAGGATTTCTCCTATATGCAGGTTCTGATCGACGGGGTTTATAGGGTTATTGATTAGATGTCAATACACTTAGTATTTTACCTTTTATTTAAACACTCATGTATATTCTTTTTTGTTCATTTTTGGAGTATACATGTATATATTTAACCTGGTAACATGTTCACACTCTGGAGACTTATAATAGTCTATGTATGTTATATATACTATCACAGTCTTCCGCTAGCATAATTTAACTGTCTCTGGAGTATGATATGTTGTTTTAGCTTAATATCACTCATGTTTAATACACTAACATAGACAACATTCAATCATAAGCATTTATGTTGCATAAGTGATGTTTTGGAACTTGGGAGTGGAGTTTATGCTCGACCCCCAATTTTCAGGATGTTACAGGGATGGGTTGTACTTGATTGATTGATGTGATGTTTGGGTAGAGATTCTCTCTGGATTCACAATGGGCAGCGTTTCTTCAAAATAAATGCTAGCCCACAACTCCTGACCTGGGTATCGCATTGGTGCGCAAGTCGTGCCGTTGGAACCGCGGTGACAGCGCAGTCACTAAGGTATAAGTCTCGAGTCAAGCTGAAACAGATCTATGGAATGCAACTTAGGGTCGCGCATAAATTCTGACTACATGTCGCTGGTTGCCGAAATTCGTCGGGCAGGATCGCTGAAGTCTAATGAACGATACGGTCTAAGATACGGGCCTTAAAAGAAAAATGAGTTAATTTCTAAAAAAAAGAACTAAGAAACCAACCTAGTTTCTAAAAAAGAAAGAGAAAAGTTTCTAAAAATAGAAAGTTTTTAAAAAAGAAAAATGAAAGTAAAATAGTTTCTAAAAAAGAAAAAGGAAAGGAAATTAGTTTCTAAAAACATATTAAGAAAGTTTCTAAAAATAAATTAGGAAAGTTTCTATCCTAGAATTAGAAAGTAAATTAGTTTCTAAAAACAAAAAAGGAAAGTTTCTAAACCATGAAATAGAAAGCTAAGTAAATTTCTAAAATAATTCAGAAAAAACTAACCCAAAAATAAAAAGTAGAAAAACCTTAATCTTAGACTAATTTCAAAACTAGTTAATCTCAGAAAAATGCAACCGTTAGTCCCTAGTAACGGAGCTAAAAACTTGTTCACAGCCCCAAGTGTAGGGTCACGATGTAGTAATAACTTATGAGAACGAAGTCGAATCCACAAGGACTAAACTTGTACATATTCTGAAAAGAACTAGAACTAGAACTAGAAAATGATTTAAATCTAAATATGGAATAAAAGAGGATAATTGCGAAGGATTTATCAAATATCAAAAGTAAACTAGAGCGCCAAGGATCCACTTGCAGTGATCAGGGAGCCCTCTTACTTGATTCAAGTACCACAATTGGAATTGGAGTCCTATCCTATCCAATTGGAAGATATAATAATTAAGATTAAATCTGAACTTTCCTTGACCTAATTCTCATTAGAGGAGAATTGTGATAATTGGAAGGGATTCCATCACCAAACCATGCCCATGGGACGATGGCCAACAACAAGATTTACCAATCCCACAATCTCAAAATTAGAAAAAGAAGATACTCAAAGCTAATGTAGATCTATTGTAATTTGAGTCACAATAAACCATTAAAAACTAAAAGTATTCCTTAAATATCAAATTAGAATCAAATAAAGTTCAACATAAACATGAATCAAAGCAAGAGAAACATCCCATCATGCTATAAGCTTCACCTCTTATCCCTAGCTAAGAGGTTTAGCCAACCATAGACATGATTGGACCAAAGTCTCTTAAGAAAAATATGAAAACAATTAAGGAAGAATAAGAAAAACTATTAGCGATGGCTTCTCCATCCTTTTGCTCCACTCCTTAAATCCTAAAAGATGCCTAAGAACATCTTAGAGAGTCCTATCTATAGTTGTGGAACTCCAACTTTCGTACCTAGTTGGAAAACTCTAAAAACTGCCTCAAATTTAGGCAGTTTGTTAAAATAAACTTCACTCTACATAATTTTCTAAAATAGACTTCACTCTATGCAATTTCACAGAATGACCCAGAGTTTTAGAATATGTTTTTTAAGGATGATTTCAGGATTCTTTTTCTTCACTTTAAATCTTTGATTCTCTTCATTCCTCATTTAGTTTTCTTGGATCTTTGGCATGTGAATTCTTTAATCTTGGTCTCCTAAGATCCATCCCTTACCTTAGTGATTCTTGATCATCAAATCTATAATTTAATACCCTTTTCCATCCAAGCTCTTAAATTCACCTTACAACATAAACATGAGTTAAATAGAACATTAAGCATTATTATGTTCATAAAACTAAGATATAAATGGAGGATAATATGCAATATTTAACCCTCAACAGTGTGTCCGAGAACCTCAAATACATGACATGATTAAGAGAAAATCGATGCCGAAGCGGTTACCAGACTACGTGTCTAAGAAGAGTCAGAAAAGCCAAAGTGATGTTAAAGCGATTGATCAGACCATATGGGTTTAATTTGACCTCGAGCAACCCAATAATCATTAGTTGGATATATTTTACCCTATTTATTTATTTATTTTACCATGAAGTAACAGCCAACTAGGAAAGTGTAAGCGTTATAGTTGATAGCCCATTTATATTGTCAAATTTGTGGTGCCAAAGACACTGTTTGTATCTTATTATGAAGTTTTTATATGTGAAGAACAAAGCTCTACTCAAGATATGCCAAGTTACGACAAAAGTCTCACAAGATCAGCTTCGATAGACAAGCACTGTTCACAAGTCAAGACTTGAGAATGTGAGAATGCTCGACTTAATTCAAGATCTCAAGAAGCTTTCAAGTTCGACATCGAGATCTCAAGAAACTTTCAAGTTCAAGCTACACAAAGATTTCAAGCTTCATTATACTTAAAGGTCACTTGTCTATAAATTTTAATGTCCTTACTTCACTATTGAGGTATGTTTGACCTTAGGTTGACCTTTAGAGTAGGTCATTTTGAATTCATAATTCATATGTTTTATATAAGTAAGTTTGGTCTGTTCTAAGACTAGTCCTGGACTTTGTTCAACTAGTCTTAGCACTACCTCGACCAGTCCAAACTATTTCTAGACCAGTCATAAGTTTGTTGTAAAAATTTAAAAATTTTTGTTAAGCTTCGACCAGTCCTGGGGATTGTTCGACTAGTCGTATGAATAGGGTTGACTGCTTCTTCGACCAGTCGTGAACCTATGACTCAAACTACAGCGTTGAAATTCAACTAGCTTCGACTAGTCGTGAGCAACCTTCAACCAATCGAAGGACATTTTCGACCAGTCGTAGAATACCTACGACCAGTCATGAAACCGCCTTATCGCGCCCGAGATTTCAAATATCCGTTGGTTCTACGACCAGTCGTAGAGATCTTTAGACCAGTCGAAGATGCAATTTTCTCACCTATAAATAGAGCATGAATCTCATAATAAAAAAGACAATTGAAGCAATTTTAATCTGGCCTTCTGAGAGATAAGTCTGTGCTCCATTTAAGCTAAGTGTGCATAATTAATATTCACTTTCTTTAGATTTTAAAATTGATTTTGTTTCTTGTATTCCAATCTGATATGAAAAGTGAAAGTTTTAGTTTTCTTTTTCTAGAATCAAAATCAATTAAAGCTAGCCCATCTGGTTTAATTTTAAATTAATTAGAACTTAAAACCATTGTAAAGTGAGTATTGGACATTGACCTTTGACATTCGACTCTCTACTCCAACATGGTTCTTCTGGGCTCCTACAACGAAGGAGAAATTCAGGTATGTTACACGTTTATGTAATTTACTTTCATTTGTTTTTTTTTTAAGATTTTGCCAAAAAAATCTCATTGTATTGGTTACCTGAGGAGAGCCAGGAAAACTCAGAATTGGGGTTTTTTAATTGTGTAAGACCACAGAGAAAGATACAATTGTGAAGGTTTTAGGTGAACCTGGAAAACTTATCTTTGATAATGAACGCTAATATCTACTGTGTGAGGATATTAAGAGTGGAGTAGCTGTGTGGCTATTTATTAACAGTTAGTGTACACATAGGCGAACCACTATAATCCCTTGTGTTTTATGGATGTGTGATTTATATTTTCTATCGTTTATCATTCAAAATTGTGGGATGTATGTGTGGATGTGAGTGGTGTAATATTTTCATTTCAAGCTCAGTGGGGAATGTTGTAATAGTTTAGATTTATATTCCTTCAATTTATTTCAGTTCCTTGCTATTTATTTATTCTTCTTCTGTTTGAGTTTTTGATGCAAAGATTTTTCTAGAAATAAGGTTGTTCTACCATAAACTCTGGTTTTTGGTGTAAGGTTGTCCTTAAAACAACTTTTGTATCAATCTCTCAAGATTTGAATTTTGAGGTTACTTTTTAATTCTGCATTGAGAATTGATTTATATATTTGGCTATTGCTCTTTCTTTAATTCTGGTGTATTTATCTTAAATTTGGCATAGTCCTATTCACTCCCCACCCCTCTAGGACATATAGCTTGGCCATTTCAAGTGGTATCAGAGCCTAATAGCTCACTTTTAATTCTTTTTTTTTAGATTCATTTCTTAATCTAACGATCAAAGCTATATATATATATATATATATATATATAAGATGTCAAATTTTGATAGCCTTTCAGTCACTAGGCCTCCACCTTTCGATGACACCAATTATGCCTATTGGAAAGCCAAGATGAGGATCTTCCTCAAATCTATGGATGAAAGTGTGTAGCTAGCCACAGTGAATGAATGGACCCCACCTACCACTGAAGTAACTGGTATTGATGGTTCAAAATCTATGAGAATTACACCTTATTTCTCTTGGACCACACTTCAGAAAAGTGAAAGTAGCGCAAATGCAAAAGCACTAAATGCAATTACTTATGCATTATCACCAGATGAATTCAAAAGAATTATATCATGTGATTCTGCAAAATAAGCTTGGGATATATTGGAAATGACACACGAGGGTACTTCAATTGTCAAGAAATCTAAGATACAAATCCTCACAACTAAATTTGAGGAAATATGTATGGAAGAAGATGAAATGTTCATAGACTTCTATACCAGATTGAATGACATTGTAAACTCTATGTGGGGTCTAGGCGATAAAATCTCTGCAAGCAAAATATGTGCTAAAATACTACGCTCACTTCCGGAACGGTTCAATTCTAAAGTAACCGCAATCCAGGAACTTCGTGATATGGACAATATGAGGGTTGAGGAATTAGTTGGTTCATTACAGACTTATGAGTAAACCTTAAAAGCTCCAAAAGGTAAATCTATTGCCTTAAAAACTTCTAAAAATGGTTTTTAAGAAAATGATTTAAACTTTGATATAGAAACTCTAAAGATGATATGGCTCTTTTGGCGAAAAAGTTTTATAAGATTTTCAAAAGTAAAAAGAGGGTTGATCTTCAAAAAGTAAATGATAAAAAGAAACCTAAATCTAAAACTAGAAAATCATTGAAAGACAGTCAGTGTTACAACTGCCATGAATATGGGCATTTGGCTAACAAATGTCCTAATAAGGGCAAGTCGAAAAAGAAAAGTATGATGACTACTTGGGATGAGTCCTCTGATTCTGAAGCTTCCTCTGAATTAGAAGATTCTGAAATCGAGTCGGGCAGTGATGTTAAGGCCCTTATGACTCTAGCCAAATTCACTTTTTTAGATAATGATGACTCAACTAGTGAAGAAAATCTGAATAGTGAATGTGAAAATGAAGATGATCTTCAAGATGCATATAATGCCCTATACAAGAAAAGTTTTAAATTACTGTGAATTTGAAACTTCGAAAAGAGAAATTTTCAAAACTTAAGAAAAATTATGAAGCTCTTGTTTTAGAAAAGTCCCATATTTCAAATTATTTTGAAAAATCCAAATGCAATTTAGAATTCAAAACCTCCCAGATTGAAATTCTAAATTCTGAAAATGAACAACTTAAAAATGAAGTTTCTTCTCTCTTGAGTTTAAAGAAAACCTGAAAATATGCCCAAGGGGATCCTAAATTAGAAAAACTCTTATCTAGATCAAGAAAATGTGACGATCGATTCGGTTTGGGCTATGCTAAGAGTGTTCCACCTAAGCAAAAGAATACTCCTCCCAAGTTCGTAAAGGGAGAAACCTTAAACTCAAAAGGGAAAGATCAAAAGTTTTTTAAATCTTTTCAAAAACCTAAAAACCATATCAACTATAAAAAGCAAAACCATAGTCCTTTGGCTGAAAAGATAGTTTATTTACTTAAGGAGCTTCTAAAGTCTAACTCACTAGGTCATACTTATAACTCTTACAAACGAAAGAAGACCAACTATCCACCTAAACCCAAAACAGTTATAAAATGGGTTCCAAAGGGTACCTGCTTGGTTGCCCACACAGCTTTCAAAGCTACAAGCCATTCAAAGTGGTACCTAGACAATGGATGCTCAAGACATATGACTAGTGATAAAGGTTTATTCTCTGATCTTAAAGAAATGACTGATGGGTCAGTCACTTTTGGTGATGGTAGCAACTACAAAATTATGGGCCAAGGTACGATTCAACTTTATAACCTTCCTTTGTTCAAGAATGTCTCATATGTTAAAGGACTAAAGCATAACTTGCTAAGCATTTCTCAAATATGTGACAATAACCATAGTGTAAAGTTTTTCAATAAAAGCTGTGAGATTCTAAACAACAAGGGTTCAATAATACTAATTGGATGTAGAACGACTGAAAACTGCTATATTGTTAGTGAATCCGGCTCATCTAATTAATCATGTTACATGGTCCATACAGCCAAGACTGATTTGTGGCACAAACGTCTTGAACATGAACACTACTGAAATTTATATAGATTGAGCAAACGGGAACTTATAAGAGGTCTACCCAAACTTTAGAAGATAGATAAAATATGTGGTAAACGCCAGATAGGCAAACAAATAAGGAACTCACACAAAAAAGTGAATTCCAATCCCACATTAAGACCACTCAAGCTTCTCCATATGGATCTTATAGGACCTACCAGGACGGAGAGTCGAGGTGGCAAAAGATATATCCTGGTAATTGTAGATGATTTTACCAAATATACTTGGGTAGTCTTCTTAAGGGACAAATCTGAAACCCTTGAAGATGTAAGAAAATTTCTCAAAAGGATTCAAACTAAAAAAGGATCTCAAGTCAGTAAGATTTGTAGTGATCATAGATCCGAATTTAAGAATAGCAAGTTTGAGAAGTTCTATAACGAGCAGGGAATATTACATGAATTCTCAGCGCCCAAAACTCCACAACAAAATGGTATAGTTGAAAGGAAAAATAGAGTGCTTCAAGAAATGGCTAATGTCATGTTGAATAGCATGAAGCTCACTAAGAATCTTTGGGCTGAAGTAGTCAATACAGCTTACTATATCATTAACCGGGTTTACACTAGTAAAGGTAATAATAAAATGGCTTACGAAATGTGGTTCAATAAAAATCCTACTGTCAAATACTTTCAATTTTTTAGCAACAAGTGCTATATTTTACAAGATCGTAAAAATTTGGGAAAGTTTGATACAAAGAGTGATGAAGGGATATTTCTATGATATTCTCTAAACAGTCGAGCTTATAAGTTCTGAACAAAAGGACCAGTGTGATTCAAGAGTCCATCAATGTGGTTATTGATGATCACTTAAATACACCAGTCTCAAGTCCAAATAATGATAAAGTTCTAGTAATTGATAAACCCGATACTTCATCTAAGCATACTAATTCTGAATTGAGGACTGTTAAAGATCATCCAACTACATAGATTCTTGGAAACCCTCTCACTGGTGTTCGTACCCATAAACAACTTGAGGATATATGTAATTACGTATGTTTTACATCCCACATAGAACTATTTAACGTAAAAGAAGCTTTTGCTGATGAAAATTGGATTGTTGCGATGCAAGAAGAACTTAACTAAGTTGTGAGAAATGATGTTTAGTATCTCGTACCTAGACCTAAAGATAAACACATCATTAGAACCAAATGAATTTTTAAAAATAAGTATGACAAGCTTGGCAATATAATTCAAAATAAGGCTAGGCTGGTTGTACAAGGTTACACTCAAATTAAAGGTATTGATTATGATGAAACCTTTACACCAGTAGCTCGTTTGGAATTAATCAAACTTTTTATATCCATTGCTTGTTTTAGAAAATTTAAGATTTATCAAATGGATGTGAAAAATGCATTTTTAAATGGCGATCTGCATGAGGAAGCTATGTTGAACGACCGAGGGATTTTGAAGACCCCAAAAAAGTTGATCATGTGTATCGCCTTAAAAAGGCACTTTATGGCTTAATATAAGCTCCTAAGGCATGGTAGGAGAAACTAACAAAGTTTCTATTAAGCCATAATTTTTAAATGTGATGTGTTGATAAAACTCTGTTTATTAAAAAACATAATGATCACATTTTAATAGTACAAATTTATGTTGATGATATCATTTATGGATCTACCTGTACTGACATGACTATTGAGTTTGCAGATTTGATGAAATCTCAATTTGAAATGAGCATGGTTGGGGAATTGATTTCCTTGGGTTACAAGTAAAACAACAACCTGATGGGATGTTCATTTCTTAATCTAAATATGCTATGAATTTGATTAAGAGATTTGGATTTGAGAATGGCAAAAACTTTGATACTCCTATGAGTACAACTTTGAAACTCTTAAAAGATTCTACAGGTAAAAATGTGGATCCGAAATTATATCGGTGTATGATTGGTAGTTTACTGTATTTAACTGCTAGTAGACCCGATATCACTCTAAGTGTTGGTATTTGTGCTATATATCAATCTGATCCTAAAGAATCGCACTTGACTGTTGTTAAGAGGATTATGCAATATGTCGCAAGTACTGTAAATCTCAGACTTTGGTATCCACATGAGACTAGTGTTCAATTAGCTGGGTACTCAGATGCTGATTGGGCTGGTAATATTGACAATGGAAAATCAACCAGTGGTGGTTATTTTTATATCAGAAACTGTTTAGTTTCTTGGTTTAGCAAGAAACAAAGTTCTATATCACTCTTTATGCTAAAGCTGAATATATCGCAGCTAGTAATGCGTGTACTCATCTTGTTTGGATGAAACACATGTTAAGTGATTACAGAATTGAACAAGATTCAATGTTGTTATATTGTGAAAATTTTAATTCCATAAAAATTTCAAAAAATCCAATTCAGCATTCACGTACTAAGCACATTGACATTAGATTTCATTATATTTGTGAATTACTGGAAGAAAAGCTTATATCTTTAGAATATATCCCTACCGAGAATCAATATGCTGACATTTTCACTAAACCGCTCAACAAGAGCAGGTTTAACAAATTGAAATTTGATCTCGGTATGTGCATTCTAAGGTGATTTCTTATGCCTATTTGTATCATAGTGTATATATATGCTAGTTTAGATTTCAATTTTTGTGAATAAGGCAGAAAATTTATTTTTTTATGGTACTCGACCAGTCGAGGATTTCCTCGACTAGTCGTGGTATGACCGGTTGAAGAAAACCCACAACCAGTCATGGATCGCTGTGATTGACTTAAATTTGGGGAAAATCACTTTCTTCCTCATTTCTTCTTCTCTCTCCGATGAGCCGACGCCCAACCAGTCGAACCCACCTTTCAAAATCTTCAAGGTTAGTGCTGCATTTACATTTTTCTTATAGATTTGTCTCTAGATTACTTCTATTTCTCTCTTGAAGTTATCTATTTTGAATTTTGTTGAGATTTAGAGTTTTTCTTCACCCAAATCTGATTTGTAAAAACCTATTTCTCAATCCATTGCAACACTTTGTTTCCTTAAAATCCTTGTTACAAATGGCATTTAGAGGGAGAAAGATAACTTCTCGTGGTCCATCTTCCTCCAGGCTCTCGAGGATGATCCGACTTATGTGCGGGACATCAGATTGCGTAACATTATTGTTGAACATCCTGTTGATATTAATCATACTATTTCTTTTGATATCCTTCTTATGCTCTAAGCTATAGGTTGGGATAACTTATTGCATTGGGGTAGGCCAGCATACCAGTCCATTGCCCAATCCATGTTCACTTGCATAAGTGATTTTTTAACAAAAAATTTAACTTTTAAAATAGCCACAAGAGGAGGACCATTTAACATTAATCATCATTTGATTTCAGCTCCTATGGAAATTTCTATGAATGATGAGGGCATTCCTATCCATACCTTGCCTGAAAAATCCTCAGAAACTGAAAAATGTATGCTCCCTAGAGCCTTATACAATTTGGACGTATAATGGACACATAAAGGGAATGCGCTCCCCACAAAGTTTTTGTTACCCAAACCCAGAGTTCTTCACAAGATTTTTGTGTCCAACTTGTATCATCAATCGGGTAAATAATCTGAATTGACATCCTTCATGGTTTGTGTTCTTCATACTGTTGTCAGAGGTGTTCATGTTTATTTACCATCCTTGATTTGTCATTCTATTATTCAATTTCGTTTCCATCCAGGTCACAGTGATATACTTTTTGCTTATTTGATGACTGTGTTGGCTACATATATGTTAGTCGATATGCCTATTGGAGAGGCCCCTATCCATCATCTTATATTTAACAATTCTAATATCAATAAGACGAAGCTGGATTTTCATCCTGTCCAAGGTGATGGTGTTGGTGGTGCCAAAGCTGGACATGAGGAAGAAGCCGGTGATCTTCCTCCTGATGATATTAACATGGATGATATTTTTGAAGGACTTAAATCTGATTCTGCTAATGATCCAGATTATGAACCATCTGAGTTTGATGCACATTTGCGTGCATTGGAGGAGAAGGTTGAGAATATGAATATTAAGGTAGAAAACATGAATGTTGCCTATGATTTACAGTTCAAGTATATGCGCAATTATCTTAGGCACTTGAATAAGGGCATGCATCAACTTGATCCTTCCATCCCTGTTCCTTCATCTATCTTGGAATAGTTCCTTTTTTTCTTTTTTTTTTGGACTGTAATAACATTATTACTCTTCTATTCTCTCTGATTTTGAGATTGTAGCTATCTTTAAATTAACTCTGTTTATGAATTATGTGTGTTGGTTATGCTATTTTCTCATATCTTGTCTTCATACCTCTCATATATCTCTTTCATTATTACTCCTCAGCCATCTATTTTGTGTTTCCTTTGTCATATTGTGTCAAAAAGGAGGAGAATGGATGTTTATGTCATGAGGAGGGTATAATAACATTGCATATTTTTTGTGTTGTATGTTACTCTGCGTTGTGCAAAGGTGGAATATATGTTCATATATGTTGACTTGTTGTTTCATGCTAATATGAATATGTGCCAATTGATAATAACTGGTGCATGACTCTTTAATATTGTGTGTTTTGTCACTAATTTGACAAAGGGAGAGATTGTAAGTGCTATAGTTGATAGCCCTTTTATATTGTCAAATTTGTGGTGCCAAAGACACTGTTTGTATCTTGTTATGAAGCTTGTATATGTGAATAACAAAGCTCTACTCAAGATATGCCAAGTCACGACAAAAGTCTCACAAGATCAGCTTCGATAGACAAGCACTGTTCACAAGTCAAGACTTGAGAATGTGAGAATGTTCGACTTAATTCAAGATCTCAAGAAGCTTTTAAGTTCAACATCGAGATCTCAAGAAACTTTAAAGTTTAAGCTACACCAAGATTTCAAGCTTCATTATACTTAAAGGTCACTCGTCTTTAAATTTCAATGTCCTTACTTCACTATTGAGGTATGTTTGACCTTAGGTTGACCTTTAGAGTAGGTCATTTTGAATACATAATTCATATGTTTTATATAAGTAAGTTTGGTCTGTTCTAAGACTAGTCCTGGACTTTGTTCGACTAGTCCTAACACTGCCTCAACTAGTCCAAACTATTTATAGACTAGTCATAAGTTTGTTGTAAAATTTTAAAATTTTTTATTAAGCTTCGACCAATCCTGGGGATTGTTTGACTAGTCGTATGAACAGGGTTGACTGCTCCTTTGACCAGTCGTGAACCTACGACTCGAACTACAGCGTTGAAATTCGACTAGCTTCAGCTAGTCATGAGCAACCTTCGACCAGTCTTCAACTAGTCGTAGACTACGTATGACCAGTCGTGAAACTGCCTTATCTTATCGCGCTCAAAATTTCAAATATCCATTGGTTCTACAACCAGTCATAGAGATCTCTGGACCAGTCGAAGATGCGATTTGCTCACCTATAAATAGAGCATGAATCTCAAAATAAAAATGATAATTCAACCAATTTTAATCTGACCTTCTGAGAGATAAGGCTATGCTTCATTTAAGCTAAGTGTGCATAATTAATATTATCTTTCTTTAGATTTTTAAATTAATTTTGTTTCTTGTATTCCAATCTGATCTGAAAAGAGAAAGTTTTAGTTTCCTTTTTCTGGAATCAAAATCAATTAAAGCTAGCCCATCTGGTTTAATTTAAAATCAATTAGAACTTAGAACCATTGTAAAGTGAGTATTGGACATTGAACTTTGACATTTGAATCTCTACTCTAACTTGGTTCTTATGGGCTTCTACAACGAAGGAGAAATTTAGGTATTTTACATTTATGTAATTTACTTTCATTTGGTTTTCTTTTGAGATTTACCAGAAAAATCTCATTGTATTGGTTATCTGAGGAAAGCCAGGAAAACTCAGAATTAGGGTTTTTTTAATTGTGTAAGCCCACAGAGAAAGACACAATTGTGAAGGTTTTAGGTGAACCTGGAAAACCTATCTTTGATAGTGAATGCTAATATCCACTGTGTGAGGATATTAGGAGTGGAGTAGCTGTGTGGTTGTTTATTAACAATTGGTGTACACACAAGGAAACCACTATAATCTCTTGTGTTTTGTGGATGTATGATTTATATTTCATATCGTTTATCATTCAGAATTGTGGGATGTATGCATGGATGTGAACGGTGTAATGTTTTCATTTCAAGCTCAGTGGGGAATGTTGTAATATTTAGATTTATATTCCTGCAATTTATTTCAGTTCCTTGCTATTTATTTATTCCTCTTCGGTTTGAGTTTTTGATATAAAGATCTTTCTAAAAATAAGGTTGTCCTACATAAACTCTGGTTTTTTGTGTAAGGTTGTCCTTAGAATAACTTTTGTATCAATCTCTCAAGATTTGAATTTTGAGGTTGCTTTTTAATTCTGCATTGAGAATTGATTTATTTATTTGGCTATCGCTCTTTCTTTAATTCCGCTGTATTTATCTTAAATTTGGCATTGTCCTATTCAACCCCCCCCCCCCCCCCCCCCCCCCCCCCCCCCTTCTAGGACATATAGCTTGGCCATTTCAGAAAGAACATGTGTCATTGTGTGGGAAGTATAAAGCATGTTAAGATCTTTGAGAATATTTCGAGCGCGTGTTGCGAAATTACAGTTGGCACTACTCAGAGTGCTACGCGACATCAATAGACAGAGCATGCCGAGAATCTTGAATGCAAAACATGATTAAGAGAAAATCAATGATGAAGCAGTTACTGAACTAAGTGTATAAGAAGAGTCTGAAAGGTCTGACTGGTGCCAAACTGACTAACCAGACCGTGTGAGTTTTATTTGACTCTGAACAACCCAATAATCATTAGTTGGATATGTTATTTATTTATTTATTTTACCATTCTGGAACAGCCAATTAGGAAAGGACACATGTCGTTGCACGACAAGTATAAAGCATGTCTAAGATCTTTGAGGATATTCGGAGCACATGTTGTAGAATTATAGCTGGCACTACTCAGAGTACAATACGACATCAATAGATGAAGCATGTCCGAGAACCTCGATTATAGGAAATGATTGAGCAAAAATTATTTCTAAAGTGGTTACTAGACCAAGTGTCTAAGAAGAGTCTAGAAGGTTGGAGTGGTGCCGAAGTGATTGACCTGAGCATATGGGTTTAATTGGAATCCTACTAACCCAATAATCATTGGTTGGATATATTGTACCCTATTTATTTATTTATTTTACCGGTCCAGAACGGAAAACTAGGAAATGACACATATCATTGTGCGAGATGTATAATGCATGTATAAGATCTTTGAGGATATTTCGAGCACGTGTTGCAGAATTACAGCTAGTGCTACTCAAAGTGCTCTACGACATCAATAGATGTAGCATGTCTGAGAACCTTGAATACAGGACAAGAGAGAGAAAATTAATGCTGAAGCAGTTACCGAACTAGGTTTCTAAGAAGAGTCTAGAAGGCCGGAGTGGTGCCGAAGTGATTGACCAGACTGTATGGGTTTAATTTGACTCTAACCAACCCAATAATCATTGGTTAGATATATTGTACCCTATTTATTTATTTTACCATTTTGGAACAGCTAATTTAGAAGATCTTTAAGGATATTTCGAGTACATGTTGCGGAATTATAGATGGTGCTACTCAGAGTACTACACGACATCAATAAATAGAGCATGTACGAGAACCTTGAATACAGGACATGATTGAGAGAAAATCGATGCTGAAGTGGTTATCGGATTAGGTGTCTAAGAAGATTCTGAAAGGCCAGAGTGGTGCCAAAACGATTAAGCAGACCGTATGTGATTAATTTGACTCCGACCAACCCAATAATCACTGGGTGGATATGTTTTACCCTATTTATTTATTTATTTATTTTATTGTTTTGAAATAGCTAATTAGGAAAGGGCACGCATTATTGCATGAGAAATATAAAGCATGTCTAAGATCTTGAGGATATTTTGATCGCATGTTGCGAAATTATAGCTAGCACTACTCGAAGTGCAACACGACATCAATAGACGGAGTGTGTCTAAGAACCTTGAATACAGGTCATGATCGAGAGAAAATCGATGTTAAGGCAATTATTGAACTACATGTCTAAGAGTGTGGAAGGTCAGGGCGATGCCAAAGCGATTGACCAGATCATATGGGTTTAATTTGACTTTGATCAACACAATAAGCATTGGTTGGATATGTTGTACCCTATTTATTTATTTTACCATTCAGAAACAACCAATTAGGAAAGGACACATATCATTACATTAGAAATATAAAGTGATTCTAAGATCTTTGAGAATATTTCAAACATGTGTTGCAGAATTACAGCTGGCACAACTCATAGTCCTACACAACATAAATAGATGGAGTGTGTCAAAAAACCTCGAATACAAGACATGATCGAAAGAAAATTGGTGCTAAAGTGGTTATCAGATTAAGTGTCTAAGAAAAGTCTGGAAGGCCGGATTGGTGTCAAAGCGATTGACCAGACTGTATGTGTTTAATTTGACTCTGACCAACCCAATAATAATTGGTTGGATATGTTGTAACCTATTTATTTATTTATTTAAACAATTCTGGAACAACCAATTAGGAAAGGACATGTGTCATGGCACGAGAAGTATAAAGCATGTTTAAGATCTTTGAGGATATTTCCAACACCTATTGCGGAATTACAACTGGTGCTACTCAGAGTACGAAACGACATCAATAGATGAAGAGAGTCTAAGAACCTCGAATATAGGACATGATCGAGAGAAAATCGATGCTAAAGCAGTAATCGGACTAGGTGTCTAAGAAGAGTCTCATAACAAAAGATTTCAACAAAGTAAAGTGTCTCATAACAAAAGATTTCAACAAAGTAAAGTGTCTCATAACAACCTAACCAAACAAATCAAATCTATCTTTTAACTATCCTTTATGTTCCTTAGCATAACTAGTAGTCTAATCTTACATTAGCGGCTATAATTCAAGTCTATGCTGATATGTTGGACGAATTTCCATTACAATACAAGAAGTTCCACTTTCATAAAGGAACTTTTGCAGTTACTCCCTACAGTCGACTGTAAGTGTTTCCTTTTTGTTTTCTTTTGTATTTGAAAGTCCTTTCGTATAGAAGGCAGGATGCACCCATTCTCAGAGGACGAATTCTATGCTTCGATAATCACATGATCGTTTTAAACAACATCTTGTGAGTGGATGAATAGGTGACCGGTCTTCCCAGATCTTAGTCATAAATTTTTAATTCTGACGCATCTGCCTATTTTAGTGCTTGAGGTCAAAGTTATTTGGTTGGAATCGGGCCACACTGTCGATTTTAGCATGCTCGCAACTATTACATGTGACGAAATTTTGCATCCGAGAGGACAACAGTTTTTAGCATGCCTAGTGGGTCACTTGATTTGGTATACATACCAGTGTGACATAAGTATGATTAATTAAACCAAATATAAGCTAAAGGATTACCTGAAGCTCCTCTGGGGCTAATGATCCCATAATACATTTGCACTACCTCCACTTGGGGAGTTACAAAGTGTACATTAGAAATAATACTATTAAATATGTGATATGGATTGGTGTTTATCATCTTTGTACGCACGTAAGGAGAACAATAACCCTCCATGATACTCTTTTGCACGAGCATGCATCAAAATTTAATTTTTATTTCTAGGTTGTTAGTTGATAGTTTTGATTTTCATTTTTTAGAATTGAGTCTCTTTAAGACTTAATAACCCATCTTTGGTGGGAAAATTTTGATTTCAGATTTATTTATTCTAGAAGTTGATAGTAATGATGCAACCCTTGTTTTATCTGCTATATCGAATGAACCTGCAGTATCTGAATATCTAAAATGGAACGCGAGATTAGGTCACATTGGAAAGGACTATATAACAAGACTAGAATATTCTGGTCTATTAAGTTCATTATCCAAAATTATTTTGCCATTTTGTGAACACCGTGTGTTTGGGAAGACTTTCAAGAAACTATTCCTTAAAGCGGTTAGGTCTAACGGTTTGTTAGAAATAATCTATTCAGATATCTATAAACCCTTGAATGTACGTGTTAGAAATGGATGTCAATACTTCATCACTTTCATTGATGATTACTCGCATTATGGATATGTGCATCTCATCTCACACAAATTTGAGTCTTTTAATTATTTTCACAAATATAAAGATGAAGTCAATAATCAGCTTGGGAAAGCTATTAAAATGCTTCAATCTGATAGAGGTGACAATCATACATCTGAAACATTTAAATCATATTGTAAAAATATTGTCATCATCCATTGGTACACAAGGGCTTATACTCCATGGAAAAATGGAGTTGCAGAGAGAATGAATATAACACTATTGGATAGGGTTAGATTGATAATTGCACATGTCAATCTCTCTACTATAATCTTGGGAGACATGCTACTAACAGTTGTCTACATTCTTAATAAATCCCTATTTAAATCCATTCCTAAGACCCCATATAAGATGTGGACTGAGAGGATTCCTTCTCTAGCCAACTTACGTCCTTCAGATCTTTGGGATATGCTTTGGTACCTGCTCCACATGGAAGTAAACTTATTAGTAGAATCATTGAGTGCGTATTCATAAGGTACCCCATGCACTCAAAGGGATATGTTCTATTCTATAAGGATTGTTGAGGATTGACTGAGATATAATCTCGGGACATGGCCTTCATTGAAGACAGATACCCCAACCGAAAGAAATAAAATGTTGCAATAGAACTTTTTAAAATTCTCAATATATCTCAAGAGAGTGGAAGTTCTGCTTCTCAAAATGAAGATGCACCTATGTTAAGAGGGTCATATATTGTATATTAGACCCCGGTTATTACTTAGTTTTACGTACATGATAATGCTTAAACGTTCTCTTTTAATAATGTTTGTGTTCCAAGGTGAATGTAAGAGCTTGGACTGAAAAATGGTGCTAAAGGCATGGATTTGATGCTCAAGAATCACCAAGGCAACGGACGGATCTTAGGAGACTGAGATCGAAGAATTCACATGCATCTTATTCACATGTCAAAGATTCGAGAAAATTAAGCGATTGAAGATAAAGAAGCCTGAAATCACCCTGAATGTAAGATCACAGGGTTCCCACCATCCATTTAGCATGAAACTTTATGCCTGGCTTGAGGATCATAAAGTAACCATACATGTAAAATTTCACCACTTGGATCTTTGTGAAAGTGGTCCAACGAAAAAGATTAACCATAAATTATTGATTAGGGCCCACCCGACATCTAAATAAGCCTTAATTTTGGACTCAACCCCTTAAATTAGATGAGAAAGCGGATGGATGGAAGGGATTTCTAGAAAACATCACTGCGGAGCCCACACGAGAGCTGCATGTGCACTACAGCCAGTGCACTCGTAGTGCATTGGATGCCAAGTCAGGTCAAAGTTGGGGGACGAACATGCATCCACTAGGACGTGTAATGGCCCACTATGATCATTTGTCCAAACGATCTAAACCGTCCAATGTGTCCGGACAATGGGGCCGACCAAACCCATGATGTCCAAATGCATCCATACATGTGCTCGTAAGAAGATCACTTCAAACGCACGATGAATGGCAGGAAGATTTGATCCTTTGGGTCACACCAAACTCAAGAAAAAGTGTCCATTCCCGATTGATATGCTGCCACAAATCTAATGGATAGAGTGGATTTCTCTTTTGATGTGGATTAGAGGCCCACCAAGTAACTCAGCGAAGGAACGTGCGTAAGAAGACGTTCGGACGCGCCCGACCTTTTCGGGATGTTGTGGCTCACCACCGTTGATCGGATGGCCAATCCGGACCATCCACAAGCTGACAAAGGGAATTTTGAACCCCGTCATGGAGAAAAATTAGATTTTGGGACGATCAGCATCCTAAACTCATTCCAAATGCAAGACAGTCTTTGCGTTTTCATTACAAAAGAAGTTACCAAAAACTCCTTGCTGCGTAAACAGCACTTACTGAAATAGCGGTGAAGGCCGCTTGAGTTGAAGTAGGAATATGCCAATATGTCCTAGAGGGGGGTGAATAGGACTTTTTAAAGATTTATGAGTTATATTAAAAATCCTATCACTCTAATCCTTTTTTTTAGATATGCATTTATCAGGATTACTCAAATGTAACTCCACTGGCTTCCAAGCCTGGTAGAGGATCCAATCACAAACTTTCAAAGTATGAATAATATGAACTCAAGTTATAATGGATATGACTGTGTATGTGTGTGAGATGTGATTTCAGACATATATGGATATGAATGTTTATGCTCTCATGAGCAAGGGTCAACACATAGCACCCGGTTTAGGCACACTGGCCAAGGATCTTACCCTAAGACCCTAACAGAGGTTTTACACGGTTCACCTCATAACCCAGAGTTTTACTGGTTCACTCCTAACCAGATGTTTATGCCCACATAGAGTAAGGGTCCACACAATGCACCCACACGTACACTCTCGCCGGAGGCCTCCTTTGAGGACTTCAAAGGGTGAGCAACACCTACGACCCAATCCTAGAAAGGAATGATCACAAGTGTCCTCTGGACTCTAAGTACTTACAGATAAGTTGATGAGTCCCTTTTAGTATAGTGATGAAGATCTCCTTCTTGTTGATGAAGAGTCTTCAGCTCCCTTGATCCGCAACACAAAAGATGTACCAATACTAGGCTTCAGGTCGGGTCAAGGCTACGATGGAATTCCACTCTCTAAAGATTTTCCTATTAGGAAGATAGAGTGATTTCAATCATCTATGCATTCAAGGCATCTCAGCTTAATGATTTCAATCATCTATGCATTCAAGGCATCCCAGCTTAATGATTTCAATCATCTATGCATTCAAGGCATCCCAGCTTAATGATTTGCCATTAAGATAGTAGTTGGAGGATCCTTGAATGCGGAAGTTCATTCCCCAATCCACTCTATTGAATATCAATGATGAGGGTGGATTGGAGGATGAACTCCTTGAAAGAAGGGACTTAAGATAAATGATATGAAGTTTAAAACACTCAGAAGAACTCTCTTCTTTCTCTGTCAGCAATAGAGACAAGCCTCTCTTTAAATAGACAAAAGGTTCCAATGGATATAAAACGGTCATATTTATGACAAAGTTCGATATCATCGAGCAAGAATCGATATGATCGAGCGTATACTCTCGATTGTATCGATGATCCGCTCGATGGTACAAACTTCATGTCATTCGCTTTTGAAACCTTTTACTAGCTGGTCGATGGGATCGAGACACATCGATGTTATCAAATTTTGAACTCCGATTCCATCAATAGATGGATCGATCTATCGACAAGTGAAAATAAGAGAGACAAGCCTTAAAGAATTTCAGGTTCTAAAGATATGATCGGGGAACAGCTGATGTTATCGAAATTTGAATGTCAATGATATCGAGACCTTGTCGATAGGATCGATAAATCATATAGATTTGCCTATAAGCACGTTGGTCAGTTTATGCCAGATTCGATCCAATCGACCAGGACTCGATGATATCGACATTAGAATATCGATTTCCTCGAATGGCCCCCAATCAATGTTTAAAACAACCTGAAGTTTATGCTGGAGGAAACATGCGCCTACTATCGATATGATCGAATGACTACCAATATAATCGGTATTTGAGTTCAGATTGAATTTGACAGTCATCGATATATCGAAGCTTAAGTAGTTTTCTTTAGAAAAAAAGGGGCGCCGAAAAACTGTCTGTCGATATTATCTATCCACTTTCGATGGGATCGATATTCAAATATCGATGATATCGATTGAGATTTCAATATATCGATAAGTCGTCCAGATGAATATTTGATTGCTGGACACTTTTTGTCCTCACTCGATTGTATCGATTGAGATGCTAAGGACATCAACAGAGCAGGTCAATCATATCGAAAGGTGAATCGATATAATCGACAGAGTAAGAAAAACTTGAAGATTTTCTTGTTTGGTAAAAAGTTTTCTTACACTAAAACCCTAAGATGTTCTACTTAGTTTTAAGGGTTTTAATCACCTGGTGTTTTGGGACATGGGATGTGAGGCTATGATTTACCTATGACGAGCTTCCACACATCTAGTTGAGGCAGACACTTGAATTGATCTTCCTATTAGGCGCTGTTATCCGACTGACTCAACTGACACCGTAATTGATAAACTAGGGCACAAGTAGGTGCACTTTCAATCTCCCCCTTTCTCAATTACGTGACAAAATACCCAAAAAACCCTGAAAAAATATCTAGATAGATACATCCTAAATTGTGTGTACATGCATTAACACAATTTTACAAATTCTAATCACCCATGTACACACCCAATAATTGCTCCCCCTTTCTACAAAAACTTCCCCTTTCTTGGTGCAGCTGCTCCCCCTAACACCTGCAACATATAAGAGCAAAAATATCTAATTTTCCACAGGGGTGTTTGTAATTTTTCTCCCCTTTTTGTCAGTCATTGGAAAAGGCATAATAAGTGATATTGACTGAAGAGTTTAAGCATATGGGAGAACCACTAGATATAGATGAACAAGGGTGAACTCATTTTAAAATAGATAGCACTATTCATGGGATATGAATGCATACAAAGACAAGTATCATAGTTATAGATCAGGTAAAATATTCAATAGTTAATAGAAACACATGCATTTCACATCAGATAGGGCAGAAAAGATAGATTGTGATACCCTGCCATAATCAATATATCCATAGACCATTTGAAAACAGAGATCACATAAACAGGGATGAAACTATGAAGCAGTTAGCAATGCAACCCATGTTTAAACTAGACAAACCAAGACAACTTCAAGTTATAAGAGTTTATGACATTAGCGACCCACACGGGGTATGGATAACTAAGAAGCCACTTTGTCGCAGTTTGTAAGTCAGCAAGTTATCACACACATAAATATGATCACAAGGCATTCAAAAAGAACCTTATGCCAAAGTATTCCAAAAGAATTGTCAATGTGTGATAAATGGAAGGAGTCCCTGGACAAGCTTTATGGAGAAGGCAGACTTTTCAGAATCTGTTCTGTAGCATGTTGCAGAGATCCCAATCTTTGTCGGACGTCTGAAAGATAGGCTTCACAGTCATCAAGTTTCTTCATCATGTAGGATTGACCATCCAGAAGTCTTTGTAAATTATCTTGCACCTGGATACCCTGAATTTTCATGGCTTGAGAATTCCCAAGGCCTGCGGTTTGATTGATTTTTCCAAAACAAGATACTTTTTCATAGAGATTCAGACTCTGGATGTCTTTATAATTGAACCATAGGCATGGATGTGGCAGATCATGAGTTGGTGGCAGACCGAATTGTCATGAAAGCTTAGACAGAAGGCATGGAAATGGAATTGTAGTGATGGATTCTTCCGTGGACACTCAGATTAATTGACGTAGGAGAAGAGTTGGTAGGCATAGAGGAATTCTAAGATGAATATCATACAAAATGTTGAGTATGTATGGAGAGAGATAATTGCTCGAGACTTCACAAGGATAGACATTTATGCTCAATATACTGTGAAGGATCTTGTAGGTAGGATCAAGATGCTTAACATGGAGGATATTCTTTGAATTCCTGGGAATTGTAGTACCATTACATAGTGGTCGAGTAACTTCTCCCCATACACCGAGTCCATTCATATTTTGATCAAATACAGATATTCCAGTGATTCTTATGTCAACCATTCTACTTATCAATTTGGGTGTGATGTATTTGACTCGATTGACAGCCGCAACTGAGATGATTGGAGGATTGGTATCAACTTTGAAAATCAAGCTCATAAACTGATGTACCAGATTATGTTGAAATGTTCCCCTAAGATTCACCACATTTTCCCATCCGATCTGTTTTAGAAGATCGATGATCCTGAATGGTTCAATACTCTTTGTATGAACCGTTCATTCTGCCACAAGTTTTAAGTTGAATAGAGAAGACGAGGCGATTGCATCCTGCTTACCTTTCTTCCTTTCAATTGATGCATGTTGTGGACGAAGTGATCCTTTGGCTTTAAACATTTTGACAAAGAACTATGCTGAGAGATACAGTTCGAAAATGAGATTTCAAATCTTCCGATTTTAAGAGTTCTGGGAAGACCAATCGTCCCGACGTTTCAGCTACTCGGAGAGCCGTCGATGATATCGATTTATCAGTCGATGTGATCGACATTTATAGGTGGCCAATCGACACTCTTATCGAAGGTGGATCTTTTTAAGTTTTTCTTCAGTCTGACGATTGTTCATATACAGAATAGTATCTTATTGAAGTTCCTAGCAGAAAATATCAGCAAAATTTCGTATAACTTCTGAACATTGAAAAGTATAAACATTTGGATGTTTATGTGCAAAAAGTGAGGTGAGAGGCCTCAGATTGTTTCTTTGAAAGCTCAATAAAAATGCATCATTTCAGCAGGTATTCAGATTTTTGATGCATTACCTGGACTAGTTTCTTCACTCTTAGTGTCTCTAAATATTACTCCGTTCTTTTCCAAGAATAATATAGCAGTGGTTGGTTGTGCGAAGACCCTTCATAATTGATTTTCCTGATCGATCTAGTATCTCACATTCTTCTTTGTTGAATCTGACCACATGCCCATTATCACATATTTGAGAGATGCTTAGTAGATTATGTGTCAAGCCTTTTATGCAAAAAGCATTCTCTTTTTTTAAAATAAATTGATTCCTTTTATGATTCCCTATCCACTTACTTCAACAGTGGTTCCATCTCCGTAGGTGACTATCCCTTTATGAAGATCCTTATAGTTTGAAAGGAGGGACTTGTCACCTGTGACATGTCTTGAGCAACCACTGTCCAGGTACCAGTTAGCCCTATTGCCTGATAAATGATCTGAGTGAGTAACAAGGCAATTTGTCTTTTCCTTAATCACTCGCTTTGTGACAGGAGTTTTACTTGTGGTAGATTTGTTCTTCTTATCAGATTTGTCCACATGACTTAATTGCTCCTTCATCCTGTCAACTAGCTCGAGTGGTGGTGATTTTATACTTCTTTTATTCAGCTCATAAATTGACTCCTCATTTTTGAAACAAACTGGGATAGGTTTGGTGTTACTACTGGATGCAAGAGATTTTCCAAATGGTTGTGCATCATATTTAGTTTTTATTCTAGTCTTACCATAACCTAATTCCTTTTTGTCCTCTCCATATTTTCCCATACCTAACAGTTTCTCTAATTTCTCACCACTCTGGAAAAATTTACAGTTTATTTTGACAATTTTTATAAATTCTTCTAGATCGAGCAGGAGTATATGTTTTTCATTTTGTAGAGGCATTTTCTTGTCTCTTAATTTCTCAAACTGCTTGTTTAGTTTTACTGACTCGAATTTGAGAAAGAAATTCATTCTTTCAAGTCTATCAATATTTGAGAGAGATTGCTGCAAATCATTACTCAGATGAGTATTGATATCTAAATTTTTATCCAGATCTAGTTGCAGCAATTCCTTTTTGTTCTCAACTATTCCAAGTCTTTTGACAATATTAATGCTATGAATGTAAGGTTGATTGTAAGCGTCTTGTAATTCATTTTACTCTTTATCTTCTTCTTCTTCAATTTCCTCATTCGCAGATGGAGATGATTCAGTAGCTTGCTGTTCGTCTTCAGGTTCTGTTCGAATGATTGAAGCAGTGGAGATCATAAGTATTTTCAATGATTTCTTATCTCCATCACTTTCTGAGTCACTATTTTCTAAGTTTGACTCTTCTGTATCATCCCATGTGGCGGCCATTACCTTGCCCTTAGTTTTTCTGTTTGGGCATTCGGTAGATAGGTGTCCATACTCATGACAGGCATTACATTGTGGTTCTTTGGTCTACTTTCCAATTTTGCCTGCGGGAGGTTTGTAGTTCACCTTTCTTCCTCTAGAAGGACGACGGTGATTCTTCTGAATTTCTGTGCCAGCAAAGTCACTTCCTCATCTTCATCTTCCTTTTCACTCTCACTGTCCTCATGTTTTAATTTCTATGAAGTTTTTAGGACAGTATTTTTAGATTTTTGGGGTTGTGTGAAGTGTAGTTTAAAAGTTTGTAGAGAACCTACTAGTTCTTCTACTTTCATCTCATCAATATTTCTACACTCCTCAATTGTTGTTACTTTGGGATTGAACCGTTCCGGTAGAGACCTCAGAATTTTCCTACATATTTTTTATACTGGAACCTTCTCTCCTAATCCACCCATGGAGTTACAAATGATATTCAATTTGGTGAAAAACTCTATAAATGTCTCATGCTCTTCCATCGTGAGATTTTCGAACTGTGAAGTTAAAAGTTGTAGTTTAGATCTCTTCACAGTGCTTGTGCCTTCATGGGTTGTTTCCAATAAGTCCCATGCTTCTTTAGATGTCCCACATATACTTATCTGATTGAAAATAACTTGGGACACGACACAGTAGATGGCGTTCATTGCTTTTGCTTCAGCAGTTCGCTGTTCTTTGTCAAACGCCGTCCACTTTTCATTAGGTTTGGGTTTAGTGATTGTGGTTTCATTTTTAAGTACAGTTTGTTCAGATGGTACCACATATCCCTTTTCAACTATGTCTCAAACATCATGATCCAAAGATCTCAAGAAGTAATGCATTCTAGCCTTCCAGTATGCATAATTTGATCCATCAAATACTGGAGGTCTAGTGACTGATGAGCCCTCTCCTTTGGCCATATTCCTTAACTTCAGTCAAGATCACTCTCTAGGCGGTGAAGCCCTTAAAGAGAGACCCGCTCTGATACCAATTGAAATAGCAGTGAACACCGCTTGAGTTGAAGTAGGAATACGCCAATATATCCTAGAGGGGGGTGAATAGAACTTTTTAAAGATTTATGAGTTATATTGAAAATCCTATCACTCTAATCTTTTTTTTAGATATGCATTTATCAGGATTACTCAAATGTAACTCTACTGGTTTCCAAGCCTGGTAGAGGATCCAATCACAAACTTTCGAAGTATGAATAATATGAACTCAAGTTATGATGGATATGACTGTGTATGTGTGTGAGATGTGATTTCAAACATATATAGATCTAGTAGTATGGGAGTAAATCACATGCACAAAATAATAGTAGTCGCAAACACAGTTATTTTTAGAGTGGTTCGACTACTTGTCTCTCCACTCCCGGCTGTCACACTCAACCCTTGAGTGTACCAAATTTTACTAAGGAGGTTTCCCATGGTTCACCTCAAACCTAAGGTTTTAAATCAGGTTCACCTTCAACCTTTACAACCTACACAAAGGCTAACTGTTTATGCTATCACGAGTAAGGGTCAACACATAACACCCGGTTTAGGCACACTGGCCAAAGATCTTACCCTAAGACCCTAACAGAGGTTTTACATGGTTCACCTCATAACCTAGAGTTTTACTGGTTCACTCCTAACCAGATGTTTATGCCCACATAGAGCAAGGGTCCACACAACTCACCCACACGTACACTCCCGCCGGAGGCCTACTTTGAGGACTTCAAAGAGTGAGCAACACCTACGACCCAATCCTAGAAAGAAATGATCACAAGTGTCCTCTGGACTCTAAGTACTTACAGATAAGTTGATGAGTCCCTTTCAGCACAGTGATGGAGATCTCCTTCTCGTTGATGAAGAGTCTTCAGCTCCCTTGATCCACAACACAAAAGATGTACCAATACTAGGCTTCAGGTCGGGTCAAGGCTACGATGGAATTCCACTCTCTAAAGATTTTTCTATTAGGAAGATAGAGTGATTCCAATCATCTATGCATTCAAGGCATCCCAGCTTAATGATTTACCATTAAGATAGTCGCTGGAGGATCCTTGAATGTGGAAGTTCATTCCCTAATCCACTGTATTGAATATCAATGATGAGGGTGGATTGGAGGATGAACTCCATTAGAGAAAGGGCTTAAGATAAATGATATGAAGTTTAAAACACTCAGAAGCACTCTCTTCTTTCTCTTCCAGCAATAGAGACAAGCCTCTCTTTAAATAGACAAAAGGTTCCAATGGATATAAAATGGTTATATTTATGACAAAGTTCGATATCGTCAAGCAAGAGTCGATATGATCGAGCGTATACTCTCGATTGTATCGATGATCCGCTCAATGGTACAAACTTCATGTCATTCACTTTTAAAACCTTTTATCGGCTGGTTGATGGGATCGAGACACACATCGATGTTATCAGATTTCGAACTCCGATTCCATCAATAGATGGATCGATCTATCAACAGGTGAAAATAAGAGAGACAAGCCTTGAAGAATTTCAGGTTATAAAGATATGATCGGAGAACAGCCGATGTCATCAGAATTTGAATGTCGATGATATCGAGACCTTGTCAATAGGATCGATAAATCATATAAATTTTCCTATAAGCACGCTGGTCAGTTTGTGCCAAATTTGATCCAATCGACCAGGACTTGATGATATCGACATTAGAATATCGATTTCCTGGAATGGCCTCCGATTAACATTTAAAACACCCTAAAATTTATAATGGGGGAAACATTCGCCTACTATCGATATGATCGAATGACTACCGATATGATCGATATTTGAGTTCAAATTGACTCGAACATTCATTGATATATTGAAGCTTATAGTAGTTTTCTTTAAAAAAATAGGGGCGCTGGAAAAATGTCTATCGATATTATCGATCCACTTTCGATGGGATCGATATTCGAATATCGATGATATTGATTGATTCTGATATATCGATAAGTTGTCCAGATGAATGTTTGATTGCCGGATGCTTTTTGTCCTCACTCGATTGTCTTGATTGAGATGCCAAGGACATTGATAGAGCAGGTCGATCATATCAAAAAATGAATCGATATAATAGAAAGAGTAATAAAAACTTAAAGATTTTCCTATTTGGTAAAAAGTTTTCTTACACTAAAATCCTAAGATGTTCTACTTAGTTTTAAGGGTTTTAATCACCTGGTGTTTTGGGACATGGGATGTGAGGCTATGATTTACCTATGGCGAGATTCCACACATCCAGTTGAGGCAGACACTTGAATTGATCTTCCTATTAGGCGCTGTTGTCCGACTGACTCAACTGACATTGTAATTGACAAACCAGGGCACAAGTAGGTGCACTTTCACTTACGCATGCAACCGCCTCTTGTGTGTAAAGATCCCAACTGACCTACATTTTTGCTATAAAAGGAGAGATAGAACGTGGAGGGTAGCATCATCCAGGGATGTGGAGCAGAGATGAGCAAGAGAGAGAGAGAGAGAGAGAGAGAGAGAGAGAGAGAGAGTGGTTGGCCCGGACTTCTCCTTCTTCCTTCTTCTTTAATTTTCTTCTTTGATGATTATTGTTAAGAGATTATTTTGATCATGTTTATGATCGGCTAAACCTCTTAGCTAAGGCTAAGAGGTGAAGCTTGTAGCATGATGGGGTGTTTTCTATGCTTAGATTCATGTTAAGTTGAACTCTCTTTGATTTTGGTTTGATTATAAGGAAAATTCATAGTTTTTAATGGTTTGTTGTGACTTGAATTACAACAGATCTATGATAGCTTTGAGTATATCCTGTGCATGTAACGTAGGAATCCCGTTGTTCACCATTGTCTCATGGGCATGATTTTGTAATGGAATCACTTCTAGTTCTCATACCTATCATTCATTGAAAACTAGATCAAAGGAAGTTCAGAATTGAATTTTAATGAAATATCTTCCAATTGGATGAAGATGGGACTCTGAATCCATTTGTGTTTTTGAATCAAGCATAGATCTCCCTGATCTCTATAAGTGGATCCTTGAAAACCCTAGTTTCCCACCTTTGAATTTTACAAGTTTTAGTTATTTAATTTATAATTATTTCCTTAAATTCTCCAGATTTAGATTAGGTCTTCTTCTAGTTCTAGTTCTAGTTACTTTCAGAATACGTACAAGTTTTAATCCCTGTGGATTCGACCTCAGTCTTATTGAGATTATTACTACATCGCGACCCTACACTTGGGGTTGTGAACAGCCTACAGTTTGTTAAGATAGTGCGAGTACATCTAAGCATGCTCTTGGGCTACATCGAAGAGAAAGAGGGTTGATTCCCCAAAGATACTTCGATATCGAAGGCTACTCATTCTCTTACATTGCGGTTGGCAATGATGAACCTGATTCTTATCAGGATGTGTTGTCTCCAAATTCAGCTGATTAGGTGATTGCCATAGATGATGAGATCGCTCCATGGAGAATAATCAGGTCTGTGAACTTATAGATCTATCTTCTAATCGTAAAGCAATGGGTAACAAATGGATATTTAAGATAAAAAAAAGGCATATGGTACTGTAGACACTGAAAATCGGTGCCCATGCTGATTTTATATTTGTAATGGTGATTAGGGGGGTGATAGGTTGGTTATAGATGTTGGAGTCGCCACTAGCTGAAAAATCTCAAAATCCCGCGGTCGGCTAGAACCACGGAATACGTAAGGTGGGGGAAATCCTAAGACTTTCCTACCTTAAATTGACTCTTGGTCTACAATTCAGGATTCTGGGTAAGGGACCTCAGTTACAAAGAGGGAAGGTGTTAGGCACCCTCTTTGCCTGTATGAACGTACGGTCTCTACTTTGTGTGGTAAAACAATCTCAAGGGATGGATGATATGGTCGGGATAGGACTAGGTACACACGTGGATTTTTGATGTGACAAGATCCGAGATTTTGGCAAGCCACAGAGCATACGTCCAACGACATGTCTAGAAGAAGGAACTGATGATGCTTATGCCAAGAGGTAAGAAAAATGGACTAGATCACTAAAAATTTCTGATGTGACTGGATCCGATGTACGGCAAACCACAGAGCATACGTTCACTAGAGATCTAGAGAAGTAGGGGGGTTGAGAAGGGAGTACATATTATGATGAATGCTTGTATGTAAATGGATCCTTGGCTTGATCTTGAGTAGGCTAGGATGTGGGTTAAATCATGATCAACTAGGCTAGGTTGGGAGGTTAAGATGGCTAAGAAGGCAAGGAGTGGGCTAAGAAGATAGCTAAAAATTCTGGACTTGAAGGCTTGGGAGCATCCCCTCACCCTCACTCTCTCCCTCCCTCTCTCCCTCTCACTCTCCTTTTCACTTAAGCTTGGAAGTGAAGAGTAGCTGACGAAAATTGTGAAGAGGAGAGGGCTATTTATAGCCTTCTCTAATGGCATTGCTGTAAATGCTTGGTTTGAGAGGGGTAAAAGGTGAGATGGCAAGTGGTGATTGGTTGAGGAGAGTGGAATGCCATATGGCATGCTCTCATTTGCCATGGGGAGTGGTAAAAAGGTAAATAGTGAAGGCTGGAGAGGTAATTTTGGAGAAAAGTTGACTTTTGGATGCTGGAACAACTGTCCACACGCAGGCCGCGAGGGGTGACAGTCAAAGTATCACAGGCGGTAGTCAGACTACCACCCTCGGCAGTCAGACTATCGCCCGGGCTTAGTTCGGGTCGGGCTCGCGCGTGCAGGCTTTGTACGTTGTGCGGGTTCATCTGGAGGTCTTCTTTTGGGGTTTTTGGCTCAGAAAAGTAGGTTTAAGCTTAGGTAAAGGGGTCCTGGTTAAGATATAGGGTATAGGCGGGGCTGCATGTGTGCTGAATGGTTTAGATCATGGTTTTGGGTTGCAGATTGGGAACTTTTTGGTCAGGTTTCAGTTTGGGTTGCGATTCTGGTTCAAGGTATGATCATGGTTCCCGGATAGTCTTAGCCTTCTCAAGATGTAACCTGGGTGGGGTATCTAAAGATACCTCTCTTTGATCGAGGTTGTAAGTAACCGAAGGTCAAAGCGAGTGGACAACCCACCCTTCTGGTCAGATAAAAGGGTAGTGACTCGAATCTGTTGCCTGTCATTGTATCATTATCAGTCGACTGTTTAGAAAAGAGATGACTTTCACATATCACGACGGTTGAAGAAAACGTTGTGATTTCCTCCTGCGCATTCATCACGGCTTTATGGATCACCAGTCATAACCCTTTTATGTCGGATTGTTAATAGCATTGGAGGGTGAGTCTAAAAAGTAAGGGCCTCTACACAGTCGTCGCGGCTTTATGAGGATTCCCGTACTATTTGTTCTATCGTTCCTTTGCTACATAATCACCCTAGGAGTATTCGATCTGTTTGATTGTCAAAGCAGTTAGCTGCCCTGCGCGTTAGTGCGACCTTATGGGGGACTTACTATGCCGACTTAGACTCAATCAAAATTTCTGAATATCCTGAACTACGTATGTGCAAGTAATCTTTTTCCATGCAGTCCGCTAACTCTGATACTTTGGTTACAATGGATTGTTGTCACTTTGAGTTTGATGGTTCTTTCCAGAGATAGATCCACTCATTTTTACTAGCATTTGTACGATTATCCAGATATAGAGATCGGGCCAATCATACATGTATCATATACAGATTCGATCATCCTTTGAAAAAAATCGAAAGAGATCGAATCTTATTTAGCTGTGTGCATTGACCGCAAATAGATAATATGGATGATTCCTCAGTTTACTGTGTACCGTGTGTGGTTTGAAAACTTTGTTTGAAAGATATTCCCTTTGGAGCTAGACTCCTTGGGGATTTCATTTGAAAATATATTTTTTATAAAATATTCGTTTGATTTCGAGGGTGGGTGTCGTCGTTCGATTTTTTATTTACAACAAAGTCAGATGGCCTCCACTAATAAATTAATGGGGCTTGATGAGTTAGGAGAAGTGTCCTTTTTGAGGCTATACTCCTTGAAAATTTGTTCTATTTTTCACAATTTGATAACTTCGGGATTTGGAATTTTCTAAAAATTTTAGAGATTTTTAGAATTTTCTGGGATTTTTAAAATTTTTTTTAGAATTTTATGGGATTTTTTAGATTTTTTGAGAATTTTCTGGGATTTTTCAGATTTTTTTTTTGGGGTTTTAGGGCTATTTTGGTAATTTTGAAAACGTGGGGGCTGTTTTGGTAATGAAGACTTTGGGCTATTTTAGTAATTTTAGAAACATGGGGGCTATTTTGGTAATTTTGAAAAACACATTTATCCACTGATCAGAGGGTGGGACCGGTTGCTCACATCAGTCCTTGGGGGACAGCCCACAGCCCCATGCTTGCTTTTGGTCGGGAGGTAGTCAGACTGCCACGAGCGGCAATCCAGCTACCGTCGGTCCATGTTATGGTCCGATGGTCCGAGGGGTGCACTGGTCCGTCCGGTGACACCCTCTCCCTTATTTGAATCTTTCATTTGGGACATCCAAGGACACCATTCGTGGTCCCTGAAGCTATCTTGGAGGAGCTTTTGTTGAGTTTTTGAGCCCTCATTTTCCTCCATTTCAGGTAATCTTGGCCAATGAACTCTTACTGGATCTCTACTGGGCCATCTTCTTGAGGAATTTTTGATGGGTTGGATCTTCCTTAGGGTTTGAAGAGGGCCATAATCAGGACTTGTTGGGCCATCTTGAGTGGATCTGATCCGCTGGATCTTGTTGGACTGATTTCGTTTTAGGCCAAATGGTTGGCTGGACTATTATCATGTTGTACATATTTTTTGTTTGTTTATTTTTGTTAGAGTGGGGTGTGATAAGAAAAGGGGCCCCACCCTTTATTCATTTTGATTTTTATGTTTTCTTTCTCTTTTCTTTTTTTTGTGTGTTTTCTCTTTTTTTAAAAAAAATTGTTGGTGTGATCCGGACCGTTGGATGGATGATTTGGGACTCATTGAGCGTGATGATGGCATGGATTATGATGATTGGCCATTTTTTTATGAATGATGGACGGGTGGGATTTTCGAAGTGGGCCCCACATCATGCTCCTGACATGTCTAGATACATGGATTTGTGGTGGAGGGTGATTTTTAAAAGTGGTCCTTGGAAAGAAGTTTTTTTTTTAGAAATGGGACTTAAAAAATGAGCTTTTATGAAATAGGCCTTGGACTTTTGAAAATGGGTCTTAATATGGGCTTTTTTGGAAGTGAGCCTTGGACTTTTGGAAATGGGCCTTAATATGGGCTTTTTTAAAAATGGGACTTGAAATGGGCCTTGGGCTTTTGACAATGGGCCTTGAGATGGGCTTTTTTGGAAATGGGCCTTAATATGGGCTTTTTTAGAAATGGGCCTTAGACTTTTGGAAATGGGCCTTAATATGGGCTTCTTTTTTTAAAAACGGGCCTTGAGATGGGCTTTTTGAAATGGGCCTTGAGATGGGCTTTTAAAATGGGCCTTCGACTTTTGACAATGGGCCTTGAGATGGGATACTTACTTGTGTGCTTTACATGTGTAGCATGCCTCGTCGTAGTAAAAATGAGGCTAGTTCCTCACGTCAGTCGGCCGATCCATATTATGTGTCGCAAGAGGGCCGACATTTGTCTGACATAGCCCGGGAAGGTGGTGTGCCCACGGTATTAAGAGGACGTGGGGTCAGGACGCACTGGCCTGATTGGTTCCATGATCCACAACCGTTGTTCTTCGAGGTCTTGGAGCGTACCCCATTTGCTCACTTGTTCCGAGTTCATCTGAACAAGACAAACATGTCTCTCTTGTCTACTTTGGCTAAGCGATGGCACTCTGAGACCCATACTTTCCAGCTACCTTTTGGAGAGTGGGGCATTACCCCGTACGACATATACATGTAGCTGGGCCTTCTGTATGAAGGAGGATCCGTTCCTTTCGAGAACGACCTCCCGGTGCCCACTGAGGAAGATTGGATGGGATTATTGGGGATAATGCCAGATGCAGCGGATTTTACCGGTCCCCGTTTCAAACTTCTCTGGCTATTGTCAAATTTTGCCAGACGTATCCCTGAGACCGAAGCAGTGGCGATGGTGAAGGCACATGCCCTGATTTTGTACACTATGGGTGTGATGATTTTCTACAACGAGAATGAGCTGGTGAGTTCCCATCTGTTGTCGCTCATGGCAGACATCACCTTCCCCACACCGTACAACTAGAATGCAGCCCTCTTGGCCCATTGTAAGAAGGGCTAGACAAGGCCAGCTGTTGCACCAACTGATCCTTGACTGGCTTTTACCCAGTCATTAAGGTACTTTCTTGATCTCCATCTTTGCAGTATTCTCCTTGGGGATGATCTGGTTTATCCTATTCTGATCGTAATTTTTCACAGGTATACCTTTTCGACCACTTTCTCCATTTGGCCCCTACTTTGATCGATCATTCGCCTCTATTTCCTCGCATGATGCTATGGTACAAGGACAACCACAGATGCACGTGCCTATTTTTTGACCTTACCTAGAGGTCGAATATCGATGCCCTTGTTCCTAGCGATGTGAGTGATCTGCCCTTTTCTCGTGTTGCCCATGTGTTGCTTTTCTGCTTATCTCTCAGCCCTTAACTTTTCTTTTTGTAGTTCTGTACCAGGCCGTACCTCTGATCAAACGCCGCACTTACTCTTAGGGCTCAGGAGGCTTTCCAAGCCTCATGTCGACATCGCATTCTGGAGGAACCACGTGTGACGAAATGGTACCCAGGGGAGAGACTTTTTTGGTAGTTGATCGGTAGTTCCATGGTGTCACTTAGCCCACCGTCAGGTCCTTCTGATTAGAGATCGGTGCCCGAGAGAGAGCTGACTGCTGCATTGGAGGGTTATGATGCTAGTGCCTTCGTTGATTCGGCTAAAGAGTACAGCTCCTAGTGTGAGCAGTACGGTATCGGTCCGATCTTGTAGCCTGGCTATGCTCCTGGTGGCAGCGCACATTTTGCTAGAGGAAGGATCTTAAGGCCCCACTTTTATCGTAAGGATACTGACACTTATCTTCCTGATGATGATTAGTTTGTTGTATTATGCCATCTTATATCCTTGGATGTGTAATCTTCATATTTATATAAAATCTCAATTAGCCAACATTGTTCCCTCTTTGTCGTTGCTCTTGATCATCTTTTCGATCCCAATTGAGTATAAGGATGTTTATTTTTGGGTTCTGGCCTTCCGGAGAAGACCGTGCCTGAAAATCGCCAGAAAGTGGGCCCGGGCGGCAGTTGGACTGCCGCAGGCGGTAGTCAGACTACCACCCGCGGACTTTTTTCCTCCCGTTCTGTCCTGTTAGCACTACAACGATGTAAAAATGTCAAATCTGAGTGTAGTGATTGGAGTACCGCGAGCGGTAATCGGAGTGCCGCCTTCGTTCATCTTTTCTTCCAGCGAGTGCCCTTCTTCTCTGTTCATTCCCTTTGCCTCTTTTCGGATATTCCCTTCTATCCCTATCCATCTGATAATCTTCTTTGTTCATTCCCTTTTGTCCCTTTCTCTTTATCTTCTTCTTCCTTTTGCTCTTTCTTTCTTTTGGACTGATTATGGCCCGCCATGATGGGGGTATTAATGGGTTCATGAGTGGTGAGGAGGTAGGTGGGTCTAATAATGGTGGAGGGGACCCATTTATGGATGGGTTAATGAAGGTTAGTGGGGGAGTGATGGGCTCCTTTGGGGAAATTAATGTCATTTATGGCATTACTCCTACCACCATTAATGGAGGATGTGAGGTGGGTTGAGAGGTTTTGATGAGTTTGATGGATCCATACTAGATGGGCCGCCAAGATTTATGGATACTAGGATGGATGGTTTGGGTGGTGAGGATAGTGGGGTGGTGGTAGGAGACGGCTTGATTGATAGAGTGATGTCCATGGGTAGTGTAGATGGTAGCACAATGTTGGTGGATGGTGAGGATTCGAAAGATGACGGTCCCTATTTTGGTGGCCCGAGCGATTTGGATTTGGCGGGTGATGATTTTTTTACAGATGGCTTAGCTCATATTTTTGGCATGGATATCGAGGCAGTGTTGGGACATGCAGTTACAGTCAAGGCTCAGGGTGTCGGTCCTGTCAGCCATTGGAAAACTGTGGGTGTTGCGGCTTCTGGGGCTTGTGTGCTTTAGACAGGTCCTGATGTGGCGGTCGTTGGTAGCTCCAGCCCGCTTGCTACGATTTTTCATGACACCTTGCGTGATGCGATGGGCGATGCTGGCTTCTTTCAGCACCATGAGATAGACTTGCTGGATGAGGAGATGCCCATTTTTTATGATTCCCCCGTTGACCCGGGATTCAGATTGAGAAGGGCGTGCCCATCCGGACCTGTCAATTACAGCCCCGCGATACTTACTCAGAGTGTCTGCACCTTTGGATAGAGAGCTTGACCGAGTCCGAGATCTTCGAGCTGAGTTCCTTGGGCTTTTGGGAGGTTCTCCACTTCCACCAAGTTCGCCTATATTGGCGACTCTTGAGTGTGGCGTTGTATGACTGGGTTCCTTCCCTGAACCTATTTTCCTTCAACGATCTGGAGTTAGGCCCATCACTGGAGGAGTTCTCACACCTATCTGGTCTTTCTCTCACCCGGGAGCCCTACATTCCCTCATCTGAGCCGGTTCGTTCTTCTGATCTGATTTCCTGGTTTAGGTTTCTCACTGCTCTACCTACTCCTGAGGGTAAGGCTGGTGAGCTTTCACTTGCGGTCTTCTATGATCGTTGTTCGACCTCCCGAGGTGGCCCTAAATTAGATCGCCAGCTTCAGTGTTTGAATGCGCTGACATTTTGTGTCCTGGTTGAGTTGCTCTTCTCGAGTTAGCGACAGTCTTCATTGGTGGCCTTGCTGGATGTCTTCCTTCGGGTCCTCCATCGCAGGAGTATTACCTCCATAGTGCTGGCGGAACTCTTTTTAGGGCTGACCAAGTGCTCCCTTGTACGTACTCGTATCCTCCGGGGCTTCTACTCATTCATTCAGGTATTTTCCATTTTTCCCTTTCTTTTACCTGGCGTGGTTATCCGCCTGTGACCTGAGCTTGACTCATATCTTCTTGTAGGTTTGGTTGTGGGAGCATTTGTTCATAACTCCTCAGCTTCTGTGGCCAGATTCCCATCATAGCAACATGCTGGGCTTGCTGCTTGATGGCCTTCCGCTTGGTGCTCAGGCTACGGAGTCTCTTTACCGTTGTATGCTCACTCAGCTTCGAGGGTGGGAGATTAGCTGGGAGTCTACTTGGCTTTGCCGTTCACCGTTGATCTGTAGCGCTGCTCTCACTCCTCTTCTGTTGTTTGGCCTGTAGGGATACTGCTCCTACCATCCCGTGCGGTTCCTCCGACAGTTTGGGTTCTGGCAGGACATTCCAGAGTTCACCTTTTCTGGATTTAGCCATACCCCTCTTCCTTCTGATTTGACTACTTTATATAGGCGAGTCTGAATTTCGTGACAGGAGTCTTTGGATGCGACGATGCTGGAGCTCGAGTCTTGGGCTCCTCCCCTGGCTACAGTGCCGTATTAGCGATGGGTGGTAGAGCAGTCACTTTATCGTCATGTTCCTGGCTGGCATTTGGTAGATGAGGCTGTTGATCAGGATATGGTAGGCGATACCGCTTCCTCCTCCTCTTGCGTTGTTGCTTCGTTTGAGGCATTTGAGGAATGCCTCTTCATTGATCCATCTTTCTTGTTGGCCACACATGGTCACCTGATCTCTAATATTATTGTCTTCCACCACACATGTGAGGACATGGCTCGCCGACTGGCAGTGGGACAACGGTATGATGAGAGTATGTTTGTTACACACTGCCTAGAGAGAGATGAGGCCTTTTACCTGCGCATGGAGATAGAGAGGCTCATACAGAAGTTGTCGATGTACGAGAGATAGGAGCTTACCTGCGGTTCCCGATGTTGATCAATTGCTTTGTTATATATACATAAAACCTTTGTTTTTTTTTTTTTATGTTTTTTGGCTTTTTGTGAAAAAAGAAGACAACGTACTTGTAAGAAAATTTCAAAGGAATGGAAGAAAATTTTGTTTGTGTCAAATGTCAATGTTCGTTTGTATTTGGATTTATACTTTGGATGATTGGGATCAGAGTCTTGGGCTCAGCCCACGTTGTATGCAGTGTTCTAGATTGTGTCCTTAGGGTCTTGGTTCCTTGAGAGGGCGTCCGGGATCACATTCCATGGATTTGGGCAAAGTTTGCTAGAGTATTGATCCGAGGTTGATCTTTCTTTGTATCTCGTTGTGGATTCTTGTTGTCTTAGCCTCTCCTGTACCTGCACTTTTATTTTATTTTTTATTTTTTTATTTCTTTCTATTTTTACCTGTAGCACCTTTTCAAGTTTCCACTAGTCCAGCTCTCCTCGTCATTTTTTCCCGTAACGTCCTTTCAGATTTTCACTACGTCCTAAGTTTTTTAGCTTGCCTGCCCCGTGGCAGCTATGCTATTTTTACCCTTGGCTCCTTTTCAAGTTTTCACTAAGTCCGCTATATGCCCGCTGTTTTTACTTGAGCTGACCTTTCGGGTTTTCAACTCGTCCCTTTTTACTTAGGCATGCCTCTTGCTTCTTTTTTTTGTTGTTTTATACATTTCCTTTGGAGCACCAGGAGTGATGGAGGAGACGGAGAAACTTCCTTCATAGCCAGCCAACTGGTTTCCTGTCGATCCTTATCTTTGGGCATAATCGTAAGCTACGTTTGGCGAGGTTGTGCGGAGGTTTTGAGGATGGATTTTTTTTACCTTTTTCTTTTTCTTCCTTTTACCTTCTTTTTTTCGCTTTTTTTTTTCTTTCTTTCTTCTTTCTTTTGGTTTTTTCCTTTTTTTTGGCTTTCTCTTTCTCTTGTGGGATGGATGCTTGGTGTTTCTGAGAGGTGGTGGATTTTTTTTGTATGATGGATGCAGCTTTGCGATTGTAATCATTGACAAAGATTGGTATGGTTACCCATGGTAGATTTTCACGTTATTGGCGTTGATGGGCTCGGGAAGATCTTCTCCTCTCAAATTGGTGAGTCGAAGAGCGCCTCCTAGGAGTACTTCTCGGATGATCAACGGTCCTTCCCATGAGGGTTTGAACTTTCCCCTGAGATCCGGTAAATGTGGTGGTAAGATACGCTTCATGACCATATCGCCGACTTTGAAACTTCGCTTGTGGACCCTTTTGTTGTAAGCTCGGGCGTTCCTTCTTTGATAACATTGGGAGTGGCTTAGTGCTCGCATGCACTTTTTTTCTGCCAGATGCAGTTGATCGTATCTTACTTGTTATCACTTACCTTCTTCGACTTCACTTTCTAACAGCACTCAGAGTGACGAGATTTCGATCTCGACTGGTAGTACTGCTTCCATTCCGTATGTGAGTTCGTAAGGGGTTGTGCCTATAGCAAACCGTACATGTAAGACCCATATCCCAGACCGTACCGTTCCATAGGCTTTCACGGTCCTTCCGGACGAATTCCGACAACCTTCGACCCATATTCGACGTTTATGTGTGATCCTAAGCTGAGTCCCACATATCAGAGTTGGCTCAACCTGAAACTTGTATCTTAGCGACCACACCGTCGCCGCAGTTCCAATGCCGCGACTCGCTCACCGAACTGATACCCAGGTTAAAAGATGTAAGCCCGCTTTCATTTCGAGGAAAACGTCACGCGTTGCGAGCTTCGATGGAATCTCTACAACATGTCCTATCAATCAATCAATTCTATCAATCAAGTACACATCACACATCAAGTCAAGTACAAGCAACCCATACCCTATTGTAACATCCCGAAAATCGGGGGGTCGAGCAAAAACCCAACTCCCGAGTTCCAGCATGTTATTTATGCAACATAGATATGTATGATTGAATGTTGTCGGTGATAATGTATTAAACATGAGTGAGATTAAGCCAGAACAGTATATCATACTCCAGAGACGGTTAAATTAACAAGCGGAAGACTGTGATAGTATTTATAACATATATAAACTGTTGTATGCCTCCAGAGTGTAGATATGTTACCGGGTTATATACATACATGTATACTCCAAAAGTAGACAAAACGAATATACATGAGTGCGAAAAAAATATAAAATGACAAGTGTCAAAGTATCTAATCAACCTCCCTGTAATCCCATCAATCAGAACACGCATAAAGGAGGGATCCTCCTCATCATCATCAAGTCCAGCTCCGCCTCACAGGCCGCGCCATCATCTGCAATCACAAAAAGGTCTGGTGGGTGTCCAGGAACACCGTCCCGTAACGTGGGAGTGAGTAGCTAACTCAGTGGAATAATAGAGCAAAGATTAACATGTTATCAAATCAATCATGCGATAATAGTAAAGCAATAATTCAAACATTCCTAATACTGTTGTTAATGCAATTATGACATGACGTGATGTATGCCCTCACCGACGATCACCCTCATGCAGCAACATCTTACGACCGCGGCATGCCACACTCCCTAGAGTGCTCCACATCTTTCAGGCACATGCAATGCTATGGTGATATGAATTCCAAGTTGTTATTAGTCCATTCAAACAGCAGGATTGGGAAACTAAGGTACTTCCCTTATATCAATCCCAACACAGATCCTGTCTAGGGTCGTCACTCCTAGTAATCTCATATGATGTATATTTCGTAGGTCACTGCAAGGGCTGCCAGGGCTGTTGCTCGCACTCGTTGCACCGCTCCCCCATCACCTTATCAATACAGGCCTACTGTACTCTGCTGCAACGGAAGGGTCGTCGCCTCCCGTGGACTCAGAATACGCTCGCGGTCACTACAAAGGGCTCGTCGCCTAATCAGTGTAGGCCGACAGCTAGAATATAGTGTCCCATACCACCATAATCTGCTCACGAGTCTAGGTGCTCACTGGTCACTACGGGGAGGTTTGTGGCCCCAGCGTAGGCCGACAGCTCGACCATGATGTCCCATACCACCATGCCCGGCTCATGAGTCTTTATGGATCAAGGTACCATGGTTAACAGGGTTTACAATGGTAAGTTCAGTACCCTAGGTTCAAGCAGTTATGACTCATGCAGGGTGAACACACAATGGCCAGTCGGGTTACTTGACGGGCTCGACTAGCACGATCGCATCTCAAGTTGAACGACATGAAGTGCGTAAAACACTTCGTGTGGCCTAACCACTGCCGCCAACTCCAGAACACGGCTCGCGTTCATCGACGCGTCGTTCGTGGCGAAGATAAGCTAACCACGAATTCGCTCGGTTACCGACTGCCTGGACTAGGCATAGTCCCAAACAATCATAGAATCACATCAGCAGTTGTGTAAGGGTAATGGAAATGAAATACAACCATGAGAGCATGTTAACACATGTTATTACATACAACTTAAGCAAATCATCGTACACGTCTTTCACACATATAATGAAATTAAGCATGTCGCCAACATATAGGAAATCCTCTCCATCAACATATTAATTGAGAATTCAATCTCAAAGTAACTCATAAGGAAATCATCAAGCACATGTTATAACATACAGCTTAAGCGAATCGTCAAGCACATGCATTTCATTCATATCATGAAATCATGTATATGGCTAACATGTAGGAAACCATTCACACCAGCATATTAATTGAAAAATCAATCTCAAACTAATTCATAACACCATTTAATTCAATGCATACCAATACAAGCATTTATACAAACACATACACTACACACTTAAGTCTACATATAGTATGTCGACCCGAAGTGCGCATTTAGGCGAATCTCTTCGCCAAACTAATTATGCACGTATTCCTAACATCCTAATGCGACAACATATCATGTCAATCACATCAGCAAAATGTGCATGAAAACAGTACTTCCTACAAATGACTAAAATGCCCTAAATCTCATATTCTTCGTTAGTTTACGAAACAGGAAACGGACAGCATGTTGTACATGTCAAACGGCGTTGCCGTCAAGAATCTACTATTAAACGACATTGAAAGCTTTGGAAACAGTCAATCAAAGCGTCTAAAATCCGCACCTTGTCTCTTATGGATGTTGAAATTCGAACGGAGCGTATACGCTTCGTCTACAGCGATAAGAGAACCTGTTTTACGAGATTTACTAACTATCAAGCTATGGAACGGAAGAAACATCAAATCAGCAACTTTCTAGGGTTTTTCTTACCTGAAAACGCGGAGGAATCGCCGGAAAAGCGATCGGAGTGCGTTGCCTAAGCACGTACAGCAGCAGCAACAGGTGGCAGGAAGATCTCTCCCACCTTCTCTCACAAACTCTCACCTTTTCTCTCTCCCAATCTAGGGTTTTTGCAAATTCGGATGGGAAAGAGGAGTGAGGGTTTCAAGCCCTTTTATAAGCCCAAACTTGCCCGAAATAGGCTCGGGAACAAGTTTCACTTGAGGGGTAACCAAATCGGGGCTGTTTCGGTCCAAAAGATGCTTTCTGGTGGTCCCCTGGTCGATTGCGATCAGACTTAAGCTCATGCGTACCAGATGTAGCACGTATTAAGTTTTCAGTCTGGCAGGGTTCGCAGATCGCACGTGGCGGACCAGTTTCAGTTCAGCGGTCACCGCACGTAGATCAGGGCTGAAAGTCTCATGATAATAAATAGAAATTTTTCCTGATCCGAGGGTGTAATCTGGATGAATTCTGACGGTCAGAACGCTTAATACTGACGCGTCAAGTCGTGTGCCAGATTTGAATTTGAAATTCCAATTCTGTCCCTATTCGCGGTCGCTTCAGTCCGGGTTTAATGAAATAGTCTGTGATTATCGGTTTGACTTGATTTTCGAGATGATTGTCAAGTCCAGCTGGGCGGTTCTAATGGTCTAAGATAGGAAGTAACGGACTTTCGACGCGCGGTCTAAATCCAATACAAGAATTCAAAGTGGTCCAGAGAACAAACCCGCTTAGAGTTTGATCCGAGGTTATAGAGTATTATGGAGTCATACGTTCTACTCGATTTGGGTCTTGTAGAACGTATTTAAAGTGATCAGGGACTGTTTCCCAGCTACTCCAGCGTTGCGCTAGCTAACTTACGCTAAATTTTCATAGGAATTAATCCTAAGTGGTTTCTTTGGCTATGAAATTGGGTTCTGAGCGATTTTCCAAGTGTTTTAGTTGACCCATTGCCTAAGGACGTCAAATCCCAGATTGGTCAAAATCCGGGGTGTTACAATCTACCCCCCTTAAAACACAATGTCGTCCCCGACATTGGCAAAGAGCAAGGAGTACTTTCTCTAAGGAAGGTTCAAATCCTATTTAATAACCTAATCGTATGTATATCCGAACTCAAAGGTTTCGATCTTGGGCCAGTGGGAAAGAGGCCAACCACTCTTCCGCTGCGCCACTCTGATCAAACGGTAGCGTTGACTAACCTAACTGGATTGGACTCAATACGTTCTACCCCCCTTAAAACTTGGTTTTACTTAAGGTTGAAGAATATTTACATCGATCCGTATATCGGAACGAGGCGCAACTTAGGGGCTATCCTTAACCTAAAATGGAAACAGCCTTTCTCTATATGGTCTTCCTTGCTAATGATGCGTTCTATGGCATTGGTACCTATGATCATAGAGATGAGCCTAATCTCTATTATGATTGAATTCAGGGGCAGGTATGAGTTGGTGGCAAGATGTCTAATTCTCTACTGGCTTTAAGTCCTCGCCATTTCCCAAAGACAATGTGATCTTGTTTAGTTGTAGATGGTTGGGCCATCACAGAAGAAAGGTTGTATAGTGGGTCTAAGCCGGATACGTTGAACCTTCTGTCTAATCAGGACAGAAAATGCGTTGTATCAGTTCTTAATCCGAGTCGACGCCGATCCTCTGCTTGATCAGAGCATTGGATTTATTGGTAACCACTAGGATTAAGAAGTCGATTCAAATCGCGAATACATCGCTTACATGTAGTTCCTTTATTCCGCATTCCCGAATGCAATAAGTCCTTGGGGAAGGCAATTCTAAGGGGTGTGCTAGTACATTCTAAGTTCAATCTGAGGGAGTTATAAATGTTCCCTGAGAGCATATGGTTCCTTCCTATGGGTAACAACAGAAGTCTATAAGTCATAAGGGGATTTATCGAAGGAAGGAAGTCCCATTCCAACCAAATCTAACCTACTATCCCTTAGCATATATAGGCCTTACACTGCCTAAGACAACTAGTAGCCTAGTCTGTAACTCTGTAGCTATAATCCAAAGCCTAAGATTATACGGTAAATGGCTTTCCATTCCATTTCTACTACAGGGAATTCTTCTATTGCTTAGGGTCAAGATTTGTCTAATTGGAATTGGATTTCTTATGTCGTCAGATCTTTCAAATCTAGGAGTGCTAACACTAGGTCCAAAATGCCAAGGGTCTATGAAACGAAACTACATTCCTAATCCCATGTTGGGATCGGGAGTGGCATGCTTTGTAGGAGGGTGGGTTGGGATAAAAATTAATTTGTAGGCTGAATCTCGGGAGTTACAATACTCCCAATCTAGGGACAATACCTAACAACAAACGAACGGCATGCGCTCCATCTAACCAAATTTCGTCACAATATATGGAATAAAGTTCCACACGGATTATGACAGAGATGCATTCGACTATGCTAAGCCCAAACCACTGACGCCACACATTATCTACCAGTGACATCACTAGACCCAATAACAACAAAACACAGAAATCCTTAAAACAAAAATCAAACAATCTACAGGGCAAAGGCATAGATGCCTAACTCTACCAAAGGACTTTACCACAGTCCCGACTTACCTTCTTTATCCCTGTGGAGTCTAATACTGTCTGTTGCTCACTAGAGCTCTCTCGGCCATATATTTTCAGTATCCCTTAAGCAAAAAAAATGGAGAAATAGGATTGAGAGGGAGGATGGTGAAAAGAGAGAAAAAGGTTAAAACAGCTTAACAATAGCCATGAAAAATGGGGGAAATGCAAGGAAATGGCTAACCAAACTAGAAAAGGGAGATCTAGGCATTGTAGAGGGATGCTTCAAGCTCCCCTAGGATGTATTTTCAGAAAGAAAAGAGAATGAAAAAGGGGAATGGAGCACCTCACGAATTCAGCTCGATTTGGGGGTTTTAGGAGCTCCAACGGACGAAACCTTCAAGAGGGAGAGCTGCCAACTTCAAAGGAACGATGGAGGGTGGTCGTTTTTGGCAGGGAATGGATCTAGGGGTGATTTAAAATCATGATTTTTGGAATAGGGCAGCAAAAATGAAAATGGAGCTTGAAATGGGGGCCGTTTGTGAAGGAAGTACATCTTTTAGGGGGTTTCAAGGTACGGACCGCATACTAGGTGGCTACCCTAGCCCCCAAACTCCTCCAGCCCAAAGTTCAAACCCATCCGACAAGTTTGACCGGCGATGGCATCGCCGGTGAAGTTGCAAACTGGACACTGAGGCCATATGGGATGGGTTCCCCTTGCCCTAGGAATTCCAAAAAGGTATGGTTCACACTCTAGTTCATTGTAGATTGCCCTAGGGAGGCCAATACATTTGTAACATCCATTCGAGGCTTTTCGGGTCCAATCTTCAATTCTGAATACAAAACCCTATCATGCAGCATATGATTTTGGGGTAGAAGGATCTAGTACATCCATCTATCCAATTAGTTGCTAAAGAAAGTTAAGTTAGAATGGCCTTATGGCCATTTTTCATGAAAGTTTACTATTCACTGTAAAATTTTGTGAAAGTAGGATTTTATGTTATTTTCACATTAGGATTGATGCCTAACATGAAATGGATAAGAAATAATTGAATATTGGGGTGGTGAGAGGAAGAATTTCGAAGATTTTTGGTGAAACGGGGTTTTTAAGCCCTGGCGATTGAATACAGGGGTCGTGGTTGTCCCACGGCCCAAGGATTCACATTAACGGTTTAGAATTGTTCAAAGAACAGCTCAACCCACTTACCTACAACCTAGGAGCTATTCGGGTTACTCTACGCGACCCTAGATGCGATACGGACTCGATCACGCGATTGAAATGAATAGACTTCGCCTATTGGCGAACCTGGGATCCTAGAAGTGTTTCTAGACCCTTCTCGCACCCACCTAAGTCAAAGGAAGCGACTGCGTTCATCGCGTGACCATAACCCAGGCCCGGTTTAATCCAAATCATGCTCTGATACCATTTGTAACATCCCGAAAATCGGGGGGTCGAGCAAAAACCCAACTCCCGAGTTCCAGCATGTTATTTATGCAACATAGATATGTATGATTGAATGTTGTCGGTGATAATGTATTAAACATGAGTGAGATTAAGACAGAACAGCATATCATACTCCAGAGACGGTTAAATTAACATGCGGAAGACTGTGATAGTATGTATAACATATATAAACTGTTGTATGCCTCCAGAGTGTAGATATGTTACCGGGTTATATACATACATGTATACTCCAAAAGTAGACAAAACGAATATACATGAGTGCGAAAAAAATATAAAATGACAAGTGTCAAAGTATCTAATCAACCTCCCTGTAATCCCATCAATCAGAACACGCATAAAGGAGGGATCCTCCTCATCATCATCAAGTCCAGCTCCGCCTCACAGGCCGCGCCATCATCTGCAATCACAAAAAGGTCTGGTGGGTGTCCAGGAACACCGTCCGGTAACGTGGGAGTGAGTAGCTAACTCAGTGGAATAATAGAGCAAAGATTAACATGTTATCAAATCAATCATGCGATAATAGTAAAGCAGTAATTCAAACATTCCTAATACTGTTGTTAATGCAATTATGACATGACGTGATGTATGCCCTCACCGACGATCACCCTCATGCGGCAACATCTTACGACCGCGGCATGCCACACTCCCTAGAGTGCTCCACATCTTCCAGGCACATGCAATGCTATAGTGATATGAATTCCAAGTTGTTATTAGTCCATTCAAACAGCAGGATTGGGAAACTAAGGTACTTCCCTTATATCAATCCCAACACAGATCCTGTCTAGGGTCGTCACTCCTAGTAATCTCATACGATGTATATTTCGTAGGTCACTGCAAGGGCTGCCAGGGCTGTTGCTCGCACTCGTTGCACCGCTCCCCCATCACCTTATCAATACAGGCCTACTGTACTCTACTGCAACGGAAGGGTCGTCGCCTCCCGTGGACTCAGAATACGCTCGCGGTCACTACAAAGGGCTCGTCGCCTAATCAGTGTAGGCCGACAGCTAGAATATAGTGTCCCATACCACCATAATTTGCTCACGAGTCTAGGTGCTCACTGGTCACTACGGGGAGGTTTGTGGCCCCAGCGTAGGCCGACAGCTCGACCACGGTGTCCCATACCACCATGCCCGGCTCATGAGTCTTTATGGATCAAGGTACCATGGTTAACAGGGTTTATAATGGTAAGTTCAGTACCCTAGGTTCAAGCAGTTATGACTCATGCAGGGTGAACACACAATGGCCAGTCGGGTTACTTGACGGGCTCGACTAGCACGATCGCATCTCAAGTTGAACGACATGAAGTGCGTAAAATACTTCGTGTGGCCTAACCACTGCCGCCAACTCCAGAACACGGCTCGCGTTCATCGACGCGTCGTTCGTGGCGAAGATAAGCTAACCACGAATTCGCTCGGTTACCGACTGCCTGGACTAGGCATAGTCCCAAACAATCATAGAATCACATCAGCAGTTGTGTAAGGGTAATGGAAATGAAATACAACCATGAGAGCATGTTAACACATGTTATTACATACAACTTAAGCAAATCATCGTACACGTCTTTCACACATATAATGAAATTAAGCATGTCGCCAACATATAGGAAATCCTCTCCATCAACATATTAATTGAGAATTCAATCTCAAAGTAACTCATAAGGAAATCATCAAGCACATGTTATAACATACAGCTTAAGCGAATCGTCAAGCACATGCATTTCATTCATATCATGAAATCATGCATATGGCTAACATGTAGGAAACCATTCACACCAGCATATTAATTGAGAAATCAATCTCAAACTAATTCATAACACCATTTAATTCAATGCATACCAATACAAGCATTTATACAAACACATACACTACACACTTAAGTCTACATATAGTATGTCGACCCGAAGTGCGCATTTAGGCGAATCTCTTCGCCAAACTAATTATGCACGTATTCCTAACATCCTAATGCGACAACATATCATGTCAATCACATCAGAAAAATGTGCATGAAAACAGTACTTCCTACAAATGACTAAAATGCCCTAAATCTCATATTCTTCGTTAGTTTACGAAACAGGAAACGGACAGCATGTTGTACATGTCAAACGGCGTTGCCGTCAAGAATCTACTATTAAACGACATTGAAAGCTTTGGAAACAGTCAATCAAAGCGTCTAAAATCCGCACCTTGTCTCTTATGGATGTTGAAATTCGAACGGAGCGTATACGCTTCGTCTACAGCGATAAGAGAACCTGTTTTACGAGATTTACTAACTATCAAGCTATGGAACGGAAGAAACATCAAATCAGAAACTTTCTAAAGTTTTTCTTACCTGAAAATGCGGAGGAATCACCAGGAAAGCGATCGGAGTGCGTTGCCTAAGCACGTACAGCAGCAACAACAGGTGGCAGGAAGATCTCTCCCACCTTCTCTCACAAACTCTCACCTTTTCTCTCTCCCAATCTAGGGTTTTTGCAAATTCGGATGGGAGAGAGGAGTGAGGGTTTCAAGCCCTTTTATAAGCCCAAACTTGCCCGAAATAGGCTCGGGAACAAGTTTCACTTGAGGGGTAACCAAATCGGGGCTGTTTCGGTCCAAAAGATGCTTTCTGGTGGTCCCCTGGTCGATTGCGATCAGACTTAAGCTCATGCGTACCAGATGTAGCACGTATTAAGTTTTCAGTCTGGCAGGGTTCGCAGATCGCACGTGGCGGACCAGTTTCAGTTCAGTGGTCACCGCACGTAGATCAGGGCTGAAAGTCTCATGATAATAAATAGAAATTTTCCCTGATCCGAGGGTGTAATCTGGATGAATTCTGACGGTCAGAATGCTTAATACTGACGCGTCAAGTCGTGTGCCAGATTTGAATTTGAAATTCCAATTCTGTCCCTATTCGCGGTCGCTTCAGTCCGGGTTTAATGAAATAGTCTGTGATTATCGGTTTGACTTGATTTTCGAGATGATTGTCAAGTCCAGCTGGGCGGTTCTAATGGTCTAAGATAGGAAGTAACGGACTTTCGACGCGCGGTCTAAATCCAATACAAGAATTCAAAGTGGTCCAGAGAACAAACCCGCTTAGAGTTTGATCCGAGGTTATAGAGTATTATGGAGTCATATGTTCTACTCGATTTGGGTCTTGTGGAACGTATTTAAAGTGATTAGGGACTGTTTCCCAGCTACTCCAGCGTTGCGCTAGCTAACTTACGCTAAATTTTCATAGGAATTAATCCTAAGTGGTTTCTTTGGCTATGAAATTGGGTTCTGAGCGATTTTCCAAGTGTTTTAGTTGACCCATTGCCTAAGGACGTCAAATCCCAGATTGGCCAAAATCCGGGGTGTTACACCTATCCTTACCTCTCTCTTACACAAGCAATCCAAAGTCAACTCTCACACACTTCCATCACTTCACCCATCACCCATCACACCTCACCCATCCCATATCATCCCATCACTTCACTCTTTCTCCCTCATTTCTCAAAAAAAAAAAAAAAATCTCTCCTAAGAAAAAAAATCCAACGTCCAAGCTCCCTCCCTCCCAAGCCAAGTGTGGCCTACTTTCTCCACCCTCTCATCTCTCATCTACACTATCAAAACCCCATCAACCTCCTTCAAAAGTGAAGACAAGGAGCATAGGAGTGCAAGGGATCAAGGAGGAGTGCAAAAGGTGGGTGATCCACCGTTAAATTCTTATTTTAGGGCCCACTTATTGGTGGGACCCATTTTGATGTATGAGTTGTATCATGTGGGGCCCATAGTGGCAGGGGCCCTCCATCACCGTCTCTTGTCTCTCTCTCTCTCTCTCTCTCTCTCTCTCTCTCTCTATCTCTCTCTCCCTCTCCCTCTCTTTTGTTATGGGTGTGGTTCAATAGATCCACACTGATCGTCGACCCACCATGCTGGTTGTATTTTATCGACGTTGTCTATCTGCCTTATCCACGCCATCCCATGGGCCTGGATGATGAGAAAACACAAATATCATGATGATCTAGGATAGGTGGGCCACGTATGTGGGACCCACAATGGTGTCCATATACCCATGCTGTCCAGCGTCTCTAGACGCTGGACGTGTTAGGGGAGGCTAACATGGAGGCGTGTACCGACATGGGCGCGTACTGACAGTACATAGCGGTAAAAAAAAAATTTACTTTTTCAAAGTTTTGGGGTGGGCCGCTCATGCAGGCCCCAGCTTAATGTGTGTATATAATCCATGCTGTCCGTTTCATGCTCAGCCCTTTTTAGGCGTTGAGCCAAAATTTGAGGCCAAACTGACTTCCTGGCGGGCCATAGTATGGACAATAGAATTTTCACCATTGAAATACCCCCTGATGTTTCGGTACGCTAAAACCCATCGAATATTGGGCTTGAAGCGTTTATATTGAGCCATATAATCCAATGGCTGGGTTGGATTTGTCTTAGGTGGGCCCCACCTACCAAAAACCACAGGATTGGTGATTAAAAAAAAAAAACAGCAGCACTTGCTGCTGCCGCTGACAGCGGACGGGCGAACGGACTGGCAGGGACCCACGGTCCCAGCCATGGGCCCCACCATGATGTATGTGGAACATCCATTCCGTGTAATCGGTGGGTCTCCTTGGGATGGTGGGCCCCCCCAAAAAAATGGGCCATATGTGGTACTCAGGTGGCCCACATCACAGAGAACAGTGAGGATTGAACTTTTGTCGTGGAAATATTTTTGAGCTGCAGAAGTTTTGGATCATATATGAAATTTGTGTTTACTCTCCACCCAGGTCACGTTTGACCATGTCAGTAAGTTGGGTGGGAATAAACATTTCGGTGGGTCCCAGGTCTACGTGGCCTTAACAACAGGTTGGGTGTAAATAAACATTATGGTGGGTCCAGGGTCTAAGTGACCTCATCAACTAGTTGGGTGTAAATAAACATTTCAGTGGGCTCCATGTTCCTGTGACCCTGTCAACGGGCTGGATGGAAATTATAGTTGTGGTGGGCCCCACATGGACCCACTGATGTATGCACTACTGTGATCCACACCTTCCATAGTGTGGGCCCCCACCATGAGGTATGTACCTCATCTATGTCGTCCATCCTTCCCATATAGAACCCACCATGATGCATGGGTTGCATCCAAGCCATCCAACCATTTTTAAAAGATCATTTTCAGGCTTAAGACTGAAAATAAGACAGATCTAAGACCAGGTGGACCACATTGTAGAAAATAATGAGTTTGATCATCCCCCATTAAACCCTCAAAAAATTTAATAGGTGAAAATCCTTATCACCACTTATATTTAAGTGTGTCCCATTTGATATACATGTGGCCCATGTGGTGTAGCCACTTACCATAGTTATAGCTTATTATTGAGGCCCACTTTGATATATATGAGGCCCACGTGAGGAGGCCCATTTGAAATTTTTTGACTTGGCCCATTCAACTCGGCCCATTCAATTTGGTCCAGTTGATTCGGCCCATTGTTTCGGCCCATTTGACTAGGCCCGATGCGATATATGCGGCCCAATGTTGAGGCCCACTTTGATATATATAAGGCCCATGTTATATAGTCCATTTGATGTATCTAAGACCCATGGGTCGAGGCCCAATGGGATGTTCACAGGCCCATTGTAATGTGATTCCACCATGGTTTATGTAATGATGTTCATGACAGGCCGTGCCTTGGGAGCAATGATGGTTTGATGTCCACATTGTAATGATGATGTTGGTTAAATGTCTGCATTGTCACTCTCCCTAGGGCCATTGGTAAGCCCATATTTATAGTGTGTAGGCCGTCTAGGCTCATCTTCATTATGAACAGAATTCATCATCTTGTAACATGTTTTATATAGATCCATGATTCATGCTCATACGCATCATATGTATGCTTGATATGAGGAGTGACTAATCATAGTATATGTCTTCGAGCAGATTGTTTATGGGCTCCCCGATAAGCGGAGTTGCCCTTCATGAGTGCGCGGTACACGCATGATTGTTGCATGTCTGGTAGAGTGATTCATGCATTTGTATTTGTGTGATCATAATTATTGTATACCCTAGCAACATTAGGGCCATACCCTCCACAGACACATCGTGGATGGCTGGATTGGATACCAAAAATACTGTTTCTAGCATCGGGGCGTCATAGATGTCCCTGGGTGAAAATCCCTAAACCCGATGGTACGAGAGGATGACTCCAATGTCGAGACCGAGTGGATACATGAGCGCACGAGGATGGTACACCAGTAGGCCGCATCTCCTACTGTGTCATGGTGGGTTGGAAAGGGGTGTGACCTTATCCGCCTGAGTGAGGGGGCAATTTCTAAGTTGAGTTTGACCAGCTTGAGGAATGGGTCCTCTATCGACGAGCCGAGCCTGATTTTGTCTGGCGGATAGTGAGGTCTCTTCCACTCTTCCAGTTGTGCGTTCAGATAGGGGCGACAAGCTGGCTAGTGTACTAGACTGTAACACCCCAGATTTTTGCCAACCTGGAATTAGACGTCCTTAGGCAATGGGTCAATCATAACACTCTCAAAGCTCAATCCCAAAGCTAAAAAAATCACTTTTCAACCTATTTCCTTCAAACTCTCACCTTTCAACACCTCATTCTTCAAACTTCTCCAAGTACTTTCATATTAGACACAAATCCTCAAGTTTAAATAGTAAAGAACTATACTTAAACGAAAACTCACTGTAAATGGTCACCGAGATTGAGTCCTTGCACACTCCTGATCACACCCAATGACCCCAAATCACTTCTAGACTGTCAATCGAAGGGTTTAGGCCATGTTTCATTCCATTCCAAACCTAGAAATGAATGTCCTTAGGTGGTAGGTCAACCCCAACATCTTACACTCAATCTCAGAGTCTAAAACCTCTTTTTATCCAATTCCTTTGAAATCTCATCCTCTGCCACTTTATTCTTCATTTTTTTTCTAAATACATTCATAATACACACCAATCCTAGGGTATTAATGATGAAGAACAATACCGAAGCTAAAACTTACCGTGAATAGTAAATAAATGGATAAAATGGGTCTTGAACCTTAACCTTTTGGAATCTAACAAAAAAAATAGGTTAGTTGGATAGATTAGAGTCTCCTATCCTAAAATCATATTCTATATATTGCATAAACTCATTCTGATTTGCAAATTAGCTCCGAAAATGCCTCAAATGGAGTCGGGGGCCAAACGATCAACTTTCAGGGGGACCTAGGGTGGGCCATACACTTTTTTGGGACCTGGGGGACAGGAGAACCTCGCCCAAATGGCGGGACCTCGCCAACCAGACCAGTGGTCGGAGAGGACCTTGCCGGTTCGGCGAGACCTTGCCGGTCAACGGGCCAGTCTGGGTCCGGGCTTCGGGCCGATGGTCTTTGGGGGTTAGGGTAACCCCCTGGTACATGGGCCGTCCCTTAAAAACATCCCAATCACCTACTTCCTTAACAAAGTGACCCCCTAAATTCTCCTTTCTCCCTCAAATGTCTGATTTTTGGCAAAAATTACCCCTCCAAACTCTTCCTTCTTCCGTTTCCAAGCACCCTCACTCCACCCTTCAAATCTCATCTCAAACAAAAATCAATAAAGGCTACTTCCTTTAGAAATCTAACGAGAATTAACTAGCGCTGCACTAGATGACCTATGAAATTCTCACCAATCACTTTCAATACGATCTGCTAGAGCCAAAACGTATAGAATAGGTGACGCTACAATACTCTAAAACCTAGGATCAAAATCTATACCTTGTTGCTCACAGGAGCATTCGAAAACTTTGTATCGGATCTGGACCGCACATCAGAAGTCCGATTATCCCGAACTTAGACAATCCTGATCGCCTAGTTGGACTTGACAATCACCTCAAAAATTAAGTCCAGATGATGTCCCACAATGATTTCCTTGAGTCCAGAGTGAAGAGTGTGAGAAATGTTAGAAATTAAATATAAATTATGAAATCTGGCACGTGTCACTTGTACGACATTTTCTAAGCGTTCCGACCGTCAGAATTCAATCAAATTTTACCCTCGAATCAGGATAGGTGGCCCTTACTTATCATAATACTTATAGATCTGATCGGGTACCGATAGCCGTTGAACTGAAATGGGTCCGCCACGGTCGATCTGGATTTCTGATCTGACCGAAAACTCAGCTTGACCTAGATCCAATGTTAGAGAGCTTAAGTCTGACTGCATTTGATAAGGGGACCTCCATAAGTGTTTGTATAAATGTATATACTAGTAAGTATTGAGTAAATGGTGTTGTAGATTAGCGTTGAGACTGGATTCTTAACTACTTTGATGATGCACATGATTTCCTCCATGCTTGTTGTATTTGAATGGATTACCTTGGGCATGAAATACTCGTGTATGGTTAACTGCTTATGATGTACGTTATAACATGCTGATAACATGCTGGAATTACTTGTATTTCAATTCTGTCTCTCTCATATGATTACTGATTCACATTACATGTGCTTGGGGCTATACTCCAGTCCACGCAGTCGGTAATAGTTTAGAATTTGTAGTTGGATTCTATTTGCCACGAAGGATGTGTATGATGAACCCGAGTCATACTAGAGTCGTCGACAGTGGTTAAGCCACACGAAGTGCTTGTACACTTCATGTCGGTCGATTCGACGTGCACTCGTGCTAGTCGGACTCATCAAGTAACCCGACTGACCATTGTATGTTCACCTTGTATTTGTCATAACTGCTTGAATATAGGGTACTAAACTTACCATTGAAAAGTCCCTCTAACCTTGGTACCTCGATCCCCTAAGACTCATGAGCCGGGCATGGTGGTATGAGATACCGTGGTCGAGCTGTCGGTCTACGCTGGGGCGACAAACCTCCCCGTAGTGACCAGTGAGCACCCTACTCTGAACAGATTATGGTGGTATGGGACACTATATTCTTGCTGTCGACTTACATTGATAAGGTGATGGGGGAGTGGAGCAACGAGTGCGAGCAACAGCCTTGACAGCCCTTTGTAGTGACCTTGAGTTTATCCTGACACCGCATGGGGGCGACGAGTCCTGATGCATTCTTAAGGATATAAACTAGGCCTGTATTGATAAGGTGATGGGGGAGCGGTGCAACGAGTGCATGCAACAGCCCTGATAGCCCTTCCAGTGACCTAGAACCGTACTTCGTATGAGATACGATAAGACTGACGACCCTAGAATGGATCATTATTTGGGTATTGATATAAGGGAGGTACCCTAGTTTCCCAGTCCTGCTGTATGAAAAGGACTAATAACAACTCGGTAATCATATTCATATCGCACTGCATGTGCCTGGAAGATGTGGAGCACTGAGGGAAGAAAGGATGCCACGGACGTAAGATGGTGTCGCATGAGGGAGTATGTCGGTGAGGGCATCCATCATGTCATTTCATTCTTGCATTAACAATAGTATCTAGGAATGTCTAATTATTTTCTTTACTATTATCGCCTGATTGATTTGATAACATGCTAATCTTTGCTTTATGATTCCACTGAGTTGATCACTCACTCCCACATTACGAGATGGTGTTGCGCACACCAAACAGTCTCTATTTTAGTTTCAGGTGATGGCGCTGCTTTTGAAGCGGAGCTGGAGTTGTTTGATGATGAGGAGGATTTCTCCTATATGCTGGTTCTGATCGATGTGTTTACAGGGTTACTGATTAGATGCCAATACACTTGACGGTTTGCCTTTTTTTTACACACCCATGTATATTCTTTTCTTTCTATTTTGGAGTATACATGTAATTAGTTAACCTGGTAACATGTTCACACTCTGGAGACTCACAATCATTTATATATTTTATATATTTATCACAGTCTTTCACTTGCTAATTTAACTGTCTCTGGAGTATGATATGTTGTTTTGGCTTACTCCCAATCTTGTTTAATGCTATTCTACAAACAACATGCATTCATCATTATCTATGTTTCATAAGTGACGTTTTGGAACTCGAGAGTTGAGTTTTTACTCGACCCCCGATTTTTGGGATGTTACAGTGGTATTAGAGCATGATTTGGATTAAACTGGACCTGGGTTATGGTAACACAACATACACTGACGCACTCTAACTTAGGAAGGGGGCGATGGAATCTAGAAACCATATTAGAATCCCAAGTGTCGTCGATAGGCGAGATTAACTACCGTAGAACACCCCATACATAACCGATACCATGTAAAATGATCTCATATCCCACTTCTATTCACTCAAGCTTCTATCTTCTTCTACATCCTACACTCATCCACCACTATTCTTTATAACTCTTCACCTTCCTTATACCCTCTCTTATGAGCACAAAACTCACATTTTTGTGTCCCATAACCTGCATAACTTCTGAATGATGGGACATTTAGGGTCGTTCAACCAACTGTATTAAGTAATAATAAATGTATGTGTAATTTATTGTCCCAAAATTGGGTGTATCCCATGGTTTCTAATGCCATGGTTGGAATGTATGCAATTAAAAGTAAATCCCGGGTTCTCCTTTCATATTACCCTTGAAAATTCATTATCATGGGATTTAGAAATCCCATCTCACTCTTTCTAACATAAGGGCCATTTTCCAAAGCCTATGAAATTAATTTTTAATCCCAACCCACCCTCCTACCAAACATGTCGTTTCCTAATCCCGAGGTGGGATTAACAACGCTAGCTATTGAATACACCTCAATGCCACTAGCCAAACAGTCCCTTAGAGTTTTGGACCTAGAGTTGGTATTCCTAGATTTAGAAAGATCTGACAGTATAGGGGATCCGATAAAGTGATAACATGAACCCTATGACCTCCTTAGCTAGTATGGACATATGCGAATTTCTACTCCTAAAATAAGACTAGGCTACTAGCTATACTAAGGAAAGTAAAAGAATGAATATGCTAAGATAATTGAATAATGAACTTAGTTAGTCGGCTTGATTAGGTTGAAGTGAGACTTCATTCTTTCGTTGAATCCCCATAATACTTATAGGCTTCTTTAATGACTCTTAGGAATGTTGTTTGATTAGAAACTATTCACGCTTGAAGAGAACTTATAAATCCCTTAGAATTAATGTTAGGTCAAACCAACACACCCCCTAGAATTACCTTCCCAAGGACTTATTGCAATCGGGAACGCGGAGTAAAGGAACTGTATATAAACGATGTATTCGCGGTTTGAACTAAAATCCTAATCCTAGTGGTTACCAATAAATCCAATGCTCTGATCAAGCAGAAGATCGGCATCGACTCGGATTAAGAATTGGTACGACAAATTTTTTGTCATCGCGAGGCAGGAGGTCTATGTATCCGGCTCAGACCCACTACACAACTTTTCTTCCTTGTTGGCTCGACCACATACAATCAAAAGTTATTGCTTTGCCTTTGGAAAATGTTAAGGACATATATCCAATAGAGATTATTTTTTTTGGGCAATAGACAGTTAGGAATTAGGTCCCAAATCACAGACTATTCTGGCATACATATTGTGCTTATGAATCTAGAGAGATAGTTTGCCCGTCAACCTGCTTTGTCCAAACTTCCTTATGTAATAATAATGTATAGATCCTATTATGATATTAAAGAGGGTAAGTCAGGACCGTAGTAAGAGTCCTTATTGGGTAGAATTAGGCATCTCGTCACCAACTCACATCTGCCCCTGAACTCTACCATAATAGAGATTAGGCTCATTTCTACAATCATAGGTACCAATGCCATATAACGCATCATTAGCAAAAGAAGACCAATGTATTGAGAAGTTGTTTCTCATTTCATGTCAAGAATAGGTCCTAAGTTATACATCGTTCCGACATATGGATCGAGACATAAAATCTTGAGCTTTGAGAGTAGAAATAATTTTTAAGGGGGGTAGAACATTATGAGCCCAATCTAGTAAGGCCAGCTAATACAACAGTTGAGTTAGAACTACGCAGCGAAGCGTGGTTGACCCTTTCCCCACTGGCCCAGGATCGAAGAAAGTGATTCAGGTTATACGTAAGGTTAGGTCATTAAATTAGGATCTGAATCTTCCTTAGAATGTCAATAGTGAAGCCTCTATAGGAAAACGATTAGGGCTTAAGTGTTGAATCCATTCATATTAAATCATAGGCCTAACAATGGGAAACGTCGTCAAGACTCTAAATAGATAAAGAAATCAATTGTAGCCAATTATCAGGGTATAAGAGAGAGATAGAGAGTAAATTTTTAAGGAGGGCAGACTACAATGTGTTAGACTAGCATAGATAGTATACACCCTACCACGCATATAAACTTGAAATCAGTATAGTTTAGGTAAAAAGGATAATAGAATCTTTACTCATTACCTTTCGCTAATTTCGGGGATGAAATTATTTTTAAGGGGGTAGATTGTAACACCCCGGATTTTTACCAACCTGAAATTAGACGTCCTTAGGCAATGGGTCAACCAAAACACTCTCAAAGCTCAATCCCAAAGCCAAAGAAATCACTTTTCAACTCATTTCCTTCAAACTCTCACCTTTCACGACCTTATTCTTCAAACTTCTCAAAGTACTTTCATATTAAACACGAATCCTCAAGTTTAAATAGTAAAGAACTATACTTAAATGAAAACTCACTGAAAACGGTCGCCGAGATTGAGTCCGTGCACACTCCTGATTACACCCAACGACCCCAAATCACTTCTAGACCATCAATCGAAGGGTTTAGGCCATGTTTCATTCCATTCCAAACCTAGAAATGAATGTCCTTAGGTGGTAGGTCAACCCCAACATCTTACACTCAATCTCAAAGCCTAAAACCTCTTTTTATCCAATTCCTTCGAAATCTCATCCTCCGCCACTTTATTCTTCATTTTTTTTCTAAACACATTCATAATACACACCAATCCTAGGGTATTAATGATGAAGAACAATACCGAAGCTAAAACTTACTGTGAATAGTAAATAAATGGATAAAATGGGTCTTGAACCTTAACCTTTTGGAATCTAACAAAATAAATAGGTTAGTTGGATAGATTATCGTCTCCTATCCTAAAATCATATGCTATATGTTGCATAAACTCATTCCAATTTACAAATTGGCCCCGAAAATGTCTCAAATGAAGTCGAGGGCCAAACGATCAACTTTCAGGGGGACGCAGGGTGGGCCCCACACTTTTTTGAGACCTGGGGGACAGGAGAACCTCACCCAAATGGCGGGACCTCGCCAACCAGACCAGTGGTCGGAGAGGACCTCGCCGGTCAACGGGCCAGTCTGGGTCCAGGCTTCGGGCCGATGGTCTTTGGTGGTTAGGATAACCCCCTGGTACATGGGCCGTCCCTTAAAAACATCCCAATCACCTACTTCCTTCACAAAGTGACCCCCCAAGCTCTCCTTTCTCCCCCGAACATCTAATTTTTGGCAAAAATTATCCCTCCAAACTCTTCCTTCTTCCGTTTTCAAGCACCTTCACTCCACCCTTCAAATCTCATCTCAGACAAAAATCAATAAAGGCTACTTCCTTTAGAAATCTAACGAGAATCAACTAGCGCTGCACTAGATGACTTATGAAATTCTCACCAATCACTTTCAATACGATCTGCTAGAGCCAAAACGTATAAAATAGGTGAGGCTACAATACTCTAAAACCTAGGATCAAACTCTAAACCCGGTTGCTCACAGGAGCATTCGAAAACTTTGTATCAGATCTGGATCGCACATCAGAAGTCCGATTATTCCAAACTTAGACAATCCAGACCGCCTAGTTGGACTTGACAATCACCTTAAAAATCAAGTCCAGATGATGTCCCACAATGATTTCCTTGAGTCCAGAGTGAAGAGTGTGAGAAATGTTAGAAATTAAATATAAATTATGAAATCTGGCACGTGTCACTTGTACGACATTTTCTAAGCATTCCGACCGTCAGAATTCGATCAAATTTTACCCTCGGATCAGGATAGGTGGCCCTTACTTATCATAGTACTTGTAGCTCTGATCGAGTACCGGTAGCCGTTGAACTGAAACTGGTCCGCCACGGTCGATCTGGATTTCTGATCTGATCGAAAACTCAGCTTGACCTAGATCCAATGTCAGAGAGCTTAAGTCCGACTGCATTTGATAAGGGGACCTCCATAAGTGCTTTGTTGAGATGGAACAGTCCGTATTTGGACATAACATAAGTATACCTTGGCCCCAAGTCTATTTTCATCAATTTTGGACTTATAAAAAGGGCTTAAACCCTTACTCTCTCATTCCATACGAATTTCCTAAGCCTTATGAGAGAGAAGAGAGAAAAGAGAGAGAGAAAGTGGGGGAGAAGATGGGGTTTTTCTTCCATGGATTCTTTCCTGCTACTCTTGTGTTCAATGCCGCTTCTGCACCGCCATTCCGGTGTTTCCAGCTCCACTCTTAGGTAAGAAATCATAACCCTAACCTATTCTAGAGTTCCAAATAGCATAAGTGATGATGTAGCTAACCTATTTTATGGTATAGGTTGTCGTTGAGCCGTTGACGAAGACTTATCGTCTGATTCGACTCCGTTTCACAATTTCTGATTTAAGGTGTGGATTTTAGACGCCTAGATTACCTGTTTTCAAAGCTTTCAATGTCATTTAATGGTAGATTGCTGATAAGGATGTTGTTTGACATATTGAACATGCTGTCCATTTTTCAATTCAAATACATCCGAAGAATATGAGATTTAGGGTATTTTGGGTATTTATAAGAAATACGGTATACGTACGTATTTTGTCGGTATGATTACCATGAGTATTTACCGTGTACCTATACTAGTTATACGTGTATGATCTGTTTGGTGAAGAGATTCTCCCTAATGCACATATTGGTCGACATATGCTATGTAGACTAATGTATGTAGACTAAGTGTTTGTTGAAATGCCTAAATCAATATGATTTATGCCTGCCATATGTTCTAAATGTAAGAACATGATTGTTGTGTATTAGACAACTCCTTGATATAAGGATCTATCATATTATATGTTGGAATCAACATACGTCAAGTACGTTGGAGTTGAGTAGTCTAAGTGTCTGTATAAATGTATGTATTAGTAAGTATTGAGTAAATGGTGTTGTAGATTAGCGTCGAGACTGGATTCTCAACTACTTTGATGATGCACATGATTTCCTCCATGCTTATTGTATTTGAATGGATTACCTTGGGCTTGAAATACTCGTGTATGGTTTACTGCTTATGATGTACGTTATAACATGCTTATAACATGCTGGAATTACTTGTATTTCAATTCTGTCTCTCTCATATGATTACTGATTCACATTACATGTGCTTGGGGCTATACTCTAGTCCAGGCAGTCGGTAACAGTTTAGAATTCGTGGTTGGATTCTATTCGCCACGAAGGATGTGTATGACGAACCCGAGTCATATTAGAGTCGTCGGCAGTGGTTAGGCCACATGAAGTTCTTGTACACTTCATGTCGGTCGATTTAATGTGCTCTCGTGCTAGTCGGACTCATCAAGTAACCCGACTGACCATTGTAGGTTCACCTTTTATTCGTCACAACTGCTTGAACCTAGGGTACTAAACTTACCATTGGAAAGCCCCTCTAACCTTGGTACCTCGATCCCCTAAGACTCATGAGCCGGGCATGGTGGTATGAGACACCGTGGTCGAGTTGTCGGCCTACGCTGGGGCCACAAACCTCCCTGTAGTGACCAGTGAGCACTCTACTCTGAGCAGATTATGGTGGCATGAGACACTATATTCTTACTGTCGGCCTACATTGATAAGGTGATAGGGGAGTGGAGCAACGAGTGCGAGCAACAGCCCTGATAGCCCTTTTTAGTGACCTTGAGTTTATCCTGACACTGCATGGGAGCGACGAGTCTTGATGCAGTCTTAAGGATATAAACTAGGCTTGTATTAATAAGGTGATGGGGGAGCAGTGCAACGAGTGCGTGCAATAGCCCTGGCAGCCCTTGCAGCGACCTAGAACCGTACTTCGTATGAGATATGCTAGGACTGACGACCCTAGAATGGATCATTATTTGGGTATTGATATAAGGGAGGTACCCTTGTTTCCCAATCCTGCTGTATGAAAAGGACTAATAATAACTCGGTAATCATATTCATATCACACTACATGTGCCTGGATGATGTGGAGCACTAAGGGAAGAAAGCATGCCGCGGACGTAAGATGGTGTCGCATGAGGGAGTATGTCGGTGAGGGCATCCATCTTGTCATTTCATTCTTGCATTAACAATAGTATCTAGGAATGTCTAATTGTTTGCTTTACTATTATCGCGTGATTGATTTGATAACATACTAATCTTTTCTCTATGATTCCACTGAGTTAATCACTCACTCCCATGTTACGGGACGGTGTTGCGCACACCAAACAGTCCCTATTTTAGTTTCAGGTGATGACGCTGCTTGTGAAGCGGAGCCGGACTTGTTTGATGATGAGGAGGATTTCTCCTATATGCTGGTTCTGATCGACAGGTTTATAGGGTTACTGATTAGATGCCAATACACTTGGCGGTTTGCCTTTTTTTTACACACCTATGTATATTCTTTTCTTTCTATTTTAGAGTATACATGTAATTAGTTAACCTGGTAACATGTTCACACTCTGGAGACTTACAATCATTTATATTTTATATATTTATCACAGTCTTCTGCTTGTTAATTTAACTGTCTCTGGAGTATGATATGCTGTTTTAGCTTAGTCCCAATCTTTTTTAATGTCATTCTACAAATAACATGCATTCATCATTATCTATGTTGCATAAGTGACGTTTTGAAACTCGGGAGTTGAGTTTTTACTCGTCCCCCAATTTTCGGGATGTTACATAGACCCCGGTGATTATTCAGAATAAGAATTGTACTGATATATATGATGAGGTTTGGCATGCTTGAGTTGCATCTCGCATCGTATGGCCGTGTCATGGCCGATAACATTCATATCCTGCACCGCATAGCCTTGGTACGGCTGATTGCATTCATGTACTCATCAACATGATTTCGCATTACTCTGACCTTACATTCTGAGCACGCTTATATTGCACACACACTTACACTACCCTCTAAGCTTTCTATAAGCTTATGCACGATTGATGCGTGCAGGTGATGCCAGGATGCAGCCGTAGCATAGTAGCAGCCGAAGCGTGCAGTCGAGCTTTTAGAGTTTCCATTATTTGTATTATCTTGTATTTCCCTTCAGATGCATTGTACTCAAAAGTTTTTTATCACAGTGGATTTTGTAATGGTGTTCTTGTGGTTATTGTTCATGGGTTATTCTTATAGTGCTCATTACGAATCAAATTGATATTGAAAACTCTCCTTGTACGATCCCAGGATCGGAACCTGGTAAATGATTGTCGGGAGCCGAGAATGGGGTTCTACGGAGGCCGTCGGTGCCGAATTTGGCGATTGGGAATTCTGTGAGCCCATTTTTTGAGTTTGGGGCATGACAGTACAGATGTTCGATAGGCCCAAAGTGTGTAAAGCAGCATTTCTCACCAATCACGATATGTCTTCACCATCTTCTCCAGTATACGGATGATGATTTTGTTTGCGACTTCGACCCCACCGTTCATTTAAGGGCGGTAGGAGCTTGATCGATGGCGTTAGATCTTGAATTTGTCGAAGAAATCGCCCATCCTTTTATTGACGAACGGAGTTCCATTGTTAGTAATAATGGCCTGAGGGACCCCATAATGGTTGATGATGTTGTTCTTCATAAACTTAACCACATGGGATGCTACAATGGTGATGTAGGATGCTACCTCGATCTATTTGGTGAAGTAGTCTACCATCATTAGGATGTATTCATGCCCATTTGAAGCTTTAAGGATGATTTTGCGATGATATCTAGCCCTCATATAGAGAAGGGCCATGGTGACGTCAGGTTGTAGAGCTCGAAAGCGTGTGCGTGGATCTGATTTGCATGTTCCTGACACTTGAAACACTTCTTAACGTGTTTGTAGCAATCTGACTCCATCGTAAGCCAATAATAGCCAAGTCGCAAGATCTTTTTTACCATCATGTGCCCATTCATGTGTGGGCCGCATAGTCCTTCATGGATTTTTAACATGACGTGCGTTGCTTCTGTTTCATCCACGCAGCAGAGGACTTGATTGAAGAATCGTTTGTAAAGGATGTCGCCGGTAATCACGAACTGTGCCGCCAGCCGTTGTATGGTGCGATGATCTGTCAGTGTTACTTCTTTCGGGTACTTCTGGTGTTCGAGATATTCCTTGATGGTTGTGTACCATGGCTGATCATTCGAGGGTGGCTCACCTTCGTCGATTTGTAGGTAGAATGCGGATTCCTCCTGAAGTTCAACGATGAGTTCCCATTCAACAACTCCTTTTGGGATCTCTAGCATTGAGGCGAGGGTAGCCAAAGTGTCTGCAAACTGATTCTTGACCTGGGGCATGTAAGAGAATGTGATCTCTTTGAATTTTTCGACTAGGTTTTCCAGATAGACGTGGTATGGGATCAGCTTTTCATCCTTGGTCTTTCAATCACCATTCGTCTGATTGATGATGAGTTGCAAGTCTCCGAAGACCCGTAACTTCTTTACATTGAGGACTATGGCTTATCTTAGACCAGCGATACAAGCTTCATACTCAGCTACCTTGTTAGTGCACTAGAATACTAGCCTCCTGTATATGGGAACTGAGATGTCTTCGGGAGAGTAAATTATGGCGCCTACTCCACTCCCTTTCAAGTTTGCAGCTCTGTCAAAGAAGAGTGTCCACTCTCCTGCCTTTCTTTCTTCTTCTTCCTCGATCAGGAGGATGTCCTCATCAGGGAAGTAGGTCTTTAGTGGTTAATAATCAAGCAGAGAATGCACTGCTAGATGATTGGCAAGTGCTTACCCCTTAATTGCCTTCTGAGTGACATAGGCGATGTCGAAATCAGAGAGCATTAATTGCCATTTTGCGATCCTGCCTGTCAATGCTGGCTTTTCGAACAAGTACTTCAATGGATCCATGTGAGCAAGCAAGAGGACTCGATGGACAATCATATACTGTTGTAGCCATTGCGTTGCCCAGACTAGGGCAAGGCATGTCTTCTCTAAGCTAGAGTATTTAACTTCATAGCTCGCGAATCGCCTACTTAGATAATAGATTTCTTATTCTTTTCTTCCTGTGCACATCCAATTGTTTCTGTTGCGACGGAGATGTATAGCAGCAGCAGCCATCCTGAAGTAGGTGGCGTGAGCACTGGAGGATTTAGCAGGTACCTTTTGATCTTGTCGAAGGCCACTTGACAATCGCCATTCTATTCCTTTGGCGAGTTCTTCCACAGGAGCTTGAATATGGGCTCACAGACCGAAGTGAGCTGTGCGATGAATCGGCCAATATACTGGATCCGTCGGAGGAAGCCCCGAATTTCCTTTTCAGTTTTGGGTAGTGGAATTTTGATGATTAACTTAGTCTTGGTTTTGTCTACCCAGATACCTTCTTCGGTGATAATGAAGCCTAGCAACTTACCTCCGGTCGCACTAAAGACACACTTTTGTGGGTTGAGACGAAGCTTGAACTTCTCTAGCCTGTCGAAGAGCTTTTCAAGGTCTTTGAAGTGTCCTTCGATCATGCGAGACTTGACAATCATGTCATCCACATAGACTTCTATTTCCTTATTATCATGTCGTGGAATAAGGCAGTCATGGCTCGCTGATATGTAGCTCCTGTATTCTTCAGTCCAAAAGGCATAACTCGATAGCAGAAAGTTTCCCATGGTGTAAAGAAAGAAGTCTTCTCACGATCTTCGATGGCCATCTTGATCTGGTTGTAACCAGAGAAACCGTCTATGAAGGAGAAGATCTTGTGTCCAGCAGTGTTATCTACCAACGTGTCGATGTGAGGCAGTGAGAAATCATCTTTAGGGCTTGCTTTGTTGAGGTCCCTAAAGTCAATGCACATTCTGACTTTCCTATCTTTCTTTGGAACTAGTACGATATTAGCGAGCCATTCCAGATAGTTGGAGACTACCAGGAATCCCACGTTGTATTGCTTGATGACTTCATCACGGACCTTTAGGGCCTATTCTGGCTTCATTCTCCATAGCTTCTACTTGACAGGCTTCATGGCTGGCTTTGTTGGCAAGTGGTGCACTACCAGATCTTCATTGAGCCCTAACATGTCCTCGTACGAGAAGATAAAGTTGGACAACCTTGGTTTCAGAAACTCCATCATCCTCTGCTTGTATTCCGAGAATAGCGATTTTCTGATGCGCACCTCTCTGGGGAGTTCCGCTGACCCTAAGTTCACAACTTCGAAGTCGTCTACAACAACATTGGCCTTTATTTCAAATTTTTTGAGAGAATCCTCAAATTCGAAAGTTGTATCATCATTTCCCTCATCCGGAGCTTCGTCCAAACCCATGAGCTCGAAGTCCAACTTTAGATCGAAATCATACGAGTCGACCTCAAACTCCTGTGATGTGTGTGAGATATTTGGCATAGTGGTTTTTAAAAGTTTTTATATTGTTTTGGTATTTTGAAATTTTTCGATGTTTTGAGATTTTGAGAAACATTTGATTTTTTGTACTTTTGGAAATATGTGGTGTTTTTGTGTTTTAAAAATTTTTTAATTTTTTTATGTCGCTTGAGGGTCCCAAACAGGATGGTATTGCGAACCAAGATTGGTCATGTCCTAATCCGAGATACCAATTGCTATTTACTTTGGCATTTTTTTTAGGTTAGCATCCATGGCGGGTTCACCGACCGATTCGATTGTTAGGGGGACAGCTGTCCATGGTGATACTTCCCCCCTTCTAATCCCGCTGCCCTGACTTGTGTGTTCCTGTGGGTCACCTGCCTTGATGACCATGATGTCTGCTGGGCTGGGCTCAGAGTCGGAATCTGATTCGATCTCTTTACCCAGGAGTCGGAGTTCTTCTGGTTCCTCTGACTCCTCTTGTGATGGGACCTTGACGTCTGTCCAGTCAAGGGCAGGCCACTTTCCCTTGTCAATCCAGTGGATGGGTTGCTTCTACCCCTTGTATCACTGAGCTGGTGGTGGGGATGTGTCCCCTTGACTGTGTGTGGAAATGGGTGTCTCTCCTATATCTCCTATAAGAGGCACTCCCGGCTCTGGGTCCTCTGTGGGTGGACCTGCTTCCATGCCCCTGGCCTCGCATGATGGGTCTGAGGGTTCTGCCCCTAGTGTCATATGTGCTCTTGATACTTTGAGAATCTTGTCCCACCTTATTGGTGGCCAGATAGACTCTGGGTGGGAATTTTAGAGAATTGGAGCCACTGGAGGTGGTCCTCAAGGGGAGTCACTATGTCTTCATAAACTATCCCATCCTTGATGAACTTGATGGGTGTGCACTTAGATAGTTGCCCCTTATTGGACCTTTCAACTTGATCCTCTGGTTTTGGTTGATATCCCAGTCCCTGTCTCTACACGTTAGCACGTGCTGGCTTTATTACTATACCTTTCTCATGGAACTCGGTACGGTAGTTCCAAATTAGTCGTTCAGTGGGGGGAACGACATGTTCAGCAGTGAGAGGGGGAGGATTAGCAATTGATTTTACAACTTCGAACTCGAACCTTTGATATGATACATCACCCTTTGCGTGCTGGATGTCGATCACAGGGATGTCAGTTTCTAGGATATTAACTGTTACTGGCAGGACAATTTCCGGTTTGGCCAACACTGAGATGATTCGATTTCCTGAAGAAAATTTAACCCTTTGATGAAGGGTTGAGGGAATAGCTCCAACAGCATGAAGCTACGGATGCCCCAACAGAAGGTTAAATGAGGCAGGGATGTCAATGACCTGGAATGTGACAAGAGTCATGTCTGGTCCGATTTGTAGCTCAATGTCGATTTCTGCCTCGACCTGCCTTCGAGAATTATCGAAAGCTCCGACGCTCATGGTGTTAGGCCTGAAAGAAGATGGTTTTATCCCTAATTGTTCGGCAGTCCTTAGTGGGAAAACATTGAGACTGGACCCATTATCAATGAGTACGAGTGGGATCTTGAAATTCTTGTGGCAGGCTACTATGTTTAGTGAGCGCCCGTGTTTGCGACCCTTAGGTGATAATTCATCATCAGAGAACGTGATGGCTCGTGGTGCGAGGAGTTCTCCAATTATACTTACCACCATTTCGGGGGGTACGTCAGGAGAGATATGTGCATCATTCAAGGTCTTCGTAAACATTTCTCAATACGATCTTGAAGTGCATAGGAGCTCGCAGATAGATATCTGTGCGGGAATGGTTTTGAGTTGGGTTGCTATGTCATAAGTAGCATCGATTTTATAAGTGGTTCCCGACAAGGTTCCTCGGGTTTCTTTTGGGTTCTGGTTATCTCTCCTGAAGTACCTCCCATTGTTACCCACTTCGGCGCATTCGGGGTAATGCCACGGGACTGCCTTTAGGTTATAGCATGGAACCGTCCTTCCTTCTAAGTATATCAGTGGTTCATGAGGCTAAGGGGTTGTGGCTATGACAGTTTGTGATAGACTTGGTGGTTTCTCTTAGGGTACCACCGAGGTTTGGCGAGATTCGACAGTGGAGTTTTCTTCCTCCATTTGATGTGTGGGAGGGGTCCTCTGGCCATGTGCTAGTTGGTGAGGCATCAGGAATTTTGGACCTTCAACCGGAGGTGCCCCTTGCAAGGTTAGCAAGGCTAGATCAGGGAGACCTATTGGGAGAATGATAGGTTCAGAATTCGACCTTTTTGGATGTATTGGTGCTGAGTGTGCCCCCTAGGGGATGGGATGCTACAAGTGTGACCTGTTAGATGTGGCTTCGAGGGTTATGAGTGGCTAAACTGTTGGTGTTGCTTTTAGGAGTATGAGGGGTTATGTTGCTGGTGCTGCTTCAAAGACTAGTTGTGGCTCTGGTGTTGGCGTATGTTGGTAACCCCATGTCCGATTTGTTGTATCGGTCATGATTGCTTGTATGAAATGATGCGGAGAGGTGTACATGAAGTGCCCTTCTTCAATGTGATTGACAGTAGAGGTGCTTGATGTACTGGGCCCTGCTTGGTGTAATGGCCGGAGATTTTGGAGGATGTTGGCCTAAACCGCATTGTTAGCCTATGGAGCGATCGCAATTTTCTGGCTTTCGATCAAATCTTGGACCGCATGTTTCAAAATGAAGCAGCGGTCCGTCAAATGGCCAAGAGCCTGATGATATGCGAAGTATTAATTTTCATTATAACCAGGCGGTAAGGGGCTAGGGAGAATCGTAGTTGGAGTGGTGTCAGGAGTTACTTTTGCATTAACATTGTCAGAACCTGACTGTATGTTTGTGTTAAAGGGGTGAACTTCCTCCCTAACATTATCTGTTTGTACGGACCCGGCGTATTCCCTCAAGGCTGTTGTTATTTTTGTTGAGATGGTTGTCCCTGATATCCCTGTTGGGCTTGCTGTGGTTGGTACTGCCTATTTGACTGTGGCTGGTATTTTCTGTCTTGCTGTGGCTCCAGTTGCGGAGCGTACTGATTGCCCTGGGTGTTAGTGACGATATTGTTAACCTCTGTGGTGTGCTGTGTAGCAACGATGCCGTTTACATTCCCGTATCCTACAGGTTTCTCCTTAACTTTGTTTCTTTTGACTGAAGGGGCCTGATGTGGCCATGGGAAAATGGTTCCGGCTCTGATCCCGGCTTCCACTTGTTCACCAGCTCAGATGAGTTGGGAGAAATTTATGTAGGAATACGAGATTAGATATCCTGAAATGTTGGGATTTGTGGAGTATACGATCATGGATATCTGCTCCTCGTCGTCGATGGGGTTTCTCATTCGAGCCGCCATGGCTCGCCATCGTCCTACATATGCTGACAATGACTCGTCACTTTTTTGTCTCAGGGCTGCCAAGTCAGATCTTCGTAGAGCCATATTCAGATCGTATGAGAATCTGTCGATGAATGCCTGAGAGAGTTTTTCTCAGGTTCTGATTTGATGGCTGTCCAACGAGGTGTACCAATCTAAAGCGTCGCCCTTAAGGGACTTCTGAAAGAGCCGTATCAAGGCTCCATCACTCCCTGTTATCGCATTGAGTTCCCCAAAAAATGATTTTAGATGTGTTGTAGGGCACCCGCTACCATCATACCTTTTGAATTTTGGTACCTCGAAGTTCGAAGGTACCCGGGCTTCAGGGAAGGGACAAGGGTCCCTGAATTTGGTGGATGGGTGACACCTGGCTGTCTCTGGAGCTGATTTTACACCATCTGTAATTACTCTCATAGTTCCTCAATTTTTGACTTGCCTTGCTGCGGGTATCTTTTCCCTTGCTGTAAGGCTTGTGCTGCTTCTTCTTCATATGGATCAAGGACGGGGTGTTGTTGGAAAGAAGATGGACTCCTACTGATGGAAGGTAGCTGGAATTGAACACCGCTCCATTTTGGAGGAGGGTGTGATGTTCAGAAATGGCTCCCGCCTGGGGTATCTGCTAATTCTGGAATGTTACTCCCATTAGAGGGAGTGAGTTGGACTCGAAACTGTCCCCCTTTGTGGGCATCCGCCAGCTTTTATCAGTGGTTCCCGTTAAGCGGAACCTGTGTTGTAACCTGATTGTTGTGATGTGTTAAGTAGAGATGTGTGGGAGGGTTGCTCCCGTTTGTTAGTTGCTATTAATCTTGTGCCAACTTTTCTGGGAGAGAGAGCATGCGATTTGCTGAACGAATGAGAGAGAAGGCATATGGAGTCTGAGGGAGTGAACTGTTTTGTACACTAGGCTAGGTTGCCTGTGTGTTTGGTGCGACATTTGACACTAGGAGGTGTAGCAGCTCTTGTACTGCTCGTAGGCTCTGGGCCATTTCTTACATGGTGGTGTTGGCTTGCAGGTCTACCGGAGCCGCCAGTGATGGTAGTGCGGGTGCTGGTGTAGGTGCGGGCGCTGAGGTTTCGGGAGCTAGCTGAGCTGTTGGTTCCTCTTCATGGGTAGCTTGAGAGGTCATGGCTGCACGGGATCGGGTGGTCATGGTTCAGACCTAAGCCTAAACAGGTGCAAGCCAATGACTCTTTTTTTGTATGAATGCAAATGATGATTTCCCTCGAGATTAGAGTACCACACACTTTCGAGTCGGGTCTCAACTGGAGCGAGCTAACAAGTCTCATTTTGTAGACACTGAAAATTGGCACCCACACTGATTTTATATTTGTAATGGTGATTATGGGGTTGATAGGTTGGTTATGGATGCTGAAGTCGCCACTAGCCGAAAAATCTCAAAATCTCGTGGTCGGCTAGAACCACGGAATACGTAAGGTGGGGGAAATCCTAAGACTTCTCTACCTTAAATTGACTCCTGGTCTGCGATCTGGGATTCTGAGCAAGGGACTTCGATTACAGAGAGGGAAGGTGTTAGGCACCCTCTCTGCTCATACGAACGTACGGTCTCTACTTTGTGTGGTAAAACAATCTCAAGGGATAGATGATATGGTCGGGATAGGACTAGGCACACATGTGAATTTTTGATGTGACAAGATCCGAGATTTCGGTAAGCCATAGAACATACGTCCAACGACGTGTCTAGAAGGCGGATGTGATGATGCTTATGCCAAGAGGTAAGAAAAATGGACTAGATCACTAGAAATTTCTGATGTGACAAGATCTGATGTACGGCAAGCCATAGAGCATACGTTCACTAGAGATCTAGAGAAGCAGGGGAGTTGAGAAGGGAGTAGATGTCATGATGAATGCTTGTATGTAAATGGATCCTTGGCTTGATCTTGAGTAGGATAGGATGTGGGTTGAACCATGATCAACTAGGCTAAGTTGGGAGGTTAGGATGGCTAAGAAGCCAAGGAGTGGGCTAAGAAGATAGCTGAAAAATCTGAACTTGAAGGCTTGGGAGCATCCCCTCACCCTCACTCTCTCCTTCCCTCTCTCCCTCTCACTCTCCTTTTCACTTAAGCTTAGAAGTGAAGAGTAGTTGATGAAAATTGTGAAGAGAGAGGGCTATTTATAGCCTTCTCTAATGGCATTGCTGTAATTGTTGGGTTTGAGAGGGGTAAAAGGTGAGGTGGCAAGTGGTGATTGGTTGAGGAGAGAGGAATGCCACATGGTATGCGCTCATTGGCCATGGGGAGTGGTAAAAAAGTAAATAGTGAAGGCTAGAGAGGTAATTTCGGAGGAAAGTTGACTTTTGGGTGCTGGAACAGCTGTCCACAAACGGGTCGTGAGGGGCGGCAGTCGAAGTACCACAGGCAATAGTCAGACTGTTGCCCGCAGCAGTCAAACTTCCGCCCAGGCTTTGTTCGGGCCGGGCTCGTACGTGCGGGCTTTGTACGTTGTGCGGGTTCACCTGGAGGTCTTCTTTTGGGGTTTTCGACTCAGAAAAGTGGGTTTAGGCTTGAGTAAAGGGGGTCCTGGTTAGGATATAGGGTATAGGCGAGGCTACATGTATGCTGAATGGTTTGGATCATGGTTTCGGGTTACAGATTGGGGACTTTTTTGTCAAGGTTCGGTTTAGGTTGCGATTCTGGTTCAAGGTATGATCATGGTTCCCGGATAGTCTTAGCCTTCTCAAGATGTAGCCTGGGTGGGGTGTCTACAAGTACAGTGGACAAGTACAAAGCACGTTTAGTTGATAAAGGTTTCACATGAAAATGAGACATCGATTACGATTAAACTTTTTCACCTATTATAAAATTCTCATCGATCAGCATAATCTTGTCCATTATCGTAAGTTTAGACTTAGAGGTATATCAGATGTATGTAAAGGCCGCATTTTTAAATGGTGACTTAGATAAAGAGATATACATGCTATAGCCCATGGATTATGTAGATAAAAAGCATCTAAAGAAATTTATAAGGTGTTGAAAACTATCTATGGGCAGAAGTAATTTTCAAGACAGTGGTTCATGAGATTCCACTTATCCATCACCACTTTTAGGTTTATAATGAGTGAAGAAAATTATTATGTATACATGAAATGGTCTGAAAGATCCCTTTTTATACTATCTTTATATATAGACAGTATACTGCTAACTGGTAATGACATGCAATTGTTGATGATAATCAAAGATTGACTCTTCTAGAACTTTGAGATGAAAGATCTTGGTGAAGCCAAATTTATTCCCGAGGTAAAAATTATTAGGGATCCCCTTAAGAGATACTTAGGCTTGTCTCAAGCCACCTACGTATAGAAGATCTTAAAGAAGTTTAGGATAGAAAATTCAAAAGTTATTGAAACCCCCATGGAGAAATCTACCAAACTAGACAGGAAATCATGTCCTCAGACTAAAGTCAAAAAATTAACTATATCTTCAGTACCTTATGCGAGCATAGTAGGTAGCTTAATATATATTATATTTTACACTAAATCGGATATTAATTATGCAGTTGGCATAGTCAACCGTTACTATAGTAATCCGGGACAATCTCATTGGCAATTCATTAAACGTATATTTTGTTATCTCATAAGAACAAAAGACCTGATGCTGAGTTATAAAGTCACGAGTCTCATGCTCAAAGGATAATCCAATGTCGCTTAGGGTAATGACAACAATAAGGAAAAGTCTACTTCAAGATATGTCTTCTTTATCGGAGGAGCTATCTCATAGTCAAGTAAGAAATAGACATCCACAGCCCTTTTATTTATGGAGGCTGGGTACATCGCATGTTATGCTGCAATTCAAGAGTGTGTATGGGTTCGCAAACTCCTATTAGATTTAGGTATAATACTAGATTTTCGTGAGCTTATATCATTGAGGATAGATAACACTTCTGCCATTGATTTGTTAAATGACCCAAAACACCACTAGTCCGAGAATATTGAGATCAAGTATTATTATGTTCGTGATCAAGTGATAGATAAGAAAGTTGACCTTAGCTACATTCCTACTAAGGAGATAATGGTCAATCCCATGACAAAACATATTGTTACATATCTATTCTAGGTTCACGTCAGGAAGATGAGATTAAGGAGAGCTTGAGTGATATGCATGTATCATATACTTTTGATCTTTCATCAATGAATAATACTTTTCATTTATTCCGTATTGAGCACTAATATAGAATAGGTGCGTAAATCATTAGCATTTACCTCAAGATCATGTAGGATTTCCAACTTTGTCAGTAGACCGATCACACATTCACACAGGTTAACCAACATTGAATGTATAAGAGAGGTACATTTGGATTTATGTTCATAAGCTGAGGTGTGAACCACCTTTTTTTACGAATAATAGATGATGATGATATGAATGAGTTATATCCGCCTTCAATCTTAAAAGGTTGAAGATGAAACTAATCAAGTCGAATAACATAATCGCACCATTACTGTTCATGCGATCAATATTATGGCCTGACTTAATAGCCAGGTTGTGAGAATATGAGATGAGATGTACTTCATGTGAGATGACCTATGTATTCTGGACCTGACATATACCTAGTATCATCTACTTTACATCGTGGATTGTACCCACATATTGGGGGTTTTTACTTACAGATTGTTTTGATTCGATATAATCATTGTAACATGCGAGTAGCTACTCCCTTAGGTGACTCTTTGCATCCTTAGTAACCCTTCTCTTGTGTACAGGAGGATGAGATTGAGTGTCACTATTTTAGTGTATGATGAAGAAAAACCCTTAAATAGTCATACTCGGTTACACTAGGAAAGCTGATTAATTGATTTCAAATTACACATTTATGTGGGGAAGATCCTGTGATATGTACACCAAGTTTTTAAAATTATGAATACTCACTTAAAGACCTATCCACCTGCAATATTGAGTTTTTTTTTATAGATTTTTACAAACGATATTCTTTTTCAAAAGTGTGTGTGTGTGTGTGTGTGTGTGTGTGTGTGTTACTTTAAAAGAATTCAAATTGAAATTTAAGAAAACTGAGTTTTTAGAATAACTCAATGAGTTGGATATGTGAATATGTTGGTCAAATATTCGAAATCATGAGTTAAATCCATTCAATGTGGTCGTGCGGATTAGAGCAGGCATCACAAAGCTTAGGTTATTGAGTGTTAGTTAGGTCGTCACTTAGAACTCTCATGCCTTTGATTCTTTTGATCACATGTTTTGTTTGTTATGAGATGAGCTAGATGGACAATCTTGTTTGTACCTATCCCACAACATGATTGAATAGGAGATGTTGGACATAGGCCTATGGGGCTCACTTGTGGGCAATCACTAGTGGGTGGGTCCCACGAGGTTTTTCCTCTAATTGTTAATCTGTTTTTATCTCAATTGTTTGAAGTTGAATTATAAATTCAACTTTAAATGTAAATGGGATAAGGAGATAAGATGAGACCGGATAAATTTCAATCTCATCCAAACTCCTGACCCTTTCCTATAAATGGGGAGAGATTCTCTTGTGAAAATCATCCCAAAAAATCACGAGAGTGTAGAGAGAAAAATAAAAAGACTTCAATCTGTCCCATCCCTTAAACGATCCAAGCAATAAATCATAATTTGGCACCATTCTTACCATAAAATTAAAGGGGTGATCAGACCTATATGCTCTCATAGACCACTAGATATATCATTCATCCTCGATTTTACAAGAATCTCATATCATATAGACTGTTAGATCCTACGATCCCAATCTTCCACAATGACTTTAAGATATTTGGGGAATCCATTCATCCTAGCATAGTGCGTCAGATGAATGGATTAGATGTTGTGAAATATGTTGAAAACACCAGAAAAAAATTAAAGAAAAATTATTTCTTTTTTATCACCAAGCTGAATCACGTAACAAATGCGTTGTCCTTAAAGCGTGATTCGCCCCATTAACAATTGCTAATGGGTTACATGCGAATTGCTTCCAGGAAAAGACAAGCCTTTCTACATCCTGCGTGCAGCAATCATGAAGGGTCTACTTAGGAACTTTTCAACACAGCTAATCTTCTGGCAAACTCTATTAGCCAACGTACTTTTAATATTCTTAGAAGGAGATGAATTTTTATGAGATCTGATGGTTTAAAAGAGATCTGTTAGAGTTTATTGATTTTGGACTGGAATGGTCTAATTCATATAAGCACCAGAGGAGTGGACAGTTGATAGGTGGTCATTAATAGTTCAGAACGTTTGAAAAATGTTTCTGACCGTTGATAATGAATTTGGGCTGTTTCAGATTGTTGGATCATCAAAGCCCCGTCAATTTTTGGACCGTTGTGGTTTTAAGGCTGCTAAACGTTTTCAAAATGGCTGACCGCTTCAGATCAATAATCCAACCATTCTCTATAGCCTATAAAAGCCAGGCTTATCTCAAACCACTCGCACCACGATCACACCGTCTCGCGATGGTTCATGTAAGGTCATGGGGGAGCAACCACTTTGCGATACGTACGAATTGCGCTACTACAGCCACATTGCCCACGCTCTCGCTCTTGCCTGAGCGGGCACGCGTGCGTGCATTTTAGTGCTACGTACTGAAACACGCACCCCGAGCATCTCAACCTCTAAGACTCCAAGTAAAAATACTATACACACCTCCATAAATAAAACACAGAACTTATTTTCACATTTCCATCGTGGAACTAAAGAAAACCATACTTTCTTTTTAAAAAATTCAATATCATTTTAAAAAAATTAAATTTTTTTATTTTTTTCATAACCAAAATTTTAACATTAGCAACACATGGCATACCAGATAGGACCCCATTCACAAATTAGACACTTTAGCTGTGGGACTTTTTCTCAACTCTTCCTGTGTAGCCTACATGAGTCTTGAATCGGCTTGATTTTTCGGCTATGGTCCTAACACAAACACCGGCTGGCATGTACATCCACATCGATGAATAGTCACGCCCCCATGTAGCATGCATACTAAGCAAGCATTTTCGCCAGAAATGGGTATCAGCCAAACCTCCTTCAATAAAGTAGTATTATTTTTCATCAAAGCATGTCACTGACAAGAAATGAGAAGTGTAGACAAATGAGCCACGACGCAAGAAACCACTTGAACGGATTGCATGCCACTGGAGGCACAGCACGACAATTTTGTGCCTCCAGACTGTGTACTGCACATGTGCCACATTTGCAAGATGATCTGAACCATGCATTTCGTAGTCTTAGCCATTGATTGGACCTTAACAAAAATTTATTATGATTGAAATATTGTAACAAAATCTGATAAATAAGCCATCTCAGCCGTTGCTAACTTTTGTGTTTGCCACCAATTAAATCGCTATATTCTGAGATTTTGAACAGCCACTTATTTACTAATACAGATACAAAAATTATATTTTGATTGCATTCATGTGTTTGACGTATTGAGAATGAGAATGAGATGGACGTGACGTTCTAACCTTGGGTTAGAGAATCCCTGTGACCCTAATCTGTGTGGGGCCGACTGCATTGCATGTGTTAATTCATTCAGGCCATCTGTTTTCCCAACTCATCTTAGGGCATGACCCCAAAAATCATGCAATCCAAAATTCAAGTGGGTCACACCAAAGGAAACAATTGAAATGGAAATTTTCATTGTTGAAACATTCCTTGAGTATACTGTGATGTTTATATGCCACATATCCTGTCCTTATTGCAGTTCTCACCAACGATAAAGGGAAAAAAAAACAAATATAGGCTTGATCGCAGAACTTCTATGGTTCTTAAGAAGATTCCAAAGGTTGTCGTTCAATCCCCAATGTTTCGAATGGCTTGGCCCACTTGAGTTTTTAATAGGCTAGATTTTTTAGATCATTTCCTGACATAGTGATGTAGAGCGGGTTATAGTCAGTTTCATGGCCAAGATAGATCAGAAAAGGCCCAATCAAAAGCGGAGGTGATTTAGACTGTCAGAACTTAAGATGGACAGATTGAACTATCGAACGTACCACCACTACAAGAAAATAAGCCTTTAGCCTCAATTTTTTAGCCTTAATTGAAAAAATAGAGGCTAAATGTGTCTTTTAGCCTCGGTTGTTAAGCAATTGAGGCTAAAAGTTCATCTTTCGCCTCAGTTACATAGGAACCGAGGCGAAAAGTCTACCTTTTAGCCTCAGTTGCATAGGAACTGAGGCTAAACATCTACCTTTTAGCCTCATTTGCATAGGAATCGAGGCGAAAAGTCTATTTTTTAGCCTCAGTTGCATAGGAATTGAGGCGAAAAGTCTTCCTTTTAGCCTCAGTTATCAGGAACCGAGGAGAAAAGTCTACCTTTTAGCCTCAGTTGTGCAGGAACCGAGGCGAAAAGTCTACCTTTTAACCTTAATTGCTTAGGAACCGAGGCAAAAAGTCTACCTTTTAGCCTCAGTTGCACAGGAACCGAGGCAAAAAGTCTACCTTTTAGCCTCAGTTGCACAGGAACCGAGGCAAAAAGTCTACCTTTTAACCTCAGTTGCATAGGAACCGAGGCGAAAAGTCTACCTTTTAGCCTTATTTGCATAGGAACCGAGGTGAAAAGTCTACTTTTTAGCCTCATTTGCATAGGAACGGAGGCGAAAAGTCTACCTTTTAGCCTCAGTTGCATAGGAACTGAGGCTAAACATCTACCTTTTAGCCTCAGTTGCATAAGAATTGAGGCGAAAAGTCTACCTTTTAGCCTCAATTGCATAGGAATCGAGGCGAAAAGTTTACCTTTTAGCCTCATTTATCAGAAACCGAGGCAAAAAGTCTACCTTTTAGCCTCAGTTGTGCAGGAACCGAGGTGAAAAGTCTACCTTTTAGCCTCAATTATATAGGAACCGAGGCGAAAAGTTTACCTTTTAGCCTCAGTTACACAGGAACCGAGGCAAAAAGTCTACCTTTTAGTCTCAATTGCCAGGAACCGAGGCGAAAAGTCCACCTTTTAGCCTTAGTTACACAGGAACCGAGGTGAAAAGTTTACCTTTTAACCTCAGTTGCATAGGAATCGAGGCGAAAACTCTATCTTTTACCCTCAATTACACAGGAACCGAGGCAAAAAGTCTACCTTTTAGCTTCACTTGCATAGGAATCGAGGCAAAAAGTCTTCCTTTTAGCCTCAGTTGCCAGGAACCGAGGTGAAAAGTCAACTTTTTAGCCTTAGTTGCATAGGAACTGAGGCGAAAAGTCTACGTTTTAGCCTCAGTTGCATAGGAACTAAGGCGAAAAGTCTACCTTTTAGTCTCAATTGCATAGGAATTGAGGCTAAAACTCTACCTTTTAGCCTCAGTTGCATAGGAACCGAGGCGAGAAGTCTACCTTAAAAGTCTACTTATCGGGACAGGCAAAGGCCCCACGGGCCACCGTGATGTATGACTTCTACCCACATCGTTCATCCGTTTTTTTTCCATATCATTTTAGAATACTGGACAATAAATAGGCCACACAGTGGGGATTAAATTCCTACCATTGAAAAATTCTCAGGGCCACAAAAGTTATAGATCAGTATGATATTTATTTTTTCACTTCATCCATGTATATATAACCATATCAAAAGGTTAGATGGAAAATAAATGGCACGGTGGACCCCACGAAGGTTTCAACGGTGGGCATCCTTACACTACTTCTTCTTATGGTGTGGTCCACTTAAGCTTTTCATCTGCCTTATTTTTTATCCATTATTTTAAAATGATATAGAAAAATGGATGGACGGTGTGGATAAAAGTAATACATCACTGTATCCCTTTATTGGCCTGTGGGCCTCCGCCTATATCAAGCTCAGGAGGGGTAGTACCTGATCCGTGCCCTACTTTTTAGTGTCGGTTTCCAACCAAGGCTAAAAGTCTACTCAACGGCCCTTCGTGGCAGAGAGAGAGAGGGACTCGCCATCGGTAGGTTTTTAACCCAAACGAAATAAGAAAAATGAAAAGAAGAAAAGAAAAAGGGGAGAGAGAGAGAGAGAGAGAGAGAGAGAGAGAGAGAGGGAGAGAGGGAGGGAGAGAGGGAGGGAGGGAGAGAGGGAGGGAGAGACCGTAACAAGAAAAAGAAAGGAAGATGAAAAAAATGAAAAAATCAAAGATCTGATCTTCAATCGATCTCGACATTGCCAGGTACGTACGAATCTCCCTTCGATCTATGTTATTCACCGTGCAATCTGGCATTTCTTCCCATTTCTTCGACCATTCATCGCTGATTGAAGAAGGGAATTGCTAGGGTTTCATGGCTCTTGGAGTGTCGGTTCCTCTTGAAATTGTGGTGGGAATCGCTAGGGTTTTTTTTTTTTTGGTAGGAATGGTTGGGTTTTGATGCGTTTGGTGGGAAAAAGTTTCAAAAAATTCAATCTTATGCCTTTTTTTTCCTGCATTTTGTGTGTTTTTGCCGGAATTGCTGAGTTTCTGGAAATCGCTTTTGATTTCGTTGGGGAGAGTTAGGTTTTGGATGCGATAGATGTGGGAGAAATCCCAAAGGTTTTATTTTTTGCGTATTGTGTATGAGTTGTGGTTTGATTTGTAGGAATTTTCTTTGGAATTTCTGAGATTGGCCCCTTTCAGAGATCTCTCTTCGACTCTAATGTGATTTGTTTGGAAATTAGGGTTTTGGCCTTTTTTTAAGCAATGTTGCATCTGGTGAATTTTCAGAGAAGTGAAAATTCAACAAGCATTTTGTCTAATAAATCAGATGCTTTGATGTTCTTTTCTGAGATTTTGTCTAATACACCTGATTTGGAAGCATATATGTGTATAGGGGAGATTGGTGATGTTGCCTCACCTCTTCATCAACACATGGAAGGCTACTTGTCATATGGGTATTGACTGTTGCTAGATACCAAAAAATCTCAATTTTTGTGAAGAAGTTTCATGTAGCATCCTCTTATGGCTGATACTCAACTTCTCTGTTTATGTTTCTTGGTTTGATATGTTCTCGGCATGCCTAGGTGCTCATCGAATGCATGTGATCCTTCGACCAGCTGCAATCCACATGAAGCAGGTTCACATGTTGCAATGGAAGGGAGTTGCCAATCTATAAATAATAGTGGTGATGTTGCTAACCTGTGCAATATTGGTGGAAATGCAAGCCAGGAAAATAGTTATTCTGGATACACTCAAGCTGTCTTTGTGAGCGGATGGATGTATGTCAATGAATGTGGGCAGATGTGTGGACTGTACATTCAGGAACAGCTATATGAGGGTTTATCTACAGGATTCTTACCTTGGAGCTTCATGTATATCCTATTGTAAATGGGAATATTGCCAATCCAGTACCCTTAAAATAATTTAAGGAGTTCCCTGATCATGTAGCTACAGTTTTGCATATTTGGCTGGAACCTTTCCAACCACAGTTATGAGTGGCGCTGAGGAACCTGCAAACCACTTAACTTCTTGCAGTGGAGACTCGGTGTCAGCATCCCACAAAGAACGGGCGTTTGCCCATTATGTTTTTATGCTTGAAAAAAAATAAAAATTAGTTTGATACAAAACTGCTGTGGCCGAACAAATGTTTTAACGATTATAATTCAATTCCCACTGTTTCCTCCCACGTGGCTCACTTGAGTTTTGACTATGCTTAATATTTTATCTCATGTCCTGTAATAAGCTGGTGAAACAGATGACAGAGTGAATTTCTCACAAACATACAGATGGCCCCACCTAGCTTCCCAGTGTAAGAACGAGTTCCTGTGAAAGCCTTGGGTAAGCAATTTCTGTGCTATTAAATTCTACTTTCTCATCGTCCTTTCTAAATGCAATTTAGAGGACACGGATTACGTGGTGTCGCCCACACCGTCCTGCAGTACTGTGATGGTTTGTTGGGGACTATGGGGTCCACCATGATGTTTGTGTTTTATATGCATTGCATCTATCTGCTGTGCCAACTCATTTTAGGGTATGAACATAAAAATGAAATAAATTCAGAGTTCAAACGGACACTTTGATGGCAGATCTCTGATTGGAGGTAATCAGTCCATACCATTTTACATTCTTTCAGGGAATTTAGTCTGTACTTTGTTATTGAACTTTTCTGGCAAGCTAATCTATGACCTAAGGTACATGTATGCCCATTTATGCATTGACATGTAGGCATAGACTAGCATAGCCTTAGCTAGTTCTTTTCTGCCATTTATTTGTTCCATCCATTGTGGTTCATCTGATGAATGGTCTGGCCTGATTTTGGGCCAGGACAACCACACAGTGGGGACCACCTGATGGGTTGACGTCGTTGATCCGGAATTATATGCGCCTCAGTGATAGCAGCATGATTTCAATGGTAATCAAGATGATGGTTACTATCTGATTTTGCCTCTTGGATTTCAGTCCACATATAATTTACGTTTAACCATCCATTTGATATCCATCAATTGCATGGTTAAGATTTATTTATCAGCATGATGTTGGAGATATGATCTATCACCAAAGTTTATCACAGTTTGGACTGTCTGCATAGATGTACATGAATGCCATGTGTGAGGAGAGGAATAGGGGATGAGTCACCACCATCTTCAAAATTGCGGCAAACCAGAACCATAGGAGGAGCCTGCATTTAGGTACTTGCGAGGTGAAGCTGTATGATGAGACCTACTTTTCAGGCTAGACTCTACAAACCCCCATTTTACAAAATGGTTTTGACTCTTCAACTGTACACATGACATAGTTTCAAGGCAATCCAGATGGTGGTTGTTATGTCTTAGATATAATGAGTTCTTAATTGGTAATGAGATTTTATTTTAATTGACTTTAATTTGATTGTTAAAGAAATTAATCTTCTTGTTGTTTTGCTGAGGTTTTATTTTTTATTTTTGGATCTGTTTGAAATGAAGAGATTTTTTTTTTTTTGTTTCTATAATTTTTCTGTTGCTTCTATCTTAGTTTGGTGGTTGTTATGTCTTGGATTTGTTTAGATTATTCTATTGTGTTTTATATATGCCATCCAATATGTGGCCAACTGTTAAGTTGCAGTGCTCCCTGTGGAATGTGAATACGAGGAGGTGAACCGATTGGGCAGATTTTAGATCATAGGAAAATTCAGATTTATATTTTTTTGTGAAATTATTTTGCTGATTCGATGCATCGGTTTTTGGAATTGTTAGCAGTCCAAACAAAAAAAACAAGGGATTTTGCATTTTTATACATAATTCCTTCAAAGCTTGCTTTTGAGTTTTTTTTTTTTTCCTGAGCTCTCTTGTTTTATTCCTGGCAACTGTATGATTAGATGGAAGGATATGTCACAACTTACAATCAATTGGAGAAAATCAAATTTTAGAATTTTTTGGGGATGATCTATGTCAATGTTTTACATCACATCACGTCACTGATGTGCCAAACATTGTAGCTATTTCATCCTATGTGATTGTGGTGCTCATTTTGCAAACAATTTCTGTAGACAGCATTTCTTGCTTCCATTTGAACCAATTCCATGACTATCTTTATCAATATAAATGAAAATAACCTATCAGAGTATTTTGCCCACATCAAACTTACTAGGCTTTTACTGTCTTGGATGCTTTTTTGTTGTTATGGGTGGTGAAAACGGCACATATATAACCAATTATTAATGTGGAATGAAGTGAAATATGTGATGGTCATAGAATGACTGACAATGCATGTTATGAAAAAAATGCAATCTGGTGTGGAGCTAGTACTCCTTTTAGATGGTAAGCAATGGAATGTTTAAATGTTTTCTCCTCTTTGTTAAACAGACTTGATAACTGTTCAGGTATCTGAGATCCTCAATGATCACCACCTATTATCCACTCTATGAATTACAAACATGGTACTAAATGGTAATGGGACTAGCAATTTTGGGATCCATGACAAGCTTGAAAGTTATCCATGTCCACTGTAAAGTAAATGAGTCAATGATATTGCTGATTGTTAGGAACTCAGCAGAATTTGGTGTTATATGATATGTACTTGTCCTTACTTTACTGGCTTATATATGATTTTTCCTAGTGAACTAGGCGATCCTCATGGTTGGGCCAACCTATTCAAGGGGCTGGATGTCACAGGCTCTTGTTCACTGTAGCTCTGTTTTTCTTCTTCTTTCTTTTAAAGATATATAGCTTTGTATTGTTTAACCATGTATAACCCTAACCAATCTGTGTATTCGCATTGCTTAGTCATTTCCAATTTAACTACATTTACCTTTTATTATTGTTGTTTAATTGACTAATTGATGATCATATAGGCAAATTAGCAACATAAGGAACGGGACCCCATCATTGACATTTACTAGGAACATGAAGAACTTGACTACCTTGTAAGTGATCAAGTATGAATTCTCATTCTGCATGCCTCTGTTGCTTTGGTACATTAGTAAACATGTGCCTATGGTCTACCGCCTGGAGCAGTCCGCTTTGGCTGCCACATCGTCTAAACTTCTCATATGAATCAAAAGCCCCTTAGTTCTCCCAGATGGAGAATCATTTAATTAGATGAGGGGCTTCTTTCTTTTTTCTGAATTGGTAAATAAGGTATGTAACAGATGGGTGCTTTGTCAATTTTCATGTGTACAAACTATATCTTCCTTTCACTAAGCTTTGCCCTATTTGGATTCTGTATAGGATCCTCCTCCCATGAGTTTGCTGGGGCTATTTGGTTTTCCACTTCTAACAAGTGGGGCCCGTGATTTAGTAATCCAGGCCATTGGTTTATTGATTACAAGTTTGGATCGACTATGCCCCAAAAATCTCATGGATAGAGAACAATCCTGACTATTCTATCTGTGGGCTACATGGCTGAGCAAGTTTCTAAAAAGGCAGTGGGATTGATCTCAATATCAAAGTTACCTGATTGCTACACTTTTTCATCAAGGTGATAATGAAAATCAAAAGCCAAAACTGAAATGCAGCAATTAGTGTCTGCTGTTACTAGTTACATAAAAGGCAAAACTGAATTTAGACATCAAGATTCACAACCCAGTTGTTATTCTTCCAACAGAATCAGCACCAAGTGGTTTTTCTAGGCATCTGAAATCCATAAGCCACTTGTTAGACCAACAAAATCAATACTGGGTCTTTTTACCATGCATCTTTTTCATGAAAATAAATCTTTTGTACAGTTGCAGTATATGTTTGTATCTTTGACGTTGTATAGCAATTTAGTACTGTAAATTTTATTGCCAGATCCAATGACATTGTCATTACAAACTTCTATAACTTAAAAATTGCTGATTTGGTGAATAATCTATGATTGCTATAATTTCACAACTTCTCAATAATTGTTTTTATATACACATGGGACGTGTTTTTCTTCTTTACTTGAAATGCTAGGTTTCTGGGAGCGTAACTTACAACGGTCATGAAATGGAAGAGTTTGTGCCTTAGAGGACTTCTACATACATCAGTCAATATGATGTCCATATAGGAGAAATGACTGTGAGAGAAACCTTGGCTTTCTCCGCAGGATGTCAAGGAGTTGGAGCTGGTTATGGCAACAAAACATGATCTTTCCTACTTCTTCTTCTTCTTTTTAGGGGGTTTTGGAAACCATGTCAGGATAATTTCACCCATTTTTCATCATTTATTTCCTTTTTCACAACAATCTAAGAAATGGATGGTGCTGTCACCAACAGGTTAAAAGCAGAGTTATTTCTGTTTTTGTTTTTGGGTTCAGTCACTTTTTCAAGTTGTAATAGGGAAGATAGCATGGGGAGTTGTATTCATTTGACACCTGGACAGTTGCACACAAAATTATTGCTAATGGGGAGTTGTTCTTCTTTCCAGATGCTTTCAGACAACCGAACAAGCTATAGTTGTTCATCAGCCAAGCAAAAGTCATATCCAAATCTTACATTGTGACTTTGTATTATTTGTGGAACCTAATGTTGTGTAATAGTTTGATTGAGTCCCAATCCCATTTTCTGCTAAAAGTGATCCCACTCCATCGTCCACGGCAGTAGACAGTCCCCTCTCTCTCCATTTTCGTTGTTTGAAGCTCCCACAACCTTCAATCAAGGCTGAAATCGTGTGAGCTTCCATTCGCATTTAGATTTCTCTTTTTCTCTTTGAAAATCCAGCCTTTGGGAGCTTGATTCATCCCTCTACAGCGCCTCGATTCGCTTCAGTCCATTTGGGAAGCCGTTTCTCCCCATTTTCCTCTTTGTCCATGGCTCTTGTGGAGGCTATTTTGGACTTTTTCTCCCTTTCCACCATCCTCCCTCTCATGTCCCTGTTATTTAAGCCTTTACACTCTTTTTGGTCTCAAAAACGTGCAAACCTCAAATCCCATTTCTCCATTTTCTTTGCTTGAGGAGTAGTGAAAATACATGGCCGATAGTGCTCTAATAGGCAACAGGCAGTGTTAAACTAGACAGTATTAAAGAAGGTAAGTCGGGACCGTGGTAGAAGTCCTTTGGTAGAATTGGGCATCTATGCCGTTGTCCTGTAAATTGTTTGTTTACCATTTTAGAGATTTTTGTGTTTTGTTGTTGTTGGGTCTAGTGAAGTCATTGGTAGAAAGTGTGTATGTGTTTAGTAGTTTGGGCTTAATATAGCCGAATGCGTTCCTGTCATAATTCATGTGGAACTTTATTCCATATATTGTGACATATTTTGTTAAATGAAGTGCATGCCATTTCGTTCACTGTAAGGTATTATCCCTAGATTAGGTGTATCCTATGGTTTCCACTGCCATGTTGTAAATCCCGGGATTAAGCCTACAAAATTAGTTTTTATCTCACCCCACCCTCCTACCAAGCATGCCACTCCCAATCCCGACGTAGGATTAGGAAAGCAGTTTCATTTCATATAACTTAATGCTACTGGTCATATAGGCCATTGGCGTTTTGGACCTAGAGTTAGTGCTCCTAGATTTGAAAGGTTTGACGATATAGGAAATCCAATCTCATTTAGACAATCTTGACCCTAAGCGATAGAACAATTCTCTGTATTAGAAATGGTATGAAACCATTTGGCGTATAAGCTTAGGCTTTGGATTACAGCTAGTGAGTTACAGACTAGTTTATTAGTTACCTTAAGTAGTGTAAAGCATGTATATGTTAAGGAATAGTAGGTTAGATTTGGTTAGAGTAGAACCTCATTCCTTCAATAGATCCCCTTAATACTTATAGACTTCTTTTATAACCCTTAGGAAAGTTGTTTTAACTTAGAACCATTCAATCTCAGGGAAAACTTATAAATCCCTCAGATTGAACTTAGAATAAACCAGCACGCCCCTTAGAATTCCTCTTAGAATTGCCTTCCCAAGGATTTATTGCATTCGGGAACCCAGAGTAAAGGAACTGTATATACAAGCGATGTATTCGCGGTTTGAATCGACTTCTTGATCCTAGTGGTTACCAATAAATCCAATGCTCTGATCAAGCAGAAGATCGGCATCGACTCGGATTAAGAACTGATACAACGAATTTTCTGTCCTGATTAGACAGAAGGTGAATGTATCCAGTTCAGACCCACTACACAACTTTTCTTCCGTGTTGGCTCGACCACATACAATCAAAAGTTATTGCTTTGCCTTTGGAAAATGTTGAGGACATCTAGCCAATAGAGAGTAGGCTTATTTCTACAACCATAGGTACCAATGCCATAGAACGCATCACTAACAAAGGAAGACCAATGTAGTGAGTTTCTCATTTTATGTCAAGGATAGCCCTTAAGTTACACATCGTTCCGATATATGGATCGATACATATATTCTTGAACCTTAAGTAGAACTAAGTTTTAAGGGGGATAGAACATTTTGAGTCTAATCTAGTTAGGTTCAGCCAATGCAACTGTTAGATCAGAGTGGCGCAGCGAAAGCGTGGTTAGCCTCTTCCCCACTAGCCCAGGATCGAAACAGTTGATTTAGGTTATACGTAAGGTTAGGTCATTAAATAGGATTTGAACCTTCCTTAGAACGTCAATACAAAAGTCTCTTTAAGTACTCATTACCCTTCGCCAATTTCGGGGATAAAATTTTATTTTAAGGGGGGTAAATTGTAACACCCCAGATTTTTACCAACCTGGGGTTAGACGTCCTTAGGTAATGGGTCAACCATAACACCTTGGTAACCTCTCAGAACCAAATTCCAAAGCCAAAGAAATCACTTAGGATTAATTCCTTTAGAAATTAAGCGTAAGTTAGCTAGCGCTACGCTAGAGTAGCTGTGAAATTATCCCTGATCGCTTTAAATACGTTCTGCAAGACCCAAAACTTGTAGAACCAAGGACGTTACAATACCCTAAAATTCAGGATCAAACTTTAAACCGGTTTGCTCTCAGGAACCCTTTGAAACTTTGTATTAGATCTAGACCACGCGTTAAAAGTCCGATACCTACAATCTTAGACCGTTATGACCGCTTAGTTGGACTTAACAATCGTTTCGAAAATCAAGCCCAACCGACGTTCAGAGGCTATTTCATTGAGCCTGGAGTAAAGAGAGTGAGAAAGGGTATGGATTTGAAAATTTTAATCCAAATCTGGCACGTGACTTTGCGCATTATTATTAAGCGTTCTGACCGTCAGAATTAAGCCAAATTTCACCCTCGGATCAGAAAAAATTTATCTTTCACATCATGAGACTTGTAGACCTGATTTAGGTGCGACGACCACTAAACTGAAATTGGACCGCCACGTGCGATCTGGGAACTCTACTGGATTGAAAACTTGGTGTGAGCAACATCCAATGACGATGAGCTTAAGTCCGATCGTGTTCGGCCAGGGGACCTCCCGAAATACTCTTTTAGATCGAAACAGTCCATATTTGGTTATAACCTAAGTATACTTTGTTCCTAAGTCTAAAACGGTGAGGTTTTAGCCTATATAAGGGCCTTAAACCCTCACATATCTCACCCATCCGAATTTGCTAGAAAACCTAGCTAGAGAGAGAGAGAGATTGTGAGAGAGTAGTGGGAGAGAATTCCCACCACTTGCTATAGCTATTGCACGTATCGAAGCACTGCACTCCAATCACTTTCCCAGCGATTCTAACGCACTCCTAGGTAAGAAAACCCTAACCTATGACTGTTTTAGGGAATCCTTTGATGCAAATAGAAACATAGCTTATGTATCTTGTGCATTAGGTTGCCTGTACGCCGTTGACGAAGCGTATACGTTCCGTTCGAAACGATACACGTCTAGGGCGAAAGGTAAGGATTCTTGACGCTTTGATTGACTGATTTCAAAGCTTTCAATGTCGTTTAATAGTAGATTATCGAAGGCAACGCCGTTTGACATGTACAACATGTTGTCCGTTTTTCATTTCGTAAACGTATGGTAAATATGAGATTTAGGGTATTTTAGGCATTTATAAAAAATAGTGTATACGTCCGTATTTTGCTTAAATGCTTGACATGTAAATTCATCGTGTTACGATATTATGTATGCATGTATAATCTGCTTGGCGAACAGATTCACCCTAATGCGCACTTTGGGTCTGTGTTGGGATTGATATAAACAAGGTACCCTAGTTTCCCAATCCTGCTGTATGAAAAGGACTAATAACAACCCGGTAATCATTATCCATATCGCATTGCATGTGCCTGGAAGATGTGGAGCACTGCGGGAAGAAAGCTTACAGCGGATGCAGATGGTGCCGCATGAGGGAGTATGTCGGTGAGGGCATTCATCATGTCATTTCATGCTTGCATTAACAACAGTATCTAGGAATGTTTGATTGTTTGTTTTACTATTAACGCGTGATTAATTTGATAACATGCTAATCTTTACTCTATGATTCTACTGAGTTAATTACTCACTCCCACGTTACGGGACGGTATTCCGGACACCACCAGACCCTTTTGCAATTACAGATGATGGCGCGGCCTGTGAGGCGGAGCTGGACTTGATGATGATGAGGAGGATCCCTCCTTTATGCGTGTTCTGATCGACGGGATAACAGGGAGGTTGATTAGACATCATGACTCTTGTCATTTTTTATATTTTTGGAGCACTCATGTATATTCTTTTCTTTTCATTTTTGGAGTATACATGTATTTAATTAACCTGGTAACATGTTCACACTCTGGAGACTTACAATCAATTATATATTTTATGTATTTATCATAGTCTTCCGCTTGCTAATTTAACTGTCTCCGGAGTATGATATGTTGTTTTGGCTTAGTCTCAATCTTGTTTAATGTCATTCTACAGATAACATGCATTTATCATTATCTATGTTGCATAAGTGATGTTCTGGAACTCGGGAGTTGGGTTTCTACCTGACCCCTGATTTTTGGGATGTTACAGGACTGCATGCATGTCATTTACCAGAGTTTGTCACAATACCTGGAACACAGTGTTACATGAATCATGACAGAAGATGCATGTGAGCTAATGCGACCAAGACTCCCAACATCTAAAACCTCCTACTAACTACTACACTACTAAGCTCATCAACACAAAACGCAAGGATCCTAACATAGAAACAACCAAGCCACAGGGCGGTGGCATCCATCGGTCTTCCTGACCGGACGGGGCGACTAGGCCCGGCTCCATCAACTGGGGTTCCTCTTCTTGCCCATAAGAGAGAAAATGGTGGAAATGGAGAAGAAGGCTAAACTAGCCACTACAAAGGCCATGGAAAATGGAGGAAAGGGGGACATATGGCCGACCTAGTGGGTTGGCACGAATCTAGGTCCTATAGAGGAGTGAATCAGGCCCCCATAAGCTAGGATTTCAAAGGGAAAAGAGCGAAATATGTTGGAATGGAGGCTCACACGAATTTTAGCCTCCAATAGAGGATGGGAGAGCTCCAAACGACGAGAATGGAGAGAGAGAGGAGTTGGTATGGCTGTGAGTGATGGAGTGACATCGGTTGAGCCAGATAATGGGAATGAGAGTGGTTTGAAAACGGGATTGGAGAGGGAGGCAACAAAAACGTGAAGAAGGGAGAGCTTGGGAAGGCATTTTGTGAAGGAGGTAGGTCTTTGGGGGTGTTTTAACGGATGGCCCCTATGCATAGGGGCCACATTAGCCACCAAACAGCGTCGGCCCCCGGCCTGAGTGGGGCCCACTGTACGGCGAGGCCCTCGCCAACCAAGTTGTAAATAGGTGAGGCCCGGCCATCTGGACGTGGTCCCCCTGTCCTGTGGTCCCAAAAAATGCATGGGTTCCACCTCATATCATTCCGGATTAGCGCGGGCAGGCCCACGACTCCATTTGAGGCGTTTCGGGGCCAATTTGCAATCCGGAATGATTTTATGCATCCTGTAGCATATGATTTTGGGGTAGGAGAGGCTAATCCATCCAACTAACTCATTCATTCCATGAGATTCCCTAATCGGAATGGCAAAAAGTCCAATTTATACATATATTTACTATTTATAGTAAATTTTTGTTTAAGTATGATTCTCCATTATTTATACTTTAGGATTTATGTCTAATATGAAAGGACTTAGAAAAAGTTGTAGAATGAGGCGGTGAAAGGAGAGATTTTGAAGGAATTGGATAAAAAGGGGTTTAGGCCTTGAGATTGAGCGTAAGGTGTTGTGGTTGCCCCACAACCCAAGGACACCCATTTTCAAGTTTGGAATTCTTCAAGGAACATCTCAAACCCGTCGACTAACGACCTAGAGGCGACTTAGGTCGCTTCACGCGACCGAAGACATGTTATGGCATAAATTATCGTATAGTCTCACCTGTCGGTGAAACTTGAGATTCTAATGTGATTTCTATATTTTCATCACCCCCTTCCTAAGTCAAAGTGCGTCAGTGTGCATTGTGTTACCATAACTCAGGTCCAGTTTAATCCAAATCATGCTCTGATACCATCTGTAACACCCCAAAAATTGGGGGTCGGGTAGAAACCCAACTCCCGAGTTCCAGAACATCACTTATGCAACATTTTCAATGATAGATGAATGTCGGCTTTAATAGTACATAAAACATGAGGTGGATTAAGCCAAAACAACATATCATGCTCCAGAGACAGTTAAATTAGCAAGCGGAAAACTGTGATAAATACGTAAAACAGATAATTGATTGTAAGTCTCCAGAGTGTGAACATGTTACCAGGTTAAACATATACATGTATACTCCAAAAATGGAAAGAAAAGAATATACATGAGTGCAAAAATAAAGGACAAAATACCCTGTGTGCTTGCAGCTAATCAGTAACCCTGTAATCCCATCAATCAGAACCTGCATATAGGAGGGATCCTCCTCATCATCATCAAGTCCGGCTCTGCTTCGCGAGCATCGCCATCATCTGAAACTAAAATAGGGACTAGTGGATGTCTGGAACACCATCCCGTAACGTGGAAGTGAGTAGCTAACTCAGTGGAATCATAGAGCAAAGATTAACATGTTATCAAATCCATCACGCGATAATGATAAAGCAAGCAAAACAAACATTCCTAAATACTTTGATTAATGCATGGATGAAATGACATGATGGATGCCCTCATCGACATACTCCCTCATGGGGCACCATCTTACGCCCGCGGCATGCTTGTGTTCCTCAGTGCTCCACATCTTCCAGGCACATGCAATGCGATATGGATAATGATTACCGAGTTGTTATTAGTCCTTTTCATACAGCAGGATTGGAAAACTAAGGTACCTCCACTCTTTCTCACACTCCTTGCTCCAGGCTCAATGAAATAGCCTCAGAACATCAGTTGGGTTTGATTTTCGAAATGATTGTCAAGTCCAACAAGGCGGTCATTATCGTCTAAGATTATCGCTATCGTACTTTCGACGCACGGTCGAGATCTAATACAAAATTTTAAAGGGTTCCTGAGAACAAACAGGTTTAGAGTTTGATCCTGAATTTCAGGGTAAGATAGCATCAATGGTTCTACAGGTTTTGGGTCTTACAGATCGTATTTAAGGTGATCAGTGCTAATTTCACAACTAATCTAACGTAGCGCTGGGTAATTCACGTTAAATTTCTAAAGAATTTCATTCTAAACGATTTCTTGGCTTTGGAATTGGGTTCTGAGAGGTTACCAAGGTATTATGGTTGACCCATTGCCTAAGGACGTCTAAACCCAGGTTGGCAAAAATTCAGGGTATTACAATCTACCCCCCTTAAAATAAAATTTCATCCCCGAAATTGGCTAAGGGTAATGAGTCCCTAATGAGACTTTAGTATTGGCATTCTAAGGATGGTTCAAATCCTATTTAATGACCTAGCCTTACGTATAACCTAAATCAACTATTTCGATCCTGGGCCAGTGGAGAAGAGGCCAACCACGCTTCCGCTGTGCCAATCTGATTTAACGGTTGCATTGACTGACCTAACTAGATTGGGCTCAAAATATTCTACCCCCCTTAAAACTTAGTTCTACTTAAGGTTCAAAAATCTATGTCTCGATCCGTATATCGGAACGAGGTGTAACTTAGGGCCTATCTTTAATATGAAATGGGAAACAACCTCTCACTACATTGGTCTTCCTTTGCTAACGATGCGTTCTATGGCATTGGTACCTATGGTTGTAAAAAAAAGCTGAAGTGATTGGTGTTGTGGTTGATTTCAAGGACGGATGTGAGTTTGTGGCAAGATGTCTAATTCTCTACTGGCTATAAGTTCTCGCCATTTTTCAAAGACAAAGCAATAACTTTTGGTTGTAGGTGATCGGGCCAACACGGAAGAAAAGTTGTGTAGTGGGTCTGAGCCGGATACATTGAACCTTCTGTCTAATCAGGACAGAAAACTTGTTGTATCAGTTCTTAATCCGAGTTGATGCGGATCTTCTGCTTGATCAGAGCATTGGATTCATTGGTAACTACTATGATTAAGAAATCGATTCAAACCGCGAATACATCGCTCACATATACAGTTCCTTTCCTCTGTGTTCCCGAATGCAATAAGTCTTTGGGAAGGCAATTCTAAGGGAAATTCTAAGGGGTGTGCTGGTCTATTCTAAGTTCAATCTGAGGGATTTATAAGTTTTCCCTGAGAGTGAATGGTTCTAAGTTAAATCAACTTTCCTAAGGGTTATAACAGAAGTCTATAAGTATTAAGGGAATATATCGAAGGAATGAGGTTCTACTCCAACCAAAGCTAACCTACTATCCTTAGCATGTATAGGCTTTACACTGTCTAATACAACTAGTTGCCTAGTCTATAACACTAGCTGTAATCCAAAGTTTAGGCTCATACGCTAGATGGTTTCACGTCGTTTCTAATATAGGGAATTGTTCTATTGCTTAGGGTCATGATTATCTAAATGGAATTGGATTTCCTATATCGTCAGATCTTTCAAATCTAGGAGTACTAACTCTAAGTCTAAAACACCAAGGGCCTATACGGCCATTGGTCTCAAGTTGTGTTAAATGGGACTGCTTTCCTACTCCCACCTAAGAATTGGGAGTGACATGTTTAGTAGGTGGGTGGGTTTGGATTCAAATCAATTTCATGGGCTTTGAAAAATGGATTTTGTGTTGGAAAGTGTGAGATGTAGCATAACAATACACAATCTCTTAAGCATTCCACTCACTTCATAGCAAAAGGGACTGCATGCATGTCATTTACCAAAGTTTGTCACAATACCTGGAACACAGTGTTACATGAATCATGACAGAAGATGCATGTGAGCTAATGCGACCAAGACTCCCAACATCTAAAACCTCCTACCAACTACTACACTACTAAGCTCATCAACACAAAACACAAGGATCCTAACATAGGAACAACCAAGCCACAGGGCGGTGGCATCCCTCGGCCTTCCTGACCGGGCGAGGCGACTAGGCCCGGCTTCATCAACGGGGGCTCCCCTTCTTGCCCATAAGAGAGAAAATGGTGGAAATGGAGAAGAAGGCTAAACTAGCCTCTACAAAGGCCATGGAAAATGGAGGAAAGGGGGAGATATGGCCGACCTAGTGGGCTGGCACGAATCTAGGTCCTATAGAGGAGTGAATCAGGCCCCCATAAGCTACGATTTCAAAGGGAAAAGAGCGAAATAGGTTGGGATGGACGCTCACACGAATTTTAGCCTCCAATAGAGGATGGGAGAGCTCCAAACGACGAGAATGGAGAGAGAGAGAGGAGTTGATATGGGTGTGAGTGATGGAGTGGCGTCGGTTGAGCCAGAGAATGGGAATGAAAGTGGTTTGGAAACGGGATTGGAGAGGGAGGCAACAAAAACGTTAAGAAGGGAGAGCTTGGGAGGGTATTTGGTGAAGGAGGTAGGTCTTTAGGGGTGTTTTAACGGATGGCCCCTATGCACAGGGGCCACATTAGCCACCAAACAGTGTCGGCCCGACCCCCAGCCGGAGTGGGGCCCACTGTACGGCGAGGCCTCGCCGAACCAACGAGGTTTGGCGAGGCCCTCGCCAACCAACTTGCAAATCGGTGAGGCCTGGCCATCTGGGCGTGGTCCCCCTGTCCTGTGGTCCCCAAAAATGCATGGGTCCCACCTCAGATCATTCCGGATTAGCGCGGGTAGGCCCATGACTCCATTTGAGGCGTTTCAGGGCCAATTTACAATCCGGAATGAGTTTATGCATCATATAGCATATGATTTTGGGGGTAGGAGAGGCTAATCCATCCAACTCATTCATTCCATGAGATTCTCTAATCGTAATGGCAAAAAGTCTAATTTATACATATATTTACTATTTATAGTAAATTTTTGTTTAAGTATGATTCTTCATTATTTACACTTTAGGATTTATGTCTAGTATGAAAGGACTTAGAAAAAGTTATAGAATGAGGCGGTGAAAGGAGAGATTTTGAAGGAATTGGATAAAAAGGGGTTTTAGGCCTTGAGATTGAGCGTAAGGTGTTGTGGTTGCCCCACAACCCAAGGACACCCATTTTCAGGTTTAGAATTCTTTAGGGAATGTCTCAAACCCGTCGACTAACGACCTAGATGCGACTTAGGTCGCTTCACGCGACCGAAGACATGTTATGGCATAAATTATCTGTAACATCCCGAAAATCGGGGGGTCGAGCAAAACCCAACTCCCGAGTTCTAAAATGTTATTTATGCAACATAAATACGTATGGTTGAATTTTATCTGAGTTAATTTATTAAACATGAGTGAGATTAAGCCAGAACAACATATCATACTCCAGAGACAATAAAATCTCAAGCGGAAGACTGTGATAGTATGTATAACATATATAAACCGTTGTATGTCTCCAGAGTGTGAACATGTTACCAGGTTATATACATACATGTATACTTCAAAAGTAAACAAAAGAATATACATGAGTGCTCTAAAAATATAAAATGACAAGTGCCAAGGTATCTAATCGACCTCCCTGTAATCCCGTTGATCAGAACACGCATAAAGGAGGGATCCTCCTCATCATCATCAAGTTCGGCTCCGCCTCGCAGGCCGTGCCATCATCTGCAATCACAAAAAAAGTCTGGTGGGTGTCCTGGAACACCATCCCGTAACGTGGGAGTGAGTAGCTAACTCAGTAGAATAATAGAGCAAGGATTAACATGTTCTCAAATCAATCATGCGATAATAGTAAAGAAGTAAATCAAACAATCCTAAAACTGTTGTTAATGCAATATGACATGACGTGATGTATGCCCTCACCGACGATCTCCCTCATATGGCACCATCTTACGACCGCGACATGCAATCGTCCCTCAAGTGCTCCACATCTTCCAGGCACATGCAATGGTATGGTGATATGATTTCCAAGTTGTTATTAGTCCATTCAAACAGCAGGATTGGGAAACTAAGGTACTTCCCTTATATCAATCCCAACACAGATCCTGTTTAGGGTCGTCACTCCTAGTAATCTCATACGATGTATATTTTGTAGGTCGCTGCAAGGGCTGTCAGGGCTGTTGCTCGCACTCGTTGCACCACTCCCCCATCACCTTATCAATACAGGCCTACTGTAGTCTACTGCTACGGAAGGATCGTCGCCTCCCGTAGACTCAGAATACGCTCGCGGTCACTACAAAGGACTCGTCGCTTGATCAGTGTAGGCCGACAGCTAGAATATAGTGTCCCATACTACCATAATCTGCTCACGAGACTAGGTTCTCATTGGTCACTACGAGGAGGTTTGTAGCCCCAGCGTATGCCGACAGCTCGACCACGGTGTCCATACCACCATGCCCGGCTCATGAGTCTTCGTGGATCAAGGTACCATGGTTAATAGGGTTTACAATGGTAAGTTCAGTACCCTAGGTTCAAGCAGTTATGACTCATACAGGGTGAACATACATCTGCTAGTCGGGTTACTTGACGGGCTCGACTAGTGCGATCGCATCTCAAGTTGAGCGACATGAAGTGCGTAAAACACTTCGTGTGGCCTAACCACTGCCGCCAACTCCAAAACACGGCTCGCGTTCATCGACACGGCGTTCGTGGTAAAGATAAGCCAACCACGAATTCGCTCGGTTACCGACTGCCTGGACTAAGTACAGTCCCAAACATGTGGAATCACATCAGCAAAGCATGTGAAAGAATTGGAAATGAAATACCACCATATGAGCATGTTAACACATGCTGTAACATACAACTTAAGCAAATCACCTGATACATGCCTTTCATACATATAATGAAATTATGCATATCGCCAACATATAGGAAATCATTACCATCAGCAAATTAATTGAGAATTCAATCTCAAACTAAATCATAATGAAATCACCAAGCACATGTTATAACATACACCTTACGTGAATCATCAAGCACATGCATTTCATTCATATAATGAAATCATGCATATGGCTAACATGTAAGAAATCATTCACATCAGCATATCAATTGAGAAACCAATCTCAAACTAATCCATAACATCATTTCATTCAATACATACTAATACAAACATTTATACAAACACTTACACTACACACTTTAGTCTACATATAGTATTTAGGCGAATCTCTTCGCCAAACTAATTATGCACGCATTCCTAACATTCTAATGCGACAATAAACCATGTCAATCACATCAGCAAAATATGAATGAAAACAGTACTTCCTACAAATGACTAAAATGCCCTAAATCTCATATTCTTCGTTGGTTTACGAAACAGGAAACGGACAGCATGTTGTACATGTCAAACGGCGTTGCCGTCAATAATCTACTATTAAATGACATTGAAAGCGTTGGAAACAGTCAATCAAAGCGTCTAAAATCCGCACCTTATCTCTTATGGATGTGTAAATTCGAACGGAGCATATACGCTTCGTCTACGGCGATTAGAGAACCTAATACACAAGTTCTATTAGCTACTTCGCTAGGAAACGAAAGGAACCTCAAATCAGCAACTTCTAGGGCATTTTCTTACTTAAAAACGCGAAGGAATCACCGGGAAAGTGATCGGAGTGCGTTGCCTAAGCACGTACAGCACGTGGCACAAGCAGCAGGGAATTCTCTCCCACCTTCTCTCACAAACTCTCACCTTTTCTCTCTCCCAATCTAGAGATTTTTGCAAATTCGGATGGGAGAGAGGAGTGAGGGTTTCAACCCCTTTTATAAGACCAAACTTGCCCGAAATAGGCTCGGGAACAAGGTTCATTTAAGGGGTAACCAAATCGGGGTTGTTTCGGTCCAAAAGGACATTTCTGGTGGTCCCCTGGCTGAATGCGGTCGGACTTAAGCTCATGCATACTGAATCTAGCACACATCAAGTTTTCAGTCAGGCAGGGTTCGCAGATTGCACGTGGCGGTCCAGTTTCAGTTCAGCGGTCACCGCACGTAGATCAGGCCTACAAATCTCATGATATGAAATAGAAATTTTTCCTGATCCGAGGGTGTAATTTGGCTGAATTCTGACGGTCAGAATGCTTAATACTGGCACGTCAAGTCATGTGCCAAATTTGAATTTCAAATTCTAAATCTGTCCCTATTCGCACTCTCTTCAGTCCGGGCTCAATGAAATAGCCTGTTATTATCGGTTGGACTTGATTTTCGAAATGATTGTCAAGTCCAGCTAGGCAGTTCTAACGGTCTAAGATAGCAGGTATCGGACTTTCGACGCGCGGTTTAGATCCAATACAAAGTTTCAAAGTGGTCCAGAGAACAAACCGGTTTAGAGTTTGATCCGAGATTATAGAGTATTATAGAGTCATTGGTTCTACTCGATTTGGGTCTTGTAGAACAAATTTAAAGTGATCAGGGACTGTTTCCCAGCCACTCTAACGTTGTGCTAGCTAACTTATGTTTAGTTTCTAAAGGAATTAATCCTAAGTGGTTTCTTTGTCTATGGAATTGGGTTCTGAGCAATTTTCCAGGTGTTTTAGTTGACCCACTGCCTAAGGACGTCAAATCCCAGATTGGCCAAAATTCGGGGTGTTACATTATCGTATAGTCTCACCTGTCGACGAAACTTGGGATTCTAATGTGATTTCTAAGTTTTCATCGCCCCCTTCCTAAGTTAGAGTGCGTCAGTGTGCGTTTTGTTACCATAACCTAGGTCCAGTTTAATCCAAATCATGCTCTGATACCCTCTGTAACACCCCAAAAATCAGGAGTTGGGTAGAAACCCAACTCCTGAGTTCCAGAACATCACTTATGCAACATTTTCAATGATAGATGAATGTCAGCTTTAATAGTACATAAAACATGAGGTGGATTAAGCCAAAACAGCATATCATACTCCAGAGACAGTTAAATTAGCAAGCGGAAGACTGTGATAAATACGTAAAACAGATAATTGATTGTAAGTCTCCAGAGTGTGAACATGCTACCAGGTTAAACATATACATGTATACTCCAAAAATGGAAAGAAAAGAATAGACATGAGTGCAAAAATAAAGGGCAAAATATCCTGTGTGCTGGCAGCTAATCAGTAACCCTGTAACCCCGTCAATCAGAACCTGCATATAGGAGGGATCCTCCTCATCATCATCAAGTCCGGCTCTGCTTCGCGAGCATCGCCATCATCTGAAACAAAAGTAGGGACTAGTGGGTGTCCGGAACACCATCCCGTAACGTGGGAGTGAGTAGCTAACTCAGTGGAATCATAGAGCAAAGATTAACATGTTGTCAAATCTATCACGCGATAATGATAAAGCAAGCAAAACAAACATTCCTAAATACTGTGATTAATGCATGGATGAAATGACATGATGGATGCCCTCATCGACATACTCCCTCATGCAGCACTATCTTACGCCCGCGGCATGCTTGCGTTCCTCAGTGCTCCATATCTTCCAGGCACATGCAGTGCGATATAGATAATGATTACCGAGTTGTTATTAGTCCTTTTCATACAACAGGATTGGGAAACTAAGGTACCTCTACTCTTTCTCACACTCCTTACTCCAGGCTCAATGAAATAGCTTCAAAACATCAGTTGGGCCTGATTTTCGAAACGATTGTCAAGTCCAACAAGGCGGTCGTAATCGTCTAAGATTATCGCTATCAGACTTTCGATGCGCGGTTGAGTTCCAATAAATAGTTTCAAAGGGTTCCTGACAACAAACAGGTTTAGAGTTTGATCCTGGATTTCTGGGTAAGATAGCGTCAATGGTTCTACAGGTTTTAGGTCTTACAGATCGTATTTAAAGCGATCAGTGCTAATTTCACAGCTAATCTAACGTAGCGCTGGGTAACTCACGTTAAATTTCTAAAGAATTTCATTCTAAACGATTTCTTGGCTTTGGAATTAGGTTCTGAGAGGTTACCAAGGTGTTATGGTTGACCCATTGCCTAAGGACGTCTAATCCCAAGTTAGAAAAAATTCAGGGTTTTACAGTTTAACTAAAAGGATAAGGGAGAAAATGCTCCAAAGAATGCTAACTTTTGAGATTGGGTGATTCGACTGGGATGAGAACTTGAGTGCAGTGATCGTTGCAAGGCTAGCCACCGAAGCTAATATGGTCCGGTTGCTCATTGGTGATCGTTTGTCCTTGCTTATACAGGTCACTAGTACAGCTTCCTTGGCATTCATAATGGGCTTAGTGATCGCATGGAAGGTAGCGATCGTGATGATCGCAATGCGGCCTTTAATAATATCTTACTTCTATTCAAAGCGGGTGTTAATGGCGAACATGTCTGCAAAAGCACGAAAAGAGCAAAATGAAGGCAGCCAATTAGCAAGTGAGGCTGTGGTTAACTACAGGACAATTGCAGCATTTTTCTTCACAGAAAAGGGTGTTGGACCTTTATGAAATTTCTTTGAAAGGCCCAAAGAGAGAGACCATGAAACATTCATGGTTCGTTGGCCTCGGCCTCTCCATCTCCCAATTTGTCACCGCAGCCAGTATAGCCATAACCTTCTGGTATGGAGGGAGGTTGGTACTTCAAGGAGAGGTAATCCCCAAACATCTACTTCAGGTTTTCTTCACCTTGATGGGCACAGGCAAGGTCATTGCAGATGCTGGCAGCATGACTTCTGACTTAGCCAAGGGAAGTGGTGCCGTCCAATCAGTTTTTAAAATTCTAGATAGAAGGAGTGAAATCGAGCCCGATGACCCCAAAGGAATCAAACCCAGGAAGATGATCAAGGGCCATGTTGAGCTAAAGAATGTGTTCTTTTCTTATCCTTCAAGTCCTGGACAGATGATATTCAGAGGACTCTGTCTCAAGATTGAAGCTGGAAAGACAATAGCGTTGGTCGGTCAGAGTGGTTCCGAAAAATCTACCCTTATCAGTCTGATCGAGAGATTCTATGACCCGTTAAAAGGTTCAGTGGAGATCGATGGACAGGACATCAGGAGCTTTAATTTGAGGCATTTGAGGTCGAATATCGCATTGGTTAGCCAGGAGCCAGTTCTTTTTGCAGGTACAATCTGTGAGAACATTACATATGGAAATGAGAATGTGACTGAAACTGAGATAGCAGAGGCTGCGAATCTTGCCAATGCTCATGAATTCATAAGGAACAGTTCAATCCATGTGCAGAACATACAACCTTCTTTCATCTACAAATAAACTCATCTTGCAATAAGCATTGCATGAAGCCTGTTAAACATAAAGTGCATGAAGGACGGGACCCACATGCCACGCGATCGAGTTATCCAAACCACATTACTAGGCAAAGCTACCAACATGAGCTGCAGTCCAAAAATCAAGATCCTGAGAATCCAATAGTCTACATTCCTAAAAATAAATGGTTCAAAGCAAATGGTAGTTGACAATCTGCTTTTTATCAGTGGACTAAGTCATCCAAAGGGACAAATTTTTGGACCATAGTCCATCGGTGATTGTATTTGCTAGATGTTTGGTTCGGATAATCCGATCATGCAGCAATGTGGGCTCCAAGAGATGGATACATTTATCTTCCCTATAGTAATTAGTACGAGTTCTCATGGGTGGTTGATTGGCTATAAGGATTGCAACTCCATGCAAGATGGGTATGAAACATATTGTGGAGAAAGAGGAGTTCAGATCTCAGGTGGTCAGAAACAAAGGATTGTAATTGCTCGAGCTATGCTCAGGAATCCAGCAATCCTACTCTTGGATGAGGCTACCAGTGCATTAGATGCTGCATCAGAGAGCTTAGTACAAGAAGCCTTGGAGAAGATGATTACAGGTAGGAGAACCTGTGTAATTGTTGCTCATCGACTTTCCATGATTCAGAAGTTGGAATGTGATAAAAGATGGAAAGATTGTTGAAGAAGGCTCACATTCTCATCTAATGGCTATAGGAGATGGTGGCTCTTACTACTCTCTCATGAAACTCCAAAACCAAAACAAAATCATCATAGAATACAATAGAATCTACCCAAGAGCTAAATCAAGAAGAAGAAGAAAATGTAGTTCTATACAAGTGAAATTTGGTTGTAGTTGCACCTATATGTTCTGTTCAAAAACCCGAGTTTAAACTCGACTCAAATCTACTTGATATTTAATACTTAAAACTAATAAATGTTTTGATTAATAGCAGATGTATAAGATAGTAACTATTTTTTTCATAAAAGCATTGGATGTCAATGTGGTATGATGTCTTTTTTTAAAAAAAAAAAAAATTAAAATTAAAATGCCTTTTAACAATCTCACCCTACATGATGCAGCCCTGAGCATGGGGCCTACCTTGATGTATATATTTTATATCCATGTTGTCCATACATTTTGCCAGCTCATTTCAGGGCATGATTCCGATCCAAATCTCAGGTGGACCACATAATAGGAAACAATAGTGATTGACTATTAAAAATTTCTTGTGGGACACAAAAGTTTTGAATGAAGCTAGCATTTGTTTTTCTCTCTTTATCCAGGTCTGCGTGATCTTATCAACAGGTTGGATGGAAAATTAATATTATGATGTGGTCCACTTGAGATTTGGATCTGCTTCATTTTTGGGCTCATGTCCTAAAAATGAGCTGGAAAAATAGATAGACATATAGCAAGGTGGGCCCCATATATCATGGGTTAGGCTTGGCAACATGGTTCATGGAACAATGGACAAATATGCTTCCAAGAAAATGGGAATTCTCCTTTTATGTTTTCACAATGGAGGAAAAGATTTTGATTGGTTATTTGGATAGTCCATCATGTGGGGCCACCTTAATTTCTGATCGAATCATTCTACCCATCCAATTAACACCTACAAAAATGGACAATCTACATTGATTATCAATAGAGATCTTATCATTGATATGAACTGTCCATCACATCAACCCTGCCTTTGATTCCAACTCTTATGAATGGTTCTCTGATCTAAGATCCTAACCATCCAATCATGGATGGGATGGGGTGTTCATATATATATATATATATATATATATATATATATATATATATATATATATATATATATATATATATATAATTGAAAAGGTACGATCAATGATTTGGACCGTTCATCACGTGGGCTCACCCTTGGTTGCAAAGCCCTCCCAAAAAATCATTTTGACAGTGTGATCCTAACCATCCAGCCAATGGAGGAAAAGGATGGTACATATTGTTATATTAAAATAAATTATGATCTGTAATCTGGTCTGTTCATCATGTGGAGCCCACCTTTCGTTGCCAATCCCTCTCATAAACTTAGTTGGATAAGATGATCCTAACTAGCCAATCAATGGCTATGAAAATGGATGGCCTATATTGACTATAAAAGAGAAGATCATCTCACTGACATGATGGGGTGAAAGGGAGAGAGATAAATGGGTAAAACTATTTTCACAACACTAATGGGCCCACTATCATTATGCCTAAATAAGATTCTTTCCCAGGATGCAAGTCATTCTAACTAGTGATGTAGAGCAGGTCGCGGACAGTTTCATAGCCAAAATGGATTAGCAAAGGCCCAATCAGAGGCAGAAGTGATCCGGACCGTCAGGACCTTAAAACGGGCATATCTTGCAAACCAGAATAAGTTATCCGATGTGTCATATATGATTTTTAGGTAGGATGATCTACTTTAGCCACCCAACCCGACTATGATGGGTTGTCCATGCTGAATTTGTGAAATTCTATTAGATCAATGATCAAAAATCCATTTTATTTTCATTTTTACTATTTATAGTAAGTTTTAGTTTAATTATAACTCTCTATCCTTTAAGCTTTAGGAGTTGTGTCCAACATGAAAAGTATGTAGAAAAATTAGGAGAATAACGTGGTTAATCCACATAAGACACTTACTATAAATAGTAAATTTACTATTTATAGTAAGTTACAAATTTTAGGGAGTTTTAATTGTAGTTTAATTCCGAAACTTCTTCTAAGGCTTGGCATCCCTGTTTAAAGGGTTGTAGACTCATTATTTCAATCAATCATTCAATTTATGAATTTTCATGAATATTGTTTCTATTTTCTTGCTTTTTCCCGTGGATTCGAGGAGTCTCGGTAAGGAGTCTAGAGAAGCTTTGTGGATTCGAAGTAGTTATCCTTGAGGAAGATGGTGATCGACCTCATCACGCCCATCCCTGCATCAATTGGTATCAGAGCGAGGACTCCCCTCAGGCCAATGGAAAACAATGAAGGTACGAACCAAAATCCTGTGGACGGTGGTCCAGGCATTCGTTATCTTTTGGGAAGAATGAAATCTTTTTACCAGGAGAGTCAGTTGACCATGCAAGGGCTCCAGGAAACCCTCGACCGTCTTATGGATGCACTGATTCTGCCCCTAGCCCAAGGTGATGCTCAACCGCCCGTAGTTGTTGTATGGCACAACCCTGATTTTCACAGAGCACTACCACTAGTGAATCATAGAGCTACACAAAATGATTTGAGCTCTAATGATGAGGATCTTGATGAAAGCTTCACCCGACGGCCAATCCATGTAGGCGATCATTTAGATCGTGCCAAAAGAGACTATCGAGATAAGGCCGAACTTCCTAGTTTTAACGGTTTATTACATATATAATATTTCTCGACTGGCTAGCTGAAATAGAAAGATATTTTGATTATATGGACGTGTCAGATCATAAAAGCTAAAATTTATAGCATTTAAATTAAAATATAGTGCTTCTGCATGGTGGGAGCAATTACAACTCTCACATGCCCGACAGAACAAGGCACTCATCTCATCATGGCCACGGATGAGACGCCTTCTTCGATCACAATTCCTCTCTAGTAATTATGAGCATGTATTGTTCCAGCAATATCAAAATTTCCAACAGGGGAATCGAACCATTATAGATTACATCGAAGAATTTCACCAGTTGGCAACACGAAACACTCGATCAAAAACCAAATCGCAGAATGTAGTACAATTTATAGGTGGGTTACGATCGGTGATTCAAGATCGAGTTCAGATGCACCCAGTTGGGGACCATGGATGAAGCAGTTTAGTTGATAGGTAGGGCAGAACGTGGCTTGGAAGAGACCCTAATCGGCATTATTCTTCAACTTGGCTCGCCATAATGGGTCCCACACAGAATCCAGTGCTAGCACAAGGAAAAGAACCAGTAGGAGGATATCCTCAACCTCCTGTAACCGCAAACCATGACACAGAGAGTGGTCCATTTAGGCCTCAACGTATAGCACCCACAATAACGGGCCCGAGTAGGATTCCAAATCCTTACATTCAGCCAAGGCCGAACAATTACTATCATTGTGGCTAACCAGGTCACTTATCAAATACTTGTCCCTAGTAACAAGTGGTGAACATCGCCATTAATGATGGTGGTGTTGAAAATGCTAATGAAGACCCAGATGTTGAAGAACTAGAGTCCGTCATAAAAGATGAGGTAGATAAGATAGGTTGAGTTCCACAGGATCATGGTGAGTCGCTTGTCGTGAGGCGACTAGTGTATGCGCACAAGAAAGAGGTACACCCACAACAACATAACATCTTCCGAACTAGGTGTACAATGAATCGAAGAGCCTGTGACATAATCATTGACAGTGGGAGCAGAGAGAACATTGTCTCCAAGGTCATGGTGGAAAAGTTATAATTAAAAACAGAGCATCATCCCTCCCCATATACGATTGGTTGGATTAAGAATGTCAACGAAACTAAGGTAACTGATCAGTGCACTATATCTTTTTCTATTGGTAAATATTATAAAGACGAAGTAGTATGCAATGTACTTGATATGGAGGCTTGTCACATGCTACTCGGTTAACCATGGTAATCCGATCGTGACGTCACTCATAAAGGGCGAGATATTGTGTATATTTTCATCAAAGATGATTGGAAAACCATAGTAGCCCCTATGAGTCCAGAGGAGACACCCGAAACTTCTAAAGTAGAGGGTCATTCTCTCTTAACCATACGGGACTTTTTGGAGGAATTCAAAGAAACGGGGCAGGCTTATGCGTTAATCATTAAAGGAGAAGAACTCGAGCCTACCATCATCCCTGAGATACTAAAGCCCTTGTTGTATGAATTTAAATAAATTTAGCCTGATGACCTTCCCGATGGGTTGCCTTGTAATGCCTCGATTTTTGAAACCCGAGTATATAACTCATTTTCCAAAAAATTGAGTGTTAGCCTTTAAAATTCAGTCCAAATTTAAACCATCTTATCAAATATCAGAGTTAGCAGCAATTGTTGGAGGATTAAACCATGCATTGTATAAAAATATTCTACTTATCACAAAATTCTAAATGTAGTACCCATACAGAACTTATCCAATCCCAAATAACAAAGTTCATTAAACAAAAATAAAAATATATTATCTAGTGATGGAGCTCAATATGGGTCACAAGGACCCAGTCTAGCTCCTTAGCTACCCGATCTGCTCTAGCAACCCAATGAACAACATTGACTCGCTTTACACTTGCATCAACTGATATGGTTTGATAGCGGCAATGGCTAGAGCAGTGAAGAGTACCCTCTAAGATTACATACTCATCATTCGCAATCCAGGATAGATCGCAAGTCATGAGAATGGACATATTAAACAGTGCAATTCATAATCATGATCATATACTCAAAAATTAAGTCAATCAACATAATCTCATCATTGTCAAAATATAATAGCAATCTCAATGCAAGTGAATGTGTCTAGATAATCAAATAATCAATCATACAACTTTATATTGCACTCAGAATCACATTATACGCGAACTCCATAAATTGACTAGAAAATCGATGAGCGAACTCCTGCTCCACCCGAAAATCACAATACAAATGAACTCCGCAAAGTGAATAGAAAATCAAGCTTTAAACCTCTACTTCACCCAAAAATTATATTGTATGTGAACACCGTAAGATGGCTAGAAAATTGATAAATGAACTTTAGCTCCACCTGAAAATCATAATACAACTAAACACCGCAAGATGAAGAGAGAATTAACATACAAACATCTACTTCACCCGAAAATCATATCGTAAATGAACTCCATAAGATGGCTAGAAAATCGATAAGCGAACTCCCGCTCTACCTAGAAATCACAGTACGATTGAACACTGCAAGATGAATAGAGAATCAACATATAAACTCTAAACCACCCGAAAATCATATCGTATGTGAACACCGCATGTAACATCGTGCTTCTCATAACCCGAGGACGATCGCTCGAGTATGAGAACCCGAGGGTTACATTATGAAGTGAACTATCATACATCTAATTAATAGAAAATCTCACGACACAGAGTGAGGTAACTACAGAATAAGTTAAGGAAATCATGAGAAATAACAAGGGAATTCAAAACAATTAAAGGAAAGTAAAATGAAATCCCACGGTAGGGAATTACTATTATAATTCAAGCAAAATGCAAAGTCTGAAGTACAAAATTATGTAAATCGTAAAATATCAATTGAGCTCCAACAGCTCATCTACATCGGCATAAAGGTCCTCCTCGCCGAACTCCTCCTCAGTCATCTTTAAGGTCCTGTCATAGGGGTCTCCACTTGTCATCAACCCTGCATCTATTTAGTGCAACCGCACGATTGGGTGAGTGAAAACTCAATAAAATTTCCCGCAAGGATTCATGCCTATCAGGTCATTCCAAAATAGTTTTAAACCAATACATTCAAACATAATGAGGATGATATGAACTTGTATGCAAATGTATAGATGTATGAATGTATCCTCAAGTCACAGATCTGGGGATGCACATCCAGCTGTCAAAATAAAGGGTCGCACAAGGAGAACTAGTTACTCGAAAAAGTACTAAAAGGTACGCCCAAGAAAAATTAGTCACCCAAAAAAGTACTCAAAAGTACGCCTAAGGAGAACTAGTGTAACGTCTCGAAAAAATCCGTACAGAGACCCGAGTACCAACTCGATCAGAAAATACTTAGGATTAATTCCTTTAGAAAATAAGCATAAGTTAACTAGTGCCATGTTAGATTAGCTGTGAAATTAGTACTGTTCGCTTTAAATACGTTCTACAAGACCCAAAACTTGTGGAACTGTTGATGCTATAACGTCATGAAACCTAGGATCAAACTCTAAACCCGTTTTCTCTCAGGAACCCTTTGAAACTTTGTATTAGATTTAGACCGCGCGTCGAGAGTCTAATATCTATAATCTTAGACCATTATGACCGTTTAGCTGTACTTGACAATCACTTCGAAAATCAAGCCCAACTGATGTTCTGAGGCTATTTCATTGAGCCTAGAGCAAGAAGTGTGAGAAATAGTGAAATTCATTAAAAATTAAATGTGATTTAAATAAATCTGGCATGTTTCACTTGCGGGTTAAGTATAAGCATTCAGACCATTGGAATCTGACCCAAATACACCCTCAGATCAGGGAACATTTCTCACTCAGGTCAGTGTACTTGAAATCCTTGATCGAATCTCCGTGACTGCTGAATTGAAACTGGTCCTCCACGTGCGATCTGGGAACACTACCGGACTGAAAACTTAATGTGATCAGGATCCAATATCCATGAGCTTAAGTCCGACCACATTTGGTCAGGGGACCTCCATAAATGCTCTTTTGGATCGGAAAAGACCCGATTTGGTTATAACCCAAGTATACCTTTGTTCCAAGTCTATATAGGTGAATTTCTAACCTATTTAAAGACCTTAAACCCTCTCACTTTTCTCCTATATGAATTTGCTAAAACCTAGAAAAGAGAAGAGAGAAAAGAGAGATTCGGTGAGAGTTGTGAGGGGAACTTCCTACCATTCGATCCGGCTTCTACACGCGCTTAACCACCGCGTTCTAATCACTCTTCCGGTGATTCCAACTTCATTCTAAGTAAGAAAACCCTAACCTTAACCTGTTTTATGGATTCTAGCAATACAAGTAGCGAAGTAGCTGACCTATCTTGTGAATTAGGTCATCATATCGACGTTGACGAAGCGTAGACTTTCTATTCGAATCGATACGCATCTACGGCGAAAGGTGAGGATTTTAGATGCTTCGATTGACTGTTTTTAAAGCTTTCAATGTCGTTTAATAGTAGATTATCGACAAGAATGCCGTTTGACATGTAGAACATGCTGTCTGTTTTCCATTTCGACTGCGTACGGAGAATATGAGATTTAGGGTATTTTAGGCATTTGTAGGAAATACTGTATACGTCCGTATTTTGCCAAAATGATTGTCATGTTTATTTGTCATGTTATTATACAAGATATGCGTGTATGATCTATTTGGCGAAGAGATTCGCCCTAATGCGCACTTTGGGTCGACATACGCTCTGTAGACTAAAGTGTGTAAACTAAGTGTTTGTATAAATGTTTGTATTAGTATGTATTGAGTAAATATTGTTGTAGATTAGTCTTGAGAATGAATTCTCAATTAATGTGATGATGTACATGATTTTCCTCCATGTTGTTATTGAATTGAATTCCTTATATGTATTGAATACATGTGTTTTGGTTGATTTGCTTACGTTGTATGTTATAACATATTGCTAACATGCTTGGATTGTTTGTATTTCATTTCTATTACTCTCATATGATCACTGATGTAGATTGCAAATGCTTGGGACTATGCTCTAGTCTAGGCAGTCGGTAATAGATTTAAATTCGTGGTTGGCTTTTATTTACCACGAAGGACGCGTCGATGAACGCGAGTCGTGCTTTGGGTTGGCGGCAGTGGTTAGGCCACACGAGGTGTTTTATGCACTTCATGTCGTTCAGCTTGAGGTGCGCTCTTGCTAGTCGAGCCCGTCAAGTAACCCGACTGACCGTTGTATGTTCACCTTGTATTGGTCATAACTGCTTGAACCTAGGGTACTGAACTTACCAGTGAAAACCCTGATAACCATGGTACCTTGATCCATAAAGACTCATGAGCCGAGCATGGTGGTATGGGACACCGTGGTCAAGCTGTCGGCCTACGCTGGGGCCACAAACCTCCCCATAGTGACCAATGAGCACCTTAGACTCATGAGCAGATTGTGGTGGTATTGGACACTACATTCGAGTTGTCGGCCTACTCTGATTGGTGATGAGCCCTTTGTAGTGACCTCGAGCGTATTCTGAGTCTACGTGAGGTGACGACCCTTCCATAGCAATAAGAGTACAACTAGGCCTGTATTGATAAGGTGATGGGAGAGTGGTGTAACGAGTGCGAGCAACAGCCCTGACAGCCCTTGCAGCGACCTAGAAATATAACATCGTATGAGATTACTAGGAGTGACAACCCTAGAGAGGATCTGTGTCGGGATTGATATAAGGGAAGTACCTTAGTTTCTCAATACTGCTGTATGAAAGGACTAATAACAACTTGGTAATCATATCCACATCGCACTGCATTTGCCTGGAAGATGTGAAGCACTGGGGGAAGAAAGCATGCCGCGGACGAAGATGGTGTCACATGAGGGAGTATGTCGGTGAGGGCATCCATCATGTCATTTCATGCTTGCATTAACAACAGTATCTAGGAATATCTAATTGTTTGCTTTACTATTATCGCGTGATTGATTTGATAACATGCTAATCTTTGCTCTATAATTCCACTGAGTTGATCACTCACTCCCATGTTACGGGACGGTGTTTGTAACACCTACCAGACTCTGTCTTAGATGCAAGTTGTGAGGAGATCCAGGAGATAGAGCCGGACTTCTACGAGGACCAGGACGAGTTCTCGTACATGCAGTTCTCTGACGGCTTCGTATAGGTGGCATGGATCAGTGGGATTTTTGCTAGTTAGACTATTATATGACATTTGATTTTGGTTTATGATATGTATATGTGACTCAGAGATGTATTCATACTTTGGAGATAGTTCGAGATTATTTTGTTTTTCATACAGTGATATATACATTCTTCAGTCTTCCGCTTGCATTTTATCACTGGATCTGGAGTATGAATTGCAGTTTTGGTATAATCTTACTCATGTTAATGCTCTAACTCAGACAACATTGAATCATAAACATATTTGTTGCATAAGTGATGGTCTGGAACTCAGGAGTCGGGTTTCTACACGACCTCCAATTTTCAGGGTATTACAAGTTGGTATCAGAGCATGATTTGGATTAAACCGAACCTGGGTTATGGTCACGCGATGTACGCTGTCGCACTTTGACTTAGGTGGGTGCGAGAAAAACATAGAAACACTCATAGGACCCCAGTTTCTCCACTTGGCAAAGTTCACTCAAATCGATCATTTTGATCGAGTCCGTGTGCATTCGTGGTCATATGAAATGACCCTGGATGACTTCTAGTTCATGTGTGGATGGGTCTAGACCTCTCTGGACCCAATCCCAGCTGTTAGAAGTCGCTAAATGCGAATATGCAGCAGTTAGTAACCGAAACGACCTGAAATAGTTTGAAACAGAGTCGTGGGCCTACCCACGCTAATCTAGAATGACCCAGGGTGGGACCTACATACATTTAGGGCCCTACCCTTAGGGCAGGGGGACCTCACCCAAATGGCGGGGCATCGCCAAAAAACCAAAACGGTCGGCGAGGACCTCACCGTATAATGGGCCTCACTCGGGCGGGCCTTCGGGCCAATGCACTTTGGGGGTTAGGGAAGGCCCCCTAGGTATGGGCCGTTCGTTAAAACCCTCCCAAATCACTATCTCCTTCACAAACCATGCCCCCAAGCTCTCCCTTTTCCTTCTAGTTGCTGATTTCTCTTTCAAATCCCATTTCCTATCACTCCCATCATCGATTTCTTCCTCAGCCCACGTCTCTCCATCGTTCACAGCCATACACACTCCCCTCTCTCTCCATTCTCATCGTTTGGAGCTCTTACACCCTCCATTTAAAGATCAAATCATGTAAGCTTCCAACCCAACTCAACTCTCCCTTTTCCTCCCTTCAAAACTTAGTGTTTGGGGCCTTTACAACCCCTGTTAGACCTCAAGCTCGTGGAGGACCAAAAATCTCAGCCCTATCTCCCCCTTTCCTCCATTTTCCATGGCCTTTCTAGAGGCTATTTTAGCCTTTCTCTCCCTTTCCACCATCCTCTCTCTCATGGGAAAGAGGAAGACCGCTGCTGATGAAGCTGGGCCTAGTCGCCCTTCACGTTCAAGGAAGCCGAGAGGTGGCACTGCTAGTTCAAGTGCCGCCGCTAGTCCAAACTTTGGGAGAGAGCTACACACGGAGCGGGATTTGGATCCCCGCACTCCCATAGGGAGAGCACTATTGGCAGACTTGGCCCATGGCGTGTATACTAATCGTAAGGTTCTGTTTGAGGCGCTTATGGATGAGCGGCTATTTGGTGAGTTTTTGTTGTTTGAGCGCATCGAAGCTGCCAGGTGGGGAGCACTCTTTGAAGGCCAGTCTCGTACGAACGTGGGCACTGTTTGTGCCTTTTATGCTCATATTCGGGACCCTACGTTGGAGCCATTACAGCTTAGGATTCCCTTTGATAGAGATTGGGAAGCCACGATCGATGTTCGGTTGATAGCTCGACTTCTGAACATGCCTCTTGGCGAGGTACATCCAAGTGCTAAGAACCTGAGGAGTGTTCATGAGCGAGATCGCCACACCAGGTTCCTATGTGGTGGCTTAGTTGAGTGGCAGCATAATAAGAGCCTCTTAGCGTCCCACATGTCGGATGATTTTCGTCTGCTTCACCACATCTGCACGTTTAATGTTTATCCCAGGTGGAGCAATCGCAGTGAATGCACGCGCCTTATGGTAGATTTCCTATATCAAGTGGGCCAGAAAGAGAATGTGTACATGCCCACCTTTGTGTTGCGACAGATCATCCTCATAGCGAAATCGAGAAGAACGTCTGAGTCACTTCCCTTTGGCTGGCTCATATGCAAGATTACACTAGAGTTTGCTTACAGACTTGGGCCGGAGTTGCCTGTGTCGATTCATTTCATCAATGAGGCTACCATGAACCAGATGAGGATAGGGCCTCGGCAGCGTGAGGCTCAGCTTGATGATGACAGTGAGGGCGAATATGATAGCGAGGAGGATGAAAGTGAAGAAGAGGGTGGAGCAGAAATAGAGGAAGAAGGCCAGGAAGAAGAAGAAGAAGAGGACGCTCAGGATACTGATGAGAGTCCTCCTCCTGCGACTCGGGCTACTAGGGATGCTCACGTAGCCCGACTTGAGGAGAGTCAGGTTGCTTTGCGACGGGAAGTCCAAGAACTCCGGACCGAGGTAAAACAAGAGCTTGAGGATACCAAGGCCGTCATAAAGCGGAAGTTTAACAAGGTGACTCGCACCTAGAAGGTCATCCTGTGTTGTCTACAGGATAAGGGTGCCCCTCCTACATCGCCAAACTTGAACGAGTGATTAGGTTTCAGATGGTCGTTGGTCGTAGTTAGGTTGTTTTCTATTTTCTGTGTGTGAGCCTGAGAAGGCTTAATAGTTAGTTTATGTTGCAGTTGTAGCTTGGTTAACTTAGTTTCCCATGTGTTTCTTGTCATGATGCATGTAAAGATATATCTCTTGTATTGTGATAAATTTTGATTTAATGAAATGCATGGAGTTTCTTCAGTTTGTTATGTAAATGATTGTGGTGTGTTTGTGCTATTGCTGAAACTGACTAGGTTGCACCATATTTTGAATATAGGAAATGTCGCTAAGGCTACTCGGAACACAGTACGTCTTACGCTGGGTGAGCCTATGGATCGGTTTCCTCCCCAAAGTGATGATCATATGGACCCTACTGTGGGCTTGATTCCTGAGACTGCACCTGAGTCTCAGCCTTCTGCAGGTCCTACAGTTGGACCACCACCTTTCACACCGCCAGTTAGAGAGCAGTATCGTGCGTCTTCCTCGACGCAGTATGTGCTTCAGCCTGCTCCACCTCCTGATGGGTTCGAGCAGTTGATGATCATGATGCACTAGCAGCATTAGCAGCTTTTGACTACTATTGCAGGGGCCTTAGCCCAGGGTGGGAGTGCGACTCCACCTGTGCATCCAGCTGAGGATGCTGAGACTTCATCTCAGGATGAGGGTATGGCTCATCCTGCACCACCTGCCTACCCTATGGGGAATACTGCTGATACACGAGGCCTACTTGAGCGATTCCAGCACTTGCGGCCTCCTACTTTTACGGGTTCTCACAAACTCGAGGAGGCCAAGTATTGGCTCGACCGTATCTCGAAGATACTGAGGATGCTGCATTGCTCGGAGTCTGAGAAGGTTGAGTTGGCCACTTTCATGTTCGAGAGGGAGGCCAGCTTATGGTGGGATAGTGTACTACGTACGGTTGCAGTTGGCTACATCTGGACTTAGGCAGCATTCAAGTTCTGATTCCATGAGAAATACTATCCCCAGACCTACCAGCACAGGAGGGAGAACGAGTTTTTGCGCCTCAGGCAGGGAGGCATGTCAGTTACAGAGTATGACCATCAGTTCACAGAGTTGGACAGATACGTCCCTATGATACTTGCTGACGAGCAAATGCACATTCGACAATTTTCTAAGGGCTTGCGACCTGACATTCGGTCGAAGATGTGTTGTGTCAGCATACCCTCCTATGTAGAGCTGATACATATGTCCATGAGAGCAGAGCAGGATGTTGATCGACTGACATATTCTTGTGGCCCTGTGGTTGCTAGGCCACGACCAGATGCTCAGGACAGGACATTTCTTGGCAAGAGGCCTCGCATCGACCCTCCTCCTAGGGCTACAGGGCCAGTACTTCCGATGAGGTGCCCCGGTGTGATATGTACTTACTGTGCGAGACCGGGTCACACTGCAGAGAGCTACTTTGCTCGGATGAGAGATAGCAGGTTTTCGCCGCCGCAGAAGATCCACCGTCCTCGCCCATAGGCTTTATCTGCTCCGCTGTTACGGTCAGCTCCTACACATCCTTCTTTCAGACCTCCCGCACCTTAGTTCCGGCCGCCTCAACGACCCTTGGTACTGTGGCCGAACCGTCCACAACAGGCTCAGGTACATGCATTGACAGCAGAGGTATCCGGGACAGAGACTGCCCAGCCCTTGGCCTTTGAGGTCAGAGCCCACATTGGAGGTATTCCTATATTTGTGTTGGTGGATACAGGGTCCACGATTTCATTGATATCGCATTCAGTAGTCAAGTGCCTTGGGCTACCGATTACTCGGATGGATGGGGTGTGAGTTCTTACCGCGCACGGGACTTTTTCTGATGCCACCATGATGTGTGAGGGTTGTTTGGTGGATCTAGGGAGCAGGACGATGGCTCTTGACCTTATCGTCGACCCTCTCTTGTTTATCTAGACGTCATTCTTGACATGGATTGGCTGACTGCAGGGAGGGCCGAGATTGACTGCGAGACCCGCATAGTGACAGTCTACGAGCAGGAGGGCACGTCCTTTACATTTCCAGTACTGGTTAATCTTTCCTTCCGAGTACTGTGTTATGCTTCCTTATTGAGGGATGTTAATGCCCCGACACTTGAGCGCACGCTTGTAGTTCGGGAGTATGAGGATTTGTTCAGGAAGATTCCTAAGTTGCCACCTCAGCATGAGATTGATTTTACGATAGACCCGGTACCTGGTTCGACGCCCGTCTCACTGCCGACGTATCGCATGGCCCCGTGTGAGATGGAGGAGTTGAGGAAACAGATCGATGATCTGTTGGAGGTTGGTTTCATACGGTCGAGTGTGTCTCCTTGGGGAGCACCCGTGTTATTTGTAAAGAAGAAGGATGGTTTACTGCGATTATGTATTAATTATCGCAGGTTGAATCAGATTATGGTGAAGAATAGATACCCTTTGCCCAGGATTGATGACCTGTTTGATCAGCTGAGAGGAGCGTAGTACTTCATGAAGATTGATTAGCAGTCACGGTATCACCAGCTGCGCATCAGGGATGAGGACGTGCAGAAGACAGCTTTCAAGACTAGCTTTGGCCACTACGAGTTCCTCGTGATGTCGTTCGGTCTTACGAACGCACCAGCCGTGTTCATGGATCTGATGAACAGAGTATTTTGGCCATTCCACTATCGATTCATCATCGTGTTCATAGATGACATTTTAGTATATTTCAGGAGTCGAGAGGAGCATGAGGAGCACTTGTGATTGGTCCTGGATACACTGAGGCAGCATCAGTTGTTTGTACAGTATAAGAAGTGTGACTTCTGGAAGGAGGAAGTCAATTTCCTGGGACATGTGGTGTCCAAGGATGGGATGGCGGTGGACCTTGGTAAGGTAGCCGCGGTGCAGGACTAGGAGCAGCCTGGCTCTGTCACTGAGGTGAGGAGTTTTCTGGGATTGGAAGGCTACTATCGACGATTCATTCGGGACTTCTCCAAGATAGCCAGACCCTTGACTCAGTTGACACGGAAGGATTTGAAGTTCACCTGGAATGAAAAGGCGGAGGCAGCTTTTCAGGAGCTAAAGGACAGGCTTACGTCCGCCCCTGTGTTAGTATTGCCAGAGCAAGGGATTAAATACACGATATACACCGACGGGTCTAGCGTTGGTCTGGGTTATGTCCTTATGCAGAAGGACAGGGTGATTTCGTATGCCTCGAGACAATTAAGGAAGCACGAAGAGAATTACCCTACACATGACCTTGAGTTGGCAGCTGTCATTTTAGTATTAAAACTCTGGAGACATTACCTCTACGGAAAGGAGTTCGAGCTCTTTTGTGACCACAAGAGCCTTAGATACATATTCACACAGCGGCACCTGAATATGAGGCAACAGCGATGGATGGAGACTTTGAAGGACTTTAAGTTCAAAGTTTCCTATCATCTTAGTAGGGCGAACCTTGTGGCTGACGCGTTGAGCCGCAAGAAGGCGATTGAGTTTACAGCTCCGCTGATGGTAGCTAAGTGGGACATGTTGAGTTTTTACGAGACTTTGAGCAGAAACTCACTATGGAGGAGCCATTTGAGTTTATCGTACATGTTCAGGTGCGACCTCTTATCGATGACAGAGTCATCGTGGCGCAGAGGGATGATGAGGGTCTGACTGAGCTTTAAGAGTAGGCCAATGGTGATGCAGACGTCGAGTGGCAAGTTGGAGCAGATGGGGGCTTACGTTATCGTGGCCGCCTATGCGTCCCAGATATCCCTGACTTGAGACGAGAGATTCTCGAGGCTGCGCATAGTTCCAGACTTGCGATGCATCTGGGCAGCACAAAGTTGTATCGCGACGTGAAGAGGACATATTGGTGAGATGGCACGAAGACCCACATCGCAGAGTTTGTGTCCCGTTGTCTCACTTGCCAGCAGGTGAAGGCAGAGTATCGCCGACCTCCTGGACTCCTTCAGCCTATGCCTATAGCCGAGTGGAAGTGGGACTTTATTTCTATAAATTTTATTTCGGGACTGCCGAAGACGAGGAAGGGACATGATTCTATTTGGGTGATCGTCGACCGTTTGACGAAGTCGGTGCACTTCCTACCGATCAGAGTTACGAACACTGCAGACGAGTTGGCCAGGCTATACATCAGGGAGATAGTGCGTCTGCATGGAGCTTTCTTAGAGATCGTGTCGGACCGAGACACGCGCTTTACTTCTATTTTCTAGACTCACATCCAGGAAGCTATGGGTGTGAAGTTGAAGTTCAGTACTGCTTTCCACCCATAGACGGACGGACAGACAGAGCGAGTGAACCAGATTTTAGAGGACATGCTGCAGGCTTGCGTGTTGGATTTCAAAGACAGTTGGGATGACTGTCTTGCATATGCGGAGTTCACGTACAACAACAGTTTCCAGGCGAGTATCGGTATGACACCTTATGAGGCCTTGTATGGGCGTCCTTGTCAAGCACCGCATTGCTGGGCAGAGGTAGGTGAGCACAGATTGATTGGCCAAGAGATAGTACAAGCGACCTCGAAGAAAATTGACATCATCAGGCGCCGACTTCTTACAGCGCAGAGCAGACAGAAGAGTTATGCCGATACGAGATGGTGCCCGCTAGAGTTCACGGTTGGGGATCACGTGTTTTTGAGAGTTTTCCCCATAAAGGGAGTTCTTCAGTTGGGGAAGAAGGGGAAACTAACACCACGATTTATCGGTCCATTCCAGATTCTTGACCGTGTGGGTGTAGTGGCATATTGTCTGGCTTTGCCTACGCCTCTCGCGAGCGTACACTACGTATTTCATCTCTATGCTGAAGAAATACGTTCCTGATCCTTCCTATATCATTAGATGGGAACAGGTGCAGTTAAGTGAGGATGTTACATATATACTGCGACCAGCGCGCATATTAGACAGGAAGGAGCAGGTATTGCATAGAAAGGTCATCCCCCTTATGAAGGTGTTGTGGACGCATCACACTGAAGAAGAGGCTACATGGAAGACGGAAGCCGAAATTAGAAAGAACTACCCACAGCTTCTCGAGGAGTATGAAAAGGTATAAATTTTGAGGAAGAAATTTATTGTTTAAGGGGGGTAAATTGTAACGTCTCGAAAAAATCTGTACAGAGACCCGAGTACCAACTCGATCAGAAATCACTTAGGATTAATTCCTTTAGAAAATAAGCGTAAGTTAACTAGCGCCATGTTAGATTAGCTGTGAAATTAGTACTGTTCACTTTAAATACGCTCTACAAGACCCAAAACTTGTGGAACTGCTGATGCTATAACGTCCTGAAACCTAAGATCAAACTCTAAACCCGTTTGCTCTTAGGAACCCTTTGAAACTTTGTATTGGATCTAGAACGAGCGTCGAGAGTCCGATATCTACAATCTTAGACCATTATGACTGCTTAGCTGAACTTGACAATCGCTTCAAAAATCAAGCCCAACTGATGTTCTGAGGCTATTTCATTGAGCCTGGAGAAATAGTGAAATTCATTAAAAATTAAATGTGATTTAAATAAATCTGACACGTTTCGCTTGCGGGTTAAGTATAAGCATTCGACCATTGGAATTTGACCCAAATACACCCTCGGATCAGGGAACATTTCTCACTCAGGCAGTGTACTTGAAATCCTTGATCGAATCTCCGTGACCGCTGAATTGAAACTGGTCCGCCACGTGTGATCTGGAAACACTACCAGACTGAAAACTTAATGTGATCAGGATCCAATATCCATGAGCTTAAGTCCGACCGTATTTGGTCAGGGGACCTCCAGAAGTGCTCTTTTGGATCGAAAAAGACCCGATTTGGTTATAACCCAAGTATACCTTTGTTCCAAGTCTATATAAGTGACTTCTAACCTATTTAAAGACCTTAAACCCTTTCACTTCCCTCCCATACGAATTTGTTAAAACCTAGAAAAGAGAAGAGAGAAAAGAGAGATGCGGTGAGAGTTGGGTCGACATACGCTATGTAGACTAAAGTGTGTAGACTAAGTGTTTGTATAAATGTTTGTATTAGTATGTATTGAGTAAATGTTGTTGTAGATTAGTCTTGAGAATGAATTCTCAATTAATGTGATGATGTACATGATTTTCCTCCATGTTGTTATTGAATTGATTTCCTTATATGTATGGAATACATGTGTTTTGGTTGATTTGCTTACGTTGTATGTTATAACATGTTGCTAACATGCTTGGATTGTTTGTATTTCATTTCTGTTACTCTCATATGATCACTGATGTAGATTGCAAATGCTTGGGACTATGCTCTAGTCTAGGCAGTCGATAATAGATTTGAATTCGTGGTTGGCTTTTATTTGCCACGAAGGACACGTCGATGAACGCGAGTCGTGCTTTGGGTTGGAGGCAGTGGTTAGGCCACACGAGGTGTTTTATGCACTTTATATCGTTCATCTTGAGGTGCGCTCGTACTAGTCGAGCCCGTCAAGTAACCCGACTGACCGTTATATGTTCACCTTGTATTGGTCATAACTGCTTGAACCTAGGGTACTGAACTTACCAGTGAAAACCGTGATAACCATGGTACCTTGATCCATAAAGACTCATGAGCCGGGCATGGTGGTATGGGACACCGTGGTCGAGCTGTCGGCCTACGCTGGGGCCACAAAGCTCCCCGTAGTGACCAGTGAGCACCTTAGACTCGTGAGTCGATTCTGGTGGTATGGGACACTACATTTGAGCTGTCGGCCTACTCTGATTGGTGACGAGCCCTTTGTAGTGACCTCGAGCGTATTCTGAGTCTATGTGAGGCGACGACCCTTCCGTAGCAACAAGAGTACAACTAGGCCTGTATTGATAAGGTGATGGGGGAGCGGTGCAACGAGTGCGAACAACAGCCCTGGCAGCCCTTGCAGCGACCTAGAAATATAACATCGTATGAGATTACTAGGAGTGACAACCCTAGAGAGGATCTTTGTCAGGATTGGTATAAGGGAAGTACCTTAGTTTCTCAATACTGCTGTATGAAAGGACTAATAACAACTTGGTAATCATATCCACATCGCACTGCATGTGCCTGAAAGATGTGGAGCACTGAGGGAAGAAAGCATGCCGCGGACATAAGATGGTGTCGCATGAGGGAGTCTGTCGGTGAGGGCATCCATCATGTCATTTCATGCTTGCATTAACAACAGTATCTAGGAATGTCTAATTGTTTGCTTTAGTATTATCATGTGATTGATTTGATAACATGCTAATCTTTGCTCTATGATTCCACTGAGTTGATCACTCACTCCCACGTTATGGGATGGTGTTTGCAACACCTACCAGACTCTATCTTAGATGCAGGTTGTGAGGAGATCCAGGAGCTGGAGCCGGACTTCTACGAGGACCAGGACGAGTTCCCGTACATGCAGTTCTCTGACGGCTTCGCATAGGTGGCCTAGATCAGCGGGATTTTTGCTAGTTGGACTATTATATGACATTTGATTTTGGTTTATGATATGTATATGTGACTCAGAGATGTATTCATACTTTGGAGACAGTTCGAGATTATTTTGTTTTTCATACAGTGATATATACATTCTTCAGTCTTCCGCTTGCATTTTATCACTGGATCTGGAGTATGAATTACAGTTTTGGTATAATCTGACTCATGTTAATGCTCTAACTCAGACAACATTGAATCATAAACATATTTGTTGCATAAGTGATGGTCTGGAACTCGGGAGTCAGGTTTCTACACGAGCCCCAATTTTCAAGGCGTTACAAGTTGGCATCAGAGCATGATTTGGATTAAACCGGACCTGGGTTATGGTCACGCGACGTACGTTGTCGCCCTTTGACTTAGGTAGGTGTGAGGAAAACATAGAAACACTCATAGGACCCCAGTTTCGCCACTTGGCGAAGTTCACTCAAATCGATCATTTTGATCGAGTCCGTGTGCATCCGTGGTCGCATGAAACGACCCCGGACCACTTCTAGTTCGTGTGTGGACGAGTCTAGACCTCTCTGGACCCAATCTCAGCTATTAGAAGTCGATAAATGCAAATGTGCAGCAGTTAGTAACCGAAACAATCCGAAATAGTTTGAAACGGTGTCATAATATCATGTCAGCCATTGGGTAGACCATTTATGGGACTCCTTATGAGATGGAGTGCCCACATTTCGTGCAATACATGCAGGATTATTGCATGACTGGTTAGTGTGACTCATACATCTCGTATATATGTGACTTGATCATTATACGCCCTAGCAACATCAGGGTCATGGCCTCCACAGGCACATCGTGGATGGCCAGAAGGGACACCAAAAATGCTTGGTTCTAGCACTATGGGCACATAAGATGTCCTTGGATAAAAATCCCAGAACCTCCTTGGTACCAGGAGATGCTCCAACGTCTACACCGAGTGGAATATGAGCGTCGATGCCTATACCATGAGGTCGTGTCTCCCACCGTGTCGTGGTCGGTTGGAAGGGGGTGTGGCCTTATCCACCTGAGTAAGGGGGCTATAAGCTAGGATGAGTATAACCAGCTCGTAAATAGGTTCGCTATCGATGTACCAGACAGGTATTGGCAAACTATTGGCCAGGCGAATAGTGAAGTCTCTTACACTCACTGGGCTATGCAGCTAGGGAGGAGGCAGTCAGAGTGGAGTGTAATAGACCCCGGTAATTTTTCAGAGAGGAACCGTACTGATATGTGGACTTGATATGAGGACTGACATGATATTATGACACCCCGTCACTGTTGTACATGTGGGCGGACACTGATATGGGCGGGTGTGATGTGGGCGGGGCTAAGGCCTGGGTGAGCTACCATACTGGGCAACCTACCAGCGGTTGGCAGGCTACTGTGCTGACAGGCTACTAAGTAGGAGTTGCATATTCATTTATCCATCCATTCACTATCCAGTCGGGCTGGCGGTGCATAACTATTTGTTACGTGTACCTTCGCAATGGCCAGGATTTCGGTTGGGGCGCGCGACTAACTTGAGATCAGGAGTTAACCATATTGTGTTTGACTATCCAAATTTAGGTATGGGACTGATTTGGATAGAATTTCCTTGTGATGGACCCTGTAGCTTGCGATACTACATACTATCATCACGACTTCACTCCAACTTTGTCATTTCATTCGTATCGCATATTGTATTTCATCCACGGCATATGACATTTTGGATTACTACGTTTCTACACTTTTATGGCTTAGAAGAACTTGACAGGATCTGCATATTGCATCACATCTGCAGTATATGATATTTGGCTTATTATGATATGCATTGCGTACTCTGATATTATGTGACTCATGAACTTATTAGTATATTTCTGCTTACTCTGATATCGTATGATTCATGACCTTGTCATTTTTCCTGCTTATCTCGATGATGTATGATTTACGAACTCTATTGTATACTCGGCACTTACCTTACACACACTTACACCACCCTCTAAGCTTTTGTAAGCTTATGCACGATAGATGCGTGCAGGTGGCGTTAGGTTGTAGTAGCGTTGAGCTTGAAGCGTGCAGCAGTTTTCAGGAGCTCTGATTTTGATATATGTGTATTTTCCTTTCAGCATTGTATTCAAGTGATTATATTAGTGGATATGTCATGATGATGTTGCCTTTATGATTTGGATAAACTTGTGGTTATGCTTATAACAAGATAAATGTACTTTGAAAAATCCTCCTTGTAGGATCCCAGGATCAGAATCTGGCGTATGCTGCGTGGGAACCGAGAATGGGGTACTACGGAGGCTGTCGGCACCAGATTTGGCGATTGGGATTCTTGTGAATCTGATTTTCGGGTTTGAGGTGTGACACACTCGATCTAAAATCTGGTACGAACCAATAAACTGTGGTGTGAGTTTTCCCTTCTTGCCAAATCGAAGGACTCCCTTCATGGGGGAAACCTTAAGAAACACATGGTCCCCAACCTCAAACTCTAGTGGTCGCCGCCTCATATTGGTGTAACTCTTTTGTCTGCTCTGTGATACCAGAATTCGATGCCTGATAATGTCAAGATTCTCTTAGGTCTCCTGTACTAACTCTAGGCCAATCAAACTCTTCTCGCCAACCTCTGCCCAACAATGCGGTGCTCTACACAGACGTCCATACAGTGCTTCATAGGGGGTCATGCCAATACTTGCCTGAAAGCTATTGTTATAAGAGAACTCAGCATAAGGAAGAAATTCATCCCAACTATCCTTGAAATCAAGCACACAAGCTCGCAACATGTCTTCCAACACCAGATTCACCCGTTCCGTCTGCCCGTTAGTCTGTGGGTGGAACGTGGTACTGAACTTCAGTTTCACACACATTGCTTCTTGGATACGAGTCCAGAAGATAGATGTGAATCGCGTGTCTCGGTCTGACATGATCTCCATAGGCACTCCATGCAGATGTACTATCTCCTTGATGTACAGGTTAGCCAAATCGTCTGCTGAGTTTGAGACTCTAATCGGGAGAAAATGAGCCAATTTCGTCAACCAGTCCACAATCACCCAAATGGAGTCATGTCCCTTCCTCGTCTTCGGTAACCGTAAGATGAAATTCACAAAAATGAAATCCCATTTCCACTCAGCTATAGGCATGGGCTGAAGTAAACCAGGAGGTCGGCGATGTTCAGCCTTGACCTGCTAGCACGTGAGGTAATGTGAAACATAGCCTGCTATGTGGGCCTTCATGTTGTCCCACCAGTACGAATGCTTCATGTCCCGATACATCTTCATACCACCAGATGCATTGCCATCTTCGAATTGTGAGTAGCTTCGAGAACCTCCTTTCTCAAGTCATGTCGATTTGGGACACATAGGTGGCCACGATAACGTAAACCCCCATCCGAACCAACTCTCCATTCAGAGTCTTCATTGTCACTAGCTCGTTTCCTCATCTTCACTAGCCATTCATCTTCCCCCTAAGCCACTATGATTCGGTCATCGATAAGTGGCTGCACACGAATATGTCCAACGCTCTCGAACGGCTCCTCTATCGTAAGCTTCTGCTCAAAATCTCGCACAAACTCTACCATGTTCCATTCATCGATCATCAGCGGAGCTGCAAATGATATCGTCTTCTTATGGATCAACGCGTTTACCATAAGGTTAGCCTTGCCAGGATGGTAGGAGACCTCGAACTTAAAGTCTTTTAAGGTTTTCATCCATCGTCACTGCCTCATATTCAAGTCCCTCTGTGTGAATATGTATCTAAGGCTCTTATGGTCGCAAAAGAGCTCGAACTCCTCTTCATAGAGGTAATGTCTCCAGAGCTTTAATGCAAAGATAATAGCCGCTAACTCTAGGTCATGTGTAAGGTAGTTTTCCTCATGTTTCCTCAACTGTCATGATGCATAGGTGATCACCATATCCTTCTGCATAAGGACACAACCCAAACCAACATGAGACGCATTGGTGTATATCGTATACTTGACCCCTTGCTCTGGCAATACTAGCATAGGGGCGGACGTCCACTTGTCCTTCAGTTCCTTAAAAGCTGCTTCTGCCTTCTCATTCCATGTAAACTTAAGATCCTTCCGAGTCAGCTGAGACAACGGTCGGGCTATCTTGAAAAAGTTCCTAATGAATCGACGGTAGTAACCTGCTAGGCCAAGAAAGATCCTCACTTCAGTCACTGAACAGGGCTACTCTCAGTCCTGTACTGCGGTCACCTTAGCAAGGTCCACAGCTATCCCTTCCTTGGACACCACATGTCACAGGAATTTGACTTCTTCTTTCCAGAAGTCACACTTCTTTTACTGCGCAAACAACTCGTTCTTCCTGAGAGTATCAAAGACTGCTCACAGGCACTCCTCGTGATCTTCCCAAATCTTGGAGTATATTAGGATGTCATCTATAAATACGATGACGAATCGATACAGATACGGCTGAAACACCCGGCTCATCAGGTCCATGAACACGAGTAGTGCGTTTGTGAGTCTAAACGATATCACAAGGAACTTGTAATGTCCAAAATTGATTCTGAACGTTGTCTTCTACATGTCCTCATCCCTGACGCACAACTGGTGATACCTTGACTGTAAGTCAATCTTCGAGAAATACTGTGCCCCTTTCAACTAATCTGTAACGCCCTAAAAATTGGGGGTTGAGCATAGCTCAGCTCCCGAGTTCTAAAACATCACTTATGCAACATATTTAATGATGGATGTATATTGTCTGTATTAGTGCATAAAACATGAAATGGATTAAGCCAAATCAGCAAACCATAATTCAGGGACAATGAGAAAATGCAAGCGGAAGTCTGAAATACATAAATACATCAATATAAGTCCCCAAAATATGAGTGCTCTGCCAAGTCAATAAGTACAAAGTTTGCTTCAAATACATGTAACAAAATGTAATGGTCCTCTGTAAAGTGTAAACCCTGAAGCCCTGTCGATCTAGACTCAACTCATGTGAATCCACCCAAAAACTGCATAAACGAGAATGCCTCCTTATCATCATCAAACTCCAGCTCTGCCTCGCAGGCATCACCATCACCTACAGCTAAGTCAGAGTCTGGTTGGTGTTTAAGCACCATCCCAGAACGTGGGTGTGAGTGATCAACTCAGTGGAACTATACCGCAAAGGTTAACATGTTATCAATTCAATCAAGCAGTAATGATAAAGCAATACAATCAAACATCCCTAATTACTCTGATTAATGTAAATATGTATGAAGTAATGATGCATGAACTCGCCTACACTCCCTCTGTGATCTTCATCTTACGGTCGCGCATGTCAGTCACTTCCTCAGTGCTCTGCCCAACGCCGAATAGCACATGCAGTGCGGTGCATGTACATGATTACCAAGTTCTTATTAGTCCTTTTTCATACAGCAGGATTGGAAAGCTAAGGTACCTCCCTTATATTAATACCCAAACAATGATCCATTCTAGGGTCGTCAGTCCTAGACAATCTCATACGATATTATAGTTCTAGATCGCTGTAAAGGGCTCGTCACCAATCAATACAAGTCTAGTTATATCCTCGATACTACAATAAGGCTCGTCGTCCCAATGTGGTTTCAGGACATACTCGAGGTCATTACAAAGGGCTCGTCACCAATCATTGTAGGCCAACAATATGAATATAATGTCTCATACCACCGTATTCAGCTCACGAGTCTGAGTTGCTCACTAGTCACTACAGGGAGGCTCGTAGCCCCAGCATAGGCTGACAGCTCAACCACGGTGTTCCATACCACCATGTCCGGCTCATGAGTCTTAGTGGATTAAAGTACCAAGGTTAATAGGATTTCACTGGTGAGTTCGGTACCTTAGATTCAAACAGTAGCGGCCAAACATGGTAAACATACATTGGTCAATCGGGTTAATTGATAAGCTCGACTAGGACAATCGCACGTTGAGTTGAACGACATGAAATGCATAAGAACTTTATGTGGCCTAACCACTACCGAACATCCCAAGTACGACTCGGATTCATCGAACACATCCTGCATGGCGAAAGTGATCTCAACCACCAGTTTGAGGACTGTTACCGATTACCTGGACTGTGATACAGTCCCAACTACGTACAATTACAATAATGCATATTTAAATCAAATCTGACAATCATATAAACATGTTATGGAAAATAACTTAAACATGAATACCCAGTACATAGAGGAAATTATACACATAGTTAACATGAGTAAGTAGACTAAACAGTTCATGGAGGAAATCATACACACAAGTAAGATAGTTGGGATTTCATATCTCAACTCCCTCATAAATCACACCTTACTAACTATGAACTCATTCAGACATTTTCACAAACACTTAGACTACACTTTTCAACATACATCACGTATGTCAGCCCTATTACATATTAAGGCGAATCCTTTTGCCAAGGAGTTATCACATACATAACAATCATATTCCTACGACAATTAATCATGGCAACCACAACATTAGATTTCAAATGCATACAAACATTTTAACAAAATCATGAAATAGTCTATACACAACATAGATCATATATATAAGTAAAATGAAACAGATATCGCATGCGGCATGTATAATGGCAACCACGTCAATAATAAATCATTATCTGACATTGAAAGTCTTGAAAACCATAACCTATACGTATATAGTCCGCACCTTAAACTAGAAAATGCGAAATGGATATGATTTAGACGATAAGTCTTCGTCAATGACGAATAGGCAACCTAAGGCATGAATTAAGTTAGCTACATCAACACTTAGACTATTCTAAGTTCCAAAACAGGTTAGGGTTTGATTGTCTTACCCAAAAATGGAATTAGAATCGTCAGAATAACGATTCAGATGCGATGGATTAGGTACGTAGAGTAGCTGGGAAGAATCCCAAGATGATTCATCAACTTCTCTCTCACTCTCTCTCTTTCTTAGCTAGGGTTTGAGAATTCATATGGAACTTGTGAGAGAAGGTTTAAGGTCCTTATATAGGCCCAAAACTGACAAAATTAGTCTCAGGGTCATGATATACTTAGGTTATAACCAAATCGGGCTTATTCCAATCCAACGGAGCGTTTCTAGAGGTCCCTTTATTGAATGCGGTCGGACTTAAGCTCACAGATACTGGAGCTTGATCAAGTTAAGTTTTCAGTCCGATCGGGTTTCCAGATCGACAATGGCGGACTAGTTTCAGTTCAGTGGTCACTGAAACTCGATCAGGGCCACAAGTATCTTGACATGTGTGGGCCATCTTCCCTGATCTGAGGGTGTATTTGGGTCAGAATCCAATGGTCGGAACGCTTATAATTGGTGCGCAAGTGACACGACTTAGATTACTTAAATTCATATTTAATTTTTAAAAATATTCGCCTTTCTCACACTCTTCACTCCGGACTCAAGACAATAGTCTCAAGACATCATCTGGACTTAATTTTTGAGGTGATTTTCAAGTCCAATTAGGTGGTCATAATTGTCTAAGTTCATCACGATCAAACTTTTGACGTGCGGTCCAGGTCCGATACGGAGTTTCTGAATAATCCCGAGAGTAACTGGGTTTAGAGTTGGATCCTAGATTTCAGGGTAATGTAGCATTACTAATTCTATAGGTTTTGGGTCTTACAGATCATATTTAAAGTGCTTGGTACTAATGTCACAGGTAATCTAGTTTAGCGCTAGTTAAGTCTTGATAAATTTCTAAAGGATTTGGTTCTAAAGGATTTCTGCCTAAGTTGGTACTCGGATCTTCGTACGAATTTTTTCAGGACGTTACATGATCGAACAGATCATCTATCCTGGACAAAGGATACTTGTTCTTTACTGTTACTTTGTTCAACCTGCGATAATCAATACACAATTGCAATGATTCGTCCTTCTTCTTCACAAACAACATGGGTGCTCCCCAAGGAGATACATTCAATCGTATGAAGCCTACATCCAACAGATCATCGATTTATTTCCTTAGTTCCTCCATCTCACATGGAGGCATGCAATAAGTTGGAAGAGATATAGGTGTCACACCAGGCACTAGATCAATGGTAAAATCGATCTGGCGCTGAGGAGGTAACCTAGGTATCTTCTTAAATACGTCCGCAAAATCCTAAACTACGAGCATGTTCCCAAGTGTTGGACCACCAACATTCTCTAGTAAGGTAGCATAACAACTAATGTGGTAGTACAAACTGACCTGAACCGGGAATGTAAAGATCGTGCCCTCAGGTCCATGGGCTTTCACCACCCTAGTATCACAATGGATCTCTGCCTTCATTCAATGAGTCAATCCATACCGAGGATCACATTGTAATGACATAGCGGGGCAATAATCAGGTCAATGAGTAGTATTCTGCTCCCTAAGTCTATTGAACAGCCCTTACACATCTTAGTAGTGTTTGAGAAGGTCCCTGTGGCGGTAAGGAGTCTCATCCCAACCTTAGGACTAGTTTCCAACCCTAGGCGCTTGACTACTACGGATGATATTATAGAGATAGTAGACCCGGTGTCCATCAATAGGAAGGCTGGTGTACCTTGAATATGTGTTGTGACTTCAAAAGCCATTGGTGTTGTAAGTGCTGTCTCGGATACCTCAGCTGAAAGTGAGTGCACTCGAGCCTGTTGAGAACGGTTCGACTGCGATACCATCGGCCGTTGAGGCAGCCTAAATCTAGGTACAGGTGGCCTGTAAAAAGGCTGTGCAGGCGGTGCTGATCATAGAGGTGGAGCCGAGATAGCTGGTAACATCTGACGATTAATCTTCTGAGGGGGCATAAAGTCGTTGTCCCTCATCCTGGTGAAGCAGTAAGTGTTAGAATGGCCCGACCTCTTGCAGTAGGTCACCATACATCAGGTCACCTCGGTTGTGTCGGTGGAGCTGTAAGCCGAGGTGGAGAATCTTCTCATACCCTCTTACCGAGGAATGGTTTACTCGGCAAATCTGTTCGAGGCCTCTGACCCATGGGCATTCGCGTACGGAATAGTCTGTCCCCGTCCTACTCAGCTTGCAAAGACATGTTCACTAACTCAGTATAGTTAGGTATGCTAGCGCAACACATCTTCGTGCATATCTCGAGTCGTAGACCCTCAGAAAATTACCGCATATGTATCGGTTCATCCGCTAATAACAAGGGAGCATATCTGGCCAACTCCCTAAACCTATTCTCGTACTCTGCTACTTCATTCCTCCCTACCGGAGGTGAAGAAACTCTCCCTCCTCATTCGGTAGGTGAGAGGAAAATACTTCCCATGGAAGCGCGTCTCAAAAGCCTCCTTCGACCATACGTAACCAGGAGCAACGGTCCTAAGGACGCTATCCCACTAGAGACTGACCTCCTTCTTAAACATGTAGGTGACCAACTCTACCTGCTCTGCCTCAATGCAGTGCAGCAGCTTCAGCATCTTAGAGATGCAGTTAAGCCAATACTCGGTCTCCTTAGGTCTGTGAGTACCCACAAATGTAGGAGGTCGGAAGCACTGAAATCGTTCAAACAAGCCACTAGCACCCACGTTTTCAGAAGGGTGCACAGTGGTGCAGGTGGAGCCGCGCTCATGTTCTAGGCAAGGGCCCCTGCGATGGTGGTCCATATCTGTTGCTGCTGCTACATAAGGAACATCATCTACTCTAACCTATCAGGATGAAAAGTCGCCTAAGGCATGTGAGGCATCGAGCTAGATGCATGGTTCTACTCAGGAACCGATGGTAAAACAGGTATTGGCCCATTAGTGGGGCCAGTGGCTGGCTGTGAATCCGACATCGTGTCACTGTCAGGGCCCAAGCTGGGATTCATACAGGTATTGGCCCCTTGACACAGGAGCGTCATATCACATGACTCATCATCGGAGTTGGTTCCCCAGTTACAATGAATGTGATGGTGGGCAGGTTTTTATGGGCAATGACAATGCCTGTAATGTTGTGGCTATTAGTACTATGAGCATTAAGATGTTTTGATGGGATGGAGCGTACCCTAACTAATGTTAGACACGTTCTCGATATGAAGAAAAGTCTGATTTCTCTTGGTGCACTTGAGGCTTTAGGGTGCAAGTTCACTGGTATTAATGGTGTCCTTAAAGTTTCAAAAGGGGTACTCATAGTTATAAGAGCATAAATGTATGAAAACCTTTACAGGTTGATTGAGAGCACTACATGTAACACCCCATATTTTTTACCAACTTGGAGATAGACGTCTTTAGGCAATGAGTCGATCATGACACCTTAATTGACTTCTCAGAACTCAATTCTAAAGTATCAAATCCTCTTTCAAATCATTTCCTTCAAAATCTCACCTTTCACCACCTTATTCAATAAAATTTTTCGAGTACTTTCATATTAGACACAAATCCTAAAGATTAAATGATGAAGAACAATAATGAAATTAAAATTTACTATAAATGGTGAATATATAAATAAATTGAGTTTTTCAACCATTAGTGTTATGGAATATGACAAAATAAATAGGTAATTTGGATAAAGCAGCTTCCCCTACCCCAAAATCATATATTGCACGTTAAATAACTCATTCTTATTTGTAAAATACTAACCCTAATTTATTTTAAGGATTCTAAAGGAGTATGTGAGGAAATAGCTAACCTATTTCATGATATAGGTTGTCGTTGTGCCGTAGATGTCGAGTTAGAGAATGAACTGAGTTCGTTACATGTCTACCGGCGTAAGGTACGGAATATAAACTTTTAGGTTATGGTTTTTAAGGCTTTCAATGTCAGTAATGATTTATGACTAACTTGATTGCTATCACATGTGTTAGATAGGATGCCTTCTCATTATTTACATATATGCATATACACTATGTGAATATAATGCATTCTATATGTTCGTTGAAATGTTTGAATGAGTATGGAATTATGAACTGTGCTTGCCATGATTGTCGAATGCAAATACATGATTGTTGTGTATATGACAACTCCTTGGTGAAAGAATTCATCCTAATATATGTTGTAACCAACATACATCATGTATGTTGAAATGTGTAGTCTAAGTGTTTGATAAAATGTCTGAAAGAGTAAGAATTTGCTGAATTGTATGTTCTAAGTGCGTTGGGATGAGAGTCTCGACTACCTTGGCTATATATATGAATTCCATCATGTGACTTGAATCTACCTGCGTGATTTATGCACGTACTACATGCCTAGGATCATATGTGTTCTTATGAAATGCTCAAATGGTTGTTGTATTTAAATCATTTATTCATTACTGTTTTGACTATCTCATGTGATTACTGGTAGAAATTGAGTGTGGTTGGGACTTCATATAGTCCAGGCAATCGGTAGTAGGTCTTGACTAGGTGGTTGAGGTTGTTTCACCACACAGGATACGTTTGACGAATTCGAGTCGTACGTCGTTTGACGACAGTGGTTAGGCCACGCAGGATGCTTATGCATTCCATGTCGATTAAGTCAACGTACGCTCATAACAGTCAAATGTGTCAAGCAACCCGATTGACCCATTGTATGTTCACCATATATGGACGCTACTGCTTGAACCTAAGGTATCAAACTCACCAGTGGAATCCCCGTTAACCTTGGTACCTCGATCCGCTAAGACTCATGAGTCGGACATGGTGGTATGGGACACCATGGTCGAGCTGTCGACCTACGCTAGGGTGACGAGCCTCCCCGTAGTGACTAGCCCAGACTCATGAGCCGAATACGGTGGTATGGGACGCTGTATTCAAGCTGTCGACTTACACTGATCAGGTGACGAGCCCTTTGTAGTGCCCTCAAGCATACTTTGAGACTGCATTGAGGCGACGAGCCTTTCCGTAGCAACTAGAGTATAAACTAGGCCTACACCGATTAGGTGATGAGCCCTTTGTAGTGACTTAGAACTGCAATATCGTATGAGATTTGCTAGGACTGATGACCCTAGAATAGATCATTGTTTGGGAATTGATATAAGGGAGGTACCTTAGCTTTCCAATCCTGCTATATGAATAAACCTAAGTAAGAAACCTGGCTAATCACGTGCATGCACCGCATTACGTGTGCCTTTGGCATAGCAGGTCAAGCACTAAGGAAGTGTTTCATGCCGCAATCGTGAGATGAAGTCGCTGAGGGAGCGCAGGTGAGGGCATGTATCATTATTTCATATCATTCTTCCATTAACAAGAGTACTTAGGACCTGATTGTGGTATTGCGTTATCATTACTGCTTGACTGAATTGATAACAAGTTAACCTTTACTTTATTGTTCCACTGAGTTGATCACTCACTCCCACATTACAGGACAGTGTTTTAAACACCCACTAGACTCTATTTTAGTTTCAGATGATGGCGATGCGTATGAGGCGGATCCGGACTTTTATGATGATGAGGAGGGTTTCTCCTATATGCAGCTATCAAGCGGGTCTATGTAGACCATGTTCTGATCGACGGGTTTATAAGGATGCTGATTAGATATCATTACACTTATTATTTTGTACTTTTGGAACATCCATGTATATTCATTTTGTCTATTTTTGGAGTATACATATATATATTTAACCTGGTAACATGTTCACACTCTAGAGACTTACAATAGTTTATATATTTTATATATCTATCACAGTCTCCCGCTTGCGAAATTTAACTGTCTCTAGAGTATGATATGCTATTTTGGTATAATCTCACTCATGTTTAATGCACTAATCTGAACAACATTCAATCATCATTATCTATTTTTCATAAGTGATGCGTTGGAACTCGGGAACTGAGCTTCTGCTCGACCCCCGATTATCAGGGCGTTACACTTCAGTAGGTAGTGCGGCAGCAACTATTGCAGATTCCACGTCCCTACGTATGTGGCATGCTTGTCTGGGTCACATGAGCGAGCTGGGCATGAAGGTACTATCTGATCGTTGTTTGATTCCAGTTTTTAAGAATTCTAATTTAGATATATGTGAGCATTGTACATATGGCAAACAATCAAGATTATCTTTTAAAACTGGAAAACATGTATGTAAGGGAGTGCTTAATTATGTGCACTTTGATGTATAGGGGCCATCGCTAGAGGTTATTAGAGGGTCGTTATGGTTTGTTTCATTCATTGACGACTACTCCAGGAAAGTTTGGGTTTACTTCATGAAATGTAAATCCGAAGTTTTCACTATATTCAAACAATGGAAGAAAATGGTGAAAAAATAGTCAGGGTAAAAAATAAAGGTTTTAAGGATGATAATAATGGAGAATTCACTTCCACTAAGTTTAATGAATATTGCAAGGATGAAGGGATCATTAGGCATAACACAATGTGCCGCACGTCCGAACAAAACGGTGTGGCTGAACGAATGAATCAGACTCTCTTGGAGAGGGCCCGATGCATATTAAGTAATGTTGCGTTGGGTAAGGACCTATGGATAGAAGTCGTCAACACGGCCTACTATTTGGTGAACCAGTCACCTTTTACGACAATTGAATGTAAGATCCCAGAGGAAGTATGGAGTAGTCATAAGCCAGACTACTCAAATTTGTAAATATTTGGTTGTGAGGCTTACTCTCATCTACCATCAGTTGAGAGAGATAAGCTAGACCATAGAGCCAAAAAGTATATTTTTGTTGGATATGGTATTGGTGTGAAAGGTTACAGGTTATTCGATAAGGTTAGATGCAAGGGCATCACTAGTCGTGACGTCAAATTCAATGAAAGCTCCCTATTCCGCAAGAATGATCAGGAGGAGTAAAAGGAACTTGAAAGGTTGATCATACACATTCAAATTGACACAGATGATACTCAGGCAGAGACAGATGCACAGACAGAAGTACAGAAGCAGGTGGAGCAGCCACCTATGAGAAGAAACCCATCGTGTGATCGCAGGTTACCAGCAAGATATAGGGACGACTCTAATATTGCATATGCCCTCGTTACAGATAAGAGGGACCTGTTTACTATTCGGGAGGCTCTTAATGAGCCTGATGCAGAAAAGTGGAAGGCAGCTATGGACAATGCGATAAACTCGTTGTATAAAAATTACACATGGGAGTTGGTAGAGCTTCCAGTGGGCTGAACAGCGATCGGATGCAAGTGATTATTCAAAAGAAAATAGAATAGATACAAAGGTAGATTGTAGTAAAGGGTTATGCTCAGAGAGAAAGAATCGACTTCACAGAAATATTCGTACCGGTGGTTAAGCAGGTGTCTATCAGATTTTTATTGACGTTGGTTACCCAATACGATCTCGAGCTAGAATAGATGGATGTTAAGACTGCATTCCTACATGGGGAGTTGGAAGAGCAGATCTACATGAAGCAACTAGAGGGCTACAAAATTAAAGGGGTAGAGAAAAAAGTTTTCAAATTAATGAGGTCGTAGTACGGCCTGAAACAGTCGCCTAGGCATTGGTATAAAAATTTTAATTTTTTCATGTTGAGTCAAAAATTTACTCGGAGTGAATATGATCACTATGTCTATTACAAGATACTAAGTAATGACAAATTCATCATCCTAGTATTGTATGTTGATGATATGTTGATCCTTTGTCATGATATGTCTGAAATCAACATACCGAAGACTCGGTTATCAGGGACATTCAAGATGAAAGATCTGTGGGCTGCAAAAAAGGGTTCTCAACGTAGATATTCATAGAGACAGAAAGAAGAGCAAGCTTTGGTTATCACAGGCAGAATATCTTGAAAAGGTGTTGATCAAGTATGGGATGGACCAAGTAAAATCAGTGAGCGTTCTCCACGCGGCTCACTTCAAGCTTTTTTCAGAATAATGTCTTAAATTAAATGAGGAAAAGCAGGTTATGTTTCATGTGCTTTATTTGAATGCGATTGGCAGTTTAATATATGTCATGGTCTGTACGAGACTAAATATTTCACAAGCAATTGGTGTTATGAGTAGATACATGTCAAACCCCAACAAGTAACATTGGGAAGCGGTGAAATGGCTACTTCGATACATTGGAAGTACGAAAGACTACGTTTTAACTTTTAAGAAGACAGGAACAAAGTTGGCAGGGTATGTGGATTCAAGCTGCGTAGGTAATGTGGGTTCCAAAAAGTTAACTTCAGGTTACTCGTTTGTACTAGCGGGTAAGCTTCAGTCTATAGTGTCTCTTTCCACGACCAAAGTAGAATATATGGCAGTGACAGAAGCATTTAAGGAAGGTGTCTAGTTAAGAAGCATAATAAATCAGTTGGGGCTTTAGCAGGAGGTCGTGCTGGTTAATTGTGATAGCGAGAGTACTATTAATTTGGCTAAAAATTTTATTTATCACTCTCGTACTAAACACATTGATGTTCATTACCACTTTATCTGACAAGTGCTTGAAGAAGGAAGCGTGACTCTGAAGAAGATTTACACCGTTGTGAATCCAGCGAACATGCTTACCAAGGTTGTTCCTACAGAGAAGTTCAAGTTCTGTGCAATTTCTCTGCGCTTGGCGATAGCGTAAAAGGAAGACGGAGTGTGCACGAGAAGCATTGATGAAGCTATAATGAGAGGCAGAGATAAGAGAAGAGGACAATGAGCTACACATTTGAAGATTGAAGACATGGTGGAGAGTCTTAAATCTAATCAGATTCTGCATAGATTTTTTACGCGACTACGAAAGTGTGGGATTTGTTTTTGATTTTATTTATGATTCTTTCCGATTTTATTTGGGATTCTTCCAAAAACTACATATATGGATGTAAACGGGATTGGGAGGTATTATTATAAGGGAATTCTAAGGAATTCTAGGGTCTCTAAAAGGGTTCTAGGGTTTCAAGGAGTGGAGAAAAGGTGAGTTTTAAGGATTGCTCAAGCCGGGTAAGTCCTCTATCTTTATAATCTGAGCTTTCATAGTGAAATTTTCTGTCGCTTTGTGCCATGGTTTTTTCTCGCAAGGGTTTTCCACGTTAAATCTCTGTGTTTCTTGTGATTGCTTGGTGCTCTTGGATTACTATCGTAAATCCATCTCTATGTGATTTCGCAGCACAAATCCCAACATGGTCTACCATCCATCATGTCAACCAACCTGAAATGTGGATCGTTAGTTATGTTGGGCTCACCTTGGCCTTATCTTCAAAGTGAACCGTCCATTGTGTGGGGCTAATCTTCAATGTGGACCATCTGCCTTATGAGCCCACCTTCAATGTGGGATGTCCATCATGTCGGACAATGGATGTGGATTGTCCATCATGCAAGGTCCACTTTAATGTGGATCGTCCATCATGTAGGGCCCCCTTTAATGTGGATCATCCATCATGTGAGGCCTAACTTCAAAGTGGGCCACTATTATGTGGGGCCTGCCTTGGATGCTGGTCATTCATCATTAGAGGCTCACTTGTGATGTAAACTATCATCGTGTGGGGCCCACTTTAATATGGATTATACATCATGTGGGGCCCACCATCAATGTTAGTGTCTATCATGTGGGACACACACCACCGCCCATAATGTGGAGCACACCTTTGATGTGGACCATCCATCGTGTGGACCGTCCATCATGCGAGGCTCACCTTGGTTGTGGCCATTCATCATTAGGGGCCAACCTTTGATGTGGACCGTCCATTATATAAGTCCCACCTTGATGTGAGATGCGGATTGGCTAGTCCCCCCACCAGTAGCTCCTGGGCTAGTGCTCAAAGCTGGCGTTTTGCCATTGCTACGTCAGAGTGGGTCTCATTATGCCTATCGAGGTAAGCGAAATGACCATTATAAACGGCGTTAGAGCCTGTTTCACCTGAGTACCTGCTCAAGACGAGAAAACATACAAATTCTCTCCCACCTCTCCCTCTCTCGAGTCCAAAAAAAATCCAATTTCTCTCCTACTCTCCCTCTCTCAAATCCAATAGAAACTGCTATTTCTCTGTTGCATCGCACGGCGTGCTAACATCAACGCACGAATCAAAGCTCAAATCCAAAGCCTCTCTCAAGCACACCATAGGAGCCCTCCATTGTCCGAGGGTAACCCAAACACTCCACATCAGGTCTCTCTCTCTCTCTCAATCTTATTTGCAACAGCCTGGGGATTTGGAGATTTCTCATTTTCGAACGTGGATTTGGTCATTTTTTAGCTTCATATGTCGATTTTTAGGATTTGGGCATTTTTCAACTTCGAAGGTAGATTTTTGAATTTGGGGATTTTCCAACCTGAATGTGGAAATTGATTTGGAGAATTTAGCATCTTTTTTGGGATGCCTAATTTATACTTGGTAAGGAGCAAGGAGTCTGCAAGCACTGGGGATGCATGGTTTGACTTCACATTCATATTCGATGAATAATGGAGGGCTCAGCCGAACATAGATTACAATCTGTTTAGAGACCAAATTCGTTGTTAGACTTGAATATGTTTGAAAACTAGCCCACCGTTTTGGTGACGAAAAGCCAACTTTTCAAAGTTTTCTTATTGGTGCAATTCCGCGAGCAGAAGATCTACTGAGAATGTCTTGAAGGCTAAAAATTCAAGTGCATCAGACTCCTGAAATAGCTACCAAGTCTAGTAAGTTTTTGATGGGCCTGTTTGGATGACCTTTGGTTGGCAGAAGGGGCGTGACGTGTTTCCACCCAAATTAGCAGCTATACTGCATTGATTCTTTGGACATAATCACCATCAGTACTGTCTTCATCATAATCATAGCCTTTTCCCAGCGGGTGAGTTGCCGTGAAAATTTATAATGTGCATACAAATATAGAAGTAGAAAAATTGGGGAAATGTAGGGAGAACTCCAAAGCTTGTTGCATCCTATAACCAAGTTTCACATTATAACACTAACAAATTGAGGTTTGAAATGTTTCATTTTACCCTCCGTCATTGTTGATTTGTTTTAACATGATTTGAAAACTAGTTTTCCCTTGTCGACACAGCCAATGTATGCATGTCAGTTGAGCTGCTAGTGAATCTCCCTTCTAGTGGGGCAACCTGGGCTTGACTCCCACTGATGTACTAGTTTCAGCACTGCCTAAACTGATCATGAAATCTGGGTTGAATGAAAGGTAAGAAAAAAAAACTGACTAGAGAGATTAGGTTGGGTTTGATATGGTATTGATGGTAATTACACAAGCCTATAAGAAGCCCGGTAGGCTTCTTAGTAGCAGATGTTTTCGATGATAACTAGTTCAGGTATATAGACTTGCAGCTAGGCTATCAATAGGGATGCAGATTGCGTATTGAGTTACTCAGTGAGCCCACCGTTATGTCTTCTTGACTTATCATGAAGTATGTAACATACAAGGGTGACTCTTTGTGCATGCATGTACACCTCGCAGATTTTTTTTAAAGGCTTTTGCAAGCTTAAAATTTTAAATGCTCAAAGAGGACTGCTGTGATAAGAGCATTCAATGATTTTTGGCCGAGAGTCCCAGTGTCACATACAATCCATATTGCATTTGTTGCCTACAACACCTTTTTCCTTGGAGAATTCATGCAGCCTGATTAGGATATGTTTCATGTAAGCTACCATAATCCTATTTCCTGATAGCTTTATCTTTCAACATTTGCTGAGTTTTTGAGAAATCATGATTGGTTATTTGGTGATTGATGTCATTCCTCAGAGCATTCACCCGATGGCCGAATACCATGGAGCAGCTCATGCGGTCGGAGGAAATTTTGCATAAAGCTATGGTAACTCTTTTACAGCTCATGATTAGTTTTCTATAATATGGAAATTTTGCATCAAGCTATGGTAACGTTATTTGCAATGTTTCCAATTTATGATGTAGCAAGACAAGACACATTTACAAATCTTGTGGATATAAGGGCTAAGGAAATCGATCTCTGCTCAACTAATCAAGATTGCATCAAGATGCTTGTTGGAAACAAAGTTGATAAGGTAATTCCTACAAAGGTTTACAACAACTATACCTCCATTCTCAGAGGACTTTTCAACACAGGGTGGCCTCAGAACTTCTATGTTGTAAATGTGGTTTAAGTGCACTTCCAATCACAACCTTATTCTTTTAAATTATATATCATAAGATTTCCATAGTTTAAATACAAGATATCCATCTTGATGTTTAATTTTATAGGAAAGTGGAAGGGCTGTCATGAAGAAAGAGGGAATTGATTTTGCTTGGGAGTATGGATGTCCTTTCCTTGAATGTAGTGCAAAAACTCGAATTAATATACAACAGTGTTTTGAAGAGCTTGTTTTAAAGGTGCACGCTCTGTCAACATTTATTTTTATTTTATTTCAGGATGATCATGTGAAAATGGAAAATGTTGTCCTTGGCATTTGTGATGGAAGAGTGGTCTGACGGATTGATTTCCATCAGAAAAATTGCATAAAACAGATAGCCCACTTATTTCAACTCATAGTAGAAACCGAGTAGAAATGAGTGGAGTCTGTTATTTCAGGTCGTTCAATAGGAAATAGAGAGCCTAGTACCTGGGCTTGTTATTACTGTAACATATATATCAGTTTTTATTTATTCAATCAATCAATCATGTTCTTCTTTCTTGCAGTGAATTTTGGGTTAGACTGATTTTTAAGATCCAGGTGAAAATATGGTGACACATCTAATGGATGAGTGGACTGGATGAAAATTCTCCACCATGCAGCTATATGCTTAACTATGTTTGTTAGTTCCTCACTTAAATTCTCGTATGTATGTGTGGAAGCTGCTTTAGTGCTGGATTCTTTTTTGATATACATGATGGAAATATATTGGTAGGATCATCCAATCAGTCCTACCAAAAAGAAAAAAGTGTGATTTTGCACTATGGGAATGAAAAGTTGGTAGTCCACATCAGTTGATTTGTATGTCCAGAGGTTTCTAAAAGCTAGCATGGCATAGGGAGCTTCCCTACCCCTCTTGCATAAAAGATCCATCATCATAGTATGTAGAATGTACATGCCTGCTTGCATAATGCTACCACCAGTATGATTTTCTTGAACTGTAAACTCCAGGATGCAGGAAATTGTCTACTCCAAAGGGAGAATTTTCATCTTCGCTCCCTGTCCAAGGTTCCCGTTGGCAAAAAGAAATTAGATTTGTTTTGTATACTTCCTTATCCAATCATTTTCATGATGGATTTCATTTTTTAAATTCCAGCACTTTTCGGAAGTATCTTTTCATGCAGTGTGAATTTTTTTCTTCTTGTTTGATAGATGATGAAATTAGGGGTGCACATTCAATTGGTTTTTTGCAGGAATTGTAATTAGATTCTTCTCAGCATGTTAGCGCTGCTTCCTCCAAGGCTATTCTGAATCAACCAACAATCAGAGTTGTAGCTATAATAGCTGAAGGTTGTAAAGAAGCCTCCACCTACTCTAATGGAGAACACATAATCAAAAGTGAAAAATAAGCAAGAGGAGCCCAAAGCCAGTGAGATGAAAGCGGTCGGGGTTGGACTAAAAGTTAGTTGGAAATTTGGTCAAAATGCAATTCTATAGGCCAATCTTTATACACAAGAGATCAGTAATGGTATGGCCTTTCTGATGATTTTATAGGCTAGAACATTGGTTTGCTATGTTCCACTGTGGATGGACTCTAACATGCTCCAAAAATCTACTCAGCCAGATAATCTTAAAGTTTTTATTCAGGAGAATCTCGACCAGAAGGTTTCACATTGTAAAACCCCAGATTTTTGCCAACCTAGAATTAGACGTCCTTAGGCAATGGGTCAACCATAACACCTTGGTAACTTCTCATAACTCAATTCCAAAGCCAAATAAATTGCTTTTCAACCTATTTCCTTCAAAATCTCACCTTTCACCACCTCATTCTTCAAACTTCTCCAAGTACTTTCATATTAGACACAAATCCTAAAGTTTAAATGGTGAAGAACTATACTTAAACTAAAACTTACTGTAAACGGTCGTTGAGATCGAGTCCGTGCACACTCCTGATCACACACGACGACCCCAAATCACTTCTAGACCGTCAATCGACGAGTTTAGCTCATATTTCATTCCATCCCAGCCGTTAGAAATCGGTAAATATGAATATGTATCAAGTTCAATTCAAAATGACCCGTAACGAGTCGAAACGGAGTAGGGGCCCAATCAGGGAACTTCCAGGGGGACCTAGGGTAGGACCCATACCTTTTTGGGACTTAGGGGGCAGGGGGACCTCGCCCCACCGGCGAGCCCTCGCCGATTAGTCCAGTGGCCAGCGAGGCCCTCGCCGGTTCGGCGAGCCCTCGCCGCCAGTCGGGCCAGTCCGGGCGGGCCGGCTTGGGCCAACGCTCCTAGGGCCTAGTGTGGCCCACTTATCCATGGTTGGTCAAATAAAGACCCTCTTACAGTGTCCTTCCCTCACAAATCACCCTCCTAAGCTTCATTTTTTTCAAAAATACTTCTCCAATCTCTACAAAACCCCTCTCCAAACTCCTTCTTCTTCCATTTTCGTGCATCCCCTTTCTACCCATCTCAAAACCCACCTCCCTTGCTGAATTCTCTCTTCTTTCCCTTCCATTTGAACACTCCTTTAGAAATTAAACAAAAATTAACTAGCGCTACACCAAATTACCTGGAAAATTAGTAGCAATCACTTTAAATACGATCTGCAAGACTTAAAACCTATAGAATTGTTAACGCTACATTACCTTGAAATCTAGGATCCAACTCTAAATCCAGTTGCTTTATATAGACTTTAGAATAGAACTAGTAGATTACTGCTACTCATAAGTTAAGACTAGGCTACTAGTTATACTAAGGAATGTAAGAGACTAATTATTCTATGGTAATTGAATGATAGACTTAGTTAGTCGGCTCGATTAGCTTGGAGTGGGGTCTCATTCTTTCGATGAATTTCTTTAATACTTAGGGAAGCTGTTTTGATTTAGAAACTATTCATGCATAGAGGAACTTATATATTCCTCGGATTGAACGTTAGGTCAAATTAACAAACCCCTTAGACTTACCTTCTTAAGGACTTGTTACATTCGGGAATACGGAGTACAAGAACTATATATAAGCAAAGTATTCGCGGTTTGAACTGAATTCTTAATCCTGGTAGTTACCAATGAACTCTATGATTTGATCAAGCAGAAGATCGGGATCTACTAGGATTAAGAACTGATACGATAAATTTTTTGTCCTAGCTAGGCAGAAGGTCTATGTATCCGGCTCAGACCCATTACACAACTTTTCTTCCGTGTTGACCCGACCACTTACAACCAAAAGTTTATTACTTCGTCTTTGAGAAGTGTTAAGAACCTATAGCCAATAGAGATTTTTCTTTTTAGGCCCAAGAAATGTCTCAAATGGGCAATAGACAGTTAGGAATTAGGTCCCGAATCATAGACTATTCTGGCATTCACATTGTGCATATGAACTTAGAGAGATAGTACTAATAATGTATAGATTATATTACAATATTAAACTGGACATGATTAAAGAGGGTAAGTCAGGACTGTAGTAAAAGCCCTTCTTTGGTAGAATTAGGCATCTTGCCACCAACTCACACCCGTCCTTGGAATTAACCACAATAGAGATTAGGCTCATTTCTATAACCATAGGTACCAATGCCAATGTACACATCATCAATGAAAGGAAGACCAAATTATACCTTGTTCTGACATACAGATCAGGACAGATTCTTGAGCCTTGAGAATAGAAATAATTTTTAAGGGGGATGGACCATTATGAGCCCAATCTAGTTAGGTCAGCTAATACAACCGTTGGATCAGAGTGGCACAGTGGAAGCGTGGTTGGCCCCTTCCCCATTGGCCCAGGATCGAAGGAAATTGAATCAAGTTATATGTAAGTTTAGATCATTAAATAGGATCTGACTCTTCCTTAGAATGTTAATAATAAAGTCTTTAAAGGGGAACAATTATGGCTTAAGTGTTGAACCCATTCATATTAAACCATAGGCCTAACAATGGGAATGAGTGGAGGTCAGTGTGGATACGAACATAATAGAAGCCTTGGCCAACTCTAAACGATTAGAAATCCTTTTATGATGATCTATTAAGGTGCTTATTAACCCCTACCTTGGACATAGATTCATACGAGGATTCTCCTAGACCAAGACCTAAAAGGCAACCTTATAAATAAGAAATTTAAACCTTTCAGTGATGAGCATTCCCTAAGCTTTTAGAGTGATTAGACTATGGAGTTACTGAAATATACAATGGCGAAGCATTCGTGGCTTGACCCAATTCTCAATCCTAGGTGACTACCAATAGACTCACCGCTTTGACCGAGCAGAAGACCAGGATCTACCAGGACTAGGAAGGGATACGATGAGCCTTCTACCCTGGTCAGGTAGGTGATCAAAGTATCGGGATCAAGCCCATTACAACCATCTCTCCGTATTGGTCGACTATTGAAAACATGTCTCTTACTCTAAGTAGATGGGAATTGTCGTCAAGACTCCAAATAGATAAGAAAATATATTGTAGCAAACCATCAGGGTATAAACAAGAGATAAAGAGTAAATTTTTAAGGAGGATAGATAAAAATGCGCAAGACTAGTATAGATGTATATACCTCACCACGCATATAAACTTGAATCCATAAAGTTTAGGCAAAAGGAATAATAGAATCTTTACTCATTACTCTTAGCCAATTTCGGGGACAAAATTATTTTTAAAGGGGGTAGAATGTAACACCCCGGATTTTTATCAACCTGGAATTAGACGTCCTTAGGCAATGGGTCAACCATAACACCTTGGTAACTTCTCATAACTCAATTTCAAAGCCAAAGAAATCGTGTTTCAACCCATTTCCTTCAAAATCTCACCTTTCACCACCTCATTCTTCAAACTTCTCCAAGTACTTTCATATTAGACACAAATTCTAAAGTTTAAATGGTGAAGAACTATACTTAAACTAAAACTTACTGTAAACGATCACTGAGATCGAGTCCGTGCACACTCCTGATCACACACGACGACCCCAAATCACTTCTAGACCGTCAATCGACGGGTTTAGCTCGTATTTCATTCCATCCCAGCCGTTAAAAATCGATAAATATGAATATGTATCAGGTTCAATTCAAAATGACACGTAACGAGTCGAAATAGAGTAGGGGCCCAATCGGGGCACTTCCAGGGGGACCCAGGGTAGGACCCATACCTTTTTGGGACCTAAGGGACAGGAGGACCTCGCCACACCAGCGAGCCATCGCCGATTAGTCCAGTGGCCGGCGAGGCTTGGGCCGACGCTCCTAGGGCCTAGTGTGGCCCACTTATCCATGGTTGGTCGAATAAAGACCCTCCTACAGCGTCCTTCCTTCACAAATCACCCTCCCAAGATTCCTTTTTTTCCAAAATACTTCTCTAATCTCCATAAAACCCCTCTCCAAACTCCTTCTTCTTCCATTTTCGTGCATCCCCTTTCTACCCATCTCAAAACCCACCTCCCTTGCTGAATTCCCTCTTCTTTCCCTTCCATTTAAACACTCCTTTAGAAATTAAACAAAAATTAACTGGCGCTACACCAGATTACCTGAGAAATTAGTACCAATCATTTTAAATACAATCTGCAAGACTCAAAACCTATAGAATTGTTAACACTACATTACCCTGAAATCTAGGATCCAACTCTAACCCAGTTGCTCTCGGGAGCATTGAGGAAACTTCGTATCGGACCTGGACCGCACGTCGAAAGTTCGATAGCGATAAACTTTGACAATTATGACCGCCTAGTTGGACTTGACAATCACCTCAAAAGTCAAGTCTAGATATGTCCTAGGACGATTTTCTTGAGTCCGGAGCGAAGAGTCTGAGAAAAGTGAATATATTTAGAAATTAAATATAAATTTAAGTAATATGAGTCTTGTCACTTACATGCCATTTATAAGCATTCAGACCATTAGAATCTGACCCAAATTCACCCTCGGATCAGGGAAGATGGCCCACACATGTCAAAGTACTTATGGCCCTGATTGAGTTTCGGTGACCGTTGAACTAAAGTTGATCCACCACGGTCGATCTGAAAATCTGATCGGACTGAAAAGTTAACTTGATCAAGATCCTATATTAGTGAGCTTAAGTCTAATCGCATTCAGTAAGAGGACCTCCAAAATGCTCCGTTGGATCGAAACAGACCCGATTTGGACATAACCTAAGTATACCTTGGCCCTAGGGCTATTTTCGTTAGTTCTGGGCCTATATAAGGGCCTTAAACCCTCTCTCACCTATCCCGTACGAATTTTCAAACCCTAGCTAAGATAAGAGAGAGAAAAGAGAGAAAGTGAGTGAGAACTTGGTGTTTCATCTTAGGATTCTTCTCAGTTTCCTCTACACACCAATCCATTGTATCTGAATCGTTATTCTGGCGATTCTAATTCCATTTTTGGGTAAGTCGATCAAACCCTAACTTATTTTGGAGCTTAGAATAGTCTAAGTGTTACTGTATTGGTTGAACCTAAGGTACCAAACTTACCAGTGGAAAAGCCCCTTTAACCTTGGTACCTCGATCCCCTAAGACTCATGAGCCGGACATGGTGGTATGGGACACCGTGCTCAAGCTATCAGCCTACGCTGGGGCGACGAGCCTCCCCGTAGTGACCAGTGAGCAACCTAGACTCACGAGCCGATTATAGTGGTATGAGACACTATATTCGTGTTGTCGGCCTACATTGATTGGTGACGAGCCCTTTGTAGTGACCTCGAGCATACCTTGATACTGCATTGAGGCGACGCGCCTTATTGCAGTAACTAAGGTATACTAGGCCTATATTGATTGGTGACGAGCCTTTTACAACGACCTAGAATAGTAATATCGTATGAGATTTACTAGGACTGACGACCCTAGAATGGATCATTATTTGGGTATTGATATAAGGGAGGTACCTTAGCTTCTCAATCTTGCTATATGAAAAGGACTAATAATCACTCAGTAATCATACTCATAACATCGCACTGCATGTGCCCCGGGTTGAAGAGCACAGAGGGAAGAAAGCATGCCGTGAACATAAGATGGTGTCGCACAAGGGAGTGTAGGCGAGGGCATGCATCATGAAAACATTTCATCCTTGCATTAACAAGAGTATTTAGGACATATTTGCTTGTACTGCTTTATCATTACTGCTTGATTGAATTGATAACATGTTAACCTCTGTTGTATAGTTCCATTGAGTTGATCACTCACTCCCACGTTACGGGATGGTGATTACAACACCAACCAATCCCTGTTTTAGTTTCAGATGATGACGATGCTTGCGAAGCGGTGCCGGACTGTGAGGATGACGAGGAGGTATTCTCTTTCATGCAGTTTTCAGGCGGATTCACATGAGTCGAGTCCGGATCGATGGGACTTTAGGGATTATGCATGTAGAGGACTATTACATTCTTTTGACATTTTGTATTTTTGACACAACACCTGTAATTATTGACCTGGCATTGCAAACATATTTCGGAGACTTATACTAGTTTATATATTCATTTCAGTCTTTCACTAGCATATTACAACTGTCCCTGGATTATGTTTTGCTGTTTTGGCTTAATCTACTTCATGTTTTATGCACTAATATAGCCGACATTCATCCATCATTGAAAATGTTGTATAAGTGATGTTCTAGAACTCGGGAGTAGAGTTTATGCTCAACCCCCGATTTTCAGGGCGTTACACACATGTAAACTCCTAAGAGCCAAATCCTATTTTTAGTATCTAAAACTTACCTACCATTATTTCAAATCACAGGTGATGGACCACAATTTGTGGGCTTGATGTTTGTAATCTAGACGTAAAATACCTCTTTTATGAGTGGTCTAGATGTTGCACAAGCTGATATTGGTTTGTGTACTGCAAATTGCCTCTTTAATCTCTCTTCATGCTAGTCAACTTAGCATTTCTCATCGAGATATTTTCAGAAATTGACCTTTTTTTAAGAGATTTCTTTGTTTGGATTTTTTTTTTAATTTAAGGAATTGCAGTGAGTTGTGAAAAACCATGGTGGATCTATTCTTATTGGATGCTTGTTTTGGTCTTTTAGATATGCATGTATTGAATTTTTGTAGCAAAAATATGATCTTTGCACTAACAATAACATGCTTTATAACTTGGCTATGGAACAAACTTTTTGGGAATAAAATTATTGGAGCTTAGTGTTCTATGTTTTGGGAACAAAAACTATTTGGCTCAACATTATAAATCCTACTCGGCCAGAAAAATCGAAACAAGGGAGCTTTACAAATCATTTTCCACCAGAAAGATTTGAAAAGAGAATCTCACTTCAGTGGTGAGATGACATGGCAAGATTTGATTGATAGGGTCGCATGCTTATAGATACCCAACAGTGTAAGGTCCACCTATCAAATCTTTCCACATCATCTCACCACCCAATTTAGGTATTACCTCAGAAAATATCTAATCCATGACTATGTGTATGAGACCATAGATGATGAAATTAGTTGAATGCCACACAACATGGATACCATTTGATATTGAATTTGGACCATCAATAAATTTTTCATAACTGCTCATTTATTTTGTCCTCGTATGGCCCAACATGTCTTTTCTAAAAATTTATTTGTGGGAACGCTGTTTGGAGCATTAATTCAGTTTTAAGTTTGTTGTTTATTTCATGCAGGAACCTGCATTAGAGATACAGGACAAGATTTTATTTATGATTAATAATATTTCAGCTTTAAATATGGACGTGAAAGCAAAAGAATTTACTGATGTCCTGAAAGGAGGTGGTGGTAGTGGTAGTGGTGGTGTTGGGCCAATTCAACCTGTTCTTCTAAATATTGATCATATCAGATAAATGTAACAGCATATTGATCAATATAATATTTTGGTAACATAGCCGATTATGCTTCTGGATGTTTCAGTTCTCATGTTTAAGCAGCCACCTTGGCTTTAGACTTCTTTCCTTTCGTCTCTGGCGCTGGGCTGTTCTGGAAGGGAAGGAAGACAGCCCATGAAGGGTTGTAAAGGTGCCGGAATGTAACACCTCGGATTTTTTCCAACCTGGGATTAGACGTCCTTAGGCAATGGGTCAACTAAAACACCTGGGAAATCACTCAGAAACCAATTCCATAGCCAAAGAAATCACTTAGGATTAATTCCTTTAGAAACTAAGCATAAGTTAGCTAGCACTACGCTGGAGTTTCTATGAAATTATCTCTGAACACTTTAAATACGATCTACAAGATCCAAAATTTGTAGAATCAATGGTGCTATAATACCCTGAAACCTCGGATCAAACTCTAAACCGATTTGCTCTCATGAACTCTTTGAAACTTTGTATTGGATCTAGACCGCGCATCGAAAGTCCGATACCTACAATCTTAGACCGTTATAACCGCCTAGCTGGACTTAACAATCATTTTGAAAATCAAGTCCAACCGACATTCAGAGGCTATTTCATTGAGCCTAGAGTGAAGAGAGTGAGAATAGGGTTAGATTTGGAATTTGAAATTCAAATCTGGCACACGACTTGGCGCGTTATTATTAAGCGTTCTGACCGTCAGAATTCAGCCAAATTACACCCTCGGATCAAGAAAATTTTCTATTTCATATCACGAGACTTATACACCTGATCTAGGTGCGATGACCGCTGAACTGAAACTGGACCGCCACGTGCGATCTACGAACGTTACTGGTCTAAAAATGAGATGTAAGCGACATCCGACGTGCATGAACTTAAGTCCGATCATGCTCGGCCAGGGGACCTCCAGAAATGTCTTTTTGGACCAAAACAGCCCCGATTTGGTTAGGTATCAAGTAAACATTGTTCCCAAGCCTGTTTTGTGAAATTTTTAGGTTATAAAAGGGGCTTAAACCCTCACTTCTCTCACCCATCCGAATTTGCTAGAAACCCTAGCTGGTGTGAGAGAAAAGGTGAGAGATTGTGAGAGAGGGTGGGAGAGATTTTCCTACCACCTGCTGCTGCTGCTGTACGTGCTTAAGCGACGTATTCCAATCACTTTTTCGGTGATTCCGACGCTTTTCTAGGTAAGGAAAACCCTGTCCACTTGCTGATTTAGCATTCCGTTAAATCAAATAGCAAAGTAGCTAATATAACTTGTGAAATAGGTTGGCTGTTCGCCGTAGACGAAGCGTATACGCTCTGTTCTAAATGATACACATATAAAGCGAAAGGTGCGAAATTTAAACACTTTGATTGGCTGTTTTCAACGCTTTCAATGTCGTTTAATAGTAAATTATCGATGGCAACGCTGTTTGACATGTACAACATGCTGTCCGTTTCCTGTTTCGTAAGCAGACGAAAAATATGAGATTTAGGGCATTTTAGTCATTTGTAGGAAATACTGTAAATATCCATATTTTGCTAAAATGATTGACATGTCTTTTTATCGCCTTAGGATACTAGGAATGTGTGCATAATCTGTTTGGCGAAGAGATTCGCCCAAATGCACACTTTGAGTCGACATACACTATGTAGACTTAAGTGTGTAGACTAAGTGTTTGTATAAATGTTTGTATTAGTATGTATTGAATTAAATGGTGTTATGAATTAGTTTGAGATTAAATTCTCAAATAATATGCTGATGTAAATGATTTTCTACATGTTGGCTATATGCATGATTTCATTATATGTATGAAATGCATGTGTTAGATGATTTACTTAAGTTGTAGGTTATAACATGTGTTAACATGCTCACATTGTTGTATTTCATTTTCATTACTCTTACATGATTGCTGATGTGAATTCATAAATGTTTGGGACTATACCTAGTCTAGCAGTCGGTAACTGAGTAAATTTGTGATTGGCTTATCTTTGCCACGAATGACGTATCGATGAACGCGAGTCGTGTTTTGGAGTTGGCGGCAGTGGTTAGGCCACACGAGGTGTTTTATGCACTTCATGTCGTTCGACTTGAGATGCGCTCGTGCTAGTCGAGCCCGTCAAGTAACCCGACTGGCCATTGTATGTTCACCTTGTATGAGTCATAACTGCTTGAACCTAGGGTACTGAACTTACCACTGTAAACCCTATTAACCATGGTACCTTGATCCATAAAGACTCATGAGCCGGGCATGGTGGTATGGGACACCGTGGTCAAGCTGTCGGCCTACGCTGGGGCCACAAACCTCCCCGTAGTGACCAGTGAGCACCTATGACTCGTGAGCAGATTATGGTGGTATGGGACACTATATTCTTGCTGTCGGCCTACACTGATCAGGCGACGAGTCCTTTGTAGTGACTGTGAGCGTATTATGAGTCTACGGGAGGCGACGACCCTTCCGTAGCAGTGAGAGTACAGTAGGCCTGTATTGATAAGGTGATGGGGGAGCGGTGCAATGAGTGCGAGCAACAGCCCTGGCAGCTCTTGCAGCGACCTACAAAATATACATCGTATGAGATTACTATGAGTGACGACCCTAGACAGGATCTGTGTTGGGATTGATATAAGGGAAGTACCTTAGTTTCCCAATATTGCTGTATGAAAAGGACTAATAATAACTCGGTAATCATATCAACATCACATTGCATATGTCTGGAAGATGTGGAGCACTGAGCGGTACGCAAGCATGCCGCGGACGCAGATGGTGTCGTATGAGGGAGAATGTCGGTGAGGGCATCCATCATGTCATGTCATATTGCATTAACAACAGTATTAGGAATGTTTGATTTACTGCTTTACTATTATCGCATGATTGATTTGAGAACATGTTAATCTTTGCTCTATTATTCCACTGAGTTAGCTACTCACTCCCACGTTACGGGATGGTATTTCCGGACACCCACCAATCCCTATTTTAGTTGCAGATGATGGCGCTGCTTGAGAAGCGGAGCTGGACTTGATGATGATGAGGAGGATCCCTCCTTTATGCGTGTTCTGATCGACGGGATTACAGGGAGGTTGATTAGATGCCTCGACACTTGTCATTTTATATTTTTAGAGCACTCATGTATATTCTTTTTATTTACTTTTGGAGTATACATGTATGTATATAACTTGGTAACATGTTCACACTCTGGAGACACGTAACAGTCTATATATGTTATACATACTATCACAGTCTTCTACTTGTAAATTTAACTGTCTCTGGTGTATGATATGTTGTTCTGGCTTAATCTCACTCATGTTTAATACATTAACACAGACAACATTCAATCATACATATCTATGTTGCATAAATAATATTTTGGAACTCGAGAGTTGGGTTTTTACTCGACTCCTGATTTTCGAGATGTTACACGGAATCTCAACGTCATCTTCCTCTTGGTAATTTTCAAGAATACAGCAAATGGTCCTTTCTGTTGCTATGAGGGTAGAGTTCAACAAATGATTGCCTGTTTTTTCTTTCTTTTGCAGAAAATTGTGGAGTCCACCTGCTTTCATGAATTACTAGGAAACTAATTTTGCAATTAGAATTGTAATTGATTGAATGAAGGATTGGAATTGAATGAATGAATGATTATGCAGGGGGTAATTGAATGAATGAATGATTATAATTTATTTTTTTTAATGGAGACAATAGCTACGGATTTAATCCGTAGCTATAGGTTTAAGACATACCTTAACACCTGCAACTACAATCGTACTACGGACTAGAACCGTAGTTATAGATCTGTAGAGCAGTTCTTAAAGAATTGGAATAAGGTTTTTATAATTTTAGACTTTGGTTGCTAGTCTTCTATTTCTTTCAAGGAGAGGTAGAGGAGCACACTAGTTGAACTTTATTAATATGGCATAAATCTATACTTGAATAAGGAATGCATTCCAATGTTCTTGCAAAATATGGTGAGCAATTTGACCCCTTTTTTTCAGAGAACATACCCATAGCCTGCGTAACAATCCTGCTTACCTTCAAATAAACATCTGGGAAACTTACATACTTCAATGCGTTCATCATAATGACAAGGCTAAAGCAACAAAAAGGACTTGATTATTTGCCAACAATGCATTTACATTCAGTTACACATGAAATCCACATTCAACCTGTTAATCATTCAATTACAAATTCAATCCACATCTAAATCACATATTCAAAATCCAAATCCTGCCTATATTGATATATCCCTATTCTTTCTTCTTTTTTTTTCTAAAGGTGGGAAGCACACCACCCAAGATTATTGAGTGGAAATGCTCTATACAACTATTCAGGCAGACGTCAACAAAAAGGGCAGCAGTCATGCCTATCATTTATAGCACTTGTACAAAAAAAAAAAAAAACAACAAAACAAAAAACTATACAAGGCTAAAAAATTAAAAAATTATAACAGACCCATAGAACAATCCACCAATCTGGCACCCAAAGCTGATCTAAATCTTCAATGACACCCACCAACTACCATCCCTACAAACCAGCTACACACCACAATAAGACCTCACCAAACCCACAACAGCCCAAGACAAAACGACCAGGGTAGCTCCTATCTAAAACTTGCACAACATCAGCCGCGGGACAACCGTAGGGAGCAAAAGAAGGCCGCATTGATTTGAAAAGAACATGTTGCTTCTGCTGCTACATACAGGGGCTGTTGTTGAAAACCATATCATGTCCTACATGAAGAGCCATGAGGGCTGTGACTGCTTCCTGCTATGAAGCCACATGCAACTTAAAAACCGAAAAGTGTTGAAGAGCAATGTAATCTTCTCATACACATCTTGTACCATCATTTCAGACATGTAGAATTTACCTGCAACATTATCAACAAGAAAAAATCATAAGGTAAAAAGCATTCTTATTGGATGGCTAAAATGGAAAATATTGGTAGGTCTTTTTGAAAAACAAGCATCAGCATTTTATAATGTACAAATTTAACTTTGCATTTTTGACAAAATTTAGGAACAAATTTTAACTGTCTATTGTTGACAAATTTGACGACAAAAGTCTTATGAAAGCTTTGACCCCACATTGTTGACAACTATGACAAATTTGACAACAAAAGTCTTATGGAAGTTTTGACCCCACATTGTTGACAACTATGACAAATTTGACAACAAAGGTCTTATTACGAGCACATATAGTATTAATTTTGACAACAACGGTCTTATTACGAGCACATATAGTACTAATTTTAACAACAAATTTGACTCCAAATTTATTGACAAAATTCCGACTCGATAATTTCAAGTGACTTTTTGCTATTAGTAAGGCTAGCATAAGCATAGTAGGTGGAAAAATGGGTGCTCACTAAAATCAGCTGAAATTTGTAACTTGCCAACCTATTTATATCATAGCTCACCTTGAACATTTTGCAGTAATCGACCTGATGGATGCCTTGAACATTTGAATACCATTATGGGAGTTCCCACCAAAGAAGCCAAATTAACATCTCTTTTGATTTCCCATCTCAAAATTCCACATAAGTGGAGAAAACATGCTTGTGACAATCAGATCCTTTCCACCTCAAAAATTCCCATGAAGGATATGGATGGTGCATCGGTCCCTTCCTATCTTAATATCGCAAACTCTTGCACACAAAACGTAAAATTTCTTCATCTTTTTCTTTCGTTTTGTTAAGAGAAAAGAAAGTAAACAGATTCCACCAATCAAGTTGCAATCTTTTGACTTTTGTAAGAAGAGTTAGAACATACATTCACCTTTGAGGAAAGAAAATCTATTTATTCAAACGTAGGTTGTGTTCTTCACATCGTAACGGTTGACTCTTATCACATGGTGCTGATGATAACTACAAACAGGGATTTCAAATTTCAATGAATAAGACGTCTCACTGTATTGAAAATTAAAAAGTTCATTCAATACTATGAATGATAGACATTAACAGTTTTACCTGTTGAAATGCAATACTTCCTATAGATGTATCTTCACGTAAATGTGCCAATTGCGGGTTGCTTGTACAAGTTTATACTTGGTTGGTAGCCACAAGCAAACAAACGGCCACTAATTGATCCACTAGGGCCGATCTTAGGTATCCCAAAACGACTCAAACTAGTACCACTTGAAGTCTAGCATGGCAAAAACACAATAATGAAAACTTTAATGAGCGCAACTTACATGAATGTCAACTCCTATAAATGTTATTCTAACATTAGAAATATACAAAATTAAATCGCACTTTTACCTGTCGTCCAATGTTGAAGAGATTTTGTTGAAACATGCCAAAATGAGGTGCTTGGTATCGAAATTGAACCAATGGTGCATTTATGGACCCACTAGAGGTAGGAGTGTAGCCAATCACTATATGATGACCGAGTCCTACATGGGATCCTATCGGTACTTCTGAGGGACTCATGGCAGCAATATGTGTACCCTGATGGAGGAAAAAAAAATAAATCAAGAATTTAAAGAACATAAACATGTGATATGACAAGATTTAGTAAATAAGTTCTCACTGATACCTGATTAAGATGACTTAGTTCAGGAGATGGAAATGAATAATTTGAAGGTTGAAATGAAGTAGGGTGCATTATGTTTGGTGCTTGAACAGTTTCTCGTCTCTCTTGATTTGCTTGTGGTTGAACGGATTCAATATAAGATTTTTTCTTCCGTACTTTATCTAGCGGATTTTGATACACACGACGACTGCCCCCAACTCGAGGCTTTACTTTAATCCCACTTACAGTTTGTGAACTCTGGCTATTAACAAAAGTAACTTCTTTTTCAATAGGCTCAGGGTGTGTTGTTTCTATATCTATGCTTTCAGTTGGCTCATGGCATGCAACTTTAGTATCAACATTTTCATTTTGTCTAGAGTGTGCATGTCTAGTCTCTTCACTTTCGGTTGGCTCATGGTGTGCATGTTCAATCTCTATGCTTTCATCAACGGATTTAGACGACCTTAGTGGAGGTTCCTTCATCCCTTTCATACGTTCCATCATTTCATCATGGAATTTATGTGTATTTATCAGCGAATTTGAACAACTCATCATGTTCCTCAGCCATTGCTGCAATTCTATGAAGCCTGCTACACAAATATTTATACCGCTTACCTAAAACAATATTACGCTCGCCTTTTGTTGGTACCCTGGTATGATCTCTACCAAAACCTTCTTTTGCATCTCTTCTCCATCTTTTCATAATATATCGAGGATCAACTTCTTTTATATTATAAAAATCTAAAACTTTCAATGCATGATTACATAAGATCCCCACAAACTCAAATTTCTTGCAACTACACGTCATTGTACCATCTAAAGAGTCGAATCTAACAGTACGTCTTTCATCTTTATCATTATATACACAATACTCTGTAATCGTACTAACTTCACCACATTTAGAAATTGAATAACAAAGATGTTTCTTATACTCTTCTTGAAACATTTCAAATACCTCTGGAGTGTACACCTTTGCCGTTTCATTTAAAATCTTCACATCAAGAAACATTACTGGGGTACTTTGCCTCATTTTGAAATCAGTCATGGATTCCTTATATCGTCGACTAGCCGCTACTCGTTTATAATGGGTGAAGAAACGCAGAAGATCGTATTTAGAGTTCAGATAATTTTTCAACAAATTATTCATGCTTTCACTCCGTTGTGTGTTTTTCATGTCTGCACAAAATGTGTTTCTTCCATAAACTAAAGCCCATTTTTCTTTTTCCTTAAATAGATTTTGTAACCACTTGTTATCCATTAAATTGTACTTCAAAATCATATTATTCCATGCAGTTAGAAACTCTTCCTTGTACTCATAATCATATATGCATCTATTCAAATCATGTTCGAAACTTGTTAAACCTTTAAATACATGACTAAGGTGCTTGGCAGCATTCTGGTAGATATGCCAAATACATAGGCGTTGATATGTTCCTAGCATCACTGAGGCTATTGCATTCGCCATTGCAGCATCGTGGTCGGTAAGCATTGTCATTGGTTGTTTTCTAGACATAGCACTCAAAAACGTTTTGAACAACCACTTGAAAGATTCAATCGTTTCATCATATAGCAAAGCTCCACCAAATATTATAGTTTGCTTATGATGATTCACCCCAATAAATAGGGCAAATGGTCGTCCATAACTATTTATTTTATACGTGGTATCAAAGCAAACCACATCCCCAAAAATGCTATAGTCCATTATTGAAATCGCATCTGCCCAGAATATATTTGTGATGTGATCATCTTCATCCACTTGTATTGCATAAAAAAAAAAAAAGATGGATTATCCACTTGCATTTTTTGAAAGTATTGTAAAACGGCCCCTACATCACCCATTTCCATCACTTTCATTCGCTTTTTCCGTAAGTAATTTTTGTAGTCAATGGATTGGAAACCTAGATTCTCTCGACCTCCAGATCATCTACTAAAATATTCTACAACCTCCCTGGGTTTTATTCCTGAGCGATCGGCATTATTCGCTTCATCTTTTTGAGCATCGGTCATGCCTCTGTGTGACCTTAACATGTGTACCTTTATTGGTGTGATAACTTCATAGTTATGCTCTGCAACAAACTTAGTCACACTATATTTTTCATTCATCTAAAGCTTAATCATCATGCATGCTAGGCAATTAGTTCTTGTAATCGGACGCCTAAATTTTAGGAGGCTCACCTTGTTTTTTGTCACATTTTTTTACTTTCTTTAGAGCAACAGAATCTTCTCTTAAGTATGATGGTATCATCATCTGCTTTCTTTACCCATCCCCTTCGAGCACTGAACCCTGTATTCTTAGCATACCGATTGTAAAACTGAAATGCACTCTCGTCAGAAGTAAACTCCATACCTAGTTCTGGCTCTTCATCTAAATTCTCATCTACATTGACCAATACATGTTGACTTGCTTCTTGGTCATCTATTTATTGGCTTACTTTTTGAACATCTATTTCGGTGTCAAAATCTAACCTTCGACGTGGTTCATCAAATGCTTGACTCTTCAATGAATTACCATCCATTTTACCAATCAACCTTCAAAGTAAAAAAGCATACACCAAGCTTGAATTTGTGGATCATGCCCCAGTTCATGTTCTTCCTTAACCATCCTCTTCACTTTCCCTTTCCTGTACATTATAGAGAAACATAATTTAACATTTGATTTCAACCTAACCCTTGAAAACAATAGCTCTATAAGTTTTTAAAGCTATAACATATCAACTTCAGATTTCGTGTCATCCCTAATCCAAAGCTCAATTGGTGTTTTCATCTTCTAACAAAAAACGTAAGAACTTACCTGTTTCAAAAATGTTGAGGCTGTCCTTATTGGCCCACCATATGATGATCCAGACGATTCCAAAATCTCACCCCATACATGGACCACTTGGGAAGGAATCTCAACGACCAAAGATGCTAACCATCTAAAAGAACTGCTCATATGGAATTCCGACATTTCTAACCGACCTCTGTATTGAGTCTCATGGACTGAGATAAAAGTTTTGCCATGTGACCCACATACAATGGGGAATTCTAAATGATTGCATTGTGGGAACAGGCAAGCCTCAACATTTTTATACTTGTTCATATATCTATAGAGGGAGAAGAGGGAGGGAGGGGAGGAAAAAGAAAAAGAAAAATGCAGCCTTCTCCTTCCCACCAACATGTCACATGTTTTGAACCCCTCATGATAACATTATGCTCCTAAGCCCCAAAATCTGGGCTACTCATCAGGTAGGTGCCACTTTCTTCTTCTTTTTCTTTGTTTTTTTTTTTTTTTTTTTTTTTTTTCAGACAAACGAATACTTCATTTCATTAGGGGAAGAGCACAAGGCTGTACAAAGGAGGGTTTCAGGTAGGTGCCACTTTGAACAGCCCTCCAACAATTAATTTGAAAACAAAGATGGAAAAGCAAAAGGCAAAAAAGAAAAAAGAAAAAGAAAAAGAAGAAGAAGATGCTAAATTCCCTAAATCAATTTCCACATTCAAGTTGGAAAATCTCCAAATTCAAAAATCTACCTCCGAAGTTGAAAAATCCTCAAATCCTAAAAATCGACGTACGAAGCTGAAAAATGACCAAATTCACATTCGAAAATGATAAATCTCCAAATCCCCAGGCTGCTGCAAATAAGATTGAGAGAGAGAGAGAGAGAGAGAGAGAGAGAGAGAGAGAGAGAGCCGATGTGGAGTGTTTGGATTTCTCTCGGACAATGGAGAGCTAGCACGCCGTGAGATGAAATAGAGAAATAGCAGTTTCTGTTGGATTTGAGAGAGGGAGAGAGGGAGAGAAATTGGGTTTTTTTGGACTCGAGAGAGGGAGAGGAGAGAGAGAATTCGTATGTTTTCTCGTCTCGAGCAGGTACTCGGGTGAAATGGGCTCTAACACCGTTTGTAATTGTCATTTCACTTACCTCGATAAGCATGATGGGACCCACTCTGACCCAACAATGGCAAAGCGCCAGCTATGAGCACCAGCCCAGGAGCTACTGGTGGGGGGACTTGCCAATCCGCGTCCCTTGATGTGGGTTATGCGTCATGTGCAGGCCCACCTTCAATATCCACCACCCATCATGTGGAGCCCACCTTTGATGTAAACTATCCATTATGCGGGCCAACCTTTAATGTGGGTTATCCATCATGCGAGGCCCACTTTAGATGTAGGCCATTCATCGTTAGTGGTCAACCTTTAATGTAGATAGTCCAATATATGGGGCCCACCTTGATGTAGGTCATCCATCATGTGGGACCCACCTTTAATGTCCAATGCCCATCTTTGATGTGGACCGTCCATTATGTAGGCTCCACCTTCAGTATGGATAGTCCATCATGCAAGGCTTGTCATGTATGTGAGCCATTCATCATGGGGGGCCAACCTTTGATGTAGACCATGTATCATGTAGGCCCACGTTAACATTGGTCATCCATCTCGTGGGGCCACCTTTTATGTGTACTGGCAATCATGTGGGACCCACATTCATCATCTGCTACCTTTTTTCGTTGGAAAACTCCAGCCGAAATTGACGAGATTGGCCTCGTCATCCACAATCTAATGCCGAGAACTGGGCTACGTGTGTAGGTGTGGAACCCAGTACTAGGATCACGCTTGTTCGGTGAGAGCATAACTCATTTAAACCGTACAAGTAGCAGGGCCTGCCTAACTGGGTCATAACTAAAAGTTGATTAGCTGAAACCCAGATTCAGCCAGGTGTGTTTGACCCTGACTGTGGAGCCCACCCTAATATATGCGTTGTATGGTCCGTATATTTTGCCAAAAAAGTTAATACAAATGTCAAGCAGCCTATACCAAGGGAACAGTGGTTGTTGAACGTCCAACCTATTAATAAGGTGACAAAGACCGGGATGGAGGAATTAAATCCTTATCGTGTGGTCCACCTGAAAATTGTGAAGTGCTTTATTTTTGGTATCATGTGTTAAAATAAGCTGGCAAAAGAGTTGGACAGCTTCGTTACAAAACGCAGAGATGGAGGTGGGCCGACAGTGAGGGTCGCACCCACGTGGATGTGGTCGCAGCTAATCGGCTTTGGCATTGAACTGGATTTCCCAATCGGTCGATTGGTTAGAATTATAATCATTGAACGGCCTAAATTCTACAAACAAACGTACACTGGTCGGAAGTTTAAGATCGTCCAATCAATTTGGCCTCAGGGTTATGACCCATTTAAAGTGGGCCCCACGGTTTGATACGGTTCATTTGAGTGATGTTTATTCCAGGTATGCGCTTTCTGAGCCCATGCGTATGTATGAATAATCCAAGTCTGGCAAAGTGTACCAACTTCCCATATTTTTTTGTTTTTCAAATCAAATGTTTGAAGAAACGCGTCGTAGAGAAGGATAAAGTGGTCTTGATGTAGAATTGCATGACTAGATGCTTGTTGTGAAGGAGAATTTCCACATCTGATCTTATATGCTTTGTTTTTAGCATCTGGATCGTCACCTATAAAGGGGGGAAAATGCAAAAAGCTGATGTAGTTCTCCATGTTTGTGGAAATGCGTCAGCGATCAAGATATGACGTGTCTGTGATGAAAGAGGGTTGCTAAATGTTAGTCATATTCCTTGCTTTAGCATATGGGTCTTTCCTTGCTCATCGAATGGCTGTAAGATTTTTTTGGTTTCGCCAAGGTGTATTATCTGTTTGTTGAAATACCTTAGAGAAGGCTATTGTGTTATTGAACGTAGAACTTTATGTAACATGTATGAAACATGCATGTGATGAAGGACAACTTTTAATCTAAGTTATGTGCCTTGTTTTAGCATATGGATATTCAAAAGGAAGGTAATAAAAACGAACGGCAGCGTGACAACTTTGATAGGTCTGCTTATAGGAGTGCTTTCGGATTAGGATATGACATTCGATGGGGAAATTCATGAACAGAAGCCTGGGATGAATGACAATCTTGTTTTAGCATTTGGGTGTTTATGCTTTTGGATAACCGAATAATAGCTGGTGATGTTGCCATTGTTTCTTGTAGGCGTCAAAGAAAGAGATGGTTTTGGATGTGGTAATGCAATAGCAAAATGGTCAAGATGTGTGGGAATCTTATTCCATCTTGTGGGTCTTTAAGCATTTGATGCCTGAATGGTAGTTGTTAGCATTGCGACTCCCATAATTCCTGTTTGTAGAAATCTCTCAGATAAGGATATTGTGTTGGATGTAGAAAAGCATTAACAAATGCCTGGTATGAGTTGGAATATTATTTTAGCAAGTGGGTCCATAAGCATTAAAACATCCAAGGCTTTCGTGGTTACCAAAGTCTTTATAATTTTGCCTATTGACGAATGTGTGAGAGAAGGACATGATATTAGCTGTAGCAACCACCAAACAATAATGCCACGATGAAAGAGAACTGCCACATGTTTGTATGTCCTGATATATTAGCTTCAGAAATCAAATCTTTGAGATGTGGACCTGTTATCCATTAAGCTATTGAAAAGTGATTGGTAGCATTGTCGTTGCTAGTATGAATACACGGTGCCTTTCTTCAGTCAAGAAAAACATTCTCTCTCTTCTTCAACAAGTTTCTAGCATGAAAGAATTGAAGCAAGCACATGCTCTTATAACCAAGACAGGTCTTAGTGATAAGTCTTCTGTGGTTTGCAGGCTGATTAGCTTCTCATCTCTATCGGCTTCTGGCAGCCTTGAGTATGCCCGATCGTTTTTTGAGAACACTGCTGTCCATGATCCGTTTCTTTACAACACTATGATCCGGGCTTACTCTCAAAGCATTTTTCCAATTGAAGCTATTAATCTATACAATCAGATGCAGTGTAGGAATGTAAAATCTGATAACTTCACTTACCCATTTGTGCTCAAGGCTTGTGCTAGAGTTTTGGTGGCAGAAGAAAATGATGGGTTTGTTTACATTAAAAAGGGTGCCGAGCTCCATTGCAGGATTATTCAATCAGGTCTTGATTTCGATGCTTTTATTCAGAATTCCTTGATATTCATGTACTCGCAATGTGGAAGTCTTGATCTTGCACGCAGAATATTTGATGGAATGATGGAGAAAACAGTTGTTTCATGGAATACCATGATAGTGGCATATGATAGATCCAATGATTTTGTGTCTGCGGATTTTCTGTTTGAAAATAATCCTGGAAAAAATGTGGTTTCCTGGAATACCATGATCACCAGACACGTGAAATTGGGAAACATTGAAGCTGCATCAAGAGTTTTCGAAAGGATGCCTGAGCGGGATGCAGCTTCTTGGAACTCCATGATGGCTGGTTACATCCAGAGTAGAAATTACGGTCAGGCATTGCAGCGCTTTCACCACATGCAAATTAATGGAGTTAAACCAACTGAGATAACAATCATATCGGTTCTTGGCGCATGCACAGAAGCTGGAGCTCTAGAGATGGGTAGGGACATCCATGAATTCTTGAAACAGAATAGGTTTAAAATAGAAGGGGTCTTGGGGAATGCGCTACTGGGTATGTACGCAAAATGTGGAAGCTTGAAGCTTGCCTGTGAAATCTTTGATGGGATGGGCATGAAACAAGTGAGCTGTTGGAATTCAATGATTGTGGCTTTGGCGGTTCACGGTCACAGTGAGGAAGCTCTTGAATTGTTTTCATCCATGGAAGAGAAACAGGATGAGGCTAGGCCTAACTGTGTTACTTTCATTGGGGTCCTAATTGCCTGTAGCCACAAGGGTCTTGTTGAAGCGGGCCGCTGCTTCTTCCGCAGAATGACAGATGAGTACAAGATCAGGCCTGATATAAAGCACTATGGATGCATGGTTGATCTTCTCAGCTGGTGGGGTTTGCTGGATGAGGCCCACCAGGTCATCAAAACAATGCCGTACAAGGCAAACTGTGTATTGTGGAGAACATTGTTGGGCGCTTGCCAGACACACAGGAAAGTGGAATTGGCTGAGGAAGTCTGCAGAAAGCTTGCTGAATTGGAGCCTCTTAGAGATGGCGATTATGTTCTCTTGTCGAACATTTATGCTGAAGCTGAGAGATGGGAAGATGTTGAATGGGTGAGGAGGAAAATGATTGATTTGGGAGTTTCCAAGAAGCCTGGTTGCAGCCAGATCGAGGTGAAATAGTGAGACGAGTTTTGTCGGTGTGTACTTTAATGACTCTTCCCTCTTTGGCTGTGTTTGGATGCATTATCCACTTTGAATTCCAATCGTTAGTCTAATAAAGTGGAAATCTTGAACAACTGATAGCTATAAGACCAGCCATGCTTTATGGGGGCAGAATGTTGAGCAGTTAAATGATCATGTTCACAGGATGTGTGTGGCTGAAATGAGGATGTGGAGATGGATGACTAGCAAGACAAGGAAGGATAAAATTAGAATGAATGCATTCAAGGGAATTTAGGAGAAGCACCAACAGGTAATAAGATGAGGGAAAGTAAACTTACATAGTTTGGTCATATGCAACAGAGACCAAGAACTGCACTAATTAGGAATGAGTTGGCATGAGTTGAAGGTTCCAAAAGGGCAAGGGGAAGGCCCAAAATGACGTGGGTGGAGGTAGTAGAAAAGGACTTGATGAGCTATGGTCCAAATGAAGTTATGGCCCTTGATATAGTGGAATGGTAGAAAATGATTCATGTAGCTGACCCCAATTAGTTGTAATTGGGATGAGACTTAGATGATGATGAATAAAGTGGAAATGGCCCAACTTTGATCTATCTTCTTTAGCACTAATATTCAGGGACTGATCTCTGAATCAGAATTATGTTACTTCAAAGTTGGATTAGCGAGGAAAGTGGCTTCAATTTGATGGGTCTTCCTCATTCTGAATACTAGGAAAAATCAGTACAATTTGGTCAGTTTCCCTTTTTTGGACTGCTTGCAGTTCAATTCATCTGTGCATATGAGCCACCTTTTAGTCATCGTCATAGACTTGTCCCAACTATTTGGGTCCACTTCACAAATCTTGTTCCAACAATCCCTATCCTCGGTAAGTGAGCAAGCCCTCTGTCCCTTATAACCACATCGATCCAAGCCCTATACAGTCTTCGTCCCAACTTACAGGAGCCATCTATGATCTTTGCTGCACATGACCAAACCATCCGAATTGCTTGTCCAGCATTGTACTCATTGTGACTACTAGACCACTTAAACTCATTCATAATCTATCTTACCTAGTGGGAAAAAACATCCATCGCAACATTCCCATCTGTACAGCAGTCATTATCTGCTTGTGTTGCCTCTTAGCTGCTCAACAGATTGACCCAAAAAGCACAACTGGTTGAATATGTGTCTTGTAAAACCTGCCCTTAGTTTCATAGGCATGCGGCAATCACACAACACTAAAGAACCACACCACTTAATCCACCTAGCTAAATTGACTAAATAAAAACATGGCCAAAATCTCACTTCATTTGAATAATAGTCTGGGCAACAAAACAAACTGCTTTGAGGAATCTTGTCAGTTTCCTTTTCTTTTTCTTTTTCTCTTTTTTCTTTTAAAATTAAAGATCACCTTTATAATTATTCCTACCTGAGCTACATTCCACATACTTCATCTTGGTTTGGCAAAAGCCTCTAGACTTTGGAGACTCCCTTTAAACCTCCAATTTTGTGGTCCCCCCTCCTCTATTCTTGTCGATGACTCTTTTTTTTTTCTTCTTAATAATGGAAATTTATTTTACAAAGGAAAAGTACATCAAGATCATGGAAATTATTTCTCAGTTTTTTGACTCAAAATTTGGTCGTTGGTACATGTACTTGATGTCGGGCGTGGTAAAGACTAATTTGGCTCAATCCAAACCGAACCACTTTGACCCCAAATGCCAAGATAGACAGAGAGACCAAAGATGGTCGTCTATGACTGAGAACTTAGCAGTTTAGTTGTCTATTCAACCACCAATAATAGAGACTAGATGATTTGCGAACGAGAGGGCTCATCCTTCAAATGAGTTTTTTTTTTTTTTTGCCGAAATGATTATTTCACATTGTGATAGCAGAGATCAAGGTATTCCATATTGGTAACGGTGGTCAAAACCGTCACCACCGTTACTGATATAGGGGCCTAACGACCATTATGATTGTTGTAACGGTTTTTTAAAAAAATTTGCCCAAAAAATTCTAGAAAAATATTTAGAAAATCTAGAATCATGTAAATACTTCAAATATGTATTCATTTTTAATTTTTTTTTGAACATATTTATGGTAGCATAACACTTTACGCTTTGGTGAGAATGTTATATCTAGTTATCTGGTGAATTTATGAAAATGACTATCTTTAATATTTACACATCACAATCAAGCATTAGAACTAGAAATCGTGAAAAAAAGGCATAAATACCACTTTTTTTTTATTTTTTGAAAAAATGGCCATGGGAGTTTTTATTCACTCAAATCGCTTTAATCTATGGTTTTAATCCTAAAAACTATAATAAGAAAGTTGAAATTTGCTCTAGAATAATTTAGAAAAGTTTTTGGAATGAGAAAAGTGAAAAACTGAGGAGAAAAATGAATTTAAATAGAAAAAAAAGAGGTCGTTTTTCGACCATTACGAGGGTAACGATTGTTATGCCCCATAACGGCCGATCGACCTGGGTGTAGATAAAGGGAATTACATTACTCCTAAGCCAATATCACTCTACCGTAGCAGCATAGACTAACTAGATTACACTGAGAGCTAAGCTAGGCTAAAACTAAATTAGGATAAGCAATGTTGTACTATAGAGTTGTTTTGTATTAGGTTGGCGAGGGCTCGGGGCCTTCGACCTTCCTATTTATAGAAATTTTAGATGATAGCTGGAAAGAATCTTCGTAGCCACTCAAATTTAATGATGTGGAAATAACCGTTTGTGCCCCTAAACGGCTGTGGCCTATTCTACAACGCCACAGGTGTTATTCATTTGTCTCGGGTTGGCCATTGGTTGCGCAGACCTATGTTCATATTGTCGACGATATTATTGATAATATCGGTATCGACGAGTCACCGACATAGACTCCCCCATATATTGCATCTCTTCAAGGTTTCGGCGAAACGATAAAATGATGATATTTTCAATATTATCGAGCATAATCAACACCTAAAACTCCCATGCACCATTGTCACTCAACACTTTCGACGATATTATCTTTAAATATCACGAAAATATCAATCCAACGACATTCGACTTCCACCAGTTGCTTTGTGCGTAAATACTAGAAAATCGAAAAAAAAATAGAAAATCAAGAGGATGTGTTGAAATTGCTTCAGATCTGGTTTGGGTTGTCAATTCCGGCACCTCTTACTGCATCTATTTGGATATTCGAGCATTTGATTTGGGGCGACTCCACCGTCAATGTGATGCAGGATAATTAACCACTTGCTCTAAAAGCTCGAACTGTTAGAGTATGGAGAATTAATCCCTTTATCTCATAGCTCAAGCTCCATATCTCATGGGTTAGGACCTCGGCTAAACCCCCTTCGTGGGCCCCAAATCAAATGGGCTGCCCATCCCGAGTGTGTCCTCGCATCCCACGGGCTACCCCACTCAAGCCCAGTGTGAAATGCGCATTAATCACCCTTGATAAGGAGTCTCGAACACATGACCTCCCCCGTGGGCCCCAAATCGCATGGGTCAACCACCCCGAGTGTGCCCCTACATCCAACAGGCAACCCCACTTGAGTCCAGTGTGAAAATGCCCCTTCATTATTTCGGCCTACGGGTTTCTTTCATGTGATGCTATGGTACATCGGCCAAATTTGTTTTTAGTCATGGCCGTATTTCAATCGTTACCCATTATCAGGCATGAGGCCACTAAGGTGAGTAGTTAACTCTGCCACGTGAGGAAGACGTGTGACATCCGTCCCATGACAGTAGCCAACTCGACTTACCTTTTTTGGGTTACTGATGACTTTTTGGAATTTGATCAAATTCGGCCACCAAAGCAACCGAAAGGATCTTCCGTTTGTCTTTTATTGAGATCTCGCTGTCAATTGGAATTATCTAAGTCGCTAGAACTGAAACGGTTAAATTAGGCGTAAAATCCAGTATATAGATCTGCATCTATCCTCTTTATCTAAATAATTGGCTTCTTTTGTAGCTTCTTTTCCATAGTAAACAAATGAAAGTTGTGAGCTTAACAAGAATCTCTTTATTCGGTTGATATTTTGTATTTATGTGGGGTCTCTGCTTTGACAACCTTGTCTTAATTAAGCCATGGTGATTAGCTTATTTATCTATTATGAGAAGTTAAGGAGTTATACTCATCAACAAATACAATTCGTTGACATTCAGGATTCCATCAACATGGGTCCCATGGCATGGTGATCTGAACTGTTGATTTGATGAATTGGTGGGAGATGTCGTGGAAATCTTTTGGATTTGTTCCCATCACTTATAATATGGTGGCCTGCAAATAAACAGTTAGCAAATGAAGCAGCAGTCTACATTTAACAGTTAAAAAATCCAATATCAAAGTGTTGTATCTTCATTGGGGCCCATCAGATCAATGGTTTGGATCACCAAACCATGCACTCCAAAATGAATGAATCCTGTTTGCATTTCCCGATGAACAGGACCCCAAAATTCGTTAACAGTTTTCTGACATTGTGGTAATCATGTGTGCAATACTTCAATCATTCTAATTGATTTAACGATTATTAAAAAATTAGGAGTCATTCACTGTCAACTTCAAAATTCTATTCCAAGCGTCTTCTACTCTAGGTTGCACTCATGCTTAGGAATGAGAAATTTATTGCTAATTAACCACCATGATAGGCCGACTATTATAAATGTAAATGGCAAAAAAGAAGGGGGAAGAAAAAAAGAACTCCTTGATCTTGGCCTCTTTATTTGAAATCCAACTAGGCAATTTTTGTTTTCCTTTTCTTCTTCATTTTAGTTTTAAGGTTTCTAGTTTTGGAGTTATATAGTCTATGTAAACACACATATGTTGAGCAGAATCTGGTTCATATTGTCCTATCTTCTTCATATTCTCTTATTTGTTACTCTTATGATAATAAGAAATCTAGTATACTTTCTATGTTTTACTTTCTTCAACTAATTTAGGAATCATGCACTCTCAATTCCAGAATCGTATTCCCAATGTCTTTTACTCTAGGTTGCACTCATGCTCAAGAATGAGAAAATTTAGTGCTAATTGATTTCCTTGATACTTGTTGCCTACGGCTTGACTCCATTAACATTTGGCCTGCTTTATTGGACGTCCAACTATGCAAATTTGTTTAGTTTTTGTTAGTCCAAGCTTTCAAGTTTAGATTTAGATTTTTATGTTCCTTTTTTTTTTTGTAGGAATACATATGTTGAGTGGAATCTGTTATTTGCCACTCATATGATGAGACATCTAGGATCCTTCTTATGTTTTGCTTTCGTCCACCTAGCTAGTCTCCCCTTCCCCGAATCTCTTGATCACCAGGTCCATAGATGTCGAGCTTGAATTGGCCCCAATCAAGAGGTGCAAGTAATTCATAGAAAGCGATGTCAATTTGCAATGCATAGAGAAAAGGGCTTCTAGAATAAATTCCACACCCATGATTATGCTTTTGGATAAATCAATCCCTAGAGTTGATACTGCTTCAAAGAAGTATGGCTTTTGTAGCATCTAGTCGATCAACAAAGGTTTCACATATGATGATAGTATCATTTGCAAATTGGAGATGGGTGATAAAAATCATGGAGAACCAACGTCAAACCTTTTGAGGTGTTCACATTACATGTCATTACCAATAATTTGCATAAGATAATAGTATCATCTGCAAATTGGAGATGGGTGATATAAATCGTGGAGAACCAAAATCCAAGCTTTTGAGGTGTTCACATTAGATGTCATATCTAATAATTTATTGATCCTTTGTCAATGATTGAGAAGGGAAATCGAAAGTGGATCTTGTCAACAAAGAGCTCTTCTTCTTTAATATAACCTTTATGAGATCCATATATCAAGCTACAAAAGTGTGTTGTCCAAACACATGATTTGATCCACCTCCAGTTGTTCCCAAATGTAAGACCCGTATCCTAGTCCATACTGTTCCGTCGACTCTCGCGATCCTTCCTGTCGAATTTCGGAAACCTGTGACCGATAATCGATGTTTATGCATGACCCTAAGTCGTACCCCGTAGATTTGAGTCGGCTTAATATGAGAACTTGTACCATTGCGACCGTACAGTCGCCGCGGTTTCAACGTCGCGACTCACGCACTGATCCGATACCCAGGTCAAGAGAAGAGAGCCGATGTTTATTTCGAGAAAACGCCGCACATTTGCTATCCCAAGAGAATCTCTACAACATGTCAAATCAATCCCATCAATCACCTCTCATGTCAAGTACAAAGCACCCATGCTTTCTTTCTCCACAAGTTAAGCAACCACCAAGTCAACCCATCCATCACCTCACCCATCACTCTCTCCTTACATCCCATCTCTCTCTCTCTCTCTCTCTCTCTCTCTCTCTCTCTCTCTCTCTCTCTCTCTCTCTCTCTCTCTCTCTCTCTCTTCTCTACACCATTTTCCAAGCAACAAAGGAGAGAAAGAGTGTGGACGTCCATGGTTTTTCAAGTGAGAGAAAGGTGATTTTGGTGGCCCACTTTTCCATTCCAAATTCTTCATCCTAGTCATTCAAACCTCATTTCCCTCTATTAAAGTGAAGCACAAGAAGATTGGCTTTCCAACGGACCGAGAAGATCAATAAGTGGGTGCTTCTATAGGTGTAGATTTCTTGTTTTGATGATGGGCCAAGTGAGGCCTACCGATCGATGGTATGGATCTCGTCTTGGACCCTAAATGTGGCCAATGGCCCACCTTGATTTCAAGATCATTCCATGATGGGGTCATTCTTCATGGACCCCACCATGATGTTTATTTTTCTTGCATAACTAGGGTCATCTAGACCTTTCATTGTGGTGGAGAAAGGACCTCCACTATTGATTTTGATCGGTGGACCCACATGTAGTGAGACCCATTTGATGTATGATTGGAGATATAGATGGGAGGGCTCATAGTGGAGGAGCCCTCCGTGCACGTGTGTTCCTTTCTTTCTCTCTCTCTTTCCCCTTCCTTCCATTATTTTGTGGCCCACATGATGTGCATGTGGAATCCAAACCGTCCATCAAGTGGACCCTATGGCCATCCAAGCTATATTGGCCCCACTTTATGGGGATGGGAAAGCACAAATATCAAATTTTTATGGGTGGGCCACGTCCACGTGGGGCCCACCTTAATATGTGTTATATCCAAAACTGTCCAGCGTCTAGGATGTTGGACGTCAGAGAAGGGAAAACGGAAATATCAGTTTGAATAAAAAATAATAATAAATAAATTTGGTGGGCCACTTGTGTAGGCCCCACCTTGATGTATGTTCTTAATCTAAGCCGTCCATTCCACTCCTTAGCTCATTTTAGGCGTTGAGCCAAAAAAAATGAATTCTATCCGATCTTCAAGTGAGCCATAACATGTAGAACAGTGGTTTCTACTGTTGAAAGTCACCCTGACATTTTTATGCGCCAGAAAAACATCGGATATTGGACTCCTTTGGACGGTCTTAAGCCATATTGTAATGGATGGGTTGGATTTACTTGATTTACGCCCTACACCTGAAAAACCGCAAAAAAACACGTTTTATAAAAATAATTTAAAAAAAAAAAAAAAAATCAAAATCAAGCAGCAGGCATTGCTGCTGCCAGAGGCGCAGGCAATGCCCGCGCACGTGACGAGTGACCCACGGCTCCCGCTGTGGGCTCCACCATGATGTATATGTGTCATCCAGGCCGTTCATTAGGTGGGACCCTACCTGAATCAGGCCCCATCAAAATTTTAGCCACATCCAAAGCTTGGGTGGCCCACATCAGGGGAAACGGTGGGATTGAACATCTACCCTTGAAACCCTTTTCCTAGGCCACAGAAGTTTTGGATCAAGATGAAATTTGTTTTTCCTATTCAGTCAGGTACATGTGACCTTATCAACAGATTGGATAGAAAATCAACGTCATGGTGGGCCCCACATGGGACCCACCTTTTGATCAGAAGTGAATCGGCTGGCGTACCTCACCAGCAGCCATTGTTGCTGTTGTGTTGGACGTCAATAAGGTCTATGGGGTCCCTTGCTGTATGTGTTTCATCTATGCCATTTACACCGTCCATTACTGGACAGTGGTAGATGGAGCCTACCTTGAAATATATATATTTATGCAGGCTGCCTATCTGCCTTATATCCAGTAGTCTATCTGTGCAATGGACCCCACCTTGATATAACTATTTATTTGCGTCATTTGTGCAGTGGATCCCATCTTAATTGTATTTGTTTTATATCCACTGTCCATCACATCAGATGGACATACCCTAATTGTATAAAGCCTGCTTTGATGAATGTGTTGTATCCACCGTTCATCTGTATGGACCACACATGATGTGATATATAAGGCCCATTGTTGAGGCCCCACCCTTGACGTTTGTGTTATATCCAAACTGTCCATCCAGGCGGTGTGTATGCACACCGTCCATTTAATTGGTAGGCCATGTGTGTGGACCCTACCATGATGCATGTGTTGCATCCAAGCCGTCCAACTATTTTGAAAGCCCATTTTAGGTCTTGAGGGTAAAAATGAGTCAGATCTAAGGTTCAGGTGGAACCCACCATGGTATGTGTTTCATTCATGCCGTTCATCATGAGGTGGAGTCCACCACGATATATATGTGTTTTATCCATCCATCCATTTATGCGGTCAGCCATGATGTATGTATTGAATATCTATACCGTTCATTTGATGAGGCACATTGAGATGTATTTGTAGCCCATGGGTTGAGGCCCATTGTGATGTATTTAGGGCCCATGGGTTGAGGCCCATTGTGATGTATTTAGGGCCCATGGGTTGAGGCCCATTGTGACGTATTAGGGTCCATGGGTCGAGGCCCATTGTGATGTATTCGTGTAACGCCCTGGAAAAATCCGTACTTGGGCTCGAGTACCAACTCGACCAGAAATCGCGTAGGATTAATTCATTTAGAAAATGAGTGTAAGTTAGCTAGCACAACGCTAGAGTAGCTGGAAAATAGTCCCTGATCACTTTAAATACGTTCTACAAGACCCAAAGCGAGTAGAACCAATAACGCTATAATACTCTAAAACCTCGGATCAAACTCTAAACCGGTTTGTTCTCAAGACCTCTTTAAAACTTTGTATTGGATCTAGACTGCGCGTCGAAAGTCCGATACCTACAATCTTAGACCGTTATAACCGCCTAACTGGACTTGACAATCATTTCGAAAATCAAGTCCAACCGACATTCACAGGATATTTCATTGAGCCTGGAGTGAAGAGAGTGAGAATAGGGTTAGATTTAGAATTTGAAATTCAAATCTGGCACACGACTTGACGCGTCAGTATTAAGCGTTCTGACCGTCAGAATTCAGCCAAATTACACCATTGGATCAGGAAAAATTTCTATTTCATATCATGAGACTTGTAAACCTGATCTACGTGCGATGACCGCTGAACTGAAACTGGACCGCCACGTGCGATCTACGAATACTACTGGTCTGAAAATGGGATGTGAGCGACATCTGACGTGCATGAACTTAAGTCCGATCGCGTTCGGCCAGGGGACCTCCAGAAATATCTTTTTGGACCGAAACAGCCCCGATTTGGTTAAGCATCAAGTGAACATTGTTCCTAAGCCTGTTTTGGGCAAGTTTTAGGTTATAAAAGGGGCTTAAACTCTCACTTCTCTCACCCATCCGAATTTGCTAGAAACCCTAGCTGGTGTGAGAGAAAAGGTGAGAGATTGCGAGAGAGAGTGGGAGAGAATTTTCTGCTGCTTGCACTACGTGTTGCACGTGCTTAAGCAACGCGCCTCAATCACTTTTTCGGTGATTTCGCCGTGATTCTAGGTAAGCAAATACCCCAAATACGTGCTGATTTAAGGTTCCTTTGGTTCCTTAGCATGGTAGCTGATACATCTTGTAAAATAGGTTCCCGGTTCGCCGTAGACGAAGCGTACACGCTCCGTTCGAATCAATACACTTATAGGAGAAAAGGTGCGGATTGTAGACGCTTTGATTGACTGTTTTCAACGCTTTCAATGACGTTTAATAGTAGATTATCGATGGCAACGCCGTTTGACATGTACAACATGTTGTCCGTTTCCTGTTTCGTAAGCAGACGAAAAATATGAGATTTAGGGCATTTTAGTCATTTGTAGGAAATACTGTTTTCATCCATATTTTGCTGATGTGATTGACATGGCTTCTTGTCGCATTAGGATATTAGGAATGCGTGCATAATCAGTTTGGCGAAGAGATTCGCCCAAATGTGCACTTTGAGTCGACATACTATATGTAGACTTAAGTGTGTAGACTAAGTGTTTGTATAAATGTTTGTATTAGTATGTATTGAATTAAATGGTGTTATGAATTAGTTTGAGATTGAATCCTCAAATAATATGCTGATGTAAATATTTTCCTACATGTTGGCTATATGCATGATTTCATTATATGTATGAAATGCATGTGTTAGATGATTTGCTTAAGTTGTATGTTATAACATGTGTTAACATGCTCACATTGTTGTATTTCTTTTCCATTACTCTTATGATTGTTGATGTGGATTCAAAATTGTTTGGGACTATACCTAGTCCAGGCAGTCGGCAACCGAGTAAATTCGTGGTTGGCTTATCTTTGCCACGAACGACGCGTCGATGAACGCGAGTCATGTTTTGGAGTTGGCGGCAGTGGTTAGGCCACACGAGGTGTTTTACGCACTTCATGTCGTTCGACTTGAGATGCGCTCATGCTAGTCGAGCCCGTCAAGTAACCCGACTGGCTTTTGTATGTTCACCTTGTATGAGTCATAACTGCTTAAACCTAGGGTACTGAACTTACCATTATAAACTCTATCAACCATGGTACCTTGATCCACAAAGACTCATGAGCCGGGCATGGTGGTATGGGACACCATGGTCGAGCTGTCGGTTTACGCTGGGGCCACAAATCTCCCCGTAGTGACCAGTGAGCACCTATGACTCGTGAGCAGATTATAGTGGAATGAGACACTATATTCTTGCTGTCGGCCTACATTGATCAGGCGACGAGTCCTTTGTAGTGACCGTGAGCATATTCTGAGTCTACAGGAGGCGACGACCCTTCCGTAGCAGTGAGAGTACAGTAGGCCTATATTGATAAGGTGATGGGGGAGCGGTACAACGAGTGCGAGCAACAGCCCTGACAGTCCTTGCAGCGACCAACAAAATATACATCGTATGAGATTACTAGGAGTGACGACCCTAGACAGGATCTGTGTTGGGATTGATATAAGGGGAGTACCTTAGTTTCCCAATATTGCTGTATGAAAAGGACTAATAATAACCCGGTAATCATATCAACATCATATTGCATGTGCATGGAAGATGTTGAGCACTGAGCGGTACGTAAGCATGCCGCGGATGCAGATGGTGCCGTATGAGGGAGAATGTCGGTGAGGGCATCCATCATGTCATGTCATATTACATTAACAACAGTATTAGGAATGTTTGATTTACTTCTTTACTATTATCGCATGATTGATTTGAGAACATACTAATCCTTTCTCTATTATTCCACTGAGTTAGCTACTCACTCCCACATTACGGGATGGTGTTTGCAACACCCACCAGACCCTGTCTTAGATGCAGGTGAGGCAGCGATTCAGGAGGCAGAGCCGGACTATGATGAGGACCAGGACGAGTTCTCATATATGCAGTACCACGACGGCTTTACTTAGGGGGCCTGGATTAACGAGACTTCTCAGTGGGACTCTTTTGGACATTTGATTTCTGTTTATGTACATGTATATGAGACTCAGAGATGTATTCATACTTTGGAGACAGTTAAGATCTACTTTATTTTCCATACAATGATATGTATATTCTTTAGTCTTCCGTTTGCTTTTATCACTGAATCTGGAGTATGAATTACAGTTTTGGTATTCTTTTACTCATGTGAATGCTTTAACCCAGACAACATTGAATCATAATCATTTTTGTTGCATAGGTGACGGTCTGGAACTCGAGAGTTGGGTTTATACATGACCCCCGATTTTCAGGGTGTTACAATTAAGGCCCATGGGTTAAGGCCCACTGTGACGTATTGGAGGCCCATGGGTTGAGGCCCATTGTGATGTATTCAAGGCCGTTATTGAGGCTCCCTTGATGTGTATGGGGCCGTTGTTGAGGCCCACCTTGATATGAATGTAAGGCCTATGTAAGAGGCCCATCTTGATTTATTTGTGACCGTCTTTTGAAGCCCACCTTGATATATATGAGGCCCAAGTTATGAGGCCCGTTTAACGTATTGGAAGCCCATGGGTCTAGGCCTAATGGGATGTACCAAAGGCCCATTGAATGTGATTCCGCCGTGGTGTATGTGTTGACCTTTATGACAAGTCGTGCCTTGGGAGCAATTTTGGTTTGACGTCCACATTGTAAGAATAATGTTGGTTAAATGTCCACATTATAACTCTCCCTAGGACTCATTGATAGGCCCATACTTGTCGTATGTAGGCCATCAAGGCCCAACTTCGTTGTGAGGATAGTTTATCACCATATAAAATGCTTAGTATAACCCCATGATTCATGCCCATACGCATCATATGTATGCCTGATATGAAAAATGTTTGACCATAGCATACGCCATTGGGCAGACCATTTATGGGACTCCTTATGAGACTGAGTGCCCCACATTTCGCGTAATACGCACAGGATTGTTGCATGACTGATTAGTGTGACTCATGCATCTCGTATATATATGACTTGATTATTGTACGCCCTAGTGACATTAGGACCGTGGCCTCCATAGGCACATCGTGGATAGCCAGATGTGATACCGAAAATGTTTAGTTCTAGCACTATGTGGCACTTAGGATGTCCTTGGGTGAAAATTCCAGAACCTCCTTGGTACCAAGAGATGCTCCAACGTCTAGATCGAGTGGAATATGAGCACCGATACCTATACCATGAGGCCGTGTCTCCCACTATGTCGTGGTCGGTTGGAAGGGAGTGTGGCCTTATCCGCCCGAGTGAGGGGGCTATAAGCTAGGCTGAGTATGACCAGCTCGTAAATAGGTCCGTTATCGACGTGTCGGATAGGTATTGGCAGACTATTGGCCAGGCAGATAGTGAGGTCTCTTACGCTCGCTGAGCTATGTAGCTAGGGAGGAGGCAGTCGGAGTGGAGTATAATAGACCCCGGTGATTACCCAGAGAGGAACCGTACTGATATGTGGACTTGATATGAGGATGACATGATATTATGACACCTCGTCACTGTTGTACATGTGGGCGGGTGCACATGGGCGGACGCTGATGTGGGCGGGTGTGATGTGGGCGGGGCTGAGGCCTGGGTGAGCTATCAGCGATTGGACGACTATTGTGCTGATAGGCTACTGAGTAGGAGTTGCATACTCATTCATTCATCCATTCACTATCCACTCGGGCTGGCGGTGCATAACTATTTGTTACGTGTACCTTCACAATAGCCAGGATTTCGGTTGGGGCACGCGACTAACCTGAGATCAGGAGTTTACCACATTGTGTTTGACTATCCAAATTTAGGTATGAGACTGGTTTGAATAGAATTTTCTTGTGATGGACCCCGTAGCCTGCAATACTACGTACTATCATCCCGACTTCACTCCAGCTTGATCATTTCATTCGCATCGCATATTGCATTTCATCCACGGCATATGACATTTTGGATTACTACATTTCTGCACTTATATGGCTTAGAAGGACTTGACAGGATCTACATATTGCATCGCATCTGCAGTATATAATATTTAGCTCATTATGATCTGCATTGCATACTCTGATATTATGTGATTTATGGACTTACCAGTATATTTCTGTTTTCTCTGATATCGTATGATTCATGATCTTGTCAGTATTTCTACTTATCCCGATGATGTATGATTTATGGGCTTTATTGTATACTTGATACTTACCTTACACACACTTACACCACCCTCTAAGGTTTTGTAAGCTTATGCACGATAGATGCATGCAGGTGACGTTAGGTTGTAACAGCGTTGAGCTTGGAGCGTGCAGCGATTTTCAGGAGCTCTGATTTTGATATATGTATTTTCCTTTCAACATTGTATTCAAGTAATTATATTAGTGGATATGTGATAATGATGTTGCCTTTATGATTTGGATAAACTTGTGGTTATACTTATTACAAGACAAATGTACGTTGAAAAATCCTCCTTGTAGGATCTCAGGATCAGAATCTGGCGTATGCTGCGCTGGGAGCCGAGAATGGGGTACTACGAAGGCTGTCGGCACCGGATTCGGCGATCGGGATTCCTGTGAATTCGATTTTCGGGTTTTGGGGCGTGACACCAAACCCCCAAACTTTGAAGAATAAATATTCGGAAAGCCTAATCCACTCGATCGCATGCTTTTACCATATCGATTTTGCAATATTTCTTAGGATACCTCTCTTCTTTTTTTTCTTTTTTTTTTTTTGGGTTCCACACAATGTTCACAATATCGATACTATCGGCCGATATTATCGGTATCGCGGTCTAGCGATACGAAACCCTTCGGAAGATACTAAAAAATTGAAATTTTTTACAGAATACCTTGTATCGATCGAAATATCATCAAATATCGTTCAATATCGCTAAATATCATGCGATATCAACGATACTATCACTTTTATTGGGATTTTATTACTTTTTTCAAGAAATTTGCTATACAACACCTAGCGGGGGTACTGTAACCAACTCTGGGATGTTGGGAGAGCATCATTATCCAGCCTAAAAAAAATTGATTAAAAAAAAGAAGAAGAAGAAGAAAAACTTTCAACGGTAGATTTCGGTACCTGTGAAGAAGATCGCCCTGATCGGAAGTTTTGTTTGATGAGCCATTTGAATCGAACCCTCTGATTTGGAGAGATTTGGGCACGAAATCCGTCGAAATCATCGGCATTTGAGAAAGATTTTATGGTTCCGGCATTCCGGAACCCTCTCTGCTTCGAAAAAAGGGGGCCCTGAGCCCTCATTTACAGAAGCGGATCGACTGGTGTATCGCACATCGCCGACTTGGATCGTGTGTTGACGTCACCAAGTTATGTGGGTCCCATCATGAGGTATTTGTTATATCCAAACCGTTCGTCCATTTGGCGAGCTCATCGTAAGGCTTTAGCCGAAGAATAAGACAGATCATCGTAAGGCTTTAGCCGAAGAATAAGACAGATCCAAAGATCAAGTGGACCACACTGAAAAAAGCAACGGGCCATGAGCTCAATATGGAATCAACTGTCCAGATGTGATTTTCCTTTTCCCCTTCCATCATGGCTTGCAAGATATTTGAGAAAAGAATACACCACTAATGCACATGGTTTGGATCTTCCACTCTGGAGAGTTTTAATGCATAAAACATCCACAGTGGGGCCCACTAGCTCAGCAGTTTGGATCAACAAACCATGGGCCATGCCTGCACAAACTTGGAGCCTGAGTATACCACACATTTTCTCAGGCCAAGGATCAGTTTCATCTCCACAAAATCTTAGGATCAACATGTGTTACTTTTTATTTATTGAATATGGTGATTTCCAGTGTTTTTATTTTTATTTTTGTTTTTGAGCAGTTAGTCCTCATGTTGCAATATGTTTTTTTTTTTGTTTTCAAACACAGAGAATCAAGCATGGACTGTTTAAGTGACCTGCACTCGAGGACATCAAGGGGACAACAGGTGCCTCTTCCTAGAGAATATTGATAACCCAGATTATGCTCTGGTTGCGGTCATGTCGCTTCATTCTAAGAACTCAGACATCAAATTTTCATATTTTTAAATGGGTCTCATCTTCGAAGCAATCAACGGATACCCATGTTTCCCAGCCAAATCAAGTACAACTCCTTTCTCTGTTACGCATACTCCAAACCAGGAGCCAGTTGATGCAGATCCATTGTCAATTGATCACAAGTGGTATACACCATGATCAAATGGATAAAACCATGATGTTAATCTGGAATACATTGCTTCGAGAGTACTCGCAGGGAAGCTTCCCTGAGGAAGCCCTTCAACTGTACAAACAAATGCAAGACCTCTGCTGTACCTTCGTCCCAACAGACAGCTTCACCTTCTCTTTCCTTATCAAGGCCTGTGCTAATCTGGTGGACCCCATCAAAGGTATTCAACTCCATGGCCATGTCATCAAGGCAGGCTTCGAATTTCATGTCTATGTGCAGACTGCTCTGGTTAACATGTATTCAGAATGTCAGTTTCTGTCTGAAGCTAAAAGAGTGTTCGGTAACATGCATCAGAGAAACTCAGTCACTTGGAATGTCATGATTACTGGTTTAACAAAATGGGGAGATGTTGATCTCGCCAGATCGCTCTTCGAAAGAATGTCTCATAGAACTGTAATCTCTTGGACAGGAATAATTGATGGGTATACCCGCATCAACCGACCAACAGAAGCTCTCACTCTTTTCAGTCAAATGATGGCTGAAGGCATAAAACCAACGTCCATTACAATTCTCAGCCTCCTTCCTGCTGTTTCCAATTTGGGTGCCCTTGATATAGGTGAATCCATCCATGCGTATGTCGAAAAGAGCCATTGCAATACATCTGACATCCGTGTTAGCAATTCCCTCATAGACATGTACGGGAAGTGTGGGTCTTTAGAGAATGCATGTGGAGTTTTTGATGTAATTGCCAAGAGAAGGAATGTGGTGTCTTGGACGTCGATGATTTCTGCACTTGCATCGCATGGAATGGCAAGAGAAGCCATCAAACAGTTTGAGGAAATGAAGGCAGCAGATATAAAACCGAACCAAGTAACTTTTCTAAGTGTTTTGAATGCTTGTAGTCATGGAGGATTGGTGGATGTCGGTATGAAGTTTTTTACAAGTATGATTGAGGAATATGGTATATTGCCAGGGATCAAGCACTACGGTTGCATGATTGATATGTTGGGTCGGGCGGGGATGTTGGATGAAGCTGAGAAGATGGTCATGGACATGCCCATGAAGGAAAATGTGATTGTTTGGAGGACTCTATTGGGTGCTTGCAGTTTCCATGGGAATGTAGAGATGGGTGAGAGGGTAATGGCGAGGATATTGGAGATGGAGAAGGGATATTGTGGGGATTATGTGCTTTTGTACAATATATTTGCGAGGGATGGTAGGTTTGATGAAGCTGAGAGAGTGAGGAGGTCTATGGATGAGAGGAATGTTTTGAAAGTTCCTGGCATTAGTCTGGTTGATGGGAAGAGTAGAATTTGAGTTTCTATGCATGTTTAAATCCTTGTCATATTTTTTGCTTTTCAGGGCTTGTTTTGGATTCAAGCAAAGTTGTGTCACAGCTAGCCACTTATTAGTTTACCTAATTTACATCCCTCAACCTAAAATCTACATTGTCCTCAATGTAAAAGATATTAGCATGTAATGCACATGAGACAACGAAAAGAAATGAGAAGTAATGGAAAGGCAGTACCTGAAGAAGGAGAATTAAAGCTTTTCCAAAGTTCTCAACATTTAGATGGGTTAGTGAAAGGACCTAGCTATATGCCCTAGAGGGGGAGTGAATAGGGCAATGCCAAATAAAACTTATAATAGCGGAATAATAAAAGAAATAAAGCACAATGCTGAATTTAAAGTAGTCTAAATAAAGAGATTGATACTTTATCAGTTCTAAGGACAACCTTACACCAAAAATCAAAGGTTTAAGGTAGGACAACCTTATTTCTAGAACGTCCTTGGTATCACAACCCAATGAGGAATAATAAGCAAGGAAATCAAAATAACTTGTAGAAAATAAATCCTAAGTTATTACAACATTCATCCACACTTGCTTGAACTGATTACAACATTCATCCACAAACACTCTCCACAAAACAGAATGAGTAAAAGAATGAAAGAGTAAAACACATTCACAACACAACGATATATAGTGGTTCGCCTGTGTGTACACCAACTATTATCCAACAGCCACACAGATTGCTACTCCACTCCTAATATCCTCACAAAGGGGATATTAGCATGCACTATCAAAATAGGTTTCACAGGTTCACCTAAAACCTTCACAATTGTGTCTTTGATCTCGGGCTTACACAATCCAAAAACCCCACAATCTGAGTTTTCTGGCTCTCCTCAGATAACCAATACAATGAAATTTTTCTGGCGAATCTCAAACAAAAACCAAAGAAAGTAAATTACAAAAATGTAAAATACCTGAATCACCTTTTGAAGAAGTCCGGTAAAACCAATTGGAGTAGAAGTTCGATTCAACGTTCAAAGTCCAATACTCACTTTAAGAATGGTTCTAAGTCTAATTGATTTTAAATCAAAAGGGCTAGTTCTATTTGATTTTGAATCCAAGAAGAATGAATAACAGAAATTCTCCTTTTCTAATAAGATTGGAATGTAGATCAAAATCAAATAAAAATAAGCTAGCAAAAGGAATATTAAATAAGCACAAAGTAGCTTAAAATAAACACAAACTTATCTCAGAAAATAGCCTAAAGATTGTTTGAATAGAATTGATTTGAATTGCTAAAACTCTGAAGTTCGTGCTTTATTTATAGCCTGAAAAATCTCGTCTACGACTAGTCTTAGGATCCTAGGACTGGTCGTAGCTCCAAAGATTTTCAAAGATTTTCACGGGATTGGATTTTCTGTTCCACGACCGGTCCTGGGCGTTCTACGACCGGTCGTGGGCCACCTATAACTGGTCGTGGGACACTTTCGACCGGTCGTAGGATCCCAAAAATAGTTGCTGGAGTTTGAGTCGTAGGGCTACGACCGGTCGAAGGATAAGTCGAAGAACTCACAGGATTGGTCGTAGGATGTCCAGGACCGGTCGTAGGATAGCAAGAAAGATCCGAAAATCTTCAACAACCTAGGACTGGTCCTGAAAAACTTAAGACTGGTCGTAGCAGAGCTAGGACTGGTCTTGAAGTTCCTTGGACTGGTCTTAGAACACCCCAAACAAGCATATTGAAATATATGAGTTATGTATCCAGAATGACCTATTGTAAAGCTCATCCTAAGGTCAATCTAAGGTCACACAAACCTTAAAAGTGAGATGGACTTGAAAGTCTGAACACTCAGATGACCCTTAAGAGAAGCTTGAGAATATACAAAACTTGTAGTAGGCCTTCTGGAGCTTGATCTTGACTTGACAAGGTCTTCTAATATACTTGAACTTGATTGAATCTTGAACATGCAAACTTGAAGACTTCAATACTTGAATTATTCATCCATGTCTTGAAAACTTTCTTCATTTAAGATCTTGTCTTGAAATGCGATGACTTGATTGCAATGAATAGTCTTCAATCATAAAACACAAGATATACAAGACATAGATATAGGTTTTGGCACCACAAAATTTGACAACCAAAGGGATATGAAATTATAGCACTTACAATCTCCCCCTTTGTCAAATTTGTGACAAAACACATAGCATAAAAGATAATAAAGAATGATGAACCATGAAATCACAAAATACTCTACTCCCCCTGAGTAATACGAGTATTGCTCTTATAAACAGTACACAACATGAAAACTTCAAGACTTCAATCCACATATCCTTCTCAATCAATTAATTCCCTTCTCAATCAATCAATTCAAACAAATTTACTCCCTCTTTCCATACTACTCCCCTTTTAGCTTTAGCTTACTCTCCCTTTTTGTCACAAAATGACAAGGGAAAGGTACAATAGGAAGGAGAACATAGAGAGTAAAAAGAAAATAATGAGAAAGAGATATGAAAGGACATAATATAAACCTGAAGCATCAAGCCATAATCCATAATACATATCCAAAATAAAATATCCAAAAGACAATATTATCAAACCATAATCCATAATACATATCCAAAATAAAAAGATAATTTGATACTATCCAGAAGATAATTCACCTAATCTGATCTAGAGGAGGGAGCAGGGGTAGTCGGATCAATCTGGTGTAACCCCTTATTAATGCGACGAAGATATTTTCGCATGTACTTAAATCGCATATCATGGGCAATATTCATATTATCAATCTTCTCCTCCAATGTACGAAGGCGTGCATCAAAACCAGATGGATCATAATCTGGATCATTAGGTGAATCAATTTCTATATCATCAAATAATTTTTAATACAAAAATTTGAAATTTAAACAGCTATAATATGAAATATGATACACTATGATACATGCAAGCAAGAATATTTAATGTAAAATGCATATACCAAGATCAAATTTTAATTTATTAAACCTATTTTTGTCGAGCAGTTTAGTAAATATATCAGCAAGTTGATTTTCGGTTGATATATATTCTAAAGAAATAACTTTTTCTTCAACCAACTCACGTATGTAATGATACTTAATGTCAATGTGCTTAGTACGTGAATACTGGATTGAGTTTTTGGAAATGTTTATAGCATTGGAATTATCACAATGTAAGATCATTGAATCTTGATTAATTCCATAATCGCTAAGCATGCGTTTCATCCAAACTAGTTGAGTACATGCATATCCAGCTGCAATATACTCAGCCTCAGCTGTGGAGAGCGATATTGAGCTTTGCTTCTGGCTAAACCAAGAAACTAAGCAATTTTTAATGTAAAAACAACCACCACTAGTTGATTTTCTATCATCAATATTTCCGGCCCAATCAGCATCTGAGTACCCGGCTAATTGAACACTAGTATCAAAAGGATACCAAAGTCTCAAATTTATAGAACTTGCGACATATCTAATAATTCGTTTAACAGCAGTAAGATGTGATTCCTTAGGATTAGACCGATATCTCGCACAAATACTAACACTAAATGCGATATCAGGTCTACTAGCAGTTAAATACAACAAACTATTAATCATATTGTGATATAGTTTAGGATCTATATCTTTACCTGTAGAGTCTTTTGAGAGTCTTAACGTTGTACTCATAGGAGTATCAAAGTTCTTACCATTCTCAAATCCGAACCTTTTGACCAAGTTTGAAGCATATTTGGTTTGGAAAATGAAAATTCCATCAAGTTGTTGTTTTACTTGCAACCCTAGGAAATAGTTAAGTTCACCAACCATGCTCATTTCGAACCTTGATTTCATTAACTCTGTAAACTCAATAGACATGTTAGAACAAGTAGATCCATAAATAATGTCATCAACATAAATTTGAACCATTAAAATATCATTGTTATGTTTTTTAACAAAGAGTGTTTTATCAATACTTCCAACTTGAAAGCTATGACTAAGTAAGAATTTAGTTAATTTCTCATACCATGCCTTGGGCGCTTGTTTTAAACCATAGAGAGCCTTTTTGAGACAAAATACATGGTCAGATAACTTAGGGTCTTCAAACCCTGAAGGTTGTTCAACATACACTTCTTCATGTAAATCGCCATTCAAGAAAGCACTCTTTACATCCATCTGATATATTTTAAATTTTTTAAAGTATGCGATGGAAATAAAAAGTCTGATTGACTCAAGGCGAGCGACTAGAGCAAAGGTTTCATCGTAATCGATACCTTCAATCTGAGGGTACCCTTGTACAACCAGTCTAGCCTTGTTTCGTATAATATTTTCAAGTTCATCAGACTTATTTTTAAAGATCCATTTTGTTCCAATAATGTGTTTATCTTTAGGTCTAGGAACAAGATACCAGACATCATTACGAACAAATTGATTAAGTTTATCCTGCACAGCAACTATCCAATTTTCATCAGAAAGTGCTTCTTTTACGTTGACCGGTTCTATTTGGGATGTAAAACAAACATAATTACATATGTTCTCAAGTTGTTTGCGAGTACGAACTCCAGTGAGAGGGTTTTCAAGTATTTGATTGGTTGGATGATCTTTAACAGTCCTTGGTTCAGATTCTTTTTGACTTGATGAGATATCTTGATTGTCAATAATAAGAGCTTCATCATCATCTGAACTCGGAGCTGGTGTATTCAAATGATCATCAATGACCACATTGATGGACTCTTGAATCACACCAGTTCTCTTATTTAGAACCCTATAAGCTTTACTGTTCAAAGAATAACCAAGAAAAATACCTTCGTCACTTTTCGTATCAAACTTACCCAAATTTTCACGATCCCGTAAAATATAATACGTGCTGCCAAAAATCCAAAAGTATTTAACAGTAGGTTTCTTTTCAAACCATAATTCATAAGCAGTCTTATTATTAGATTTACTGGTATAAACCCGATTAATAATATAACATGCGGTATTAACTGCTTCAGCCCAAAGATTTCTAGAGAGCTTCATGCTATTCAACATAACATTAGCCATATCCTGAAGCACTCTGTTTTTTCTTTCAACAATACCATTTTGTTGCGGTGTTTTGGGCGCAGAGAATTCATGTGATATTCCCTGATCGCTATAGAATTTCTCAAAACTACTGTTTTTGAATTCAGATCCATGATCACTACGGATCTTACTAACATGAGAACTTTTCTCATTTTGGATTCGTTTGATGACCTTTTTCACTTCATCCAGGGTTTCAGTTTTGTCTTTTAAGAACGATATCCAAGTGAATCTGGTATAATCATCTATGATAACCAAGATGTATTTTTTGCCTCCTCGACTCTTCGATTTGGTTAGTCCAATAAGATCCATATGGAGAATCTCGAGTGGTCTAGATGTGGTATTGGAGTTCACTATCTTGTGAGAGCTCCTAATCTGTTTTTCCAACTGGCATTCACCACATATTTTGTCTACTTTTTGTAATTTGGGTAGACCTCTAATTAGTTCTCTTTTGCTCAATCTAAATAAGTTCCGATAGTGTACATGTCCAAGGCATTTATGCCATAATTCAGTCTCGTCGGTATGAACCATGTAACATGATTGAGTAGATGAGCTTGCATCACTAACTATGTAGCAGTTTTCAGAAGTTCTGCGACCAGTTAATATAACAGAACCCTTTTTATTAACTATCTCACAACCTTGATTAGAAAACTTTACACTATGGTTGTTATCACATATCTGAGAAATGCTTAGAAGGTTGGGTTTTAAGCCCTTAACATATAAAACATTTTTAAATAAGGGAAGGTTATAACGCTGAATCATACCTTGGCTAATGATTTTACAATTGCTTCCATCACCAAATGTGACTAACCCTTCAGTCATATCTTTAAGATCGGTGAATAAAGCTTTGTCACCTGTCATATGCCTGGAGCAACCACTATCTAGGTACCAATTTGAATGGCTTGTTGCTTTGAAAGCAGTGTGGGCAACCAAGCTGGCAACTTTAGGAATCCATTTCATAACTGTTTTGGGTTTAGGAGTATAGATGGTCTTTTTCTGTCTATTGTTGTAGGAACAACCTATAGAGTTCGACTTTAATAGCTCCTTGAGAAGATCAATAATTTTTTCAGCTAATTGATTTCAGTTTTGAAAATTAAAGTTGACATGACTACTTTTAGGTTTTTGAAAAGTTTTTGAATTTTTAGAAAAACCTTGAAAAGTATTCTTTTCTTTTGATTTTGAAGACTCTCATTTTACAAATTTAGGAGCACTGTTCTTTTGTTTAGGAGATGTATTCTTATCATAGCCCAACCCGGATCGATCGCCACATTTTCTTGATCCGGACAATAATTTTTCCAATTTTGGATCACCTTGGGCATATCTCCATGTGTCTTTCAAACTCAGAAGAGAAGCTACCTCATTTTTGAGTTTTTCTTTTTCGGATTTCAAATCTTCAATTTGGGAGGTTTTGAAATCTAAATCACATTTGGTCTTTTCAAAAGAATCGAAAATATGAGACTTTTCTAAAACAAGAGACTCATAATCTTCCTTAAGCTTAGAAAATTTTTCTTTTTGTAATTTAAGCTTAACTGTAATTTTACAACTCTCTTTATAAAGGGCATTATAAGCATCTTGAAGATCATCTTCATTATCGCAATCACTATTCAGATTTTTTTCACTAGATATATCATCATGATCTGAATAGGTGATCTTGGCTAGAGTCATAGGGGCTTTAACATCATTGCCCGACTCGATTTCAGAATCTTCTGATTTAGAAGAGGATTCAGAATCAGACGATTCATCCCAAGTAGTCATCATGCTTTTCTTTTTTGATTTGTCCTTTTTAGGACATCTGTTAGCTAAGTGCCCATACTTTTGACAGTTGTAACATTGACTATCTTTCAATGATTTTCGAGCTCTAGGTTTAGATCGTCTCTTATCATTTAACTTTTGAAAATCAGCTTTTTTCTTATTTTTGAAAATTTTGTAAAACCTTTTTGCTAAAAGCGCCATATCATCTTCGGTATTTTCCGAATCCGAAGTACTCTCTTGTGAAACATTTTTAGATGATTTGAGAGCAATTGATTTTCCTTTAGGAGCTTTAAAGGACAACTCATACGTTTGAAGTGAACCAACTAATTCCTCAACCCTCATGGTATCCGTATCACGAAGTTCCTGAATCGCGGTTACTTAAGAATTGAACCGTTCAGGAAGTGAACGTAGTATCTTTGCGCACACTTTACTTTCTGGGATTCTATCACCAAGACCCCACATAGAGTTTACAATGTCATTCAATCTAGAGTAGAAGTCCATAAACATCTCATTCTCCTCCATATGAATTTTTTCAAATTTAGTTGTGAGGAGTTGGACTTTAGATTTCTTGACAATAGATGTACCCTCGTGTGTCATTTCTAATACATCCCATGCTTGTTTTACATTTTCACAAGAGATAATACTTTTAAATTCATCTATTGATAATGCACAAGTAATTACATTTAGTGCTTTTGCATTGGCACTACTTTCACTTTTCTGAAGTGTGGTCCAAAGAGAATAAGTCGTTACTTTCATTGATTTTGAACCATCACTATTAGTTACTTCAGTGATAGGAGGGTTCCATTCATTCACTGTGGCCAACCACACACTTTCATCCAAAGATTTAAAGACGATCCTCATCCTGGCTTTCCAATAAGCATAGTTTGTGCCATTAAAAGGTGGTGGCCTAGTGACTGATAGGCTATCAAAATTTGACATCTTAATATATCTTAAATCGTTAGCTCAGGAAATAAATCCAATAAATAAACAATAAGCACGAGCTATTAGGTTCTGATACCACTTGAAAGGGCCTAGCTATATGTCCTAGAGGGGGGGTGAATAGGGCAATGCCAAATAAAACTTATAATCGCGGAATAATAAAAGAAATAAAGCACAATGCTGAATTTAAAGTAGCCTAAATAAAAAGATTGATACTTTAACAGTTCTAAGGACAACCTTACACCAAAAACCAAAGGTTTAAGGTAGGACAATCTTATTTCTAGAACGTCCTTGGTATCATAACCCAATGAGGAATAATAAGCAAGGAAATCAAAATAACTTGCAGAAAATAAATCCTAAGTTATTACAACATTCATCCACACTTGCTTGAAGTGATTACAACATTCATCCACAAACACTCTCCACAAAACAGAATGAATAAAAGAATGAAAGAGTAAAACACATTCACAACACAACGATATATAGTGGTTCGCCTATGTGTATACCAACTATTATCCAACAGCCACACAGATTGCTACTCCACTCTTAATATCCTCACAAAGGGGATATTAGCATGCACTATCAAAATAGGTTTCACAGGTTCACCTAAAACCTTCACAATTGTGTCTTTGATCTCGGGCTTACACAATCCAAAAACCCCACAATCTGAGTTTTCTGGCTCTCCTCAGATAACCAATACAATGAGATTTTTCTGGCGAATCTCAAACAAAAGCCAGAGAAAGTAAATTATAAAAATGTAAAATACCTGAATCACCTTTTGAAGAAGCCCGGTAGAACCAATCAGAGTAGAAGTTCGATTCAACGTTCAAAGTTCAATACTCACTTTAAGAATGGTTCTAAGTCTAATTGATTTTAAATCAAAAGGGCTAGTTCTATTTGATTTTGAATCCAAGAAGAAGGAATAACAGAAATTCTCCTTTTCTAATAAGATTGGAATGTAGATCAAAATCAAATAAAAATAAGCTAGCAAAAGGAATATTAAATAAGTACAAAGTAGCTTAAAATAAACACAAACTTATCTCAGAGAATAGCCTAAAGATTGCTTGAATAGAATTGATTTGAATTGCTAAAACTCTGAAGTTCGTGCTCTATTTATAGCCTGAAAAATCCCGTCTACGAATGGTCTTAGGATCCTAGGACTGGTCGTAGATCCAAAGATTTTCAAAGATTTTCGCGGGATTGGATTTTCTATTCCACGACCGGTCCTGGGCGTTTTACGACTGGTCATGGGCCACCTACGACTGGTCATGAGACACTTACGATCGGTCGTAGGATCCCAAAAATGGTTGCTGGAGTTTGAGTCGTAGGGCTACGACCAGTCAAAGGATGAGTCGAAGAACTCACAGGATTGGTCGTAGGATGTCCACGATTTTCAACAACCTAGGACTGGTCCTGAAAAACTTAAGACTGGTCGTAACAGAGTTAGGACTGGTCTTGAAGTTCCTTGGACTGGTCTTAGAACACCCCAAACAAGCATATTGAAATATATGAGTTATGTATCCAGAATGACCTATTGTAAAGCTCATCCTAAGGTCAATTTAAGGTCACACAAACCTTAAAAGTGAGATGGACTTGAAAGTCTGAACACTCAGATGACCCTTAAGAGAAGCTTGAGAATATACAAAACTTGTAGTAGGCCTTCTTGAGCTTGATCTTGACTTGATAAGGTCTTCTAATATACTTGAACTTGATTAAATCTTGAACATGCAAACTTGAAGACTTCAATACTTGAATTCTTCATCCATGTCTTGAAAACTTTCTTCATTTAAGATCTTGTTTTGAAATACGATGACTTGATTGTAATGAATAGTCTTCAATCATAAAACACAAGATATACAAGACATAGATATAGGTTTTGGCACCACAAAATTTGACAACCAAAGGGATATGAAATCATATCACTTACAGTTAGTATGAAGACTAAACAAACCGAAATCAAACTATCCTAATCCTAAATCCTATGAAAGCAATAAACCTAACTACACCTCCATCAGACTAGGAGGTCAATCCTGATACACAGGATCAATCAGAGGTATGGATATATCCTCTGAATCAAACCTCTCAACAAATGGCTTGAGACGATGTCCGTTTACCTTGAAAACATCGTCATTCGTCAGATTCTTTATCTCGACAGCCTCATGAGGATAAATAATAGTAACAATGTAGGGACCGGTCCAACGAGATCTAAGCTTACTTGGAAAAAGATGTAACAGAGAATTGTACAAAAGGAATTTTTGACTAGTTATGAATGATTTCTGAAGGATGTTCCGGTAATGAAACACCTTCTTCTTGTCCTTGTAAATTCTCGAGTTCTTGAATGCATCATTTTGAATTTCTTCGAGTTCATTCAATTGAAGCTTGCGCAGTAAGCTAACGTTGTCCAAGTTAAAATTCAGATTTTTGATGGCCTAGTAGGCTCTATGTTCCAACTCCACAGGCAAGCGACAAGATTTTTCATATATGAGTCTAAAGGAAGACATTCCAATGGGTGTCTTACAAGCGGTTTTGCAAGCTCATGAAACATCGGTCAAGCAGATTGACCAATCCTTATGGTTAGGATTAACCATTTTTTTTAAGAATTTGTTTGATTTCTCTATTGAAAATCTGAACTTACTTGCTTGTCTGTTGGTGGTATAAAGCGCTCACCTTATGAGAGATGCCATATTTCTTCATTAAGTTCTCAAATGGCTTATTACAAAAGTGTGAACCTCCATCACTAATGATGGCCTGAGGCATTCCGAACCGGGAAAAGATATTTTCTTTTAAGAATCTAATGACTATTCGATGATCATTGTTCTGGCATGGGATCGCTTCAATCCACTTAGTGACATGGTCTACCACCAACAATATGTAAATATTTCAAAGGATTGGGGGAATGGTCCTATGAAATCGATGCCCCAGCAATCGAATGCTTCAATTATAAGAATTGGATTTAGTAGCATTAAATTTTAACAAGACAATCCTCTCAATTTTGACAACGCTCACAAGCTTTACAAAACTCATGAGTATCTCTGAACATAGTGGGCCAGTAAAAGCCGCACTGTAAAATTTTGGCCATGATTTTTTTAGCAGAAAAGTGACCACCACAGGCCTGAGAGTAATTAGAGGAGATAACACTCTAATATTTATTTTCTGGCACACATCTCCTTAGGATTTGGTCTGGACAATATTTAAATCGAGAAGGATCATCCCATAAATACTTACATACCTTGACAAAGAATTTTTTCTTATCTTACGCAGTCCAATATGTCGGCGTGAAACCTGTGGTAAGATAATTCGCAACATCAGCAAACCAAGGTAATTGGAAGAGTTTAAACAATTGTTCATCAAGGAACATGTCTTTTATCGGTGTCAATTTAAGGGAATCGGGAAGATCAAGCCTAAAGAGATGGTTAGCCACTACGTTCTCTACTCCCTTTTTATCTCGTATTTCTATGTCGAACTCTTGGAGTAGAAGGATCCATCTTATCAAGCGAGGCTTAACATCATTCTTAGAAAGAAGGTACTTCAGCACCGCATGATCAGTGTAAATGATGATCTTGGATTCGATCAAGTAGGACTTAAATTTGTCCAAAGTGAACACTACAGCTAGGAGTTCTTTCTCTGTAGTAGAGTAGTTCACTTGGGCAGAATTTAGAGTTTTACTTGCATAGTGAATCATACAAGGCTTCTTCTATTTTCTCTGGTCTAACACCGCCCCAATAGCATAGTCAGACGCATCACACATAATCTCAAAAGGTATGCTTCAATCAGGTGGCTGCATGATAGGAGTGGTTCTTAACATAGCCTCGATGTTAGTGAAAGCTTCTTGACATTGTTCAGTCCACTTGTATGATATATCATTTTGAAGGAGATTGCATAAAGGACGAGAGAGAAGACTAAAGTCCTTTAAGAATTGCCTATAGAATCCGACGTGTCTTAAGAAGGATCGCACATCGCGTTTGCTTTTGGGAGGTGGTAGGTTAAAGATAAGATCGATTTTGGCCATATCAACCTTAATTCCTGTAACGAACCCAGATCTAATAGATAGTGATATGTAGTTGCACACATGAACAACCCTTATAAGAAAGTAATGAATGCTTAAAATCACCATGACTCATGTTGTCATTGTCCCTAATCATATTAGAAACACCGAATCTCGAGGATGAGATTTTCTTTAAGGGGGGTAGATTGTAGCACCCCTTACTTTTTCAGTACTTGGGTGTTACTATGTAACTTAACTTGGTATTTTGTATTTGAACATTTAGCATCACTCAAGTATAAATCTAACCACTAGGTGTAATAAACATCTCAAGATCAACCTATGAACTCAATCATGCATCAATCTAACAATCAAGAACAATTGTCATCCACTGAGTAGACCATCCATCCGTTAGTCTTCAAGATAGTTCATTCAATCATTCATTTGGGGACCATGAAATTTTGTGGTAATTTGGGTAACCATTAGGGGATACTACTAGCATTAAAATATGTTTGAAGGGTAACCTAAATCATCTAACCATCCATCATAGGCCATGAAATGTCCTGATCATCCAAACCAAATTCCTAAGGCTCTTTTAATAGTTAGGGTTCGGATTGAAATCAATCCAACCATTAGATTAATAAAAATCAACATAAAAGGTCCACAATTCCCTGATATGGCCCACCTGAGTTTCTGATCTTCCTCATCTTGGGCTGTATACCATTTTAGGGACTGGTGTACCCATTGGACGAAGTAGATTTCTCAAAACATCTACGTGGGCCCCCCACTTGTGGCGTGCGTGTGCACAGCCCGTTCTTACCCGTAGTACATCGAAACCATCAGCACAGTGTTGGAGAGCGTCGGACGATAGCCACGCACTCAGCTACAGCCTCGTCACCCCTGCCATTTCCGGTTTTAGTTCCTTACGTAGCAAAAAGTGGAAAGAATCCTTTCCATTTTTAGCAAGTGTAAATCCTGACATTCTCTCACCCTCTAGAAGCTTCATCCAAGAAATCTGGAGCATTCGGTCTAAGGCTGGCCGAAAATCTCGTAAGGAAGGATGAGATTTTGGCGAGTCACAGCCACATCTCGCGCCCCCCTCGTTTTAAGACAACTGTTACCAAAACCGTCCAGACCCACCATTGAATGCCTTCTGAACGTTTCAGATTAATGAATCACCCGTCCAATAGGGAAACGCCATTTTCAGCCAACCATCTTCCCCGAAAACGACTGTTGGACCCACATTCCATAGGATCATTCCTTTCGCACATCCAGACCGTTCATCATATGGCCCACCACACATAAAGCCCATCAGGGTGGGTCTTATAGACCCACACACGAGATCTAACACGCAGAGTGGCCCTGACGACGATCCATTCTCAGCTAAACCATCTTATTTCCACACTAATCTTCGTGATTAGCTGTGGAACTCTCCAGAAATAGAAAGGCTATAAATAGCCGTGCATTAGGGCAAACTCCAAGGGAGAGAGAGAGAGAGAAAGAATAGAAAATGTAAGAGAAGGATTTTTCGGCGCGCTGGAATCGAGTTGCAAGTTTCGTAGCAACTCGACTCAGCTACTTTGCCACTGAGTCGAGGCCGTGTCCTAACCCAATCCGTCTACTGTGAAGGAATCTGAGAGGAGGAGATAGAGAGAGAGAAAGGAAAGAGAGAAGGAGGAGGGGAGTTCGTGGTCAGCACCGAAGAAGCTGCAACTGGTTGTAACTCGACCAAGTTGCTGGTTATGGATTCAAGTCCCGACAGACCTGGAGCAGAGCACGCCGCATCCAGATCCTTCCAACATCCAAGATCAGTCTCTGATCAAGTAAATCCATCCATTTTCCCTCTGTCATTGACAGATTCCACCCACTGTCCGACTGATTGCACAGTCGGCTCAACTTAGTTACGAGTTGAGTGACTCAGCCCCATGTCAGCGTGAAAATCCCGATCCGCCTCTATGGAGATGGTCGGTTTTCTTCTTAGAGTTGGGACTGGTGCTTCTAGTCCAGCTCTGGTTCACTAGATATGGTGGATTGCAGTACCTTTGCATTGAGGCACTATCGAGTCAGTGACTCAAGTGCGGTGCAGAGGATTGAGTACTGACTCAAACCGAGTCCATGAATGAGTCCCCTGTCTGGGATAACTTAGATCAGGCATACCTCATCCAACTTGAGCTTTATAACTCTTAAGGCATGAGTTGTGGGGATAGTTCGGGCTGAGTTATCACTGAGTCAGTGACTCGAAACTGATTCTGAATTAGAAGTCCCAACTCAGTGGGACCTGGGATACAAGTTTTCCAAGTCAGTTTTAATCCCCAACTCGTGGCAACTGAAATATGCCCACTTTGGGGCTGACCCAACTGTTTTAACTAACCGAGTCAACTCTACCCTCATTTACGAGTTAACTCGGTCAACTTTTCATCTAAAACAAACTAACTCCAACCATCTATGTATGATCTGAACAAGGTTGGATAAAATTGAATCATAAATAAGGTTTTGTAGTAAATTAAACCCTTGAATCTAGCTCGACTCGCTGTTGGTTAAAAACCCTGACCGAGTCAACTCGGTCGTAACTCAACGAGGTCTTACAATGTTTCTTTCAGGTGCAACCAACAACTAGTTACCTTGGAGGACACTCCATCCTTCAATCAATTCAAACCAGATCATCACACTCGCTTCATAGGAACATTACAAATCAGAGAAATTACCCCAAGGTGAGGAGCATCCCCCATAGCTTCTTCCATTCACTAATTTCCATGTGGATTAACTCTTTAATGTAGAGTATTTTAGAGAAATATTAATTCCTAGTTATCTTGACTTTTATGAAGAAATTGTTTTAATGTCATGTTTCCTTATAATTATGTGTATGAGGTATTGTTGTGAAATTTCCATGCCACATTTATAATCATTTGCCTTTGTGTATATCCCCATTAGACGTGATGAGAAAAGAAAGCTTTCATACTAGATTATTTGTGGATTGTGTAGTGAGACATTACCTTCACGATTTTCTATATTTTTAATCTCTAATTTTGTAGGTACAATCTTGTGAATAATTCTTACAATATGAAAACTGAGAATTTGTTTACATGTAGTGTACTTATGGATGGACTCTTAGTTAATGATGTGACCTCACTTGGAAATTTACATAATACTTTGTCTGCCCTCCTTTAAATGTAAAGAAATCATGGAAGTTCATGTGGAATGCATGGTTGGATATTTCTTATTTGAAAGTTGAAGGTCATTACTATTCTATCAAAGTAATGTATATATGTGTCATGGTGCATAACATCCACGCATGACATGTGAGCTTTTCTGAGTATTCACCGTAAGTCACATCTTGTTGGGTTGTGCAAGGTTCTATTACCTAAGTCTAACCATTAGGTTTGTGTACTTATACACTATGGGCCGCTCTTTCCTTACATTAGGCTTTTTCAAGATTTTATACCTCCTCAGCCATACCCCGAGTAATTTTTTAGGAGGTCGTCCTTGGGCGCACTCACCTTCATGGACTTTTCCAAGTAGTTAATCTACCGTAGGCAGTTTATGTGGTCTTTTCCAGGTAGTCTACTACCGCGGGCAACGCTTTACTTTGACAGCTGGATGTGCATCCCTAGATTATGACTTGAGCATACATTCATACATTCATGCAAACGCATTGTTAGTTGTATTGCCCTATGAATTATATATGAATTGTTAACCCATTTTGGAATGATGTGTCATGATTGAATCTATGAGAAAATTTTTCACTGAGTTTTCACTCACCTATTGTGCAGTTGCACAAAATAGACGCATGTATGATGATCAAGTGGAGACCCCTATGACAGGATTCTACGAACGGCTGTGGTGGAGTTTGGTGAGGAAGAACTCTATGCCATTACAGTTGAGCCGTTGGAGGTCGACTGATAATTTAGGATTTGCTCGCTTTCATATTTTAGATTTTGTATCTTTCTTGAATTGTAATAAAATATTTCCCCTATTGTGGGATTTCATTTTGCTCCATTTTCATGTATTAAGCTTTCTTGTTGTTACTCTTGATATCCTTAGTTTATGCAATGTTGCCTTACTCTCTCTTATGGAATTTGCCGCTATTTAGATGTATGTTAGTCCACTTCATAATGTAACACTCGGGTTCTCAGTGAGGAGCGACCATTCTCGGGTTTTGAGAACCAAGGTGTTACAATTCCCTAAAATGAAATTATGTGTCCAAGCACTATTCCCTTGGGAACCATAAAATGACATTTCTCCCGATTTAAAACCAAATTCTTTTCCTCGCTTCGCTTCAGCACATGTTTAAGATTTTTCAGACACTCGCTGAAGGATAGACCAAAAAGGGAGAAGTTGTCCATGAAGACCTCTAAATATTGCCCCACCATGTTAGAAAATATACTCAACATGCATCGCTGAAAGGTGGCAGGGGCATTACACAGTCCGAATGGCATCCTTCGGTAAGAAAAAGTGCCAAAGGGATGTGTGAATATTTTCTTTTCTTGATCTTTAAGGGCTTTCTCTATCTGATTGTAGCTAGAATACCTGTTAAGAAAACAGTAGTAAGAGTGACCATCTAGCATTTTCAAAATTTGTTCAATGAAGAGCAAAGGAAAGTGGTCATTCCTTGTGATGGTATTCAATTTTTTGTAGTCAATGAACATTCTTCAACCAGTAGTGACTCTAGTTGGCATGAGTTCATTGTCAGCATTGGCTACAATAGTGATTTTGGATTTCTTGGGAACTACTTAAGTTGGACTCACCCATTGATTGTCGGATATAGGGTATACCACATCCAACAAGTTATGTACCTCGAACTTAACCACTTCCTTCATGTTTGAATTTAATTGACATTGTGGTTGTTGGGAGGTTTTTGCATTATCCTCGAGAAGAATGCGGTGAGTACAAATCAACGGGTCAATTCCCTTGAGGTCCGCAATCGACCATTCAAGGGCTCCTTCATGCTCAATGAGAGTGAAAATAAGCACACTCTCCTATTCTTTCTCAAGGTGGGAAGACATCATCATCAGGTATGTCTCATCTTGACCTAAATAGACATATTTAAAATTAGCGGACAAAGGTTCTAGGTCAAGCTTCGGTGCTTTTGAGGCTAGATGGTTGAGTCACTACATCAGTATGGGACAATTTTTCAAATTGTACCCTCCACTGGTTAATTTCAAGTACTGGCACATAATCAAGTAAGGCATCCATCTCCCTAATCGTGTCATCATCTAAATCAGGGGAGTGGGCCAAGCACGTCTGTAGAGGCTCAGAGAATAGAGTCATTAGTGCTCTATCTTTCACGAAAGAATTTATTAAGTTAATGACGTGAATATTATCAACATCCTTTGACTATTTGCTCATGTTTAAAAAGTTATTGAGCTCCAATGTCATATTTCTGAAAGACATTCATTATTTCATTCCTACATTTGATAATGGCATTGGATGTAGCAAGGAATGGGCGACCAAGGATGATAGGTATCTAAATGCTCGTGTCTACGATGGGTTGAGTATACAGGCGATAAAATCTATGAGATAGTAGAATTTATCAACCTAGACCAACACATCTTCGATCACCCCCCTCATTACACGGATTGAACGATCAGCAAGTCATAATGTGGTCTAGGTGGGTTTTAATTTACCTAGACCCAATTATTCGTATACAGAGAAATAAATCAAATTAATGCTTGCTCCTAAGTTAAGAAGTGCGTGCTCAATCTGGTGATTATCAAATTAATGCTTGCTCCTAAGTCAAGAAGTGCGTGCTCAATCTGGTGATTCCCAATTATATAAGTGATAATTGAGTTACCAGGATCTTAATATTTTTGTGGCACATTTTGTTTGAGGATAGCACTCACTTTTTCTATCAGAAAAATTTTCTTTTGAATACTTTACCGTCTCTTGGTTGCACATAAATCTTTAAAAAATTTGGCATAAGAGGGGATTTGTTTCACAAAATCTGAAAAAAAAAACTGAAGGTGTAAAAAACTAAAAATAATGAATAAATAAAAGTGATCGTCGATATAAAATCAAAAGTTGGAAAAAGAAAAAAAATGGGATAAGTTCAGAATCAGTACTTGCTTATTCAATCAACCTTGAGGTGATGAGCATAGCTAATATTATGAAATGATAGTATTTTTATAAAAAGTAATTTGGAACTCGCTAAGCACATTAGAAAAACTTGATATATGAACTTATGCTTTTAAGTGATTAATAAATAACTTATTTGATTGATTGCTCGTATGATTCGACTCTAGGTTTTCAAATTTTCACTTTCACTTTTTTGGATTACACTAATTCATACTTGTTTGTACAAAAGATTATTTTCTGAAAGAGGTTTGAACATTTAGAATTGAAGTTTATATCACGCATGTTTTTCTTGGGACTAGTAAAATGCTGGTTGGGGGTGTGTGCTGAGTGTCAAATATTACATATTTTTCCCTGTTTATATCTCGATTTTATGAACATGATAATGCTTAATGAGTATATTTTATACAAGTTTGTATTACAAGGTGAATTTGAGAGTTTGGATTAAAAAGAATGTTAAAAGCATGAATTTGATGCTCAAGAATTACCAAGACAAAAGATGAATCTTAGGAGACCAAGATTAAAGATTTCATGACCCCAAGATTCAAGGAAACCAAATGGAGAAGGAAGGAAGTCGTAAGTGCAAAGTGCAGAAATTCACAGAACCTGAACATTCACTATGTATGTTATCGACCGCCAGTTGATGACATCAAAGCTAGTGTTCGATGACATCGAAGAATTACATGAAAATCGGGTTTGGTTGATGGAAAAATTGGACGTATTTCTTGACGACATCAAAGTCTTGTTCGATGACATCAAAGACCCTTCGATGACATCGAAATCAGTTCGGTGACATCAAGATTTTTATAGATTTTTGGAGCAACTCACTGGAACACTCTGGACACATTCTCGATTACTCCAACACCCTTCGATGACATCGAAGGCAGTTCGATGACATTGAAGGTATGTTCGATGACATGAAGAGTTACGTAATATGAAAGACATTATGCAGTGCAAAAAGGCGTGACTTCCAAATTCAAGTTACGCTCAATGACATCGAAGGATGTTTAATGACATTGAAGGCATTACACAGAGTGCATAAATTTGAGGAGTTCTAAACACGAATTAAGTTTTAAGAAGCAAAGCCAAAGGGTAGAGCAGTGTAACACCCCAGATTTTTGCCAACCTGGAGTTAAACGTCCTTAGGCAATGGGTTAACCATAGCACCTTGGTAGCTTCTCAAAATTCGATTCCAAAGCCAAATAAATCATTAGAACCTAATCTTTAGAAATTTAACGTGAATTAGCCAGCGCTACATTAGATTACCTGCAAAATTAGCACCAACCACTTTAAATACGATCTGTAAGACCCAAAACCTATAGAATCATTGATGCTATCTTACCCTAAAATCCAGGATCAAACTCTAAACTTGTATGTTCTCAAGAACCCTTTGAAACTTTTTATTAGATGTAGACCGCGCGTCGAAAGTTCGATAGCGATAATCTTAGACAATTACGACCGCCTAGTTAGACTTGACAATCATTTTGAAAATCAAGCCCAACCGATATCCTGACACTATTTTACTGAGTCGGGAGTGAAGAGAGTGAGAAAAAGGAAAATACTTAGAAAATTAAATACATTTTTATGAAATCTGGCACGGTTCACTTGCGCATTTTTTTAAGCGTTCTGACTGTTGGAATCTGACCCAAACACACCCTCGGATCAGGGAACATTTCTCACTCAGGTCAGTATACTTGGAATCCCTAATCGAGTCTCAGTGACCGCTGAACTGAAACTGGTCCGCCACGTGCGATCTGGAAACCCTATCGAACTAAAAACGTAATGTGATCAGGATCCAGCATCCACAAGCTTAATTCCGACCGCATTCAGTCAGGGGAGCTCCAGAAATGTTCTTTTGGATCAGGAAAGACCCGATTTGGCTATAACCCAAGTATACCTTGACATAAAGTCTATTTTGGTCATGTTTAGACTTATAAAAGGGCCTTAAACCCTTAGCTTTCTAACCCATACGAATTTGGGGAAAACCCTAGGAGAGAGATGAGAGAAAAGAGAGAGAAGTGGGGGGAGAAGTTGGAGATTTCTCCAGGGATTCTTCCCTACTGCTCCACGTGCCAAAGCCATCCGCCTGCATCGCCATTCTGGCGATTCCAACTTCGTTCTAGGTAAGAAAACCCTAACCCTAACCTGTTTTAAGGCTCCTATGGGTACAAGTATCTAAGTAGCTGACTCACCTTGTGTTGTAGGTTGCCAATCAGTCGTTGACGACAACGTAGAGTTCCTATTCGATTCATTACGCTCCTACGGCGTAAGGTGCGGATCTTAGACGCTTAGATTACCTGTTTTCAAAGCTTTCAATGTCGTTTAATGATAGATTATTGAAAAGAATGTTGTTTGACATTTATAACATGCTGTCCATTTTTCATTTCGAATACGTACGAAGAATATGAGATTTAGGGTATTTTAGGTATTTGTAGGAAATACTGTATATGTATGTATTTTGCTGATGTGATTGCCATGAGTATTTACCATGTACCTATACTAGTTATACGTATATGATCTGTTTAGCGAAGAGATTCGCCCTAATGCACATATTGGCCGACATATGCTATGTAGACTAATGTGTGTAGACTAAGTGTTTGTTGAAATGCCTAAATCAATATGATTTATGCCTGCCATATGTTTTGAATGTAAGAACATGATTGTTGTGTATTAGACATTTCCTTAATATAAGGATCTGTCATATTATATGTTGAAATCAACATACGTCAAGTACGTTGGAGTTGAGTAGTCTAAGTGTTTGTATAAATGTATGTATTAGTAAGTATTGAGTAAATGGTGTTGTAGATTAGCGTTGAGACTGGATTCTCAACTAATTTGGTGATGTATATGATTTCCTCTATGCTTGTTGTATTTCAATTGATTTCCTTATGTGTGAAGTACTTGTGTATGGTTAACTGCTTATGATGTATGTTATAACATGCTGATAACATGCTGAAATTTCTTATATTTCAATTCTGTCTCTCTCATATGATTATTGATTTAGATTACATGTGCTTGGGGCTATACTCTAGTCCAGGCAGTCGATAACAGTTTAGAATTCGTGGTTGGATTCTATTCACCATGAAGGACGTGTATGACGAACCCGAGTCGTACTAGAGTCGTCGGCAGTGGTTAGGCCACACGAGGTGCTTGTGCACTTCATGTCGGTCGATTCAACGAGCGCTCGTGCTAGTCGGACTCATCAAGTAACCTGACTGACCATTGCATGTTCACCTTGTATTCGTCATAACTGTTTGAACTTAGGGTACTGAACTTAACAGTGATAACCCTGATAACCGTGGTACCTTGATCCACTAATACTCATGAGTCAGGCATGGTGATATGGGACACCGTGGTCGAGCTGTCGGCGTACGCTGGGGCCACAAACCTCCCCGTAGTGACCAGTGAGTAACTTAGACTCGTGAGCAGATTATGGTGGTATGGGACACTATATTCTTGCTGTCGCCCTACACTGATAATGTGATGGGGGAGCGGTGCAACGAGTGCGTGCAACAGCCCTGACAGCCCTTTGTAGTGACCTCGAGCGTACTTTGAGTCTACGTGAGGCGACGACCCTTCCGTAGCAACAAGAGTACAACTAAGCCTATATTGATAATGTGATGGGGGAGTGGAGCAACGAGTGCGTGCAATAGCCCTGGAAGCCCTTGCAGCGACCTAGAAATATATCATCGTATGAGACTACTAGGAGTGACGACCCTAGACAGGATCCTTGTTGGGAATGATATAAGGGAAGTACCCTAGTTTCTCAATCCTACTGTATGAAAAGGACTAATAATAACTCGGTAATCATATTCATATCGCACTATATGTGCCTGGAAGATGTGGAGCACTGAGGGAAGAAAGCATGCCGCGGACGTAAGATGGTGTCGCATGAGGGAGTATGTCGGTGAGGGCATCCATCATGTCATTTCATTCTTGCATTAATCACAGTATATAGGACCTGTTTGATTGCTTGCTTTACCATTATCACTTGATTGATTCGATAACATGTTAATCCTTGCTCTATGATTCCACTGAGTTAGCTACTCACTCCCACGTTACAGGACGGTGTTGCGTACACCAACCAGTCCCTATTTTAGTTTCAGATGGTGGCAATGCTTACGAAGCAGAGCCAGACTTGATGATGATGAGGAGGATCCCTCCTATATGCTGGTTCTAATTGACAGGGTTACAGGGTTACTGATTAGATGGCAATACACTTGGTATTTTGCCTTTTATTTACACACCCATGTATATTCTTTTCTTTATATGTTGGAGTATACATGTATATGTTTAACCTGGTAACATGTTCACACTCTGGAGACTTACAACAGTTCATATATTTTATATATCTATCACATTCTTCCGCTTGCTAATTTAATTATCTCTAGAGTATGATATTGTAAGACCCGTATCTTAGTCCGTACCTTTCCGTAGACTTCCGCAGTCTTACCGGTCGAATTCTGGCAACCTTCAACCCTTAACCGATATCGACGCGCGACCTTGATTCATGTACCGACAACCCGAGTCAACTCAGCCTGAGACCAATACCATAGCGACCGCGCCATCGTTGCGGTTTCGATGCCGCAACTCGCGCGCCGAGGCGATACCCTGGTCAAGAGATGTGTGCCAACGTTCGGTGCGAGAAAACGCCACGCGTTGCGAAATCCAAGGAAATCTCTACGATGTGTCACATCAATCACATCAATCTCATCAATCAATCAATCCATCAAGCCATCACATGTCAAGTACACATCACTTTATTCCCTTTTTCCCAAGCAACCATAAAAGTCTCCCAAACCCATACCTCTCTTACACAAAAAGCCACAAAAATCTTCACCACCCATACCTCTCTTACACAAAAGCCTCAAAAGTTAATATTTTCTTACACAACCATCACTCACCACATCCATCCATCACTCTCTCTCTCTCCCTTTACAACTCTCTCTCTCTTTCTCTCTTTCTCATTTCAAAAATCTCAAAGCAAAAGAGATCCCACGTATGGAATTCTCCCTCTCTTCCTAAACTCCAAATGTGGCCCACCTCTTCATCCCAAGATCTCCCATCTCAACCCTCCATTCCTCATCTTAACCGTTGAAAACCAAGCTAAGGTGCCAAGGAGCCCCTAGGAGCAAGAAGATCGGACGGTGGATGCCTCTATAGGGAGTTCTTTCTTGTTTTTATGATGGGCCAAGTGAGACCTACCGATCAATGGTGCGGATCTCACTTGGGACCCTAAGATGTGGCCGATGGACCACTTGGATCATCATGATCATTCCATGATGGGGCCATTCTCCATGAACCCCATCATGATGTTTATTTCATTTAGAAAGGTCATCTAGACCGTCCATATCGGTGGGGCATGGATCTCCACTGTTGATTTACATTTTTGATGGTCCCATGTTCAAAGGGATCCATTTATTGTATGATTTCATTCAAGGGAGGGCTCATAGTGGCGGAGTCCTCCATCACAAGCCGTATCCCACTCTCCATGTCTCTCTCTCTTTTATTTCTTTTATTTTATTTTATTTTATTTTATTTTATTTTTATGCAATAGGATTGTGTGGCCCACTTGAATGGATCCCACCTTGAGATATTTATTTTTATTCAAGTGGGGCCCACCTTAGACGTAGTACCCATGCCACCCATCAGTGGTGGCCCACTTCATCAGGGCCCACCATTATCAAAAAAAATAATAATAATAAAACCGTCCAGCGTCTGGGATGCTGGACGTTTCAAAAGAAAGAAGGAAAAGGAAGGAAGTAAAGGTGGACTTTGGTGGTCCACTTGCTTAGGCTCCACCATGATGTACTCAGACAATCCAAGCCGTCTACCCTCTTACTTACAGTGTTTTAACCGTTGGGTAGAAGTTTGGGGCTGATTGGCAGACCTGGTGGGCCATAGCATCAAAGAATGCATCTCTACCATTCAAGGATCATTTTCCTTATTTTATTTCATTTTCTATCATCAAAAAAATCTAAACTTTAGACTCATTTGGACGGTCTCGGGCCACTGATCGCAATGGCCAGGACGAATTTTGGCGCAGCGGGCCCCACGTGCAAAAAACTCCAAAAAATGGGTTTTTCCATTTTTTTTTAAAAAACCTCATGGCAGAGGCTTTGCCTCTGCCTCTGTCTTGCGGTCAGCCGCTGCACACTGCTGCGTGCAGCCGTGTAGGCGGGCGGACGAACGTGGGGGAGGTGGCCCACGGCCCTACGTGTGGGCCCCACTTTAATGTTTATTTGTTATCCAACCTGCTCATTAGGTGGGCCACCCCAGTGGTGGGCCCCCCTCCAAAAATGAGACAGATCCAAAACTCAGGTGGCCCACACCACGTGAAACAGTGTGAATTGAATTCTACCATTGAAAAGTTTTTGGGGCCCACAGAAGTATTGGATCAAGCTGAAATTTATGTTTTCCCTTCATCCAGGTCCGAGTGACCTAATGAACGGGTTGGATGGCATCTGGGAAGTGCTGTGGGCCCCGCATGGGACCCACAATGATGTATGTGTTAAGTCCACCATCCAGACGGACGGTGGCACCCCCCACGGCTGCACCCACCTTGTGTATGAGTGGCCTCCACCGTCCACCGGACGGTGGGGCCCCTTTGTGATGTATGTGTTCTATCCGCACTGTCCACTGGACAGTGGGACCCACCATGATGCACGTGATGCATCCAGACCGTCCATCCACTTGAAAAGATCATTTTAGGCCTATGAGTTAGGCCCATTTGAATTTCAAAAGGGCTATGGCCTAGGCCCATTTGGTTTTTGAAATGCTTATGGGCTAGGCTCATTAGATTCATTTAAGGCCTAAGAACTTAGGCCCATTTGATGTGTTGCAAGTCCATGGGACTAGGCCCATCTGATGTACTTCAAGGCACATGTAATTGGACCCTTTTGTTGAAATTTTAAAGCCCATGGAAGTAGGCCATTTGGTATATTGCAGGGCCCATGGGACTAAACCCATTTGATTATAAAAGGGTCCATGGGATTAGGCCCACTGGATTTATTTGAGACCCATGAGTTAGGCTCATTTTATTTGATTAAGGCCTAGGGGTTTAGGCCCATTTGACTCATGTTAGGCCTATGGGTTGAGTCCCTTTTTTTTTTATGTACATGTGGGGGCCCAATTGGTGTGGCCCATTGGTCACATATTAGACGCATGAGACTAAGCTCATTTGATGCAATCCAAGGCCCACGGATTTGACCCATTGCAATGTATATAAGACCCATTGGTATGACCCAATTATGTGGCCCATCTGATGAATAGAAGGCCCATAAGATATAGTCCATTTGATATATATGTAAGGTCCAATGGGAAGAACCTACGGTCCATTGCAATGTGTAAATCCATTACAGACTAAGTACCGATGTTTACAAAGATCGTGCCTTGGGAGCAATGTTGGTTTGACGTCCACATTGCGAGTGTAATGTTGGTTCGATGTCCACATTACGACTCTCCTTAGGGCCCATTACTGGGCCGTACTTGCTGTGTTTCGGCCGTCTAGGCCCATCTGCGTCGTAAGGATGGTTCATCACTCATTTACATCTTTAGTACAGTTTCATGACCCATGATCATCGCATCATATGTATGCTTGATATGAGGATTGACTGATCATAGTATATGCTTTCGGACAGGTTGTTTATGGGCTCCTGGTTAGGCGGTGTTGCCCTACATGAGCGCACGATATGCGCAGGATTGGTTGCATGACTGAATAGCGTGATTCATGCATTCCGCATTTGTGTGATATGGTTATTGTACGCCCTAGCGACATCGGGGCCGTAGCCTCCACAGACAGATCGTGGTTGGCAGGATTGGATGCCGAAAATCTTATTCTACATGGGGTACTATAGATATCCCTGGGTGAAAGTCCCTAAACCCTTATGGTACCAAGAGGTTGCTCCAACGTCTAGACCGAGTGGGTAGATGAGCGCTGAGTGACGAATACCAGTTGGCTGTGTTCTCCACTGTGTCGTGGTCGGTTGGAAGGGGGTGTGGCCTTACCCATCCCAGTGTAGGGGGCAATGCTAGGCTGAGTTTGACCAGCTCGAGGAATGGGTCCGCTATCGATGAGTCGCGCCCAAATTGGCAAACGGATAGTGTGGTCTCTTCCACTTACCTTATTGCACGCGATGTGGCGGTAATCTGGTTTAGAGTGTACTAGACCCCGGTGATATCCCATATTTTGAGCTGTATTGATGTGTGGACATAGATGAGGATCTGTATGCTTGAGTTGCATTGTACATCGCATGGCCTTGGGATGGCCGATACCATTCATGTCTTGCATCACATAAGCCTTGGTACGGCTCATGATATTATGGTTCCATTTGTATATTTCACATTACTCTGACATTGCATGTTCATATTACTACCTTGCGCACACACTTTCACCACCCTCTAAGCTTTCTATAAGCTTATGCACGATCGTTGCGTGCAGGTGACATTGGTTCGCAGCAGCGCTGAGGCAGGAGCACGTTGCGGAGCATTTTGGAGTTCTTGTTCTTTACCATTGTATTTCCCTTTATGCTCATTGTACTTGTAAAGTTTTTTATCATAGTGAAAATGTAATGGATTTCTTGGTTGTTGTTTGTGGGTTATGCCTTTGGTTATGCTTCTTACGAATCAAACTGATATTTAAAATCCTCGTATCATCCCAGGATCGGAACCTGGCGAATGGGAGCTAGGAGTCGAGAATGGGGTTCTATGGAGGCTGTCGGCGCCGGATTGGGCGATCGGAAATTTTGTGAGCCTGATTTCTGAGTTTGGGGCGTGACAGATATGTTGTTTTGGCTTAATCCACTTCATGTTTTATGTACTATTACCGCCGACATTCATCCATCATTGAAAATGTTGCATAAGTAATGTTCTGAAACTCGGGAGTAGAGTTTATGCTTGACCCCCGATTTTCAGGACGTTACAAGCAGCCTCCTAAAAGTTTTTCTTCATTCTTTATTTATTTTTAATGTTTTCTTTTAGGGTTTTAGATCCAATCATGTATATGGTTGGTTAAACCTCTCTTAGCTAGGGCTAAGAGGTCAAGATTGTAGCATGTTGGGATGGTTTTCTTGCTTTGATTCTTCTTTTTGTTGAACATTATTGATTTCTAGTTTGGTATTAAAAGAATATTTTCAGTTTTTTATGATTTATTGTGACTCAAATTACAATAGATGTTGTGATAGCTTTGGATATCTTATTTTTCTGTTTTGAGATTGTGAGATTGGTTAATCCTGTTGTTCACCATCATCTCCTGGGTATGGTAGGTGATGGAATCTCTTCTAATCACCACAATATTCCTTCATTGAGAACTAGATCAATGAAAAGTTCAATGATTTGATTTAATTGCTTTATCTTCCAATTGGATAGGATAGGACTCCAATTCCAATTGTGTTCCTTGAATCAAGTAAGGTAACATCCTGATAGCTACAAGTGGATCCTTAGAACCCTAGTCTCACCTTTCAATTGATAGTTTAAATCAACATTATTCACAATTACTCTATTTTATTTTAAATTTAGGTTTAGATCTTCTTCTAGTTATTTTCAGAAAGCGTACAAGTTTAGTCCCTGTGGATTCAACCTCGGTCCTTCGAGTTATTACTGCATCACGACCCTACACTTGGGGTTGTGAACAAGTTTTGGCGCCATTGCCGGGGATTACAACTGCGTTTTTCTCAGATTCATTACTATTATAATTAAGTTAAGATTAGGGTTTATTTTTCTGCTATGCTTTTAGGTTAGGATTCTTCTGAAATTATTTTTAGAAAATAACATTGTTTTCTGTTTTGTAAGATCTTAACATAGCAACCCTAATCGGGTAACTTCTCTCCAACTCTCTCTTATCTCTTCTAGATTTCTTATTTGCTTTATTTTATTTAGTTTTCTTTTTCTTAGGTTTAGTTTTGTTTAGTTGTTTGAGGGTTATGAGTGTTTCATGCCCAAGTGGGTCCGTGATAATACTCTTCATTTCTTGAGTGAAGGTGGATTCGTCAAAGGATTGCCTATCCATCAAAGAATTAGACATCACTTAAGATCCTCTGAATTAATTGAAGTTATGGCTGCAAATCAACCTTAACATCTAGTTAAGGGTTCGAGTACCCATAGGTGGTGAAATCCCAGCATGAGTGTGTGGTGGTGTGTGTGCATGTGTTAAAAATAAAAACCTTAACATTCAGTTGAGGAAGTTGAAGATGAGAATGAGGTGCATCATGCACCCCCACCTCGTACTTTATGAGATTATTTACAACCAGCGGGGGTGAGTACACCTTCATGCATGATATTCCCATTAAATGCAGGAACCATGGATGTTAAACCTGAAATGATACAACTACTTCCTAAATTCCATGGAGTAGAATCTGAAAGTCCATACTTGGCACATCAAAGAGTTTGATGAGATTGTCGCCACATTACACTTTCCAAACGTGTCTGAAGATATAGTGCAACTTAAATTGTTTCCCTTATCATTGAAGGAGAAAGCTAAGACATGGATGCACTCTTTAAAGTCCCGATCTATAGGCACATGAGCTGAGATGACCTGAGAATTTCTCAAAAAGTTTTTCCCATTTCATAAAACTAACACTTTAAGGAAGGCAATCATGAACTTCACTCAGAAAGAGGAAGAGACCTTCTTCCAATGCTGGGAAAGGTTCAAGGATCTCACTAATTCCTGTCCACATCATGGCTATGAAACATGATGAATAATAAGCTTTTTCTATAACGGATTAACTTTACCAATACGCCAATTCATAGAGATGATGTGTAATGGTGAATTCATGAATAAGGAGGCCAATGATGTGTGGGATTATCTTGATCAATTGGCAGAAAATGCGCAATCATGGGACACCTCCCCAAGACCCACCACTTCTAAGCCTACTCAATCAAAGGAAAGGAGAAGAATTTATGTTTTAAAAGGGGAAGATTACATGAGTGCAAGGGTAGCCAATCTCACAAGGAAAGTCGAGGCCATGGAAATTAAGAAGGCAGAAGTTATCAAACCTGATAAGGCTGCGGAAGTTGTTTATAGTATTAGTGCTTGTAACATACATACAACTGAAAATTATCCAACAATTCCTGCTTTTTAAGAAATATTGAATGAGCAATCGAATGCTATAAACAAATACCAAAGACCTTTTAAAGGACCCACCTCAAATACATACAATTCCAACTGGATGAACCATCCAAATTTCAGTTAGAGGAATGGACAAACGGTAACCCATAAGAGGCCCTTACTCATTTTTTAAATCAAAAGAGGCTTCAAGAGGTTCAAAAATTCATGCAAAACCAAGAGCTATTCAAACAGAATACGGTACAAGTATTCCAGGATCTCAAAATAACAATGGGAATGTTTGCATTGTCCATACAAAGGATTGAGTCACACTTAGTGAGTGGGGAGAAAGGGATGCTTCCAGCCCAACCTCTCCCTAATCCAAAACCACAATATAAAATTAGTGACCTAACTCTTCAAATCAGATGGAGTAGGCTAAGTCTATCACCACTCTTAGGAGTAGGAAGACAATTAACAAATCTATTCTGGTGAGGGCTGACAAGCCTAAGGACCCAGAAGAATATGAGAATGATAGACCTAACATTGCTCCACAAGAGGAAGAACTGGAAAAAGTGAGTAAGACAATTGCGTTATTCCCCCAGTGGTTGATTGCACCAAAACCTCTATCTAATTCTCAGGATATTCTAGAGGTACTTAAGCAAGTGAATGTCAATATTCCTCTATTGGATGTCATTAAACAAATCCCATCATATGCCAAATTTATGAAAGATCTATGCACTACCAAAAGATGGCAAAATATTCAAAAGAAAATTTTTCTGACAAAAAAAGGTGAGTGTCATCCTCAAGCAAGATGTGCCACAAAAATATAAAGATCCTGGTAGCCCAACTATCACCTATATAATTGGGAATCACCAAGTCAAGGATGCACTTCTTGACTTGGGAGCGAGTGTTAATTTGATTCCCTTCTAGGTATATGAACAATTGGGTTTAGGTGAATTAAAACCCATGCAGACCACATTACAACTTACCGATCGCTCAGTTCGTGTACCGAGAAGGATGATTGAGGATGTGTTGGTCTAGGTTGATAAATTCTACTATTTAGTAGACTTTATTGTCTTGGATACTCAACCCCTCGTAGATATGAGCACTCAAATTCCCGTCATTCTTGATCATCCATTCCTTGCTACATCAAATACAATCATTAATTGTAGGAATGAAATTATGAATTTATCTTTCGAAAATATGACATTGGAGCTCAATATTTTTTTAACATGAGCAAACAGTCAGAGGATGTTGATGATATCCATGACATTAACTTGATAGATTCTATCGTGGAAGATAGAGTACTTTTGACTCTATACTCTAACCCTCTAGAGACATGCATGACCCAATCCCCTGATTTAGATGATGACCAGTTAGGGAGATGGATGCCTTGCTTGATGCTACGGCAGTACTTGAAGTTAATTGATGGAGGTTACATTTGAGAAATTACCCCAAACCAATGTAGTGCTTCTACTGTCTAGCCTCGAAGCACCAAAGCTTGACTTAAAACCTTCGCCCGTTGATCTTAAATATGTATACGTAGGTCAAGATAAGACATACCCGGTGGTGATTTCTTCCCACCTTGAAAATGAACAAAAGAGTATGCTTATTTTTATACTTAAGTTGTTGGATGTAGGTATCATATACCCTATGTCCGACAGTCAATGGGTGAGTCCAACTCAAGTAGTTCCCAAGAAGTTCAGAATCACCATCGTTGCCAATGCCGACAATGAACTCATGTCAACTAGAGTTACTACTGGTTGGAGAATGTGCATTGACTACATGAAATTGAATACCGTCACAAGGAAGGAACACTTTCCTTTGCCCCTTCATTGATCAAATTTTAGAAAAGTTTAGCCAGTCATTCTTACTACTGCTTCCTTGACGGGTAACAAGCAAATAGAGATAGCCCTTGAAGATCAAGAAAAGACAACATTTACAAGCCCCTTTGGCACCTTTGCTTACCGAAGGATACCATTCGGGCTGTGTAATGCCCCCGCCACGTTTCAACGATGCATGTTGAGTATATTTTCTAACATGGTGGGGCAATATTTAAAGGTCTTCTGTAACGCCCCAGATTTTTATCAGCTGGGAATTGGATGTCCTGAGGTAGTACCTTTGATTTATTAACTTGAGTGTTAGTCCATGTGTGTATTCGCATGTGTTTGGGGCCAAAATGAGTGACCATGTATCCACCAAAACTGCATGACTGAGTGAAATTTGAGAATTTTGAAAAATATGGGCAGCAAAGTTCGTTTGCACCGAGTAAATTGGGGCAACTAGGGAAGCCTTACTCAGTTGCACTAAGTAAACCTCGAGCAACCAGAAAATTTGGATAGCAGGGTTCGGTTGCACCGAGTGGGACATGGTGCAACCGAGTAATTCTGTTTAGTAATATTCTGCATGTTCGAATTTTGACAGTTTCAATGTACTAACTTCAAAAAGTCATATCTATTGTTCTACAACTCTGATTGAAGTGATTCAAAAACAAGATTTAAGCTTTATGAGTCTCATTTGATAGAAAAATAAATAATAAATAAAAACAAAAACTAAAGAAGGTTAAGTTTAGGACTTTTTGGAAAATGTACCAAAATCATTAGTTTCATGCAGCTGGTACTCCCAGAATTTTTGAAAAAATTTTATACCTTGAAATGTAATGAATTTTTGTAAAGATAAAGTATACTTGATGATAAATTATTAAAAAAATAATTAAAATAATATAATTATTAAAAGCACCACAATTATTATATGAAATAGACCTATTGAAACTGAAAATTTCTGTAACTACACGTTGCTGATGAACCGCACATATCTTTTTCATCTTAGAGTTTTTGTATTCGATGTCTTCATAGGAATTGCTTCTAATCATATTAAGAATCAACCTATTTAATTATTAATATTTTTTATTTTTTGGTATATTTTACTAATTCAGATAGGTTTGAATATAGTTGAATTATGGTCCTTGATTAGGATGATTAAAGCCAAATTACCATTTCTGCTAATTATAAATAGGTCACACTATGAATTTAGCTAATGCAAATCCCAATCATCATGCATAAAAAATCTCGCTACCCAACTATAACATTCTAAATTTTCATGGCCAGAGTTTGTACTCGTTTTTGAGGAAACTGGGTGTTAATTATAATGTACAAACTGGATGCTCTTAAATCGCACCCTTTTTTTTTTTTGTTTGATTTACATCCAGATACATTCATGAAGGTAACATTTATAAGAATAAATCTAACTATATTGATTATATTTTATTAGAGTAAAAAGAATAATCAACGACCTTCCCAATGGAAGCTTATTACATTTATTAGTTCGCAGCGAAAGTATAAATCTAATTAAATAATCTAGCTTTGAATTCTTTTAGCATAGTCTTCAATAGGAAGCGGGCCTTCTAAGTCTTTAAACCTATACGTCACTTGTATAATCTGTATGGTTGGGAGAGAGTCAATGCCCTACTCATAGTGAAGGTTATCCTTTAAGATTAAAAATAATTCAAGATATTCACAAAAGTAACGTAAAGGGTACTGATATGTCCCGTAGTCCACTAACACGAGAATATCAGAATATGCAAACAACCTACATGAGATGTATGTCTAGTAAAGTATGTGGGGCTCATCATACATAATGATCATCACATTGTGGAATACGATTTATAGATAACTGGCTTGACCTGTACTCTCACTATGCGGATATTCATCGGCATGGCCAACGCTACCGTGGATTTACGAGAACTCCTTAGAGCGTACAACATATGGGCTGGGTGAATTACGTGATACGATTTGTTCATAGAACGACTATTTGCGACATCCAATCCCAGGGTGATGTGAAACTACATTAGAGAATTAGCCACATCGAATTTGTGCACCACTACCCGAAGGCTTAAGGACTTACGTACCCCAAGAGAGTCTCTATTCAGAGCGCATTATGTCCATGATAGAATATTTGGATCACTAGTTGTGATACATCTTACACATCACTTGCACTTACAGAGATAAATTGAATCTTAAAACATATAACTGAATCTGAATCATGAAGAATATAAATAGAATTATGGAGGTCCTGAAATAACAAGACCCATGCCCAAGCCGTAAAAAGAAATGGCACGAGGCCAAAATAATAAAGAGGAGAGCGACAAGGGTCAACTCAACACAAGTGGTGATAGCCAATCATAATAAGAGGAGAGTGACAATGGTCAACTCTATAATAAGGAGGGTGGCAATGGCCAACTTAAATAAAGAGACAAGTGGCAGAGTCAACTCAAATAAAGAGACGAGGCAGGGGCAAAGCTTGCATCCATGAGCTCACATAAATCCAGAGAAATCACTTATATTTGAAATCATGTCGTAAACCCAAAGGGCCAATAATGGTGTAACGCCCTGGAAAAATTCGTACTTGGACTCGAGTACCAACTCGACCAGAAATCGCGTAGGATTAATTCCTTTAGAAAATAAGCGTAAGTTAGCTAGCGCAACGCTAGAGTAGCTGTGAAATCATCCCTGATCGCTTTAAATACATTCTACAAGACCCAAAACGAGTAGAACCAATGACGCTATAATACTCTGAAACCTCGGATCAAACTCTAAACCGGTTTGTTCTCAGGACCCCTTTGAAACTTTGTATTGGATCTAGACTGCGCGTCGAAAGTCCGATACCTACAATCTTAGACCGTTATAACCGCCTAGCTGGACTTGACAATCATTTCAAAAATTAAGTCCAACCGACATTCAGAGGCTATTTCATTGAGCCTGGAGTGAAGAGAGTGAGAATAGGGTTAGATTTGGAATTTTGAAATTCAAATCTGCCACACGACTTGGCGCGTTATTATTAAGCGTTCTGACCGTCAGAATTCAGCCAAATTACACCCTCGGATCAGGAAAATTTTTTCTTTCATATCATGAGACTTGTAGACCTAATCTACGTGCGATGACCGCTGAACTGAAACTGAACCGCCATGTGCGATACACGAACACTACTGGTCTGAAAATGGGATGTGAGCGACATCCGACGTACATGAGCTTAAGTCTGATCGCGTTCGGCTAGGGGACCTCCCGAAATGCCTTTTTGGATCGGAACAGCCCCGATTTGGTTACCCCTCAAGTAAACATTGTTCCGAAGCCTAATTTGGGAAGGTTTTAGGTTATAAAAGGACCTTAAACCCTCACCTCTCTCACCCATCCGAATTTGCTAGAAACCCTAGCTGGTGTGAGAGAAAAGGTGAGAAATTGCGAGAGAGAGAGTGGGAGAGATCTTCCTGCTGCTTGCACTACCTGTTGCACGTGCTTAAGCCACGTACCTCAATCACTTTTCAGGTGATTCCGCCACATTTCTAGGTAAGGAAAACCCTAGCCTTTTGTTGATTTAAGGTTCCGTTAAATCCCTTAGCGAAGTAGCTTACAGATCTTGTGTATTACGTTCTCGGTTCGCTGTAGACGAAGCGTATACGCTCCGTTCAAATTGATTCACCTCTAGGGAAAAAGGTGCGGATTCTAGACGCTTTGATTGGCTGATTTCAACGCTTTCAATGTCGTTTAATAGTAGATTATCGACGGCAACTCCATTTGACATATACAACATGCTGTCCGTTTCCTGTTTCGTAAGCAGACGAAAAATATAAGATTTAGGGCATTTTAGTCATTTGTAGGAAATACTGTTTGCATCCATATTTTGCTAATACGATTGATATGGCTTCTTGTCGCATTAGGATATTAGGAATGCGTGCATAATCAGTTTAGCGAAGAGATTCGCCCAAATGCGCACTTTGAGTCGACATACAATATGTAGACTTAAGTGTGTATACTAAGTGTTTGCATAAATGTTTGTATTAGTATGTATTGAATTAAATGGTGTTATGAATTAGTTTGAGATTGAATTCTCAAATAATATGTTGATGTAAATGATTTCCTACATGTTGGCTATATGCATGATTTCATTATATGTATGAAATGCATGTGTTAGATGATTTACTTAAGTTGTATGTTATAACATGTGTTAACATGCTCACATTGTTGTATTTCATTTCCATTACTTTTATATGATTGCTGATGTGGATTTATAAATGTTTGGGACTATACCTAGTCCAAGCAGTCGGTAACCGAGTAAATTCATGGTTGACTTATCTTTACCACGAACGACGCGTCGATGAACGCGAGTCGTGTTTTGGAGTTGACGGCAGTGGTTAGGCCACGCGAAGTGTTTTATGCACTTCATGTTGCTCAGCTTGAGATGCGCTCGTACTGGTCAAGCCCGTCAAGTAACCCGACTGGTCATTGTATGTTCACCTTATATGAGTCATAACTGCTTGAACCTAGGGTACTGAACTTACCATTGTAAACCTTATTAACCATGGTACCTTGATCCATAAAGACTCATGAGCCGGGCATGGTGGTATGGGACACCGTGGTCAAGCTGTCGGCCTACGCTGGGGCCACAAACCTCCCCGTAGTGACCAATGAGCACCTATGACTTGTGAGAAGATTATGGTGGTATGGGACACTATATTCTTGTTGTCGGCCTACACTGATCAGGTGACGAGCCCTTTGTAGTGACCGCGAGCGTATTCTGAGTCTACGAGAGGCGACGACCGTTCGTAGCAATGAGAGTACAGTAGGCCTATATTGATAAGGTGATGGGGGAGCGGTGCAACGAGTGCGAGCAACAGCCCTGGCAGCCCTTGCAGCGACCTACAAAATATACATCATATGAGATTACTAGGAGTGACGACCCTAGACAGGATCTGTGTTGGGATTGATATATGGGAAGTACCTTAGTTTTCCAATCCTGCTGTATGAATGGACTAATAATAACTCGGTAATCATATCACCATCACATTGCATGTGCATGGAAGATGTGGAGCACTGTGGGAAGAAAGCATGCCGCGGGTGTAAGATGGTGCCGTATGAGGGAGATCGTCGGTGAGGGCATCCATCATGTCACGTCATATTGCATTAACAACAGTATTAGGAATATTTGATTTATTGCTTTACTATTATCGCATGATTGATCTGAGAACATGCTAATCTTTGCTCTATTATTCCACTGAGTTAGCTACTCACTCCCACGTTACGGGATGGTGTTTGCAACACCCACCAGACCCTGTCTTAGATGCAGGTGAGGCAGCGATTCAGGAGGCAGAGCCGGATTATGATGAGGACCAGGACGAGTTCTCATATATGCAGTACCACGACGGCTTTGCTTAGGTGGCCTGGATTGGCGGGGCTTCTCAGTGGGACTATTTTTGACATTTTGATTCTGTTCATTTACATGTATATGAGACTCAGAGATGTATTCATACTTTGGAGACAGTTGAGATCTATTTTGTTTTCCATGCAATGATATATATATCCTTTAGTCTTCCGCTTGCTTTTATCACTGAATCTGGAGTATAAATTGCAGTTTTGGTATAATGTTACTCATGTGAATGCTTTAACTCAGACAACATTGAATCATAACCATATTTGTTGCATAAGTGATGGTCTGGAATTCGGGAGTCGGGTTTATACACGACCCTCGATTTTCTGGGTGTTACAAATGGTAATGATAATAACTGAATCAATTGATAGGATAATTTCGAAAAACATATAAACAAGAGAGGAAAGATGATTCACATTATGACAGGTATGAAAAAGGCAAGATAATTCACATCATTAGAGGTAAGAAAAGGCAAGATAATTCTCATCATTAAAAATATGAAAAGACAAGATAATACACATCTTTAAAGGCTTAAAAAGGTAGGAGAAATATAATAACTTAAATTAGTGTAAGCTTAAAGGATAAAAACCTCACCTCTAATGTTAGATCCCCTCGAGTGTTGTTTGAATGCCGAATTCTAACATAAATTTAAACAATTCGTGCGGTTAGATGGCTCCTATGGTTAAAATCAAGGATTACTACTTGCCCTAAGATTTAAGTTTAGAGTTAGATTTACAGTAGTCATAAATTTCATGTGAGGGTTTTTGGTAGATAAGTGAATTATTTTAATTAGTAATTAACTTCAACCAATGAAACTCGGAATTCACATGCTAAGTCAACATAGTTGGAATTAGCTAGGATGAGATCTACAACCGTTGTTTTGAAGTTAGATTTTGAACAGAAATTAACTGAGGATTGTTAAGGAAATACGTGGATGATCTACTTACCTCTGGGCATTGGGTTCCGCCTGCGACGCTCCCTCTCTCTCTCCCTCTCTCTCTCTTTCTTTCTTTCTTTCTTTCTCTCCTCTTTTCTTTCTTTTCTTTCCTTCTTCCTCTTTCTCTTTCCCTCCTGGACGTGCACTGCCCTTTTATAGGGTTCAGCGCACCTTCCAGATTCTCCAATTCGCAGTTCGTTATGCAATAGGACTCCCTTGCGTCGCGATTTTTGGAATGAATTTGCGTCAGTCATCGTAACCGGCACTTATACCGAACAACCCACCCGATCGGCCATCTTGGGGGTGGTCGGTCCCTTTTCTTCTTGGGTTTGAACGACTGTGATAGGCCCAAAACTCCTCACCCAGTCTCTGCTGTGATGTGGAGTGAGATCTGTCCAAACTCCCGTTGGCGTAACTTGCGAACAAGGCTGCGGTCTGTTTGAAGGTGGAGAACCTTGGGGTTTGATCGAAATTTCCCCAAGAACATGATGGACGGTTCCGATCAGCCCTACAGAAAGTGATGGGTCCTCGGATTCATTCCAGTGGACGGCTTGCGAATCCTCCATCCACGAATGCTTTCTTCCCCATTTTCCCTATCCAATCTGGTATCGAAAAAGGGGCTAGGTGGTTTCCTTGCCTTCCTCACCAGGTGAACAGTATGGATCTTCCGATGGGACCATGATGGTGGGCCACCGCTCGTCCCAGCGGCCGATGACGTGCGGTGCGAAAGCCCTTTCGCAGATGAGTCAGGTCAACGCAAATCTTGACCAACTCCAGTTTCGGCGTGGCGCGGATGCACGTGTACTCGTACACACAACCATGATCTCAGGGCCCATAGGGATGTGTGTTGTTAAATTTGCACCATCCATTTGTTTGTTCATGCATTTTAAGGGGTTGATCCCGAATTTGAAGGATATCCAAAGGTCGGGTGGTCCCAAATTGATGGTTACAAGCCTTTTCCTCAATTTGAGCTACTTTTATGATGATCTAAGGGTTGAAATTTGATGTGTATGGTTATTTTATGATTTGAAGGCATGTTATAAAATTTTACCTGAAACGGATCGTGAGAACCATGTGTTCTTGAATTCAGGGGTTTAGTTTAGGGTATTTTTATAATTATTGCTGATCATAGAGTTTTGTGAAATCTAATGGTTCTATAGGCTTGTATGAACTTTTCCAAGTATGTCTTAAAAATGGGCTTTCATCTATATTATTATGGATAGTTGGCTATTCGCTAATTTACTTGAGGGAAGTACATAAGTCAAGTCTCATGATGGATGGTGTAGTCATTAAAATCAACGGTCAGATAGCTTGATCTATAAATGGAGATCATTCCCAATGGTTAGGTTAGCGTCAAGGCAAGGATGTAAGGCTAGGTTAGATAAATTGGTACTGTACCCATGTACATAATAGTTTAAACCTTAAGGTAACGCTTGAGAACTTTCAATACTTGGTATTGAAAAGTTCGGAGTGTTACACCAATTCATCCTGAAAATATCCAGACTCACCGGATTAGATATGAACCGCACGTTAGTGTCATAATAGATTCGAAACTATAGAATAATGACCATCTTATTGAGCTTGACGTCCATCACAAATGTCGAGCCGGGATGGTGTCTAGAATCGCTTAACTTGGACCGAAGGCTAGGTGCATGGGATGTACATATGCACTAAGGAGAAGCTTAAAATTTTAAGTGAATTAGGCTCTCTGCTCTTTTACAAAGTTGTGACTTTCTAACCATTGGGTTTCAACCAAAATCAAGGTGTGAGTTAAGAATATTTCCCCACATGTATCTGTATAGTCGCGGCTTCAATCGATCATCAGTGAATGTCTATCACAATTGGGGTCCCCACGGCTAATTAAAGCATCCGATTGCTGCCCGGTTATGATGAAATGTAGATTCCATAGCGGGACACCTGCTCCATGGTGTAGATAAGCTAGTGGCCCCCCAGAAGGCCCTATAAATCTAAAACTGACCTCCCTCATGACAAGCTTAATAGAAAAGGGAGGTTTAGGGCCATTTCAAACATTTTTGGCCCTATATAAAGCCTCATTTAACACCCCCCTCACTCACATATGGATTTTTATTGCTAAGGGAGAGAGAGGGAGAGGTGGAAAGAGGGGGAAGCAAGGGAGATGAGCTGGTTTAAAGGATCCACCTCGCCCCCGCCGGCCGACGACGCGTCCGCACCACGCCCTATTACCGAAACTTCTCCCGACAATGATTTGAGGTGAGAAACCAACCTTTTCATATGGGTTTTCTCTTGAGAAGAGATTCCATTATCCCTTATGAACCCATCGTCTTGTCGCAGGACATTGGGGAGTTAATTCGTCGAAACTTAAGCTAGGAACGAGCCCCCAAACCCGGCACCCCACTTCAAGGTGTGGACCGTTACCCCTAGGTTTATGTTCATCGAACCCTATGTCACAATTAATGATTTATGTTCTAAATGGATGAATGCGTGCTAACTTGTGCCAAACAATGACTGTGTAATGCATAGATAATGCATGCTAACCAGTGTCGATTATTGATTTGGATAATGTACGGGCCAATTCATGATAATTAGTGTTAATTTATGATTGATATAATGTGTAGATGAATGCATGCCGCTTACTTTTCATGTTGCTATCTTAGTGTAATGTCACCTGCATGTTCAATGAAATACACTATAAAGTAAGATAGTCTGAATTCACTATTTATATTCCTCCTTGTTAGTCACGGTAGTAAATTTATTAGTGCAATTGACTAACCAGGACTTCCTAGGTAGTCGAGTTAACCGAAAAACCACGAATCCATGAGGGTGGCCCCAATTGGGTTGCCCACCCCAAACTAGTTCGATTGATCCGGGCCAAACACGGATAACCAAAAGTAGTCGGACTACACAGGATGCTACAACCAATGCCGGTTACGCCAGAGTTTGTCCGAGTCAACCGAATTAGCCTAAAAGTCGACCAACCGTGTGTGTTCACCATGTATGATCATACTTACCGGAATCTGAAGCACCCCATACCTTTGAGAGGCCTACTATTAACCGTTGGTGATACGATTCCTAAATCTGAGGAGCCGGGCATGGTGGTATGAGACACTATGTCTATGTTGTCAACCTACACTGGGGTGACGAGCCTCCCTATAGTGACCAGCGAGCATAAAAGGTGATAGATCCTTATTCGAACGACCCCTGTTAAATTACCCGGCTGATGGTTCCGTGTTAAAGTACCGTTCGAATGACCTGGGCATGAATGAAATTGGGTGACGGGCCCTTTTTCTTGTGGTGATTTGGTTTTATGTAACAAGCCTGCACCTTGAAACTGTGTGATCATACTCAGTGTTTGGGTGACGACCCATACCGAGTCGATCCTCACACCTTTGGATATCATGCCTTACCTTTGGAGTTATTGATTTACGAGATAAATGGGTGATACCTAAATTTGGATAATGGATCATAGGCTTAGAGCCACTACGGTCACCCTAGGCTAAGTGATCTGGATAAGGTCATTGATTAAATTGAGGTGTTTCAGCTTCCCTAATCTTTTTGGATAACTAATTTAATTAAATACTCGGGTAACATGAACATTCATAGCATTGCATTAGCATAAGTTGTGGTGACTTAGGCGTTGTGGTCGTGTGTTGAGGGAATGTTGGCATTTGTGAATGTGGTGTTGGAGTTGCTTATGAGGGAGTGTTAGCATTTGTGAATTGGTGTTAGAGTCACTTATGAGGGAGTGTTGGATTGTGAGGGTTTGCATCATCTTATGACAACATGCATGTGCATTAATAAGAGCATTTAGGAACTGGGTGTTTAAGTTGCTTTATCATTAGTTGTGCTAATGGAATTGATAACATGTGTAACTTAGATTTAATGGAACCATTAAGTTAATCAATCCCTCCCACTCTGGGATGGTGTTTTAAAACACCAACCATACGATATTATTGATGTAGGTACTATCGGGATCTCAGTCGGGTAAGCTTAGAGTGGCTTACACCACTTACGTTGTGTTTCAAAGGACTAGACCAAACAGAAAAAAATTATACTTTAATCATTCTAAGTATGTATATTGTGACTTGTATAATCCCCATTTGAACGGACATCATATTTTAATTGTATCTTTACTGTCAGCCCCATATTTATTTATCTTTGTTATCTCTACCTCACTTTGGGTTCGCTAATTTGAATTGCGCTACTCTGATTGCTCGTGTGAAAAAAATGAGTATGAATATGAACGAGTTCACACGTGTATTTTATTTAGTTAACACCTGAAAACTCGGGATCGGGTTCTCTGTACTCGAGTGCTGATTTTCGAGGTGTTACATCTTCATAGATGACTTCTCTATGTTTGATCCATCTTTCAGCGAGTGTCTGAAAAATCTTTAAAATGTGCTGAAGTGATGTGACGAGAAGAATTTGGTTCTGAATTGAGAAAATTGTCATTTAATGGTTCTCAAGGGAATAGTGTTTGGACATATAATTTCGTTAAAGGGAATTGAGGTAGACAAGGCTAAAATTGACTATCTCTAACTTACCTCCACCCAAGAATATCCGTGATGTGAGATCCTTCCTAGGATACACCGAATTTTATAGATGATTCATAAAGAACTTTAGACATCTCTCTCGTCCTTTATGTAATCTCCTTCAAAAAGATATACCATACGAGTGGACTGAACAATGCCAAGAAGCTTTCACTAAGCTCAAGACTATGTTAACTACCACACCTATCATTCAGCCACCTGATTGAAGCATCCCTTTTGAGATTATGCACGACGCGTTTGACTATGCTATTAGGGTGTTGTTAGGCCAAAGAAAAGAGAAGAAGCCCTATGTGATTCACTATACAAGTAGAATTCTAAATTTTGCCCAAGTAAACTACTCTATTACAGAAAAGGAGCTCTTACCCGTAGTGTTTTCTTTGAACAAATTTAGATCTTACTTGATTAGATCCAAGATCATCATTTACACTGATCATGCGGTACTGAAGTACCCTCTTTCTAAGAATGATGCTAAGCCCCGCTTGATAAGATAGATCCTTCTACTCCAAGAGTTCAACATAGAAATTCAAGACAAAAAGGGAGTAGAGAACGTAGTGGCTGACCATCTCTCTAGGCTTGATCTTCCTGATTCCCTTGAACCGTCACCGATAAACGACATGTTCTCTAACAAAACATTGTTTAAACTCTTCTAATTACTTTGGTTTGCTGACATTGCGAATTATCTTTCCACAGGTTTCATGCCGACATATTGGATTGCGCAAGATAAGAAAAAAATTCTTTGTCGAAGTATGTAAGTTTTTCTGGAATGATCCTTATCTATTTAAATATTTCCCAGACCAAATTCCCTGGAGATGTGTTCCAGACAATAAACATCATAGTGTTATCTGCTTTTGTCACTCTTGGGCCCGTGGTGGTCACTCTTCTACTAAAAAGACCACGACCAAGATGCTGCAGTGCGGCTTTTACTGGCCCACAATGTTCATAGATACTCATGATTTTTGTAAAGCTTGTGAGCGTTGTCAGAAATTGGGAGGATTGTCTCATTGAAATACGATGCCACTAAACTCAATTTTTATCATTGAAGCATTTGATTTCTAGGGCATCGATTTCATGGGGTCATTCCCCCTATGGAAGTATTTATATTTTGTTAGTAGTAGACTATGTCACAAAGTGGGTTGAAGCGATCCCGTGTCGGAACAATAATCATCGAATGGTCATTAGATTCTTAAAAGAAAACATTCTTTTCCAGTTCAGAATGCCTCGAGCCATCATTAGTGATGGAGGGTTACACTTTTGTAATAGGCCATTTGTAAACTTAATGAAGAAATATGACATCTCTCATAAAGTGAGCACTCCATACTACCCACAGACAAGCAGCTAAGTCGAGATTTTTAATAAGAAAATTAAGCAAATTCTGGAAGAAATGGTTAACTCTGACTGTAAGGATTGGTCAATCCACTTGATCGATACTTTATAGGCTTACCGTACAACCTTTAAGACCCCCATTGGAATGTCTTGCTTTAGACTCGTCTATGGGAAAGCTTGCCACTTGCCTATGGAGTTGGAACATAAAGCCTACTGGGCTATCAAAAATTTAAATTTTAACTTGGACAAGGTTGGCTCACTGTGCAAGCATCAATTAAATGAACTCGAAGAGATCCGAAACGATGCATATGAGAACTCGAGAATTTACAAAGACATGATGAATTTGTTCCATGACTGGAACTGTTAAATGTGAAATATTGCATATTTCTCCCTATTTATACCTTGGTTTTATCAACATGATAGTGCTTAATTGATTTCATTTTGTATGTTTTCATGTGCGAGGTGATTTCGAGAGCTTAAGGTGAAATTGATGTCAAAAGGAAGATTTATTCTCAAAAGATTAATAAATAAAGATTTAGAGATTTGGAAGTCATTAATGAAGAATTCACATGCCAAAAATCTAAGAAAACCATGTGAGGAATGAAGAAAATCAAAGATTGAAAGTGAAGAAAATGAATCCTGAAATTGTCCTGAAAACAAACATGTTCCTGAAATTGTCTTGAAAAAGCATATTCTGAAACTTGAAGTCTATTTTAACTGTGCAGAGTGAAGTATATTTTGAAAAACTATGTAGAGTGAAGTTTAATTTAGCAAACTGTGGAGAATGCGTAAATTTGAGGCGGTTTCTAGAATTTTGTAACTAGGTGCTAAAGTGGAGTTCCACAACTATAAATAGGACTCCTTAGGATGCTCCAAAGCATCTTCTAGGGTTTGGAAAGGTCTTAAGGAGAATAACAAAGGGGTGGAGCAGCCGTTAAAGATTTTTTTATCTTACCTAGTTTATTTTTCATGCTTTGCTTAAGAGATTTGGTTTCAATCATGTTTATGGTTGACTAAACCTCTTATCTAGGGCTAAGAGGTGAAGCTTGTAACATGTTGAGATATTTATTTTTCTTTGATTCTTGTTCTTATTGAACTTCATTGATTTCTAGTTTGATATTCAAAGAATATTTTTAGTTTTGTATGATTTATTGTGACTCAAATTACAATAGATGTTGTGATAGCTTTAGATATCTTCTTTTCCTGTTTTGAGATAGTGAGATTGGTAAATCCCATTGTTCACCATCGTCTCCTGGGCATGGTAGGGTGATGGAATCCCTTTCAATCTTTACAATTCTCCTCTATTGAGAATTAGGTCAATGAAAAGTTCAGATATTTGATTTAATTTCTTTATCTTCGAATTGGATAGGATAGGACTCCAATTCTAATTGTGTTTATTAAATCAAGCAACGTAGCATCTTAATAGCTACAAGTGGATCCTTGACACCCTAGTTTCCACCTTTAATTAAAAATTTAAATATTATTCACAATTACTCTCTTTTATTCTAGAATTCAGATTTAGATCTTCTTCTAGTTTTAGTTCCAGTTCTTTTCAGAATATGTACAAGTTTAGTCTCTGTGGATTCGACCTCGTTCTCACGAGTTATTATTACATTACAACCATACACTTGGGGTTGTGAACAAAAATATCCTTCGAAAATCATTCATAACCAGTTAAAAAGTTCTTTTGTATAATTCTCAGTTACATCTTTTTCCGGGTAAGCTTTAATCTCGTTGGATAGGGCCTTTCACTATTACTAATGTTTATCCTTATGGGGTCGTTGAGATAAAGAATCTGACAAATGACAATATTTTCAAAGTGAATGGACATCGTCTAAAGATATTTGTTAAGAAGTTTGACTAAGAGGATATGTCCATGCCTCTGATTGATCCTGTGTATCAGGATCGACCTCCTAGTCTGATGGAGGTGTAGTTAAGTTTATTGCTTTTATAGGATTTAGGATTAGGATAGTTTGTTTATTCAATTTGTTAAGTCTTCATGCTAACCCATTTGATTTTGAAAACTTTGGAAAATCTTCAATCCTCCTTCTTTAGGTACTACCTTTCCATCACTTCTCATTTCTTTTTATTGTTTCATGTGCATTGTATGCTCATATCTTTTATGTTGAGGACAATGTAGATTTTAGGTTGGGGAGAGGGGGTCTGGATTAGGTAGACTAATAAGTATTTTCTTAGTATTCGAGCAAAAATTTTGAAAATTTTCAATTTCCTAAATTAAAAATCTATTCGGAATATGATATTGCGTAATTAACAATACTTTGAGTATGATGAGAAGATTGAGATTGAATTTTAAATTGTTCAATTTTGATCAACTGAGTAGACTATCACTTAAGTTCTCTCATCTAATTGACTAAGAGGAAGTTCATGTTGATCTAAATCACAAGACACATTCAATTTATTTTCTGTGAATTGTGATAAAAAAAATTTATTGTTAGTATGTGAATCATTAATAGATGTTGAGAATTGAGTCTAGAGAATTTTACCCACCTTAAAAAGATGAAAAGAACCAGTTTAAAAATAGTGAGATCGACAAAAAGGTCATATATGATGAAAAGATTGAAAAAAAAATCTTAAAAAAATGAAGGTGAAAAAAACTAAAAAGAATGAATAAATAAAAGTGACCGTCAATATAAAATCAAAACTTGAAAAAAGAAGAAAAATGGGATAAGTTCGGAATCAGTACTTGCTTATTCAATCAACCTTGAGGTGATGAGCATAGCTAACATTATGAAACGATGGTATTTTTATGGAAAGTAAGTTGGAATTCAATGAGCACATTAGAAAAACTTGAATATGAACTTATGCTTCTAAGTAATTGATAAATAACTTATTTGATTGATTGCTCGTATGGTTTTCAAAATTTCACTTTCGCTTCTTTGGATTACACCCATTCATACTTATGAGCACAAAAGATTATTTTCTGAAAAAGGTTTGAACATTTAGAATTGAAAATTATATCACACATGTTTTGCTTGGGACTAGAAAAATGCTGGTTGGGGGTGTGTTGAGTGTCAAATATTGCATATTTACTCCGGTTTATATCTTGGTTTTATGAACATGATAATGTTTAATGGGTATATTTTATACATGTTTGTATTGCAAGGTGAATTTGAGAGTTTGGATTGAAAAGAATGTTAAAAGCATGGATTTGATGCTCAAGAATAACCAAGGCAAGGGATGAATATTAAGAGACTAAGATTGAATGTAATGCCCCAAAAATCGGAGGTCGAGCAAAGCTCAACTCATGAGTTCCAATGCTTCACTTATGCAACATAGATAATGATGTTTAAATGTTGTTCCATATTAGTGCATTAAACATGAGTGGGATCACACTAAAACTACATATCATACTCCAGAGTTAAAGTGATTAAGCAAGCGAAAGACTGAGATAAATGTATAGAGTATATATGTGTTTCTTAACCTCCAGAGTATGAATGTATTACCGGGCTGAATACATACACGTTTTACCTCAAAAATATATAAAACGTCAAAATGTAAATGTTTAACTATCCAATATCCTTGTAATCTCAGTGACGCAGCTCTAGGTCTACACAGACCCGCCAGAGAACTGCATGTAGGAGAACTCCACCAAGTCTAAGAAATTCGGCTCCGTCGTGTAAGCCTCATCGCAACCTACATCTAAATCAGAGTCTAGTTGGTGTTTTAAAACACCGTCCCAGAGTGGGAGTGAGTGATCAACTTAGTGGTACTATAAAGCAAAGGTTAGCATGTTATCAATTCAGTTAAGTAGTAATGATAAAGTAGTACAACAAACATAATCTAATTATTCTTATTAATGCAGGGATGGTATGTTATAATGATGTATGTCCTCACCTGCACTCCCTCAGCAACTTTATCTAACGATCGCGCATGGCAAACTATAAGACCCGTATCCTAGTCCGTACTATTCCGTCGACTCCCACGATCATTCCCGTCGAATTTTGGCTACCTGCAACCTATAATCGACGTTTGCACGTGATCCTAAGTCATATCCTATAGACTTAAGTTGGCTTAATCCGAGACCTGTACCATTGCGACCGCACCGTCATCGCAGTTCCAAAGCCACGTCTCGTGCGCCAATCCGATGCTTAGATTATAAGATGTGGACCGTACATTATAATGACTGTGGACCGTATATTACGGGACCCACCTATCCATATGGCACCAATTCCTAGGTAATCATTAGGATGATGGATGACATCAGCCTAGCTATAACCACCTTACCCTAGCTATAGCCACCCTACCCTAGTTATAGCCACCCTACCTACCCCTAGCCCTTCTTACAAGCACTTATAGCTAGTCACTCTATCCCTAGCCCTTTTTACAAGCATTTATTGCTAGCCACTCTCTCTTACAAGTAATCATGGCCTACCTAGTCTACTCTCTCTCTCTCTCTCTTTACAACTCTCTCTCTCTCTCTCTCATTTCTCAAACCCACATTCTCAAGCAAGGAAAAAATCCCACGTCCAAGCTCTTCCATGTGAGAAAAGAGTGAGTTGTGTGGCCCACTTTCCTCTTCCAAAATCCTTCATCCTAGTCATTCCCTTCTCATCACTCTCCATCAAAGTGAAGTACAAGGAGCTCGGTGTTCCATCAGACCAAGAAGATCGGACAGTGGGTGCTTCTATAGGCTAGATTTTCATATTTTTATGATGAGTCAAGTAAGGCCTACTGATTGATGGTATGGATCTCACTTTGGACCCCAGATGTGGCCGATGGCCCACTTTAATTTTCATGATCATTCCATGATGGGGCCATTCTCCATGGACCCCATCATGATATTTATTTTTTCTTGCATAAATAGGGTCATCTAGACCTTTCATTTTGGTGGAGGAAGGATCTCCACTGTTGATTTTCGATTTGATGAGCCCATGTGTAATGGGATCCACTTATTATATGATTGAATGCTTGAAAAGAAGGGCCCATAGAGTCGGGGTCCCTCCATCACACGTGTCCCTCTCTCTTTCTCTCTCTCTCTCTCTCTTCCCCTCTCTTTTTCATATTTTTTTATGTGTGATGATGTGGTCGTGTGACCCATTTGGATGGACCCCACCTTGATGTATGTCCTATCCATACCATCCATGCATATGGTGGCCCACCTAGACAGTACGTTTGATGGTGGGGCCCACCTTAATAAGTGTTGTATCCAAGACCATCCAGCGTCCCTGGATGCTGGACGTCAGTGGAGTGTGAACTGCGAATTGACAATGATGAATATAACAGTTTGTTTTGAAATTTGGGGTGGGTTGCTCATGTAGGCCCCACCTTGATGTTTGGATTTAATCCATGCCATCCATCCCTTTCCTTAGACCATTTTAGGCGTTGAGCCGAAAAATGGGGCCAATCCAACTTTCTAGTGGGTCATAGCTTAGAAAACAGTGATTTTCACCATTAAAATACACCCAGATGTTTCCACACCCCAAAATATATTGGATATTGGGCTTGTTTGGCTTTTCTTGAGCTATGGGAAGCAGTGGACGGGGTGAATTCTTTCGATGTGGGCCCCACATACAAAAAACCCCAAAAATTTCCATTTTTCAAAGAAAAGAAAAAAAAGAAGGCAGCGCCTCTTGCTGCTGACACTGTAGCAGGATGCTGCTATGTCTGTGCGTGGCGGGCGTAAGAGGCCAGGGCCGTAGGCCCCAGCATGATGTGTGTTCAACATCCACATCGTTCATTGGGTGGGCTCACTCCAAAAATCAGCCTGATCTGGGACTCAGGTGGTCCTCATCATAGGAAACAGTGGTGATTTAACGTCTACCATTGAAACCCTTTTTGGGTTATCATAGAAGCTTTGGGTCAATATGAAATTGTTTTTCCTATCCATCTAGGTCCGTACGACCCTTTCAATAGGTTGGATGGGAAACAAACGTTATGGTGGGCCCCACGTGGGACCCACAATGATATATGTGTTTTATTCCCACCGTCCAGGCGGACGGTGGAGCCTGCAGTGATATGTGTTTTATTTCCACCATCCGGGTGGACAGTGGAACCGATAATAATGTATGTGTTTTATTCATACTATCCAATGACAGTGGGACCCCCCATGATACATGTGTTGCATCCAAACCCTCTAACCATTTTAAGAGCTCATTTTATGGAATGAGCTAAAGAATGAGATAGATCTAGGATCAAGTGGACCATCTAACAAAAAGAAGTGGGGATTGAGTTCCTGCCATTGAAATTCTTTTATTGTCACAAAAGTTAGGATTATTAGGAAATTTGTTTAATCCAGGTTTGTGTGACCTTATGACCAGATTGGGTAGAAAATAAATGTTATGGTGGGCCTTGGGAATTTTAATGATGGAAATCATTATCACCACTTATATTTAAGTGTAGCCCATTTGATATGCATATGGCCCACGTGATTAGGCCCATTTTGATGTATCATAAGGCCAATGGGTTATGGCCCATTGCAATGTACATAAGGCCCATTGGTGCGGCTCATTGATGTGGTCCACTTGATGAATATAAGGCCCATGTGATATGGCCCATTTGATGTATTTAAGGCCCAATGGGATGTACCTAAGGTCCATTACAATGTGTGATTCCACCAGGGTCTATGTAATGATATTTATGGCGGGCCTTGCCTTGGGAGCAATGATGGTTTGACGTCCACATTGTAAGAATAATGTTGGTTAAATGTCCACATTATAACTCTCCCTAGGGCCCATTGTTAGGCCCGTACTTGTTGTGTGTAGGCCGTCTAAGCCCATCTTCGTTGTGAGGATAGTTCATTACTTTATAACATGCTTAGTATAATTCCATAATTCATGCCCATACGCATCATATGTATGCTTAATATAAGGAATGCTTGACCATAGCATAAGCCATTGGGCTGAGACATTTACGGGACTCCTTACGAGACGGAGTTACCCACATGAGCACATGGTATGTGTGAGATTGCTGGATGACTGTACAGTGTGACTCATACATCTTGCATATGTGTGACTTGATCACTGCATGCCCTAGTGACATCAGGGTCGTGGCCTCCATAAGCACATCGTGGATGGTCGTATCAGATACTAAAAATATTGGCTCTAGCATTGTGGGCACTTAAGATGTCCTTGGGTGAAAATCCCAAAACCTTTTTGGTACCAGGGGATGCTCCAACGTCTAAACCGAGTGGATACACAAGCGCCCGAGTGTCGAATACCAGTAGGTCGCGTCTCCCACTGTGTTGTGGTCGGTTGGAAGGGGGTGTGGCCTTATCCGCCCAAGTGAGGGGGCTATAAGCTAGGCTGAGTTTGACCAGCTGACAAATGAGTCCGTTATCTATGAGCCGGGTAGGTATTGGTAGACTACTGGTCAGGCGGATAGTGAGTTTTATTCCTCTCACTGGGCTGTACGACTAGGGAGGCGACGGTCAGTGTGGAGTGTACTAGACCTTGGTGATATCCCAGAGAGGAACTGTACTGATATGTGTACTTGATGAGGACTGACATGCTTACTTTACATCTCGTATATGACATTTGGCTACATAGGCCTCACATCGCATAGCCTTGGTATGGCCGATAGCATTCATGCCTTGCATCATATAGCTTTAGTACAGCTGATAGCATTCATGGACTTACTCACATATTTCTGAATTACTCTGATATTGTATACTTGGTACTTGTCATGCGCACACACTTACACCACCCTCTAAGCTTTTGTAAGCTTATGCACAACCGTTGCGTCCAGGTGGCATTGGATCACAACAGCGCTGAGGCGGGATTATGCATTAGTTTATTTTAGAGCTTTTTGATCACCCTGTATTTCCCTTTCCACATTATGCTCAAAGTTTTTGATATAGCAAATATGTGGTGATGTTATTTTGTGACTTGGTTATGCTTGTGGTTATGCTCCATTACAAAAAAAAATCATACTGAAAATCCTTCTTGTAGGATCCCAGGATCAGAATCTGGCATGTGAGTGCCGGGATCTGAGAATGGGACACTATGGAGGCTGTCAGTGCCGGATTCGGTGATCAGAAATTTTGTGAGCCTGTTTTTTGAGTTTGGGGCATGACACAAACTCCCTAAAAGTGTGCTTCCTCGCCAAAACACATGCAATGCAGTGCATGGTCGTGTTACCTAAGTAATTTATTAGGCTTATTCATACAGCAAATTCAGGAAGCTAAGGTACCTCACTTTTTATCATTTACTGAAAAGGCCAACCTATATGTCCTAGAGGGGCCCCGAGGGGGGGGGGGGGTGTATAGGATTATGCCAAATTAAAATGATAACGACAGAATTTAAATAAATTAAATGCAAATAACAAAGATAATCTCGCAATGCTGAACATAAAAATGACCTCAAATGTATGAGTATTGAGAGGTTGATACAAATGTTGTTCTAAGGATAAACTTACACCAAAAACCAAGGTTTACGGTAGGACAACCTGATTTCTAGAAAGGTCTTTGTATCAAAAACTCAAACTTGATATAGAGGAATAAATAAATAAAGAAATAACACTGAAAGGAAATCTAAGTTATTATAACATTCACCACAATGCTTGAAATGTAAAAGATTACAACATTCACATCCACAAATACATCCTACAAACTTGAATGATAAAAGATATAGAAAATAAACCACACATCCAAACACAAAGAATTATAGTGGTTTACCTATGTGTACACCAACTGTTAAACAAGAGCCACACAGTTACTTCACTCCTAATATCCTCACACAGTGGATATTAGCGTTCATTATGAAAATAGGCTTTTCTCAGGTCCACCTAAAACCCTCACAATTGTGTCTTTCAAGTGGGCATACACAATTCAAAAACCCCACACTCTGAGTTTTCTGGCTCTCCTCAGATAACCAAACGAATGAGATTTTTCTGGCTTAATCTCAAAAGAAATCAAAAACAAAAGATTTATACAAATGTAAAATACCTGGATTTCTCCTTTTGTTGCAGTCCGGAAGAACCAAGTCGGAGTAGAAGTTCAACGATGAAGTTTAATGTCCAATACTCACATATGAAATGGTTCTATGTTCTAAATTGATTTTATAGTTAAAGCATCTTGGGCAAGCATGATTTGATTTTGATTCCAAGAAATGGGAATACCTCTATTCCTCTTTCAAATATAATTGGAATAAAGAAATTCAAAATTAAATACAAAGAAAGCTATAAAAAGAGAATATTAAATGAGCACAATATATCTTAAATAAATTACTAACTAATCTCTCAGAGTGATGTCTTGATTTTACTTGAATTGGATGACCAAACTCTGAGATTCGTCGTCTATTTATTGGTGAGCAAATTACACCTTCGACTGGTCTTGTGGACACTACGACTGATCATAGGTAGAACTATTTTTTGAAATTTTGAGCGCGATCGGATAGAACCGTTCCAGACTGGTTGTAGGCACTGCACAACCGGTCGTGTGACCTCCACGACTGGTCGTGAGGAACCAGATTTATTTGTTGGAGTTCAAGTCATAACTGCAAGACTGGTCATGAACGAGTCGTGCATTGTTCACAGGACCGGTCGAGCAATCTTCAGGACTGGTTGTGGCTTAACAAAAAATTCTAAAAAATTCAAACAAACTTAGGATTGGTCTTGGAATTTCTTGGACTGGTCGAGCTAGTATTAGGACTAGTCGAATAGAGTCCAGGACTAGTCGAAGAATAGACCAAACACTTATAAAATGAGCAATTGAATTATGTATTCAAAATGACCTACCCTAAGGTCAATTTAAGGTCGACCAAACCTTGTTAGTGAAGTATGAACATTGAACTTCTTTTCCTTCTGGTTGATAGTCTTTCTTTGAAGTCCATGAAGCTTGCAATCTTGACACATGATGAAGCTTGTACTTGAGATCTTTTGAATCTTGAAGTTGTAGTACATATATTGAACTTCACCTTGAGTCTTGAACCATTCACATGTCTGTCGATGTCGCTTTACAACATTGACAATTGAATCTTAAAGAAGTAAACAATGTACTTGATCTTGCATTTGAAGTAGATCTTTGTTCTTGACTTGAAGCACTTGACTTGACTTGAATATGTGATGCATTGCCTTGAACATATACATATCAATGTGCTACACAAGACAAAGATTGTGGTTTTGACACTATAAAATTTGACAATCAAAGGAGTAGAAACTATAGCACTTACAATCTCCCCCTTTGTCAAATTCATGATAAAACACATTACATTAAAAATAAGAGAGCATTACATGCTCAATAAAGAATCATGCACCATATATACACAAGAAAGTATAATGCACTATAATGCACAACAAATCATCATGAAATATCCAAGACACTTCCTTACTTACTCCCCCTGTGCTACTACTTTCTCCCACTAAGTAGCACAAAAAAAAAAATGCTACTACCCACACTCCATATCCATAAGCAGGTAAGTAGGCACAAGCATAACAAAATATTCTCCTCCTTTTTGTCACAATATGACAAAGGAAGAAATGAAGATATGGAAGAGGAAAACAACTGCATGAGGAATAATAGAGCAAACATAGTCAAGATATGAAAGATATAAGAAAATACAAAGATTACATATCATTAACTAACATAAACCAAATTCATCCAAATTCAGTGTTAAAAACTGAAAGAAAAGACAAAGTATCATAAAAGTTATTACAGGCCAAATGAAAAAACACTTAATCAGATCCTGAAGAAGGAGCAGGTATGGAAGGATCAATTTGATGAAGGCCCTTGTTAATGCGCCTAAGATACTTGCGCATATATTTAAACTACAAATCATGGACAACATTCATGCTCTTTACCTTTGTAACACCCCGGATTTTTTCCAACCTGGGGTTAGACGTCCTTAGGCAATGAGTCGACCATAACACCTTGGTAACCTTTCAGAACCTAATTCCAAAGCCAGAGATATCATTTAGAATGAAATTATTTAGAAATATAACGTGAATTAGCCAGCACTACACTAGACTTCCTGCAAAATTAGCACCAACCACTTTAAATACGATCTGTAAGACCCAAAACCTCTAGAATTGTTACCGCTACGTTACCCTAAAATCTAGGATCAAACTCTAAACCCGTTTATCCTCAGGAACCCTTTAAAACTTTGTATTGGATCTAGACCGCACGTCGAAAGTCCAATAGCGATAATCTTAGACAATTACGACTGCCTTGTTAGTCTTAACAATCGTTTCGAAAATTAAGCCCAACTGATGTTCTGAGGCTATTTCATTGAGCCTGGAGCAAGGAGTGTGAGAAAGAGTGAAATTCATTAAAAATTAAATGTCATTTAAATAAATCTGGCATGTTTCTCTTGCAGGTTAAGTATAAGCATTCAGACCGTTGGAATCTGACCCAAATACACCCTCGGATCAGGGAACATTTCTCACTCAGGTCAGTGTACTTAAAATCCTCGATCGAATCTCCGTGACTGCTGAACTGAAACTGGTCCGCCTCGTGCGATCTAGGAACACTACCGGACTGAAAACTTGGTGTGAGCAGGATCCAATATACATGAGCTTAAGTCCGACCGCATTCGGCTAGAGGACCTCCCGAAATGCTCTTTTGGATCGAAAAAGACCCGATTTGGTTATAACCCAAGTATACCTTGGCTCCAAGTCTAAATGGGTGAGTTTTTAGCCTATATAAGAGCTTTAAACCCTCTCACATCTCTCCCATCCGAATTTGCAATAAACCCTAGAAAGAGAAGAGAGAGAAAGTGAGAGATTGTGAGAGAGTTGTGGGAGAAACTTCCTGCCACTTGTTACAGCTTTTACGCGTGTTTAATCACCGCATTCAAATCACTTTCCCGGTGATTCCAACGCATTTCTAGGTAAAAAAACCCTAACCTCAACCTGTTTTAGAGATTCTTTCGATACAAGTAGCGACGTAGCTGATGTATCTTATGAATTAGGTCGTCATATCGCCGTTGACGAAGCGTAGACTTTTTATTCGAATCGATACGCTTCTACGGTGAAAGGTGCGGATCTTAGATGCTTAGATTACCTGTTTTCAAAGCTTTCAATGTCGTTTAATGGTAGATTACTGATGAGGATGCTGTTTGACATGTCGAACATGCTGTCCGTTTTTCATTTCGAATACGTACGAAAAATATGAGATTTAGGGTATTTTAGGTATTTGTAGGAAATACTGTATACGTACGCATTTTGCCGATATGATTGCCATGAGTATTTGTCGTGTACCTATACTAGTTATGCGTGTATAATCTATTTGGCGAAGAGATTCGCCCTAATGCACATATTGGCCGACATATGCTATGTAGACTAATGTGTGTAGACTAAGTGTTTATTGAAATGCCTAAATCAATATGATTTATGCCTGCCATATGTTTTGAATATAAGAACATGATTGTTGTGTATTAGACATCTCCTTGATATAAGGATCTGTCATATTATATGTGGTAATCAACATACGTCGAGTATGTTGGAGTTGAGTAGTCTAAGTGTTTGTATAAATGTATATATTAGTAAGTATTGAGTATATGGTATTGTAGATTAGTGTTGAGACTGGATTCTCAACTAATTTGATGATATATATGATTTCCTCTATGCTTGTCGTATTTCAATTGATTTTCTTATGTGTGAAGTACTTGTGTATGGTTTAATTGCCTATGTTGTATCTTATAACATGTTGCTAACATGTTTGGATTACTTGTTATTTCAATTTTGTTTATCTCATATGATTACTGATTCACATCTTTGTGCTTGGGGCTATACTCTAGTCCAGGCAGTCGGTAACAATTTAGAATTCGTGGTTGGATTCTATTCGCCACGAAGGATGTGTATGATGAACCCAAGTCGTACTAGAGTCGTCGGCAGTGGTTAGGCCACACGAAGTGCTTGTGCACTTCATGTCAGTCGATTCAACGTGCGCTCATGCGAGTCGGACTCATCAAGTAACCCGACTGACCATTGTATGTTCACCTTGTATTCGTCATAACTTCTTGAACCTAGGGTACTAAGCTTACCATTGAAAAACCCCTCTAACCTTGGTACCTTGATCCCCTAAGACTCATGAGCCGAGCATGGTAGTATGGGACACCGTGGTTGAGTTGTCGGCCTACGCTGGGGCCACAAACCTCCCCGTAGTGACCAGTGAGCACCCTACTCTGATCATATTATGGTGGTATGAGACACTATATTCTTGCTGTCGGCCTACATTGATAAGGTGATGGGGGAGTAGAGCAACGAGTGCGAACAATAGCCCTGACAGCCCATTGTAGTGACCTTAAGTTTATCCTGACACCGCATGGGGGCGGCGAGTCCTGATGCAGTCTTAAGGATATAAACTAGGCCTATATTGATAAGGTAATGGGGGAGCGGTTCAACGAGTGCATGCAATAGCCCTGGCAGCCCTTGCAGTGACCTAGAAATATATCATCGTATGAGATTACTAGGAGTGACGACCCTAGACAGGATCATTGTTTGGGTATTGATATAAGGGAGGTACCTTAGTTTTCCAATCCTACTGTATGAAAAGGACTAATAACAACTCGGTAATCATATTCATATCGCACTGCATGTGCCTGGAAGATGTGGAGCACTGAGGAAAGAAAACATGCTACGGACGTGAGATGGTGCCGCATGAGGGAGTATGTCGGTGAGGGCATCCATCATGTCATTTCATGCTTACATTAATCACAATGTCTAGAAATGTTTGTTTTGCTTGCTTTACCATTATCGCTTGATTGATTTGATAACATGCTAACCTTTGCTCTATGATTCCACTGAGTTAGCTACTCATTCCCACGTTACGGGATGGTGTTCCGAACACCCACCAGTCCCTATTTTAGTTTCAGATGATGGCGATGCTTGTGAAGTGGAGTCGGACTTCTATGATGATGAGAAAGATTTCTCCTATATGCGTGTTTTGATTGATGGGACTACAAGGAGGTTGATTAGACGCCATGACACTTGTCATTCTATATTTTTGGAGCACTCATGCATATTCTTTTCTTTCTATTTTGAAGTATACATGTATTTAGTTAACCTGGTAACATGTTCACACTATGGAGACTTACAATCATTTATATATTTTATATATCTATCACATTCTTTCGCTTGCTAATTTTACTGTCTCTGGAGTATGATATGTTGTTTTGGCTTAATCCACCTCATGTTTTATGTACTATTACCGCCGACATTCATCCATCATTGAAAATGTTGCATAAGTGATGTTCCGAAACTCGGGAGTTGGGTTTCTACCTGACCCCCGATTTTCAGGATGTTACAACCTTCTCCTCAAGTGCACGTAAATGCACATCAAAGTCAGATGGCTGATAGTCAAGGTCAGCCTCAGAATCTGAATTAAGTTCATTAAAAATATCATCCATGTTAACATCATCAGGTAAACCGCCTTCTTCTTCATTTACTGTTTCAGCTCCACCACCACCCTCATTCACTTGGCCCTCAGCCAATTGCAACTTCATCTTGTTTATATTTTTGTTGTTGAAAATGAGGTATTGAATGGGTGCCTCTCAACAGGCATAACAACTAGCATGTGAGTAACTAACATAGTCATAAGATATGCAAATGGAATATCACTGTGACCCAGATGGAGATGAAATTGAATGATGGAATGACAAATTAAAGACAGAAGACAGATATTAACTCCAGATATGATGGAATGCAAAGTCTGAACCATAAAAGAAGTGAGTTCAGTTTTGTTACCAGACCTATGATAAAGATTGGAACTAAATATCATATGAAGGACCCTTTATCTGGGTAACAAGTACCTTAAAGCGAGCGCATTCCCATTCTGACTCCATTGCACATTTATGTTGCATAACGCTCTAGTAAGCATGCGCTTTTATGATTCAGATGGTTTCTCAACTAGAGAACTAATAGGAATACCTTCATCATTGATAGGTATGTCCATAAGGCCAGATATCAGATGACGATCAACTTTAAATGAGCCTTCTCTAGTAGCAATTTTAAAAGTTAAATTTTCTGTAGAGAAATCAGAAATGCATGCGAACATAGCCTGTGCAATAGATCGGTATGCCGACCCTCCCCAATGTAGAATGTTATCTTATCCTACAGATTGGAGAAGAGGAAGGAGATCAAAATGTGCAATATGTGCAACATCTACAGGTCGCTCAACAATCACATTGTACATCCTCAAATCTTTCACATAGGGAGGATCATCTTCAGGTGACCGAAGGTGGCGCCATGTGATAGCTGTCGATCTGGAAGATGACGTACCATGAGAAGTTTTCTTCCTACCTCTAGCATCCATTTGTAACTATGAATACAAAAAATTAAGAGATTACAAAGGATGTGGAGTGGGGTTTTGCTATATCAGATTTTACAAAAGAAAACCCCAAAAACTTCAAGAAAAGTTGAAATCACTCTAAGGAAGAAAATGAAGTAAATAGAGCTTGAATCTAAAAGAAAAACTGAAAAAATACATTGACCTTGATGAATCAAGACGTTGGGTACGACTAGTCGTGCTACGGCCCGTTGAAGAAAAAAGAGGAAATGAGGAAGATAGACTTTTTCCCAAAATAAAAAGATCCAATACGCTACATGACTGGTCGTGGGATGTCCTCGACCGGTCGTACTACGACGGGTCAAGTATGTCCTCTACTGGTCGTGCACATCCAAAAACATGCATTCTTCACATAATTTAATAAATATAAACTATAATACAGAAAAGCATGAATAATCAATTTAAATTGCACATGGCAAGATCAAATTCAATTTATTAAACTTGCTTTTGTTAAGCAGTTTAGTGAAAATGTCAGCAAGTCGAGTCTCAATTGGAATGTAATCCAAAGAGATGTCTTTTCTTATACTAATTCACAAATGTAGTGATATCTAATGTCAATGTGTTTAGTTCGTGAATATTGGATTGGATTTTTAGACATATTTATTGCACTGAAATTATCACAATATAAAACTATTGAATCCTGTGCAATTTCATAATCGCTTAACATTCTTTTCATCCATATGAGTTGAGTACATGCATTTTTAGTTATGATATATTCAGCCTCAGCTATTGAGAGCGATACGGAACTTTGTTTCTTGCTAAACCAAGAAATTAAATAGTTTTCAATATAAAAACAACCACCACTGGTTGATTTCCTATCATCGATATTACCAACCCAATCAGCATCTGAATAACCAGCCAATTGAAGACTAGTATCATGTGGATACCAGAGACTCAAATTTGAAGTACTTATGACATATCTCATAATACGTTTAACAATAGTTAAATGAGACTCTTCAGGTTCAGATTAATATCTTGCACAAATTCCAATACTAAAGACAATATCAGGTCTACTTGCAGTTAAATAAAGTAAACTGTCAATCATACTATGATATAATTTATGATCCACACATTTACAAGTAGAGTCTTTTAAAATTTTTAATGACGTACTCATAGGAGTATCAAATTTTTTTCCATTCTCAATTCCGAACCTTTTAATTAAGTTCAGAACATATTTGGTTTGAGAAATAAAGATACCATCAGGTTGTTGTTTCACTTACAATCCTAAGAAATAATTCAATTCTCCAAACATGCTCATTTCGAATTTAGATTTCATAAGATCTGCAAACTCAGCAGTCATGTTAGTACAGGTAGATCCATAAATAATATCATCAACATAAATCTGGACTATTAAGATATGATCGTTATGTTTCTTAACAAAAAGAGTCTTATCAACACTTCCCATTAGAAAATTATGACTTAGTAAAAACTTAGTCAATTTTTCATACCATGCCCTATGAGCTTGTTTCAAGCCGTAAAGAGCCTTTTTTAAGCGATAAACATGATCAATATTTTTAGGGTCTTCAAAACCCATTGGTTGTTCAACATACACTTCTTCATGTAGATCGTCATTTAAGAAAGCACCTTTTACATCTATTTGATAAATTTTAAATTTTCTAAAGCAAGCAATGGATGTAAATAGTCTGATTGATTCAAGACAAGCTACTAAGGTGAGGGTTTCATCATAATTGATACCTTCAATTTGAGTGTACCATTGTACAACTCGTCTAGCATTATTTCGAATTATAATACTAAGTTCATCAAACTTATTTTTGAAAATCCACTTAGTTTCGATAATATGATTATCTTTAGGTCTAGGAACAAGATACCACACATCATTTTTAATAAATTGATTAAGCTCATCTTGCATCATAACTATCCAGTTTTCGTCAGTAAGAGATTCTTTTACGTTTGTCGGTTCGATCTAAGATGTAAAGCACACGTAATTGTATATATCTTCTAGTTGTCTACGAGTGTGCACACCAGTGAGAAGGTTTTTAAGAATCTGAGTGGTTGGATGATCATTAACAGTCCTCAGTTCAGAGTTATTTTGACTTGATGAAGTATCTGGTTTGTCAATTAGAAGAACTTCATCATTATCCGAACTTGAGATAGGTGTATCTAAGTGATTGTCAATGACTACATTGATGGACTCTTGAATTACACCGATCCTCTTATTCAATACTCGAAACGCTCAACTATTCAAAGAATACCCTAAAAAGATCCCTTCGTCACTTTTAGTGTCAAACTTACCCAGATTTTCACGATCATGTAAAATATAGCACTTGTAGCCAAAAATTTGAAAGTATTTGACAATAGGCTTCTTATCGAACCACATTTCATAAGTCATTTTATTATAAGTTTTACTTGTATAAACCCAGTTGATTACATAGCATGCAGTATTTACAGCTTCAACCCAAAGATTTCAAGAGAGCTTCATACTATTCAACATTGCATTTGTAATTTCTTGAAGCACTCTATTTTTCCTTTCAATAATTCCATTTTGTTGTGGTGTTTTAGACGCAGAGAATTCATGTGATATTCCCTGATCGCAACAAAATTTCTCAAAACTGCTATTCTTAAATTCTGATCCATATCACTATGGATCTTATAAACTTGAGAATCTTTTTTAGTTTGGATCCGTTTGAAAACTCTTTTTACTTCGTCAAGGGTTTCTGATTTATCCCTTAAAAAGGATACCCAAGTAAATCTAGTATAATCATCCATGATTACCAGTATATATTTTTTGCCACCTCGACTCTTTGTCCTGGTTGGTCATATAAGATCTATGTGGAGAAGTTCGAGTGGTTTTGATGTGGCATTGGAATCAACCTTTTTGTGAGCATTCCTAGTTTGCTTGCCAATCTGACATTCACCACATATTTTGTCTACTTTCTGTAATTTAGGTAGACCTCTTATCAGTTCTCTTTTGCTCAATTTATATAAATTTCGGTAGTATACACGTCCAAGGTGTTTGTGCCATAACTCAGTCTCATCAGTATGGACCAAGTAACACGATTGACAAGATGAGTTAGAATTACTAACAATATAACAGTTTTCAGAAGTTCTACGACCAGTTAATATTATAGAATCCTTTTTGTTTAAAATTTTGCAACCTTGGTTAATAAATCTTACCGTATGATTGTTATCGCATATTTGAGAAATGCTTAACAAGTTATGTTATAGGCCTTCTACATATTGGACATTCTTAAATAAAAGGAGGTTAGAAAGTTAAATCGTACTTTGGCCAATAATCTTGTAGTTGCTACCATCACCAAATGTGACTGATCCATTAGTCATGTCTTTAAGAGTGTTGAACAGACCTTTGTCACCAGTCATGTGCCTGAAGCATCCACTGTCTAGGTACCACTTTGAATGGCTTAAAGCTTTGAAAGCAATGTGGGTAACCAAACAAGTAACCTTAGGAACCCATTTCATAACTGTTTTGAGTTTAGGAGTATAATTGGTCTTCTTGTATTTGTAGTTGTTGTAAGAATGACCTACTGAATTAGATTTTAAGAGCTCCTTAAGTAAATCAACTATTTTCTCAGCTAAAGGGTTTCGGTTCTGATTTTTATAGTTGATATGATTGTCTTTAGGTTTAAAAGATTGGAAAGTTTTAGTCTTTTTAGAAAAATTTTGATTTGAACTATTCCCTTTTGAGTTCGAAGACTCTCCTTTCACAAACTTAGGAGGAGTATTCTTCTATTTAGGAGGAACATTTTTATCGTAGCCCAAACCGGATCGGTCGCCACATTTTCTTGATCCAGACAAAAGCTTTTCTAACTTTAGATCACCTTAGGCACACCTCCATGTATCTTTTAAACTCAAAAGTGAAGAGACCTCAAGTTTAAGTTTTTCATTTTCAGATTTAAAATTCTCAATAAAGGAAGTTTTGAAATCTAAATCGCATTTCAATTTTTCAAAACAATCTGAAATGTGAGATTTTTCTAAAACAAGCGATTCAAAATTTTCTTTAAGCTTTAAAAACTTTTCTTTCTGAAGTTTAAGTTTAACAACAATTTTACAACTCTCCTTGTAAAGGGCATTATAAGCATCTTGAAGATCATCATCATTTTCATGATCACGATTCAGATTTTCATCACTAGTTGAATCATCATTATCTGAAAAAGTGAATTTGGCTAGAGTCATAAGGGCTTTAACTTCACTGCACATCTCAGTTTCAGAATCTTCTGATTCAAAAGAGGCTTCATAGTCAGAGGATTCATTCCAAGTAGCCAACATTCCTTTCTTTTTAGGTTTGTCCTTTTTAGGACACTTGTTTGCTAAATGTCCATATTCCTGGCAATTGTAACACTGACTTTCTTTTAAAGATTTTTGAGTTTTAGGTTTAGATTTCTTCTTATCATTAGATTTTTAAAAATCAACTCTCTTTTACTTTTAAAAATTTTGTAAAACTTTTTAGCTAAAAGGGCTATATCATCTTCAAAGTTTTCCAAATTAGAATTACTACTATTTTCTTGAGAAATACTTTAAGAAGATTTAAGGCTGAGAACCAACTAATTCTTATTCCCTCATATTATCTGTATCACAAAGTTCCTGGATTGCAGTTACTTTAGAATTGAACCGTTCAAGAAGTGAGCGTAGTATTTTTGCACGAATTTTACTTTATGGGATTTTATCACCAAGACCTCACATAGAGTTCACAATGTCATTTAATCTTGTATACAAGTCCATGAACATTTCATTTTCTTCTATACGTATTTCCTCAAATTTAGTTGTGAGGATTTGAATTTTAAATTTCTTGACAATTGATGTTCTCTCGTGTGTCATTTCTAAAATATCTCAGGCTTGCTTTGCAGAATCACAGGATATAATTCTTTTGAATTCATCAATAGATAGTGCGCAAGTGATTACATTTAGTGCTTTTGTATTTGCACTACTCTCACTTTTCTGAAGTGTAGTCCAAGAGAAGTAAGGTGTAATTCTCATAAATTTGGATCCATCGATTCTAGTTACTTCAGTGGTAGGGGGTCTATTCAGTCACTGTGGCTAGACACACACTCTCATCCATGAATTTTAAGAAAATCCTCATTATGGCTTTCAAATAGGCATTATTGGTGGCATCAAATGGTGGAGGCCTAGTGACTGAAAGGCTATCAAAATTTGACATCTTATAAATAGCTTAGATCGATTAGCTCAGGAAATAAATCTAAAAATATAATAATTAAAACGAGCTATTAGGCTCTGATACCACTTGAAAAGGCTAAGGTATATGTCCTAGAGGGGGGAGGGGGAGGGGGGTGAATAGGACTATGCCAAATTAAAATGATAGCAACAGAATTTAAATAAATTAAATGTAAATAACAAAGATAATCTCACAATACTGAATATAAAAATGACCTCAAATGTATGAGTATTGAGAGGTTGATACAAATTTTGTTCTAAGGACAACCTTACACCAAAAACCAAGGTTTAAGGTAGGACAACCTGACTTTTAGAAAGGTCTTTGTATCAAAAACTCAAACTTGATACAAAGGAATAAATAAATAAAGAAATAGCACTGAAAGGAAATCTAAGTTATTACAACATTCACCACAATGCTTGAAATGTAAAAGATTACAACATTCACATCTATAAGTACATCCTACAAACTTGAATGAAAAAAGATATAGAAAATAAACCACACATCCAAACACAGAGAATTATAGTGGTTCGCCCGTGTGTACATCAACTGTTAAATAACAGCCACATAGTTGCTCCACTCCTAATATCCACACACAGTGGATATTAGCATTCACTATGAAACTAGGTTTTTCTCAGGTTCACCTAAAACCCTCATAATTGTGTCTTTCAAGTGGGCATACAAAATTTAAAAAACCCACACTCTGAGTTTTCTGGCTCTCCTCAGATAACCAAACGAATGAGATTTTTCTGGCTTAATCTCAAAGAAACCAAAAACAAAAGATATACACAAATGTAAATACCTGAATTTCTCCTTTTGTTGTAGCCCAGAAGAACCACGTTAGAGTAGAAGTTCGACGAGTAAGTTCAATGTCCAATACTCATATATGAAATGGTTTTAGGTTCTAAATTGATTTTAGAGTTAAAGTACCTTGGGCTAGCTTGATTTGATTTTGATTCCAAGAAATGGGAATACCTCTATTCCTCTTTCAAATGTACTTGTAATAAGAAAATTTAAAATCAAATACAAAGAAACCTACAAAAAGAGAATATTAAATGAGCACAATATATCTTAAATAAATTACTAACTTATCTCTCAGAGTGATGCCTTGATTTTACTTGAATTGGATTACTAAACTCTGAAATTCGTCGTCTATTTATAAGTGAGTAGATCGCACCTTCGACTGGTCCTGTGGACACAACTGAAAATAGCAGTGAAGACCACTTGAGTTGAAGTAGGAATATTTTAATATGTCCTAGAGGGGGGTGAATAGGACTTTTTAAAGTTTTACAGTATATTTAAAATCATATTGCACTAATCCTATCAGATATACAATTAACAGGATTACTCAAATGTAACTCTACTGGCTTCCAAGCCTAGTAGAGGATCCAATTACAAACTATTCAGAAGATAGCAATATAGAACTTAGTTCATGCTAGATATGACTGCGTATGTGTGTGAGGTATGATATCAGATATTCATATATTGAAATAATAAAGAAAATCACATAAACAAGGTAATCGTAAACACAGTCATTTTTATAGTGGTTTGACTACTTGTCTACTCCACTCCCAGCTACTGCACTCAACCCTTAAGTGTACCGAATTTCACTAAGGAGGTTTTCCAGGGTTTGCCTCAAACCTAAGGTTTTAAATCAGGTTCACCTTTAACCTTTACATGGAGGTTTCTACTCGGTTCACCTCTAACCCTAGAGTTTTACTAGTGCACTCCTAACCAGATGTTTATGCCCACACAGAGCAAGGGTCCACATAACGCACCCGGATGTTTATACCCACACAGAGCAAGGGTCCACACAACGCACCCAGATGTTTATGCCCACACAGAGCAAGGGTCCACACAACATACCCGGATGTTTATGCCCACATAGAGCAAGGGTCCACGCACTGCACCTGGATGTTTATGCCCACCTAGAGCAAGGGTCCACATAATGCACCCGTAGCGTACACTCCCGCCGGAGGCCTCCTATGAGGACTTCAAAGAGTGAGCAACACTTAAGACCCAATCCTAGAAAGGAATGATCACAAGTGTCCTTTGGACAGATAAGTTGATGAGTCCCTTTTAGCGCAGTGATGAAGATCTCCTTCTTGTTGTTGAAGAGTCTTCAGCTCCCTTGATCCGCAACACAAAACGTATACCAGTACTTGGCTTCGGGTTGGGTTAAGGTTAGGATGGAAATCTACTCTCTTAGAATTTTCCTATAGGGAAGATAGAGTGATTCCCGTCATCTATTCATTTAAGGCATCCCAGCTTAATGATACGCTGTGAAGATAGTTGCTGAAGGATCCTTAAATGTGGAAGTTCATTTCTCAATCCACTCTATTGAATGTCAATGAATGAGAGTGGATTGAAAGATGAACTCCTGTAGAGAAAGATCTTTGGGTATATGATCTAAAGGTAAAACACACAAAAGCACTCTCTTCTTTCTCTACCAGCAATATAGACAAGTCTCTCTTTATATAGGCAAAAGATTCCAACGGATATAAAATGGTCATATTTATGACAGAGTTCGATATCAACGAGCAGGGTCGATATCATCGAGCGTATACTCTTGATGGGATCGACTGTTCGCTCGATAACACAAACTCAAATGTTAAACGCTTTTGAAAACTTTTGCCAGCTGGTCGATGGGATCGATATGTATGTCGATGTTATCGAATTTTGAACTTCGATTCCATCGAGACTGGGATCGATCTATCGACATTTGAAAAATGAAAGAGACTATCTGAAATATTTCAGGTTTTAGGATATGATCGAGGGATAACCGATGTCATCGAAATTTGAATATCGATGATATCGAGACCGCGTCGATGGATTAATAAATCATATAGATTTACCTATAATCACGCTGGACAGTTTGTGGCCAGTCTTGATCCAATCGACCAGGACTCGATAGTATCGACATAAGAATATCGATTTCCTCGAGTGGCCCCGATCAAGATTAAGAACATCCTAAAATATTTTACTGGAAGAAATGCGTGCCTACTATCAATATGATCGACTAACTTCTGATATGATCGATATTTGAATTCAGATTGAATCAGAACAGTCATCGATATATCGAAGCTCATAGTAGTTTTCTTTATAAAAACATGGGTGCTGAAAATCTGCCTGTCGATATTATCGACCCACTTCCGATGGACTTGATTTTTGAATATCGATGATGTCGATTGTTGTATCGATATATCGATATATCGATATATCCATCCAGATGAGTATGCGGTTGCTGGACACTTTTAGTCCTCTTATCGATAGTATCGATCAAGAGTTGAGGACATCGACAGCGTTGGTCAATCATATCGAAAGGTGTATCGATACAATTGACAAGGCAAGTAAACTTAGAGATTTTCTGCTGTTTGAAAAACTTCACTTACCCAAAAATGCTCATGTGTTCTAAGTTGATTTTAAGGGTTTTAATCACCTAGTGTTTTGGGACATGGGATGTGAGGCTATGATTTACCTATGACGAGCTTCCACACATCCAGTTGAGGCATACGCTTGAATCGTTCTTCTTGTGAGGCTCTACAATTCGACTGACTCAACGTACACGCTAATTAACAAACCAGGGCACTAGTAGGTGCACTTTCAATCTCTCCTTTTGTCAATTTCATGACAAAATACCCAAAACACCCAAAACTTCCTAGGATAATATCTAGACAGACACATCCTAAATTGTGTGTACATGTTTTTACACAATTTTATAAATTCTAATACAGCCATGTACACAACCAGTATTTTCTCTCCCTTACTATAAACTCCCCCTTTCTTGGTGCAGCTGCTCCCCCTTACACCTGCAACATATAAGAGCACAAATATCCAATTTCATGGGGTATTTTTAACTTTTCTTCCCCTTTTGTTAGTCATTGGCAAAGGCATAACATGTGATATTGATTAAAGATTTTAAGCATATGGGAGAACTTACGTACAAATATAAATGCATAAAGATTAAATCATTTTAAGCCATACATCATCGTCAGAAGACACAATTAGATAAGATAATCAGGAAGAACACATGTATTCCAAAAACAGATACTTCATTTAACCATTTGCAGCCATATTCAACAAAACATTTATCTTCAAACACACGTACTGCCCCAGATAGTAGTAGTTTAACCATTATCCAAAGAACAAAACAAAGCCCATTTGAGGCACCCAAATATTATAACCAGTATTTCAGCCCATCTGTGGGCACATAAAAAAAAAACTTTTAGCCTGTGCAGAATAAAGAGCTGTCACATGCACTCAGAGAAGCATAGAACTTTCAAAAAGATACTACAGTTCGTATGCTGAGTTAAAGAGTGAGTGTGTGTGACAACATTTAGAAATCAGTGTTAGGGAGCAGAGTGAGATGGAGCTGTGTCATCTCGGCGACAAGTCATCAGGTCGACCCACTGTTGCACAGACTGTTGTACCTTATAGACAACTCACTCCAAGACTGTAATTCGTTCTTGCACTGATTGAATGTCCCGCTGAATCGCCTCGATCCTATCTAGCTTGTATCGTTTGGTATGCCCAAGATTGACATAGATGGGGCTGGATCAGTTCTGGCGGATTCACCACCTTCCATCTCAGTTTCCTCCATATGAGGGTCACCAACACCTTCACCTCCTTCTTCTTGAAAGCCTCCTTCTTTGTTCTCGTGGTAGATCAGATCCATTTTGTGAATGTTTTTGAAATTAAACACTTAAAGTGGAAGTACAGGATCATTTGTAGAAGGAAAACCAATGCTTTGACATATTCTGCTTATGATCCAGGGATATGGAAAATGCAGATTTCTGGATGTATGTATAACATTTACCAACTAATTGACAATCAGTGTTGGAAGGCAAACCATTGTCCCATTCGCAACAGAGTATACTATCATGACCATAAGACTCATGAGATCTAATCGATTTGTACTCCTTGGATACAAATTTATAGTGAAAATCCCATGCATAACCCAAAAGCGAGGTTCCATGTACCTAAATTTTAAGGCATTCCCTTGATGCTAGGGAATATTTTTATTATGGCATAGGTACTTGGTTATCATGGATCGAACATCAGGAAGATCGAGATCCAAATTTGAAAGACCTTCTGGAGCCATCTGTAGATTGAGAATATGAGCTATTGAGGCAGGAGTGATAAATGCATCATCACAATCTAAAGAGACCATGAATGAAGGAGGGTCAGATATCGGAGAATGACACGCTGTAAAAAAGTTGCATGTTTGTTCAAGTTGACAAAGCCCTCCAAAATCTAGGATGGGCAGCCAGCCGATTGTAGCGAACAGGGGTTTCAGATTGTAAGGTGCTAAACAACCCCTATCGACTTTTCTCTCATGGATCAGCTTCCTACTGGTGTATTTTGTTGGGTGTTGGATAGCCGGAGGAGGTGGTGCTGGTTGAGGAGGTGCAGGAACTTCAATCTGGGACCCACCATGTGAGGTCTGTTGTGATCTTTGCCGTGTGGGGATCCCACGGTCCGGGGCCCTCGCCCTTCCTCTTGAGCCAAGAACTTTTTGTCGAGTAGTTCTTGATGACTCCCCTGAACCGGATGTAACTCATTTGTCTTTTCCCATGTGGACCAATAGACTTTTGAAGAATTTGGGAAAAATGATAAGAACACCTGACAAACCAAAAAATACCCAAAAAAATGGACCTTTGACATTTTTGGAAAGATATTACCCAATTTGCGGAAGGATTTGAGTAGTCTGACGTGGCTCCTAATGATTGGCCAAGAGAATCGAGCAGAGAAGGCGACCGAGAAACCCTTGATCACCAAACTTTCTTTTTCACTTTGCTGACTTTTATCGGGCGCCATCTGTCTATCATAGTTTTGATGTTATCGAGAAGTTACCAATCGATTCTATCGACCCTGTCTCTGATGTCTTTTATGGTCATACGACTTTTCATATTCTGAAGAACCGTCGATTGCATCGACCCTTGGTCGATAAAATCGAAAAACAGTCGACAGTTATATCGAAGGTGAGGATGTTTTAGGTTTTTCACCATGACACACTTCTATGCATATCTTGATTTGATCAGTGCATATCACAAAAATTTTGTACAAGTTTTGTACAACTCAAAATTATAAACATGATAATGTTCATATATACAGAAAGTTCGAGGTATGCCACCTCAGATGTAATCATTGAAAGCTCAGCAACATTGCATCATTTCACCAAATATCTAGTATCTAGATGCATGATCTGGACTTGTTCCATTTTCTGCTTGATATTTCAGGGTATATGAAAGTTAATCTTTAGACAGTTCAATTTTTCTTTAACTACCCATTATGAGATAGATTTCTTCATTTTGTCATTTTCTTTAGGTAGTGATGGATGAGTGTTTCTCCTAGATGGACTTTTAACATTCTGAGTTTCTCTGATTGGTTTGAATTTTTCAATGTGATTTCGATCAGAGTTATATAGAGTCCGTCTAGGTGCTAAACATTCAAATTTATAATGCCACATAAATGACAAACTGGAGAAATTCCCATATTCTTACTTGAAGCAGCCAGTTTTGTTGGGACTTTATTTTCAGTTTTCTTTTTTACTTTTCTCATATCCTAGTCCACTCTTGTCTCTTCCTAGTCTTCCCATTCCTAACAATTTTTCTAATTTTTCACTACTCTGAGAAAATTGGTAGTTTATCTAGGCAAATTTCTTAGATTTTTCTAAGTCAATACAAAGTGAGTTGTTCTCAATTTTGAGTTGCGCATTATCATCTCTTAGCAATTCAGCCTGGTTCATAAGTTTTGATAATTTTATTTTTAGGGATAGGTTTTCTCTTTCTAACTTATCATTTTCAGACAGAAATGATTCGGTGGCTTGCTGTTCTTCCTCGTTCTCAGATTCACTGGGAATGATTGAAGTAGTGGAGACCATAAGGATTTTCAATGATTTTTAGTCTCCATCACTCTCTGAGTCATTTGATTCTGAATTTGACTCCTTCGTATCATCCCACGTGGCGGCCATTGCCTTGCCCTTAGTTTTTCTGTTTAGACATTTAGTAGATAGGTGTTCATACTCTCGACAGGCGTAGCATTGTGGTTCTTTGGTTCTTTTTCCAAATTTGCTTGCAGAAGATTTGTCATCCACCTTTCTACCTCTAAAGGGACGGTCGCGATTCTTTTGAAAGAATCTTCTGAATCTCTGTGCCAGCAAAGCCACTGCCTCATCTTCATTTTCTTTTTCACTCTCACTGTCCTTAGGTTTTGTTTTCTTAGAAGTTTTTAGGACAGTGTTTTTGGATTTTTAGGATTGAGTGAAGTGTAGTTCAAAAGTTTGTAGGGAACCTGCCAGTTCTTCTACTTTTATCTCGTTAATATTTCTACACTCCTCAATTGTTATTACTTTGGGATTAAACCATTCCGGAAGGGATCTTAAGATTTTTCTACATATTTTTAGTATCGGAACTTTTTCTCCCAATCCACCCATGGAGTTACAAATTATATTCAGTTTGGTGAGGAGCTCCATAAATGTCTCATGCTCTTCCATCCTGAGATTTTCAAACCGTGAAGTCAGAAGTTGTACTTTAGACCTCTTCACAGTGCTTGTGCCTTCATGGGTTGTTTCCAATAGATCCCATGCTTTTTTAGATGTCTCACACATACTTATCTAATTGAATATATCCCGAGACACGGCACAGTAGATGGCGTTCATTGCTTTTACTTCAACAGTTCATTGTTCTTTGTCGAACGTCATCTACTTTTCTTTGGGTTTGGGTTTAGTGATAGTAGTTTCATCTTCAAGTACGACTTGTTCAAATGGTACAACATATCACTTTTCAACTACATCCCAAACATCATGATCCAAAGATCTCAGGAAGTAGTGCATTCTAGCCTTCTAGTATGCATAATTTAAACCATCAAATACTGGAGGTCTAGTAACTGATGAGCCCTCTCCTTTGGCCATATTCATCAACTTCAGTTAAGATCACTCTGTAGGCGGTGAAGCCCTTAAAGAGAGACTTGCTCTAATACCAATTGAAAATAACGGTGAAGACCGCTTGAGTTGAAGTAGGAATATGTCAATATGTCCTAGAGGGGGGTGAATAGGACTTTTTAAAGTTTTACAGTGTATTTAAAATCCTATTGCACTAATCCTATCAGATATACAATTAACAGGATTACACAAATATAACTCTACTGGCTTCTAAGCCTAGTAGAGGATCTAATCACAAACTATTCAGAAGATAGCAATATAGAATTTAGTTCATGCTAGATATGACTGTGTATGTGTGTGAGGTATGATATCAGATATTCAGATATTGAAATAATAAAGTAAATCACACAAACAAGGCAATCGTAAACACAATCATTTTTATAGTGGTTCGACTACTTGTCTACTCCACTCCCGACTGCCACACTCAACCCTTGAGTGTACCAAATTTCACTAAGGCGGTTTCCCAGGGTTCCCCTTAAACCTAAGGTTTTAAATCAGGTTCACCTTCAACCTTTACACGGAGGTTTCTACTCGGTTCACTTCTAACCCTGGAGTTTTACTGGTGCACTCCTAACCAGATGTTTATGCCCACACAGAGTAAGGGTCTACAAAACACATCCGGATGTTTATGCCCACGCAGAGCAAGGGTCCACACAACGCACCTGGATGTTTATGCCCACATAGAGCAAGGGTCCACACACCGCACCTGGATATTTATACCCACACAGAGCAAGGGTCCACACAACGCACCCGCAGTCTACACTCCCGCCGTAGGCCTCCTATGAGGACTTCAAAGGGTGAACAACACTTAAGACCCAATCCTAGAAAGGAATGATCATAAGTGTCCTCTAGACTCTAGGTACTTACAGATAAGTTGATGAGTCCCTTTTAGCGCAGTGATGAAGATATTCTTGTTGTTGAAGAGTCTTCAGCTCCCTTGATCCATAACACAAAACATATACCAGTACTTAGCTTCGGGTTGGGTCAAGGTTAGGACGGAAATCTACTCTCTTAGAATTTTTCTATAAGGAAGATAGAGTGATTCCCAGCTTAATGACATGCTGTTAAGATAGTTGCTGAAGGATCCTTGAATGCGAAAGTTCATTTTCCAATCCACTCTATTGAATGTTAATGAATGAGAGTGGATTGGAAGATGAACTCCCGTGAGAGAAAGAGCTTTGGGTATATGATCTAGAGGTAAAACACACAAAAGCACTCTCTTCTTTGTCTACCAGTAATATGGATAAGTCTCTCTTTATATAGGCAAAAGATTCCAACGGATATAAAATGGTCGTATTTATGACAGAGTTCGATATCATCGAGCAGGGTCGATATCATCGAGCGTATACTCTCAATGGGATTGACTGTCCGCTCGATAACACAAACTCAAATGTCATATGCTTTTGAAACCTTTTGTCAGCTAGTCGATGAGGTTGATACGTGTGTCGATGTTATCGAATTTCGAACTTTGATTCCATCGAGACTGGGATCGATCTATCAACATTTGAAAAATGAAAGAGACTATCCAAAATATTTCAAGTTTTAGGATATGATCGAGGGTCAACCGATGTCATCGAAATTTGAATATCGATGATATCGAGACCACGTCGATGGATTGATAAATCATATAGATTTACCTATAATCATGCTGGACAGTTTGTGGCCAGTCTCGATCCAATCGAGCAGGACTCGATAGCATCGATATAAGAATATCGATTTCCTCGAGTGGCCCCTGATTAAGATTAAGAACATCCTGAAATATTTTGCTAGAAGAAATGTGCGCCTACTTTCGATATGATCGACTGACTTTCGATCGATCAATATTTGAATTCAGATTGAATCAAAATAGTCATTGATATATCGAAGCTCATAGTAGTTTTCTTTAGAAAAATAGGGGCGCCGAAAATCTGCTTGTCGATATTATCGACCCACTTTCGATGGGCTCAATTTTTGAATATCGATGATATCGATGGTTATATCGATATATCGATAAATCCATCCAGATGAGTATGCAGTTGCTGGACACTTTTAGTCTTCTTATTGATAGTATCGATTAAGAGTCGAGGACATCGACAGCGCTGGTCAATCATATCGAAAGATGTATCGATACAATCGACAGGGCAAGCAAACTTAGAGATTTTCTACTATTTGAAAAAGTTCACTTACCCAAAAACCCTCATGTGTTTTAAGTTGATTTTAAGGTTTTTAATCATCTAGTGTTTTGGGACATGGGATGTGAGGCTATGATTTACCTATGACGAGCTTCCACACATCTGGTTGAGGCAGACGCTTCAATTGTTCTTCTTATGAGGCTCTGCAGTTCGACTGACTCAACGCACACACTAATTGACAAACTAGGGCACTAGTAGGTGCACTTTCAACTACGACTAGTCGTAGGTCGAACTGATTTTTGAAATTTTGAACGCGATCGGATAAAACCGTTCCACGACTGATCATAGGCATTGCACGACCAGTCGTGTGACCTCCACGACTAGTCGTAGGCACTGCACGATTGGTCGTGTGACTCCATGACTAGTCGTGACCTGTCCACAACTGGTCATGAGGAACTAAATTTATTTGCTGGATTTTGAGTCATAGATGTAAGAATGGTCATGAACGAGTCGTGCACTGTTCACACGACCGGTCGAGCAGTCTTCAGGAGTGGTCGTGGCTCAACAAAAAATTCTAAAAAATTCAAACAAACTTAGGACTGGTCTTGAAATTCCTTGAACTAGTCGACCAGTGCTAGGACTAGTTGAACAGAGTCTAGGACTAGTCGAAGAATAGACCAAACACTTATAAAATGAGCAATTGAATTATGTATTCAAAATGACCTACCCTAAGGTCAATCTAAGGTCGTCCAAACCTTGTTAGTGAAGTATAAACATTGAACTTCTTTTCATTTTAGTTAATAGTCTTTCTTTGAAGTCCATGAAGCTTGCAATCTTGACACATGATGAAGCTTGTACTTGAGATCTTTTGAATCTTGAAGTTGTAGTACATATATTGAACTTCACCTTGAGTCTTGAACTATTCACATGTCTTTCGATGTCATTTTACAACATTGACAATTGAAGCTTAAAGAAGTAAACAATGTACTTGATCTTGCATTTGAAGTAGATCTTTATTCTTGACTTGAAGCACTTGGCTTGACTTGAACATGTGATGCATTTCCTTGAACATATATATATATATATATATATATATATATATATATATATATATATATATATATATATATATATATATATATATATATATCAATATGCTATACAAGACAAAGATTGTGGTTAAATTTGACAATCAAAGGAGCAAAAACTATATCACTTACAATCTCCCCCTTTGTCAAATTCATGAAAAAACACATCACATTAAAAATAAGAGAAGCAATACATGCTCAATAAAGAATCATGCACCATATATACACAAGAAAGTATAATGCACTATAATGCACAAAAAATCATCTTAAAATATCCACGACACTTCCTTACTTACTCCCCTTGTGTAGCACCAAAAAAAAAAAAATGCTACTACCCACACTTCATATCCATAAGCAGGTAAGCAGGCACAAGCATAACAAAATATTCTCCCCCTTTTTGTCACAATATGACAAATGAAGAAACAAAGATATGGAAGAGGAAAATAACTAGAAGAGAAATAATGGAGCAAACATAATCAAGATATGAAAGATATAAGAAAATGCAAAGATCACATATCATTAACCAGCATATACTAAATTCATCCAAATTTAGTCCTAAAAACTGAAAGAAAAGTGAAAGTATCACATGCCAAATGAGAAGACACTTGATCAAATCCTGAAAAAGGAGCAGGTATGGTAGGATCAATTTGATGAAGGCCCTTGTTAATGCGCCTAAGATACTTGCGCATATTTTTAAACTACAAATCATGGGCAACATTCATGTTCTTTACCTTCTCCTCAAGTGCACGTAAATGCATATCAAAGTCAGATGGCTGATAGTCAGGGTCAGTCTCAGAATCTGAATTAAGTTCATTAAAAATATCATCCATGTTAACATCATCAGGTAAATCGCCTTCTTCTTCATTCACTGCTTCAGCTCCACCACCACCCTCATTCACTTGGCCCTCAGCCAATTGCAACTTCATCTTGTTCATATTTTTTTTGTTGAAAATGAGGTGTTGAATGGGTTCCTCTCCAACAGGCTTCAAGGTACTAGCATGTGAGTAACTAACACAGTCATAAGAAATACAAATGGAATATCACTGTGACCCAGATGGAGATGGAATTAAATGATGGAATGAAAAATTAAAGACAGAAGACAGATATTGACTCCAGATATGATGAAATGCAAAATTCGAACCATAAAAGAAGTGAGTTCGGTTTTGTTACCAGACCTAGGATAAAGATTGGAAATAAATATCCTATAAAGGACCTTGTATCTGGGTAATAAGTACCTTGAAGTGAGCGCATTCCTATTCTGACTCCATTGCACATCTATGTTGTATAACGCTCTCATAAGCATGTGTTTTTCTGATTCAGATGGTTTCTCAACTAGAGAACTAATAGGAATACCTTCATCATTGACAGGTATGTCCATAAGGCCAGATATCAGATGACGATCAACTTTAAATGGGCATTCTCTAGTAGCAATTTTAAAAGTTAAATTTTCTATAGAGAAATCAGAAATGCATGCATACATAGCCTGTGCAATAGACTGGTATGCCGTCCCACCCCAATGTAGAATGTTATCCCATCCCACAAATTGGAGAAGCGGAAGGAGATCAAAAGGAGCAATATGTGCAACATCTACAGGTCGCTCAACAATCACATTACGCATCCTCAAATCTTTCACATAGGGAGGATCATCTTCGGGTGACTGATGGTGTCACCGTGTGATAGCTGTCGATCTAGATGATGACACACCATGAGAAGTTTTCTTCCTACCTCTAACATCCATATGTAACTAAGAATACAAAAAATTAAGAGATTACAAAGGATGTGGAGTGGAGTTTTACTAGATCAGATTTTACAAAAGAAAACTCTAAAAACTTCAAGAAAACTTGATATCAAGCACTCCAAGGAAGAAAATGAAGTAAATAGAGCTTAAATCTAAAAGAAAAACTAAAATAATACACTGACCTTAATGAATCAAGAAGTTGGGTACACGATTGGCCGTGGGATGTCCTCGACTGGTCGTACTACGATGGGTCGAGTACGTCCTTGACTGGTCGTGCACATCCAAAAACATGCATTCTTGACATAATTCTAAAATTTAAAATTATAATTTAATAAATATATAAACTATAATACTAAAAAGTATGAATAATCAATTTAAATTGCACATGCCAAGATCAAATTTCAATTTATTAAACCCGCTTTTGTCAAGCGGTTTAGTGAAAATGTCAGCAAGTCGAGTCTCGGTTGGAATATAATCCAAAGAGATTGTCTTTTAATCCACTAATTCACAAATGTAGTAATATATAATGTTAATGTGCTTAGTTCGTGAATGCTGGATTGGATTTTTAGATATATTTATTGCACTGGAATTATCACAATATAAAACCATTAAATCCTGTGCAATTCTATAATCGCTTAACATTCTTTTCATCCATATGAGTTGAGTACATGCATTTTCAGCTGTAATGTATTCAGCCTCAGCTGTTGAGAGCGATACGAAACTTTATTTCTTGCTAAACCAAGAAACTAAATAGTTTTCAATATAAAAACAATCACCACTGGTTGATTTTCTATCATCGATATTACTAGCCCAATCAGCATCTGAGTAACTAACCAATTGAACACTAGTATCATGTGGATACCAGAGACTCAAATTTGATGTGCTTGTGACATATCTCGTAATCCATTTAAAAATAGTTAAATATGACTCTTTAGGGTCAGATTGATATCTTGCACAAATTTCAACACTAAAGGCAATATTAAGTCTACTTGCAGTTAAATAAAGTAAACTGTCAATCATACTACGATATAATTTAGGATCCACACATTTACCTGTAGAGTCTTTCGAGAGTTTTAATGATGTACTCTTAGGAGTATCAAAGTTTTTTTCATTCTCAAATCTGAACTTTTTAATTAAATTCAAAGCATATTTGGTTTGAGAAATAAAGATACCATCAGGTTGTTGTTTCACTTGCAACCCTAGGAAATAATTTAATTCCCCAACCATGCTCATTTCGAATTTAGATTTCATAAGATCTGCACACTCAACAATCATGTTAGTAGAGGTAGATCGATAAATAATATCATCAACATAGATCTGAACTATTAAGATATGATCGTTATGTTTCTTAACAAAAAGAGTCTTATCAACACTTCCCACTAGAAAATTATGACTTAGTAAAAACTTAGTCAATTTTTCATACCATATCCTGGGAGCTTGTTTCAAAACATAGAGAGCCTTTTTTAAGTGATAAATATGATTAGTATTTTTAAGGTCTTCGTTGGTTGTTCAACATACACTTCTTCATATAGATCGCCATTTAAGAAAGCACTCTTTACATCCATTTGAAAATTTTTAAATTTTCTAAAGCAAGCAATGGATATAAATAGTTTAATTGATTAAAGATGAGCTACTGGGGTAAAGGTTTCATCATAATCGATACCATCAATTTGAGTGTACCCTTGTACAACTAGTCTAGCCTTGTTTCAAATTATATTAGCAAGTTCATCAGACTTATTTTTAAAAATCCACTGAGTTCTGATAATATGTTTATTTTTAAGTCTAGGAACAACATATTAAACATCATTTCTAATAAATTTATTAAGCTCATCTTCTATCGCAACTATCCAGTTTTCATTAATAAGAGCTTCTTTTACGTTTTCCAGTTCGATTTGAGAAGTAAAGCACATGTAATTACATATATCTTCTAGTTATCTACAAGTGCACACACCAGTGAGAGGGTTTTCAAGAATCTGAGTGGTTGGATGATCTTTGACAGTCCTCAGTTTAGAGTAATTTTGACTTGATAAAGTATCTGGTTTGTCAATTAGAAGAACTTCATCATTATCTAAACTTGAGGCAGGTGTATTCAAGTGATCGTCAATGACCACATTGATGGACTCTTGAATTACACCGGTCCTCTTATTCAGTACTTAATACTCTTAACTGTTCAAAGAATACCCTAAAAAGATCCCTTCATCACTTTTAATGTCAAACTTACCCAGATTTTCACGGTCACGTAAAATATAGCACTTGCTGCCAAAAAGACGAATGTATTTGACAGTAAGCTTCTTATCGAACCACATTTCATAATCCGTTTTATTATAAGTTTTACTTGTATAAACCCGGTTGATTATATAGCATGCAGTATTTACAGCTTCGACCCAAAGATTTCTAGAGAGCTTCATACTATTCACCATTACAATTGTCATTTCTTGAAGCACTCTATTTTTTCTTTCAATAATTTCATTTTGTTGTGGTGTTTTGGGTGCAGAGAATTCATGTGATAATCCCTGATCGCAACAGAATTTCTCAAAACTACTATTCTCAAATTCTGATCCATAATCACTACGGATCTTATAGACTTGAGAACCTTTTTCAGTTTGGATCCGTTTGAGAACTCTTTTTACTTCGTCAAGGGTTTCTAATTTATCCCTTAAGAAGGGTACCCAAGTAAATCAGGTATAATCATCCACGATTACCAGTATGTATTTTTTGTCACCTCAACTCTCTATCTTCGTTGGTCCTATAAGACCTATGTGGAGAAGTTTGAGTGGTTTGAATGTGGCATTGGAATCCACCTTTTTATGAGCATTCCTAGTTTGCTTGCCAATCTGGCATTCACCACATATTTTATCTACTTTCTGTAATTTATAGACCTCTTATCAGTTCTCTTTTGCTCAATCTATACAAATTGCGGTAGTATACATGTCCAAGGTGTTTATGTCATAACTCAGTCTCATCGCTATGGACCATGTAACACGATTGACTAGATGAGCTAGAACCACTAACAATATAGTAGTTTTTAGAAGTTCTACGACTAGTTAATATTACAGACCCTTTTTGTTTAAAATTCACAACCTTGGTTAGTAAATCTTATGATGTGATTGTTATCATATATTTGAGAAATTCTTAACAAGTTATGTTTTAGACATTCTACATATAGGACATTCTCAAATAAAGGGAGGTTAGAAAGTTGAACCGTACCTTGGCCAATAATCTTACAGTTGTTACCATCACCAAATGTGACTGATCCATCAGTCATGTCTTTAAGAGTGGTGAATAGACCTTTATCACCATTCATGTGCCTGGAGCATCCATTGTCTAGGTACTACTTTGAATGGCTTGAAGCTCTGAAAGCAGTGTGGGCAACCAAGCAAGTAACCTTAGGAACCCATTTCATAACTGTTTTGGGTTTAGGAGTATAGTTGGTCTTCTTGTATTTGTGGTTGTTGTAAGAATGACCTACTGAGTTAGATTTTAAGAGCTCCTTAAGTAAATCAACTATTTTCTCAACTAAAGGGTTTCGATTTTGATTTTTATAGTTGATATGGTTGTCTTTCAGTTTAAAAGATTGGAAAGTTTTAGTCTTTTTAGAAAAATTTTGATATGAACTATTTCCTTTTGAGTTTGAAGACTTGCATTTCACAAACTTAGGAGGAGTATTCTTCTGTTTAGGAGGAACATTTTTATCGTAGCCCAAACTGGATCAGTCGCCACATTTTCTTAATCCAGACAAAAGCTTTTCTAACTTTAGATCACCTTGGGCATACCTCCATATATCTTTTAAACTCAAAAGTGAAATGACCTCAAGTTTAAGTTTTTCATTTTCAGATTTAAGATTCTCAATAAGGGAGGTTTTGAAATCTAAATTGCATTTTAATTTTTCAAAACAATCTGAAATGTGGAATTTTTCTCAAACAAGAGAATAAAAATTTTCTTTAAGCTTTAAAAACTTTTCTTTCTGAAGTTTAAGTTTAACAACAATTTTACAACTCTCCTTGTAAAGGGCATTATAAGCATCTTGAACATCATCTTCATTTTCATAATCACGATTCAGATTTTCATCACTAGTTAAATCATTATTATTTGAAAAAGTGAATTTGGCTAGAGTCATAAGAGTTTTAACTTCACTGCCCAGCTCAGTTTTAGAATCTTCTGATTCAGAAGAGGCTTCAGAGTCAGATTATTCATCCCAAGTAGCAAACATTCTTTTCTTTTTAGGTTTGTCCTTTTTAGGACACTTGTTTGCTAAATGCCCATATTCATGGCAGTTGTAACACTGACTATCTTTTAAAGATTTTCAAGTTTTAGATTTAGTTTTCTTCTTATCATTAGATTTTTGAAAATCAATCCTCTTTTTAATTTTGAAAAATTTGTAAAACTTTTTATCTAAAAGGGCCATATCATCTTCAGAGTTTTCCAATTCAGAATTACTACTATTTTCTTGAGAAATACTTTTAGAAGATTTCAGGGCGATAAATTCACCTTTAGGATCTTTAAAAGTTAACTCATAAGTCTGTAGAGAACCAACTAATTCTTCTACCCTCATATTATCCGTATCCCGAAGTTCATGGATCGCAGTTACCTTAGAATTGAACCGTTCCGGAAGTGAGTGTTGTATTTTTGGACAAATTTTACTTTCTGGGATTTTATCACCAAGATCCAACATAGAGTTCACAATGTCATTTAATCTTTTATACAAGTCCATGAACATTTCATTTTCTTCCATACGTATTTCCTCAAATGTAGTTGTGAGGATTTGAATTTTAGATTCTTGACAATTGATGTTTCCTCGTGTGTCATTTCTAAAATATCTTAAGCTTACTTTGTAGAATCACATGATATAATTCTTTTGAATTCATCCGGAGATAGTGTGGAAGTGATTGCATTTAGTGCTTTTGCATTTGCACTACTCTCACTTTTCTGAAGTGTGGTCCAAGAGAAGTAAGGTGTAATTCTCATAGATTTGGATCCATCGATTTCAGTTACTTCAGTGGTAGGAGGGGTCCATTCAGTCACTGTGGCTAGCCACACACTCTCATCCATGAATTTTAAGAAAATCCTCATTCTAGCTTTCCAATAGGCATAATTGGTGCCATCAAATGGTGGAGGCCTAGTGACTGAAATGCTATCAAAATTTGACATCTTATAAATAGTTTAGATCGATTAGTTCAGGAAATAAATCCAAAAATATAACAATTAAAATGAGCTATTAGGCTCTGATACCACTTGAAAGGCTAAGCTATATGTCCTAAAGGGGAGGTGAATAGGATTATACCAAATTAAAATGATAACAGCAGAATTTAAATAAATTAAATGCAAATAACAAAGATAATCTCACAATGCTGAATATAAAAATGACCTCAAATGTATGAGTATTGAGAGGTTGATACAAATGTTGTTCTAAGGACAAACTTACACCAAAAACCAAGGTTTATGGTAGGACAACCTGATTTCTAGAAATGTCTTTGTATGAAAAATTCAAGCTTGATACAGAGGAATAAAGAAATAGCAGTGAAAGAAAATATAAGTTATTACAACATTCACCACTTGAAATGTAAAAGATTACAACATTCACATCCACGAGTACATCCCACAAACTTAAATGATAAAAGATATAGAAAATAAACCACACATCCAAACACAAAGAATTATAGTGGTTCACCTGTGTGTACACCAACTATTAAACAACAGCCACACAGCTACTCCACTCTTAATATCCTCACAAAGTGGATATTAGCATTCGCTATGAAAATAGGTTTTTCTCAGGTTCTCCTAAAATCCTCACAATTGTGTCTTTCAAGTGGGCTTACACAATTTAAAAACCCCACACTCTAAGTTTTCTGGCACTCCTCAGATAACAAATGAATGAGATTTTTCTGGCTTAATCTTAAAAGAAACCAAAAATAAAAGATTTACATAAATGTAAAATACCTGGATTTCTCTTTCTTTTGTAGCTTGAAAGAACCAAGTCAGAGTAGAAGTTCAACGATGAAGTTCAATGTCCAATACTCACATATGAAATGGTTCCAGGATCTAAATTGATTTTAAAGTTAAAGTACCTTGGGCTAGCTTGATTTAATTTTGATTTTAAGAAATGGGAATACCACTATTCCTCTTTCAAATATAATTGGAATAAAAAAATTCAAAATCAAATACATAGAAAGCTACAAAAAGAGAATATTAAATGAACACAATATAGCTTAAATAAATTTCTAACTTATCTCTCAAAGTGATGCCTTGATTTTACTTGAATTGGATTACCAAATCTGAAATTCGTCGTCTATTTATAAGTGAGTAGATCGCACCTTCGACTGGTCCTATGGACACTACGACTGGTCGTAGGTCGAAATGATTTTTGAAATTTTGAGCGCGATCGGATAAAACCATTCCAGAGCTGGTCGTAGGCACTGCACGACCTGTCGTGTGACCTAAACGACTAGTCGTGAGGAACCAGATTTATTCACTGGAGTTCGAGTCATAACTGTAGGATTGGTCGTGAATGAGTCATGCACTGTTCATACGATCGGTCGAACAGTCTCCAGGAGTGGTCGTGGCTCAACAAAAAATTTTAAAAAATTCAAACAAACTTAAGACTGGTCTTGAAATTTCTTGAACTAGTCGAGCCAGTGCTAGGACTAGTCGAACAAAATCCAGGACTAGTCGAAGAATAGACCAAACACTTATAAAATGAGCATAAAATGAACAATTGAATTATGTATTCAAAATGACCTACCTTAGTCAATCTAAGGTCATCCAAACCTTGTTAGTGAAGTATGAACATTGAACTTCTTTTACTTTTAGTTGATAGTCTTTCTTTGAAGTCCACGAAGCTTTCAATCTTGACACATGATGAAGCTTGTACTTGAGATCTTTTGAATCTTGAAGTTGTAGACTATCAATCTAAGGTCATCCAAACCTTGTTAGTGAAGTATGAACATTGAACTTCTTTTCCTTTTAGTTGATAGTCTTTCTTTGAAGTCCACGAAGCTTGCAATCTTAACACATGATGAAGCTTGTACTTGAGATCTTTTGAATCTTGAAATTGTAGTACATATATTGAACTTCACCTTGAGTCTTGAACCATTCACATGTCTTTCGATGTCGCTTTACAACATTGACAATTGAAGCTTAAAGAAGTAAACAATGTACTTGATCTTGCATTTGAAGTAGATCTTTGTTCTTGACTTGAAGCACTTGACTTGACTTGAACATGTGATGCATTACCTTGAACATATATATATATATATATATATATATATATATATATATATATCAATGTGCTGCACAAGACAAAGATTGTGGTTTTGGCATTATAAAATTTTACAATCAAAGGAGCAGAAACTATAGCACTTACATTTACCCAAACATGGATCCATCTATGGTCGTCAATCCTAGTTAATCACATATGATAGGCAAGTTATAGGACATCACCCCTGATGAAAGCAATGGATGAGCAAGTTTAAGAGTTTACACTCGAGGTCACTATAGGGAGGTTCGTCACCTCAACATAAGCCTAATTTATACTCGAGGTCACTGCGGGAGGCTCATCACCTGTACGTAAGCCGATAGCTCGAATATGGTGTCCCATACACCATCATATTTGGCTCATGAGTTTGGGTTGCTCACTGGTTACTACGGGGAGGCTCGTCACCCCAGTGTAGGCCGACAGCTCAACCACAGTGTCCCATACACCACTATGTCTGGCTCATGAGTCTTAGCGGATCTTGGTACCATGGTTAGAATGGGTTTTACATTGGTAAGCGGTAGCTCAGATTTAAACAGTAGCGTCCATACATGGTAAACACACAAGTTCGATTGGTATGAGCGCACGCTGAATAAATCGACATGAAGCTCATACACACTCCATGTGGCCTAACCACTATCGATAATCACCATACGGCTCAGATTCCTTGAACGTATCCAATGTGGCGAGACTAATTCGGCCACTCAATCGGGAACCATTCCGATTGCCTGGGCTACGTAGTAGTCTCAAACATACTTAAATGTAATAGGTAGTCACATATGTTACTTGTCATGCCCCAAATTTGAAAACCGAGTTCATAAAATTTTTCATTGCCGAATTCGGCACTGGCAACCTTCGCAGTACCCCATTCTCGGCTCCCGGTACCCATACACCAAGTTTTGATCCTGGGATCCTACAAGGAGGATTTTTTTTATTTTTTTTTAGCTTGTTAGTACATACCCATGTCAGTACACGCACTCCATGTTAGCCACCACACCCTGTCCAACATCCAGGACGCTAGACGGCATGGATAAACACAACATTGTGGTGGGTCCCACATGGATGTGGCCCATACATTAAGGTGGGTCCCACATGAACATGGCTCACCTAATTTAAACCAATCTGATACTTGTGTTTTTCCTTCATCTTGACCGTCCAATGGACCCGCTGCAAGGTGGGCTTCACGATCGGATGGTCAAGATCGTCTTGCACATGGTGGCCACAAGACATCACATAAAAGAAAGAGAAAGAGAGAGAGAGAGAGAGAGAGAGAGAGAGAGAGAGAGAGAGAGAGAGAGAGAGAGAGAGAGAACCAGTGAGTTAGAGGGACCCCGCCACTATGGGCCCCTCACTACATTACATACATCATTATGGGTCCCACAACAAGTAGTCTTAAATTGAAATCAATGGTGGATCACCCACCTATTAGCCTCTTTCTTACTCCCTTGGACTCCTATGCTCCTTACATTCTCTTTTGATGGTGGTTGATGGACTTTTGATGGTGGGCATAAGGGATGAGAGGGTGGGACACACTTGTTGTTTTTGGAAGAGAGTTTGGGGAGGCTTGGACGTATGAAATTTTGAGTTACTTGGGAGGTTTGAGAAATGAGAGGGAGAGAGAGTGAAGTGATGGGATGATATGGGATGGGTGTGATGGGTGATGGGTGGAGTGATGGATGAAGTGATGTAAGAGTTGACTTTAAGGTAGCTTGTGTAAGAGAGAGGTGAGAGTAGGGCATGGGTTACTTATACTTGACTTAATGTGTGATGTGTACTTGATTGATGGGATTGATTGATTAATTGATGGTATAGGTCATAGAGATTCCTTCAAAATTCTCAACGCGCGGCGTTTTCCTCGAAATGAACACGGGCCCACATCTTCTAGCACGTGTATCGGTTCGGTGCACGAGTCGCGGCGTAGGAATTGCAGCGAAGGAGCGGTCTCTAAGATACAAGTTTTGGGTTGAGTCAACTCTGATATGCAGGACTCGGCTTAGGATTACGCGTAAACATCGGATACGGGTCGAGGGTTACCGAAATTCGATCGGGAGGACCGCGGAAGCATGGAGAATGGTATGGTTTAGGATACGGGTCTTACAACTCTTTCTTCTAAATAAAAATTTCATTCTCGAAATTTATACAATCATTGCAAGTAAATGTAACTCATAATAGAAGAGGAAATAAGGCATCGTCGTATAAAATCAGAGACAGCATACATGATACATCATACGATCAATCATCAAAGAGATAGGGATATCGCTCTCGAATCTTGGCCTCGCGCTCCCAAGATGCCTCATCAACAGAATGGTAACCCCACTGAACTTTCACCAAGGGAATAACCTTGGTCCGGAGGACTTACTCCTTCCAATCAAGGATACGTACTGGCTACTCAATGTAAGAAGCATCCTCATGAACCTTCAATGACAGTCAATCGATAATAAGAACTACGTCTGACCCACACTTCCTCAACATAGAGACGTGAAAAACATTGTGGACGCCAGACAACTGAGATGGTAAGGCAAGCCGATAGGCCACGACACCAATGCGCTCAGTGATCTCGAAAGGTCCTATGAATCTCAGGGCAAGCTTACCCTTCACTCCAAATTGAACTACGCCCTTCATGGGTGAGACCTTGAGATACACTCTATCCCCTACTGCAAACTCCAAGGGACGACGTCGATGGTCAATGAAACTCTTCTACGGGCTTTGAGCTGTGTGCATCCTCTGCCTGATGACATCAATAGCCTCTGACGTCTACTGCACAAGCTCGAGACCTAGGAGATGTTGTTCTCCGATCTCGGTCTAAGAACTCAGAGATCTGAATGGTCTGCCATATAATGCCTCAAAAGGAGTCATGCCAATGGTCGCCTGATAGCTGTTGTTGTATGCAAACTCAGTTAATCGCAGATGCTCATCCCAGCTACCCCCAAAATCAATCGTGCAGGCCCGAAGAATATCCTCAAGGATCTGGTTGACCCTCTCGGTCTGGCCATCAGTCTAAGGATGATACGTGGTGCTGAGCTGCATATCAGTGCCCATCGCTCTCTGAAAGCTCCTCCAGAACTGAGACGTGAACCTTGAGTCTCGGTTAGAAATGATCGAGACTGGAACGTCGTGTAGTCTCACAATCTCCTCGATGAATAATCTCGCAAGTTAGTCCAAAGGTCAAGTCGCACGAATCGCAAGAAAATACACTGGCTTCGTCAAACGATCAACGACAGCCTAGATGGAGTCGTGACCACGCTGAGTCCTCAGTAAGCCCATGATAAAATCTGTCGACATATGCTCCCACTTCCACATCGGGAAGCTCAATGACTGTAATGGACTAGGGGTTTTCTGATGATCGGCCTTGACATGCTAGCATATGTCACACTTGGCCACAAAACTAGCGATCTAGCGCTTCATCTACGTTCAAAAATACTGTCTCCTCATATCATGATACATCTTCATTGAGCCAGGGTGGATAGAAAACCACGATCAATATGCCTCAGTTATAAGATCTTTGCACAACTCAGGAATATCTAGGACACATAATCGGCCTCTGAAGTGAAGTCCACCATTAGAACCAATCTGTCAATCTGTTTGACTCTCAAATGCTGCCCCTACCCGGTAATCCTGTAATGACACGTCTACCTGCTGAGCCTTGATCACCCTAGCGACAAGAGAGGGTTAAATCGATAGGCTTGATAGCTGAACGATAGAAGACTTAAGACCAAAATTGAAGTCATACTCTGCTATATCCTCGAGCATCCTCCACTCTTGAATCATCATGTATGCCACCAGGCCTCATAGCTGACGACTGAGGACATCTGCCAGCATATTCGCCTTACCTGGGTGGTACTAGAGGTCAAAATCATAATCCTTCAAAAGCTCCATCCAATGTCTTTACCTCATGTTCAGGTTAAACTGAGAGAATAGGTACTTCAAGCTCTTGTGGTCGGAGAAGAGCTCGAACTTGACCCCATAGAGATAGTGTCTCCACACCTTCAGTGCGAAGATAACTGCTGCCAGCTCTAAATCATGCATGGGGTAGTTCAGCTCATGGACCTTGAGCTGATGAGACGCATAAACCACTGGTCTCCCGTGCTGCATCAGGACAGCACCCAAGCCAATACACGAAGCATCAGTAAATACAACAAATCCAACACTCCCAGAGGGAAGAGTGAGGACAGGAGCAGATGTGAGGTGGTCCTTCACCTCCATAAATGCTCACTCACAGGCGTCGCTCTAAATAAACTCTATACCCTTCCGAGTTAACCTGGTCAACGGGGCTGTGATACGGGAGAAACCCTCAATTAAATGTCGGTAATAGCCTACTAAACTAAGAAAACTACAGATCTCAGACGTGCTCATGGGCTGGTCCCACTGATGCACTGCCTCAACCTTCGAGGGGTCCACTGCTACACCCTCCCTTGTCACCACGTGACCGAGGAACCTCACCTCCTCCTCCAAAACTCACACTTCTCCGGCTTCGCATACAACTGGTGGGCACGAAGGGTTAGCAATGCGATCTCCAGATGTTGTATATGATCCTCACGGATCCTCAAATATATTAGAATGTCGTCGATGAAGACCACAACAAACTGATCAAGATATGGATGGAAGACCTTGTTCATCAACTGCATGAAGACCGTGAGTTCATTAGTTAGTCTAAAGGACATGTCCTGAAACTCAAAATGACCGTAACGCGTCCTGAAAGCTGTCTTTGGGATGTCCTCCTCTTGGACCCGAATCTGATAATAACTGGAACGTAGGTCAATCTTTGAAAAGAACTGTGCACCCTACAGTTGATCAGACAAATCATCTATCCTCGGGAGTGGGTACTTATTCTTAATTGTGACCCGGTTGAGCTCGTGGTAATCGACACAGAGCCTCAACGAGTCATCCTTCTTCCTGACGAAAAGTACCGGCGCTCCCCATGGAGAACTACTCAGACGGATGAATCTCAACTCTCGTAAATCATCCAACTGTCGTTGCAGCTCATGTGACTCCATCGGTGCCATACGGTATGGGGCCTTCGAGATAGGCATGGTACCGGGTACAAGATCGATCTGGAAGTCAATATGACAGCGCGACAGCAATCCCGAAATCTCTTGGAACACATCGAGAAAATCACAGACAATCGGCCACTGATCAATACAAGCGGTAACATGCTCCCCAACGGCACAGGACGTCAAGAAAGACAATGGCTCTCATCGGGGCTCTGCAAAAAACTGAAACTGCAGATGTAGAATGTGACTGTCCTCGCGAAATAGTCCAAGATGGTGTAGTACTCGGCAAGACAATCCATGCACAAGATAACATCAAAATCTGACATCGGCAGCAGGTACAAGTCAGCGAGCAAGAAAATCTCTCTTACTAACATAGGGTAAGATGAACAGAAATGACCCAATACCGTGGTCTTCCCTAAGGGTGTTAATATGGTCAATCCCTCACTAGCCAACTTTATCGAAAATCCAGTCGATCGATAAAAATCCTCAGACATGAATGAGTGTGAAGAACTGGAATCAAATAATACTCGAGCGATGCATGAAGAGACTGGAAGTATACCCTCAATGACTCCTCCGGAGGTCTGTGGGTCCTGCTGAGCTGCATAGAATCTAGTCTAAGATGGTTGAAGAGGTTCCTGTCCCCTCGGAGGGTGCTGCTGCTGCTGATGTCATTGAGGCGCTCGAAACTGCTGTCTCTGCTGCTGCTGATGTCATTGAGGCGCTCAAAACTGTTGTCTCTACTGTTGTGGCCTTGGAGGCTGGTGTTGATGTTGCTGTTGAGGGGGCCTCATTGGTGGGATCTGCTGTCGCTGCTGCTGTGGAGGCTGATGCGGTGCTCTCAACTACTGTTGGGGAGGATGTTATGGCACTCTTGGCTGCTGCTGATGAGGTCAGGGACACTCCCACCTACGGTGTCCTATCCCACCACATCCATAACAAGTATCAGAAAGTTATCTCTACGGTGGTGCTGCTAGAGGTATCGATGGTGCTGTTGGTGCTCTAGAGGATGGGTGACTCCTGTATCTCTATGGTCATCGATGCTGCTGGGAACTACTAGAGGTGGCGCGCCTCTTCCAACCTCTCCTCTGATCTCGATCGCTCTGTGTGCTAGCCCACTTTGTCTCATAAATTGCTCTCTGATGACGAATGTGGTCAGGTAAGTACTGCTACTCAAATTGATCAATAAAGTCCTCCCATGTCCAAATATAATCAGGTCCTGCAATACGGGTGATAGAGGTCCACCAATGCTCGGCCTCTCCTTGTAGAAGAAATACTGCCAACCGGACTTGCTGCTGGGTCGTACATGCCATAGTGTCAAAAATCTTCTCCACATCAGAGCGCCATCTCTTGACTGTATTTAGATCTGGCTCGCCCTAGAAGCGCGGAGGATCTAGCTATCGAAACTCTCGAAGTAGGGCACTCACATGATCCTGTTCTGCCCGAGTTGGCGAATCAACTGGGCGCCTGCCCTGTCCCTGAAGTACAGTCATCACAGCCTGTAACATCTGTTGTAACTAGGAGGCACTCATGGGTACAGTCGGATCCGCACCGGCCTCAGGAATGACATTCTCAGGCTAGGGAGCAGGAATCTTAGGGGGTGGAATGGGAGTCACAGGTGGTATAGATGGAGCATCAGGTGGTGAAGTGGGAGTTGATCAGGTCACTCTCCTGGGCGACATGTCGTATAGGAAAGAGTAAGGATGACAATCAACCTTGGGAATTGCATGTTAAGGAACTCAATTGGAAGGTTACGCACTAGGAACCTAATCTTCCTAAACTCATAACAAATATGTGATGTTGTTCTCGGTTATTCCCAAGTTATGCTCTGATACCAACTTCTTTCATGCCCCAAATTTGAAAACTGGGTTCATAAATTTTCCGATTGCCGAATCTGGTGCCGACAACCTCCATAGTATTCCATTCTCGGCTCCCGGTACCCATACACCACATTCCGATCCTGGGATCCTACAAGGAGGATTTTTTTTAGCTCATTAGTACACGCCTATGTCAGTACACGCACTCCATGTTAGCCACCACACCCTGTCCATCGTCCAGAACGCTGGACGGCATAGATAAACACAACATTGTGGTGGGTCCCACATGGACGTGGCCCATACATCAAGGTGGGTCCCACATGAACGTGGCCCACCTAATTTAAACCAATCTGATACGTGTGTTTTTCCTTCATCTTAACCGTCCAATGGACCCGCTGCAAGGTGGGCTTCACGATCGGACGGTCAAGATCGTCTTGCACTTGGTGGCCACAAGACATCACATAAAAGAAAGAGAAAGAGAGAGAGAGAGAGAGAGAGAGAGAGAGAGAGAGAGAGAGAGAGAGAGAACCAGTGAGATAGAGGGACCCCGCCACTATGGGCCCCTCACTACATTACATACATCATTATGGGTCCCAAAATAAGTAGTCTTAAATTGAAATCAATGGTGGATCACCCACCTATTGGCCTCCTTCTTACTCCCTTGGACTCCTATGCTCCTTACCTTCTCTTTTGACGGTGATTGATGGACTTTTGTAGGTGGGGACGAGGGATGAGAGGGTGGGCCACACTTGTTGTTTTTGGAAGAGAGTTTGGGGAGGCTTGGAAGTGTGAAATTTTGGGTTGCTTGGGAGGTTTGAGAAATGAGAGGGAGAGAGAGTGAAGTGATGGGATGATATGGGATAGGTGTGATGAGCGATGGGTGATGGATGGAGTGATGGATGAAGTGATGTAAAAGTTGACTTTAGGGTAGCTTGTGTAAAAGAGAGCTAAGGGTAGGGTATGGGTTACTTGTACTTGACTTGATATATGATATTTACTTAATTGATGGGATTGATTAATTGATTGATGGGATAGGTCGTAGAGATTTTTTCAAAATTCTCAACGCGCGGCATTTTCCTCAAAATGAACGCGGGCCCACATCTTTTAGTACGGGTATCGGTTCGGTGCGCCAGTCATGGTGTTGGAACCCTAGCGACGGTGCGATCACTAATATATAAGTTTCAGGTTGAGTCGACTCTGATATGTAGGACTCAGCTTAGGATCATGTGCAAATGTCGGATACAGGTCGAGAGTTATTGGAATTCGACCGGGAGGACCGTGGAAACATACAGAATAGTACAGTCTAGGATACGGGTCTTACATTACTCATAACAACATTTAACAAACAATTCAAACAAAATTCTCATTTGAGAATCTTATCAAACACATTAAACATGTTAATATATGTAACGCCCGTGAAAAATCCGTACTTGGGCTCGAGTACCAACTCGACCCGAAATCGCGTAGAAATAATTTCCATGGAAATTAAGTGTAAGTTAGCTAGTGCAACGCTAGAGTAGCTGGGAAATAGTCCCTGATCACTTTAAATACGTTCTGCAAGACCTAAATTGAGTAGAACAAACAACTCTACAACACTCTATAACCTCGGATCAAACTCTAAGCAGGTCTGTTCTCTGGACCACATTGAATTTTTGTATTGGATTTAGACCGCGCGTCGAAGGTCCGATACCTCCTATCTTAGACCGTTAGAACCGCCCAGCTAGACTTGAAACTCATCTCGAAAATCAAGTCAAACCGATAATCACAGACTATTTCGTTGAACCCGGACTGAAGCGACCGCGAATAGGGACGGATTTGGAATTTCAAATTCAAATCTGGCACACGACTTGACGCGTCAGTATTAAGCGTTCTGACCGTCAGAATTCATCCAGATTACACCCTTGGATCAGGAAAAGTTTCTATTTATTATCATGAGACTTTCAACCCTGATCTACGTGCGGTGACCGCTGAACTGAAACTGGTCCGCCACGTGCGATCTGCGAACCCTGCCAGACTGAAAACTTAATACGAGCTACATCTGGTACACATGAGCTTAAGTCCGATCGCAATCGACCAGGGGACCACCAGAAAGCAGCTTTTGGACCGAAACAGCCCCGAAATGGATAGGCACCAAGTAAACTTCGTTCCGGAGCCTATTTTTGGCATTTTTTTAGCTTATAAAAGGGGTTGAAACCCTCATTTCTCTCTTCCATCCGAAAATTGCAACCCTAGGAGAAAAGGAGAGAGAGTTTGAGAGAGGGATTGGAAGGGATTTTTCCCGCTTCCGAGCCGTCGATTGCTGCTGCTTCATCACTTCTTCCCAATCACCTGGCTGGTGATTTCTCCCCTTTTTCAGGTATAAAATAACCCTAGAACTTGCTGATTTAGGGTTTACCTAGATTCATGGCATGTTAGCTAACGTACTTCATAAATCAGGTCCTCCTACTGCCGTAGACGAAGCGTACACGCTCCGTTCAAAATCCCGCAACCGTAAGAGACTAGGTGAGGATTTTAGACGCTTTGATTGACGGTTTACAACGCTTTCAATGTCATTTAATAGTAGATTATCGACGGCATCGCCGTTTGACATGTACAACATGCTCTCCGTTTCCTGTTTCGTAAATTAACGAAGAATATGAGATTTAGGGCATTTTAGTCATTTGTAGGAAGTACGGTCTACATGCATATTTTGCTGACGTGATTGACATGGTTTGTTGCCGCATTAGGGAGTTAGGAATGTTTGCATAATCGGTTTGGCGAAGAGATTCGCCTAGTTGCGCACTTTGGGTCGACATACTATATGTAGACTTAAGTGTGTAGTGTATGTGTTTGTATAAATGCTTGTATTAGTATGTATTGAATTAAATGATGTTATTGTAACACCCCGGATTTTGGCCAATCTGGGATTTGACGTCCTTAGGCAATGGGTCAATTGAAACACCTGGAAAATTGCTTAGAACCCAATTCCATAGCCAAAGAAACCACTTAGAATCAATTCCTTTAGAAAATATGACTAAGTTAGCTAGTGCAACGTTAGAATAGCTGGGAAATGGTCCCTGATCGCTTTAAATACGTTCTACAAGGCCCAAAGCGAGTGGAACCAAGGGTGCTATAATGCTCTAAAGCCTCGGATCAAACTCTAAGCCGGTTTGTCCTCGGGACCTCCTTGAAACTTTGTATTGGATCTAGACCGCGCGTCGAAAGTCCGATACCTCCTATCTTAGACCGTTAGAACCGTCTAGCTGGACTTGACACTCATTCCGAAAATCAAGTCAAACCGATAATCACAGGCTATTTCATTGAGCCCGGACCGAAGAGAGTGTGAATAGGGACATAGTTGGAATTTCAAATTCAAATCTGGCACACAAATTTGACGCATCAGTATTGAGCATTCTGACCGTCAGAATACAGCCAAATTACACCCTTGGATCAGGAAAAATATCTATTATATATCACGAGACTTATAGGCCTGATCTTGGTGCGGTGACCGTTAAACTGAAACTGGGCCGCCACGTGCGATCTGGGAACCCAACCGGTCTGAAAACTGGATGTGTGCTAGATCCAGTATGCGTGAGCTTAAGTCCGACCGCATTTGGCCTGGGGACCTCCAGAAATGCCCTTTTGGACCGAAACGGCCCCGATTTGGTTAGGCACCAAGTAAACATTGTTCCCAAGCCTATTTTGGGAATGTTTTAGGCTATAAAAGGGGTTGAAACCCTCACTCCTCTCTCCCATCCGAATTTGAGAGAAGCCCTAGCTTGGGAGAGAGAAAAAGAGTGAGAGATTGTGAGAGAGTGGGAGAGTTCTTCCTGCCACTTGTGCTACGTGTTGCACGTGCTTAAGCAACACTCCTCTACCACTTTCCCGGCGATTCCACCGCGATCCTAGGTAAGTAAAAACCCTAAATAGTTGTTGATTTGAGTTTTCCTTGTTTCCATAGCGATGTAGCTTATGGATCTTATGTATTAGGTTCCTTATTCGCCGTAGACGAAGCGTATACGCTCCGTTTCAATTTCCGACTCTACAAGACAAAAGGTGCGGATATTAGACGCTTTGATTGACTGTTTCCAAAGCTTTCAATGTCGTTTAATAGTAGATTCTTGACGGCATCGCCGTTTGACATGTACAAAATGCTCTCCGTTTCCCGTTTCGTAAGCTAACGAAGAATATGAGATTTAGGGCATTTTAGTCATTTGTAGGAAGTACTGTTTACATTCATATTTTGCTGATGTGATTGACATGGTTTGTTGTCGCATTAGGAAGTTAGGAATGCGTGCATAATTAGTTTGGCGAAGAGATTCGCCTAGTTGCGCACTTTGGGTCGACATACTATATGTAGACTTAAGTGTGTAGTGTATGTGTTTGTATAAATGCTTGTATTAGTATGTATTGAATTAAATGATGTTATTTGATAGTTTGTGATTGATTTTTCAATTATTATGCTGACCTAAATGATTTTCTACATGTTGACAAAATGCATGATTTCATTACATGCATGGAATGTATGTGCTTGAGGATTTGCTTAAGTTGAATATGCATGGGAAGTATGCCTTGAAGATTTGCTTAAGTTGAATGTTATAACATGTGCTAACATGCTCACATGATGTATTTCAATTCCAACACCTTTGTATAGTGTTAATGTAATTCCATAGATGTGTGGGACTTGACTTAGTCCAGGCAGTCGGTAACCGAGCGAATTCGTGGCTGACTGGTCATAGCCACGAACGACGCGTCGATGAATGTGATTCGTGTTGAGAGTTGGCGGCAGTGGTTAGGCCACGCGAAGTGTTTCACGCACTTCATGTCGTTCAATTCGAGATGCGATCGCACTAGTCGAGCCCGTCAAGTAACCCGACTGGCCGATGTTTGTTCACCTTGTATGTATCATAACTGCTTGAACCTAGGGTACTGAACTTACCATTGTAAACCCTGTTAACCATGGTACCTTGATCCATAAAGACTCATGAGCCGGGCATGGTGGTATGGGACACCGTGGTCGAGCTGTCGGCCTACGCTGGGGCCACAAACCTCCCCGTAGTGACCAGTGAGCACCTATGACTCGTGAGCAGATTATGGTGGTATGGGACACTATATTCTTGCTGTCGGCCTACACTGATAAGGTGATGGGGGAGCGGTGCAACGAGTGCGAGCAACAGCCCTGGCAGCCCTTTGTAGTGACCGCGAGCGTATTCTGAGTTCACGGGAGGCGACGACCCTTCCGTGCAGTAGAGTACAGTAGGCCTGTATTGATAAGGTGATGGGGGAGCGGAGCAACGAGTGCGTGCAACAGCCCTGGCAGCCCTTGCAGCGACCTACGAAATGTACATCGTATGAGATTACTAGGAGTGACGACCCTAGACAGGATCCGTGTTGGGATTGATACAAGGGAAGTACCTTAGTTTCCCAATCCTGCTGTTTGAATGGATTAATAACAACTTGGTAATCATATCACCATAGCATTGCATGTGCCTGGAAGATGTGGAGCACTCTAGGGAGTGTGGCATGCCGCGGTCGTAAGATGTTGCCGTATGAGGGTGATCGTCGGTGAGGGCATACATCACGTCATGTCATAATTGCATTAACAACAGTATTAGGATTGTTTGATTTATTGCTTTACTATTATCGCATGATTGATTTGAGAACATGTTAATCCTTGCTCTATTATTCCACTGAGTTAGCTACTCACTCCCACGTTACGGGACGGTGTTCCGGACACCCACCAGACCTTTTTGTGATTGCAGATGATGGCGCGGCCTGTGTGGCAGAGCCGGACTTGATGATGATGAGGAGGATCCCTCCTTTATGCGTGTTCTGATTGACGGGATTACAGGGAGGTTGCTTAAATACCTTGACACTTGTCATTTTATATTTTTAGAGCACTCATGTATATTCTTTTGGTTACTTTTGAAGTATACATGTATGTATATAACCTGGTAACATGTTCACACTCCGGAGACATACAATGGTTTATATATGTTATACATACTATTACAGTCTTCCGCTTGCAAATTTAACTATCTCTGGAGTATGATATGCTGTTCTGGCTTAATCTCACTCATGTTTAATACATTATCACAGACAACATTCAATCATACATTTCTATGTTGCATAAATAACATTTTGGAACTCGGGAGTTGGGTTTTTGCTCGACCCCCCGATTTTCGGGATGTTACAGATGGTATCAGAGCATGATTTGGATTAAACCGGGCCTGGGTTATGGTCACGCGACGCACGTTGTCGCTTCCTTTGACATAGGTGGGTGCGAGAAGGGTCTAGAAACACGTCCAGGATCGCAGATTCGCCGATAGGCGAAGTCTATTAGAATCGATCGCAAGATCGACTCTGTAACGCATCTCGGGTCGCGTAAGGCCACCCGAATCGCTGCTAAGCTATAGGAAGTTAGGTTGAGATGTCCTATGAGCGGTTTTAAACCGCAAAAGTAAAATCCTTGGGCCGTGGAATGACCACGACTCCAGTAATCAATCGCCAGGGCTTGAAAACCCCGTTTTGCCAAAAATTCTCAAAATTCCTCCTCTAAACACTTCAACCTTCAGTTTTTTTTTATCCATTTCATGTTAGGCATCAAACCTAATATGAAAATAACACAAATTAGTACATTCACCAAATTTTACAGTGAATAGTAAAATTTCATGAAAAATGGCCATAAGGCCATTCTAACTTCACTTTCTTTAGCAACTAATGGTCTAGATGGATGTAATAGATCCTTCTACCCCAAAATCATATGCTGCATGATAGGGTTTTGTATTCGGGATTGAATATTGGACCCGAAAATCCTCGAATGGATGTTAAAAATGTATTGGCCTCCCTAGGGCAATCTACAATGAACCAGAGTGTACACCATACCTTTTTGGAATCCCTAGGCCAAGGGGAATCCATCCCATATGGCCTCAATGGCCAGTTTGCAATTTCATCGGCGATGCCATCGCCGGTTCGGCGATGCATCGCCGGTCAAACTCCTCGAATGGGTCTAAACTTTGGGCTGGATGAGTTTGGGGCCTAGGGTAGTCCCCTGATATGCGGTCCGTACCTTGAAACTCCCTAAAAGATGTACTTCCTTCACAAAAGTCCCCTTTCCTAGCCCCATTTTCGTTTTCTTGCTGCCCTAACCAAAAATTGTGGTTCCAAACCACCCCTAGATCCATCTTTGGCCAAAAAAGACCACCCTCCATCATTCCTTTGAAGTTGGCAGCCCTCCCTCTTGAAGGTTTCGTCCGTTGGAGCTCCTAAAACCCCCAAATCGAGCCGAATTCGTGAGGTGCTCCATTCCCCTTTTTCGTTTTCATTTCTTTCTGAAAATACATCCTAGGGGAGCTTGAAGCATCCCTCTACAACGCCTAGATCTCCCTTTTCTATTTTGGTTAGCCATTTCCTTGCATTTCTCCCATTTTTCATTGCTATTGTTAAGCTATTTTAGCCTTTTTCTCCTTTTCCACCATCCTCCTTCTCATGTCCCTTTTATTGGAGACTTTACCCTCTTTTTGGGTCTTAGAATCGTGCTAACCTCAAATCCCATTTCTCAACTTTCTCCGTGTGAGAAGTAGTGAAAATACTTGGCCGATAGAGCTCGAATGGGCAACAGACAGTACTGAACTTGATAGTATTCAAGAAGGTCAGTTGGGACCCTGGTAGAAGTCCTTTGGTAGAATTAGGCATCTATGTCGTTGCCCTTTTTCTTGTTTGATTACTGTTTGAAATTTCTAGGTTGTTTTGTTTTTAGGTAGAAAAATGTGTTTGTGTTGTGGTTTGGGCTTAATATAGCCAAAATTTGTTGAATGGAATGCATGTTGTTTCATTTCGTTATAAGATATTGTTTCTAGATTGGGAGTATTATAACTCCCTGAGATCCGGCCTACAAATTAGTTTTTATCCCACCCCACCCTCCTACCAAGCATGCCACTTCCGATCCCACTATGGGACTAAGAATGCGGTTCTATTTAATACAACTGAATGCTACTGGCCACATAGGCCCTTGGCGTTTTGGTCCTAGAGTTAGTACTTCTAGAGTTGAAGAGTCTGACGACATAAGGAATCCAATTCCATTTAGACAATCTTGACCCTAAGCGATAGAACAACTCTCTGTAGTAGAAATGGTATGGAAAGCCATTTACCGTATAATCTTAAGCTATAGATTATAGCTACTGGGTTACAGACTAGCGTACTAGCTACCTAGAGTAGGGTAAAGTCTGTATATGTTAAGGAATGATAGATTAGATTTGATTGGAATGAGACTCCCTTCCTTGGGTAGATCCCCTTATGACTTATAGACTCCTGTTGTTGCCCATAGGAAGGAACCATACACTCTCAGGGAACATTTATAACTCCCTCAGATTGAACTTAGAATGTACTAGCACGCCCCCTAGAATTGCCTTCCCCAAGGGCTTATTGCATTCGAGAATGCGGAATAAAGGAACTACATGTAAGCGATGTATTCGCGGTCTGAATCGACTTCTTAATCCTAGTGGTTACCAATAAATCCAATGCTCTGATCAAGCAGAAGATCGGAATCGACTCGGATTAAGAATTGATACAATAAATCTTCTGTCCTAGCTAGACAGAAAGTCTATGTATCCGGCTCAGACCCATTACACAACCTTTCTTCCGTGTTGGCTCGACCATCTATAACTAAACAGGATCATAGTGTCTTTGGGAAATGGCGAGGACTTAAAGCCAGTAGAGAATTAGGCGTCTTGCCACCAACTCATACCTGCCCCTGAACCTATCCACAATAGAGCTTAGGCTCATCTCTATCGCCATAGATACCAATGCCATAGAACGCATCATTAGCATGGAAAGCCACTGTAATGAGAGGTTGTTCCCTAACTCATGTCAAAGATAGCCCCTAAGTTGCACCTTGTTCCGATATATAGAGCGATGCATAGATTCTTGAATTTAAGAAAAACCAAGTTTTAAGGGGGGTAGAACGAATTAAGTCCAATCCAGTTAGATTAGTTAACGCTACCGTTCGATCAAAGTGGCGCAGCGGAAGAGCGGTTGGCCTCTTTCCCACTGGCCCAGGATCGAAACATTTGAGTTAGGGTGTATGTACGATTAGGTTATTAAATAGGATTTGAACCTTCCTTAGAGAAAGTACTCCTTGTCCTTCGCCAATGTCGGGGACGACATTGTGTTTTAAGGGGGGTAGATTGTAACACCCCGGATTTTGGCCAATCTGGGATTTGACGTCCTTAGGCAATGGGTCAATTGAAACACCTGGAAAATTGCTTAGAACCCAATTCCATAGCCAAAGAAACCACTTAGAATCAATTCCTTTAGAAAATATGACTAAGTTAGCTAGTGCAACGTTAGAATAGCTGGGAAATGGTCCCTGATCGCTTTAAATACGTTCTACAAGGCCCAAAGCGAGTGGAACCAAGGGTGCTATAATGCTCTAAAGCCTCGGATCAAACTCTAAGCCGGTTTGTCCTCGGGACCTCCTTGAAACTTTGTATTGGATCTAGACCGCGCGTCGAAAGTCCGATACCTCCTATCTTAGACCGTTAGAACCGTCTAGCTGGACTTGACACTCATTCCGAAAATCAAGTCAAACCGATAATCACAGGCTATTTCATTGAGCCCGGACCGAAGAGAGTGTGAATAGGGACATAGTTGGAATTTCAAATTCAAATCTGGCACACAAATTTGACGCATCAGTATTGAGCATTCTGACCGTCAGAATACAGCCAAATTACACCCTTGGATCAGGAAAAATATCTATTATATATCACGAGACTTATAGGCCTGATCTTGGTGCGGTGACCGTTAAACTGAAACTGGGCCGCCACGTGCGATCTGGGAACCCAACCGGTCTGAAAACTGGATGTGTGCTAGATCCAGTATGCGTGAGCTTAAGTCCGACCGCATTTGGCCTGGGGACCTCCAGAAATGCCCTTTTGGACCGAAACGGCCCCGATTTGGTTAGGCACCAAGTAAACATTGTTCCCAAGCCTATTTTGGGAATGTTTTAGGCTATAAAAGGGGTTGAAACCCTCACTCCTCTCTCCCATCCGAATTTGAGAGAAGCCCTAGCTTGGGAGAGAGAAAAAGAGTGAGAGATTGTGAGAGAGTGGGAGAGTTCTTCCTGCCACTTGTGCTACGTGTTGCACGTGCTTAAGCAACACTCCTCTACCACTTTCCCGGCGATTCCACCGCGATCCTAGGTAAGTAAAAACCCTAAATAGTTGTTGATTTGAGTTTTCCTTGTTTCCATAGCGATGTAGCTTATGGATCTTATGTATTAGGTTCCTTATTCGCCGTAGACGAAGCGTATACGCTCCGTTTCAATTTCCGACTCTACAAGACAAAAGGTGCGGATATTAGACGCTTTGATTGACTGTTTCCAAAGCTTTCAATGTCGTTTAATAGTAGATTCTTGACGGCATCGCCGTTTGACATGTACAAAATGCTCTCCGTTTCCCGTTTCGTAAGCTAACGAAGAATATGAGATTTAGGGCATTTTAGTCATTTGTAGGAAGTACTGTTTACATTCATATTTTGCTGATGTGATTGACATGGTTTGTTGTCGCATTAGGAAGTTAGGAATGCGTGCATAATTAGTTTGGCGAAGAGATTCGCCTAGTTGCGCACTTTGGGTCGACATACTATATGTAGACTTAAGTGTGTAGTGTATGTGTTTGTATAAATGCTTGTATTAGTATGTATTGAATTAAATGATGTTATTTGATAGTTTGTGATTGATTTTTCAATTATTATGCTGACCTAAATGATTTTCTACATGTTGACAAAATGCATGATTTCATTACATGCATGGAATGTATGTGCTTGAGGATTTGCTTAAGTTGAATATGCATGGGAAGTATGCCTTGAAGATTTGCTTAAGTTGAATGTTATAACATGTGCTAACATGCTCACATGATGTATTTCAATTCCAACACCTTTGTATAGTGTTAATGTAATTCCATAGATGTGTGGGACTTGACTTAGTCCAGGCAGTCGGTAACCGAGCGAATTCGTGGCTGACTGGTCATAGCCACGAACGACGCGTCGATGAATGTGATTCGTGTTGAGAGTTGGCGGCAGTGGTTAGGCCACGCGAAGTGTTTCACGCACTTCATGTCGTTCAATTCGAGATGCGATCGCACTAGTCGAGCCCGTCAAGTAACCCGACTGGCCGATGTTTGTTCACCTTGTATGTATCATAACTGCTTGAACCTAGGGTACTGAACTTACCATTGTAAACCCTGTTAACCATGGTACCTTGATCCATAAAGACTCATGAGCCGGGCATGGTGGTATGGGACACCGTGGTCGAGCTGTCGGCCTACGCTGGGGCCACAAACCTCCCCGTAGTGACCAGTGAGCACCTATGACTCGTGAGCAGATTATGGTGGTATGGGACACTATATTCTTGCTGTCGGCCTACACTGATAAGGTGATGGGGGAGCGGTGCAACGAGTGCGAGCAACAGCCCTGGCAGCCCTTTGTAGTGACCGCGAGCGTATTCTGAGTTCACGGGAGGCGACGACCCTTCCGTGCAGTAGAGTACAGTAGGCCTGTATTGATAAGGTGATGGGGGAGCGGAGCAACGAGTGCGTGCAACAGCCCTGGCAGCCCTTGCAGCGACCTACGAAATGTACATCGTATGAGATTACTAGGAGTGACGACCCTAGACAGGATCCGTGTTGGGATTGATACAAGGGAAGTACCTTAGTTTCCCAATCCTGCTGTTTGAATGGATTAATAACAACTTGGTAATCATATCACCATAGCATTGCATGTGCCTGGAAGATGTGGAGCACTCTAGGGAGTGTGGCATGCCGCGGTCGTAAGATGTTGCCGTATGAGGGTGATCGTCGGTGAGGGCATACATCACGTCATGTCATAATTGCATTAACAACAGTATTAGGATTGTTTGATTTATTGCTTTACTATTATCGCATGATTGATTTGAGAACATGTTAATCCTTGCTCTATTATTCCACTGAGTTAGCTACTCACTCCCACGTTACGGGACGGTGTTCCGGACACCCACCAGACCTTTTTGTGATTGCAGATGATGGCGCGGCCTGTGTGGCAGAGCCGGACTTGATGATGATGAGGAGGATCCCTCCTTTATGCGTGTTCTGATTGACGGGATTACAGGGAGGTTGCTTAAATACCTTGACACTTGTCATTTTATATTTTTAGAGCACTCATGTATATTCTTTTGGTTACTTTTGAAGTATACATGTATGTATATAACCTGGTAACATGTTCACACTCCGGAGACATACAATGGTTTATATATGTTATACATACTATTACAGTCTTCCGCTTGCAAATTTAACTATCTCTGGAGTATGATATGCTGTTCTGGCTTAATCTCACTCATGTTTAATACATTATCACAGACAACATTCAATCATACATTTCTATGTTGCATAAATAACATTTTGGAACTCGGGAGTTGGGTTTTTGCTCGACCCCCCGATTTTCGGGATGTTACAGTTATGTAGTAGTTTGAGATTGAATTCTTGATTAATATGTTGACCTAAATGATTTCCTACATGTTGACCTTATGCATGATTGCATTACATGCATGGAATGTATGTGGTTGAAGATTTGCTTAAGTTGAATATTATAACATGTGTTAACACGATCACATGATCATATTTAAATTCCAATACCTTTGCATATGTTGCTAATGTGATTTCATAGATGTGTGGGACTAGACTTAGTCCAGGCAGTCGGTAACCGAGCGAATTCGTGGCTGACTGGTCATAGCCACGAACGACGCGTCGATGAACGTGATTCGTGTTTAGAGTTGGCGGCACTGGTTAGGCCACGCGAAGTGTTTTACGCACTTCATGTCGTTCGACTTGAGATGCGATCGCGCTAGTCGAGCCCGTCAAGTAACCCGACTGGCCGATGTATGTTCACCTTGTATGTGTCATAACTGCTTGAACCTAGGGTACTGAACTTACCATTGTAAACCCTGTTAACCATGGTACCTTGATCCACGAAGACTCATGAACCGGGTTAGGATTGTCTGATTTAATAACAGTATTAGGATTGTCTGATTTACTGCTTTACTATTATCGCGTGATTGAATTGTGAACATGCTAATCTTTGCTCTATGATTCCACTGAGTTGATCACTCATTCCCACGTTACGGGATGGTGTTTGCAACACCCACCAGACCCTGTTGTAGATGCAGGTGAGGACGAGATCCAGGAGGTGGAGCCAGAGATTGACGAGGACCAGGACGAGTTCTCGTATATGCAGTATCACGACGGCTTCCCGTAGGCGACCTGGATCGAGGGGACTTCAGTGGGACTATTTTGAACATTATTCTTTTGTTTATGTACATGTATATGAGACTCAGAGATGTAGTCATACTTTGGAGACAGATGAGATTTACTTTGTTTTTCCATACAGTGATATATATATTGTTTAGTCTTCCGCTTGCTTTATCACTGGATCTGAAGTATGAATTGCAGTTTTGGTATACTTTTACTCATGTGAATGCTTTAAATCAGACAACATTGAACCATAATCATTTTTGTTGCATAAGTGACGGTCTGGAACTCGGGAGTTGAGTTTATACACGACCCCCGATTTTCAGGGTGTTACAATATACATATGCATTTCGTCCATAAATTACATAGTAGCAATTCACATTATATGAAGGAAACTATAAATATGGATAAGGTAGTTGAGAATCCCATCTCAACACCCTTGTTAAAAGAGATTCATCAAACAATTTCTCATTCAGACATTTTATCAAACACTTAGACTACATAATACTACATACATAAACTAAATTAGTTATAGCATATATTATGGTAGATCCTTTCACAAAGGAGTTGTCGTACATACAAAAAACATGTATTATAGGTTAATAGTCATGGCAAACACAAATCATAAATTCAATTTCATTCAATCATATCAACAAACGCATGAAATGCATTATATATTCACATAGTTCACACACATGTATAGTATATCAAATACATTATAACTAAGATCATATGGCAGAAATCAAGTCAAATATAAATCATTGCTGACATTGAAAGCCTTGAAAATTATAACCTAAACATTTATAGTCCGCTCCTTCCATCAGATTCCTCGTTTTGAACTCGGTTCAATTCCTACGTCCCCGTATACAGAACAACGGTACTTAAACATTGAAATAGGTTAGCTATTTTGATAAACTACCAACCTGGATTTCTACAACGAGATTAGGGTTAGGATTTCTTACACAAATCATATTTGAAATCGACAGTATAGCGAAACGGGAGAGGTGATTCAGCCTGTGGAGTAATGGGAGTGAATCCCAGCAACAATCTCCTTATTCCCTCTCTTCTCCTCACTCCTTTCTCCTCTTTTCTCCCTTCTCTCTCTTAGGGTTAGAGAAATTCGTATGGAATGAGGGAGGGGTGGTTTAAGGTCCTTATATAGGCTTAAAAGTGACACAAATGGCCCTAGGGCCATGGTATACTTAGGTTATAGCCAAAGGGTGCCTGTTTTTGACAAACAGGGCCCTCAAGAAGGTCAATTTCTCACTTAAGTCATGGAGCAAGTTCCCTGACAATGGATCTACACTAGGACTATGTTTATGGTCCGATCTGACAAATTGATCGACATGAAGGACCTGTATCAGATCAATGGTCATCGTTACTCAATCAGGGCCACAAGTATAACAATATGTGTAGAGAAATTTCCCAGATCCATGTGTGTAGTTAGGTTAGAAACTGATGATCTGAAGTCCTCAATTTCACCCGCAAGTGAATGGTCCAATTCACTTAAGTTTGAGTTCATTTTCTAAAGATATTCGCGTTTCTCACACACTTCACTCCAGGCTCAAGTTGTGTGTTTCTGATACTATTTGGCCTCGATTCCCACTATGGTTGTCAAGCCCAATAAGGCGGTCATAACCTTATAGTTTTGCAGTAATCAAACTTTCGACGCGCGGTCCAGGTCTGATAGGAGTTTCAATGTGCTCCCGAGAGCAACTGGATTTTAAGTTTTTCTCGAGGTTTTCAAGTAATGTTGAGCTAGCAATTTTAATGGTTTTGGGGCTTGCAGTTTATACAGATAGTGGTTAAAGCTAATCCACTAATTAATTTAGTTTAATACTTAATTAATTTTCATCTAATTTTCATAGTATACAGTCTTTAGGGATTTCTGCCTGAGGTGGTACTCGGGACTTTGTACAGATTTTTTCGAGACGTTACATTAAAGATTTCAAGACCCCAAGATTCAAGGAAACCAAGTAGAGAAGGAAGGAAGTCGAGAGTACGAAGTGCAGAAATTCACAGAATCTGAACATTCACTGGTGGTCGATGACATCAAAGCCAGTGTTCGATAACATCGACCACCGGTAGATGACATTGAAGAATTACATGAAAATTAAGTTTGGTTGCTGAACAAATTGGATACAGTTCTCGATGACATCAAAGCCTTGTTCGATGACATCGAAGGCTATTGAGTGTCAAATATTACATATTTTCCTCTAGTTGTATCTGCTTAATGGTATATTTATACATGTTTGTGTTGCAAGGTGAATCTGAGAGCTTGGATTGAAAAGAATGTTAAAAGCATAGATTTGATGTTCAAAAATCACCAGGGCAAGGGATGGATATTAGGATACCAAGATTGAAGAATTCACATGCCAAAGATCTAAGGAAACCAAGTGAGGAATGAAGAGACTTGAAGATTTAAAGTGAAGAAAAGGAATTTACTTGATTCTCGACTAACCTAAACTCTGGCTCGACTAGCCCTGACTTTAGCTCGACCAGCCCTAGCTCTAGCTTGATTAGCCTATGAAACTTTGACTCGAACTCCAGCAACATCTTCTTTTAAATTCGCGTGATCCTCGACTAGTCGAAGACTTCCCTCAACAAGTTGAAGGTGACTCTTGACTAGTCGAGGGTTATGTAGATTTTACACGAACTGTGTAAATTTAGGGCAATTTCCGGACTTTTCCAACTTGGTGCGAAAGTTGGAGTTCCCCAACTATAAATAGGATTTCCTATGATGCTCCAAAGCATCTTCTAGGGTCTGAGGAGTGGAGCAAAAGGGTAGAGTCACCATCCGGAAGTTTTTTTTCTTCTTCCTTAGTTGGTTTTTATGTTTTGTTTAAGAGATTTTAGTTCAATCATGTCTATGGTTGGCTAAACCTTTTAGTTAGGGCTAAGAGGTGAAGCTTGTAGCGTGATTGGGATGTTTACTTTGCTTTGATTCATGTTTATTTTGAACTTCATTGATTTCTAGTTGATTTTAATGAATATTTTCAGTTTTCAATAGTTTGTTGTGATTGCAGTTACAATTGAGTCTACAATAGCTTTGAATATCTTATATTCCTATTTGAAATTATAGGATTGGTAAATCAAGTTGTTCACATCATCCCTTAGGCATGGTTGGGTGACAGTATCCATTCCAAACTCCACAATTCTATTCCATTGAGACTGGATTAATGAGAAGTTCAGAGAGTCGATCATCTCCTTTCTCCAACAGGATAAGATCGGACTCCAATTCCAGTTGGATCTTAAATCAAGCAAGGAAGCATCTCAATTGCTACAAGTGGATCCTTGACACCCTAGTTCCCACCTTTAAATTTACAAGTTCCAATTACAAAACTCACAATTACTCTCTCAATTATTTCGGATTTAGTTTTAGATCTTCTTCTAGTTACTTTCAGAAACGTACGAGATTAATCTCTGTAGATTCGACCTCAGTCTCACCAAGATTATTACTACATCGTGACCCTACACTTGGGGTTGTGAACAAGTTTTTGGAGCCGTTCTCGGGGACTATGGTTACGTTTTCTGAGATTAATTGGTATTAGAATTAGGTTAAGATTAGGGTTAGTTTAGGTTAGGATTTTTCTTATTTTCTAAAATTTTCTAATTTGGGGTTTTTAGGATTCATGTTTAATTGTTTGTTTTCCTTCTTCTTTCTTCTTTTAACATTGCCAACATAGTTTTGTTTTTATAGGATCTTCAATTCTAGTTCTTGTCTTCTGGTAATTTCTTCTCTCTACTTGCTTTCCTTACTTACTGTAGGAATTAGAAAATAAAATTAAAAATTTGGTGTGGTTCATGCCCACACGGGTAAGGGACCATACTTTGAGACCTTTGAGAGAAGGAGGTTTGGTTGAAAAATCCATTGACAAGTTAGAAAATCCTCAAATATTTATGAAATATCATCTGAGAGCATGGCTCAAGAACATCAAGTTGATGAAGATCCTGTGCATCACACACCACCTATTAGGATAATGCGTGATGAGAATGAAGTGCATCGGGTTCCATCGGTTCGAACTTTACAAGATTATTTACAACCAGTGAGAACAAGTTCACCTTCCTGCATAATTCTCCCAATCAATACAGGAAACGTGAACTTTAAACTTGAGATAATTCAATTACTTCCTAAGTTCCATGGGCTTGATTCAGAAAATATATATATGCATATTAAAGAATTTGAAGTGATTATTACAACCATACATTTTAATGATGATCCTTCTGATACAATTAGTCTTAAATTATTTCCATTCTCACTAAAAGAAAAGGCCAAATCATTGTTTCATTCATTAAGGCCTAGATCCATTGGCACATGAGCAAAGCTGAGCCAAGAGTTCCTTAGAAAGTTCTTCCCGGCTCATAAAACCAACGCTCTTAGATAGGAAATAATAAAATTCTCCTAGAAAAATAATGAATGTTGGGAACGGTTCAAGGACTTACTTCTCCCCTGCCCACACCATGGTTACAAAACTTGGCAAATAATTGATCTTTTTTATGACGGACATAATCCAAGCATGCGTCAATTTGTACAGATGATGTGCAACGACGAGTTCATGGATAAGAAACCAAAATATGCATGGGATTACTTTGACATGCTAACTGAAAATGCTCAATCATTGGACACATCAAACCAAGCTAGTACTCCCAAGGAAGTGCCAAGAGAGATAAGAATACATGTACTCAAGGAGGAAGATGATATTAATGTACGGTTGGCAATTCTCACGTGAAAAATTGAGGACTTGGAATCGAGGAAGGAATCAACTCAGCCCAAAGCAGTCATTGAAACCGTATGTGGAATTTGTGAGAGCAATATACACCCAATCAAAGATTGTCTTACAATCCCAACTTTTCAAGAGGTGTTTCACGTTTAAGTAGATACTACAAACACGTATCAACGACTACTTATGCACCAAATTCTGACACGCACACTCCTGATGAGCAAAACCTTAATTGGAGAAATGAACCAACTGTAAATGTTACCAATTATCCATAAGGGCCATCTAGTGGACTTCCACCAAGGAGAACCCTTAAAGATACATTAAATGCATTTAGGTAGGAGCAATTGTAGGATATGATTGAGCTTAGAACTTCGATTGCAAGACTTGAGATACAACTAAATGTTAGGGAGACTGGGATCCTTCCGGCCCAGCCTCATCCTAACCCAAAAAGACAATTTGAGATAAGAGATCTCAACTCTTTAACTCAACATCCGGAACATATTAAAACCATCACCACCCTGAGAAGTGGAAATACAATAGACAGAGATTTCAAGGAAGGTTGAGAAACCTAAGGAGTCCCAAAATTCAAAGGATGGTGGTGAATCTAGCAATGCTCCATATGATAAAGAGACATTGCAGGGATACAAACTCGTGGCCCCATTTCCCCAACGTCTTATCACATTAAAAAGGCTACGTGAGAATCAAAATATTCTAGAGGTTTTTCAAAAAGTCAAGATCAACACCCCCTTGTTGGATGAAATTAAACAATTCCCATCCTATGCCAAATTCCTGAAAGATTTGTGTGAGGTAAAGTGGAAGCTGAACGTACATAAGAAAGCATGTTTGACTGAACATGTGAGCACCATAATCAATCAAAACACTCCCCCAAGATATAAGGATCTTGGAAGTCCTACGATCTCTATGTGATTGAAAACTTCGGGGTTGATAACACACTTCTAGACCTTGGGGTAAGTCTTAATCTGATACCATACTCGGTATATGAACAGTTAGGCCTCGGTGAGTTGAAACCCACCAAAACAACATTACAACTAGCTGATCACTCGACTAGAATATTAAGAGGTATGATAGAAGATGTGTTGGTCCAAGTCGATAGATTCTACTACCCAATAGATTTCATCATTTGGACACACACTAAGCTTCAAATATGAGCGCTCAAATTCCAATCATATTACGCCAGCCATTCTTGGCCACTGCCAATGCCATCATACATTGCTAGAATGAAATAATGAAAATATCTTTTAGGAATATGACGATAAAATTCAATGTGTTTCATTTACATAAGCTATAAGAGGATGAGGACCTGACCTATGAGATGAACTTGATAGATATATTTAAAAATAATGAATCTCTTTTAACTGAAACTCCTGAATCTCTAGATGTTTGCTTGACACACTTTGTGGATTCAAATGATCATATTGGGTAGGAAGTTGATAATGCTCCTTCCACTAACACTAAATTCTTACCATTATAAGTGGAGGAGATGCATTCTAAACCGAAGCATACAACTTTGGATTTTAAAGGGACCACGGATTTTAAAGGGACCATGGCGAATAACTTTTCTGTTATTCAATTTTTTATGGTCTCTCATTCACCTCAGCCTAATACTATTGAGAAACTATCTTCTGCAGGTGAATCATAATACTCTAGAAACCTCAAAATTCTGATCCCAAACTTGTTATTGAGGTTCTTAAATTTCTTTGGACATTCATGCTCTAGGACATTTAAACCTATTACAAAAAGGGATTTTGAATGATCTTGTTAAGAAACCTACTGAGAAATTTATCAAGATATTGGCCGGAGGAAGAACCTAGATGCACAACTGAGTAGCTTTCTCTCGCTTTCATAGTTTAGGATTAGAATTTATTACTTTCATAGGATTAAGGTAGTTTTCTTTCGGTCTTTCAAGTCGTTGTGCTAACCCATCTTCATAGTGAGATCATTGGAATAGCATAAATTCTACTTCTTCAAGTAATACCTTTCCATCACTTCTCATTTATTTTCATTGTCTCATATGCATTACATGCTTATATTTTTTTTACATTGAGGACAATGTATATTTTTGGTTGGGGGTGTGGATTAGGTAAGTTAATCAGTGTTTTCTTAGTTTTTGAGAAAAAATTATGAAATTTTTTCAATTTTTCAAGATAAAACCTATTTGGAAATTGATAATTTGTGTATTTAGGAATGCTTTGAGTATGATGATAAGATAGAAATTGAATTTTGAATTGTTGGAGTCTGTAAGACTCGTATCTTAGTCCGTACCATTCCATAGACTCCCGCGATCTTCCCTGTCAAATCCCAACGACCCGTGACCTGTAATCAGTATTTGCACTGACCCTAAGTCGCATCTCGTATATCTAAGTCGACTCAACCCGAGACTTGTACTCTAGCAACCGCGCCGTCACCGTAGTTCCAACACCGCATCTTGAGCACCGATGTAATACCCAGACCAGGAGTTGTGGGCCTACGTATATTTTGAGAAAATGCGGCGTGTTACGAATCCCGAGAGAATCTCTACCCAAATATCACATCAATCGATCAAAGTACAACCCATATCTAGCTGAAAGGGCCTAGCTATATGCCCTAGAGGGGGGCTGAATAAGGCAATGCCAAATAAAACTTAAAACAGTGGAATAATAAAAGAAATAAAGCATAATGCTGAATTAAAAATCAATCTCAACAAAATAGATTTAAGAGAATGATACTATATCAGTTCTAAGGACAACCTTACACCAAAAACCAAAGGTTTAAGGTAGGACAACGTTATTTCTAGAACGTCCTTTGTATCACAAACCAATGAGGAATAAAAAGCAAAGCAACCAAAATAACATGCAGAAATAAATCCTAAGTTATTACAACATTCTCTACACTTGCTTGAAATAAAATGATTATAACATTCATCCACAAATACAATCCACAAAACTGAATGAATAAATAAATGAAAGAATAAAGCACATCCACAACATAACGATATAAAGTGGTTCACCTGTGTGTACACCAACTATTATCCAACAGCCACACAGAATGCTACTCCACTCCTAATATCCTCACACAGGGGATATTAGCATGCACTATCAAGATAAGTTTTTATAAGACCCGTATCTTAGTCCGTACCGTTCCATAGACTTTCGCAGTCTTACCGGTCGAATTCCGGAAACCTTCGACCCTTAACCGATATTTACGCACGACCCTGATTCATATGCCGTCAACCCGTATCTACTCAACCCAAGACCTTTACCATAGCGACCACACGATCGCTGCGGTTCTGATGTCGTGACTCGCGCGTCGAGGTGATACCCTGGTCAAGAGATGTGGGCCAACGTTCGGTGCAAAGAAAATGCCGCGTATTACGAAACCCAAGAGAATCTCTACGAGGTGTCACATCAATCCCATCACATCTCATGTCAAGTACACATCACCTTTCACCCATACCCAAGCAACCACAAAAGTCAAAAAGTTCTTACAAGCCCATGCCTTTCTTACACAAAAGGCCATCAAAGTCAACAAAGCCTTACACACCCATCTCTCTTCCATCCATCACTCCATCACCCCATCACCTCACATCTCCTTACAACTCTCTCTCTTTCTCATTTCTCATCTCATTTTCTCAAGCAACCAAAATCCATACAAATGAGAAATTCTCCAAGCCTTCCAAGCTTCAAGTGTGGCCCACCTCTCCATCCCAAGATCTCTCATCCTAGCCATCCATTTCTCATCTCCTCCATTGAAATCGAAGTTAAGGTGTTAAGGAACCCATAGGAGCAAGAAGATCGAACGGTGGGTGCTTGATAAGAGTTGGTTTTCGTGTTTTTAAGATGGGCCAAGTGAGGCCAACCGATCAATGGTTTGGATCTCACTTGGGACCCTAAGATGTGGCCGATGGTCCACTAGGATCATCATGATCATTCCATGATGGGGCCATTCTCCATGGACCCCATCATGATATTTATTTTATTACATTAGGAAGGTCATCTAGACCGTCCATATTGGTGGGGAAAGGATCCCCACCATTGATTTTCAATTTTGGTGGTCCCATGTGTAGGGGGATTCTTTTGATGTATGATTTTTTCAAGGGAGGGCTCATAGTGGCGGAGCCCTCCATCACTCGCGTGTCCCACTCTCCATCTCTCTCTCCCCCTTTTTATTTCATTTTATTATTATTTCATGAGATTATAATAGGGTTGTGTGGCCTATTTGAATGGACCCCACCATGAGGCTTATATTCTATCCAAATCATCAAGTGTGGCCCACTTTGTGTGTGATGTATTCACACTGTTCTCTATGATGTGGCCCACCTAATAAGGGCCCACCTCAATGCACTTTTCTTCAATGACCAAACCGTCCAGCGTCTGGGACACTGGACATCCCTGTAGAAGGAAAACACAAATATAAGCTTTGTTCAAAGCTTTGGGGGTGGACCATTGTGTAGGCCTCACCTTGTTGTATGTATTCAATCCACGCCATCCATCTCCTTCCCTGGGTCATTTTAGGCGTTGAGCTAAGTGACGGGGTTGGTTGGGAGATCTGGTGGGCCATAGCGTTGGAGATTGCATCCGTACCATTCAAAAGATCATTTTTTATTTTATTTTATTTTCTAAACAAAAAAATACCCTATATTAGACTCGTTGGATCTGTTACGAGCCAGGGAAGCCAATGGACGGGGTGGATCTACTTGTTGCGAGCCCTAGATGCGAAAAACCCCTGAAAAATAGGTTTTCCAGTTTTTTTAAAAAAAATTAAAGAGGCAGTGCCTCTGCCTCTGACACCGCACAGCAGCAGCACGCTGCTGCGTACAACGTGCGGGCGGGCAGCATCCCACGGCTACTGCTATGGGCCCCACCATGATGTATATGTGAAATCCAAGCCGTTCATGAGGTAGGCCCCCTCCAAGTTTCAACCGATTCCAAAACTCAGGTGGCCCACACCATACAAAACAGTGGGATTGAACCTCTGCCATTAAAATCCTTTTTCTGGGCCATGGGAGTTTTAGATCAAGATGAAATTTATTTTTCCTACTCATCTCTGTCCAAGTGACCTTATCAACGGTTTGGATGGCATTTAAACATGATGGTGGGCCCCACATGGAGCCCACAGTGATGCATGTGCTGTAATTCCACCGTCCGTAATGTGGGATGGTGGAGCTCACCCTGATTGTGTTCTCTCCGCACCGTCCACCCCTGGACGGTGGGACCCACCATGATTATGTGTTGTCTCCACTGTCCACCGCTGGACGGTGGGATCAGCCCCACCCTTAGGTCCATGTGACCTTATACATAGGTTGTATGGTAAATAAACATTAGGGTGAGTCTCCACTAGTTGGATGGCAAATAAATATTATAGTAGGGCCCCTGGCCCACACGCTGGATGACAGATAAATATTGTAGTGGGCCTAGGCCCATGCGACCACATGAACAGTTTGGATGGAAATAAACATCATGTTGGGCCCCATTTTGGATGGAAAATAAACATTATGTTCGGTCCATGGGATTGGACCCATTTGATGTATTTTAAAGCCCATGGGCGTAGGCCCATTTGATATGTATAAGGCCCATGGGTCGAGAACCATTGATGCATTCTAAGGCCCACGAGTTATGACCCATTGCAATGCACTTAAGGCCCATTGGTGCGGCCCATGGATGTGGCCCACTTAATGAATATAAGGCCCATAGGATGTGGCCCATTTGATATATTTAAGGCCCAATGAGAATTGCACTTAAGGCCCATTAGTGCGGCCCAGTGGTGTGGCCCACTTGATGAATATAAGGCCCATTGAATGTGGCCCATTTAATATATTTAAGGCCCAATGGGATGTACCTAAGGTCCATTGCAATGTGTGACCCCAACACGGATTATGTAATGATCGTGCCTTGGGAGCAATGTTGGTTTGATGTCCACATTTCGAGTGTAATGTTGGTTGGATGTCCACATTATGACTCTCCATAGGGCCCATTGATAGGCAGTACTTGTTGTGTGTCGGCCGTCTAGGTCAACTGTGTTGTATGGATATTTCATTACATGTTTAGTATAATCCCATGACGCATGATCATACGCATCATATGTATGCTTGATATGAGAGGTGACTGATCATAGCATATACCGGGCAGATTGTTTATGGGACCCCGATTAGGCGGTGTTTCCCTATATGAGCGCACGATATGCGCAGGATTTGCTGCATGATTGGATAGTGTGATTCATGCATTTCGCATTGTGTGAGATGGTTTTTGTACGCCTTAGCGACATCGGGGTCGTAGCCTCCACGGACAGATCGTGGTTGGTAGGATTATATATCGAAAATATCATTCCATATGCGGTGCTATAGATATCCCTGGGTGAAAGTTCCTAAACCTTTATGGTACCAAGAGGTTGTTCCAACGTCTAAACCGAGTGGGTAGATGAGCGTTGAGTACCGATTACCAGATGGTTACGCTCTCCACTGTGTCGTGGTCGGTTGGAAGGGGGTGCGGCCTTACCCACCTTAGAGTAGGGGACAATGCTAGGCTGAGTCTGACCAGCTCGAGGAATGGGTCTACTATCGACAAGTCGAGCCCAATATTGGTAGACCGATAGTGAGGTCTCTTCCACTTATCTTATTGCGGGCGATGAGGCGGCGATCTGGTTTGGAGTATACTAGACCCCGGTGATATCCCAGATTTGAGTTGTATTGATGTGTGGACATAGATGAGGATTTATATGCTTGAGTTGCATTTCACATCGCATGGCCTTGGGATGGCCGATATCATCATGTCTTGCATCGCATAGCTTTGGTACGGCTAATGGTTTTTCATGTATCCATCTGCATATTCCGCATTACTCTGATATTGCATGTTCATATTACTACCTTGCGTACACACTTTCACCACCCTATAAGCTTTCTATAAGCTTATGCACGACCGTTGCGTGTAGGTGACATTGGGGCACAGTAGCACTAAGGCAGATGTACTTTGCAGATCATTTTGGAATTTTTATTCTTTACCATTGTATTTTCCTTTATGCTCATTGTACTTGTAAAGTTTTTAATCATAGTGGAAATGTAATGGAGTTCTTGGTTGTTGTTTGTGGGTTATGTCTTTGGTTATGCTTATTACGAATCAAACTAACGTTGAAAATCCTCTTCGTAGCATCCCATGATCGGAACCTGGTGAATGGGCGCTAGGAGCCGAGAATGGGGTTCTACGGAGGCAGTCGGCGCCGGATTCGACCATCGAAAATTTTGTGAGCCCGATTTTTGAGTTTGGGGTGTGATAGTTTTACAGGTTCACCTAAAACCTTCACAATTGTGTCTTTTTATCACGGGCTTACACAATCCAAAAACTCACACAATCTGAGTTTTCTAGCTCTCCTCAGATAACCAAAACAATGAGATTTTTCTGGCAAATCTTAAACAAAACCAAAGAATATAAATTACACAAATGTAAAATACCTGAATCTCCTTTTGAAGTAGCCCGGTAGAACCAATCAGAGTAGAAGTTCGATTCAACTTTCAAAGTCCAATACTCACTTTAAGAATGGTTCTAAGTCTAATTGATTTTAAATCAAAAGGGCTAGTTCTATTTAATTTTGAATCCAAGAAGAAGGAATATCAGAAATTCCCCTTTTCTAATTGTAACGCCCGTGAAAAATCCGTACTTGGGCACGAGTACCAACTCGACCCGAAATCGCGTAGAAATAATTTCCATGGAAATTAAGCGTAAGTTAGCTAGCGCAACGCTAGAGTAGCTGGGAAATAGTCCCTGATCACTTTAAATACGTTCTGCAAGACCCAAATCGAGTAGAACAAACAACTCTACAATACTCTATAACCTCGGATCAAACTCTAAGCGAGTTTATCCTCTGGACCACGTTGAACTTTTGTATTGGATTTAGACCGCGCGTCGAAGGTCCGATACCTCCTATCTTAGACCGTTAGAACCGCCCAGCTGGACTTGACAATCATCTCAAAAATCAAGTCAAACCGATAATTACAGACTATTTCGTTGAACCCGGACTGACGCGACCGCGAATAGGGACAGATTTGGAATTTCAAATTCAAATCTGGCACACGACTTAACACGTCAGTATTAAGCGTTCTGACCGTCAGAATTCATCCAGATTACACCCTCGGATCAGGAAAAATTTCTATTTATTATCATGAGACTTTCAGCCCTGATCTATGTGCGGTGACCGCTGAACTGAAACTGGTCCGCCACGTGCGATCTGCGAACCCTGCCAGACTGAAAACTTAATACGAGCTACATCTGGTACACATGAGCTTAATTTTGATCGCAATCGACCAGGGGACCACCAGAAAGCAATTTTTGGATCGAAACAGCCCCGAAATGGATAGGCACTAAGTAAACTTCGTTCCGGAGCCTATTTCCGACGTTTTTAAGCTTATAAAAGGGGTTGAAACCCTCATTTCTCCCTTCCATCCGAAAATCCCAAACCCTAGAGAAAAGGAGAGAGAGTTTGAGAGAAAGAGAGGAAGGGAATTTTCCCGCTTCCGAGCCGCCGACTGCTAGTGCTTCAGCACTTCTTCCCAATCACCTGGCTGGTGATTTCTCCCCTTTTTCAGGTATAAAATAACCCCAAAAACTTGCTGATTTAGGGTTTACTTAGATTCATAACATGTTAGCTAACGTATTCCATAAATCAGGCTCCCCTACTGTCGTAGACGAAGCGTACACGCTCCGTTCAAAATCCCGCAACCGTAAGAGACTAGGTGAGGATTTTAGACGCTTTGATTGACGGTTTACAACGCTTTCAATGTCGTTTAATAGTAGATTATCGACGGCATCGCCGTTTGACATGTACAACATGCTCTCTGTTTCCTGTTTCGTAAATTAACGAAGAATATGAGATTTAGGGTATTTTAGTCATTTGTAGGAAGTACGGTCTACATGCATATTTTTCTGACGTGATTGACATGGTTTGTCGCCGCATTAGGGAGTTAGGAATGCTTGCATAATCAGTTTGGCGAAGAGATTCGCCAAGTTGCGCACTTTGGGTCGACATACTATATGTAGACTTAAGTGTGTAGTATATGTGTTTGTATAAATGCTTGTATTAGTATGTATTAAATTAAATGATGTTACGTAGTAGTTTGAGATTGATTTCTTGATTAATATGCTGACCTAAATGATTTATGCTGACCTAAATGATTTCCTACCTGTTGACCTTATGCATGATTGCATTACATGCATGGAATGTATGTGGTTGAAGATTTGCTTAAGTTGAATGTTATAACATGTGTTAACATGCTCACATGATGTATTTCAATTCCAATACCTTTGCATATAGTGCTAATATGATTCCATAGATGTGTGGGACTTGACTTAGTCCAGGCAGTCGGTAACCGAGCGAATTCGTGGCTGACTGGTCATAGCCACGAACGACGCGTCGATGAACGTGATTCGTATTTGGAGTTGGCGGCAGTGGTTAGGCCACGCGAAGTGTTTTACGCACTTCATGTCGTTCGACTTGAGATGCGATCGCGCTAGTCGAGCCCGTCAAGTAACCCGACTGGCCGATGTATGTTCACCTTGTATGTGTCATAACTGCTTGAACCTAGGGTACTGAACTTACCACTGAAAACCCTGTTAACCATGGTACCTTGATCCACGAAGACTCATGAGCCGGGCATGGTGGTATGGGACACCGTGGTCGAGCTGTCGGCCTACGCTGGGGCCACAAACCTCCCCGTAGTGACCAGTGAGCACCTAAACTCGTGAGCAGATTATGGTGGTATGGGACACTATATTCTAGCTGTCGGCCTACACTGATCAGGCGACGAGCCCTTTGTAGTGACCGCGAGCGTATTCTGAGTCCACGGGAGGCGACGACCCTTCCGTTGCAGTAGAGTACGGTAGGCCTATATTGATAAGGTGATGGGGAGCGGTGCAATGAGTGCGAGCAACAGCCCTGGCAGCCCTTGCAGTGACCTACGAAATACACATCGTATGAGATTACTAGGAGTGACGACCCTAGACAGGATCTGTGTTGGGATTGATACAAGGGAAGTACCTTAGTTTCCCAATCCTGCTGTTTGAATGGACTAATAACAACTTGGAAATCATATCACCATAGCATTGCATGTGCCTGGAAGATGTGGAGCACTCTAAGGAGTGTGGCATGCCGCGGTCGTAAGATGTTGCCGCATGAGGGTGATCGTCGGTGAGGGCATACATCACGTCATATCATCTTGCATTAATAACAGTATTAGGATTGTCTGATTTACTGCTTTACTATTATCGCGTGATTGAATTGTGAACATGCTAATCTTTGCTCTATGATTCCACTGAGTTGATCACTCATTCCCACGTTACGGGATGGTGTTTGCAACACCCACCAGACCCTGTTGTAGATGCAGGTGAGGACGAGATCCAGGAAGTGGAGCCAGAGATTGACGAGGACCAGGACGAGTTCTCGTATATGCAGTATCACGACGGCTTCCCGTAGGCGACCTGGATCGAGGGGACTTCAGTGGGACTATTTTGAACATTATTCTTTTGTTTATTTACATGTATATGAGACTCAGAGATGTAGTCATACTTTGGAGACAGATGAGATTTACTTTGTTTTTCCATACAGTGATATATATATTGTTTAGTCTTCCGCTTGCTTTTATCACTGGATCTGAAGTATGAATTGCAGTTTTGGTATACTTTTACTCATGTTAATGCTTTAAATCAGACAACATTGAATCATAACCATTTTTGTTACATAAGTGACGGTCTGGAACTCGGGAGTCGAGTTTATACACGACCCCCGATTTTTAGGGTGTTACAAGTTGGTATCAGAGCATGAATGAGAGTATACTGGGCCTGGGTTATGGTCTTGCGACGTACGCTGTCACTTCCTTTGACTTAGGTGGGTGCGAGAAGGGTCTAGAAACACTTCTAGGATCGCAGATTCGCCGATAGGCGAAGTCTATTAGGATCGATCGCAAGATCGAGTCTGTAACGTATCTCGGGTCGCGTAAAGCAACCCGAATCACTTCTAAGCTATAGGAAGTCGGGTGGAGACGTCCTATGAGCGGTTTTAAACTGAAAAAGTGAATCCTTGGGCCGTGGGATGACCACGACTCCTGTAATCAATCGCCAGGGCTTAAAAACCCCGTTTCGCCAAAAATTCTCAAAAGTCCTCCTCTAAACACTCCAACCTTCAGTTCTTTCTTATCCATTTCATGTTAGGCATCAAAACTAATGTGAAAATAATACAAATTAGTACTTTCACAAAATTTTACAGTGAATAGTAAAATTTCATGAAAAATGGCCATAAGGCCATTCTAACTTCACTTTCTTTAGCAAATAAGGATCTAGATAGATGTAATGGCTCCTTCTACTCCAAATTCATATGCTGCATCATATGGTTTGGTATTCGGTATTGCGATGTGGACCCGAAAAGCCCCGAACACATGTTTGGGCTCATACAGACCAAAGTACAATGAACTAGGGGGTGGGACTTAACTTTTTGGAACCCTGGGACCATGGGGGACCAGACCCATGGGGTCCCACCGGCCAACGTGGAAGTTGGCCGACGATGCATCGCCGACCGGTGGTGTCCAATGGAGCTGATTTTTGGGCGCACGCCCTTAAATGGCACGTGCACCCTCCCTATGCAGCTCCCATCTCACAAAAACCCCCAAATATTACCCCTCCTTCACAAACAGCCCTCTCCATAGCCCTATTTTCGATTTTCAGCAATCCACTCCAAACTTCGGCGTCCCAAAACACTTCTAGGACCCTCCTTGGCCAAAACCGACCACCACCCATCACTTATTGGGTGTTGGAAGCCTCTCTTCTTGAAGATCTCACCATTTGAAGCTCCAAAATCCCCCAAATAGAGCTGAAATCGTGAGGTGCTCCATTCTATCTTTTTGTTTGTATTTTTCCCTGAAAGTACAGCCTTGGGAAGCTTGAAGCATCCCTCTACGATGCCTAGATTTCCTTTTCTCAGATTGGGTAGCCATTTCTCTGCATTTTTGGTATTTTCCATGGCTTTTGTGGAAGCCATTTTGGGTCTTTTGTCACTCTCATCCATCCTGTCTTTGATGGGTAAGAGGAAAACTGCAACAGACGAGGCTGGGCCGAACCGCCCTGCTCGATCGAGAAGACCGCGGGGTGGTGCCGCAAGTTCAAGCACCGCCGTAGGTCCAGCTGTAGTCCTGGAGTGCCGTACAAAGTGGGATTTGGATCCCTATGCACACCTTGGACGAACAATTTTATCAGAGATGTCTCATGGCCAATACACTGATCGTAAAGTGTTATTTGAGGCGGACGTAGATGGACGATTGTTCGGCGAGTATCTGTTGTTCGAACGCATTGAAGCTGCGCACTGGGGTCCGATCTTTGAAGCTCGCGCTCGTGCTAATGTGAGCACCGTTTATGCCTTCTATGCTAGCATCCAGAATCCTACCTTGGAGCCTTTGCAGTTCAAAATCCCTTTTGATAGAGATCGGATGGCTACGATCGACGTCCAGTTGATTGCGCGACTTCTCAACGTGCCTTTAGGTGATGTGCATCCTAGTGAGAAGAATTTGAGGACTAGACGTGAACGAGATCGCCGCACCAGGTTTTTGTGCTGTAAGTTGGTTCCATGGCAGCCTAATAATTGCCTCAAGGTGACGTACATGTCTGAGGATTTGCGCCTGCTGCATCATATCTGCACGTTTAATGTTTATCCCAGGTCTACGAACCGCATTGAATGTACACGTCTTATGGTCGATTTCTTATTTCTGGTGGCCCAGGGAGAGAACGTATGTATGGCCACTTTCATCTTACGGCAGATAGTTCTCATAGCCAGGTCGAGAAGAACATCCGAATCGCTTCCCTTTGGCCGCCTTATTTGTAAGATTGCGTTTGAGTTTGCCTATAGACTTGGGCCCGAATTGCCGGTATCGATTCACACCATCGATGAGTCGACAATGGTTAAGATAAAGATTGGGTCACAATACCGTGAAAATCAACTTGAAAGGGATAGTGGGGATGACTTTGATGAAGAGGAAGATCAAAGCGAAGAAGAACCTAGAGCAGAGGTTCAGGAAGAAGCTCAGGAAGAAGCAGAAGAGGAGGCTCAGGATACTGATGAGAGCCCTCCTCCTTCTGCACAGGCTACTATCGACGACCGCATTGCTCGGATGGAGGAGAGTTAGACCGCTTTGCCAAGGGAAGTCTAAGAACTACGAGCAGAAGTCGCTGATGCCAAGGCCGTTACAAAGAATAAATTTGGCAAGGTGACTCACACCTTGAAGGTAATCCTGTGTTGCTTACAGGATAAGGGTGCTCCTCCTCCGTCATCAGACTCCGACTAGCGATGCGATCTTTGATGTTGTTATTAGTAGTTAGCCATTTCCTGTTTTATGTGTGTAAAGCCTATTAGGGCTAGTGCTTTGCTTATGTTGTTGTTGCTTAACTGTCTTACTTTCCATGTAATTCTAGTCATGATGCCTGTAAGGATATATCCCTTGTATTGTGACAATTTTGATTAATTGAAATGCCTTTGACTCTTTAAGTGAATGATTGTGGTGTATTTGTGCAATTGAGACTGACAAGGTTGCACCCTATTTTGAATATAGGGAATGCCACCTAAGACTACGCGGAGCGCGGTTCGGCTTGCATTGTCAGAGCATATGGATCAGACTCCCTCTCAGTCTGGCACTCGTCCGGACCCTGCTGTGGGCCCGATTCCTGAGGTGGTTCGGTCGTCTCAGCCTGCTGTTGGTCCTACAGATGGACCACCACCATTTACACCATCAGTTAGAGAGCCACATCGCGCATCTACTTCCACGCCGCATCCGCCACAGCCTGCTCCACCCCCTGACAGATTCGAGCAGATGATGGCTATGATGCTACAGCAGCAGCAGCTTCTGACCACCATAGTGGGGACACTAGCCCAGGGTGAGGGTGCGACTACATCTACTCCACTTGCACCACCTGCGCATCCAGCTGAGGATGCCTATACTTACGCCCAGGATGAGGGCATGGCCCATCCTGCGCCGCCTGCTTTCCCTGTGGGGAATCCTGCCGACACACGGGGCCTTTTGGAGCGATTTCAGTGCTTGCGGCCTCCTACTTTCACGGGTTCTCACAGACCTGAGGAGGCTGAGTACTGGCTCGACCGAGTGTCGAAGATTCTTCGGATGTTGCACTGCACCGAGGCTGAGCAGGTAGAGCTGGCTACCTTCTTGTTTGAGAGAGAGGCCAGTATGTGGTGGGATAGCGTACTGCGGACTGTTGCCGCAGATTTTGTATGGACGTGGGCAGCATTTGAGTTCCGCTTCCATGAGAAGTATTATCCCCAGACCTACAGGCACGACAGGGAGAATGAGTTTCTCCGTCTCAGACAGGCAGCGATGTCAGTTACCGAGTATGAGCATCGATTCACAGAGTTGGGCAAGTACGTCCCGACGATCCTAGCTGATGAGCAGATGCGCATACGACGCTTTTTGGAGGGCTTGCGACCGGATATTCGGTCGAAGATGTGTTGTGTTAGTTTTCCCTCTTATGCGGAGTTGGTTCACATGTCCATGCGGGCAGAGCAGGACGTGGATCGACTTGCGCGATCTCGAGGCCCGGCTGCTTCTAGGCCGCGATCGGATTTGCCAAACAGGCCCTTCGCGGGCAAGAGGCCTCGCATTGATCCTCCTACCAGGACCACGGCGCCTGTACCACCGTTTCGGCGCCCTGATTTGTCATGTACATACAGTGGGAGGACGGGCCACTTGGCGCAGAGTTACTTTTCGAGGATGCGGGACAGTGGGTTCTCGCCGCCGCAGAAGATTGATCGTGTACGTCCACAGGCGATATCAGCACCGCCTATACGGTCAGCTCCTGCGTATCCTTCTTTCAGACCTATGGTATCGCAGATTCGACAGCCTCCACGGCCCTTGACACAGCGGCCGAACCGGCCACAGCAGGCTCGGGTTCATGCATTGATAGTTGAGGCAGCTGCGACGCCGACTTTCCAGCATTCAGCCTTTGAGGTCACGGCCCATATCGGAGGTACTCCCGTTCTTGTCATGGTGGATACTGGTTCCACGATTTCTTTGATGTCGCGTGCCGTAGTCAGACGTCTTGGGTTACAGACTATCACTATGGATAGCGTGCGAGTCTTTGCAGCTCATGGAGATTATTCGGATGTCACCCAGATGTGTGAGAGTTGTTTGGTTGATCTGGGAGGCAGGACGATGACTCTTGATCTGGTAGTCGATCCCTCGCTTGTTTATCTCGACGTCATTCTTGGCATGGACTGGTTGACTGCAGCAAGAGCCGAGATTGACTGCGAGACTCATATAGTCACAGCGTACGAGCCTGAGGGTGCATCCTTCACATTTCCAGTGCGGGTAAATCTTCCTTTCCGCATTCTTAGCTACGCCACTCTATTGCGCGACGCTGGTGCCCAGGTACTTGAGCAGACGCCAGTTGTTTCTGAGTTCGGGGATCTGTTCAGGAAGATCCCTGGTTTGCCGCCCCGACGTGAGATCGATTTCACTATCGATCTGGTTCCTGGTTCTACACCCGTCTCACTGCCGACGTATCGCATGGCACCATGTGAGATGGAGGAGTTGAAGACGCAGATTGATGGCCTGCTAGGGCTTGGCTTTATACGGCCTAGCGTGTCTCCTTGGAGAGCATCGGTGTTGTTCGTGAAGAAGAAGGATGGTTCGCTGCGATTGTGTATTGATTATCACAGGCTGAACTAGCTCACGGTAAAGAACAAGTACCCTTTGCCCAGGATCGATGACTTGTTTGATCAGTTGAGAGGAGCGCAGTACTTCTCGAAGATTGATCTTCAGTCAGGATATCATCAGCTGCGCGTCAGGGATGAGGACGTGCAGAAGACAGCATTCAGGACCAGTTTTGGCCACTACGAGTTCCTCGTGATGTCGTTCGGTCTTATGAATGCACCGGCCGTGTTCATGGATCTGATGAACCGGGTATTTCGGCCTTTCCTCTATCGATTCGTCGTTGTCTTCATTGATGACATTTTGGTGTACTCTAGGAGTCGAGAGGAGCATGAGGAGCACTTGCGTTTGGTCCTTGATACGCTCAGACGGCATCAGTTGTTCGCACAGTATAAGAAGTGCGACTTCTGGAAGCAGGAGGTGAAGTTTCTGGGACAAGTGGTGTCCAAGGATGGCATGGCAGTTGACCTGTCTAAGGTAGTTGCGGTGCAGGACTGGGAGCAGCCTGGTTCTGTCACTGAGGTGAGGAGTTTCTTGGGACTCGCTGGCTACTATCGGCGCTTCATTCAGGACTTCTCGAAGATCGCGAGACCCTTATCTCAGTTGACACGGAAGGACGTAAAGTTCACCTGGAATGATAAGGCGGAGTCAGCTTTTCAGGAGCTGAAGGACAGACTTACGTCCGCCCCTGTGCTAGTATTGCCAGAGCAAGGGGTTAGATACACTATATACACTGACGCGTCTAACGTTGGTTTGGGTTGTGTCCTTATGCAGAGGGACAGGGTAATTTCGTATGCCTCGAGACAATTAAGGAAGCACGAGGAGAATTACCCTACACACGACTTAGAGTTGGCAGCCGTTATATTCGCACTGAGACTCTGGAGACATTACCTCTACGGAGAGGAGTTCGAGCTCTTTTGCGACCACAAGAGCCTCAAGTACATATTCACGCAGCGAGACTTGAATATGAGGTAGCGACGATGGATGGAGACGTTGAAGGACTTCAAGTTTGAAGTCTCTTACCTTCCTGGGAAGGCGAACCTTGTGGCTGATGCGTTGAGCCGCAAGAAGGCGATAGAGTTTGCGGCTCCGCTGATGGTTGCCGAGTGGGATATGGTTGAGTTTTTGTGAGACTTTGAGCAGAAACTCACCGTAGAGGAGCCATTTGAGTTCATCGCACATGTACAGGTGCGATCTCAGATCGATGACCGAGTCATCGAGGCGCAGAGGGACGATGCGCATCTTACTGAGCTTCGAGAGCAGGCCAGTGATGATGTTGACGCCGACTGGCGAGTTGGTATGGATGGGGGCTTAGGTTACCGTGGCCGCCTATGCGTCCCAGATGTCCCTGACTTGAGACGAGAGATTCTCGAGGCTGCGCATTGTACTAGACTCGCGATGCATCCAGGCAGCACAAAGATGTATCGTGACGTGAAGAGGACGTATTGGTGGGAAGGTATGAAGACCCACATAGCTGAGTTCCTGTCCCGTTGTCTCACTTGTCAGCAGGTGAAGGTAGAGCATCGCCGACCACCTGGACTTTTACAGCCTATGCCGATTGCAGAGTGGAAGTGGGATTTCATTTCCATGGACTTCATTTCTGGGTTGCCAAAGATGAGGAAGGGGCATGATTCTATTTGGGTGATCGTCGACCGATTGACGAAGTCGGCGCACTTCCTACCGATCAGAGTTACGAACTCTGCAGACGAGCTGGCTAGATTGTACATCCGAGAGATTGTGCGTCTGCATGGAGTTCCGTTGGAGATCGTGTCGGACAGAGACACGCGGTTCACTTCTATTTTCTGGACTCGCATTCAGGAGGCTATGGGTGTGAAGTTGAAGTTCAGTACTGCCTTCCACCCACAGACGGACGGACAGACGGAGCGAGTGAACCAGATCCTGGAGGACATGTTACGAGCTTGCGCATTGGACTTCAAGGACAGTTGGGATGACTGTCTTGCATATGCGGAGTTTGCGTACAACAATAGCTTCCAGGCGAGTATCGGCATGGCACCTTATGAGGCGCTGTATGGACGACCTTGTCGCGCACCGCATTGCTGGTTAGAGGTCGGTGAGCGTAGCTTGATCGGCCCAGAGTTGGTGCAGGCGACGTCAGAGAAGATCGATATTATTCGACGCCGGCTTCTTACAGCGCAGAGCAAACAGAAGAGCTACGCCGATACGAGACGACGGCCACTAGAGTTCACAGTCGGGGATCACGTGTTTTTGCGAGTTTTCCCTATGAAGGGAGTCCTTCGGTTCGGGAAAAAGGGGAAGCTGGCACCGCGATTCATTGGTCCATTTCAGATCCTCGATCGTGTGGGAGCAGTGGCTTACCGATTGGCTTTACCCACGCCCCTCGCGAGCGTCCACAACGTATTTCATGTTTCTATGCTGAAGAAGTACGTTGCTGATTCTTCCCATATCATCAGATGGGAGCAGGTGCAGTTAGGAGAGGATGTTACTTATATCCTGCGACCGACAAGCATCTTAGACAGGAAGGAGCAGGTACTGCGTAGCAAGGTGATTCCCCTTGTGAAGGTACTATGGATGCATCATACTGAGGAGGAGGCTACTTGGGAGACAGAAGCCGAGATCAGAAAGAACTACCCACAGCTTCTCGAGGAGTACGAACAGGTACAAATTTTGAGGATGAAATTATTTGTTAAGGGGGGTAGATTGTAACGCCCGTGAAAAATCCGTACTTGGGCTCGAGTACCAACTCGACCCGAAATCGCGTAGAAATAATTTCCATGGAAATTAAGCGTAAGTTAGCTAGCGCAACGCTAGAGTAGCTGGGCAATAGTCCCTGATCACTTTAAATACGTTCTGCAAGACCCAAATCGAGTAGAACAAACAACTCTACAATACTCTATAACCTCGGATCAAACTCTAAGCGGGTTTGTCCTCTGGACCACGTTGAACTTTTGTATTGGATTTAGACCGCGCGTCGAAGGTCCGATACCTCCTATCTTAGACCGTTAGAACCGCCCAGCTGGACTTGACAATCATCTCGAAAATCAAGTCAAACCGATAATTACAGACTATTTCGTTGAACCCGGACTGACGCGACCGCGAATAGGGACAGATTTAGAATTTCAAATTCAAATCTGGCACACGACTTGACACGTCAGTATTAAGCGTTCTGACCGTCAGAATTCATCCAGATTACACCCTCGGATCAGGAAAAATTTCTATTTATTATCATGAGACTTTCAGCCCTGATCTATGTGCGGTGACCGCTGAACTGAAACTGGTCCGCCACGTACGATCTGCGAACCCTGCCAGACTGAAAACTTAATACGAGCTACATCTGGTACACATGAGCTTAAGTCCGATCGCAATCGACCAGGGGACCACCAGAAAGCAGTTTTTGGATCGAAACAGCCCTGAAATGGATAGGCACTAAGTAAACTTCGTTCCGGAGCCTATTTCCGGCGTTTTGAAGCTTATAAAAGGGGTTGAAACCCTCATTTCTCCCTTCCATCCGAAAATCCCAAACCCTAGAGAAAAGGAGAGAGAGTTTGAGAGAAAGAGAGGAAGGGAATTTTCCCGCTTCCGAGCCGCCGACTGCTAGTGCTTCAGCACTTCTTCCCAATCACCTGGCTGGTGATTTCTCCCCTTTTTCAGGTATAAAATAACCCCAAAAACTTACTGATTTAGGGTTTACTTAGATTCATAACATGTTAGCTAACGTATTCCATAAATCAGGCTCCCCTACTGTCGTAGACGAAGCGTACACGCTCCGTTCAAAATCCCGCAACCGTAAGAGACTAGGTGAGGATTTTAGACGCTTTGATTTACGGTTTACAACGCTTTCAATGTCGTTTAATAGTAGATTATCGACGGCATCGCCGTTTGACATGTACAACATGCTCTCCGTTTCCTGTTTCGTAAATTAACGAAGAATATGAGATTTAGGGCATTTTAGTCATTTGTAGGAAGTACGGTCTACATGCATATTTTTCTGACGTGATTGACATGGTTTGTCGCCGCATTAGGGAGTTAGGAATGCTTGCATAATCAGTTTGGCGAAGAGATTCGCCAAGTTGCGCACTTTGAGTCGACATACTATATGTAGACTTAAGTGTGTAGTATATGTGTTTGTATAAATGCTTGTATTAGTATGTATTGAATTAAATGATGTTACGTAGTAGTTTGAGATTGATTTCTTGATTAATATGCTGACCTAAATGATTTATGCTGACCTAAATGATTTCCTACCTGTTGACCTTATGCATGATTGCATTACATGCATGGAATGTATGTGGTTGAAGATTTGCTTAAGTTGAATGTTATAACATGTGTTAACATGCTCACATGATGTATTTCAATTCCAATACCTTTGCATATAGTGCTAATATGATTCCATAGATGTGTGGGACTTGACTTAGTCCAGGCAGTCGGTAACCGAGCGAATTCGTGGCTGACTGGTCATAGCCACGAACGACGCGTCGATGAACGTGATTCGTATTTGGAGTTGGCGGCAGTGGTTAGGCCACGCGAAGTGTTTTACGCACTTCATGTCGTTCGACTTGAGATGCGATCGCGCTAGTCGAGCCCGTCAAGTAACCCGACTGGCCGATGTATGTTCACCTTGTATGTGTCATAACTGCTTGAACCTAGGGTACTGAACTTACCACTGAAAACCCTGTTAACCATGGTACCTTGATCCACGAAGACTCATGAGCCGGGCATGGTGGTATGGGACACCGTGGTCGAGCTGTCGGCCTACGCTGGGGCTACAAACCTCCCCGTAGTGACCAGTGAGCACCTAAACTCGTGAGCAGATTATGGTGGTATGGGACACTATATTCTAGCTGTCGGCCTACACTGATCAGGCGACGAGCCCTTTGTAGTGACCGCGAGCGTATTCTGAGTCCACGGGAGGCGACGACCCTTCCGTTGCAGTAGAGTACGGTAGGCCTATATTGATAAGGTGATGGGGAGCGGTGCAACGAGTGCGAGCAACAGCCCTGGCAGCCCTTGCAGTGACCTACAAAATACACATCGTATGAGATTACTAGGAGTGACGACCCTAGACAGGATCTGTGTTGGGATTGATACAAGGGAAGTACCTTAGTTTCCCAATCCTGCTGTTTGAATGGACTAATAACAACTTGGAAATCATATCACCATAGCATTGCATGTGCCTGGAAGATGTGGAGCACTCTAGGGAGTGTGGCATGCCGCGGTCATAAGATGTTGCCGCATGAGGGTGATCGTCGGTGAGGGCATACATCACGTCATATCATCTTGCATTAATAACAGTATTAGGATTGTCTGATTTACTGCTTTACTATTATCGCGTGATTGAATTGTGAACATGCTAATCTTTGCTCTATGATTCCACTGAGTTGATCACTCATTCCCACGTTACGGGATGGTGTTTGCAACACCCACCAGACCCTGTTGTAGATGCAGGTGAGGACGAGATACAGGAGGTGGAGCCAGAGATTGACGAGGACCAGGACGAGTTCTCGTATATGCAGTATCACGACGGCTTCCCGTAGGCGACCTGGATCGAGGGGACTTCAGTGGGACTATTTTGAACATTATTCTTTTGTTTATTTACATGTATATGAGACTCAGAGATGTAGTCATACTTTGGAGACAGATGAGATTTACTTTGTTTTTCCATACAGTGATATATATATTGTTTAGTCTTCCACTTGCTTTTATCACTGGATCTGAAGTATGAATTGCAGTTTTGGTATACTTTTACTCATGTTAATGCTTTAAATCAGACAACATTGAATCATAACCATTTTTGTTGCATAAGTGACGGTCTGGAACTCGGGAGTTGAGTTTATACACGACCCCCGATTTTCAGGGTGTTACACTAATAAGATTGGAATGTAGATCAAAATTAAATAAAAAATAAGCTAGCAAAAGGAATATTAAATGAGCACAAAGTAGCTTAAAAATAAACACGAACTTATCTCAGAGTATAGCCTAAAGATTGCTTGAATTGAGTTAAATTAAATTGAAAAATTCTGAAGTTCGTGCTCTATTTATAACCTGAAAAATCTCATCTACGACTGGTCTTAGGATCCTAGGATTGGTCGTAGCTTCAAAGATTTTCAAAGATTTCTACGGGATAAGGATTAGTTGTTCCACGACTGGTCTTGGGTAGCTTACGACCAGTCGTGGGCCACCTACGACTGGTCGTTGGTCACCTATGACTGGTCGTAGGACTCCCAGATTAGTTGCTGGAGTTTGAGTCGTAGGGCTAAGACTGGTCGAAGGACAAGTCGTATAGCTCACAGGACTGGTCGAAGGATGTCCAGAACTGGTCGTAGGACAACCAAAAAAATTCAAAAATCTTGAACAACCTAGGACTGGTCCTGAAAAACTTAAGACTCGTCGTAGCAGAGCTAGGACTGGTCTTGAAGTGTAACACCCTAAATTTTTTTCAACCTGGAATTAGACGCCCTTAGGCAATGGGTCAACCATAACACCTTGGTAACCTCTCAAAACCCAATTCCAAAGCCAAAGAAATCACTTAGAACCAAATTCTTTAGAAATTTAATGTGTTTTAGCTAGCGCTAAACTAGATTACCTGTGAAATTAGCACCAACCACTTTAAATACGATCCGTAAGACCCAAAACCTATAGAATCATTGATGCTATCTTACCCTAAAATCCAGGATCAAACTCTAAACCTGTTTGTTCTCAGGAACCCTTTGAAACTTTGTATTGAATCTAAACCGCACGTCGTGAGTCCGGTAGCAATGAACTTAGACCATTATGACCGCATAGTTGGACTTAACTACCACCCCGGAAATCAAGCCCAACTGATGTTCTGAGGTTATTTCATTGAGCCTGGAGCAAGGAGTGTGAGAAAGAGTGAAATTCTTTATAAATTAAATGTGATTTAAATAAATCTGGCACGTGTCTCTTACGGGTTAACTATAAGCATTCAGAGCGTTGGAATTTGGGAATACACCCTCGGATCAGGGAACATTTCCCACTCAGGTCAGTGTACTTGGAATCCTTGATCGAGTCTCAGTGACCGCTGAACTGAAACTGGTCCGCCAAGTGTGATCTGGAAACTCTATCGAACTAAAAACGTAATGTGATCAGGATCCAGCATCCACAAGCTTAAGTCCGACCGCATTCAGTCAGGGGACCTCCAAAAATGTTCTTTTAGATCGGGAAAGACCCAATTTGGCTATAACCCAAGTATACTTTGGTTTAAAGTCTAAATAGGTGAGTTTCTAACCTATTTAAAGACCTTAAACCCTCTCCATCTCTCCCATATGAATTTGCAAAAACCCTAGGAGAGAGAAGAGAGAAAAGAGAGAGAAAGTGAGGGAGAAGTTGGGGCTTTCTCTTGAGATTCTTCTCTGCTGCTCCACGTGCCGAAGCCACCCACCTGCATCGTTATTCCGTCGATTCTGGTTTCGTTCTAGGTAAGAAAAGCCTAGCCCTAACTTGTTTTAGGGTTTCCATTTATGCTAGTAGCTAGATAGCTAACCTAGCTTGTATTACAAGTTAATATTCCACGTATACGAAGACTTAGAGATTCCATCGACTTCTTTACGCTTCTACGGCGTAAGGTACGGATTTTAGATGCTTAGATTACCTGTTTTCAAAGCTTTCAATGTCGTTTAATGGTAGATTGCTGATAAGGATGTTGTTTGACATGTAGAACATGCTGTCCGTTTTTCATTTCGAATACGTATAAAGAATATGAGATTTAGGGTATTTTAGGTATTTATAGGAAATACTGTATACATACGTATTTTGCTGATATGATTGCCATGAGTATTTACCGTGTACCTATACTAGTTGTATGTGTATGATCTGTTTGGTTAAGAGATTCGCCCTAATGCACATATTGGCCGACATATGCTATGTAGACTAATGTGTGTAGATTAAGTGTTTGTTGAAATGCCTAAATCAATATGATTTATGCCTGCCATATGCTTTGAATGTAAGAACATGATTGTTGTGTATTAGACATCTCCTTGATATAAGGATCTGTCATATTATATGTTGAAATCAACATACGTCAAGTACGTTGGAGTTGTGTAGTTTAAGTGTTTGTATAAATGTATGTATTAGTAAGTATTGAATAAATGGTGTTGTAGATTAGCGTTGAGACTGGATTCTCAACTAATTTGATAATGTACATGATTTCCTCCATGCTTGTTGTATTTCAATTGATTACCTTATGTGTGAAGTACTCGTGTATGTTTAACTGCTTATGATGCATGTTATAATATGCTGATAACATGTTGAAATTTCTTGTATTTCAATTCTGTCTCCCTCATATGATTATTAATTTAGATTAAATGTGTTTGGGGCTATACTCTAGTCCAGGCAGTCGGTAACAGTTTAGAATTCGTGGTTGGATTCTATTCGCCACGAAGGATGTGTATGACGAACCCAAGTCGTACTAGAGTCGTCGGCAGTAGTTAGGCCACACGAAGTGCTTGTGCACTTCATGCCGGTCGATTCAACGTGCGCTCATGCTAGTCGGACTCATCAAGTAACTCGATTGACCATTTTATGTTCACCTTATATTCATCATAACTGCTTGAACTTAGGGTACTGAACTTACCAGTGATAACCCTGATAACCTTGGTACCTTGATCCACTAAGACTCATGAGCCGGGCATGGTGGTATGGGACACCATGGTCGAGCTTCCGGCCTACGCTGGGGCCACAAACCTTCCCATAGTGACCAGTGAGCGACCCAGACTCGTGAGTAGATTATGGCGGTATGCGACACTATATTCTTGTTGTCGGCCTACACTGATAAGGTGATGGGGGAGTAGTGCAACGAGTGCGAGCAACAGCCCTGGAAGCCCTTTGTAGTGACCTCGAGCATACTCTAAGTCTACGTGAGGCGATGACCCTTCCATAGCAACAAGAGTACAACTAGGCCTGTATTGATAAGGTGATGGGGGAGCGGAGCAATGAGTGCGTGCAACAGCCCTGGGAGCCCTTGCAGTGACCTAGAAATATATCATCGTATGAGACTACTAGGAGTGACGACCCTAGACAGGATCCTTGTTGGGTATAGATATAAGGGAGGTACCTTATTTTCCCAATCCTGCTGTATGAAAAGGACTAATAACAACTCGGTAATCATATTCATATCTCACTGCATGTGCCTGGAAGATGTGGAGCACTGAGGGAAGAAAGCATGTCGCGAACGTAAGATTGTGTCGCATGAGGGAGTATGTCGGTGAGGGCATCCATCATGTCATTTCATTCTTGCATTAATCACAGTGTTTAGGAATGTTTGATTGCTTGCTTTAGCATTATCGCTTGATTGATTTGATAACATGTTAACCTTTGCTCTATGATTCCACTGAGTTAACTACTCACTCCCACGTTATGGGACGGTGTTCCGGACACCCACCAGTCCCTATTTTCGTTTCAGATGATGGCGATGCTTGCGAAGCAGAGCCGGGCTTGATGATGATGAGGAGGATCCCTCCTATATGCAAGTTCTGATTGACGGGGTTACAGGGTTACTGATTAGATGCCAATACACTTGGTATTTTGCCTTTTTTTTTCGCACTCATGTATATTCTTTTTGATCATTTTTGGAGTATACATGTATTTAGTTAACCTGGTAACATGTTCACACTCTGGAGACTTACAACAGTTCATATATTTTATATATCTATCACATTCTTCCACTTGCTAATTTAACTGACTTTGGAGTATGATATGTTGTTTTGGCTTAGTCTCAATCTTGTTTAATGTCATTCTATGGACAACATGCATTCATCATTATCTATGTTGCATAAGTGACGTTTTGGAACTCGGGAGTTGGGTTTCTACTCGACCCCCGATTTTCAGGGCGTTACATGAAATCCTTAGGACTAATCTTAGAATAGCCCGAACAAGCATATTAAAATATACAAATTATGTATCCAGAATGACCTACAGTAAATCCCATCCTAAGGTCAATCTAAGGTCAAACAAACCTTAAACGTGAGATGGACATTGGTAGTCTGTACACTCAAATGACCCTTAAGAGAAGCTTGAGAATTTATGAATCTTGTTGTAGGCCTTCTCGAGCTTGATCCTTTCTTGACTTGACAAAGTCTTCTTCTATACTTGTACTTGTTTGAATCTTGAACATGCATACTTGGGGACTTCTATTCTTGAATTCTTCATCCATGACTTGAAACTTTCTTCATTTAAGTTCTTGTCTTGAAATACGATGTCTTGAAGCAATGAATAGTCTCAAACATGAAACACAAGATATACAAGACATAGATATAGGTTTTGGCACCACAAAATTTGACAACCAAAGGGATATGAAATCATAGCACTTACAATAGCCCATCCCTCTCTTACCAACAATGTAAGGTAACTCATGCCCCATGTCACATCATACTCCCCAAAGTCAACTCTCATCCCTTCTCTCCTTACAACACCATCCCTCTCACCCATCCATCACTCCATCCCATCCCATCCCATTTCTCTACCCAAATCCCAAGCAACCAAGAGAAAAAAAAATTCTAAGGAGAGAAAAGAGAAGACCCACTTCCTACCCCCCACATCTCACCATCCAATCCTTCAATCTTCTTCATCCTCCATCAAAGTTGAACCCAAGGAGTTTGGGATTTCAAGGAACTAAAGAAAAGAACTGTCACGCCCCAAACTCAAAAATCGGACTCACAAAATTCTCGATCACTGAATCCAGTATTGACAGCCTCCGTAGTACCCCATCTCAGTTCCCAGTGTCATACACTAGATTCCAATCTCGGGATCCTACAAGGAGGATTTTTCAACGTACTTTTATCTCATAAGAAGCATAACCATAAGTGTACCCAAATCACAAAGACATCATCATCATCATCATATATCCACTAATATAAATATTTCAATACAGTGCCGAAAGGGAAATACATATATCAATAATCAAGCTCCAGAAGTCCGTTGCTTGCTCCAAGCACCACGCTACTACAATCTAACGCCCCCTGCATGTATCTATCGTACATAAGCTCATAAAAAGCTTAGAGGGTGGTGAAAGTGTGTACATAAAATAAGTGTCAAGCATACAAATACAATGCCATAATTATATAATGTCAGAAATACTGGCAAGATCATGAATCATACAATATTAGAGTAAGCGAAAATATACTGGTAAGTCCACGAGTCATATAATATCAGAGTACGCAATGCAAATCATAATGAGCCAAATATCATATACTGCGGATGCAATGCAATATACGATACGAATGAAATGACCAAGCAGGAGTGAAGTCGGGATGATAGTACGTAGTATCGTAAGCTATGGGGTTCAATACAAGGGAATTCTATCCAAACTAGTCTCATACCTAAATTTGGATAGTCAAACACAATGTGGTAAACTCTTGATCTCCGGTTGGTCGCGCACCCCAACCGAAGTCTTGGCCATTGTGATGGTACACATAATAATTTATTACACACCACCAGCCCGAGTGGATAGTGCATGAATTAAAGAATGAGTAAAAATTCTAAGTATACCACGCCTGCTCAGTAAGTCCACATATCAGTATCGTACATCTCTGGGATCATCATCGGGGTCTAGTACACTCCAAACGATATTGTCGTCCCATCGTGCGCAACAAGGTGAGTGAAAGAGACCTCACTATCCATCTACCAAAATCGGGCCTAACTCATCGATAACGAACCCATTCCTCTAGCTGGTCAAACTCAGCCTAACTTTGCCCCCTTCTCTCGGGCAGGTAAGGCTACACCTCCATTAACAAACTATGATATAGTAGGAGATGCGGCCTCACGGCATACGATCCTCATGTGCTCATGCATCCACTCACTCCAGACATTAAAGCACCCTCTGAAACTAAGAGGGTTTAGGAAATTTCATCCAGGGAAATCTATAGCCCCCCATGTAGAACAGATTTTCATTGTCCCATCTGACCATCCACGATATACCTGTAGAGGCTACGGCCCTGATGTTGTTAGGGCGTACGATGGACATATCAAAAATGCAAGATGCATGAGTCATACCATCCAGTCATGCATCAAACCTGCACATACCACGCACTCATGTGAACAACTCCTCCTCTAAGGGAATCCTGAAATAATCTACCCAATGGCATGTGCTATGATCAATCATTCCTCAAATCAGGCATACATATGATACGCATGGGCATGAGTCGTGAAGCTATACTAAGCATGTTATATGATGATGATGTACTTTCCTCATATCAAGGATAGGCCTAGATAACCTACTCATAATAAGAATGAGCCTCACAATGGGCGCAAGGGAAGTTCACAATGTGGACATCTAACCGTCATTGCCCATCAATGTGGACATTTAACCAACATCGCTCCCAAGCAGTGGCTCACATAAATATCATTACATACATCATGATGAAATCACACATCACATCGGTCCTTATATACATCGCTTTAGGACTCACACAAGGGCCACACATTCATCGCATTGGGCCTCACTCATGGGCCGCATATACATCATAATGGGCCTCATCGCATGGGCTTAATATGGATCGCAATGGGCTACTCACATGGGCCTAATATGCATTGCAATGGGCCGCTCACATGGGCCTAATACACATCACGATGGGCCTAACTCATGGGCTACATATGCAGTACATTGGGCCTCTCTCATGGACCTCATATACATTGTGTTGGGCCACACTCATGGGCCTTATGTATTTCATAATGGGCCTTATTAAATGGGCTATAAAAACATCACAACGGGCCTTACTAAACGGGCCACAAAAACATCACATCAGGCCGCTCAATGGGCCGCACCAATGAGCCTCGGCCGCATCCACGGGTAGCATAAGTGGACGACATAAATGAAACAAGTACATCATGGTGGGCCCTGCGATAACACAGCAGGTGGCCCATTGATCATGGCCGGTCGGTGTGGATGAATCACATCCATCAAGGTGGGATAAGCAGATGGACGGTGTGGACATAAAATACATGCATCATGGTGGAGTCCACATCACATCCAAACACGTCCAACACTGTCCAGATCATCTGGATGGCATGGATGAAATAAATACATCACGGTGGGACAGCACAGCACCGACCAAATATGTCCAGCACCGTCCAAATATGTGGACGGTGTGGATGAAATACATACAACATGGTGTGGTCCATAGCACCGCCCAAACATGGTCCAGCACCGTCTAAATATTCTGGATGGTATGGATTAAACAGATACCTCACGGTAGTGTCCCACCGTCCAAATGATGGATGACTGGGATAAAACAGATACATCACACGTGGGCTCCACATGTTGGACAACATGTATGTACAACACATACATCAAAGGAGGGCCCCACCTAGCAAAACGTCCAGATGGACGACTAGGTGGAACAAATACATCATGGTGGTGTCCACCATCCAGATCACTGGACGGTGGAGATAAGACACATATATCACAAGGCTCCCACCGTCCTAGCGATTGGACGGTGCGGATGCAGAATAAATGCATCAAGGTGGGTCTCACCCACACATGTCACACGTGTGGGGTGGGCCCACGAGCTACAGATGTATGAATGGTTTTGATATAACAAATATCTCATGATCAACCCACCGTCCTGGATAGATGGACGATGGGGATTAAATACATCAAGGTGGGTGTTTACACATGCACCGTCCAAATGGACGGTGATGGATTAAATACATACATATAGGTGGGCCCCACCCTCACACGAGCCACACGTGTGAGGTGGCCCACATTCAAGGAAAATGGATGGAAGGTGTGGATATACACATACATCACGCTAGCCAACACACCGTCCTGAGCAATGGAAAATGCAAATCAATCACACATGAAGGTGGGTCCCATCCCACATGTGCAATATGTATGGGGTGGGCCCCACACGTCAGCCATAAATGGTTTGATGGTATGGATATAATTCATACCTCATGATGAGGACCACAGAACTAACTGACATTAAGCCAGCAGCTGCATGCTGCTGGCCATGGATGGTCCAGATAGGCCACATGTGTGAGGTGGGTCCACACGTGTGGAATCCACCAGCCCACATGAAACTGATGTTTGTGTTTTACCGACGTCCAACAGCGCTAGATAGCGCACATACAACACATATTTATAGTGGGGTCCACATCACTGGACCACCCTGCAGATCAAGTTGATACTTGTGTTTTTCCCCTTCATCCGGGCCTGTGTGACTGACCGATCATGCAGACCCCAAATTGGGATCAAGGTGGCCCACTTGTTGGATGACATGGATGAACTACACACATCATAGGTGGGCCATCATACAAGGGAGAAAAAGAGAGAGAGAGAGAGAGAGAGAGAGAGAGAGAAACGTGACGGAGAGGAGGAACCCCACTACTATGGGCCCTCCCTTTCTCACAATGCATACATCAAATGGGTCCCACCACATGTGGGCCCTCAAATCATCAAGATCAAAGGTATAAATACTAGATCACCCACCTCTGATCTTCTTGGACTTCTCCTCATCTTTAGATCCAAAGGAATAAGGTGTAAGGGTTGAGATGAAGCTTGAATGGTAAAGATAGGATATAGGAAGTGGGCCATACAAAGCTCTCTCATGGAGCTTGATTGGACGGTTACTCTTAGGAGTTTAGGTGGAAAATGAGAGAGATGAGAGAGAGATGTGATGTAAGGAGAGAGAGGGATGGTGAGTGATGGGTGGAGAGAGAGGTAACGGTTGCTTGTACTTGAGGATGGGTTGTGGTACTTGACATTTGATATGATGTGTACTTGATTGATGGGATTGATTTGATTAGAGATTCTCTTAGGTTTTACAAAGCATGGCATTTTTCTCGAACTACATGCTGGCCCACATCTCCTGGCCCAGGTATCGCCTCAACGCACGAGACGGGGCGTCGAAATCGTGGCGACGGCGCGGTCGTAAGGATATAAGTCTCGAGTCAAGCCAACTCTAAAATATGGGATATGATTCAGGGTCATGCGCAACTACTATCTATGTATCGCGAGTCGTCGAAATTCGACCGGCAGGACCGCGGAAGCCTAGGGAACGGTACGGGCTAGGATACGGGTCTTACAAGAACTATAGGTGGGTGTTTTGTAGGATTTGATTATGATTTTAATGATGGGCCAAGTGGGGCCTACGTATTGATGGTATGGAACCTACTTTGGACCCTAGGTGTGGCTGATGGCCCACCATCATTCATATGTTCATCCCATGATGGGGCCATTCTCCATGGACCCCATCATGATGTTTATTTTCCTATTACAAGAAGGTCATTTAGACCTTGTAATTTTTTAGTGGGAAAGGGATTTCCACCATTGATTTTCATGATTTGAGGGTCCGCATGTAGTGGGACCCATTTGATGTATGTATTGTAAATCCTAGGAGAGCTCATAGTGGTGGAGCCCTCCATCACACGTTTCTCTCTCTCTCTTTCTCTCTCTCCTTTTTTTGTGTATGATGGCCCACCTTGATGTATGATCCACGCTATCCATCCAATGGGACCACAACTGTCCAAACAGTGGGGTACCCACTATCCAGCAGTTGGACTGTCTTGTTGCCCAAACGGGAGGGAAACACAAATATTAGATTAAGTCCAAAACTTTGGTGGGCCACACTGATGTGGACCGCATCTAATATATGCATTTCATCCATGCTGTCCACAGTCCAGCAATGGACGGTGGAGCCACATGATGAATGTGTTTCATACCCATGTCGTGGGGCCCACATATGACGTACATGCCTTATCCACATCACCCCAGCAGAAGGTGGGGACTACATGCATGTGTCTTATATCCAACTATCCATCCGTGGCAGCCACACGTGATTCATGTGATTTATCCACACTGTCCAGCCTATTGGACAGTGTGTCCCACCTTACTGTATGTACCTTACATCTAGGTCGTCCATCCAAGGCCTGGACGCTGAAGCAGGACAAAAAAATAAATAAATAAAATAATAATATATTATATTATATGTGGTGGGCCCCACGTGGGACCCACCTGATGAGGAAGTGGGTTGGATGGAGTACCTCACACCAGCCACACAGCTGCTGTAGTGATGTCAGCAATACTATGGTCTGATCATGAGGTATGTATTATATCCAACACCGTCCGTCCGTTGGGGACCTTCCCCACACGCGTTACATGTGTGGAGGTAGGGCCCACTAGGTGTATACGTTCTATATCACACTGTCCATTAGTGGACGGTGATAGATGGGAGCCCACCATGATGTATATCCAAGCCGTTTGTCCATTTGGTGGGCCGTGAGACCCACCCCACACGTGCTGCACGTGTGGGGGGTGGGGCCCACCTTGATGTATGTATTTTGTACCCCCATCATCTATCTCTACACGGTGTTTTGGGGCCAGCCATGATGAATGGGTCTTATCCACTCCGTCCAACACTCTGGACGGGTGGGGCCCACCTTGAGATGTGTTGTGTTATATCCCAATTGTCCATCCTCTTTGCGAGCTCGTCTTAAGGCTTGAGACGAGAAATAAGACAGATCTGTCTATCAGGTGGACCACACTGCAAAAATCAATGGAGGATGATCGTCTACCATGAAAACCCGTTTAGGGTCACAAAAGTTCTGGATCAATATGGAATTTATTTTCCCTCTTAATTCAGGTCTTTGTGACCTTGTGAACAGATTGGATGGAAAATAAACATTATGGTGGGCCCCTGCCTTGATAATGTGTTGTACATCACACCGTCCATCGCTAGACGGTGCTATGTGGGCGCACCATGATGTATGTATTTTATGTCCACACCATCCATCTGTTGGGAACACCTAATGTATGTATTTCATTGCTACTGTCCATGTGGGACCCAGGGATGTGAGTGTTTTATCAGTGCCATCCAGACCGTTGGACGTACAGCCCACTCGATGTAGGTGTTATACACCCATGTTGTTCATCTGATGGGCCCATTTGGAATGTACAGGGCCCACCCCAATATGATGTTTTTATGGCCCATTGATGAGGCCATTTGTGGCCCATTGATGAGGCCCAATATGATGTATTTACGACCCATTTGGTGAGGCTCAATATGATGTATATGAGGCCCATATGATGAGGCCCGATGTGATGTATATTGGTCCATATGATGAGGCCCGATGTGATGCATGAGAGGCCCGTAGATGTGGCCCATTGTGATGTATTTAAGGCTCATGGGCTGTGGACCATTGTGATGTATGTGAGGCCCATGAGTGAGGCCTAATGTGATGTATATGAGGCCCAATTGTGATATGTGATTCCACCATGATGTATTTAATGATGTTTATGATGCCCATTTAACTTCCTAGTTAGTATTAAAATGGGTCATGCCTTGGGAGCAATGATGGTTAAATGTCCATATTGTAAGGGAATGGTGGTTAAATGTCCGCATTATAACCCTCCTTAAGGCCCATTATTAGTCTCATTCCCATCTAGCTTGAGTGGGCTAACCTAAACTGTTGGGCCCACATTATAGAATATGCTTCCACCATGCCTTGTAGAGCCTACCTTGTGCTTATTAGGTCCTTAGGAAGCCCAGATTGTAACGTGATGGAACAGGCAAGGAAGCCCACTCCTTGTTCTTAGGCCCATTCTTTATATTAGTAGGCCATCTAGGCCCATCCTTGATATGAGGAGAGTACATCATCACCGTAGATGGAAAGATCGGTGGTATTAGGTTTGGTATATCCACTGTTGAGGACCAATCCTCATGTTATGGATTAGATCTGTTATCCTTCTATGAACCCCGCCATCTATATATATATATATATATATATATATATATATATATATATATATATAGACCAATTATCGATTACGATTATGTTGGTATATACACTAAGTATGTGTTAGCATAACATTGTGATTGTAAGAGGCCTATTGTGACCATGTGAGGCCCATTGTGATTGTATGAGGCCCATTGTGTGATTGTATGAGGTCCATTATGATTATATCAGGCCCATTGCGATTATATGAGGCTCATTGTGATTATATGAGGCCCATTGTTATTGTATAAGGCCCATTGTGATTATATGAGGCCCATTGTGATTGTGTGGAGCCCCTTGTATGTGTGAGGCCCAATTGTGATACGTGAGGCCCACCATGTGTATGTGATTGTGTGCATGTCACTCGTTCATTATTATGGGCCATGGGTTGCCTTATACAGGCCCACCATGATGTATGTGATTATAATCATGCTTAGTATACTTCATGATACATGTCCATACGCATCGTTCACATGCTTGTTATGAGGAATGATTAAGCATAGCATGTGCCATTGGGCTGATTATTTATGAGACTCCCTGAGAGATGGAGTTTCCCCATATAAGCGCACGGTACGCGCAAGTTTGATGCATGACTGGATGTTATAACTCATGCATCTCGCATTTTGTGACATGATCATTTGGTGCCCTAGCGACATCAGGGTTGCAGCCTCCACAGACATATCGTAGATGGTCAGATGGGACACCAAAAAAGTTTAGTTTGAGCATATGGGCACTTTGGATATTTGTGGGTGAAAGTCCCTAAACTCCTGTGGCTAGGGGATGCTCCAACATCTAGACCAAGTGAAAGACATGAGCGCTGAGTGTTAAATACCAGGAGGCCACGTTTTCCACTATGTCATGGTCGGTTAAGAAGGGATGTGGCCTTACCCACCCGAGGGTAGGGACAAAGCTAGGATGAGTTTAACTAGCTCATAAGTAGGTCTGTTATTGACGAGCTGGGCCGATATTGGTAGGCAATTAGTGAGGTCTTTTTCACTCATTGGGCTACGCGGGCGGTAGGGGCTGCAGCTAGCTTGGAGTGTACTAGACCTCGGTGATGATCCCAGAGATGTATGATACTGAAATGTGACTTACTGAACAGGAGTTACATACTCAGCATTTGATTCATTCATTCATTCACTATTCACTTGGGCTGATAGTGTGTGACGCCCCAGTCACTGCTTCATGTGGGCAGGCACATGTGGGTGGGCGCACATGTGGGCGGGCCCCAAAGCTGGCTGGCAGGCTACTGTGCTAGGTGAGCTACTGTTGCAGTTAACTATAGCGTAACTTGTCCCACATCGGAAGAGTTGTCTGAAGTAATGGTGGTTATATGTGGAGTGTCACCCTATACTGTATGAGGCCTCCCTGAGGGAAACAAAACCCACCGCTGGCTTGTACAGTATAGGTATGGAAAATATCTTATGGGATAGGTATTGATGTGGGCGGGACCACGGGAGCACCGGGTCTGGGCGAGCTACCAATATCCTTCCCCCACATGAGGCCTTTTGGGGGCAACCCCGAGAACAAAACCGTACGGGCTGTGCCCAGAGCGGATAATATCATACAGTGTGGGCGTGGGCTGTTACAAATGGTATCAAAGTCGAGGACGGCTCTGCCCTCGGTGGGGGATAATTTGACACCCTGGTCACTGCTTCATATGGGCGGGCACATGTGGGCGAGCGCACATGTGGGCAGACCCCAAAGCTGGCTGGCAGGCTACTGTGTGGCTGACAGGCTACTGTACTGGGCGAGATACTGTTGTAGTTGACTATAGCGTAACCTATCCCACATCGGAAGAGTTGTCTGAAGTAGTGGTGGTTATATGTGGAGTGTCACCCTATACTGTATGAGGCCTCCCTGAGGGGAATAAAACCCACCGCTGGCCTGTACAGTATAGGTGTGGACAATATCTTGTGGGATAGGTATTGATGTGGGCGGGACCACGGGAGCACCAGGTCTGGACGAGCTACCAATATCCTTCCTCCACATGAGGCCTTTTGGGGGCAACCCCGAGAACAAAACCGTGCGGGCTATGCCCAAAGCGGACAATATCATACAGTGTGGGCGTGGGCTATTACATAGTGCGCAGCCAAATCATTATGTGCACCTTCACAGTGACCAGGATTTCAGTTGGGGCACGTGACCAACCTAAGATCAGGAGTTTACCATATTGAGTCTAGCTATCCAAATTTAGGTATGGGACTAGTTTGGATAACAATCCCTTGTGATGAACCCCACAGCCTACGACACTACGTACTATCATCCCAACTTCACACTCTAGCTTAGTCATTTCTTTCACACCGCATATTACATTGCATCCCCAGCACATGACGTTTGGTTTACCACGACCCCACATTGATAGCCAATCTGCATTGCATACTCTGATATTGTATGACTCAGGGACTTGTTAGTATTTCTGTTTACTCTGATATTGTATGACTCATAGACTTGTTAGGATTTCTACTTACTCTGATATTGTATGACTCATAGACTTGTTAGTATTTCTGCTTACTCTAATATTGTATGACTCATGGACTTGCCAGTATTTTTGACATTATATGATTTATGGATTTGTATTGTATACTTGACATCTGCATTACGCACACACATACACCATCCTCTAAGCTTTTTATATGCTTATGCACGATAGATGCGTGCAAGTGACGTAGGACGCAGTCGAGCTGAGGCAGGAGCATGCGACAGAGCTTCTAGAGTTTTGATACCTATCTTGTATTTCCCTTTCATGTATTGTACTCAAGTTTTTAATTATAGTGGATATGTGGTGATTTTTTTTCAGACTTGGTTATGCTTATGGTTATGCTCCTTTATATAAAAAAATCACACTAAAAATTCTCCTTGCAAGATCTTAGGATTGGAATCTGGTGTATGGGCGTTGGAAGGTGAGAATGGGGTACTATGAAGGCTACCGGCGCCGGATTCGACAATCGAGAATTCTATGAGCCTGGTTTTCGAGTTTAGGGCGTGACAGAGTTTGATCAACTAAGTAGCCTATCACTTACGGTTCTTATACTCGATTGATAAAGAGGAAGTTTGAATATCATGTTAATCTAAATCACAAGACACATTCAATTTACTTTTTATGAATTATGCTAGAATTTCCAATTGTTAGTATTCGAATCATTTATAGATGTTGAGAATTGAGTATGGAGAATTTTATCCACCTTAAAAGATGAAAAGAACCAGTTAAAAAACAGGAGATCGACAAAAAGGTCATAAATGATAGAAAAAAATGAAAAAGCTAAAAAAAGGATGAAAAGACTGAATGAATACAAATGACCGTCCATATAAATTAAAAAAGTGAAAAAAGAAGGAAAATGGGATAAGTTCAAAATCAGTACTTGAGTTTTCAACCAATCTTAAAGTGATGAGCATGGTTAACATTATGAAAAGATAGTATTTTTATGGGAAGTAAGTTGAAATTCACTGAGCATGTAGAAAAAGTTGATATATGAACTTATGATCATAAATGATTGATAAAGAACCTATTTGATAGATGCTTACGTAATTCGGCTCTAGGTTTTTAAAATTGTACTTTCTTGTCTTTATTCTTCTCATTCATACTTGATTACACAAAAGATTATTTTCTAAAAGAGGTTTTGAACATTAAGAATTAAAGATTATTTCACGCATGTTTTTCTCAAGATTAGTAAAATGCTGGTTTGGGAGTGTGTTGAGTTTCAAATATTGCATATTTTTCCATACTTATATCTTGATTTTATGATCATGATACTACTTAATGTTATATTTATACATGTTTGCGTTGCAAGGTGAATCTGAGAGCTTGGATTGAAAAGAATGTTAAAAGCATAGATTTGATGCTTAAGAATCACCAAGGCAAGGGATGGATCTTAGGAGACTAAGATTGAAGAATTCACATGCCAAAGATCCTAGGAAACTAAGTGAGGAATGAAGAGACTTGAAGATTTGAAGTGAAGAAAAGGAATTTGCGTGATTCTCGATTAGCCTAAGCTCTAGCTCGACTAGCCCTGGCTCTGGCTCGACCAGCCTTGGCTCCAGCTCGACTAGCCTAGGAAACTTCAGCTCAAACTCCAACAACATCATCTTTTAAATTCAAGTGATCCTCGACCAGTCGAAGACTTCCCTCGACTAGTCAAAGGTGACTCTCGACCAGTCGAGGATTTCTCTCGACTAGTCGAGGGTTACACAGATTTTGTGCGGACTATGTAAATTTGAGGCGGTTTCTGGACTTTTTCAACTCGGTGTGAAAGTTAGGGTTCCCCAACTATAAGTAGGAGTTCTTAGGATGCTCCAAAGCATCTTCTAGGGTTTAAGAAGTGGAGCAAAAGGGTGGAGTCACCGTCTGGGATTTTTTCTTTTTCTTCCTTAGTTGGTTTTTATGTTTTATTTAAGATATTTTGGTTCAATCATGTCTATAGTTGGTTAAACCTCTTAGATAGGGCTAAGAAGTGAAGCTTGTAGCATGATTGAGATGTTTACTTTACTTTGATTCATGTTTATTTTGAACTTCATTGATTTTTAGTGATTTTAAGAAATATTTTCAGTTTTCAATGGTTTATTGTGATTACAATTACAATTGAGTCTGTGATAAATTTAAATATCTTCTTTTTCTATTTGAAATTGTGGGATTGGTTAATCCTGTTATTTTGGTTCAATCATCTCTAAGGCATGGTTGGGTGACGGTATCCCTTCCAAACTCCATAATTCAATTCCATTGAGACTGAAACAATGAGAAGTTCAGAGAGTCGATCATCTCTTTTCTCTAACTATATATGATAGGACTCCAATTCCAGTTGGATCTCTTAAATTAAGCAAGGTAGCATCTCAACTGCTATAAGTGGATCCTTAACACCCTAGTGCCCACCTTTAAATTCACAAGTTCCAATTACAAAACTCATAATTACTCTCTCAATTATTTTAAACTTGGTTTTAGATCTTCTTCTAGTTCTACTTCTGTAAGACCCGTATCTTAGTCCGTACCGGTCCATAGACTTCCGCGGTCTTACCGGTCGAATTTCGGAAACCTTCGACCCTATATCGATATTTGCACGCGACCCTGATTTGTATGTCGTCAACCCGTATCGACTCAACCCAAGACCATTACCATAGCGACCGCGCCGTTGCTGCGGTTCCGATGCCGTGACTCGCGTGCCGAGGCGATACCCTAGTCAAGAGATGTAAGCCAACGTTCGGTGCGAGAAAAATGCCACGCATTACGAAACCTAAGAGAATCTCTACGAGGTGTCACATCAATCTCATCAATCAATCAATCTCATCACATCACATGTCAAGCACACATCACCTTTCACCCATTCCTAAGCAACCACAAAAGTCAAGAATCTCTTACAAAGCCCATGCTTTTTTTACACAAAAGGCCACCAAAATCAACAAAGCCTTACACACCTATCTCTCTCCCATCCATCACTCCATCACCCATCACTCTCTCTCCCTTTACAACTCTTTCTCTCTTTCTCATTTTCAAAGATATCTCCAAGTAAAAAAAAAAAACCCATACGTATGAGCCTTTCCCTCTCTTCCAAAAACTCCAAGTGTGGCCCACCTCTCCATCTCAAGATCTCCTATCCTAGCCATCCGTTTCTCATCTCTTCCATTGAAATCGAAGCTAAGGTGCTAAGGAACCCATAAGAGAAAGAAGATCAAACAGTGGTGCTTGATAATAGTAGTTTTTCATGTTTTTGAGATGGGCCAAGTGACGCCAACTGATCAATGGTTTGGATCTCACTTGGGACCCTAAGTTATGGTCGATGGCCCACTTTGATCATCATGATTATCCATGATGGGGCCATTCTCCATGGACCTCATCATGATGTGTATTTCATTACATTAGGGAGGTCATCTAGACCGTCCATATTGGTGGAGAAAGGATCTCCACCGTTGAATTCGATTTTGTTAGTCCCATGTGTAAATGGATCCATTTTATTGTATGATTTCTTACAAGGGAGGGATCATAGTGGCGGAGCCCTCCATCGCACGCATGTCTCACTCTCCATCTCTCTCTCCCTTTTTATTTCTTTTTATTTTATTTTATTTTATTTTATTTTATGAGGATATAATAGGGTTGTGTGGCCTACTTGAATGGACCCCATCATGAGGCATGTATTCTATCCTAACCATTTGTAAGTGGGGCCCACTTCGTATGTATTATATCCGTACCATCCTCCATGAGGTGGCCCACCTAATCAGGGCCCACCTCAATGCATTTTTGTTCTATGTCCAAACCGTCCAGCGTCTGGGACGCTGGACGTATCTGTAGAAGGAAAACACAAATTAGCTTATTTTTCAAGCTTTAGGGGTGTCCTACTCACTTAGGCCCCACCTTGATGTATATATCCAATCCAAGCCGTCCATCCTCTTACCAACATCATTTTAGCCGTTGAGTAGAAGAATGGGGCTGATCTGAATATCTGTTGGGCCATAGCATAGGGAACATTGGTGGTTACCATTGAGAAATTTTTTGATGTTTCTATACACCCAAAAATCTCAAACTTCGGACTCATTTCGTCTGTTACGAGCCGTAGAATTCTATGGCCAGAGTGGATTCCCAGGTAGCAGGCCCCACATGTGATGTTTCTTAGAAAAATAAAAAAAAAGGAGAGATGAGAGGCAGCGCCTGCTGCCATTGACGCAACAGCAGGCCACTGCTGCCTTTCACGGACGGTTAGCAGGGGTCCCACGGCCCTGTATGTGGGCCCCACTGTGATGTTTATTTGTAATCCAATCTGTTCATGAGGTGGGCCACCCCTAGTAGTGGGCCCCCTCCGAATTTTAGCCCCATCCATGACTCAAGTGGCCCACACCACACGAAACAGTGGGGTTGAACCTCTACCATTGAAACCCATTTTTGGGCCCACATAAGTTTTAAACCAATCTGAAATTTATGTTTTCCCTTCATCCAGGTCTGAGTGACCTTATGAAAGGATTGGATGACGAGTAAACATTACAGTGGGCCCCACATGGGGACCCACAGTGATGCATGTGTTCATTCCCACCGTCAGCGTGACGGTGGGGCCCTCAGTGGGTGTGCAACGTGCGTGTGTGTGTGTGCAGCGTGTGTGTGTGCAGCGTGTGTGTGTGTGTGTGTGTGTGTGTATATTCATATATATATGTATATATATAATATTGTATTATATATATAATATTATATGTAGTTTATATATTATATAATATATAATATTTGCGATGGAAGGCCTTTATGTGGGCCCCCACCATTGATGCAGGTGCTGCATCCAATCTGTCCATCCATTTTAAAAAGCTCATTTTATGAAATGAGTTAAAGAATGGGCCAGATCCATAGTCCGAGTGGACCCCACCTTAACATATTATAAGGCCTGTGAGATTGGACCCATTTGATGTATTCCAAGGACCATAGGATAAGGCCCATTTGATGTAATTTAAGGTCCAAGGGATAGGACCCAAGTGATGTGTTATAAGGCCTATGGATTTAGGCCCATTCGATATATAAGGCCTATGGATTTAGGCCCATTTGATTTATATAAGGCCTAGGGGTTTAGGCCCATTTGATTTATATAAGGCCTACAGGATTAGGCCCATTTGATATGTATAAGGCTCATGAGATTAGGCCCATTTGATGCAATCTAAGGCCCACGGGTTATGACCCATTGCAATGCACATAAGGCCCATTAGTGCGGCCCATTTATGTGGCCCATTTGATGAATAAAAGGCCCATATGATATGGCCCATTTGATATATATGTAAGGCCCAATGGGATGAACCTGAGGTCCATTGCAATGTGTAATCCCAACACAGATTATGTAACAATGTTTGCAACGATCGTGCCTTGGGAGCAATGTTGGTTGGATGTCCACATTATGACTCTCCTTAGGGCCTATTATTAGGCCCATACTTATTGTGTATAGGCCGTCCAGGCCCATCTGCATTGTAAGGATAGTTCATCTCATTATAACATGTTTAGTATAGTTTCATGACTCATGATCATACGCATCATATATGTGCTTGATATGAGAAGTGACTGATCATAGCATATGCCTTCGGGCAGATTGTTTATGGGACCCCGATTAGGCGGTGTTGCCTTACATGAGCGCACGATACGCGCAGGATTTACTTCATGATTGGATAGTCTGATTCATGCATTTCGCATTGTGTGACATGGTTGTTGTACGCCTTAGCGACATCGGGGTCGTAGCCTCCACCGACAGATTGTGGTTGGTAGGATTGGATATCAAAAATCTCATTCTACATGGGGTGCTATAGATATCTCTAGGTGAAAGTCCTTAAACCCTTATGGTACCAAGAGGTTGCTCCAACGTCTAGATCGAGTGGGTAGATGAGTGTCGAGTGCCGATTACCAGATGGTTGTGCTCTCCACTGTGTCGTGGTCGGTTTGAAGGGGGTGCGGCCTTACCCGCCCAAGTGCAGGGGGCAAAGCTAGGCTGAGTTTGACCAGCTCGAGGAATGGGTCCGCTATCGACGAGTCGAGCTCGATATTGGCAGACGGATAGTGAGGTCTCTTCCACTTACCTTATTGTGCACGATGAGGCGGCAATCTGGTTTAGAGTGTACTAGACCCCGGTGATATCCCAGATTTGAGCTGATTGATGTGTGGACATAGATGAGGATTTGTATGCTTGAGTTATATTTCACATCGCATGGCCTTGGGATGGACGATATCATTCATGTCTTGCATAGCATAGCTTTGGTACGGCTAATGGTTTTTCATGGATCCATCTGCATATTCCGCATTACTCTGATATTGCATGTTCATATTACTACCTTGCGCACACACTTTCACCACCCTCTAAGCTTTCTATAAGCTTATGCATGACCATTGCGTGCCGGTGACGTTGGGGCGCAGCAGCGCTGAGGTAGGAGCACTTTGTAGATCACTTTGGAGATTTTGTTCATTATCATTATATTTCCCTTTATGCTCATTGTACTTGTAAAGTTTTTGATCATAGTGGAAATGTAATGAAGTTTTTGGTTGTGCCTTTGTAGGTTATGCCTTGGTTATGCTTATTATGAATCAAACTGACGTTGAAAATCCTCCTCGTAGCATCCCAGGATCGGAACTGGTGAATGGGCGCTGGGATCAGAGAATGGGGTTTTACGGAGGCTGTCGGTGCCGGATTCGGCGATCGAAAATTTTGTGAGCCCGGTTTCTGAGTTTGGGGCGTGACAACTTCTAGTTACTTTCAGAAACATACGAGATTAGTCTCTATGGATTCGACCTCAGTCTCACCGAGATTACTACTACATCGCGACCCTACACTTAGGGTTATGAACAAAGGCAGTTCGATGACATCAATATTTTTACAGATTTTTTTAGTAACTCGTTGGAATACTCTGGACACATTCTCAATTACTCGAACACCCTTCGATGACATCGAAGACAGTCGATGAAATGAAGAGTTACACAGTGCAAAAGACGTTACGTAGCATGAAAAGGTACGACTTCTGAATTCAAGTTTTACTCGATGACATTAAAGGCGTTACGCAGAGTGTGTAAAATTGAGGTAATTTTCAAAGACAGCCAGACAAAGACTATAAATATGGGTTCTTTTGAGGAGTTCTAAACATGAATTAGGTTTTGAGAAACAGAGCCAAAGGGTGGAGTAGCCTCCCAAGAGTTTTTCTTCCTTTATTTATTTTTAATGATTTCTATTGGGGTTTTAGATCCAATCATGTCTATGGTTGGCTAAACCTCTTAGATATGTCTAAGAGGTGAAGCTTGTATCATGTTGGGATGATTTTCTTGCTTTGAGTCTTATTCTTGTTGAACCTCATTGATTTCTAGTTTGATATTAAAAGAATATTTTTGATTTTCTATGATTTATTTTGACTCAAATTACAATAGATGCTGTGATAGCTTTAGATCTTCTTTTCCTATTTTGAGATTGTGAGATTGGTAAATCCTGTTGTTCACCATTGTCTCCTAGGCATGGTAGGATGATGAAATCCCATCCAACCACCACAATACTCCTTCATTGAGGACTAGGACTAGATCAATGAAAAGTTCAGAGATTTCATTTAATTGCTTTAGCTTCTAATTGGATAGGATAGGACTCCAATTCCAATTGTATTCCTTGAATCAAGTAAGGTAGCATCCTTATAGCTACAAGTGGATCCTTAGCACCCTAGTTCCCACCTTTAAATCAATAGTTTAAATCAACATTATTCACAATTACTTTCTTTTATCCTATATTTAGGTTTAGATCTTCTTCTAGTTCTACTTCTAGTTATTTTTAAAATATGTACAAGTTTAATCCCTGTGGATTTGACTTTGATCTCACCGAGTTATTACTACATCACGACCCTACACTTGGGGTTGTGAACACCTTGCATATGTTAGGCTTATTGATCCCAAAAGACCTAAATTAGGACCTAGAACTTCCAAGTGTGTACTTGTTGGGTATGCATCTCATAGTAAAGCTTATATATTCATAAATACTAGTTATAATATCATTATCGAATATAGATATGCCAAATTTCATGAATGTATTTTTCTATATAAATTAAAGAACAGTAGGGGTCAAACTAGTGGGGGTTCCACCTCTATAAACATAGATGAACCTTTTTTCTCGTACCCTAAAGACTTAGAAGATCTTGAGTCTAAACTTGAAATAAGAAGTAAACGGCCAAGGATTGTTAAGGATTTTGGTCCTGATTTCCAAATGCTTTTAACTCAACTAGAAGGTGATCCAGTAACATTCGGAGAGGCAATGTCATCTCATGATGTTGCCTTTTGGAAGGAAGCAATCAATGATGAAATCGATTCTATCAGATTTAATAACACTTGAAAATTAGTTGACTTACCTCGTGGGGCAAATACCTTAGGCTGTAAATGGATATTAAAAAGAAAAGAGGGGTTGATGGTTCGATTGATAAATTTAAGGCTAGATTATTAGCTAAGGGATTTAAACAAAGAGAATGTGTTGACCATTTTGATACTTATTCCCCTGTTTCTAAAATGATAAATTTAAATTTTAATTGTCATCGCATCAGTGAATAATCTTTTAATTCACCTAATGGACGTTAAAACAACATTCCTAAATGGTGAATTAGAAGAGGAAATATATATGGAGCAACCTGAAGGATTTATTGAATCAGGTCAAGAGCATAAAGCGTGCAAACTTTTAAAGTCATTATATGGACTCAAACAAGCTCCTAGGTGGTCGTATGAAAATTTTGACTATGTGATGATGTCTAATGGCTTCATGTTCAATGAATGTGAGAGATGTCTCTATTGTAAGATGTCTAATAGATCTGGAATTATTGTATGTTTGTATGTTAATGATCTTTTAATATTTGTACAAATATTGAAAAGATAAATGAAATAAAATATTTTCTATCTTCTCACTTTGACATAAAAGACCTTGGGGAAGCAGATGTCATTTTAGGGATTAAAATAATTAGGAGTGAAAATGTTATAACTCTTACACAATCTCATTACGTAGAGAAGATTTTAAGAAAATATAATCACTTCAATATTAAACCTATATGTACTTCTTTTAACCCTAGCATGAAACTAGAACGCAATTTTGGTGAAAGAATATTTCAGATTGATTATGCAAGTGAAATTGGTAGTCTGGCCTATGTTATGAATTGCATTAGGCCTGACATTGCCTTTGAAGTTAGCAAAATAAGTAGATATTCCAGTAACCTGAGTGAGTTGTATTGGAATGCTATATATAGCGTCTTGAGGTACCTTAAATGGACCTATGATCTTGGACTTCATTATCAAAGATTTTCAACAGTAATGGAAGGATATAGTGACGGTGATTGGAATTCAGGATCAGATGAGTGTAAATCTACTAGTGGTTATATTTTCACCATGACAGGTGGAGTTGTTTCATTGAAATTTAAAAAAATAAACTATTATAGATCATTCCACGATGGAATTTGAACTGGTTGTTATAGCACCAGCTAGTGAAGAGGTTGAATGGATAAAAACTCTATTAATAGATATACCTTTTTGGGCGAAAGCAGTACCACCTATTCCATTCATTGTGATAGCTTAGCTACTACAAGAAGAGCTAATAACAAGTGTTATAATGGAAAATCCAGACAAGTCCGTCTGAAACATGGTTGCGTGAGACAATTATTAAAAAATGGTGTATTCACTCTAGACTTTATAAGATCCAATGTAAATATTACAGATCCTTTGACAAAAGCTCTATCTAGAGAAAAGGTCTAGAAAACATCGAGGATTGGAGATCCCAAGAATTAGGTTCAATGGGACAAACAAGCTTACATGTGATTCCTTGGATGAATTGCATTATATTTTAAGAGAAATTATCTCTTTGTCCCTCTCTATGATGTTAGTAATGCAAATATTTGTAACGAATTGATGTTGGACAACTCCCATAATGAGTTTATAGCTTTTTTAAAGGTGGGGTGATAGTCGTTACAGAGACACACTTGATAAACTCACCTATATGAGTGTGGAAGTGGGGCCACTTCCTATGAGAATCAAGTAATTATATAAAGTGCTCATGAAAACTGGGATAATGTATATGGCCATAGAGTGCAACTCTTTTACACCTTCAACTAACTCTTAAACTTTTGTGTGTGTTTCGTGTACGGTCTACTTTGAAAGAAATTTAGTTCAAGACCTCATTCACTATTTTCTTGTATTCCAAGCACGATTCACTAAGTGAGGTTCAAGACTTTTTGTCATCATCATTTATGCACTAAAGTTCTTTTTTTTTCTTTTTTATCTACATTTGTTTTGGTTAAAATAAGTGGGGGATTATTATGCGTATTTCAAAAAAATAGATAAAATAATTTTTAATTCGTTGCATTGATCGTGACCATTGAATGTGCCTATCTAAATAAGGCCGTTTCCATAGTGCGAATAGTGCCTCCATTATTCAGGCATATATCGTTTCTCAATATCGAGTATTTTTCGAGATATGGTTTCAAGGCTTTAAAAAGCGGGATCTAAGTTAAGGTTTTGGTATCGAAAAAGAAAATAGAAAACCCTCCTCCCTCATCGAGAGCTTTTCCTCCATTTTCATCATAACTCAAAATCATATTATTTGGGGGCACAAGGAAAAATTGGTAACGTATTGGGTGGTGTCCTACTGGTGTTATTTCTCAGCCAGTGAGTGCACGCTGAGTGGGAGAAGGGACGGGGAGTTGTATCCTGGGAGATAGAAGTGTCAATGACCTTTTGCACCGATACTCTACGCCGAGGGGCGCGAACTATCTCAAAGATAGCAACATGTATGCACCTCAATCCAGCATTCATTTGATCGTATTACAAACTGAGATCTAAATTCTAGGTGTAGGGCTCCTTAGCACAGATTCTTTTCTGTTGAATCTTTTACTTTTTCACTATTCCTAATAGTAAGCTCAATTAAAAACTCGTATAGGTCACACCAATGGGAAAATGTAAAATTGCTTCCGAAACCTCTAAGTTCGCATAGTGTGGCTCACTTGAGTTTTGTATTAAACCGATTGTTGCATTTTTTCTTCATTTTAGTAAGTACACCTGATTAACAAGTTTAATGAAAGATCTACAACATGGTGGCACTATACGCAAGCCTATGGTTGGCATCCCCTCCCCATTGTGCCAACCGACCTCAAAAGGTCAATATGAGTTTACCTTGTGTATGCTCACTGTCCTAGAAGTAATTTTGGCCTACATCCCACAATGAATATAGAGTAGATTGTTGAGGCCCTCAACACCATCAATAATTGTCTGATAGTCATTGAGGCTCATAATAAGACCACCACTACTCACTTGACCCCAATTAATGTGCATGTCAAACAACTTGAAGTCTCCCTTCAAGCAAACTCCGACACTAGAGAAGATGTCCAATCTCAAGGCAGGGATTAAGTTGAAAGACGAGGATGCAGTTGTGGTCAAGGGATCGGCCATGGTAGAGTGCATGTGTAACCACATCGTGAGGAGTGTCATGACCTCCATGATTGAGATGTATATGTCATGAAGAGCATGAAAGTGGATGCCCCTAGTTTTGATGGTTGCCTGGATCCCAAGGAATTCCTTGATTCGATGGTGGACATGGACTACTATTTTGAGTGGCATGATATGTCTGATGCTCACCATGTAAGGTTTGCGAAGATGAAGTTGGTAAGTTAGGCTAAATTTTTTTGGACCAACACAGAGCATACAATTGAAAGGTTTGCAGATGCCCTAGTTGCTCACTGAGTAGAGACGAAAGAAATTCTAAAAGAAAAGTATCACCCTCTCTCTTACCGTCACAAGCTCTCGGATTAGTAACAGTCCCTCCATCAGGGAAATATACCCATGTCTAATTACATTGCCAACTTTGAGGAATATAGATGCGGGGTGATATTAATGAGGACCTAATGATTATCCTCTCCCATTTTAAAACAAGCATCCGAATCAACATTCAACAAGAACTCCTCTCTCACGATGTCGACACCTTGAAACAAATGCACCAAGTGGTGCAAGACCTTGACCTTAAGCCATAATTTGGGAGATGACTTGACTTTTAGGATTCAAATGTTAATATTACTCTCCAGGGAGCTAAATCTAACTTTGGGAGTCAATCTAAGCCCCTTACTAGTTCTCAATCCAACCCATGTTAAAGGGTTGACTAGTACTAGTGTGCGGCTCGAGGAGTCCATGTGATGCTATAGGTGTCAAAAGTGTGGCCACCTTAGTCAACAATATCCCACCAGAAAGCAAGGAAAGACAATTATAATTAGCGAGATGGTTGAGAATGAGCAGGGTGAATTTGAAGAAGATGTCTACGAATCTAAGGTGAGTCCTAGTGATAAGGAAATTAAAGAGCCTAAGACCATGCCACTTGTAGTTATTAGACATCCCTTGGTCCATATTGTAGAAAGTAATGATTGGTGCAGGAATTCAAATTTTCACACATATGCCAAGTGTGGTGGCAAAAACTGCAATGTGATCATTGATAATGGCAATTGCACCAATGTGGTCTCTACTAGCACCCTGGATCGCTTGGGTTTACTAGTCGTTCCTCACCCTCAACCCTATCGAGTCTCATGAATTAATACGTCTTCAATTCCAGTTTCTCAGCATTGTCACATTCCCATCCATTTTGGTTCCTATACATATATGTTGTGGTGTGATGGTTTACCTATGTATATAGGCCATATCGTCTTGGATAAGCCTTGGTTATATGACAGGAACACAACACTATTCGGTCACTCGAATACCTGTTCGTTTATGTATGAACGCAAAAGGATTATCTTGAAGCTTCTCGCGCCCAAGAACACTCTAGAAAAGGAGGACATCAAGAAACGTGATCCCAAAGATGTGGAGAAATTTCCGTTTGAGTCTCTCCCCAATAAAAAATGTGTTCACACCCCAAGTATAGGGTTACGATGTAGTAATAATCTCGGTAAGACCGAGGTCGAATCCACAGGGACTGAACCTTATACATAATCTGAAAATAACCAGAACTAGAACTAGAAGAAGATGTAATCTAAACCAGGAAAATTTAAGAGAATAATGGTGAATAACTTTAACTAAAACTTGTAAAATTTAAAGGTGAGAAACTAGTGTGCCAAGGATCCACTTGTAGAGATCAGGGAGATCTATGCTTGATTCACGAACATAACTAGAATCAGAGTCTTATCTTCATCCAGTTGGAAGATATTTCAATAAGAATCAATCTGAACTTCCTTTGATCCAGTTTTCAAGAGATAAGAGGTATGAGAATTAGAATTGATTCCATCACAAAACCATGCCCATGAGACAAAGCAAACAACAGAATTAAATAAATCCACAACCAGTCTGAGAGATGTATGAATGTTAGGAAGGATTCCATCATCCAACCATGCCCAGGAGATGATGGTGAATAACAGGGACTCCTAAATTCGCAATCCCTATAATGCTAAGAACATGCTCAAAGCTATTACAGATCCATTGTAATTTAAGTCACAACAAACCATTAAAAACTGAAAGCATTCCTTAATATCAAACTATAATCAAAGAGAGTTCTATGTAACATAAATTAAAGCAATAGAAGACCACCTCTTTTCAAGAGATAAGAGGTATGAGAATTAGAATTGATTCCATCACAAAACCATGCCCATGAGACAAAGCAAACAACAGAATTTAACAAATCCGCAACCAGTCTGAGAGATTTATGAATGTTAGGAAGGATTCCATCATCCAACCATGCCCAGGAGATGGTGGTGAATAACAAGGACTCCTAAATTCGCAATCCCTATAATGCTAAGAACATGCTCAAAGCTATCGCAGATCTATTGTAATTTAAGTCACAACAAACCATTAAAAACTGAAAACATTCCTTAATATCAAACTATAATCAAAGAGAGTTCTATGTAACATAAATTAAAGCAATAGAAGACCACCATCATGCTACAAGCTTCAACTCTTAGCCCTAGCTAAGAGGTTTAGCCTATCATTATCATGATTGACTAAATTCTCTTAAAAATATCAAAGGAGAAAACTAAAGAGGAAGAAGAAAGAAGAACTCTTTGTAGTCGGCCCGCTCTACAGTTCTCTCTCTTTCTCTCCACATCTCACGTCTAATCCCCCATCCACACCTCCATAGCTGCTCATGTCCAAGGATCTCTCTCTATCTCTCTCTCTATATATATATATATATATATATATATATATATATATATATATATATATATATATATATATATATATATATATATATCTCTTCACATCTCACGTCTAATCCCCCATCCACGTCTCCACAGCTGCTCATGTCCAAGGATCTCTCTCTCTCTCTCTCTCTCTCTCTCTCTCTCTCTCTCTCTCTCTCTCTCTCTCTCTCTCTCTCTCTCTCTCTTCTCTTACTTGTTCACAGCTCCAAGGATGGCCTTCACGTTGCTCCCCCTCCCCTTTATATAGGCGTGAGGTTTGTAGTTGGCTAGTGAAGTCGGTCAGTGCAGAACCGACTCTATTTTACAACAGAGTACGCAGAAAATGGGAGAGAATTGCGTTTAAAGTGAGATTTGGTACGTTGACCGTACCAAAACTCTATTTAGCCTTCATGGTTGGGGTCGTGGCCCCCTGTTGATGAGTTTAGACAGTCTGGATCACTGATCTGATCACTATCACGATCACACAACTGTCCAGAAATCCTGAATCTTACGGACGTGCTTTGCTTATGCACGTACATGCGTTGACGTGTTCGGTGGACCCCACAGTGATGTCTCTGAATAAATCCACCCCATTCATTGGATGACTGACGAAAAATTAGTCAGGAAGGAGTAGTTTTGGTGCGGTCCATTGTATCAAATCAACTAGCCATTCATCCTGCGTTTTCTACCGATCCACATGTGTATGTGTGCATGGTGCCAAAAGGCCACCATGACTAGGGTCGTGCCTCCCCTCTGGACACAATGGACAGTCCAGATCGTCCATGTGGGAGATGGGTGGGCCCCACTACTCAAAATCGATGAACGTGCATCCGTCTGCTGGTTCTGGCACAAGAAAAGACGAGTCTGCGTCCGCTGACCGTCTTGGCTAGTCCGGTGCACAGCCATGTTCACTCCCCAAGTGCAGGGTTGTGATGTAGTAATAACTCGGTAAGACCGAGCCAAAAACTTGTTCACTCCCCAAGTGCAGGGTTGTGATGTAGTAATAACTCGGTAAGACCGAGGTCGAATCCCAAGGGACTGAAACTTGTACGTTATCTAAAATTATCTAGAACTAGAACTAGATTAAGATGAAATCTAAACTGAATGTAATTTGAGAAATAATGGTGAAATAATTATCTAAACTTGAGAGAAATCAGGAGAAGGGAACTAGGGATTCAGAGGATCCACTTGTAGAGATCAGGGGGAATTTATGCTTGCATCAAAAATTATGAAAATTACTGAACTGCCGTTATCTAGTTTTCAAAGAGATGAAAGGTGTATGAATTAGAATGGATCCCATCACCAAACCATGCCCAAAGACTATGGCAAACAACAGAATCAAACTAATTACCACCCAATCACATGTATGAAAGTTAGGAAGGGTACCGTCATCCAACCATGCCCAGGAGACTATGGTGAACAACAGGACGTCCTGACGTCATAAACATGAAAAGAAAATAGAAATATTCAAAGCATCGCAGACCCATTGTAATTTCAGTCACAACAGACCATTAAGAACTAAAAATATTCCCATAATAATCAACTAAAATCAACGTCGATTCATGAATTAAAATAAAAATAAAATAAAATCTCCCATCTCACTACAAGCTTCACCTCTTAGCCCTAGCTAGGAGGATTTAGCGTACCATGGATGGGCTCAATCCAAATAAATAAAGAGAAAAAGAAAAGGAAAAGAAAAGGGAAAGAAAAAACCAAGCTCCTCTCTCTCTCCTCTACCCACGTTGAAACCCAAGCTCGAGCCCTCTGTTCTTCCTCCCAAGACCCTGAATCTTCCTCCCAAGACCCGAATCTTCCTCCCAAGACCTGAATCCATGCTCCCCACGTCCTAAACCTCCTTTTATAGCTGCTGGAGTGGTGAAAATCGGATTTGAATCGGATTTGGAAAGCTATGCATGCCTAGTGAAAGCTTTTTCGCAGCCAAGTTCGGTACCATGAAACACGCCACTTTCCTCGTTCAAATTCCAAAGAAACACCATCCCTTAGTACTTTCTTGGGTCCTCTACATGATAAACGGTTCAGATCTGCCATATGATCAAAGATGGTGGACCAAAACTGTCCGAAAAAGTCAGTTTTCGTGGATGTGCGAAACCTTTCGCACCATTTCGCTGTTGTGGTCGGTGGGCCCCACAGAAGCATTTTCTGGAAAATCCACCCCATTCATTAGATTCAGAACAAAATTTTAGTCAAGAATGGGTGGTTTTGAACGTCCATTGACGTGGCCCAGAGAAGAAATCACAAAAGAATCAGTTTTGAACGTTGCAGGGCAGCCCTTTTGTGGCCTCTGTATCTCACACATGTGCATGCATGGGTGAAAAGTGACAACATGGTTTTATAGTGCTCGCGGCTGTCTACACGGTGGATGGTTTGGATTAAGCTTATGGGGCACATGTGGGGCCCACAACCGTTCGCAAAAACGGCCAGCGGCCATGCATTACGCGGACGCGAAAGCGAAAGTTTCTTCCGCTGTGGCACTTGTGGGGCCCATGATAGGATTCTAATGAGAAATCCACACCGTCCATTAGAACCACAAGGAAAAACCATTCAGATATGGCTAGTTTAAGATCAAGTTAGGTGTGGTCCAACGATCAGTCCATTTCACCGTCAATCGTACGTTTAACGGAGGAAATCATGCGATTACGTGGATGGGAGAAAAAATATCAGCATGGCTAAGGGTTTGGACACCCTATGGACATGTTGAACGGTTCAGATTGTCCTTAGGTGGGATGATGGTGGCCTACGACTCAAAAACAGAGAGCCAGCGTCCGTCGCTGGACGTTTTTTTATTTTTGAGAAGAAGAGTCGTGCTGACCGACTTTTGGCATTTCGGTGCACGTCCGGTGCATGTGTGTACCTTGCACACGCACTGGACATGTGGGTCCCAAGGTGATGTTTAGGTGAAATCCGTTCCGTCCATTTTGTTCTCCATATCTTTTTAGACGTTGACACCAAAAGTGAAGCAGATCCAGATATCAGGTGGGCCCAAATTTGATGATTCATGGGCTGATCTATCTGTTGGCCCACTTCCACGAAGATCCAATGGATGAAATTTGATATGTACGGTTAAATTATGGTTCTCAGGCCATGTATTAAGTTTTGAACTGATCGGATGGCGGGAACCCTGTGATCTTGCATTTTTGGACCAATTCCGGGTCTTTTTAATGTAAATAGCTTGATTTCCTCGGGTCCCTGACGTGCATATCTGTTGATCTTAGTCCCTTGAGTCCGTCCCTTGCCTTTGGTGTCATCAGAGCGTTAAATCCATACTTTAAGCTCCCTTTTTCAATCCCTGCTCGTAAAGTCACCTTGCAACATAAACACGATAAAACGGGACATTAAACAGTATCATGCTCGTAAATCCGGACAATATTTGGGGTCTAATATGCACTATTTGACCCTCAACACAACCCCCAACCAGCATTTTGCTAGTCCCGAGCAAATTATGCGAAAAATAAGTTGAGAATTATAGGAGAACTTTCTATGAAATCGAGTGAGATTTTGAACAAGATACGAGAAATTTAATATCCATGAATGTTAGAAATTGATTTCTCCTGAGCTCAAGTGCACCGTAGACTTCATAATCAAGTGTAAAGCATTAATCCATCAATTAGAAAAATTTTAAACATTGAGATTCATGGATGTATAGTATAATCTCAGCTAATCACATTAAGATTGAATTTGTTATTTCAGGATCTCATTGGTAACCAGCAAGAGAATTCATGATAACCAAACTTGCCTCATAAATTTCATCTTTTGATATTTTCAACTTTTTATTTTTCCATTAATAGTCATGCCAAAAAGAGGAATCAAATCCTTACCAATAGGGAGCAAACCTATGGCAAAAGACCAATTACCTAATAATATTTTTTTTGAATGTTTAACCTTGGGGAATCAAACCTTCACCTGTAGGGAGCAAACCCATGGTGAAGATTAATTGCCCAACCTGTTCAATTTTTATACCCTGATGGCAAGATATTTCAGACTGGTTCCTTTCGTGCTTAGTGATTACCAAGTTAATCCTTCGATATGGAACTGAAATCTTAATGTGTAAGCAAGACGTGTCCTGAAATCATGATTCAATCAATGTTTACAACTTCTAATCATGGATTAATAATTCACTTAAATATGAAATCCAACAGATACGGAATCCAAGAGTCATAAATCCACCATTATGTACCTTGAAAATCTAAATTAGGGATATCTGTCAAAATCACTTCGAATTCATAAAAATTTTCAGAAAAATTCAAAATTTTTCACAATTGTTGCTCAAGACCAAGAAAATACTGATTAGGTTACCTAATCCCCCACCCCCAACCTAAAAATCTACATTGTCCTCAATGTAAAAGATATGAGCATGCAATGCACATGGGACAACGAAAGTAAATGAGAAGTGATGGGAAGATAGTACCTGAATAACGAATCAAGAGAGTTTCCAATAGATCACAGCATGGAAGCTTGTCAGCATGAGAGAGAAAGCAGAACAAAAATAATAAAAATAAAATCCTACCTATACCACTTTCGCAGGTGCTCTCGATTGCATTTAGCGTATGCAACAAGCCTTTAAACCCCTAGGTTACCCCTAGTGGACGAGTTGTAGTCTCGTGAGGGTTTGCAGTAATGTTACCCACAAACATTGAATCGATCATGACGCAAGGTTCCTCTTTCGGCCAATATCTTGATAAGTCTCTCAGTAAGCTCCTCAACAGGATCATCCAAAAGCCCTTTTTGCAATAGGCTTGGGCGCCCTGGAGCATGACTTTCCAGAGAGACTTATGTACCTCATAAGAAATCTTCCATTGAATTGCTGGAGGTATCCTTAATATATACGATTCACCTAAGACAGAAGAAGTTTCAACGTTAGCATTACATGGTGAATCAAAGACTACAAGTAAATAAAGTTTAGAAAACTTCTTAAAAAGTAATGTAGTCTCAACATATTCCGAAGCTCCAAACTTCGATTTTAAATTCAGCTCCTCTTCCTTTACTAGTAGATGTTTAGGATCAGGGGAAGAGAGGGTTTCAGAATAAGGGTTCGTTCGGTCAGTGATGACTACCGAGATGTTGTCTCGCAAGGTATCCACTTTGTCTTTTAACATGGGATCGTTTGAAATCACAAATTGTGCCAAGCAATCCCACGAGTTGGGAAATTCAGATGAGTGTGACTCATTTTTGTGGCATGTGATGATCTGCGCAAAGAATCCATCATCCTTGAAAGTGGATGGAGGTACGCTCTCTTGCTCCAGTCTTGCACAGATAGATTGAAAATCAGTAAGTAAAGCATTGATGTGATCACTCTATTCATTGAAATTACTCAATTGAGGCGCTGAATTCTCAATTGTTTGCAGCTCAGATGGTGGCCTCAACTGAGTGGTTTCAAATTCCAGAGTCGTAGTGGGCAACTCCTCCTCCCGAATCATATCATCATTCAATTCAAGGGAGTGGTCTAAACATGTCTCACAAGAGTTAGAAGAGTTGGTTGTAAGAGGTTCATTCTCCACATTTAAATCAAGCATGTCAGATGAGTGGAGTAGATCTTCCTGACCGATCACTTCGTGCACGTCTTGATCGTTGACCTGGACCAGATTTGAGATTGATTCAGGGAGAATTTGGGCTGCACATTCATGATCCTCATCCCAACACGCATCATTGTCTAGTCCAGTGCAGTGCACATTTGGGATGGGATCACTTTCCTCACATTCTACACCTAACATGGGTTGAGGTTCGCATAAACTAACCTCTTCCTCATCATTGAAATCTTATGTGTCATGTAAGGAAACTGTGTTATCATCAATGTATTTAAAAGGCACCCATGTATCTTCACCATTCTTTCAAACAGTCATCGAGATTGACTCATCGGGAAATTGAACCACATGCTCATTAATGGAATCCAACTCCTCATTCCAAATTTCAGATTCTTTTAAAAGTGGGTGCGGATCACTTTTTTCGCATTGTATTTCTAGATTAGGTCGTGGCTGGGATGACCAAGTCTCCTCTATCCTATCAAGACGCGCATCGAGTCCTTTCATTGTTTCCATTACTTTTCTCATTTCCACAAGACAGGCCGAAAGATTACGCTGATATGAATCCTCTTGGATCGTTTCTGGATGGATCTCAAAGGTAGGGGATCCAAGAGAATAATCATTATAACATATAGTTGGTTCATTTTTCCAATTTTGATGTTTCCACTGGTTATAGTCATACTGATCATAAGTGGGAGAATCTGCTGGTTGGTAATACTTATTATCACTCATGATACAATCACGCATTGTTTTATCGGATGAGTGATAATAATTCTCACAACCATAGTTATGATAACCCCAACACTCACGTACTGTTTTGTTAATCCGTGGGGTGTAATTATTCTCCTGCATATAATCACGTAAGGACTTCTTAACCGGTGGATTTTCCTATTTTGATCGGTTCTCGATGATAGTTTCAGAAAATTTTTGAGACATAGGTTGATTTATATCATCATCATCCCAAAATAAGTTATTCTTCTCAGCATACTGACGTTGCCACTCGTGCATATACATGATGAAACCCTTAATCTGAATTTAATCCTATGAAAAATAGAAGAGAAGATCCTATAGCAAAGTGAAAAGTAAGAGAGGAGAAGTTAGAAAGAATGTACCAGACTAGATATTCCTATATTAAGATCCTGCAAAATAAAACAAAACAAGTTAGTTTCTAAAAATAGAAAGTCTAAGAATAGAAAAGTCCTAATTAGAAGTAAACTAATTTCTAGTTAAAAAGAAGAAATTCCAAAGAAAGAGAATTTAGAAAGAGCTTACTAAATTAGAAACTTCCTACAAAACAGAAAAATTGAGTTAGTTCCTAAACAAAAACTTATAGAAAAATTCTAAAACAAGAAACAGGGTTAGGATTCTTAAAAAGAATTAGAATTAGAATCTCACTAAAAAGAAGAAATAAATCTTAATCTAAATCTAGAATAGAAAGGAAGAATTTAAGACAGAATTTACTAATTTAGAAACTAACTTAGAAGCCTATAAAACAAGAGAGACAAGTTAATTTCTAAAAATTAAGAAAATCTAAACCTAATCTTAAACTAATCCTAAAACTAATTAATTTCAGAAAAATGTAACCAACAGTTCCCCGGCAACGGCGCCAAAAACTTGTTCACTCCCCAAGTGCAGGGTTGTGATGTAGTAATAACTCGGTAAGACCGAGCCAAAAACTTGTTCACTCCCTAAGTGTTGGGTTGTGATGTAGTAATAACTCGGTAAGACCGAGGTCGAATCCCAAGGGACTGAAACTTATAGGTTATGTAAAATTATCTAGAACTAGAACTAGATTAAGATGAAATCTAAACTGAATGTAATTTGAGAAATAATGGTGAAATAATTATCTAAACTTGAGAGAAATCAGTAGAAGCGAACTAGGGATTCAGAGGATCCACTTGTAGAGATCAGGGAGAATTTATGCTTGCATCAAAAATTATGAAAATTACTGAACTGCCGTTGATCTAGTTTTCAAAGAGATGAAAGGTGTATGAATTAGAATGGATTCCATCACCAAACCATGCCCAAAGACTATGGCAAACAACAAAATCAAACTAATTACCACCCAATCACATGTATGAAAGTTAGGAAGGGTACCGTCATCCAACCATGCCCAGGAGACTATGGTGAACAACAGGACGTCCTGACGTCATAAACATGAAAAGGAAATAGAAATATTCAAAGCATCGCAGACCCATTGTAATTTCAGTCACAACAGACCATTAAGAACTAAAAATATTCTCATAATAATCAACTAAAATCAACGTCGATTCATGAATTAAAATAAAAATAAAATAAAATCTCCCATCTCACTACAAGCTTCACCTCTTAGCCCTAGCTAGGAGGATTTAGCGTACCATGGATGGGCTCAATCAAAATAAATAAAGAGAAAAAGAAAAGAAAAAGAAAACGGAAAGAAAAAAACCAAGCTCCTCTCTCTCTCCTCTGCCCACGTTGAAACCCAAGCTCGAGCCCTCTGTTCTTCCTCCCAAGACCTGAATCTTCCTCCCAAGACCTGAATCCATGCTCGCCACGTCCTAAACCTCCTTTTATAGCTACTGGAGTGGTGAAAATCGGATTTGAATCGGATTTGGAAAGCTATACATGCCTAGTGAAAGCTTTTTCGCAGCCAAGTTCGGTACCATGAAACACGCCACTTTTCTCGCTCAAATTCCAAAGAAACACCGTCCCTTAGTACTTTCTTGGGTCCTCTACATGATAAACGGTTTAGATCTGCCATATGATCAAAGATGGTGGGCCAAAACTGTCCGAAAAAGTCAGTTTTCGCGGATGTGCGAAACCTTTCGCACCATTTCGCTGTTGTGGTCGGTGGGCCCCACAGAAGCATTTTCTAGAAAATCTACCCCGTCCATTGGATTCAGAATAAAATTTCAGTGAAGAATGGGTGGTTTTGAACGTCCATTGACGTAGCCCAGAGAAGAAATCACAAAAGAATCAGTTTTGAATGTTGCAGGGCAGCCCTTTTGTGGCCTCTGTATCTCACACGTGTGCATGCATGGGTGAAAAGTGACAACATGGTTTTGTAGTGCTCGCGGCTGTCTACACGGTGGACGGTTTGGATTAAGCTTATGGGGCACGTGTGGGGCCCACAACCGTTCGCAAAAACGGCCAGCGGCCATGCATTACGCGGACGCGAAAGCGAAAGTCTCTTCCGCTGTGGCACTTGTGGGGCCCATGATAGGATTCTAATGAGAAATCCACGCCGTCCATTAGAACCACAAGGAAAAACCATTCAGATATGGCTAGTTTAAGATCAAGTTAGGTGTGGTCCAACGATCAGTCCATTTCACCGTCAATCGTACGTTTAACGGAGGAAATCATGCGATTACGTGGATGGGAGAAAAAATATCAGCATGGCTAAGGGTTTGGACACCCTATGGACATGTTGAACGGTTCAGATTGTCCTTAGGTGGGATGATGGTGGCCTACGACTCAAAAACAGAGAGCCAGCGTCCGTCGCTGGATGTTTTTTTATTTTTGAGAAGAAGAGTCGTGCTGACCGACTTTTGGCATTTCGGTGCACGTCCGGTGCATGTGTGTACCTTGCACATGCACTAGACATGTGGGTCCCACGGTGTTGTTTAGGTGAAATCCGTTCCGTCCATTTTGTTCTCCATATCTTTTTAGACGTTGAGACCAAAAGTGAAGCAGATCCAGATATCAGGTGGGCCCAAATTTGATGATTCATGGGCTGATCTATCTGTTGGCCCACTTCCACGAAGATCCAATGGATGAAATTTGATATGTACAGTTAAATTATGGTTCTCAGGCCATGTATTAAGTTTTAAACTGATCGGATGGCGGGAACCCTGTGATCTTGCATTTTTGGACCAATTCCGGGTCTTTTTAATGTAAATAGCTTGATTTCCTCGGGTCCCTGACGTGCATATCTGTTGATCTTAGTCCCTTGAGTCCGTCCCTTGCCTTTGGTGTCATCAGAGCGTTAAATCCATACTTTACGCTCCCTTTTTCAATCCCTGCTCGTAAAGTCACCTTGCAACATAAACACGATAAAACGGGACATTAAACAGTATCATGCTCGTAAATCCGGACAATATTTGGGGTTTAATATGCACTATTTGACCCTCAACAAGCCAGTGCCGCGTACATGGTGTACACGCACTGGCCATGTGGGGTCCATCATGATGTATATGTAAAATCCACTCCGTCCATTTGTTATGCCACCCCATTTAAGGGGTTGAGACCAAAATTGAAGCATATCCAGATATCCAGTGGGCCCTATATTGATGATTTATGGTCTGATCTGTCCGTTAGGCAACTTTCACAAGGATCCAATGGCTAAAATTTGATGTGTACGGTTAATTTAGGGTCCTCAGGCCAGATATAAAGTTTCAAACCAAACGGATGATGGGAACCCTGTGATCTTGCATTCAGGATGACTTTCAGGCCTCTTGGACTTCAATTGCTTGATTGTTTTCGGATCTTTGGCATGTAAATTTTTTATTCTCGGTCCCCTAAGATCCATCCCTTGCCTTGGTGATGTTAGAGTGTTAAATCCATGCTTTTAATACCCTTTTCAGTCCAAGCTCTTTAAATTCACCTTGCAACAAAAACAAGATTAAAATAGGACGTTAAGCATTATCATGTACGTAAAATTAGGTAATAATTGGGGTTTAATATGCAATATTTGACCATCAACACAATCCCCAACCAGCATTTTGTTAGTCTCGAGCAAAGTATGTGAAAAATAAGGTGAGAATTACAGGATAAATTTTAATAAACTCAAGCAGTTTTTTTGAAAAGCAATCTAGATCATAGAATTCCAAGATACATTAATGTTGGGCACTACCTTCTCCTAGACTCAAGCGCACAATAAACTTCATAGTCAAGTTTAAAAGTATTAATCCATTAATTAAAATAATTCTAAACATTGAGTTTAATGAGTGTGTAGTGAAACCTAAACTTTTCACATTCAAGAACTCAATTCTTTATTTTCATGATAACATTGATAATTAAAAGAGCATTCAGGATAACCATAACCTAAACCAAAACTTGTCTTATAGTTCAGGCTTTTTTTTTTAAATTCTTTCAACTTTTAATTTTTCCATCGATGGCTTCACGCTGTGTCAACCTTTTTAAAGATCATTAACAGGTAGCCGTTTTCAAACACAACTATTTTTTAGCTGACTATTCTCTTCTTCTTTTTTCAATGAACATGATGGACAAATTTCCAAGGCTGGTTCCTTCTATGCTTAGTGATTACCAGGTTTATAAGTCAATATCGAACTAAAACCTTAATGTGTGAACTAAATGTGACATGTGAAATCATGACTCAATCAATGTTTACAACTTCTAATCATGGATTAGCAATTCGAACTTAACTGTGAAATCTAAAGATAATTGAATCCACGAGTCATAAATTACTAACATTACGTATCTTATACATCTAAATCAAAGATGGTCATCAAAATCACTTCGAATTCATAAAAATTTTCAGAAAATTTTAAAAAATTTTCACAATTTTTGCTCAAGACCAAGAAAATACTGATTAGGTCACCTAATCTCCCATCCCCAACTGAAAATCTACATTGTCCTCAATGTAAAATATGTACTCATGCAATGCACATGAGACAACGAAAGTAAAGGAGAAGTGATGAAAAGATAGTACTTGACGAAGGAGTTAAGAGGCTTTTTCCCAAAGAGATTTCAACATGAAGGCGGCTCAGCACAAGAGTTAATCCAACAAAAAAAAATTATCCTAAAACAACTAAAAAACAAACTAACCCAATGGCATAAAGCAGGCTATCCTAGAACGACAAAAAGCAAACTACCCTAGTCCTATGAAAGTAGGGGAAAAACTACTCAGTCATGCCGTAAGGTTCCACCTCCAGCCAATGTCTTGATAAATTTCTCAGTAGGTTTCTTAACAAGATCATTCAAAAGCCCTTTTTACAATAGGCTTGGATGCCCTGGAGCATGAATTTCTAAAGAAATTTATGGACCTCAGCATGAAATTTTTGTTGAATCACTTGAGGTATCCAAAGTATATATGATTCACCTATGACCGAAAAAGTTTCAATGTTAGTACTCGATGGTGAATATGAGACTACAGGTAGATAAAATTCAAAAAAAAATCTCAGAAAGTGATGTAGTCTCAACATATTCCGAAGTTCCAGACTTCGATTCCATTATCGGCTCCTCCTCCTTTAATGGTATACATTTAGGATCTGGGGAAGGAGGGGCTTTTGAATAAGGGTTCTCTCAACTAGTAGTAACTATCGAGATATTCTCTTGTGAGGCATCTACTATTTCTTTAATTATAGGATCGTTTAAATCTGAAAAGTGTGTTAAGTAATCATCCAAAGAGTTGAGAAATTCAACTGAGAGTGACTTATTTTCCACATTAAAATCTTTAATGAGATGCTTAAGGACTCCATCGTCTTTAAAAGTAGATGAAGGTATGCTCTCTTGCTCTAGCCCTATACAGACAGATTGAAGGTCAGTAAACGAAGTATTGATGTGAGGATTCTGTTCATTGATACTACTCAGAAGAGGCATTGAATTGTCAAAAGTGTACAGCTCAGATGGTTGCCTCAACTCGGTGGTTTTAAATTCCAGAGTTATATCGAGCAACTCGTTCCTCTCCCGAATCATATCATCATTCGATTAAGAGGAGTGGTCCAAACATGTCCCACAAGAGTTAGAAGGGTCGGTTGTAAGGAGCTTATCCTCCACATTTAAATCAATCATGTCAGCTGGGTAGAGTAAATCATTGTGGTCAACCACTTCCTGTACCCCTTGATCATTGACCTGGACCAAACTTGAGATTGATTCCAGAGGAATTTGGGCTGCACATTCATGATTGTCATCCCAATATTCATCATCTTCCAACTCAGTGCAGTACACACTTGGAATGAGATTACTTCCCTCATATTCTACTCCTAAACTGGGTTGAGGTTCGAATAAACTAACCTCTCCCTCATCATTGAAATCAAGTGTGTCATGTGAGTGAAGTGTGTCATCATCATTATATTTAAAACATCTCTTGATCATTCTTTTGGACCGTCATCAAGAACGACTCTTCGAAGAATTGAACCATATGCTCATTTACATAATCCAACTTTTCATTTCAAATTTCAGAGTTCTTCAAAAGCAAGTTAGGATCACTTTCCTCACATTGTGCTTCTGGATTGAGTTATGGCTGGGACGAGCAAGCCTCCAATGTCTTATCGATGCGCAATGCAAGCGCTTCTATCATTTTTCTAAGGCCCAAAAAATCATATATTTTACCCTGAAGTGACTCCTCTTGGATTGTTTCTGATTGGGTTTCAAAGGTAGAAGAGCCAAAGAATGTTCATTGGGGTGTATTGATGGTTGATCTTCCCAATTTTGATGTTTCCACTGATCATAGTCATACGGATCATAGGTGGGAGAATATGATGGTTGATAATAGTCCACATTCCCATAATTATGATCGCGTAAGGACTTCTTAACCGATGGAGTATAATATTCCAGTCAGTTCTCGATAATGGTTTCGGAAAAATTTTGAGATATAAGTTAAATTCTATCATAATCATTATACATTCCTCCCCAATATCTCTTATCCATCTTAGCATATTGATGTACCCACTTTTTCATGGTGGAATCCCAACTATGAATCTAATCCTAAGAAAAATAAAAGAAAAGATCCTACAACAGTATTGAAAGTAAGAGGAGGAGAAGCTAGAAGGAAGTTACCAAATTAGAAGTTCCTATGTTAAGATCCTACAAAAGAAAATAAAAGAAATTAATTTCTAAAATAGAAATTCTAAAGTTAGAAAGTTCCTAAAATAGAAAGTAAACTAGTTTCCAAAAATAAAGGAGAACCTAGAAATAGAAAGTTTCTAAAGATAGAAAATAAGACTTAATCCTAAAAATAGAAAAATGGAAAGATTAGAAAGATATTACCAATTTAGAAAGTCTAACTCAAGGTCCTACAAAACAAGAAAGTTAGGTTAGTTTTTAAAAATTAAACAAAAAAACTTAGACCTAAAATTAGAAAACTAGAAAAACCTTAATCTTAACCTTATTTTAAAACTAGTTAATCTTAGAAAAACATAACCATCAATCCACAGCAACGGCGCCAAAAACTTGTTCACACCCTAAGGATAGGATTGCGATGTAGTAATAATCTTGGTAAGATCGAGGTTGAATCCACAAGGACTGAACCTTGTACGTAATCTGAAAGTAACCAGAACTAGAATTAGAAGAAGATATAATCTAAACCAGGAAAATTTAATAAAATAATGGCGAATAACTTCAACTAAAACTTATAAAATTCAAAGGTGGGAAACTAGGGTGCCAAGGATCCACTTGTAGAGATCAGGGAGATCTATGCTTGATTCATGAACACAACTAGAATCAGATTTCTATCTTCATCTAGTTGGAAGATATTTCATTAAGAATCAATCTGAACTTCCTTTGATCCAGTTTTCAAGATATAAGAGGTATGAGAATTAGAATTGATTCTATCACAAAACCATGCCCATGAGACAAAGCAAACAACAGAATTTAACCAATCCACAACCATTTTGAAAGATGTATGAATGTTAAGAAGGATTTTATCATCCAACTATGCCCAGAAGACGATGGTGAACAACAGGGACTCCTAATTTCATAATCCCTATAATGCTAAGAACATGCTCAAAGCTATCGTAGATCCATTATAATTTAAGTCACAACAAACCATTAAAAATCAAAAGCATTCCTTAATATCAAAATATAATCGAAGAGAGTTTAATGCAACATAAATCAAAGCAATAGAAGACCACCCATCATACTATAAGCTTCACCTCTTAGCCTTAGCTAAGAGGTTTGCTTATCATTATCATGATTGACTAAATTCTCCTAAAAAAATCAAAGGAGAAAACTAAAGAGGAAGAAGAAAGAAGAACTCTTTATAGTCAGCCCGCTCTACAGCTCTCTCTCTCTCTTCACATCTCACATCTGATCCCCCGTCCATGCCTCCACGGCTGCTTACATCCAAGGATCTCTCTCTCTCTCTCTCTCTCTCTCTCTCTCTCTCTCTCTCTCTCTCTCTCTCTCTCTCTCTCTCTCTCTCTCTTCTCTTGCTTGTTCACAGCTCCAAGGATGGCCTTCACGTTGCTCTCTCTCCCCTTTATATAGGCGTGAGGTCTGTAGTTGGCTAGTGAAGTCAGTTGGTGCAGAACAGACTATGTTTAACAACAGAGTGCGCAGAAAACGGGAGAGAATTACGTTTGAAGTGAGATTTGGTATGATGATCGTCCCAAAACTCTGTTTAGCCTTCATGGTTGGGGTCGTGGCCCCCTGTTGATGAGTTTGAATGGTCTGGATCATTGATCCGATCACTATCACGATCACACAACTACCTGGAAATCCTGAATCTTGCGGACATGTGTTGCTTACGCACGTACATGCGCTAACGTGTTCGGTGGACCCCATAGTGATCTCTCTGGATAAATCCACCCCATTCATTGGATTCCTGGCGAAAATCCAGTCAGGAAGGAGTGGTTTTGGTCAAGTTTTGGGGTAGTCCACTGTATCAAATCAACTCACCGTTCATCTTGCATTTTCTGGCGATCCACATGTGTATGTGTGCATGGGGCTAAAAGGCCACCATGTAGGGTCGTGCCTCCCCTCTAGACGTAATGGATGGTCCAGATTGTCCATATGGGAGATGGGTAGGCCCCACTACTCAAAATCGATGGACATGCGTCCGTCTACTGGTTCTGGCGTAAGAAAACAACGAGTCAGCGTCTGCTGACCATCTTGGCTAGTCCGGTGCACAGCCAGTGCCGTGTACATAGTATACACGCACTAGCCATGTGGGGTCCATCGCGATGTATATGTAAAATCCACTCCGTCCATTCGTTGTGCCACCCCATTTAAGGGGTTAAGACCAAAATTGAAGCATATCCAGATATTCGGTGGACTCCAGATTGATGATTTATGGTCTGATTTATCCATTGGGCCACTTTCACAAGGATCCAATGGCTGAAATTTTACGTGTACGGTTAACTTAGGGTCCTCAGGCCAGATACAAAGTTTCGGGCCAAACGGATGGTGGGAACCTTGTGATCTTGCATTTAGGATGACTTTCAGGCCTCTTGGACTTCAATTGCTTGATTTTCTCAGATCTTTAGCATGTAAATTCTTCATTCTCGATCCCTTAAGATCCCTCCCTTACCTTAGTAATTTTTTAACATTAAATTCATGCTTTTAATACCCTTTTCAGTCCAAGCTCTTTAAATTCACCTTGCAACAAAAACACGATTAAAATAGGACGTTAAACATTATCATGTACATAAAATTAGGTAATAATTGGGGTCTAATATGCAATATTTGACCCTTAACAAAATGCCAAAGAGTCTGAAAGTGAGGCTAAAGCTGATTTGATGGTGCATACCCGCATGGAAATTGAGGTCACACCTAAGGTTAGCATAGAGATGCCACCTAATGTTACATAGAGGGTAGTGTAAAGCTACCACCTGAGGTGGCTTCGATATCAGGGGAGTTTAGTGATGGTGTCTTAAAGGAGGTATACCAGATGAGCTTACACCCGTGTGGGACATTCATGCGTTGACTTTACCAAACATTTCTCACGATCAAATTAGTCCTGGGGAGGAAATGTATCTGGAAAGACAGGTAGATAAGCTTATAACCCATATAAATGTCATACCCATGTTAGTGTCCCATAGGCCCTCAAAGTCGGCACATGAGTTTGCACGGCACATACATGATTTGTATAATGAGATCAAAAAATACAAAGCACTTGTTGATTCTCATCCCAGATTTCAATAATTCCAAGTAAGAGAGTATGTTATGGTTTGCATGAGGCCCGAACTATTTTCACAGGGAGCCGTTAAGAAATTGCAAGTGCGTAGTACAGGACCGTACAAAATATTGAAGAAATTGAGTCCTAATGCGCATGCAGTAAACCTTCTACCTACCATGGGAATTAGTTCTACTTTTAATGTGGAAGATCTAGTACGATAAAAGGGTTCTGCTACTTCATTATATGATCCATTTTCAGACCCTCACATAAATCATGACCTAGTCCTTAAGCCATGCATGGCCATTACCTGACCCCTCTTCTTAACCTTTACTACCCGAACCATCCATAACTACGAGAAGAGAGGAGATATAGGATATTTTAGATCATGAATAAACAGTTTTCACTGGGCATGGTGGATATTAGAGTACTTTGTCAAGTGAAAGACAGGCCGATGTCAAACTGCACGTGAATCATAGAGACGAAGCTTCTACAACTTGACCCTAACATCTTAAAATGTTATCAGAGTTATATTTCGCCAGAGGCGAATCTTTCTCAGCCGAAGAGAGTTGATGAGAACATAGAGCACCATTCAAGGTATACTAGAGGAGGATGAGATCATCACCAGTTTCCCTCTAGGTGGATGACCACTATGTTAGCCCAAGTGGGCCGAGTAGACTTTTCTAAAGAGCCCACATGCATTCTATGCATTTTCGAAGACCCTACACTAGGAAGATACATGTGGAGTGCATTGTTGAGAAGCCCGAACCATTGTATTGAGTGCATATATCGATCGGACCATTAGATCACACACGATGAACCTTTGGACCACTCTTAATCGTGGCGCCCATCTTCATTGTGGACTACCCCATTGGCCACAAATATTTTAGGATAGTTCAAATTTATTTGTTTCGAGTAGTTTTTGTCATTTATTTTATTATTTTTGCACTATTTATGTTTTACTTAAGGTATGTTTTTTTCAATGAGAATTCTTTCATGATAGAGGTTTTTTTTGTAAAAGTCTCTTTCTAAGACTATAAAAGAGAAACGGGGAGGGGGTTGTGGAACCCTAATGCATTTTATTTATAAAAAAATTAAAAAAAAAAAAAAAAAAACTTCGTGTTTTCTCTTCTTCATGTGATTTAAAGAATACTGCATGTGATTTGGAGCTTGGGTGTGGTGTGATTTAATTCCTCATTCAATAGAGGTGCAAGGATTCCCATCTATCATCTACCTTCTTTCTCACTTTTTATCCACAAAGAGGTATTTTCTTAAAAACTTCATCTTTCTTCTTCCCTTCCCATTCAAAACCATCCTAATCAATTTTTTCTTTAACTTTTTATCATCTAACTTGAACCTCAACAGAACCCAATCACTGAGGACCCCAAAACCCTAGCCAACAAGCCACACGTGTGACCATATGACTACATGTGCGAGCCCTTAGATTGGCTATACGAATAACCCCTCAATCTCTTGATTTTCCCTTACAAATGATGTAACAAGTTTAGGCACTAGTGTATGTGCGAGATATATATCTTATGTGTGCATGTGCTAAAAATCAAATGCCTAGCATACAATCCATTCAAGCATTTATATAATTCAACAAATTAAACTCATAACTATGAATAACATAATATAGTGGTTCAGCTACTTACTTACACCACTCCCAGTGGACACACTCTCCTTGAGTGTATCGGATTTCACTATCTCAGTAGTTTTCAATAAGTTCACCTCTAACCTTTACAAACGTACACTCCCTCCAGAGGCTCCCACGAAAACTTACACAAGTGCACTCCCGTCGATGTCCTACACAAGGTAATGGGAGTTGGGTTGAATATCATACAATTAATGATATTAGTTGGTTTCTAGTGGCGATTCACTTAGATAGGTGTTATAAAGAACATTTACACAAGGATTTACCTATAGATTTGTGTCTAATTTGTAAAATAATGAAGAAGACATTAATACCTTCATAATGAAGCTTGGAATACTCATTAAAGTGGTTAATCACAAGAAGGGCATCATGATCTCTTTGGTTTAGAATCTACGAGAGGGATAATGAGTGGGAAATCACGTAGGCTCTAATTGCATAAAAAATCCAACAATTTTCCCAAGAACTAAATGCCTATTTTATAGAAAAAGGTTTGCAACAGTTATAAAATGACGAGTTCAATAGCTCTGTCGATAGGATCGTGTGAGCCTTCGATATGATCGAAAGTCCTTTGATAAGATCGAACTAGCCTTTAATCCAATTGAGAAATTTTAGATATATGTAATTTGGTTACGCTTAAATTACACAAAAAACCCATCAATTTGCCCAAGAATCGAATGCCTATTTTATATAATAAAAAAAGAAGTTTACAACGGCTATAAAATGACTAGTTCAATAGTTTTATCAAAAGGATTAAATGAGCCTCTGATAGGATTGAATTGGCCTTCGATCCAATCGAGAAAATTTAAATATATGCAGTTTGGTTGTTGGACTATTCTGGCCCAATCTTCGATCGTATCGAAAGGTGTCTTCAATACCATCGAGTCTTATCAATGGACTGTCAATGGAATCAAGATTCACTTGAAAACATCCAAAGTGTTACTATTTTTAGTAATATATTTACTGCAACTTTAAACCTTTAAAGCCTATCTAATCATGATCAAATAAAGATTTTAAGGCTATGGGATGATCAAACAAAGGTTTACCTATTTGGGATGGATCATCTAGAGGCTAAAGTTATTTTTTACCTAAAGGGAGATAAAGTTAGGGTCACTAAGGCATCCCAATTTAAATGTGTCTTCACTCATTGATGCTCCAAGTCTTCATGTATCTTTGGTCTTTAGCTTCCGAGGGTTCAATCGACTCACTGGCACACTGACATATGTGATTGACAAACAAGTGCACTTACATGATGCACATTCAATAATCGAATATCATGATAAGGACGCATTCAACAAAGGCGGAGCATGATCAATAAAAGGCAACTATCACTTTACAATTGGCAATATACAACGTCATCACGTAAGTAGCGGTTACTCTCACAACGTCACTATGAAGTACATAAATAGCAAAGGGGAATGTGAAGCAAAGGATCCTAAACAAAAAACTAAAAAAGAGAAATCAGTCAAACTAAACTCCAATGCAACGCTACTTATCCAATCCTCTAGGACACTTATCATCTCCACTGCTCATCAGTGTGAAACCCTTAACTTCTAGGAGTAGTTCAGTATGTCCTTGCTTTATGCCATTTCGACTTAGTCATGACCAGTGGCTGTCATTCTCTTTTATCTACGCCTGCGTGTCGAATATGAAGGAAGACTGTAGCTTTAAGAACCGTCCACCTACGCTCATATGGTGGGTTGATAATGGTTGAACAAGGTCTACAAACCATTCAAGTTGCTCCATATAGATCTCCTTATCGAAATCTCTATGCAAAAGGGAAGCTTTAACATCCATCTAATGTATAATCAAATTATGTAAATATGTGATAGCTATCAATACTCTAATGGATATAATCTTGGAGATAAGAGAATATGTATCAAAGAAATCTATTCATTCCTTTTGTATGTACCCTTTGGCTACTAGTTTAGCTTTAAATTTACCTATAGAATCATGGAGTTTTAGCTTCTTTCTAAAAATCTACTTACATCTAAGTGATTTCAAACTGTCAGGTAAGTCAACTAGATTCCATGTATGGTTAGTCATGATAGAATCCATTTCGATATCTATAGCCTCCTTCCAAAAAGAGGCATCACGGGATGACATGGCCTCTTTGTATAAGACTGGATCACCTTCCACATTTAAGGTTAAGAAATCAGATCTAAATCCTTTATCGATCTAGTCCTCTTACTAACTCTAGGTAAAACATCCAGTTCATTAAAACTAGAGGATTTGGATATATCGACAGATTTAGACCACAAGTGTAAAGGGTCACCCCACTAATTTCTAACTAACAAGAAAAAATATCTTAGAAAAGTTAGTATATCTATATTCTATAATAGAAGAATCATCTAATGTTAAAAACCTATATGTCACGCCCCAAAACCTAAAAATCGGATTCACAGGAATCCCGACCACCGAATCCGGTGCCGACAGCCTCCGTAGTACCCCATTCTCGGCTCCCAGCGCAGCATACACCAGATTTCGATCCTGGGATCCTACAAGGAGGATTTTCCAACGCACATTTGTCTTGTAATAAGCATAACCACAAGTTTATCAAAATCATAAAGGCAGCATCATCATTACATATTTACTAATATAATCCCTTGAATACAAGACTGAAAGGAAAATACATATATCAAAATCAGAGCTCCTAAAAACCGTTGCACGCTCCAAGTTAAACACTGCTACAACCTAACGCCACCTGCATGCATTTATCGTGCATAAGCTTACAAAATCTTAGAGGGTGGTGTAAGTGTGTGTAAGGTAAGTGCCGAGTATACAATAGAGTCCGTAAATCATACATCATCGAGATAAGCAGAAAAAATGACAAGGTCATGAATCATACGATATCAGAGTAAGCAGAAATATACTGGTAAGTCCATGAGTCACATAATATCAGAATACGTAATGCAGATCATAATGAGCCAAATATTATATACTGCAGATGCGATGCAATATGCAGATCCTGTCAAGTCCTAAGCCATATAAGTGCAGAAACGTAATAATCCAAAATTTTAAGTACTACAAATGCAATGTAATATGCGGTGTGAATTAATAATTATGCTGGAATGTGAAGTCGGGATGATAGTATGTAGTATCGCAGGCTATGGCGTTCATCACAACGGAATTCTATCCAAACTAGTCTCATACCTAAATTTGGATAGTCAAACACAATGTGGTAAACTCCTGATCTCATGTTAGTCGCGTGCCCCAACCGAAATCTTGGCCATTGCGAAGGTACACGTAACAAATAGTTATGTACCGCCAGCCCGAGTGGATAGTGAATGGATGAATGAACGAGTATGCAACTCCTACTCAGTAACTTGTCAGCACAGTAGCCTGCCAACTGCTGGTAGCTCGCCTAGTGTGGTAGCTCGCCCAGGCCTCATCCCCGCCCACATCACACCCACCCACATTAGCGTCCGACCACGTGCGCCCGCCCACATGTACAATAGTGACATGGTGTCATAATATCATGTCAGTCCTCATATCAAGTCCACATATCAGTACGATTCCTTTCTGAGAAATCACTGGGTCTATTACACTCCACTCCGACTGCCTCCTCCCTAGCTACATAACTCAGCGAGCGTAAGAGACCTCACTATCTGCCTATCCAACAGTCTGCCAATACCTATCCGGCACGTCTATAGCAGACCCATTTACGAGCTGGTCATAGCCTAGCTTATAGCCCCCTCACTCAGGCGGATAAGGCCACACTCCCTTCCAACGGACCACGACATAGTGGGAGACACGGCCTCATGGTATAGGCACCGACGCTCATATTCCACTCGGTCTAGACATTGGAGCATCTCCTGGTACTAAGGAGGTTCTGTGATTTTCACCTAAGGACATCCTACGTGCCCATAGTGATAAAACCAAGTATTTTCAGTGTCCCATCTGGCCATCCACGATGTGCCTATGGAGGCTACGGCCCTGATGTCGCTAGGGCGTACAATGATCAAGTCACATATATGCGAGATGCATGAGTCACACTAACCAGTCATGCAACAATTCTGCACGTATTGCGCGAAATGTGGGGCACTCCGTCTCATAAGGAGTCCCATAAATGGTTTGCCCAATGGCGTATGCTATGATCAAACATTTTTCATATCAGGCATACATATGATGCGTATGGGCATGAATCATGGAGTTATACTAAGCATTTCATATGGTGATAAACATCCTCACAACAAAGATGAGCCTTGATGGCCTACTCACAACAAGTATGGGCCTATCAATGGGCCCTAGGGAGAGTTATTATGTGGACATTTAACCAACATTATTCTTACAATGTGGACGTCAAACCAACATTGCTCCCAAGACAAGGACTGTCATAAACATCATTGCCTGCATTATAGTGAAATCACACATTACAATGGGTGCACATTCCTCACCTTAAGCCGCATGTACACCACATCGGGCCTAGCCATGCAGGCCACAAATACCTCAAGATGGGCCTCATCACATGGGTTGAAAATATATCAAATGGGTCACAGTGCATGAGCTAGAAACACATCTTAATGGGCCCTAACCCATGGGCCCTGATACTTCACAATGGGCCTTAACCCATAGGTTCCAAATATATCACAATGGGCCTCAACCCATAGGCCCTAATACATCACAATGGGCCTTAACCCATGGGCCTTAGAATCCATCAAAATAGGCCTAATCACATGGGCCTTATATATATCAAATGGGTCTCAACGGACGGCCACAAATGAATCGAGGTAGGCCTCATATATATACCAAGGTGAGCCTCAATGGACGGCTACAAATAAATCAAGATGGGCCTCAAACATATACCAAGGTGAGCCACATCAATGGGCTGCACCAATGGGCCTTATGTTCAATGCAATGGGCCATAACCCATGGGGCTTTGAATACATCACAATGGGCCTCGTAACATGGGCCTTACATTCATATAAAAAATGGGCCTTAACACGGCCTCATACACATCAAGGTGAGCCTCAACAATGACCCATAAATATAACGAGCTGGGCCTAATCACGTGGACCTTATATATACTAAGTGGGCCTTAATGGACGGCCATAAATAAATCAAGATGGGCCTCATACATATACCAAGGTGAGCCACATCAATGGGCCGCACCAATGGGCCTTAAATTCATTGTAATGGGCCATAACTCATGGATCATAGAGTACATCATAATGGCCTTGCTAAATGGCCGAAAGTATATCACAATGGGCCCTTACTAATGAGCTCTAAGTACATCATAATGGGCCTCAACACATGGGCCCTATACAACCAAGGTGGGCCTTAACAATGGGCCATAAATGTGGTAAGTGGGCTACACCACATGGGCCACCCCAAACATAAGTGGTGGTAATGATCTCCACCATTAAAATTCTTAAGGCCCACCAAAAATATATTTTTTTCCATCCAACCTATCCCTAAATTATCATAATGATAGATGAAGTGGGAACAACTATTAACTTAATGGGAAACTTACTATGGCCCTAAGAAATTTCTTGAACGGTGGGCGTCATTGTCCACTTCTTCACATGGTGGGGTCCACTTAGACTTTAGATCTGGCTCATTCCCTAGCCCATGCCATAAAATGACCTTTCCCAAAGTGGGTAGGTGGATTGGATGCAGCATATGCATTCATGGAGGGCCCCACTGTCACTGGACAGTATGCATAAAACACATACATTACCGTGGGCTCTACCGTCCACTGGACGGTGCGAATAAACCCATGCATCATTGTGGGTCCCACCAGCCGTCCAGCAGCCAGCAGAAGGCTGGACGGCATGGTAAACACATACATCCTGTGGACTCCACCGTCCGGGCAGACGGTGGAAATAAGGCACATACGTCATTATGGGTCCCACTTGGGGCCCACTATAACATATATTTTCCATCTAATCTGTAGGGAAGTTCACAAAGAGCTAGATGAATAGGAAAAACAAATATCAGATTGATTCAAAACTTCCGTGGGCCCAAAAAGGGTTTCAATGGTAGAGTTCAATCACCGCTGTTTCTTGTGGTGTGGGCCACCCGAGATCTGGATCAAGCTGATTTTTAGGTGGGGCCTGCTTAAGGTAGGGGCACACCTAATGAATGGCCTGGATAACACATATACATCATAGCGGGGCCCACGTACAGGGCCATGAGCGCCCTGCCGTCCGCCTGCCCATCGAACGTAGGCACTGCCTGCGCCTCTGTCCAGCAGCAGCCCTGCTGCTTCTTTTGTTTTTTTAAAGGAAACCTGTTTTTCTAAGGTTTTTCAGGTGTGGGGCCCACATCTGATGAATCCACTCCAGCCATTGGATTCCACATCCCATAACAATTCTATGAAGACCAATATTGGGCCTTTTTCAGCGTGTAAGAAAAATCTGGGTGGATTTCAACGGTAATGATATTGTTTTTAAAACTATGGCCCACCAGATACTCGGATCATCCTCATTTTTTGGCTTAACGCCTAAAATGAGTTGGGGAAGAGGATGGACGGCTTAGATTGAATACATACATCAAGGTGGGGCCTATATGAGTAGCCCTTCTCCAATGCTTGGAAGGCCAAGCTCATTTTGTGTTTTAAGTCCAACAACGTCCAGACGTTGGACGTTTTTGAGCTTATCCACATATTCAAGGTGGGCCCTATTTAGGTGGGCCACCACATGATGGATGGTGTGAGTACGATACTTATAAGATGGGCCCCACTTTTAGATGGCTTGGGTCAATACATACCAAATGGTGGGGTCCATCCAAGTGGGCCACACGGCCATTACATCACAAAAAAAAAAATAATAATAAATGAAATGAAAGGGAGAGAGATAGAGTGGGACACGTGTGATGAAGGGACCCTGACACTATAGGCCCTCCATTCCATGATCTACATCATAAATCAAGTGGGTCTCATAACATGTGGCCCTAAAAAAAATTAAAATCTAACGGTGGAGATCCCTTCTTCATGAAAATAGACGGTCTAGATGACCCATTTACAAGTTAGGAAGGTAAACATCATGATGGGGTCCATGGAGAATGGCCCCATCATAGAATGATATTGATGATCAAGATGGGCCATTAGCCACATCCTAGGGTCCAAAGTGAGATCCATACCATTGATCGGTAGGCCTCACTTGGTCCATCTTAAAAACATGAAAAATTAGGCTATGGAAGCACCCACCACTTGCTCTTCTCAGTCCATTGGAAAGCCACTCTCCTTATGCTTCACTTTGATGGTAGAGATGAGAAATGGATGGCTAGGATGATGGATTTTGGAGTGGGGAGTGGGCCACCAAAATCACTTTTCTCTCATGAAAATGCATGGACGTGGGAGCCTCTTGCTTGCTTGGGAATATGTTGAGAAATGAGAGAGGGAGATGGGATGTAAGGAGTGATGGAGTGATGGGAAGTGAGTGATGGGTGAGGTGAGTGATGGGTGAGGTGAGAGGTTGGTTGACTTTGGGGTTTGCTTGACTTGTGGAGAAAGAAAGCATGGGTGCTTTGTACTTAACATGAGAGGTGATTGATGGGATTGATTTGACATGTTGTAGAGATTCTCTTAGAATTTACAATGCACGGTGTTTTTCTCAAACTGAACGCAGGTCTGCATCTCCCTGCCATGGTATCGGATCAGTGAGCGAGTCGCTGTGTTGGAACCTCGGCGACGGTGCGGTCGCAATGGTACAAGTCTCGGATTGAACCGACTCAGATATACAGGATACGATTTAAGGTCGAGCGCAAACATTGATCATCGGTCGCAGGTTGCTGAAATTCGACTGGGAGGATCGTGGGAGTTGACGAAACAGTACGGACTAGGATACGGGTCTTACACTATAAGCTTTACTGATCGTGCATATCTAACAAATACACAACAAACAGTTTTATCTCCTAACTTAGGTCATTTGGGGTCAACTAACCTAAATTAAATAGGCATCCCTAAGTCCTAAAGTAGTTTAGGTTAGGAGCCCTACATTTCCATAGTTTGTATGGAAATTTGTCAGTCTTACTATAAGGAATCCTATTTAGGACATATGCGACAGTAAGAATAGCCTCACCTCATAAATTTTTAGGAAAACTTGAAGAACAAAGCATATCATTTAATAAATATATCAAGGTTTTATTTTTTCTCTCAGCAACTCCATTTTATTGAGGAGTATAAGGAGTAGTGTATTGATGAATAATCCATTCAGATTCACAAAATTCACTAAAGGTCAGTGAGGTATATTTACCCTATCACTTCTAAGACTTAATTTTGTAACTAAGCCAATTTTCTACTTCGACCTTGAAAATCTTAAATATGTTCAAGGATTCATCCTTAGACCTAATGAGATATACATAGAAAAACCCAGAGCGGTCATCTATAAAGGTAATAAAGTACCATTTACCACATCTGGTTTGGATTTCTTTCATATCACAAATAACTGAGTGAATAAGGCCTAAGAGATCCGAAGTTCTATCAATTTATTTGAAAGGTTTCCTAATGATTTTAGCTTTATTACAGTGCATACACTTATTAAATGAGTCCATATCACTTAACTTACGGATAAGTTTCAAGGCACTCATTTGTTTCACGTATTTTAGATTAATGTGGTATAATCCGTCATGCCAAATATTCTCATTATTAGCCCTAACGAAATAAGTAGTAGAAGAATTAACTTTATTCAAATCAATTAAAAAATTATACATTCCATCTACTTTATTTGCCTTCACTACAAATTTTCCATTAAAAAAAAAAAACAACTCGTCTACATTCAGTCATGCCTTTTATATCAGCCTCATCCAATAAGTGATGAGACAATAGGTCTTTCATAAGTTTTTGGACGTGTAGAACATCCTTCAAGGTTAGTTCTCAACCAAAAGTGAACTTCAACATGACAATTCATTTTCCATCTACTTTAGTAGTTGCTAAACTAGCTAGATGAATGACATGGTGCTGCTTGGATGGTTTGTAGGTTTTGAACTAGGCTCTGTCCGACCCAACGTGCCTCATTGCTCCTGAGTCAAGCTACCAGCCTTCATTCACTTTGATAACGCATGTCTCTTTGATTGTTGCCATCAATTATTCCTTCTTATCAGCTTCATCATCTTTTGCAACATTAGTTTGAACTTTGCCTTTGTGAAGCCTACAATACCTAGTAGAGCGGCACAGAACACAACACAAAAAACAATCGATTTAGCTATGGTTTTCTTAAATTTTTTATGTGATTTTTCAGGTCATTATTGGACTTAAAATTAGGTTTATTTGTTGTATTAAGATGTTGATTTTTTATGTCAACATGATAGACCTTAGGATGACTATCTTCCTTGCAATCTTGAAGACAAGCCTCCTCTTCTATACAAATGTCCACTATTAATTTACCAGTTTTGAAACGAAGGTCTTTTTGGAATTCCTTCTATAAAGGTGGTAATTTATCTATGACAGAGGCTACTAGATGTTGTTCATTAACTTTAATACTGTCACGCCCCAAACTCGAAAACCGGGCTCACAAATTCTCGATTGCCGAATCTGGCACCGACAGCCTCCGTAGTACCCTGTTCTCGGCTCCCGGCACCCATATGCCAGGTTTCGATCCTGGGATTCTACAAGGAGGATTTCTAACATCAATTTGATTCGTAATGAGCATAACCCATGAACAATAACCACAAGAACACCATTACAAAATCCATTATGATCAAAAAATTTAAAGTAAAATGCGTATGAAGGAAAATACAAGATAATTAATGGAAACTCTTGAAGCTTGACTGCACCCTCCTGCTGTGACTAAGCTACGACTGTGTCCTGGCATCACCTACAAGAATCAATCGTGCATAGATTCTAGAAAGCTTAGAGGGTGGTGTAAGTGTGTGTGCAATATGGGCGTGCTCAGAATGCAATGACTGAGTAATGTGGAATCATGCTGATGAGTACATGAATGCAATCAGCCATACCAAGACTATGTGGTGCAAGACATGAATGTTATCGGCCATATCAAGGCGATGCGATGGAAAATGTAACTCATGCATGTCAATCCTTATCCACATGTCAATGCATCTCATCACCAGAGCATCAAATATCAGTACGGTTCTCATTCTGGATAATCATCGGGGTTTAATACACTCCGAATGATACTGCCTCTTTCCCAGGTGCACAGTCCAAGTGAGCGTAAGAAACCTCACTATCCGCCTAGCCAATAGTCTGTCAATATCTATCGGGTAATTCGATAGCGAACCCATTCACGAGCTGGTCAAACTCAGCCTAGTAATGCACCCTACCCTCGGGCGAGTAAGGCCACACCTCTTTCCAATCAACCATGACACAGTGGGAGATGCAGCCTCCTGGTATTCGGTACTCGGGCACTCATGTTTTCACTCGATCTCAATGTTCAAGTCATCCTCTAGTACCATCGGTTTTAGAGATTTTCACCTAGGGATATCTATGGCACCCCGATGCTTAGTAATAATATTTTCGGTGTCCGATCCTGCCATCCACGATGTGCCTGTGGAGGTCATGGCCCTGATGTCGCTAGGGTGCATAGTAATCACAATCACATAAATATAAAGTACATGAGTCATGCAGTCCAATCATGCATCAATCCTGCGCTTATCGTGCGCTCGTGTAGAGTAACTCTACCTATCAGGGAGTCGCATAGACCACCTACACTATGGCATATGTGATGGCTAATCACACCTCGTAACAAACATACAAATGATGCGTATGGGCATGTATCATAATGTTATCTGTCACAAACTCATATTCGGCAACGGTAGTCGATATCGGCAAGCGACACCAATAATCGGCATCGATAATCAACCTTGACGCAAGGTGGGGTCCCTAGATGGACGATCGATGATGGATCAATTAAAACCAATGGGACCCAAGCGTTTGGGTTAACCCACTAGAAAATTATGAGAATGGGCCTAACAAGGCCTAAGGGAAGGTCATAATGTGGACGTCCAACCATCATTGCCCATCAATGTGGACCTTTAACCAACATTGCTCCCAAGGAATGCGCTCATAGGGCCAATTGTATAATGGGCCCATGGTGTGGGCTGGTCTCACTGATGCACTGCCTCAACCTTTGAGGGGTCCACTGCGACACCCTCCCTCGTCATCACGTGCCACAGGAACTTCACCTCCTCCTATCAGAACTTGCACTTCTCTAGCTTCACATACAGCTGGTGTACACGGAGGGTCTGTAGTGCAATCTTCAAATGTTACACATGCTCCTCACAGGTCCTCGAATATATCAGAATGTCATCGATGAATACCATAACAAACTGATCGAGATATGGACAGAAGACCTCATTCATCAACTGTATGAATACTGTGGGCCCATTGGTCAATCCGAAGGACATGACCTAAAACTCAAAGTGACCATAATGGGTCTTGAAAGCCGTCTTCGGGATGTCCTCCTCTCGGACCCAGACCTGAATCTGATGATAACCAAAATACATGTCAATCTTTGAAAAGAACTGTGCACCCTGCAGCTGATCAAATAAGTCGTCTATCCTCAGGACCGGATACTTGTTCTTGATCGTGACCCAGTTGAGCTTACGATAATCTGCACAAAGCCTCAATGAGTCATCCTTCTTCCTGACGAAAAGTACCGGCTCTCCCCAGGCGAACCGCTCGAACGAATGAATCCCAACTCACGTAACTCGTCCAACTGACGCTGCAGCTCCCTCAACTCCATCGGTGCCATACGATACGGAACCTTCGAAATAAGCGCGGTACCAAGCACGAGATCAATCTGTAACTCAATATTCCGACGCGACGGCAATCCTGAAATCTCTTAGAATACATCAGAAAAATCACAGACCATTGGTAATTGATCGATACACAAGACAACGGGCTCCTCAATTGCGCAGGACATGAGACAAGACAATGACTCTCCTCTAGGCTCGGCAATGAACTGAAACTGTCGCAAGCTAGGTATGCAGAATGTGACGGTCCTCGCAGAACAGTCCAACACGGTGTGGTACTCAGCAAGCCAATCCATGCCTAGGATGATGTTAAAATCTGACATTAACAGCACAAATAAATCAGCAGGTAAAAAGATATCACCAACCAGAACAGGGTAAGATGAACAAAAATAGCCTAACACTTTGGTCTTCCCCAAAGGCGTCTATACGATCAACCCCTCGTGAGCAGACTCTGTTAGCAATCCAATCGAATGACAAAAATCTTCAAATATGAATGAATGCGATGTATCGAAATCAAATAGTACACGTACAATACATGCGGAGACAGAAAGAATACCCTCAATGACTCCTCCAGATGATTGCGGGTCCTGCTGAGCCGTGTAAAACCTAGCATGAGTTAGCTGGGGAGGTGCATGTCCCCTCTGAGGTCCCTGCTGCTATTGCTGCCTCTGCGGCGGCCTGTACTACTATCTTTACTATTGTTGGGGCCTAGGCGACTGAGGTGGCTGCGTTCACTGTTTATGGGGTGGCTGCTGCTGTGGTCACTGCTATGCTAGAGGCTACTGTGGCCCTCTCGACTACTATAGATGAGGGCGAGGGCACTCATACACATGGTGCCCTATCCCACCACATCTAAAATAAGTCTTAATAAACGACTACTGAGGTAGTGGTGGAGGTGCCACTTGTGCTACTGATGCTCTAGGAGATGGGTGGCTCCTGTACCTCTGTGGTCGTCGATGCTGCTAGGAGCTACTGGAGGGGGCCTGCCTCTTCTAATATCTCCTCTTATTTTGATCGCTCTGCCCACCGGCCCACTCAGTCTCATATATCTGAGCCCTCCGCACTACCGCTTGAAAAGTCAAGAGCTCATGCCCAATAACACGGCCTTGAAAACCGTAACGCAAGCCGTTCTCGAAACGAGCGGCCTTCCATCCCTCATCATCAACCAAATATGGCATAAACCTCGATAGCACTACAAAATGAGCCATGTACTGTGCCACAGATATGTCTCCCTACACTAAGGTCTCAAACTCTAATGCTCGCTGCCAACGAATGTGATCGAGGAAGTACTACTGCTCAAATCAGTCTACGATGTCCTCCCATGTCTAGACGAAATCTGGTCCTACAACACAAGTAACGGAGGTCCACCAGTGCTCGGCCTCACCCTGAAGAAAAAATACTACCAACCAGACCCTTTACTGGGTCGTACATGCCATAATATCAAAACTCTTCTCCACATCGAAGCGTCATCACTCGGCTGTAGTCAAATCTGGCTTGCCCTGGAATCGCGGGGGATCGAGCTGTCGGAACTCTCGAAGTAGGGCGCTCGCCCGCTCCTGCTTTGCTTGGGCTGGCGAAACAACTAGGCGCCTACCCTATCCCTGAAGCACAGCTGTCACAGCCTACAACATCTGCTGTAACTGGGAAGCACTCACGGGTACGGTCAGATTCTCATCTGTCTCAGGTAGAGGAATGACATCCTTGGGCTAGAGGATGTCTAGGGGTGGAACGGGAGTCATAAGTGGTAAAGCAGGAGCCTCAAGTGGTGAAGCAGGAGTTACTTGGGTCACTCTCCTCAGCGGAATGTCCTATAGAAAAGAACAAAGGAGCCTATCAATCCTTAAAAACTCTCGAAGGCACGCTAGGGGACTAAATCAGAAGGTTATGCACTCGGAACCTAATTGATCTAAATCCATACTAGATATGTGATGTTGTTCTGGGTTGTTCCCAAGTTATGCTCTGATACCAACTTCTGTCACACCTCAAACTCAGAAATCGGGCTCACAAAATTTTCAATTGCCGAATCTGGCACTGACCGCCTCCGTAGTACCCCGTTCTAGGATCCTGGCACCCATACGCCAAGTTCCGATCCTGGGATTCTATAAGGAGGATTTCTAACATTAATTTAATTCGTAATGAGTATAACCATAAGCATAACCCACAAACAATAACCACAAGAATACCATCACAAAATCCACTATGATCAAAAACTTTAAAGTAAAATCATTTGAAGGGAAATACAAGATAATAATAATGAAAACTAATGAAGCTAGACTACAAGCTCCTGCTACGACTAAGCTATGGCTGCGTCCTGACATCACCTGCACGCATCAATCATACATAAGCTTATAGAAAGCGTAGAGGGTAGTGTAAGTGTGTATGCAATATGGACGTGCTCAGAATGCAATGACAGAGTAATGTAGAATCATGTTGATGAGTACATGAATGCAATCAACCATACCAAGACTATACGGTGCAAGACATGAATGTTATTGGCCATATCAAGGCCATGCGATGCGAAGTGCAACTCATGCATGCCAATCCTCACCCACATATCATTGCAGCTCATCACTAAAGCATTAAATATTAATACGGTTCTCATTCTGGATAATCACCGGAGTTTAGTACACTCCAAATAGCACTGCCCCTTTCTCAGGCGCGTACTCCAAGTGAGCGTAAGAAACCTCACTATCTGCCTAGCCAATAGTCTGTCAATACCTTTCTGGCACGTCGATAGCAGACTCATTCACGAGCTGGTCAAACTCAGCCTAGTAATGTCCCCTACCCTCGGGCGAGTAAGGCTACACCCCTTTCTAACCGATCATGACACAGTGGGAGATGCGGCCTCCTACTATTCGGCACTCAGGCACTCATATTTTCACTCGGTCTCGATGTTGGAGTTATCCTCTGGTACCATCAAGTTTAAATATTTTCACCCAGGGACATCTATGACGCCCCGATGCTTAGTAATAATATTTTCGGTGTCCGATCCTGTCATCGAAAATGTGCCTGTAGAGGTCAAAGCCCTGATGTCACTAGGGTGCATAGTAATCACAATCACACAAATGCAAAGTGTATGAGTCACACAGTTCAATCATGCATCAATCCTGCACATACTATGCGCTCATGTGGGGTAACTCTACCTATCAGGGAGTCCCATATACCACCTACACTATGGCATATACAATGGCTAAACACACCTCATAACAAACATACAGATGATGCATATGGGCATGTATCATAATGTTATGCTGTCATAAACTCATAATCGGCAACGGTAGCCGGTATCGGCAAGCGGCACCAATAATCAACCTCGACGCAAGGAGGGGTCCATAGATGGACGGCCGATGATGGATCAATTAAAACCAATAGGGCCCAAGCGTTTGGGTTAACCCACTAGAGAATTATGAGAATGGGCCGAACAAGACCTAAGGGAAGGTCACAACGTGGACGTCTAACCATCATTGCCCATCAATGTGAACCTTTAACCAACATTGCTCCCATAGAATGACACTCATAGGGTCAATCGTATAATGGGCCCATGACCTCATACAAGGGCCTAATATACATCATCATAGGCCTCTCTTATGGGGCCTATATGCATCACATTGGGCCTCCTCACTCATGGGCCAATATATATATAACAATGGGTCGTATCAATAGGTCGAATCAATGGGCTAAGTCAAATGGGTCGATGCAAATGAGCCGAATCGAATGGGCCGATTCAATTGGGGCTGAATCAATGGGTCGAGTCAAATGGGCCGAATCAATGGGCCGAGTCAAATGGGCCGAATCAATGGACCGAGTCAAATGGGCCGAGTCAAATGAGCCGAATCGAATGGGCTGAGTCAAATGGGCCAAGTCAAATGGCTCAATTCAAATGGGCCGAGTCAAGTGGGCCAAATCGATGGGCCGATCAACCATAGTTAGAGATCATTATAGAGCATAAAAAAATGAATCATATCCAAAGGATCATCTGGACCATACCATAAATGGCAGTGGTGAGAATGATTTTCGCAGTTAAATTTCTAGTGGGCCCACCATAGTATTTATTTTCGATCCAATCTATGCATAAGGTCATAAAGACCTGGATATAGAGGGAAAAAATATCACATTAGTCCAGGGTCCTGTAACCCAAAGGGGTTTAAATGGCAAGCGTTCAACTCTATCATTTTTTGTAGTGTGGTCCACTTGATACTGGATCTGCCTTATTTTTAGTCTCGAGCCTTAGATGAGCTGCCAAATGGATGGACAGTTCATGTACATCAGTGGGTAGGACCCACCATCTAGCCATCAGGATGCTGGACGGCATGGATATAACACGACATCATGCTGGGTCCCACATGGACGTGGCCAACCGTTTGGATCAAACTAATACTTGTATTTTTCCTTCATCCAGGTCCATGTGAGAAGGACGGTGTAGACAACACATCATGGTGGGATTTTCACCACCCATGCTGTGGATCTAATCCATTCTTCAAGGTGGGCCACAATAGAGAAAAATAGAGAGGGAGAGAGAGAGATATATAGTGTAGTGGAGGGACCCCGCCACTATGGATTAGATCCCGCCGACTTTATTACTAAATTCACTAACACTAGGCTACTTGAAGAAGCCAAGGATGAAAAAGTTGAGGAGTCAGACTTATAAGCATGGACCCTTCATGTCGACGAGTCTTCTAATTCCAAGGGTAGTGGGGCAAGCATAATCCTGATATCTCCTAACCAGACCTGCACCCAGTATGCCATAAGATTTGGGTTCCTGACATCCAACAATAAAGTAGATTATGAGGCCCTCCTCGCAGAACTTAGACTAGCAAAAGCTGCGGGAGCCCAAGTCTTGAAAATCCATAGCGATTCGCAGCTCATCGTCAATCAAGTTACCAGCGAGTACCAAGCAAATGGAGAAAAGATGGTCTCTTACCTCTAAGAAGCAAGAGATCTTATTAGAAAATTCAGTAAATGTGAAGTCACCTTACTTCCCCGAGCAGAGAATTCCCAAGCAGATGCTCTGGCCAAGTTAGTTGTAGTGGCCGACAATGACATCACTAAATCGATTCCGATCGAGTTCTCGCCCAACCCCAACATCAGTCAACCCGAGCCAGAGAAAGCGCTTCTGATTGTCTTGACTACGAGCTAGTTGGACCTAATCATAGACTACCTTCGGGAAAACAAGTTACCCGGTGATAAACTCAAGGCGTGAAGACTTCGAAGCAGAGCAGCTCAGTACACCACACTAGGAGATGTCTTTATAAAAGAGGATTTTCCTTACCGTATTTGAGATGCCTTTGACCCAACGAGGCCAAGTATGTTCTAAGGGAAATTCATTAAGGGATATATAGTAATCACTTCACTGGTAGAGCACTCACCCACAAAGTAATTCGGCAGGGGTATTTCTGGCTGACCATCCAGGAAGATGCCAGACAATACACAAGGAAATGCGACAAATGTCAGTGATTATCGCAATACCTTGCCAACCGTCCGAGCAACTGACTCCTATGACTATCCCATAGTCGTTCACCCAATGGAGACTCGACATCATAGATTCGTTACCAATTGGGAAGAGCCAAACCAAGTTTGTTATTGTGGCAGTAGATTACTTCACTAAGTGGGTCAAGGCTGAGCCTCCGGCTAAGGTTATCAGAAGAAAATTACGAACTTCATCTAGAAGAATATCATCTGCAGATTTGGGATCCTACACACCATCATCATGGACAACGACAAGCAGTTCGACAACGCACGATTCTGAGGCCTCTATGAAAATCTTAGAATTCACAATGCCTTCTCATCACTTCGCACCTCCAAGCCAATGGACAGGTAGAAGCGGTGAACAAGATTAGAAAGAACCACCTTAAGACCAAACTTGAGAAGTCTAAAGGGGCCTGGGCCAATGAACTGCCATATGTCCTCTGGGCATATTGGGCTACCGTTCGGACTTTAATAGGGGAGACCCCCTTTTCCTTGACCTTCGGTGTCGTAGTCATGGTATCGGTTGATAAATGACTTCTAACTGCGCGTACCAAATCATTCGATGAAGTCCAGAACACCAAGCAGATGACCCAAGTCTAAACCTACTTAAGGAAAGAAGAGGACAAGCACAACTACAAATCGCTACCCATCAACAACAGGTCACCTGTTACTACAATTCACGAGTCAAGGTAAAAAAAATTTGAGTAGGAGACCTGGCCCTTCGCGGAACATTCTAAAACACGAAAGAGCTCGGGTTGAGAACATTAGGACTAACCTGGGAAGGACCCTACAAGATTACAGGCACAACACGCCAGCAACTTTTCGACTCGAGAATATGGATGGACAACCCTTACCTCACTCATGGAATGCCCAGCATTTGAAGATCTACTACCCCTGAGGACTCAAGAAGTCCTCTGACCAAAGGCACATCGATTGATTAATCTACTCGATTAAGAGTAATCTCCCTTCTCTAAGGGAAAAAGGTGCACACGAAATTACTATTTTTTTATTTACTTTATGAATTCTATAATAAAAGAATTTCATTTAATTACTTATATTGGTCGAACTATGCGATCAACTTTGAGGACATCTGTAATACCCTGAAAATCGGAGATCGTATAAACTCAACTCCTGAGTTTCAGACCATTACTTATGCAACAAGAATGATTATGATTCAATGTTGTCTGAGTTAAAGCATTCACATGAGTAAAAGTATACCAAAACTGCAATTCATGCTCCAGATCCAGTGATAAAAGCAAGCGGAAGACTAAAAGAATATATATATCACTGTATGGAAAACAAAGTAGATCTCGACTGTCTCTAAAGTATGAATACATCTTTGAGTCTCATATACATGTAAATAAACAAAATCAAATGTCCAAAAAGAGTCCCACTGAGAAGTCCCGTCAATCCAAGCCACCTAAGCAAAGTCGTCGTGGTACTGCATATATGAAAACTCGTCTTGGTCCTCATCATAGTCCGGCTCTGCCTCCTGAATCACCACCTCACCTGCATCTAAGACAGGGTCTGGTGGGTGTTGCAAACACCATCCCGAAATGTGAGAATGACTAGCTAACTCAGTGGAATAATAGAGCAAGGATTAACATGTTCTCAAATCAATCATGCGATAATAGTAAAGCAGTAAATCAAATAATCCTAATACTGTTATTAATGCAATATGACATGACATGATGGATGCCCTCACCGACGTTCTCCCTCATACGGCACCATCTTCATCCGCGGCATGCTTACATACTGCTCAATGCTCCACATCTTCCAGGCACATGCAATGTGATGGTGATATGATTACCGAGTTGTTATTAGTCCATTCAAATAACAGGATTGGGAAACTAAGGTACTTCCCTTATATCAATCCCAACACAGAACCTGTCTAGGGTCGTCACTCCTAGTAATCTCATACGATGTATATTTTGTAGGTCGCTGCAAGGGCTGCCAGGGCTGTTGCTCGCACTCGTTGCACCGCTCCCCCATCACCTTATCAATATAGGCCACTATACTCTCACTGCTATGGAAGGGTCGTCGCCTCCCGTAGACTCAGAATACGCTCGCGGTCACTACAAAGGACTCGTCGCCTGATCAGTGTAGGCCGACAGCAAGAATATAGTGTCCCATACCACCATAATCTTCTCACGAGTCATAGGTGTTCACTGGTCACTAAAGGGAGGTTTGTGGCCCCAGCGTAGGCCGACAGCTCGACCACGGTGTTCCATACCACTATGCCCGGCTCATGAGTCTTCGTGGATCAAGGTACCATGGTTGACAGGGTTTACAAAGGTAAGTTCAGTACCCTAGGTTCAAGCAGTTATGACTCATATAGGGTGAACATACAATGGCCAGTAGGGTTACTTGACGGGCTCGACTAGCACGAGCGCATCTCAAGTCGAACGACTTGAAGTGCGTAAAACACCTCGTGTGGCCTAACCACTGCCGCCAACTCCAAAACACGGCTCGCGTTCATCGACGCGTCGTTCGTGGCAAAGATAAGCCAACCACGAACTTGCTCGGTTGCCGACTGCCTGGACTAGGTATAGTCCCAAACAATTATGAATCCACATCAGCAATCATGTGAGAGTATTGGAAATGAAATACAACCATGTGATCATATTAACACATGTTATAACATACAACTTAAGTAAATCTTCCAACGCATGCATTTCATACATACAATGAAATCATGCATATAGCCAACATGTAGGAAATCATTTACATCAGCATATTATTTGAGAATTCAATCTCAAACTAATTCATAACACCATTTAGTTCAATACATACTAGTACAAGCATTTATACAAACACTTACACTACACACTTAAGTCTACATATAGTATGTCGACTCAAAGTGCGCATTTAGGCGAATCTCTTTGCCAAACTAATTATGCACGCATTCCTAGTATCCTAATGCGACAAGAAGCCATGTCAATCACATCAGCAAATTATGGATGAAAACAGTATTTCCTACAAATGACTAAAATGCCCTAAATCTCATATTCTTCGTCTGCTTACGAAACAGGAAACGGACAGCATGTTGTACATGTCAAACGGGGTTGCCGTCGATAATCTACTATTAAACGACATTGAAAGCATTGGAAACAGTTAATCAAAGCGTCTAAAATCCATACCTTTTCTCCTATAGGTGTATTGATTCGAACGGAGCATATACGCTTCGTCTACGGCGAATCGGGAACCTAATACACAAGATCCATCAGCTACCATGCTATAGAAACTAAGGAACCTCAAATCAGCAACTATTTATGGTATTTTCTTACCTAGAAATGCGGCGAAATCACCGACAAAGTGATTGGAGCATGTTGCTTAGGCACGTGCAACAGGTAGCACAAGCGGCAGGAAAAACTCTCCCACTCTCTCTCACAATCTCTCACCTTTTCTCTCTCTCAACCTAGGGATTTTTTCAAATTCGGATGGGAGAGATATGAGAGGGTTTCAAGCCCTTTTATAAGCCCAAACATGCCCAAAACAGGCTTGGAAACAAAGTTTACTTGATGCCTAACCAAATCGGGGCTGTTTCGATCCAAAAGGACATTTCTGGTGGTCCCCTGGCCGAACGCGATCGGACTTAAGTTCATACATGTCAGATGTCGCTCTCATCCCATTTTCAGTCTAGTAGTGTTCGTAGATCGCCTGTGGTAGTCCAGTTTCAGTTCAACGGTCACCGCACGTAGATCAGGTCTGCAAGTCTCATGATATGAAATAGAAATTTTTCCTGATCCGAGGGTGTAATTTGGCTGAATTCTGAAGGTCAGAATGCTTAATACTGACGCGTCAAGTCGTGTGCCAGATTTGAATTTCAAATTCCAAATCTAACCCTATTCTCACTCTCTTCAGTCCAGGCTCAATGAAATAGCCTGCGAATGTCGGTTGGACTTGATTTTCGAAATGATTGTCAAGTCCAGCTAGGCGGTTCTAACGGTCTAAGATTGTAGGTATCGGACTTTCGACGCACGGTCTAGATCCAATACAAAGTTTCAAAGAGGTCCAAAGAACAAACCGGCTTAGAGTTTGATCCGAGGTTTTAGAGTATTATAGCGTTATTGGTTCTACTCGCTTTGGGTCTTGTAGAACGTATTTAAAGTGATCAGGGACTATTTCCCAGCTACTCTAGCGTTGCGCCAGCTAACTTACACTTATTTTCTAAAGGAATTAATCCTAAGTGATTTCTTTGGCTATGGAATTGGGTTCTGAGCAGTTACGGAGGTGTCTTGGTTGAACCATTGCCTAAGGAAGTGTAATCCCAGGTTGGCAAAAATTCGGGGTGTTACAATATCCCATAATGCAAGGGAATAAAGTTCTCTTACCAATTGCATGGTCCACTTTTAAGTCATCAGCAAATTAAATCATCTGCAATAACATCTACAAAGAAAGAACCTTCCCAAGTCCGGGGGAAGAGAACCTCTTTCAAAATTCGATTATCCGAGCGATACAACCATGAGGACTTACCTCTATTTAAGGGAAGAAAGTCCTCAATGCTAGGCTAACCACCACATCTGAGCTTTGATATTGACCTAGTAATTCCACCATGCACGACGTATAAGTACATATTCAAAATCTTCTTGGCCTAATTATTCTACTTCATTCAATCTACTATAACTACTTTGAATGTTGCAACATAAGAAGTTATGAATAAAAAAGTTCTTTAATTAATAAGAAAGGTTGTTACAAAAAATAAAAAAAGTGGATTAAAAAATTGCTACTGGTGAAGGATGGTGAGACCTATTCGGCTTGCAAGTGGTCCTGCTCGGCCCCGCCAGAGCTTGGGGTCGTGTCCGTGGCGACTTCCTTGGTCAGATTATCCAGATAGAGCTCTGGATACTTCTGCCTCATGAGCTCCTTGAATTGTGCGTAGCCCATGTTAAAATAATCCTTGAGCTCTTCTACTCATTCTTCTAAGGCTTTGAACACCTTCACCGCCTCCGCCTATGCCGTAGGTATGGAAGCCGCAACCTCAGCTAACTTACCCGCAACCTCAACCAACCTAGACCTCGCCTCTACCAGATCGGCTACTACCCTCTCCCCGCTTTGCCTCGATGAAAGAAAGACGTAATTTGAGGTCCTCCAGCACAGACCACATTATGGCTCCATCCCACTGAGCCTCCTCCAACTAGGCCCTCAGGGTCACCCAATCTTCCCCGATTAGCACAAAGCTCCCTATAGGGGCTTCACTTGGGCCATGGTCGCATTCTTGTCAGCAACAATGACATTCAGCTCAATGACTCGGCTCTCGAGCTCTGCCTCCATCTTTTCATAGTCCCGCCCGATCTCTTGAAAAACTCGGTGGGCACTCAAAAGCGTGGCCTAAAAAATAAAAAACAAGTCGATAAACGATGGAACAAAAGAGAGTAGTGTCAAAAAGAGGTGTAAAGCGCAACCTACCCTCACAAGGGAATGCTACATCACGTAGTAGGTTCATCAGATGAAGATCCATAAGAGCGAAAATGTCTTCCTCGAACACATGACGCGATGCCCCTTTAGGCAGTGATGCCAAATGACCCAGGGAGGCATTTGACTCGCTAGCCTCCTCGACTTCATGAGCAACATCGGGCGCAGAGGCAGTGGGAACCCTTTCCTTAACTTCATGAGCAGCATATGGGGCAGGGGCAGCAGAGACCTCTTCCCCTGGCGCCTCACCTCAAACAGGGGATTGATCCAAATCAACTACCTCCTTAGCCACCGGCTTAAGGGAAGCACGAGTTCATGTCTCAAGAACCGCCTCATCTATCACCGCCAAGAACTGTTGATCAGTAGCTGGAGCCCCAAGGTCAAGTTCGAACCTGCCCTCTGCAACCCCAGAGGATCCACCTCGGCTGATAGAGGGAGGAATAACCCCATTTTTAGCAGTTCTCCTCAGTCGCTCCAGGTCAGTAGTGGAGAGCTACCTCATCTTCTTCGGGGGACGAGGACAGTCAGACATGTCTGTAAAAAATAATGTAATCTATTCAGATAAGAAATGAAGTCCAAAGTATAAAATAAAATCCGACCCTTTCTATCATACCTGCTGGCTTGGGCTCAACCTGGGAGAGACCTTATCGATGGAGAGATTGATGTGTGATCAGTCTTTTCCAACTTCTCTCTGTAGTGCTCTATTGCCTTTCACAGGTGATCTGTTAGAGTTACTACAGAAAAAGCTTGGGCTACAGATGAGGGAGGATTGTATGAAAATAATACCGATTAGCCAATAAAATCATGCGTGCTAAAGTTATTCAAATGAAAAATCCTGACAACTCCCGACCTATACACGTAAACCTAGTGGAGAGCTGAGGTCGCGGCCTGCCCACACCAATCATTAGGACCTCCCACTCCCTCGATGCAAAGAACCATTTATCCTTCCAACCTTTATTGGAGGAAGGATTGCCAGTGATAAGAGCTTGGCCTTGGTTCGACCAAGCAGAAAAGTTGTAACATCCTGAATTTTCACAGCTCGATTACATGCTCATGTTTGAGAATTTTGGGTGTTAATAATGTAAAAAATTTGGATCCTTCAAAATCTTACCTTGATTTTCTTTCCATTTAGATCACATTCAGTTACATTCATGAAGGTAACCATTCACGAGAGTAAAATCAACTATATTTATTAGTCCATTAGATTAAAAGAATTTAATAAATTATCAAATGTCCTCTCAATGGGAGCTTATAATTATTAATGAGTCTGCAGTGGAAGCATAAATAAAACTAAATCATAAAACTATCTTCTGATTTATTAAGTATAATCTTCCATATGGAGATGGTCCTCTGGTTTTTCAATCTGTGCATCACCTACATTATTTACATGTTTGGAGAGGGTCAACGCCCTACTCATAGTGATGGTTATCTTTTAAGATTAGCAATAATTCAAGAGATTCATAAAAGTAATATAAGGGTTCTGATTCGCCTCATACTCTACTATTATGAGAGGTATTAGTATGCGCAACTAATATATATATGAATGCATGCCTAGAAAAGTATGTGCAGCTCATCATATGTAGTGATCATCACAATATGAAATATAATTCATAAAAAACCCGACTAGCCTCACATTCTCACACTACAGAGATTCGTTGGCATGTCCGACACTATCACAGATTTATGTGAATACCTCGAGGTGGCACAACACATGAGTCGGATGAATTACGTGACATAATTTGTTCATGAGCAACTATTTGCGATATCCAATCCCGAAAGTGATGTAACATGCATTGTGAATTACTTACATTGATTTGTGTACCACTACCTAAACCTATGGAATTACATGTTGACCAAGAGGGTCTCTACTCAGAGTGTGTCCATGATAAAATAATTAAATCATTAGTTGTGAAACCTTTAACACATCACTTACACCAAAGAGGAAATAAATTAAATCATGGGAGTTTTGAAATTTCAAGATGCAAACCTAAGCCCTAAAGGGAGATAGCACAAGGCTAACATAATAAAAGAGAAGAGTAACAATAAGCTAACTCAATAAAAGAGAAGACTAGCGATAGGCTAACTCAATAAAAGAGGAGAGTAGCAATGACTAACTCAACAAAAGATAAATTAGAAGAGTAGAAATGACTAACTTAACAAAATTGGTAAAGGGCAAGGGCAAGGCTTATATCCATAGCCTCACATAAATTCATAAAGATCACGCATAATTAAAATCATACCTTAACCATAATTCGCAAAGGATAAATAATTGATGTGGTAAATCAAATAATTGTAGGGAGGATTCACAATAACTTGAAAGCATGTAAAAGAACAAGATAAATCATACCAACGAAAATTAATGTAAGCTTAAAGGAATCCCTCACAATAGCCTTAGATCTTATCCTGGGAAGATATTCATATAGGAAATCTTCTACATAAAAAGCTTTCACATGAATCATGATATCGCTTGAGCAAGAGGGAGACACCGTACATATGGAGAAGGAAAAGAGCATCTAGGTTTCTCTTTCTCTTTCTCTTTCTCCTTGGGCATGTGAGTGGAGAAGGGAACACACAGAGTGGGTGTGTGAGAGGGGTGTGTTTCACATCTCACTTAGATTGAGTTTTACCATTTTTTCCTTTTCTGACGATCTTTCTTTAAATATAATTCATCCATTGTGTCAGGGTCATCGAATAGAGCCAAGGTATATAATTTTCTTAGTGATTTGAAATTTAAATTAACCTATCTTAATAATTCTCCTAACGGGTGCAAAATGAACTTGATCTCAATTAACTGTCCACACTTAATGATCATGATCCAATTTTTTTTAAAAAAATGTGTAGTCAGGATAGACAAATGTTTAAAGAAAATTCGGTAGTTGATCGATGGGGGAAAAAGCCTAAATCTAAAATTTCATCATTTGTACCAAAATAAAGGAATTAGCTTCAACCTTCAATAGTGTAGGATTATATATCGGGGCCTAAATTTTGTATACCTCATAGTCGTATGAGATGAAAGTGTGGTCTAAATTTGAGTTACGATGGATGGAAGGAAGTGGTTAAATCGAAAGATCTAGATTTATAAGGAATTGATAGGCCTTAAAAGGATAACTTCATGCCTAAGGAAAAACTTACAGAAATGGGGTCTTCATATTTCACACTTGGTCCATATTGTGTACAATACAAGTCATTCATATAAAGGGAAGTATCTTACTACGACTACCCATGAGGTTTCTTCACTCGATGAACACCAAAATCAACGGTTAAGGGGTTGATTTGTTAATTAGGTCACTTTTATAATGATCTAAGGGCTGAAATTTGATATGTATGGTTAATTTATGATACATAGGCATGGTATAAAATTTCACGTTAAATGGATCGTGGAAACCATGTGATCTAGATTCAAGGGTTTAAGTTAATGGCATTTTCATAATTATTGCTGATATAAGAGTTTTAGAAAATCTAATTATTCTACATGGTTATAGGCATATTTCTAAGTAATTCTTACAAAAGAACTTATACGTAAATAATTATGAATAAAGAATTATTCACCAAACTAATTAAGGGAATGTACATATATCAATCAACATAATGGATGGTCAGATGACATGTTAAAAATAGAAAAACTTGATGGTTAGTACTCTAATCATGCATGTAAGTGGATGTATGGTCAGTTTTATAAATAGATGATCACAAGTGGGTTTTTGGAGTAATCAAAAGGTAGAACATGTATACCATTAGATTCAAGTAACTTATCTATATGCGTCAGTTTCTTAGATTGTAGTTTTGATGGTGGGTTAAGCATATTCATACGTGGTGAATAAGATGAATGGATCAGAATCTGAATTTGATATGTGTACGAGTGGATGCTGAGATCAAGTAGATAGTTTACTATGATCAGGTGGTCTAAACTCAGAGTAAAGGGTCAGATATCTTTACCTAGTGGTGAATAGTTGACTGAATGGTTGGTTATGATGGACAAGTAAGAATACTTGGGTATATGATGATCTTATCTCAAAATCAATGGTCAGATGACTCAATCTATGAATGGAGATTATTCTCAATGGTCAGATTCATGTTAGAGAATAGATGTAAGGTTTGGATAGTTAGATTGGTATCGTACACATGTACATAATAAGTTAAATTTCATGGTAACACTCGAACTTTCAATACTCGGGTATTGAAAAGTTTGGGGTGTTACAAAAGTAATACCAGCCCCCATGCATAGGGCTAGCCTTTGCCCTGTACAAATACAACAACTCGTCTACGGACAGCTCGGGGTGTCCGAGTTGTTGCCAAAGAATATAAGTCCTAAATAATTCCCTTCAGGCATTTAGGATCAGCTGACCTGAGGCTAACCTCAGGGCAACAGTGACTCCCTATACTATTGGATGAAGGGGGAATCAAAGACCACACTACATGGCCACTACATATATGGCCACCTTAGCCTCACGAGGATGACTTGGAATTTTCTCGAGATTAGGGGCCCGTAGCACCACTGACTCGGGGATGTGGCACTCGAACCTAATCCTAACTAGGTTAGAATCCCTAAACTTGACCCAAAGGGACTGACCCTCTGAGAAGACTCCATGATGGGCAGAATGACCAACTTACTCAGAGGAAGGGGGATCTCTACCTCCTGACCTCCAGGCATTAGAGAAGATGGGGAGCGTTTAGTCGGAAGGCCTCGGTTGTGGAATTGGACTAGCCATGTAACGCCCCTCGATACTAACCACCTATTTAAAAGACTTGACATTGACATCATGAGCAGAGTATAAAAAGATAAAAGGAGAGAGAAAAAAAGAAAAAGAAACAAACACCAGAAAAGTAGAGAATGAAAGGATTTTCAACTTACCGAAAATTGCCTAGTCCGACAGAGAAGGAAGGCAACAGGGGAGGACATGAAGCAAATGAGGGAGGGCTAAGCCGCTTCGCCCTCCTTTTATACAAGTGCCCTGGTCAAGGCATTAATGACCAACAATTAATGCCGAGATCTGAAGGGACAAAAGAACGCAAGCTGCGAACCACGTGACAACCTCCAATTTGCGGACGAGTCCGAACATCAAGGCAAGAGCAGGTGTCACCTTGTTACATGTGCAGAGGTGAAGAGGAACCACCGTCGTACACGCTACCTTGAGCTACTCGGCTATCCTTAATGGATCTGCTTCGATTCTCGTGCAGCCACCTTTTCATCTCCTAACATAATGACGAGCACTTCTGACCACTTGCATATGAGTTCCTGCATTCAAGCAAGATCCCACAATCCATTTATATCCCGAGCTTTTGAAGATCACTTGGAAGTAGGGGGCAACTATTATGGGAAAAATAGACCAAGTAAAACAACCAGCACAGGAAATTATAGAGCATGGACAAGGAGTCAAGCTCACTTCTTGCTACCGAGCCCAACCTCCACCGACGACTCAAATCCTGACCACCTGGGATGACCTCGACTTAGGTTGCCTCACCATGGTAAGCAACAACCAACTTTTAGGCACTAACCTAGCCCCGAAGGAAGATCCCGACTAGTTAAAATATGAGGTTTGATTTGGTCATTGAAGATCGGTTATGGGCCTTGCTCAGAGCAACTATGAGGTCAACTCGAGCACCGATCTTATACTCCTCAGAGGCCGACCACTTCAAGATATTATTATCAAAATAAAATCTTCCCGAGGTCCTTGCCGAATATCTTGGGAGGATAAAATATCAACCCGACCTGTCTAGGAGAAGATCCTCAACCAAGGTCGATAACTCAGTACATAAGACCGGCCGACTTAGAGGTTGGCCCTGACCATCTACCTTAATCTCCTCGGATCCTGACCACTCGGATATCCCGAGATCCTCGCCAATGATTTTGGGAAGATAACTACGACACGTTTGGAGGGAGATCTCTTCTGTGATACGTGTATACCATATAGAGGCATTGACATCTACGTCACCGACACTAAAAGGCTATAAATAAGAACATCGTCTACGGTGAAAGGTGGGAACCATACATGCACAAAAATCCTAATTTGACTAAACCCAGATTTTCTGTTCTAATTTCCTTTTGGAGGTACATAAGAGTATAAGAGTGATGAGCATCAACAATTATAAAAACCAAAACGGGTAAAATTCCATCCTTTATAAAAAGAAGTATGCTTAGGTATCTATGGAGGACACGTCAATATTCTTAAGAGAAGAAATAAAGAGAGAAAAAATTATAATCTAATTTTGTGTGTGAATTCTTTTTATTGACGATTCATTGTCTAACAAAGATCATTCTCCTATATCTGATCATTAATCTTATAATCTTCAAGAACTACCTACACAACTAGGGCCAATTGATGAATGGCTGGGATTTTCAACACATGTACGACACTTTAACTTGTAAGCGGGCATAGAAGGATTCTGCATCCCAATCTTGCAAGTATCCACCAATTTGTCAGCCCAGGACCCATATGGCACTTGAGTTTCCATCTCCACTCAATGATTTCCAAAGGTGTGACCTACTTGGCCCTATTTCTGCCTCATTTTTGGGGCCCTCACCCTATTGTGAGCCAACAAGTATGCGAATGTTGATGGGGTTTTCCTCCTCAGTTCAGGGGAGAGACAGTGCAGCAGGTTAAAAATTTGAAGTAGTTCACCGCGTTGCTCAATTGGTCGAGTGGGCTGCTCAACCAGTCATGGGTGGCGCTTAACCAGTTGAGTGGGGCTCAACTCAAAGTCCAGCGACCAATTAATGTATTTTCTCCAAGGTACTCGACTAGTCGAGAGAGGTGCTCGATCGGTCGAGGACTCGGCTCGACCAGTTGAGCTTACACAGATTTGAGTCCGAATCTTGTGCGGACTGTAGAAATCTAAGGCCTTTTGAGACAGGGTGCGAAAGGGAGTTTCCTAAACTATAAATAGGGGTGCCTAGGCCTTTTCTAGGCAATGCAAGAGGGTTTCCTAAATCTTTGCAAAGGTTTGCTAAAGGGTTAAGGGCTATCATAGGTGAGAGAGAGAGAGAAAAAAAAAGAGAGAAGAAGCTTGTGGGAGGTTATACTCATGGAGGTGATCTACTGTGCAACCAACATCTTAACGCTTTTATGTCCTCGTGATCGGTGAGATCTCTCCATTTTTCTTTTATTCTCTTATTGTTTATCCACTCCTGCATGAGTAAAGAAGGTTGTAACATTCTACTTTATAGTGGATTGTTGATCTAGATGAGATCTCATGATTTTTACCTCTTTGAGGGTTTTCCACGTAAAAATATCGTGTGGTGTGGTTTATGCTTTGATTTATTTCATTGCTTTATTATCCCATAATTTTGATTTGTTTTGGGAGGCTAGATCCTAAGGTTTTGTGCAAGGCCCCTAATAAAGTGGTATCAAAGCTAAGTTCATTAAATAGAGTGAGATCGATTCTTAACTATCGAAGGTGGCTCATCAAGGATGATCAGTCTCAATGGTTCTAACTGGACCATATAGAAGGCTAAGATAGAGGACTTGCTTTATTGTAAGGACCTATATTATTCAATTCTAGGCATATTAGCAAAATCCAAGGATATGTCTGATGATGATTGGAAGATGATAGACCGGAAGGTGGTAGGGTTTATTAGACAATGGTTGGACGATTCCGTCTTCAACCATGTGTCTACGGAGACCTCAGCTACTAGCCTATGACTGAAATTACAAGGGCTGTATGAGAGGAAGACAGCCGACAATAAGATTTTCTTAATACGACGACTAAGAACGCCTCTGCCTCATGTTCATCTCGGACTGAGAGAACAAATACTTCAAGCTCTTATGATCGGAAAAGAGCTCGAATCTCACCCCATAAAGATAGTGCCTCCACACTTTCAGTGCAAAGACAACCGCTGCCAGCTCCAGATCGTGTGTGGGGTAGTTCAGCTCATGGACCTTGAGCTGACGGGATGCATAAGCCACCAGCTTCCCATGCTGCATCAGGACAACACCTAAGCCAACTCGTGAGGCATCAGTAAATACAACAAATCCATCACTCCCAGAGGGAAGAGTGAGGACAGGAGCGGATGTGAGGCGGTCCTTCAACTCCATAAACGCCTGCTCACAAGCGTCGCTCCAAATGAACTCGATACCCTTTCGGGTTAACCTGATCAACGGGGCTGCAATGCAAGAGAATCCCTCAATAAATCGTCGGTAGTAGCTCGCCAAACCAAGAAAACTGTGGATCTCGGATGTGTTCGTGGGTTGGTCCCACTGGCGCACGGCATCAATCTTCGAGGGGTCTACTGCGACACCCTGCCTCGTCACTACATGACCGAGGAACTTCACCTCCTCCTGCCAGAACTCGCACTTCTCCAGCTTCGCATAAAGCTGGTGTGCACGGAGGGTCTGTAATATAATATCAAGATGCCGCTCATCCTCCTCACGAGTCCTTGAATATATCAGAATGTCGTCGATGAACACCACAACAAACTGATCGAGGTACGGACGGAAGACCTCGTTCATCAACTGCATGAATACTGCGGGCGCATTGGTCAGTCCGAAGGACATGACCTGGAACTCAAAATGACCATAGCGCGTCCTGAAGGCTGTCTTCGGGATATCCTCATCTCGAACCCGAACCTGATGATAACCGGACCGCAAGTCTATCTTCAAAAAGAAATGCACCTCCTGCAACTGATCAAATAAGTCATCGATCCTCGGGAGCGGGTACTTGTTCTTGATCGTGACCTTGTTGAGCTCGCGGTAATCTACGCAAAGCCTTAACGAGCCATCTTTCTTCTTCACGAAGAGTACCGGTGCTCCCCAAGGTGAACTGCTCGAACGAATAAAGCCTAATTCGGGCAACTCGTCCAACTGTTTCTGCAGTTCCCGTAACTCCAACGGTGCCATACGATACAGGGCCTTCGAAATAGGCGCAGTACCAGGCACAAGATCAAACTGAAACTCAGTATGCCGACGAGGTGGTAATCCCGGAATCTTCTGGAACACATCAGGAAAACCACAAACAACAGGCAGCTGGTCGATATTCAAAGCAGCTGACTCCTCAACAGCACACGATAACAGGCAAGAGAGCTGCCCTCCTCTGGGCTCGGCAACAAACTGAAACTCTGGCACACTGGGTATGCAAAATGTGACTGTCCTCACAGAGCAGTCTAATATGGCGTAGTACTCGGTAAGCCAGTCCATGCCCAGGATAACATCAAAATCGGACATTGGCAATACAAATAGGTCGGCAGGCAAGAAGATATCCCCAATCAAAATGGGGCAAGATGCGCAAAATCGGCCCAACACTGCGGCCTTCCCTAATGGCATTGATACTACCAAATCCTCACGAGCAGACTCCAACGACAAACCGGTCGATCGACAGAAATCATCGACGACAAATGAATGCGATGCACCAGAGTCAAATAATACACGTGCAATGCATGCAGAAACAGGAAGAGTACCCTCGACGACCCCTCCCAATGACTGAGGGTCCTGCTGGGCAGTATAAAATCTACCCTGAGCCTGTTGGGGAGGTGCAGGTCCCCTCTGAGGTCTCCGCTGCTACTGTGGTCGCTGTGGGGGCCTAACCTGCTGTCTCTGCTGCTGTGGGGGAGGTATAGGAGGCTGGTGTTGCGGTCGCTGCTGCTGTAGTGGCTGTCGCAGAGGTGGATGTGGTGCCCTCAGCTGCTGCTGCTGCTGCAGATGGGGACACTCGTGCCTACGATGCCCTGTACGACCGCATCCAAAGTAAGTACCTGTAAATGGTCCCGAAGATGGTTTTGGGGGTACTGCTGGTGCTCGGAATACTGGGCGGGTCGTGCGCCGCTGCTATGAACGATGCTGCTGATGGGAACTACTAGAGGGTGTCTTCCTCTTCTGATCTCCCCTCTGATCACGGGCTCTCTGCACACCGGCCCAATCTGTCTCATATATCAAGGCCCTCTCTACTATCTGCTCAAAAGTCGGAAGCATGTGTCCGATCACACGACTCCGGAGGGCAGGACATAAGCCATTCTAAAAACAGCGGGCCTTCCACCCCTCATCATCAACAAGATACGTCGCGAACCTGGATAGTGCGACGAAACGTGCCTCATACTGGGACACTGTCATGTCTCCCTAGACCAGCGTCTCAAACTCTAGTGCGCGCTGCTGTCGCACATGCTCGGGAAAGAACTTCCCATCAAACCAGTCTATAAAGTCCTCCCAGGTCCACTCAAAATCGACAGCTACCGATCGTGCCACAGATGCCCACCAATACTGGGCCTCACCCTGCAGAAGAAATACAGCTAATGGAACTCGCTGCTGGGTCGAACATCTTATGGTGTCGAATATCTTCTCCACCTCTGAGCACCATATCTCTGCAGCAGTAGGGTCTGGCTCACCCCGAAAATGCGGAGGGTCGTGCTGTCTGAACTCCTTGAGAAGAGCGCTCGCACGCTCCTGCTCGGCCTCAGCTGGTGTCACTGTGGGACGCCTTCTCTGCCCCTGAAGAATGGTGGTCATCGCCTGCAATATCTACTGCAGCTGAGTAGCACTCATAGGTACGGTCGGAACTGCACCGGTCTCAGGTAAATGAGTGGCATCCTCAGGCTTAAAGGTAGGAATATCTGGTGGTGGAGCAGGAGTAACAGGTGGTAAAGCAGGAGCTGCGGGTGGTGGTGCGAGAGTCGTAGGTGGTGGAGCGGGATTCGCTCGGGTCGTTCTTCTAGCCATAGTGTCCTACAAGAAGGAACAATGACCTATTAGCCTTGAAAATCCTCGAAGGCACATACATTAAGGGTCTATGTCGAAAAAATTGTTAAGTCATTCAGACTCGGAACCTATTTATAGTAGATATGTGATGTGATCCTCAGGTATTCCCAAGTTATGCTCTGATACTAACTTCTGTCACGCCCCAAACCCGAAAATCGGATTCACATGAGTCCCGATTACCGAATCCGGTGCCGACAGCCTCCGTAGTACCCCATTCTTTACTCATGACAATAAAATGCCAGATTCCAATCCTGAGATCCTACAAGGAGGATTTTCAGAATGAATTTTTTTTTGTAATGGAGCATAACCACAAGCATAACTAAGTCACAAAAAAATATCACCACATATCCACTATATCAAAATATTTTAAGTACAATGCGGGAAGGAAAATATAAGATGATCAAAAAGCTCCAAAATGGTCTGATATGCGCTCCTGTCTCAGTACTGCTGTTGTCCAACGCTACCTGCACTCAACTATCGTGCATAAGCTTACAAAAGCTTAGAGGGTGGTGTAAGTGTGTGCACAAGGCAAACGCCAAGTGTACAATATCAGAGTAGTGCGAAAGTATGCGGTAAGTCCATGAATACAATCAACCATACCAAGGCTATGTAATGCAAGGCATGATGCGAGATATGAATGCCATCGGCCACACCGATGTAATGTAAGGCTTACATAGCCGAATGTCATATGCGAAATGCAATCCAAGCAAGTCGGTGCTCATCAAGTACATATATCAGTATAGTTTCCCTCTGGATATCACCGAGGTCTAATACACTTCGCAGTGACTGACACCTCCCCAACTACACAGTCAAGCAAGCGGAATAGACCTCACTATCCGCCTGACCAGTAGTCTGCCAATACCTACCCGGCTCGTCGATAGCGGACTCATTTGTGAGCTGGTCAAACTCAGCCTAGCTTATAGCCCCCTCACTCAGGCGGATAAGGCCACACCCCCTTCCAACCAACCACGACACAGTGGGAGATGCGGCCTACTGATATTCGGCACTCGGACGCTCATGTATCCACTCGGTCTAGACGTTGGAGCATCTCCTAGTACCAAAAAGGTTCTGGGACTTTCACCCAAGGACATCCTAAGTGCCCACAGTGCTAGAACCAAGTATTTTTGGTATCTGATACGGCCATCCATGATATACCTGTGGAGCCACGGCCCTGATGTCACTAGGGCGTGCAATGATCAAGTCACACATATGCGAGATGCATGAATCATGCCGTCAAATCATGCAGAAATCCAGCGCGTACTGCGCGATCATGTGGGGCACTCCGTCTCATAACGGGTCCCATAAGTGGTCTGCCCAATGGCATATGCTATGATCAGTCACTACTCAAGTCAAGCATACATATGATGCGTATGGGCATGAGTCATGGGATTTATAAAGCGATGAATAGTAACGAGTATGGGCCTATCAATGAGCCCTAAGGAGAGTTACAATGCAGACATTTAACCAACATTGTACATACAATGTGGACGTCAAACCATCATTGTTCCCTAGGCACGACCCGCCATAAATATCATTACATGAACATGAGAAGTCACACATTGCAATGGACCCTAAGGTCGTCCCGTTGGGCTTCGACCCATGGGCCTTGGATACATCAAATGGGCTGCGTTAATGGGCCTCACCAATGAGCCTTATGTACATTGCAATGGTCCATGATCCATGGGCCTTGAAATACATCAAAGTGGGCCTCACAACTTGGGCGTTAAATATATCAGATGGGCCTACACACATGAGCTCTAAATATATTAAATGGGCCACTCCATTTGCGCCCCATGCACATCAAATGGGCTTGATCCCATGGGCTTTAATATATATATCAAATGGGCTTGAATCCCGTGGGCCTTATATAGAATAAATGGGCTGGATCCCATGGGCATTGCATATGTCAAATGGGCCCAAACCCATGGGCCTTATATATGCCAAATGGGCTTATTCCCATAGGCCTTATGTGTGCCAAATGGGCTTAATCCCATAGGCCTTATGTGTGCACCAAGGTGGGCCTTAACAAATGGTTACAAACAGGCCAACATGGGCCCTATACACATACCAAGGTGGGCCCTACTTGAATCATAGATCTGACTCATTTTAGCTCTTAAAATGGATGGACGGTTAGGATACAACTCATGCATCATGGTGGGGGGTCCACTAGCCGTCCAGCAGCCCGGCTCATGGCTGGACGGTATAGATAAAACACATACATCAGAAGGGCCCACCATGGATGATGGCATGAATAAAACACATACACCGTGGTGGGTCCCACCTTGCCAGCACACGCACTCCATGTGACCGCCCCAACCAGGGATCGTGCCAAGACCTCAAGTGTTGAAAACGAGGTATTTCCACTTCGTCCGCCAGTCCAGCGGCTAGACTGGACGTGGATGGTGGTCCCACGTGGGGTCCACCATAATGTATATTTGCGATCCGACCCGTCCATATGATCACACGGACATGAATGAAAGGAAAATAAAAACATCATCTTGATCTGAAACTTTTGTGGCCCATAAAAAGGGTTTCAACGGTAGACACTCAATCACACTGTTTCCTGTGATGTGGGCCACCTGAGTCTTGGATTTGGCTAAAAATTGGAGGGGGTCCACTTCAATGAGTGGCCCACCTCATGAACGGGCTAGATGACAAATAAACATCAAGTGGGGGCCACAGTTGGAGCCGTGGGCTGGCTGGTGTCCGTCCAGTCTGGGACGTTTGACGTCAAAGAGGCAGCAGCCTCTCTGCTTCAAATCCCCCCCTTTTTTTTTTTTTTTGAAAATCTAAATTTTTGCAGTTTTTCATATGTGTGGCCCACCCAAAGAAAATCCACTCCATCCATTGTATTGCATGGCTCAATATGAACCAAATGAGTCTAATATACGGTATTTTTTTGTCTCAAGGTGGGCCCTAGACAATTTTTTTTAACGGTAAAGACAATGTTTGCTATGTTATGGCTCGCTTGAATATCGGATCGACACCATTTTTCGGCTCAACACCTAAAATGAGTCGGGAAAGAGGATGGACGGCAAGGATTAGAAACATACATCAAGGTGGGGCCTATACAAGTGGGCCACCTTCATTGCCTTAACCAAGGCAATTTCACATACACGTCCAGAGACGTCTCTGGACTCTCTGGACTCTCTTTCTCTTTCTTTTTTTTTTCTTTTTTTTTTGCCAGCACGTGTGTTAAGGTGGGCCCTTCATAGGTGGGCCACCACATGGTGAGGTGGTGTGGTTACAATACATATGTAAAGTGGACCCCACCTTTAGATGGTTTGGATCCAATACATGCCCCATTGTGGAGTCCATCCAAGTGGGCCATAGGGTCATATCATCACACAAAAACTTAACAAAAGAAGAAGGGAGAGAGATAGAGAGTAAAAAGTGGGACACGCGTGATGGAGGGACCCCGGCACTATGGACCCTCCATTTCAATCATCTAATCATACATCAAAGGGTCTCATTGTATATGGGCCATTCAAACAAAAGATCAACGGTGGAGATCCCTCTCCATCCAAACTGAACGGTCTATATGACCTCTTAATGCAAGAAAAGTAAACATCATGGTGGGGTCCATGGAGAATGGCCCCATCATGGAATGATTTGATGATCAAGATGGGCCATCGGCCATATCTTAGGGTCCCAAGTGAGATCCACACCATTGATCGATGGGCCTCACTTAGCCCATCGAAAAAAATAAGTAAACTACCCTATAGAAGCACCCACCTTATGATCTACTCGGTCCGTTAGAACGCCTATCTCCTAGAGCTTCACTTTGATGGTGGAGATGGGAGATGGATGGCTAGGATAGAGGTTTTAGAAGGGAAAAGTGGGCCTCACAAATGCATTTTTCTCTCCATGGAAAGAGCTTGGACGTGGGATGCTCTCCTTTGCTTGGGTTTGGTGTGAGAAAAGAGAGAGGGAGATGGGATGTAAGGAGGAGTGATGGGGTGATGGTTGATGGATGTGAGTGATGGGTGAGGTGATGTGTTAATTAACTTTGGTGGTTGCTTGACTTGTGGAGAAAGAAAGCATGGCTGCTTTGTACTTGACATGAAGTGATTGATGGGTGATCGATTGATGGGATTGATTTGACATATTGTAGAGATTCTCTTGGGATTTGTAACACGCGGTATTTTTTTCGAAATAAACGCCGACCCACATCTCTTAGTCAGGGTATCGGATCGGTACATGAGTCACGGCGTTGAAACCGTGGCGACGGTGCGGTCGCAATGATACAAGTCTCGGATTAAGCCGACTCAAATGTATAGGATACAACTTACGGTCGTGCGCAACGTCGACTACAGGTCGCGAATTACCGAAATTCGACGAGAAGGATCGCAAAAAGCAACGGAACAGTATGGATTAGGATACGGGTCTTACATATACCTCTCAAAATCTGTATTGATTGTTTATTAGGAAAACAATATAGAGTTTCATTTGTTAAAACCACTTCTTATGTTAATAAAGTGCATGCATTAGATTTAGTTTATTCTGATGTTTATTGTCCTATGAAGATAAAAACCTTGGGTGGGGCATTGTATTTTATCACTTTTATAGATGATACATCTAGGAGGGTTTGGGTTTATACTTTGAAATCCAAGGACGAGGTCTTTAGTATGTTTAAATTGTTTCATGCTATGGTCGAGAAAGAGATAGGTAGATCATTGAAGTGCATCCGCACAAACAATGGTGGTGAATACATCAGTGACTTTCATGAGTATTGTAAGTCCCTGGGTATACGGCATAAACAGATGGTTACCAAGACCCCACAGCATAATGGTGTGGCTGAGCGAATGAATCGCACCCTTGTTGAGAGAATCAGATGCATGTTATCCCATGCGAAATTGCCCAAGATGTTCTGAGGAGAAGCAATGCACACAAGTGTATATGATAAATAGGTCTTCATCAGCCCCGTCGAATGGAGAAGTGTCGAGAAGGTGTGGACTAGACAGGATCCATCGTACAGTCAACTCAGGGTGTTTAAATGTAGGGCATCTGTTCATGAACCAAAGGATGAGAGGTCCAAGCTTGATATGAAGATCAGACAATGTATGTTCTTGGGGTACGGTGATAAAAAGTTCGGTTACAAATTATAGGATCCGACCAAGAGGAAGCTCGTCAGGAGTAGAGATGTGGTTTTCTTTGAAGATCAGTGTATAAAAGACACTGGTAAACCCGAGAAGAACCAACCTAGTTCAAGTGAGCTAGAGTACATGGATCCGATTATTCCTCCCATGGTGCCCTATGATGGGGGAGTATAGCAAGGTGTAGAGGACGAGGGAGTTCCTTCAGAAGATGGACCAGGGGAGCAGCCCCCCACTTGATCCACCCGTTGAGCCATAAGTAAGGAGGTCATTTAGGGACAGACAACCGTCTAAGAGGTACTCGCCACATGAGTACATTATGCTCACTGATAGAGGAGAAGAGCCAGAAGATAATTCTGAGGCCCTAGCCGATGAGCATAAGGGGGAGTGGTTGAGAGCTATGCAAGAGGAGATGAGATCCTTGCATAAGAACTACACCTATGATATGGTGAAGTAGATACTATGGTATCTAAGAGGCTTATTCAGGTTGAGCCTATGCTATGGTGATGGAAAACTTGTGTTAGAGGGCTACACAGATGCAGATATAGCAGGTGACATAGACTCCAAAAAATCTACATCGGGGTTTATGTTCACGTTTGCAAGGGGAGCAGTCTCTTGGCAGAGTAAGCTACAAAAGGCCGTAGCATTGTCGATGACGGAGGCAGAGTATATTGTGGTCACAGAGGCATGTAAAGATATGCTTGGATGAAAAGGTTCCTACAGGGACTTAGCCTAAAGCAGGAGGCGCACGTGGTCTATTGTGATAAGCAAAGTGCCATATACTTGAGCAAGAATCCAAGTCAGCACTCCAATCAAAGCACATAGGGATTCGATATCACTGGATCAGGGATACTTTGGAATGGAAGGTGTTACAGCTTGAGAAGGTACATACGGAAGATAATGGGTCAAACATGATGACCAAGGCTTTGCTCAAGAGCAAGTTTGAGGTTTGTAGAAACCAGGTGGCTTGAAGAAGGTGAATTTCTCCTGAGTCGGAAAGGGAGAGATTTGACGGGGTTTTCCTCTTCAGTTCAAGGGAGAGATAGTGTAGCGGGTTAAAAATTCAGAGTAGTTCACCGCGCTGCTCGACCAGTTGTGGGTGGCGCTCAACCAGTCAAGTGGGGCTCAACTCAAAGTCCAACGACTAATTGATGTATTTTCTCCGAGGTGCTCGACCAGTCGAGGGAGGTGCTCGACCGATCAAGGACTCGGCTTGACCAGTCAAGCTTAAGCATATTTGAGTCTGAATCTTGTGCGGACTGCGGAAATCTGAGGCCTTTTACGACAGGGTACGAAAGGGAGTTTCCTAAACTATAAACAGGGGTGCCTAAGGCTTTTCTAGGCAATACAAGAGGGTTTTCTAAAGCTTTGCAAGGGTTTGCTAAAGGGTTTAGGGCTATCAAAGGTGTGTGTGTGTGTGAGAGAGAGAGAAAGAGGAAGCTTGTAGAACAGAGGTTATGCTCGTGGAGGTGATCTACTGTGTGATCAACATCTCAGCCCTTCTATATCCTCGCGATCGGTGAGATCTCTCAGTTTTTCTTTTATTCTCTTATTATTTATCCACTCTTGCGTGAGTGAAAAAAGTTGTAACGTTCTACTTCATAGTAGATTGTTGATCTGGACGAGGTCCCATGATTTTTACCTCTTTGAGGGTTTTCTACATAAAAATCTCTTATGTGGTGTGGTTTATGCTTTGATTTATTTTATTGCTTTATTATCCCATAATTCTGGTTCGTTTTGGGAGGCTAGATCCTAAGGTTTTGTGCAAGGCTCCCAACAAATGCAACTAAATCTCGAGCAGTGGTGTGCTGATGTGGTGGGCATTTGTGGTGCATTTGATGCATGTATTTTATGTCCGTGTGGTTAATCAATTTTGCCAGCTCACTTTAGGGCATGAACTTAAAAATAAAGCAGATCTAAAATTCAAGTGGACCACACCACACAGGAATCAGTGGTGACCGTTAAAAGCTTCTTTGAGGCTAAAGATGTTTTGATCAAGCTGATATTTGTGTTTTCTCTTAATCCATGTTGTGAGACCCGCATTCTAGCTGTACCGTTCTGTGATTTTGACGACCCCCGACGCGTAGATAGCATTGACACATGCTCTTGAGTCACATCCTATAAATCCGAGCTGACTCAAACCGAGACCTATGTCATTGCAACCGCGCCATCGCCGCGTTTCCGACGACGTATCTCGTGCGTCAATGTGACGCTCAGATTATGAGATCCGACCCATGCATTATCTCGGCCGTTGATCGCTTGATTATGGGACCCACCTATTATCATTGTTGTACTTCCCTAGAAATATAATTACTATGATGTCACCCTAGGGGTGACACTATCCTACCTTACCTCTAGCCCTAAATCCTTACAAGCAACCACCCATTCCCTTTTCCCCATGAGTCAACCCAAGCATTTATGGCCTTACATGAATTCATTACTCTCTCTCTCTCTCTCTCTCTCTCTCTCTCTCTCTCTCTCTCTCTCTCTCTCTCTCTCTCTCTCTCTCTCTCTTCTTCTTCTTCTTCTTCTTCTTCTTCTTCTTCATTTTCTCACATAACAAGAGAGAAACTAAAAACGTCCATGGCAACCCTCCCATTTCTACTCACATTCACCTTAGATCTCCTCCAATCCAACCATTAGAAGTCCATCTCCACCGTTGAAGGAGCATCATTGGAGCTTTAGAGCACTACAGAGGAAAAAAAAAAGATGGAAGGTGGGTGCATCTTTAAGGTAGATTTCTCCATTTTTTTATGAGGTGGGTGCTCCTCTTTCTCTCTCTCTCTCTTCCCTTCTCTCTTTCTATCCCTCTCTCTCTTTTCCTTGATGGACGTGGCCCACCTGATGATGCATATGGATCCACGCCGCCCATCGAGTGGGCCCACATGTTGTCCAATAGTGGGACGCCCACTATCCAGCAGTTGGGCCACCTGCTGCCTGTTTTGGGTATGGGTGAAGGGAAAAACATAGATATCAGCCTGGTCCCGAGGCTGTGTGGTCCATCCTAGTGGGCCCCACCTTGATGTAGGTGATTTATATCCTCACCGTTCAACAAATTCCCATCCAATGTATGGCCAGGATGGGGCAAGATCTATTGGGCCTGCTGCTGTCCAGCAGCAGGCGCTAATGAAAGCCAACACAAATATCAGTTTGCTGCAACCGTGTGGCCCACCACATGGCCGTCACCAAGATGTATGCTTCGTATCCCCATTGTCCCTATGGTGGGACCACGTTAGACACAGGCCAGATGGGCCAGGTCCACCGTCTAACTTGCTGTCCAGCAGCATGCCTGGACGCAGGAAGATTACAAATATCAGCTTGATTCAACGGTGGTGGGCCACCACGTGGCCCCACCTTAATTTATATGTTGTATCTACTACCGTCCAGCAGATAGGGACGTGGGATCCACCGTGCTGTGTATGTTTCATCCCCACCGTCCAATCCTGTATTGTGGAAAACGGGTTGGCTGGGTATCTCACACCAGTCGCTGGTGTATCAACACCACCAACTCTATGGGTCCCATTGCTGTGACATCAGCAAGGTTTGTGGGACCCATACATCCACACCATCCATCCACGTGTGTGGAACCACATGTGAGGGCCTACCATAACTGTATGGGTCTCATCTCCACCGTCCAGCTGTTAGACGGTGGCAACCTACCATGATTCATGTATTTTAATCCCCACCGTCCAGAGATGTCTGGACGATGCTGTGGCTCTAGACGGTGTAGTGGAAATTTCACCATGATGTGTGCTGATGTGCACCGTCCATTTGTAGAGCCTCTCACGTGATGTAAGTGTTTTATCTATGCTTCTAGCAGCGTAGGCCCCACACACGTGGAAATCACGTGATGCATGTGATGTGGCGTGTGGACCCCACCTTGGCATTTGTACAATATTTAGGCCATCCAGCTGTATGAACGGTGGGATCTACGGTTGAAGGAATGATCAGCACCGTCCATCATCTGGACGGTGGTGACATGTATGATGTATATATTGTGTCCACGCTGTCCTGCCTTGGACACTGGACTTTACTTTTTATATTTTATATATATATATATATATATATATATATATATATATATATATATATATATATATATATATATATATATATATATATATATACACCCACACACGGATACATGTACGGTGGCTCCATGTGGGACCCACCTCACCCTGATATATATATACCTTTATCCTCCGTCCATCTGTCAGGACGGTGGGACCCTTTTGATGTATGGGTCATACACACACCGTCCAAACATGGACCCCACCTTTATGTATGTGTTGCGTCCCAGCCATTCATTTACATGGACCGCTCGTAGCTGATTGGCTGCTGTTGTAGGTCAGCAAGGGCTGTGGAGCCCATGTGATATATGTGTCTAACCACGCCATCCGTCCATTGGTGGGACCCACCATGATAATGTGTTTTGTCCAAGGTCATCTAGTCCCTGCTAGTGGATGTGGGGCCCACACATGATGTTATCACTGGACGGTGGAAACACTTTGATGTATGTGTTTTATACACGTCATCCACCTGTTTGCGATGGGCCCTACCTGTTGATGCATGTGTCCTACATCTACAACGTCCAGCAGCACCCTGCTGCAGTGCTGACGCTGACCCCATGTTGAGGTATGTGCTACCCTCAAACCGTCCTATCATTTGGTAAGTGTGGAGCCACCCTACACGTGTTGTACATGTGGGACAGGCCCACCTTCATGCATATATTTTTCCACCCAGTTGTCTATCTGTTTTTACTAGACGGTGGAACGTCTACAAGTTCCGTGGGCCCGATCATCAGGTGACCATTCATCTGCTGGTGGTCCCATGTCAACTGATCAGAGAAGTCCGATCATGAGGTGTGTGTTTCATCACCCTGCCCATTTAATAGGCAAGCAACACCTAGTGGCTGTCGTCCATGATGTCGGCAAGTTATGTGGGTCCCACCTGTTTTGACATTACCCAGTTCTGTAGGACCCTCCCTCATGATGTATTTATTTCATCCATACCGTCTAAATGGTGTTGGACAATATTGAATAGTGGTTGGATGGTGCTAATTTACCTGACAAATGTTTGGACAGTGCTGATCATCATTTGTGGGTCATGTGCCCCATGGAATGATTGTGTACAATGATACATATAGTGCCCCTTTAACTATTGAAATGATTTTAGATGTAAACCAAGCTCCCATCTGTGAGGCCCACCTTGATGTATTTTGTGACCCATCTGTTGGGCCCACTTTGATATATTTTGTGGCTCATTCACGAGGCCCACTTTGATATATTGTGGCCAATTAGTGCGGCCTATTGATGTAGCCCACCTGTTGTGCATGAGGCCCATGAGCGAGGACCATCGTGATGTATTCGAGGCCCGTGTGATGCGGCCCATAGTGATGTGTATGTAACCCTTCTATGAGGCCCATGATATTGTATATTAAACCCTCGTGTGAAGCTATGGGCTCACTATATGTTTGACCCTATGTGGGTCACTCCTTGGGAGTAATGTTGGTTAAATGTCCACATTGATGGGCAATGATGGTTGGATGTCCGCATTGTGACCTTCCCTTAGGCCTTGCTAGGCCCATTCTCATCATTCCCTATGTGGGTCACTCCTTGTGAGCCTCATTCGCCGTAGACGGATGACTCCGTGTTATCAAATTTGATATAACCACGGTCGAGTGCTGATCTTTATACTATAATTAATCGGCTGATCATCTATGGACCACATTTTGTTTATCTGCTGATTACCGATACGATTAACGTGACCGATTACCGATTTCGATCGATGTGACCGATTTGCCGACTCCGATTATCGATCGATTCCGATTACCACGACCGATTGTCGATTATCGATCCAGGCCGATTATCGATTTTGATTTGTCGTGGCCGATTACCGATTATCGATCGAGGCCAGTTCTGGTTTGTCGAGACCAGTTGTATAAGTCGATTCCGATTGTCGAGACCTATATGATGTACATGCGACCCGTAGTTGAGGCCCATTGTGACACGTATTAGGCCCATGATGCATGACCCATTTGATGTATTCAAGACCCATGTGTAGGGCCCACATGTCATGTATTCGAGGCCCATGTGCAGGGCCCACCTGTGATGTATATTAGACCCATGTGTAGGGCCCACATGTCATGTATTCGAGGCCCATGTGCAGGGCCCACCTGTGATGTATATTAGACCCATGTGTAGGGCCCACATGTCATGTATTCGAGGCTCATGTGCAGGGCCCACCTATGATGTATATTAGGCCCATGTATAGGCCCCACCCATTGTGTATTAGGGCCCATGGGCAAGGCCCATTGTGATATGTATTATGTCCATGAGCAGGGTCCACCTGTTGTGTATATGTGGCCTTTGAGTAAGGCCTATCGTGTTGTATATTAGGCCTTTATATGAGGTCGTGGGGCCATTATATGTTTGGCTCTATGTGGCCATTCCTTGGGAGCAATGTTGGTTAAATGTCCACATTATCGATGTCGGTTATTGGTACTGATTGTGAGTATGTGACAGCATAACATCATGATACATACTCATACGCATCATTTGCATGTTTATTATGAGATGTGATTGACCATTACATATGTCATAGTGCAGGTTATTCATGGGGCTCCCTGATAGGCGGAGTCGCCCCACATGAGCGCACGGTATGCGCATGATTGATGCATGATTGGATTGTGTGACTTATGCATCTCACATTTATGTGACATGACCACCATATGCCCTAGCGACATCAGGGTTGTAGCCTCCACAGGTATTTTTGTGGATGGCCAGATGGGACACCAGAAATTTTTTTTACATGGAGTGCTATAGATATCCTTGGGTGAAAGTCCCAGAACCCTCTTGGTTCCAGAGGTTGCTCCAACGTCTAGACCGAGTAGGTAAATGAGCGCCGAGTGCCGATTACTAGATGACTGCACTCTCCACTGTGTCGTGGTCGGTTGGAAGGGGGTGCGGCCTTACCTCCCGAGAGGAGGGGGCAATGCTAGGCTGAGTCTGACTAGCTCGAGGAATGGGTCCGCTATTGACGATCCGGGCCCGATATTGGTAGGCGGATAGTGAGGTCTCTTCCACTCACCTTGTTATACGCGATGGGACGACAATCTGGTTTGGAGTGTAATAGACCCCGATGATTTCTCAGAGAGGAACCATACTGATATGTGGACTTATCGAGTAGGAGTTACATGCTCATTCATTCATTCATTCACTATCCACTCGGGCTGGTGGTGCGCAACTAATTGTTGTGTACCTTCGTTATGGCAAGGATTTCGGTTGGACGCGCAACCAACCTGAGATCAGGAGTTTACCACGTTGAGTTTGACTATCCAAATTTAGGTATGGGACTAGTTTGGATAGAAGTTCATTGTGGCGGACCCCATAGCCTGCGATACTACGTACTATCATCCCAACTTCACACTCCAGCATGGTTATTTCATTCGCATCGCATATTGCATTACATCCGCAGGCATATGGCATCTTGGGTTGCTATTTCTACACTTACATGGCCTAGACAGATTTAGCAGGATTTGTATATTGCATTGCATCCTCGGCATCTGATATTTGGCTCTTTATGACTCCTTATCGCATAGCTGTTCTATATTGCGTATTCTGATATTGATTGACTTATAGACTTGTCCATACCTCCGCTTACTCTGTTATCATATGATTTATATCCTCTCAGTACTTCTGCTTACTCTGATAATTCATGATCTTATTAGTGTTTCTTTTTTTCTTATTCAGACATTGTATGGTTTATGGATTACAAGCTTTCCGGTATTATATGATTATGACACTGTATTGAATACTTGACACTTACCTTGTGCACACACTTACACCACCCTCTAAGCTTTCTATAAGCTTATGCACGATAGATGCGTGTAGGTGATGTTAGGCTGCAGCAGTGTTGAGCTTGAAGCGTGCAGTTGTCTTCTGGAGCTTGATTTTCTATTTATGTATTTCCCTTTCAGTGTTGTACTCAAATGATTATATTAGTGGATATGTGATGATGATGTTACCTTTATGAATTGAGTAATCTTGTGGTTATGCTTATTACTAGTTAAATGTAAAATAATAATAATAATAATAAATAATAAAAATAAATCCTCCTTGTAGGATCCCAGGATCGGAATCTGGCATATGAATGCTGGGAGCCGAGAATGGGATACTACGGAGGCTGTCGGCACCGGATTCGGTGATCGGGATTCCTATGAATCCGATTTCCGGGTTTGGGGCGTGACACATGTTGTGTGACCTTATCAACATGTTGGATGGCAAATAAATATTATGGTGGTTCTAAGAAGGTTTTAACATTACGTTCATTTCCCCCCTCTTTTCTATGGTGTGGCCCACTTATCTTTGAATCTACTTTATTTTGGATTCATGCTCTAAAATAAGTTGGCAAAACGGATGGATGATGCGGATATAAAACACATGTATAACGGTGGATACCCGCCAAACACATCGCTACACCACGTGTTTTTCCGTCGGAAAGGGATTGGCTACCCAACATAATGTAGGTGTTTCATCCATGCCGTCCACCCATTCTTCCACATAATTTTATGGTATGAGCCCAAAAATAAGGTGTATAAAAATCTCAAGTGGATCACACACTGTTGATTGAATGCCCATCATTAAAACTTCTTAGGGGCCACAAAAGTTTTGGATCAAGTCCATATATATTTTTTTCCCTTCATCCTTGTCTGTATGAACTAATCAACAAGTTAGATGTTAAATAATCATTATAGTGGGCCTAGGAGGCGTTTAATGGTGGACATTCAATCACTACTGTTTTCCCATGATGTGGTCCACCTAAGATTTATATCTACCTAATTTTTTGTATCATACCCTAAAGTTTTCTTTCAAAATGGATGGAAGGAGTGGATAAGATAAATACATCATGGTGGGTCCACATAGCACTGACCACTAACCTCCCGTCAGTGTCCATCCGCATCCATGAACAAATGGATGTAGTACGAGGAAGACCAATGCTGCCGCTCCTTGAACTCCAGGTTATATGAAGAGATCTGTAACATCCCGAAATTCGAAGGTTGAACATAAACTCTACTCCCGAGTTCCAGAACATCACTTATGCAACATAAATACTTATGATTGAATGTTGTCTATATTAGTGTATTAAACATGTGTGGGATTAAGCCAAAACAACATATCATACTCCAGAGACAGCTAAATTTCTCAAGCGGAAGACTATGATAAATATATAAAATGTATAATTGATTGTAAGTCTCCAGAGTGTGAACATGTTACCAGGTTAACTAAATACATGTATACTCCAAAAATGGAAAGAAAAGAATATACATGGGTGTTTAAATAAAAGACGAAATACCAAGTGTATTGACATCTATTCAGTAACCCTATAAACCCCGTCGATCAGAACCTGCATATAGGAGAAATCCTCTTCAACATCATCAAGAAAGAACGACTCTGCCTCGCAAGCATCATCACCATCTGAAACTAAAACAGGGACTGGTTGGTGTGGCCAATACCGTCTCGTAATGTGGGAGTGAGTAGCTAACTCAGTGGAAACTATACAGCAAAGGTTAACATGTTATCAATTCAATTAAGCAGTAATGATAAAGCAGTACAAGCAAACATGTCCTAACTACTCTTGTTAATGCGAGAATGAATGAGATAATGATGCATGCCCTCACCACAAACTCCCTCATGCGACATCATCTAACGATCGAGGCATGAATCACTACCACTGTGCTCTCACACCAACGCCAATGGCACATGCAGTGCGATGTCATGGATATGATTACTAAGTTCTTATTAGTCCTTTTCATACAACAGTATTGGGAAGCTAAGACACCTCCCTTGTATCATTTTCCAACGTTGATCCATTCTAGGGTCGTCAGTCCTAGAGAATCTCATACGATATTATGGTTCTAGGTCGCTGCAAGGGCTATCAGGGCTGTTGCGCGCAATCGTTACACCACTCCCCCATCACCTTATCAATACAGGCCTATTTATATCCTTAAGACTACAACAGGACTCGTCGCCCCTATGAAGTGCCAGGATAAACTCAAGGTCACTACAGAGGGCTGTCAGGGCTGTTGCGCGCAATCGTTGCTCCACTCTCCCATCACCAAATAGTATAGGCCGATAGCAAGAATATAGTGTCCCATACCACCATAATCTGCTTAGAGTAGGGTGCTCACTGGTCACTACGGAAAGGTTTGTGGCCCCAGCGTAGGCCGACAACTCGACCACGGAGTCCCATACCACCATGCCCGACTCATGAGTCTTAGGGGATCATGGTACCATAATTAACGAAAATTTCACTGGTAAGCTTAGTGTCTTAGATTCAAACAGTTGCTACCAAACATGGTGAACAAACATAGGTCAATCGGGTTAGTTGATAAGCTCAACTAGGCCAAGCGCACGTCGAGTTGAACGACATGAAATGCATAAGCACTCTGTGTGGCCTAACCATTGCCAAACATCCCAAATACAACTCAGATTCGTTAAACTCATCCTACATGGCGAACAACCTCAACCACCATTTGGAGTACCCTTACCGATTACCTGGACTGTAGTACAGCCCCAATCACGAACAAGCTCAAATACAAGCATATGATTCATATCCTATTTTTATATGAATATTCATGAAGTACAACTTAAATGTAAATACAATACATGGAGGAAATCATACGCACATGTAATATGATTCATCTAGATTAATCAATCCATGGAGGAAATCATACACTCATTTAACTTCAATAATCTAAGTTATATAATTCATAAAGGAAATCATACACATCATTAGAGTGGTTGAGAATCCTATCTCGACATCCATTTAAAGAACAATTTACACGTATTTATTCATATAGACATATTTACAAACACTTAGCATACACATTATATCATACATGATATGTATTAGTTATCATACGTATTAAGGCAATTCCTTTTGTCAAAGGGTAGTCGACCATACAACAATCATATATCCAAAACAGATTGTCATGGCAAGCACGAATACAAATTCTATACTCATTCAGTCATTTTCACATATTCTCAGGCTACACATACTAAATACATATCATATGTTGGCATATCATGTATTTGGACTAAACCTTTAGCCCAGGAGTTGTTACACATACATCTAGCATACATAGACGGCAGTTAATCATGGCAAACATAAATTCATATTTCATACGTATACGGTATTTTCTACAAATACGAGGAATATAGTATATTCAATATAATTAACGTATAACTGAAAAATGAAATGGACAACATTTTATACATGTGAAATAGCATCCTAAGCAAGAATAAATCATTACCTAACATTGAAAGTGTTGAAAACCATAACCTAAACGTATATAGTCCGCATCTTAAACCAGAAAAGACGTAGTCAAGATGATTCAGACGATGTGTCTTCGTCAACGGTGGATACGCTACTTATGACATGAAACAGGTTAGCTAGAACTCTACTACAGCTAATCTAAGCTTCAAAACAGGTTAGGATTAGGATTTCTTACCTAAGATCGGGATCAGAAACGCCGGAATAGCTATACGAATAGGTGGATTAGACACGTAGTAAAGCTCGGAAGAATCCCAGGAAGCAGCACCAACTTCTCCCTCACTTTCTCTCTCTTGAAAAGCTAGGGTTTGAAAATTCGTATGGGATTTGGAATGAGGGTTTTAAGCCCTATTTATAAGCCTAAACTTGACGAAAATAGACTTAAGTCCAAGGTATACTTAGGTTATAACCAAATCGGGTCTGTTTTGATCTAACGGAGCATTTATGGAGGTCCTATTGCTAAATGCGGTCGGACTTAAGCTCTCTAATATCAGATCTAGGTCAAGCTAAGTTTTCATTCTTGTCGGGTTTCCAGATCGACCGTCGCGAACCAGTTTCAGTTCAACGGTTACGGGAATTCGATCAGAGCTACAAGTACTATGACATGTAAGGGCCACCTATCCTGATCCGAGGGTGAATTTGGGTCGAATTCTAACAGTCAGAACGCTTAAAAATAATGCGCAAGTGAAACGTTCCAGATTCCTTTAAAAATATAATTAATTTTCTAAAAATCTTCATTTTCCTACTCTCTTCAGTCCGGGCTCAATAAAATGGTCTCAGGATATCTGTTGGGCTTGATTTTCTAGGTGATTGACAAGCCCAACTAGGCGGTCGTAAGACTCTCGATGTGCGGTCTAGAACCAATACAAAGTTACAAAGCATTCCCGAGAGCAACTGGGTTTAAAGTTGGATCCTAGATTTCAGAGTAACGTAGTGTTAATAATTCTAGAGGTTTTGGGTCTTACAGATTGTATTTAAAGTGGTTGGTGCTAATTTTGCAGGAAATCTAGTGTAGCGCTGGCTAATACACGTTAAATTTCTAAAGAATTAGGTTCTAAATGATTTCTCTAGCTTTGGACTCGAGTTTTGAGAAGTTACCAAGGTGCTATAGTTGACCCATTGCCTAAGGACACCTAACTCTAGGTTGGTAAAAATCCGGGGTGTTACAAGATCAAAGTTACATGGCCCCATTATGTCCACACCTTTCATCCATTTTATGAGATCACTTTAGAGCATTATACTAAAAATGATTCATATATAAAGCTTAAGTGGACCAAACCACAAATATGAGTGGGGACAATGATTTTCACCGTTAAAACATTCATAGCGTCCACCGTAATGTTTATTTTCCATCCAATCTATTCATAAGGTCATACAGACCTAGATGAGTAAAAAGAAATATCAACAAATATCATATTGAGCCAAAACTTTTCTGACCCAAAAGGGTTTCAACGATAGACATTCAATCCCCACTACTTTTTACAGTGTGGTCCACTTGATCTTTGGATCTATCTTATTTTTGGATTCAAGCCTTACTACAAGCTAGGGGTGTACACGAACCGAGCTGGCTCGGTTAGCTTGCTTGACTCGACTCGAAAAAGCTTGATTCGACTCGGTTTGAAGCTGAGTTTGAGTCGAGTCGAGCTGATTTTTTGAGCTCGAAAATGAGTTCGAGCCGAGTTCGAGCAGGCCCCAGCTAGACTCGACTCAGATTGAATCCAGATCGGATCGAACCAGTGCGGTGACTCGGTTACTTTGCCATTGATGCATTGCTCACTAAGTGTTTGATAAAATGACTTAACGAAGTGTGGTTGGTGGCACCAGCAAGGAAGGTTTGTAAGTAGGGTTGATAGGATTGTATGTAGGAATCCTGAAGTTGAGAAGCCTGTTACGCGAATGGACAGCCCTCTTTCTCATACTTAGCCATTTAATGATCCTAACTAGATTGCCAGATCATCATAGTCTGGCAACTTGGGATGCACACGTCCCTCATTCAAACTTGGCATTTAAGGTTGAAAAGAAGTGGCACGGATTGATTCCATTGATACCTCCGTTGGGCTAGTCGGATTAAGTGGGGAAGATTATAATCTAGCCAGACGAACTCCTGATTCTGTGTCCAAATGAGTTGCATCTTCATTTGTTGATAGTTTGTCCTGGTTTCATTGATGCTATTGCTTCTGTTTTACATACAAAGTGATTTTGGAGGTGCCGTCCGTGAAAAAGCCTCGATGGCAAATTCAGCTCGAACTCGGCCCGAGCTGCTAAGTGTATTGAGCCGAGCTGGCCAGCCAAGACCAAGCTGAGCTGGGTTCAAGCTAATGTCAACCAATGGCTGAGCCGAGTCAAGGTGAAGCCAGCTCAACTCGGTTCGAATCCATGTACACCCCTACTACAAGCTGGCCAAATGTAAGGACGGTTGTGATATAAGACATCTCATGGTGGGACCCACGTAACTTGGTGACGTTAGTACATCAGCTGGTGTGTGGTACATCAGCCAATCCGCTTCCATTGGCATTGGGTGCTACCGATAGCGTCTCTACAGTGCGGCTGTGATTTTGCCATTTCATTTTAAAGGTACAAGCCAAAAATGGGGCATTCCAAAGCTTAAGTGGACCACATCATCGGGAGCAGTGGTGATAATAACATCCACAGCTCGGAAACCTTCCTGGAAGGCTCACTGCGATGTTTAACTGCCATCACATGGATGAAGGTAAAACACAGATATCAACTTTGGAAACGGACGGGCTACTCTCCTTCCATGGTTGGTGCTCTGTAAGCCTCACCATGATGTATGTGTTTCATCAGTTTCATTCGTCCATTTTTACATATCATTTTAAGACTTTATCCCAAAAATGAGAGAAATATAAGTCTCATATGGACCACACCATAGGAAAACAATAGAATTGGATATTCACCATTAAAATCCTCCTAAGGCCTACAGTACATCTAATCAACAGTCATACGGACCGATGAAGAGAAAAAACAAAGATCAGCTTGATCCAAAACTTTTATGGCCACCAAATTTTTTTTATTGGTCGACGTTCATTCAACACTTTGTGTAATGTGGCTCACTTGAGATTGGGATATACCTCATTTTTTGGTATTATAACATAAAATGATTTAGACAAATAGATGGACGGCACGGATGAAACACATAGATCATGGTGGGCCCACAGAGCACGACCATCAGCCATTGTCCGGTAGAATGGCGGGTGGCAGGGAGAGTAGCCAATCCGCTTCCATCAACTTCGATCTAAAACTTCGGTGGCCAAAAAAAGTTTTCAACGCTAGATGTTTAATCCACAACGCGTGGTCCACTTGAGCCTTATAACTGCCTCATTTTTGGGCACGCACCTTAAAATGATACCGAACAATGGATGGACGGTGGAGATAAAACCCATACATCACGGTGGCCCCTCAGAGCTCCTGTCCGTTACTAGCGAGAGACTGGCGGGTAGTACCCATCTGCATCCGGATTCCATACGGACATCGCGTGGCCCATGGGCATTCGTGCGGAGCTACTCCCTGCAACGGCAAACACGCGTCCCTTCGTCCGGGCGCATATTAGAAATCCTTTTACGCCTCCTGAATCGGGACGCTACCTGTGCGCACTACGCCCCTGCGGCCCTTCCACATTCCATCGCCGGTTTCTTCAAACTACTTTTCTCCTCCCTCTCTCTCTTCGTGAAAAATCTTCTTTGTGAAAATTCAGCAAAAGCAGAACCGAAAAATGCCGTAGGAATCGAAACGTCTTCTGCTTCAAAAGGTCAGTTCCCATCAACGCCTCTAATTTCTCTCGAATTTATTTTTCAGAAACCGCGGACAATAATCCATTTCTCGATATCATGCGTTATTCAGCGTAGACAGAACCCACTTTCTTTAGTTTTCAAGGCCTTGGATTAGCTGACAAGGGTAGTTTCCCAAAATAAATGCTTTTACGCACAAGGAATTTCCCTTATGAGAAGATAATCAATTTTCGTTTGGTATATAACTTATCTGTTTCTATTTATTTGCTGCTGTAACAGAATGCCAGAAATTATCATCCAATTGGGTGACTTTTACTATCGTTCGCCCATCTGTCTAGAAGCAAGGATCTTAGCTAGGATCTTATAGGGTGCCCCGATGAGACTAATCGGCCTGAAGTCTTTAAGCTTAATGGCCCCTTCTACCTTAGGGATTAGCACAATAAAAGACGTCCACTTCAAAGGAGCACCACCAGTCTGTCACGATCTTGCCCAAAACCCTTGATCTCCAGCCAAGCTGCCTCAACCAAAAAGGTCTAGGTCCTCAATTTTCTTCCAACACTTCAAGAACAATAGGGCAGTGATCAGAGACAATTCTTGGGAGCCTGCGCTGATTTGCTAGAGGATATTTATCGACCCAATCTGCTGAGACTAGGAATCTGTCTAGGCAATACATAACAACATCCTCCCGACCATTCGATCAGGTATATCTAACCCCTCCCAATTGCAAGTCCACCAGCTGATGCTTATTAACCCACTCGGAGAAAGCAACCATACTCTTGTTCATGTTTTCCCCCTTGGATTTTTCGAACGGAAATCTACCAATGTTGAAATCCCCACCAACACACCAAGGGGCCTCCCATCTTTGTCTGATATCTTTGAGCTCCTCTTAGAATTGGTTGCGAAGGTTTTTAATACACAAACCACATACCGAAGTCATAACCCACTGAAACTCCGATGCAATATCTTGCAACAAAACAGAAATAGAGAAAGGACTAGCGAAAGAATCTATTTTCATCCACTTATCAGAATTCCAAGCAAGAAGGATGCCCTCCGCAAACCCCTCAGCATTAACAGAAACCCAATCTTTATTTTTAAACCCCAAATAGAGTCAAGCATAGATGAGGAAAGGGACTGAAGCTTAGATTCTCGTAATGTGATGATGTTTGCTTTGGCTTTCTAGCAAACTTGCCTTATCTGAGCCCTCTTTACTTTGCACCCCATGCCCCTCACGTTCCATGACAACACTATCATTTATCACTGCACTTGCCCAATCTCGCCCTTTTTCCACTGCTTGCCTTGGCTACAACGTCGTAGTTGATGGAACATTCTAGACTCAACAACTCCCTCGTACCTTTTAGGGGACTTCCTCACCTTCAGATTCTACCAATCTTGTTGCTGTTGAGCCGCCATTGCTTGTACGAATACTGTTCTGATGACAACCAACAACACTCATCTAGCCAAAACATCACTTGAGATATCGCAGCTCTTTCCTTGACAGAAACCACAATCGATTGCTGTAGCCACTCCCACGATTTGGAAACAACATCTTGTTTCAATCGCACTGTCTTCTCTCCTCCCACATATTCAATCGAAACAAGATTACTTGTAGCCGCAGTTGATTTAGTATTGGGCTTCTTGGCCCCTATTGTCAAACCCCCTATGCGATCTCCCTAGGTTACAGGCCAATCCAAGCCCTCTGCACCTTTAGCTTCCTGCCCCTGAAGCTTTCTCCGTGGAGCATCTTCATTGCCCTGGCTAGTTTGTCTTCAGAGCTCATGTGTACAAAAGCAAATCCCCTATAAGAGCTCGTGTATCCGTCTCTAGGGATGACGACTTCCACGGCAACACCTGCTCTTTCGAAAACCCTAGAGAAATTAATAGGGAGCCAGCCTTCCGGAAAACCTTCCCCTTACATTGTAGGGTATCAAACTTCAAGAGATGTTAAAATACACATATTTGCATATTTGAGAATCAAATAATTGCAAATAAGATACATATGTAATAAATTTTGCGTGTATCGTTGACTTAGGGAAACATGGGGAAAATGGTGGAATTTCTCAATTATACTTTAGGAGATGCTAAGTTACACATTTGCATATTTTGGAATCAAATAACATCCACCAATAACACAATAATCACTTAAATCTCATTAAAGCAAATAACATGTAATACATCAATCCATGCATGCATACAAACAAACATGCATCTATACATCCATGCATAAATACATGCACATGTGCATGATCCATCTATCCATCCCACTATTCATGCATACATACATACAATGTTCGAGTTGTCGGCATCGCTATAAGTTTCGCTGGCCGGAGATAAAGATATAATATCGTTATCGCCGATAACCGGAAATGCAGGGAAAAAAAGGGAAATATAGAGAAAATGGTGGAATTTTTTAGTGAAACTTCAGGGCATGCCAAGATACACATTTGCATATTCATCAATGAAAAAATTGCAAAAAGACTACAGTAAATTAGAAGTTTCCATTTAATGGGGGGCCAAAAGGCATGCGCTATCGTAAGAAATCACTCAAATATTAACCAAAATGAGTTTATATAATACAAATGCAGCTGACATACAGTAATTAAGACATGTAAAAGTAAATAAACTCAAAGATGTCAAATCAAGGATGGATCAGATTATCCAATCAGCATGGTATTTGATACTCCGGTTGCGTATGACACTTGATACCCAGCATTTGAAAATGGTACATGTGGCAAATTCTAACATAATCTAAATCATATTTTCACTTCATCAAGATCTGTGTGACCTAATCAAGAGGTTGGATGCCCCCCCACCCGGAAAAAAAAAAAAAAAAACCCGGCCCTATGAAGTTTTTAATGGTGGGCATTTAATCACCACTATTTCCCTTAGTGTGGTCCACGTCCACCTGAGATGCAGTCATGTACATCTGTCTCATTTTGAGCTCATGCCTTAAAATTATCTATCAAAATAAATGGACGACATTGATAAAATATTTATCATTGTGATGGCCCCACATAACATCGACCCATCAATCCACCGATATAAACAAGTGACACGTGCGCACAGCATAAATCAGTACCCTTATCGTACTGAGTCAACTGTGTGGGGCCCATTGTGATTTATGTATTTTATCCACCCCATCCATCCATTTTACAAGATAATTTTAAGGCTTGATCCCGAAGATGAAGCATATCCAATGCTCATATGGACCACACCATAGAAAACAATGTGAATTGAACATGCCTACCATTGAAAAATCATTAGGGGCCACAAAAGTTTTGGATCCATGTCATTTTTGTATTTTACCTTCATCCATCTTCGTGTTATCTTATGAACAACTTGGATGACAAATAAACACCAATGTGGGCGCCTAGGAAGGTTTCAACGGTAGGAATCATTGTCCCCACTGCCTTGGTAGTGTAGTCCACCCTAGCTTTGGATCCGCCTCATTTTTGGGTTAACTACATAAAATGATCTCGCTAGTTGGATGGACCATGTGGATATAACACATACATCATGGTGGGGTCCACAGAACTTGGTGACTTCCACACGCCATTGATGTTTGCACCCGCATACCACGCTAAAAGGAAGTAGATTGCGTACCGAGTAACTTAGTGGGCTAAGTGTAATGAGTAAACTCTGTGGGGTCCACCGTGATTTATGTATTTTATCCACTCCGTCCATCCATTTTAATATATAATTTTTGGGCTTGAGCCTAAAAATGAAGTATATCCAAACCTCAAGTGGAACACACAATGGGAAACAGTGTGAATTGAACATCTACCGTTGAAAATTTCCTAGTGGCCACAAAAGTTTTGGATCAAGCTTGTATTTGTGTTTTCCCTTCATCCATGTCTGTGTGATCTTATGAACAGGTTGGATGAGAAATAAACATCACTATGGGCCCAAGAAATGTTTCAACGGTGGAAGTTATTATTCCAACTGTTTCCAATGGTATGGTCCACTTGATCTTTGGGTATGCTTAAATTTTGGTCTCAACCCTTAAATTAAGATGGAAAACGGATGGACGGCGTGGATAGACCAGATACATTCACGGTGGGCCTAACAGAGTTTACTCAGTACGATAAGAGCATACTGAGTAACTCAGTACCCATTCTGATTTCCCATAGGGCTGGTGGTCAGTGCTCTATGGGCCTCACCATGATATATGTGTTCCATCCATTCCGTTCATTCATTTTTTAAAATTATTTTATGTCTTGATGCCAAAAATGAGAGGGATATAAATCTCAGGTTGATCACACAAAGGAAAACAATAGTTGTTGGATATCCATCATTAAAATCCTCCTAAGGCCCACTGTATTGTTTATTTGACATCTAATCTATTGATTAGGTCATACAAGCCCAGATGAAGGGAAAAAACAAAGATCAGCTTGATTCAAAACTTTTATGGCCCCCAAAAGGTTTTTAATGGTCGACGCTTATTCAACACTGTTTCATTTAATGTGGTCCACTTGAGATTGAGATATACCTAATTTTGGGTCTCTTAAGTTAAAATGACATGGAAAAATAGATGGACGGAATGGATGAAACACATACATCACGGTGGGTCCCACAGAGCATCGACCATTAGCCATTGGCCGGTGGCAGGGGGAGTAGCCAATCCATTCCCAAAACGCGGACGCTGACGGGTTGAGTAGCAAGACTCGCTACACGTCACCAAGTTTTGTGGACCCCACTATGATGTACGTGTTTTATCCACAATGTCCATTCATTTGGAGATATTATTTTAAGGCATTACCCAGAGAACGAGGCAGATCCAAAAGCTTTAGTGGATCCCACCACAGAAAACAAAGGGAAGATTGATGTACACCGTTGAAACCTTCCCAAGGCCCACCATGATGTTTTATCGAAATCCAACCTGTTCAAAAGTTAACAAAGACGTTAAAGAAGGGAAAACACAAATATTAGCTTGATCGAAAACTTTAGTTGCCTTTAGAAGTTTTTAATGGTGGTGTCACTCTCCCCACTGTTTTCTGTGGTGGGGTCCACTGGAGCTTTGGATGTGATTCATTCTCTGGATCTTATGCTAAAATGATCTCTCCAGATGGATGGAAGGCGTGGATACAAAACATACATCATGGTGGGCCCACAGAACTTGATGACGTCACTTCAATAGCAATCTCGTGACTCAACTTGTTAGTAGCCAATCCGCGCCCGTAAAAACCCTTGGAAGGAACCCCTCCACCTTCAGTCTCGAACAGAGCTTGCGTTTTCGAAACGGAAGAGGGTTTCAGAAGGGAACCCTCGAAACCCGAAATTTTCAATAGAAAGTCTCTCCAAATCCCTAATCTTCAGTAGATTCTTCGCCGAAATCATCTCTAGGTTTGAAAATTTTGAGTATTCGAAGAAAAAAGTGGAAAGTAGAGATTGGATGGCACTTACGGCACACCGTTCAATCAATTGGCCCACCGCAATTTTCATTCACCAATCCTCTTCTACGATTGGCCCTCCTCTTCTACAGGTACAGAAATCCGCAAGTTTCTCCATTTTTTTTCCTTTTTTTGGGGGATATTTTGTGTATTTACGCAACACCCCGCAGTTATCGGTCCTTTTATTGTTGAAAATGGGTTGTTTGCTACAGTTATCCTACGATTTCTCACTGACAACTGGACTTTTCGCAAAAAATCGATAAAATCACCGAAAAATCGGCGATATTAGGAAGATAAACGAAAAAAGGGAGTTTCGGTGTCAGAACTCCAGCGATACCAAAAATATCGGCAATAATTCGATAACATCGCCGATATCGCCGATAATTTAAACACTGCATACATATATACATGTCTAACCATCCATCCATGCATACATAGATAGATACATACATAAACACATGCATGATGATCCAACCATCCACCCATCTATCCATGCATGCATGCACACACATGCATGATCCATCCATCCATCCATCCATCTATCTATCTATGCATGCATGCATGCACACACACACACACATACAAATGCATGATCCATACATCCATCCAACCATTCATCCGTTCAGGCAACCATCCAACCAACCATCCATCCATCCATCCAACCATCCATCTATCCATCCATGCTTGCATGCCTACATACATACATACATACACATGCATGATGAACCATCAATCCATTCTTCCATCCATTTGTCCATCCACCCACCCATGCATGCATGAATATGTACATATATACACATGTGCATGATCCATCCATCCATGCATACACACATACACACATACATACCCACACGCATAATCCATCCATTCATCCAACTACCTATACATCCATCTCATAAATCCATCCATCCATGAATACGTACATATATACATCCATGTTCCATCCATCCAAGTATGCATACATATACACACAATACATATATGCATTTCATCATAAAACCATGCATGATGCATCCATACAAAAAGAAAATTCAAATAGATTTTTTTTTTTTTTTTTTAATGTTGTTTTAAATAAAAAATGATTTTCTACCAAAAAATGAGACTCATTGATCATAGCATGCACCATAAATAAGAAAACATTGAAAGAAAATATATATCATAGAAAAAAAAGTAACAATTATATTTTTTAAAATTAAACATAATTTTTAAAAATATGAAAATATAAATAACTAAACTTTTTTTTTTTTTTTGGAAAATCGAGAGATGAACATGAATCGATAGATTGGCGCTTCATCATCGTCATATTAAAAGAGAGGCTCCAGTTACTTATTTTAGGCAAGAAAATGGGGAAAAAAAAAGATTTTCTCCATTTTCACAAATTTCCCATTTTAATCTTATCATCTCTAGATTTTTCACCCAAATGCATTTCAATGCATGAGAATCATCTATAAACATGGATTTAAATTGAAATCTATGCAAAATCTAACAAAAACTATATTGCAATATTTTATAACTGCTTGATTCTGGCCCACTGAGGTTTCGATTTGCGATTTCTCCCCTAAATGGAAGATTTGATCCACAAGGAATGAAGCTGAGGTGCCAAAATCCATCCTAAACTCAGATCTGGAAAGAAAATGAAAAGTTTTTTTCGATTTGTTTTTTCTGATTTTTTGACGAACTATGCACACTCGTTTGCAGGGATTTTATTGACTCGTATCGGCAATAATATCGCTGATACAATCGATACCTGAAATTTTTATACATGAGAATCTCATGATATATTGATGATATTGATACCATGTCGATACATGGCGATATATTCACCAATATCCGGAAATTCTGAACTCTACAGTATTATCGGTTTCGCTGAGCTTGCGATACCAATAATATCAGCGATATTATCAATAATATTGCTGAAACTTGGAACACCGCTTGTATTAAACCGTTTATCTGTATCGCTAATTTGAGATACATATAATATTAGCTGATGTTATCGATAATGTCAATGGTCTTTGGAATTGTGATTTAGGGCAACTAAGGAGTGATATAATATATCGTTATTGGCGATAATATCGCCAATAACCGGAAATGCGGAGAAAAATGTGAAAACATGGGATAACGGTGGATTTTTTCAGTGAAACTTCAGGACATGCCTAAATACACATATTTGCATATTTAGGAATTAAAAATTTGTAAAAAAAATGCATTAAATAATAAGTTTTCATTTAATGGTGTCCAAAAAAGCATACGTTGACGTATGAAATTACTCCATAATAACCACAATGAGTTTATATAATGCAGCTAGCATATAATAAGTAATACATGTAAAAGTAAGTAAATTAAAAAATTAAATGTATTTTTCTTAACGGTAATGTAGAATGTTGATCCTACTTGGGAGTTGGGACAAACATTAGATCCACCCCATCCATCAAGTGGGCCGTCACATTTTCACTAAATATCATTGAATTATATCAAATAAAACACTTAATTAGGCCAAATAAAGGTGTAAAATTATCTTAAAACTCGAAATTCAAGTGTTGTAGCCCACATGAGTATTGAGTGTTGTAGGCTTATAGCCCACTCTAAATTATCCTAAAATGATCTGGAAAAATGAATGAACGGCATAGATAAAATACAAACATGATAGTGGGGCTCAAAGAGCACCGTCCAATAGCCATTGGCTATGCACCGTCGGTAGCCATCTACATTGGGAATGGATTAGGTGTTATGCAATTAACAACTTAGTGGGTGTTACCCGTATTGTGGGGCCCACCTTGATAATTTGTTGAATATCCATGCCGTTCAACTGTTTCTACAGTCCATTTTAGGACCGGGTGCCCAAAAACTATGATATCTAAATCTCAAGTGGACCACACCATAGGAAACAATGGTGATTGAGTGCCTTACCATCAAAAATTCGAAAGGGCCCATCGTAAAGTTTTTAAAATGTTTATTTGCAATCCAACTTCTTGATAAAGTAAAGAAAATCCGATGATGAGAAAGTAGAAAGATTAGATTGATCCAAAAATATTGTGGACTAAGGATAGGTTTTAAAAATTATTCATCACTTTTTCGATTGGTATGGTCCACGTAGATTTGGATCTTCTTATGATTTGGGATCGCCTCCTAAAATGAGATGTAAAAGTAGATGGACAACATGGATACACAGAAAATACATCAAGGTGGGCCCCACACGGTTAGAGTAACACTCACTGAGCTGTTACCGGGTGACAACTAATCCGCTCCCATCCATGTCCAGGCGAATGTAAGTAGTTTATCATATCGAGTAAACTTTGTTGGCCCATCGCGAATGTAATTAGGTTATCCATGTTGTCCATCTGTTTTTCCATCTTATTTTATGACTTGAGCCCAAAATTAAAGCATATCTAAGTCTCAAGTTGACCACACCATATGATACAGTGGGAATAATGATTTCCACCGTTGAAATCTTCTTAGGGCCCACGGTGATGTTTATTTGTCATCCAAACTGTTCATAAGATCACATAGACATGGATGAATAAAAAACAGAAATATCAAGTTGATACAAAACTTTTGTGGCCCCAAAGAATTTTTCAATGGTAAACGTTCAATTCACACAGTTTCCTGTGGTGTGGTCCACCTAAGCTTTGGATATGCTTCATTTTTTGGCTTGTGCCTTAAAATTATCTAATAAAATGGATGGACAGAGTGGATCAAATACATAAATTAAGGTGGGCCCCACAGAGTTTACTCAGTACGTAATTCGCTTTCGTTTTGGCGCGGTTTGGGTGGATCCCAACATCTACTGAGGTCGGTGGAACCCTAATTGTGGGACCCACTGTGAAGTATCTGCCTTACATCTGCACCGTCCATTATATATGACGGCTTATTTTAGCGCGTGATCTGAAAAATGAACCAGATTCAAATCTTTAGTGGACCACACCACGGGAAATTGTGTGAATTGAACGCATATCATTAAAAACTTCTCGGGGGCCACAGAAATTTTGAATCAAGCTGATATTTGTTTTAACCCTTCATCTGTCTTTTTATATTTACAAAACGGTTTGATGACAAATAAACATCACTGTGGGCCCTAAGAAGGTTTCAACGGTGAAAATCATTATTCTCATTGTTTCTTGCGGTGTGGTCCATTGGAGCTGTGGATATGCTTTACTTTTGGGATTTACCTCTAAAATGAGCTGGAAAAATGAATGGACAGCGTGGATAAATCACATACATTCACGGTGGGCCCAGAGAGTTTACTCACGCTAAAGTGCCCCATGCAATTTGCTTCCATAATTGCAAAGCATAAAAGAAAAAAAAACAAGAAAAAAAAGAAAGAGGGGATTTCGTCTGTGAAGAGGGGTTTTCGGCGAAGAAAGGGGGATTTTCAATTGAGGGTTTCAAAATCCTATATCCAACAAAAATAAGAAGGTAATCTCCCAAAATCCCCGATTTTTCGCTGAAATCATGTATTTGCGACATCAATCTTCCAATTGAACGAAGAAAGGGGAAAATTTCAGATTTCTTTACCTCTATTGAAGACGAGAGCTGTCGATTGATGCCCACGAGATTCTTTTCTTCCAAGTTCCGTTCAACCATCAACCACGTATTACCGAAATCAAAGGTTTTTTTTTTTTTTTTTTTTTTCAATTTTTTTTTTTCGCTTTTTACCTATTTTGTCACAAAGAATCCAAAATTATCGATGATATTGCCAATATTTCGTCGATAATCCAGAGCGAAACGAAAAATTGGAGTTTCAGTGTCACCAGTCCAGCGACACTGTTATTATCGGCAATATTATCGACATTTCGTCGACAATGCGAACACTAAGGACCATGTTGGTACTGTAGTTTTTTTTTGTTTTTTGGTTATTGTTTTAGTCAGGTAATTAGCTCATGGAAGAGTAATTTATAGTGGTTCTACTTTATTGATTTTGTTTCAATGCACTAATGGGATGACACATTTTCATTCTTTTACTTGATTTTTGTTTGCATTTTAATCAGGTTTGGTTAGTGCTGTTTTAGTAGTGTGCTGATGGATCATTCACAAGACCAATGTAATATCGAGGCTAGTGGAGATGCAAGAAGGGAGAGATTGCTTGATAAGAGTAATTCTTTTACATCTGTTAGCTCAGGATACCGATTGTTTGATAGGCAAAGGTCCATTCGCCAAATAATGGGAGGTGGAAAAGGTGAAATTGATCCTGATTTTTTAGTTCCTTTTTCGGGAGTAGGAATACATCTTATTTTATTTCTCAAAGTACTAATCGAATTCAAGGCAATAATAAATACAGTGTGATGTCTTATCAAAATGAGTTTTTGAGGCAAAGTTTTCTCAGCCCACTACTGAGCCTTTCATTTCTTATTGTCGATTGGCTATGGTGCTTTCCAAATTTCACTACATATTGTGAGGGGAGCATCATAATGATTACAGTACTGCTGGAAAATGGAGGACAATCATCAGCTATTTGGTTTTCGGTGTTGGTAGTTTTGGTTGTCTCCCGGAGATCTGTGCGCATTGTATTGCTCTACTTTAGCTAGGGGGATACATTGTATGGGAGGGGGTCTCTCATGATTTTGCCCACTGCTTTTTATTTTTATTTCCCTTTCTCTATTTCTTGTCTTTCCCTCTTTGCTTGTTTGCCTGCTGCGGTTTTTAATAGAAGGATTGGTTATCTTCCTGAATAAAAAAATGAGGAAGAGAGAAAAAAAACAGAGAGAATGATGTGTGAATCCCCATTACATGCCAGATTCGTGCCCACATGTTACTGTATGATCTTTCTTCTAAGAACAGGTAGAAAAAGTTGGATTCAATTTTCCAGTTGGTGATGTTTTTTCCTTAAATGAAAGGATGTGACAATAGTGATTGCGTTGTTTGTGCTGTCCTTCATATCATTTATAAGCAATGAAAGTTTCTCTCTCTTAATTAGTTAGAAGAAAAAGACATGCAAGAATTTCACATCGAAGCTTTGGTAATGAGACCCGATACACTCTAGTGAGTTGTGGGGAATTCAAGCATAAGAGTGGAGAAGTATATCATAAAGGAATAGCTTTCTGTGGGGTTTTAGATGGAGTCTTTTCTTGTGTACCTGTACCCCAGCCCTCTTTCAGGCCTGGGTGCCATATTTGAGATCTCAGACCTGAATCCAATTGTACTCGGGTACACTTGGACACTGGCTTAGGGTCTGGTTTGGGCTGGGTTTATGGCGCGTTTGTCTTTTTGTTGCCATTGAGGTCAGTTCAGGTCAGGTCTAGGTCCAGATAGGGTATTGATCTTTTTCTCTGCATTGGGTTTTAGCCTATTAGCCCTTGTTGGGTTAATTTACAGTGCCTACATAAGAAACAACCTAAAAAGAACAGACAGACATGCAAACATATGTGTTGATCTATCTAGATATGTTTATGTGTGCATAGATATGAATGTTTGTAGGGATGCATATGCCTGTACATTTCTAAATGCCCCACAATTTTATGACTGATGGAGTCAATATAGCCCTTGTCACCTGATACAACATCCAAGCAATCAAAAAGGTTAGTCCCACCTGAAGATCATTGGCGCAAAAATTGGGTTGATCCATCCATCAGGTGGGCAACACATTTACAGGCAATCAATTAGTTGTCTATTGTTTTTTTTTGTGGTGTGGCCTATCTGATGAATGGGATCTAATTTAAATGTGTGAGCATTGATCATCAGACTATGTTAGTGTAAAAAACTCACCATGACATCATTATCATCATCTAAGTCTATCCCCAACTAGTTGGGGACACACACATAAATCTGTGTGTGTGTTTTGGATCAACCCATGAGGATCGCCTTGTGTAAAAATCAGCTCCATCCACTCATCAGGCAGACCACACTTGTAGTTTATTATTTGTCAATGGCTATACATTATTTTTTGTGTTGTCCACCTGATGAATGGATGGGGCTGATTTTTTTGCAATATGGTCAATTGTATGGAAGCTCCCATACATTTGAGCCATGTGGGGCACACTGTGAGGTTTGTGTGCCTCCCAACCTGTCCATTAGATGTGTGCCCTAATGTTAGGTACATAGCCCATAAATCAGGCTGATCCAAAACTCAGGTGGGCCACACAACAAGGATCACTGGGGACCAGTTGAGTGAGGGATGCCCAGTATAGAAACCTTCTGATTTTGTAGTGCCCACTATGTTGTGTATATGCCATCTGATCCACTTATCTATTGTGCTCTGCCAGCCGCCAAGATGAAGAGGCACCCCAACAATTTGGCCGTTCCAGAACTCAGGTGGGCCACGCTATGTGAAATTAGAGGTCCGAGGCATGGAATTATGTTGTTCCCCACAATGTGACCCACTTGAGTTTTGAATTGGCCTGATTTTTGGTCTGTATGGTGAACATTATAGGGCATAAGTGATGGATGGAGTGGATGTCAGACACATCAAGGTGGGGCCAACAAGAGCCTAAATATACCATAAGTTACTGTACATGAAGCCCTATGCCCAGGTTCTTGATCAAGTCATCAAATTCAGGTTTTGTATAATGACCATAGACATGCAATCAATTATAAAACAAATCGGGAGTTTGATAATACTCTAGCATGACATTGAGCGAAGTAAGGAGTGATCAACTATACAGAGGGCTCACATCTAGGGATTGTGCAACAAGTATGACCATTATGATTGGGATTGGTTGCAAACTCCAATACTTCCCAAACTAAATGTAGCTATGGCACTGACTTCATTGATATTGCTTGATGAGGAAATCCGACCATTTAGAGTATACCAGAGGAGGAGATCGGCCCATCCTTCACTTTGGCTCGATGACTTGTACATGAGCCCGGGTGGGCTGTATTGAGGACGTGAAGACCCACATGCATGATTGTGCATATTCGAAGACTCTATACTAGGAAGATGCATGTGGGCTGCTTATTTGAGGAGTTTTGACTGTTGGATCGTGAGGACACGACGATCGGACCGTTGGATTGTGTGGATCCTTCAATTGGGTGGTTGGATCATCGTAATCCTTGATCACTTTGATCATTAGCATTAGGATTAGTTGATTTGATGTTTTTGATGGTTATTTATAGTTTAGGACGAGTTATTTTCAGCTTATTGCATCATGGGACATGAGGTATGTTTTTATTGAGGGGTATTTTTGTCAAAACACATTTGTTGAGACTATATCGGGGGGGGGGGGGGGGGGGGGGCGTCCAGCCCTAGCACATTATTATGGAACGAAAAAAAAAAAAAAAAACTCTTTTGTTGAAAAAGCCTCTCTCTCATGTGATTTGAGATTCTCTTGTGAAAAGAGAATACTTGGTGTGAATCCAAAAGTGTGAAACCTAGTTATCCTCTTCGTCTCTATCTTATTCTTCTCTAAAAGGTATTTTTCATTCTCATCCTTTCTATTTCTCTACTTCAGAACCAAAATCTTCCTTACCCTCCGATATACTCCACAGTCTCACTTCCCATTATCCTACGAGCATAACCTAGGCTTAATCGATCAAAACCAAAGAGTGTATGGTCTGTCCCTATTCTTACAGACTGTACGGACAATCGTACACCCTCTTCCCCCTTCCTTCTTTGATTCGGTAAAACCCTAGCCCTAATAATGTTCAAAACCCCTAACTTTCTAACCCCAGAATTGCGCAAATTTGCCCATTGAATTAGAACCATACCTATGCTAATGTGAGAGTTCCAGTCTCTCATTGGGCCTTAGATTTTCATGCTTATGTGGTTTATGCCTGTGTAAATCTGAATTTTATTATCTATTTGTAAGTCTTTTAATCATGGTAGAATGGCATGTTATTATATTTGACTTATTTTGATTAATCTGTTAATAATCTCTTGCATCTAAATGGTTAGATCACACGGCCTGCATCACCGTTATCAATAGTGGTTGACAAACAAGATTTTTGGCTGACCTTGCCTTCTTCCAGTATCTATTTTGAGTGGGGAAAAGTGTTATGAGAACCTAGCTCATCAAATGGAGTTATAGTATAACTAGAATTAAACATCTGGTTAATCGAAATTAAAACTTTGGTTAACTGAAATTAAAACCTTTGGTTAAAAAAAATGGTTACAAGTATGAGAAGGCTATGGTTTGGTTTGACTCCTTCAAGTTAAGTACCAAGGGCACTTGGGCATCTGCTCTACGCAATGTCTGGTGTGTAGATTTTTAAGTTGTGGTTATAGTGCGACCTAGCTCTGAACTACTTAAGATGTGAAGAAGTGTGCAATTGGTTTAGTAAAGCAGTGAAGGTAGTAATAGGACAAAAAACAAGTTTGGATCCGGGGCTGTGCTTTCAATCCATTATTCTTTTAAGTTGCCTCGTTCCTTTACTTATTGCATCCTCCTTATCTTCATTTATCTTCGTTTATCCATCAAAACTTCCAAAACTTTGCTTATGCTCTTCATGGGGAATGACCTTAAAATGGTACTTCACTTACATTTGGAAACTCATGAATATTTGAAATAATCCCCCTTTGGTCATATATATATGTATGTATGTATGTTTTTTTTTTCCGTAGATTCCCATAGGAAAGTCCATCAATACATTGATAACTACTCTTGTAGAGCATTGGTGAGTGGAGATACATTTGTTTCAGTAGTTGATCAATGAGTGGACTATTACTCCACTCGACATTGTTGTACAAACGAGATTACTTGCAACTGGAGCCCTTACTGGTGGAAGTCGATGTTTTAGTCTCGGACGTTGACCATTTTCTCTCCCTAATTTCGTGATTAACGGTCATTTGATGAAACTATGTTACCTCCGTCGAATTTTCGTGTCGAAAGTTGCGACAACCGAGGTTAAGTAGTACACTAGTACGAGATGCACATGTTCCTTCTTCACGCGGTAGTTGGTTGCTTGCTGAATTGGGATAATTAGAGGATCAACAATTGTTATCTGAACCTAGTATTGGACTTTAGTTTTTTAGTGCCATATACTTTTGGAATAGTCATTTTAATGTATCTCCATGGATGTCTTGATAATGTAGCACATGAGGAGCATGGCTCCCATTGATGGCTTCATTGTCATAATAATAACTGCTTGGATTTATTCATTAAAATCATGAAGCATTCTTTGCGCCATCCAGTATTAGTGCCGCCCATCCTAGGTTGACCTCTACGTTACATCGTGGAGACATCCATGGAGATGTGTGAGAGCGGTTTTTCCCCAACTATATGGCAACTGAAAAGCTTAAGTCCGCTACCAAATTCAGATATTGACTGTTGACCCTCTCATTGCTAACGTTCAACAAGTAGCCACCTACCACATGAAGGAAATGCACAATGTGTACTTGCAAGCCCCCTCGATTTTTTGTATTTGACGGAGGCAACATAGTTTGATCCAGTGACTGTTATAGTTTGATCAAGTGACTGTTAATCTCGAAATTAGGGGGAGTATCACCCAATATACAATGAAAATTGTTAGCATCAATGACTGGAATATTGGCTTCTGCCGGTAAGGGTTCCTTAGCTAAAAGTAATCCTGTTTATTTGACAATATGATACTCCACTCCCTAATAGGTAGCTGAAACGAATGTGTTTCTGCCCACCAACACTCTAGCAGAGTGGTTATCAATGTATTGATGGACTTTTTTGTGATTTCTTTGTGGGAATCCTCCAAAAAGTGACGAAGAGGGATTGTTTCTTATATTCGCAAGTTTTGGAATGTAAATGGAAGTACCACTTTTTGGTCTTTCCCCATGAAGAGCGGAGGCGAATTTTTGGAAGCTTTGATGGATAGACCAAGAGAAATGAGGATAAGGACAAGAAAAGTAAATAAAAGAGTTGTACAACAAATGGCGGCAAGGTACCTGATTTGTAAGTGCATCTCTTGATAGGCGGTATCTATTGTCATTATGAACTCGTGTGGGATCTTTGCCGGGGCGTGGCATATGTCCTTTTACTACATGTCGTGGCAACTTACCTCTAAAATCGGCTGTTATGCAAGATCTAGGCGACAACATGAAGGAAGGGAAGCGTGTGATGAGGTAAAATTGCTGGGGAGGAAAAAACGTAGAAATCAACAAAATAGGACAAAACAAAAGGGGAGGAAGAAGCACATTTATTTATTTTTTTTAAATTTATTATTATTTTTTTAATTATAGAAAATGTGGACGATGTGAAAATTGAACAATAGTCGAATGCTAGGGGAGCATATGAGACCAGCCATGGAAGCTTACCCAAGTTGACAACGATTCCTCCTGGTAAAGAATGAAAAGGGAAAGAGAAAAAGAGGAGTCAAAGCTGGAAATTCTTTATAAACTATGAAAACTGGAGGAAGCACTTGAGAGATCGGTCAAAGGGCTTCATAGTAGAGGAGAGAAGAGGAATCACTCTCTCGACTGGACCAAAGCATGCAAAGAAGCGGGGAGCTGAGATTAGAAGGGTGGAATAGAAAATGAGAAGTGGTAGGATTAATGAGGAGAAACCAGGTTGTCAAAGAATTAATTAGGAGTTAATGAGGAATTAATGAGGGAAAAGAGGTTGATGTTTGAAAGGAATAGAGATGATAAAGAGGTGGTTTGAAAGAAAATACAAAAATATATAACGGTAAAAAGGAGGGAGGGGTTGGCATCTGAAAATTGGAATTAATAAAGAAGAAAGGATGTGGAAAAGAAAGAGGAGAGAGGTGTTGATGTTTTAACATATGAAGAGAGAAGAATAAATGAAGGGAGATGATGGAATGACAAGAGAAATGAAGAGAGATAAAAGAGGAAATTGAAGGAAATAACCTCTTTCAGCTAGTCCAAGTAAGGAATCTGAAAGTAAGAGATGCATGTTGGCGTTAAAGCCTCATGCAATAAATGATGCGGCATTGACACCTGCGCCACATTTCAAAAACCTGCATGTGGCAGTGAAAATCCAACTTCCATTGATTCCAAAAATTTCAAAAAGAAAAGAAAAAGTGAAATTCCAATGGTCGCATTGTTTGAAATACTAAAAAGCCCAATATTCGTCGGTGGGCAGTGGCACAACAATAACTTTGAATTTGGTTTCCCCAAATTTGGTTTCTTAGTTCTCAAGCAAAGTAGTGTGACTCGCTTGAACCAGAAGTCTTAGTCTGAACGTTCTTGATCAAATTTCATCTTCAAGCATTCCAAGTATTTCGATTCGATCAAAAGGTTCACATATCCCAATGATGGTTCATTTTGTGTAGAGTTTAAATCGGAAGTCTCAATGGTGAAGGGCGATCTATGCAATCAATCTTCTCAATCCTCAGTGAAGGTCTAGCTTGTCACAACCTCAGTATCACTAAGGCTCTCCACCTCGTATATGGATCCCCTAAGTCCGCAAAATGTGCTTGGTATCTGCCATTTTCATCTCATCCCCAATAGCATGCAAATCACAATTCGCAAAACAGATGGCTAACATAATCCCAAACTAGGACGAACCAATCCCAAAATACAAGGCTCATGTCTTTGATTAGGTGTTTTAGGCCTTTTCATTTTGCTGCATGCAATCTCTGCCAAAGAAAGGCATTGGAGACACCCCACCTGATGCGAAGTCATTGAAACCACTTAATCAGACACCCCACATAAACCTTTTACCCTCCAAGCACTTCGAAAAAAAAAAAAAAAAAACCATCTTAAATCCCAATAGGATCATGACGTCCCCTGGCATCATTACCCTCAAACTTTCCCACTATTTACCAAAAAACTACTCTTAAGTCTATAAATAAGCTCTCTTACACACCCTTCCATTTGTCGAGATGAGGTCCTCAAGAAGAAGCCCCTCACATCCCTCGAGAAGAAGCCAATCGCGAACATATTACGCGTCACGAGAATCTCGACGGGAGCACCAATCTCGGGGTTCGAGAGATGATACTCGATTGAGGTACACTTCGGCTGATCGCTACCACATGCCGGAAGGAGCCCTACACAAGATCGCCACCAGTCCCAATATTTGACAAGGACACACACCAACTCTCGTGGTGTCGAAGATCACAGGAGTCGGAGTCGGAGAAGGGGGCGGCAACCTCGCTCACCTTCTCGAACTCATGGTCAGGATAAAGGTAAACAAATTCTCCACGTCTCTATAGAAAGGCAGAGCGAGTCACCAACGAAAGGAGTTGTTAAGGGCGGGCCAAAGGGTGGAGTCTAAAGCAAATGGGTAACTATGCAGAAAAAGAGAAAGGGAGACCGTAGAAAACCTAAAGGGAGGCTAGCTTTTTGGAACTACCAATAGCCTATGTTGAGAGCTTTCTAGAGGACTGGATGGACCTTCACTTTCTTTAGGGTCTTTGGCCACTTCGGGACGGTTCCAGAGGTCATCATCTCGAGACTTTAGGGTTCGGTAGTCATTCGGGGTTTTGCTTTTGGGAGGTATAATGGAGAGGAAGAATTGCTCAGAGCCATAGAAGGCCTGAACAGTAAATGATATGCAGGAAGGGAGCTACGTGTTTAGAAAGCTCATTACGGGCCAAAAACCATCAACAGAGAAAAGGGCCCTGTAGTCATAGGGATTATGAGAAGACCTGAGGACCGGAGAACAACCGGTGAGATTGGGCCTTGAGCCCTCGAGGAAGAAGGTCGGGAACAGGGCTAGATCTCAGACATAGAATCCGGTTCAGGGCTGGGGAAAAAGTTGTTCAGGGAGACTCTCATTTCAGATAAGCTTCAGGAAGTCTCTCACAGCTCCCCAATCCTTAAGGTGGACCAGACCCACGCCACTTCAAAGGATCGACAAGTATGGAAAGAGGAGGGGGAAGCGGGATACACTATTAAGGTCCAACCTCAGGTCATATCCAAGTCTTGGGAAAAGCTCAAATGAAGTGTTGTGGTTTTAGCTAAGGAACGATCCTCTATGGAAGAGGTTGGGAGAGTGGTTCTAGGATTGTTGTGGAATCAAAGATACTGCGAGGAACTTCAGAGCATTGGGACCTAACAAGATCTTGGTAAGCCTCCTTTATGTTGAGAATGACGACCCATGCATCTTGGCGAGTTTTCTCCACAGAGATGGCTCGACCTGCTACATCTCCAGGTGGGAGGACTAGTCGTCATTTGGGTCTTTTGAGACTTGGATCCAAATTTGGGATTTGCCTCTCCAACCTTGGTTTGTTGAAGTCTTCATTGCTATCACATCTTGCTTTGGTGACGTGATTTTTATCGATGAAGATACAGAAAAGTGGAGAAATCTCTGTTGAGCTAGGGGTCAGAGTTCGGGTGAAGAAGAAGACCACGATTCCAAGTTCCATTTCAATCCAGGTGGGAGGCGAAAGGGTTTCAGTTCGTATTGTGCGGGAGATGTAGTCTTTTGCTGACGAAGAATCTCAAGCTACTAGAGTGCTCAACCAGTGTTCGAAATATCAGTATCGCACAATGTATCGCACCCTTGGGATACAGATACGTATCGGTTATCGCACGGGATATATCGTTTGTATCACATAATTTATTGCACTTTTTGAGAAACATTGGGAAAATGGTTGAATTTTTCAATGAAACTTTAGGGATGGTTAAAAAAAGACTTTAATACACACTTTTAAATCATAACATCTCAAAAAAAAAAAAAAAAAGTATAGACAATAGGTTTCCTTTGTATAGGGTCATAAGCCATACACTGTTTGATTGAACTAAGTCAATTATATTCAAATATAATGTAGAACATTTATATATGTATCAAAACATGTATGAAAACACAATCAAAACATGTATGAAAACACAAGTGGACCCCCACCACCAAAAAAAAAAAAAAAAAACAGTGGGGACAGTGCCACCCGCCGTTGAAACCTTCCTTCTTCGAAACCAGCATGTGCGTGGGACCCTTAGCGTGGCCCTTGCCATTATATATGTGTTGTATCCACACCGTCCATCCATTTGGAGAGATCATTTTAGGTCCTGAGCCAAAGAATTAGGCCGATCCAAAGCTCAAGTGCACCCTACCATAGATAACAATGGGGGTAATGACACCCACCGTTGAAACTTGAAACCACTTTTATGGGGTCCACCATAATGTTTATTTTAGATCCAATCTGGTCATAAGTTCATACAAATATTTGCCAAGGTAAAACACAAATATCAGCTTGATCGAAAACTTTTATGGCCCTCACAAAGTTTTTAATGGTAGGATTTCAATCCCCATTGTTTTGTGTGGTGGGGTCCACTTGAGCTTTGGATTTGACCCATTATTTGTCTCATGACCTAAACTAATCTCTCCAAATGGATGTACAAAATGGATATACAATACATACATTTCTGTGAGCCCACCTTTGATGATATGTTATATATCCACTATGTTCATTCATTTTTACGGATCCTTCTGGAAGTTTTTCCAAACATTAAGTACATCCAAATCTCAGGTGGACCACACCACATGAAACCGTGATTATTGAACGTTCACCATTAAAAATATTTCAAGGCCTACTTTAAGTAGATCCTTAATGTTTATTTGTCATTCAAATCATTGATAAGGTTAATCAAAACCGAATGAAGGACATATACAAAGATTAGTGTAAACCAAAACTTTCGTGGCCTATAAAATACTTTTAATGGTCATTCACTAGTTTTTCAGGTGTGGTCCGCCTGGATCTCGATCTGCTTAATTTTTCGAATAATATCCTTAAATTATATGAAAAGATGGATGGACGGCTTAGATAAAAAATATACTGGACCCCACAAAGCCCATTACAAACCATCAATTTGTCTCTGCACATCAATTAAAAAAATACTAGACTGTGTCCTACCACAGCTCGTCTCCAGCTGAGAATGGGTAGCACCTTTGATTGGCCACCGTGATGTATGGGTCATATCCACATCGTCCATCCTTTTTTTTTTTTTTCGTATCAATTTAGGTTATAAGCCTAAAAATCAGGAAGATCCAAGGCTCAAGTGGACCACACCACAGGAAGCAGCGGTGATAATGACTCTCATCGTTGAAGCTTTTCTAGGGCCCACCGTGATGTTTATTTTCCATCCAACCTATTCATAAAGTTGCGTAGACCTGGATGAAGAGAACACAAATATCAGCTCCATCCAAAACTTCTGTGGCCCCCAAAAAGTTTTCAACTGTAAGAGTTTAATCCCCATTGTGTAGACCACTTGAGCCTTGGATCTGCCTATTTTTGGGTTTATACCCTATAATGATATGAAAAAATGGATGGACGATGTGGATAAGACCCATACATCATGTGGCCACTCACGGAAGCGGATTAGCTGGTGTACCACACACCAGGTATATAGCTGCTGTGGGTATGTGTCGTGTGAAGCCGAGCGCTGACACTCCTCGAGCTGGATTGTATGACCGGTTCAAACGAGATCAAAATTACATGGGCCTACAATGATGTATTTATTATATCCACACCGTTAATCCATTTGGCGTGATCGTTTTAGAGGATGAGCCAAAAAATGAATCATATCCAAAGCTCTAATGGACCACACCACATATAGCAACTGTGATAATAATTTTCACTATTAAAACATTTGTAGGCCCATCGTAACGTTTATTTTCCATCCAACATGTTCGTAAGGTTAAAAAGACCTGGATTAAGAGGGAAAACAAATATCATATTGATCCAGAACTTCATCGACCCCAAAAGGTTATCAATGGTAAACGTTCAATCTCCCACTGCATTTTTTAGTGTGGTCCACTTGTTCTTTAGATCTGTCTTATTTTTTGGCTCAAGACTTACGACGAGCTCGCCAAATAGATGGATGGTTTGGATACAACGTATACCTCATAATGGGACCCACAGAACTTGCTAACGTCAATACAACAGTTATATAGCTGGTGTGTGGTACACTAGCTACTCCGCTTTCGCCTCTCGAAGTTGGTGCTCGTTCCCACCTTCCGAAGAAGATGGCGTCTTCAAAAAAGGCTTTTGAAGCCATTATCGCAGCAACAGGGATAGGGTTCCGGTCATCCCGGAACCCTGAAATTTTAAAAATCTCCCCAAATCCCTGCGAGTTTTGGTAGACCTGTCCATCGAGTGGCCTCACGGTTCCAATCACTCAATCTTCTTTCACAGGTACCGAAATCTCCTCCCCCCCCTCTTTTTTTCCTGATTTTCCGGTAAATCTGCAGATACAACACGATAGTATCGCTAATATCGGCGATTTCGCCAAAAAAATCGTGCGATATTGTGCGATATATCGCACGATAAAAAGAATTTTGGTTTTTTTTTAAAAAAATTTTATTTTAATTTCCGGGGGTATCGGATGGGTTTCTTCTTGCTGGGCAGCGATAACAATGATATCGGCCAATAGTATCGATATTAGGAACACTGTGCTCAACAACATCCATTTGCGTCCTTCTTCCAAGATGGTGGAGGAAGAACCTCTTGTTGGATATACCTGCGGGACTCCGATAGCCCATCCATCCATGTGTGTGGCGGAAATTGCATCCACGTCGCTAGTCCCCTTAGAAAGGTGGGAATCAAATTTTCGAGAGCTGAGCACTGACACGAGCGCTAGTCCTTTGCTACAGGTTGCTCCCCTTGTGGAGTCAGAAGGACAACTACTAGCCGTCAATTCCTTCGGCCCCTAGATTTTCGACGTGTGTCATCCTTCCATTTCTCCAATAATCGACGTGTGTCATTTGGTGGTCTCGATTGTCAATGAGTGTCAGATGCTGGTCCTGCCAGCAAACGTGTGCCTGTCGATGGTCCCAACAGAGGATGGATCTAGTAGCAGACGTGTGCCCTCTACATCCTCGATAAATGACACGCGTCCGCTAATGGCCCCCCGGTACCTGTTGCGTATTCATTGTGGCCCCGATAGCAGTCACGTAGCCAATGATAGCCTCGATAGAAAATGCGGATCCGGAGAGGGGCCCACCATCAAATGTGAACCCAAAGATGTGCCCAACAACAGATAAAGACCCATTGATAGCCCTGACAGTTAATGCGGATCCGAAGATGGGCCTGATAGTATGTGTGCATCCGATGACGACCTCGCCAGTGTATGCGTGTCTAAAGGAGGTCTCGATATCAAACACATGTCTGATGGTAGTACAAATAGCTGATGTGCTGCCCTACCTCTCTCCTATAGCAAATGCGTGCCTGTCTCTAACTTCTCAACACGTTGACGCGTGTCTAGTTCCAGAGGATGAGCAGGTTCTCTCCCGAGATTGCAACAAATATAAAGGATCCCTCACCCAAAGATGCTGATCTTCCGGTTCTCTCTCTCGATCACTATATCCTCCCTTTCCGCGTGGATGAAGCCTACGGACATGAGGGGTTCTCACCCAAGCTTCTTCTTGTGGATATCGGTCCGGTCTCATATTCTCTTTCGATCCTAGGGAAGTAGATCAAGAGCTTTCTGTGGGAGTGAGGGATATTCGGGCCAAGGATCTAGGGAATGGTTCTCACATGGAGACCAGATTGCTTCCTTTCATGGCTTCTTCGGAGTTGGGTGCTCCTAAGATTTCGTATCGAGATGGGTTTCCTCTCCTGGTTGGGGAAGAGGATGTGTTGGAAGTTGTCCCTATTCAGTCGGATCCTGCTTTCTCCTTCTTGTGCGGAAATCTTGACCTTTCTCCCTTTCCTCCCTCCTTCAATGATGGTTGTATGATGGCGTTGATTCGAAGCAAGCGTTGGGTGAGAGAGGCCTTGGTGCACGTTGGTAAGCTGTTGGCAGTGGTATTTGGCGATTATGATGACGACCATATGTCATTGTTGCAAGTTGTTAAAGCCCAAGGTATGATTAAAATATCTTTTGGATCTCTCTCGCCTCACGTTGCTATTCATTTAAAATCAAATCATTCCTCTATTTCAAGGGAGCTGCATAATCTTAGGGTATCCATGACAAATCCAAAGGAAGTTCTGCCTAGGGGCTTGAAAAAGGGAAGAGAAGTAAGACTTGTTTCCCCATGAAGATCGTTTCATGAATGTCAGGGGTTTGGGTAGCCTTCAAAAGAGGCTCCTAGTTAGCAAGGTTTTGAGGAAGTCTAAGGCAGAAGCCTTCATTACCCAGGAATCCAAGCTTCAAGCATGTGATCAGGGTATAGTTGACTCTTTCCTAGGGCGAAAGGGATTTAAATGGGATCATCTGCTAGCTCTGGGAGCGTCCAGAGGAATTATTGTTCTCTGTAATCCAGCTGTGTTGGTCAAAGAAGATGGTCGGTCAGGCTCTTTCTTGCTGTCGATTGTCCTCCAAGGAGCAGCGACTGTCCTCGGAGGAGCAGAATCTCCTTTCAAGTGGGTGATTACAGTAGTGTATGGGCCAAACCATCCTTCCTCTAGGCCGACCTTCTAGGACTTATCCTTAGTTGGAGTTGAATGGCAGTTGCCATGGTGTGTGGGGGACGACTTCAATGTGGTGAGATATATTCATGAAAAATTCAGGGAAGGAAGGTTTCCTACAGTATGAGGGGTTTTTCTGTGTAGATTTAGACTCGGAACCTCATTTATCTCCCTCTAGGCCCGACCTTCTAGGACTTATCCTTAGTTGGAGTTGAATGGCAGTTGCCATGGTGTGTGGGGGACGACTTCAATGTGGTGAGATATATTCATGAAAAATTCAGGGAAGGAAGGTTTCCTACAGTATGAGGGGTTTTTCTGAGTAGATTTAGACTCGGAACCTCATTGATCTCTCTCTTGGAGGAGCCAAGTTTACTTGGTCTAATGGTCAAACTAAACTTGCCATGTCCATATTAGACAGGTTCCTGTCGTCTCAGTCTTGGTTGGACATCTTCCCCATGGTGAGACAGGTGACCTCCCGAAATCGACATCTGATCACTGTCCCATCTCTCTGGAAGTGGAAGTGGACTCTTGGGGCCCTAAGTTGTTCCGTTTCGAGTTGGCTTGGCTGGAAGTGGAAGGCCTTAAAGGGTATATCGTAGAGTAGTGGAAGTCCTTTGACATTCAGGGCTCAACATGATTTAGGCTATGTCAGAAACAAGGTATTAAAAGTAATCTCAGAGCTTGGAGGAAGGAGGTTTATGATGAGAGATCAGTGGAAATGGAAGGTTTTCTCCAAACCATCCAGGCCTTAGATGCTAAGGAACAAGAGGGGCCTCTGTACGACTCTGAAATTACAGAAAGAAATTCTGCCAGCCTGAATCTCAATAAAAGATTGCTTGAAGTGGAAATTAAATGGAGGCAGAGGTTGAGGTCGGTCTAGCTCAAAGAAGGGGATAGAAATACAAGGTACTTTCATAATATCGCCAATGCATATGCCAGATGCAACCGAATGTCTTCTTTGTGGGTTAAGGGCAACCTCACTAACAAGAAGGATTCAATTATTTCAGCTGCTGTTGATTTCTTCGCCGGTCTCGTTTCCAAAGAAGACATGATAAGGCCGAGGTTAGATCTTTTGAACTTCAAGCAGATCTCTGGGGAAGATGCTTTTAGCCTCGAATTGCCTTTTACAGAGGAGAAAGTCAGGACTGCGGTGATGGGTTTAGGGCAAGATAAAGCTCTGGCCCGGACGGGTTCCCTTTGGCTTTCTTCCAAGTCTTCTGGGAGACTTAAAGCCGACCCGCTGGAATTTATTTTGGAATTTCAAGATTCTGGCAGATTGCTGAAGGAGATGGGCAGCTCTTTTATTGTCCTCATTCCTAAGGTTGAGGGAACTACTTCTCTCAATGATTTTAGACTGATTAGTCTGATTAATGGGCCTTATAAGATTCTGGCCAAGGTTATTTCTAATTGGCTTTGATCGGTGCTCTCCAAGGTCATCTACCTCTCTCAAATGGCTTTCATTGCTGATAGGCAGATCGTCGAATGTTCGCTTCTGGCTACTGAGTGCAGCAACTCCTATCGTAGGGCTGGGATTAAAGGAGCGGTTTGCAAGTTGGATCTGGCTAACGCCTACGATCATGTGGATTGGGATTTCTTAGACTGCATGTTGGGAAAATTGGGTTTTGGGAGCAATTGGTGTACATGGATGTGAGCCTGTGTATCTTTGGCTCATTTATCGGTGCTCTTGAATGGGTCTCCTTTCGGGTATTTTCGGGCCTTTTGGGGTCTCCGGCAAGGGGATCCCCTCTCCCCTTTCCTTTTTATAGTTGTGTCTGAAGCTCTTAGCATGATGCTGGGTAGAGGGCAGCGAGTGTCTGTTTCAGGGGTTTAAAGTCTCCAATTCGCTGTCTCCTATATTCCACATTCAGTATGCAGATGACACAGTTTTCTGCAATTCTGGGTAGTCCGAAGTCTTTAATCTCAGTCTCATCTTCCACTGTTTCCAGCTCGTGTCTGGTCTCAAGATTTAATTTTTCCAAATCTGAGTTGGTTGGAATTAATATCGAGGTTAGGGATTTGGTGTCTCTGGCGGACGTGATGGGATGTCGAGCTAGCTCATTTCCCTCTATGTATTTGGATCTTCCATTATGCCTTGGAAAACCCTCTCCTGCCTCTTGGGTTTTAGAGAGAATGGATAGGAAAATGGATCCGTGGAAAGGCAAGTTGATGTCGTTCGGGGGGAGAATAACTTTGATCAAATCTTCCCTGTCTAACCTTCCCACAGATTATTTTTCTCTGTGTCGATGCCCCAATTCGGTTTTGGCAAGAATGGAAAGGCTGCAGAGAAATTTCTTCTGGCAAGGGGGGGATAAGAATTTTGAATTTCACCTTTTGTCTTGGGGAGAGGTTTGCAACCTGATAGAAAATGAGGGGATCACATCAAAGGCTTGGAGCAGGTTAATCAGGCGCTCCTTAGCAAATGGGTGTGGAGGTTGAAGGGAACAGCTTATGCATCAGGTTATAGCTTCCAAATATAGAGTTTCTCCCCGGGATAAATGGACCAAAAGTTCCTCATTACAGAGGTGCTCACTGTTGGAAGTCAATCTCCAATCTAGCTAATGAAGTCTTCTCCCAAATTGGGTACTCTGTAGGCTGGGGGAATAGAGTTATCTTCTGGGATGACGTTTGGATGGGAGATTCTAATCTCATATCTCTATTCCCGCTGGTTGCCAATCTAACCCCGCGTCAGGACGTTTCTGTTTCGGATTGCTTCTTAGCCTCTGGAAAGGGGGGATCATGGATTCCTCTATGTAGATGCAACCTCAATGATGCACAAGCCGAAGAGATGATCAGATTACTTGCACTCCTGGAGGGAGTGCAACCATCTCCAGATGAGAGAGATGCTCCCTATTGGCGAGCTGACAAATCAGGGCATTTATCGGTTCAATCTTTCTTCAAGGTGATCCAGCAGGTGGACCTGCGATCAGAATTCAGCTTTTTAGCTCCCATTTGGCACATATGGGCTCCGCTCAAGGTCCTAGTTTTCAGCTGGCTGGTAGGAAGGGGTAAAATTCTTACAGTGGATAACCTTTACAAAAAAGGTATGATCCTTCCCAACGTTTGCCTCCTATGTTTGCAAGCTGAAGAATCAGGGGACCACATCTTCTTGCACGGTTCTTTTGCTAGGGGGATATGGGACTACTATAAGTATTTTGGATTGAATTTCCTCATTGTGAGGTTCCTCTGTTTATATAGAAACTCTAGGCTAATTACAAGGCTGAATTGCAGCCATTAACATCAATCTAGGCTAACAAACAAGGAAACAATTACTGTACAAGATATATACAATCAGTAACTGTACAAGATTGACACAATCATGCCATAATTAGAGGACCTAATTATAGCTAAATATATGCTAATGCTGTCCTGATTATGCTGTCCCTGCTGTCCCTGCTAAATATATGCTGCTGTCCTGATTATGGCTAAATATATGCTGTCCTGATTATGCTGTCCCTGCTGTCCCTGCTAAATACATGCTGCTGTCCTGATTATGGCTAAACATATGCTATCTCTGCTGTCCCTACTAAATATATGCTGTCCTGATTGACATCCCCCCTCAAATTGATGCTGGTCGATCAAGAAGCATCAATTTGCCCACAAGGAATTGATGGCGCAGTCGTGTCATGGCCTTGGTAAACATGTCAGCTATCTGAAGGTCAGTGGAAACATGAGGAAGAGAAATGATACGAGTGTCTAATGCTTCCCGAATAGAGTGACAGTCCACCTCAATGTGCTTTGTTCGTTCATAGAAAACGGGAGTAACAACAATCTGAATGACACTAGTATTATCAGCATGGAGAGGTGTAAGATCAGACTGGGAAAAACGAAGCTCAGCCAGAAGCCCACGAAGCCAGATAATCTCAGAACAAGCAGCAGACATGGCACGGTATTTGGATTTAGTAGAAGATTTAGAAACACGAGATTGTTTCTTGCTCTTCCAAGAGATCAAGGAATTACCAAGAAACATGCACCAACCTGTGACAGACCGTCGAGTATCAGGACATCCGGCCCAATCAGCATCACTATATGCAACAAGGCGAAGAGGAGAACCGGTTGGGAAGAACAACCCATGACTAGGGGATCCTCGAAGGTATCGGATGATACGACGAACAACAACCAAATGTAGATGGCGTGGAGTTTGCATGAACTGGCTAACCTACTGGACAGCGAATGAAATATCAGGCCGAGTAATAGTTAAATAGTTCAAACTGCCTACCAGTTGTCGAAACAGAGTAGGATCAGACAGGAGATCACCCTCCTTGTGATAATACTTCGTGTTTACTTCTAGTGGAGTATCCACAGAAGAAGTATCCTGAAGACCAGGTAAAGCAATCAAATCCTGTGTGTACTTATGTTGATTCAGAATGATAACAGAAGGATCCGTGTGAACTTCCATCCCCAAGAAGTATGTAAGAGGACCAAGATCCTTCATATGAAACGAGGCCCGAAGATGTTGCTGTAGACAAGTGATTAAGTCTGAATCTGTCCCGGTGATAACAATATCATCAACGTAAACAACAAGAAGAACAATACCAGCAGAGGTCTTACAAAGAAACAAAGAGAAGTCATATTGACTCTGCTCAAAGGAAAACTGAAGTAAGGTAGAGCGGTACTTGTCAAATCATGCCCGGGGAGCCTGTTTCATCCCATACAGAGATCGCTTCAATTTACATACATCAGGAGAAGGGGAGGAGGTCAAGCCAGGCAGCAGAGCCATGTAAATTTCCTTTTTGAGATCACCATGAAAAAATGCGTTTTTAACGTCCATTTGATGAAGTGGCCAGCCTTGGGACGCTGCAATAGAAATAACCATCCGCACCGTAGTCATCTTGGCGACTGGAGCAAAGGTCTCCTCATAGTCCACCCCATATTCCTGTCTGTTTCCAAGTACAACCAACTGGGCCTTATAGCAATCCATAGTACCATCAGAAAGCAGCTTAATTGAGTAAACCCATTTACAACCAATGGCTCTAACAGTTGCCGGACAAGGAATAACATCTCATGTGTGATTATCCTGAAGAGCCCGAAGATCTTCGGCCATCACCTCACGCCAACATTCATGCTTAACAGCCTCAGAATAACATGATGGAATTGAAATAGAGGACAAAGTAGCATGAAGAGATGTATGAGAAAAGTCATACTGATCAGGAGGACGAGAGACTCTAGTAGACCGGCGAGGAACAATGTCAGAACCCAGATCAGCCGCAGAAGGAATAGGCTGAACAATCTCAGATGTCGGGTCAGGCTCAGGAAGGGGCAAAGTCGATCGTCAGCGTTCATACATAAATCCAGGTTTGAATCGCTCAGGAATAGGAGTCAAGTCATCAAAATGAGGAAGAACATTGATCTCATGCAAGGATGCAACGTGAGTAGAAAAGAAAAACTGATTTTCAAAGAAAACAACTTGACGAGAAATACGAAATCTGTTAGAGCATGGATTATAGCAAACATAACCTTTGTGTGAATTGCTATAACCTATAAAAGTGCATTTAACAGATTGGGTAGAAAGTTTGTGTCGTTCATGTCATGGCAAATGAACAAAACAAACACAACCAAAGGTATGCATATCAAGATAGTTGGGATGCTGATGATGAAGACGATAATAGGGAGTTTCAAAATGCAAGACACTTGAAGGCAATCTATTAATTAAATAAACTGCCGTGGATAAGGCTTCCACCCAAAATTTAGAAGGAACTGAAGATTCAAGCAATAATGTTCAAACAACCTCCAACAGGTGGCGATTCTTACGTTCAGCAACACCATTCTGCTGAGGTGTATAAGGACAAGAATGCTTAGAAACAATTCCTTTCATCTTGAGAAAGGCATGAAATTCTTGAGACATATATTCACCACCCGAATCAGACCTTAACATTTTAATGCCTGAAGAGAATTAAGTTTCAATATAAGCCACAAATTGTTGAAACACAGAAAATACCTCAGATTTAGAACGAAGAAAATAAATCCAGGTATACCTACTATAATCATCAATGAACGTGACAAAATATTTATAATTTTCATGAGATATAACAGGAGTAATACCCCACATATCACTATGGATCAAATCAAAACAGCTTTCAGCACGACTACCATGAGTAGGAAAGGAAAGAGATTTACTCTTACCTAATTTACATGTTGAGCAATCAAAAGAGAGATGAGAGGAAAATTGATCTTTATTACCTAACAAACCAGCGTATACTAAATGAGATAGAACAATAGAGTTAGGATGACCCAAACGTTTGTGCCATACTTCACCCTTATTGTTTACAGTAGTACAAGCCAAAGAAATGCAAGAAGGAATTGAAAAATGTAGAGGAAACAATCGTCCAACTTTAGACCCCTTCGCGAGTATCTTCCCCGATATCTAATCCTGCACAATACGACCATCACGAGAAAATCCAACGTTACAGTTGTTATCAACCAATTGTCTGACGGAAATGAGACTAGTAGAAAGCTCAGGAGATACAAAAACTTCTTCAACTAATGAATTAATATCCCCAACAGCATGAATAGGTAACTGACTACCATCAGCAATTTGAATGTACGATGAGCCATGATAATGCCAAACATTGGTAAGGGTGTTGGAGGAACTAGTCATATGATTAGATGCAACAAAATCAATAAGCCAAGGTAAAGATGGTAGTGTACTGTTATCTTGAAGCCCTAAGGCTAAAAAGGCTGAAATAATCATCCACTGAATTGTTTCAGGAGTAAGAACAAAGGGATCACCAGCTGTAGAGGAATTAGCGGAAGCAGAAGTACCCACCACAACTTGATAAGCATTAGTTTGGCGATTCTGGGGACGAGTCGGATAGTCTTTGATAATATGTCCCGGCTTCTTGCAATAATTGCAAGATTTCTTGGCACAGTGAGCAGCAATATGCCCATATTCCTTGCAGCTGAAGCATTGGATCTTTTGTATATCCCGACCCTTGCCTTTCCCGTGAGTTGCATAAGCGACGTCATTAGAGGTCATGCGGTTCTGTGGAAAAGTAGATTGTGTTGCAAGACGTTGCTCTTCACGAAGTAATTCCCCAAAGCACACATCCAAAGAGAGAGGAGGATCACGATTCATCAAATTGGAGCGAGTTGCCTCAAATTCCAACCGTAACTTCATTAGAAACTGATATCTCTTGCTCTGTTCATGAACCTCCTGAACAGCAGCGAGAGATGCAGTTGGTATCTTAGCATAAATAATGTCAGCAAATTTACCTGACGAGTTCTGAAACTCAGAAAAATAATCTTGTATGGAGAGATCGCCCTGAGTGTAATTGGTGATCTCATATTCCAACTGAAAACATCTGGTTATGTGGTCCTGATTATAAACTTTCTTTAAATACTCCCACATATCTCGTGCAGTCTTGTACGACCTCAAATTTAGGACAATCAGAGGATCAACAGATCCTAAAATCGATGTCATGACTCTAGCATCTTTCACTTTCCACTGACCCAATTTAGACAGTTCAGTAGGAGCTGGATCACTTCCATCTATGTGACCCCATAACTCTTTTCCCAGGACAAATAGGCGAAATTGAAATTCCCAGGCAGAATAATTCTTGCTTGTGAAGTGCACACCAAAAGAATCCGAGTTGCTAGTAGACATGGTGCCCAGAACACAGTAATAAAGACTGATAATATTAAATCCACCTCATCCCTAGTCCAAAAACTAGCCTACAACCAGCAAGTCCAAAATAAAAGGAGACCAAAATGAGAGTGTCCAACAAGAACTGAACACGCCGACAACCACTAATCACCACAAAATGAAAATTTCCAGCAAGAAAGAAACTTCCTACCCTGAACAGAAACTGCCGAACAATAGTTTATAACCCACTAGAATTATCTACACCTTCCTTTGAAGGTATCGATAGCCGAGGAGACCAACAGATTAGTCCCAACCCAACCCAGAAATCTCAGAACAGGTAATAGAAGGCTCTGATGCCATGTAAGTATTTTGGATTGAATTTCTTCATTGTGAGGTTCCTCTGTTTATATAGAAACTTTAGGCTAATTACAAGGTTGAATTGCAGTCATTAACATCAATCTAGGCTAACCAACAAGGAAACAATAACTGTACAAGATATATACAATTAGTAACTGTACAATATTGACATAATCATGCCATAATTAGAGGACCTAATTATAGCTAAATATATGCTAATGCTGTCTTTGCTAAATATATGCTGTTGTCTTGATTATGGCTAAATATATGCTGTCCCTGCTAAATATATGCTACTGTCCTGATTATGGCTAAATATATGTTGTCCCTGCTAAATATATGCTGTCCTGATTGACAACTACATCCTCTCTTCTCAAGGCTGTTTGGGTTATGCTTGGCTCTATAAGAGAGTTGGTTCCTTCTTGGTTAGGGGGGTGTCCCTTTGTGAAGGACAACAAGGTCTGGCAGCAGGCCATGGTGTTGGTTTTCTAGAGCATCTGGTGGGAAATGAATGATCATTGTTTCAGAGACACTAGCCACCCCCTTTCCTTCTCTATCGCCAGAAGTTCTCTGTTGTTTGAGTGTGATCCTTGACCATAGGGTTGGTTTGTTGTATTTTAGTGTGTCTTTCTGTTTTCTATTTGTGTTTTGTTAATTTTCTTTTGCCTTTTGCCTTTAATAAAGATCATCCTTCAAAACAAAAAAAGCTCTCTGGGTTTGTTGCAAGGGGCCTTCAGATTTTTTTCTTCTCCCCAATATTTTCTCTATTCCCCTTTCTCTATCTCCCCTATCTTTAGAGAAAGGCTTAGAGAACCCTCTTCAGTGAGTTCAACCTTGTGAAAGAGAAGAGGGGTGACTACGTATTAAGGAAGAGAAGAGGTAGGGGATTTAAGACTCCTTTTATTCTCCCAAGCAATTGGAAGAGGATGTGCGCCTCAACGTTTGGGTCTAGAGAAATGGCTCCCTAATTGCCGCTACAAGGAGGGTAAGAGAATTCTTACTTCCGTCTTGGTTCTCTAAAACCAAGATCCTCTGTTAGGACTACTGAATACTTCTAGACAGTTTTTTACATTTTGCACTTGCCGCATTTCCTTTCTCTTACAACCCCTTGCTTGCTCACATTTTTTTCTTACTTTTATTGTCAAGCAGAGGATTTTCGCCTAGAGCTCTAATCCTAAGAATCTTGAATCCTGTTGAGTGGAGTTTGTAGATACGTACATAGAGGAGCTGCCTAGCACCTTCTTTCTCCATAACCGAGGTCCTTGTTCATAATCTTTAGAAGCTAGTTCATTGGAGTCATTGAAGTAAAAAATAATCGTAAGATTTGGGTTATTTTGGTCCAAAAAATTCTAGCCTTCTGTAGATTTCGAATACAGCTAAAGTTGACTCTATTTTGCCAAATTTCCCCAGTGAATTTGCCTCTGTTCTACAATAGGAATTCATTTTTTCCTGAATTTCATGCATAACATTGACCCATGCAGGTGGTGAAGAGAGTAGGTAATCCACCCTCGCCATGGAGGTGGGTTACATTATCAATGGTTGTGATAGATGTTTCTAGAGAAAAAAAAAGGGACCCTTAAATAGGATCCTCTATCAAGGTACTTTATACAAAGATTTTTCCTAAGAAATGCGGACCTTAAGATTGCTTCGAAGGAAACAATGAAGGCTTGATAAGACACCTTTAGAAAAAAACTAACAGCAGAAGGCATATTTGAGAAGAGGAAGGAGAGGTAATAGCTATTGGCCATGGGGACTATGCTCTATAGCTACTAAATTTACTAGCTACCCTAAAAGAGGAGGTAAGATGCTTCTTCTGTGCTTTGCTTCGGTGGGAGGCAAAGTCAAGAGTGAAATGTCCATTCATTCTTGAGACTCAATAGTCACTTAAAAGCAGAAGGGAAAATGTAGTTACAATAGAAGAAGACTGAAGGGACTCTTGCTAACAACACTACCAAATAACATATCCAGAGGTACTAAAGTTGGCAGCCCATACCCAATTCCTAATCGAATTACGAATTGCAGATTGGGAAAGAGAGTAGTAAAAACAATAGCAATCCACCCAAGTAATATTGATAACTCAACTACCAATACTTGTTCAAATAGAAGCCATTGCCATCACAAGACTTGAGGTGATTGCTACCCTTAATATAATTGAAGGAACTCAGGATCGACAAAACCCTTTCTCCATTCATAGAAAAAAAGTAATATTGTTTGTAGTATTAACACCTACCGAGTATTAAACCCGATCTTACCTGATTAAAAGCAACCATGTACCCATGGGGTGCTTGAGCCCAGACTTAACCTGACCCAAACCAACCAATTTTTATTTTTTTTAAAACAGGCCTGAAAAATGGTAACTTAGTATTGACTTTTTTAAACAGGTCAGGTTCATCTCTGCTATTGCTTGGTTTCTTCATTACATGAAAAACTAGGAGCAACGTGGTGTGAAAAACCAGGCAGGGGCTCACAACCGGCACAATCCTTGCCGGAAGGGAAGGGGAAGCAGGTCCATCTTGTTGGGACTGTGGGGAGAGTAGAAGCAAAAGGAAAATGGGAGATAGTTTGCAATCGAAAGGCAAGCCAGCAAAGGTTTAGAATGAGGGGAATATCTGAGATAGTTTGCAATCAAAAGGCAGGCCAGCAAAGGTTCAGAGACTAGTGGAATATCTGACCTTGTTTGTTGATAGTTTTTTGGTAGGGTGGTAGTCGATAAACTTAGCAAGAGTGTTTGGACAAGTCGGAATAGTCATGGAGGTTGTTCTACCTTGTGAAAGAAACTCTACTAACCTCTGGGGTTTCACCTTCGTTCAGATGAGCTCAGAGTTGAAGCTTGAAGAGGCGATTCAGTTATTGAATGGGGAGAGCTTTGGTGGGATTAAACTGGGAGTTTAAAAGGCATGTTATAGCCCAAAGCGTAAGAATATGGAATGGGAGAGATGGAAGGAGTAAGAGAAGCCAATCAACAAGACACAAAGATCGACAAATTTCAGGGATTGAATAGAAAATGGTTATATTAGGTCCTAGATGATTCTTTGAAAATGTTTGAATTCTGTCTTGTTGCTACAGTTAAATTAGATCTAAAAGAAGAGAAAATGGTGGCTACACTAATTCAAAATTGTGGAGGGATTGAAGAAGAAGACATGGTTGTTAAGAGTCTCCAGAAGAACGTTTTCTTAGTATTCCTAAACTCCCAAGATCAAATGGATATATGATGCGGGACAATTAACCACTTGCTCTAAAAGCTCGAACCGTTAGATTATGACGAATTAATCCCTTTATCTCATAGCCCAGGCTCTACATCTCATGGGTTAGGACCTCGGCCTAACCCCCCCTTGTGAGCCCCAAATCACATGGGCTGCCCACCCGGAGTTCGTCCCCGCATCCCACAAGCCACCACACTTGAGCTAGGTGTGAAATGCGCATTAATCACCCCTGGTGAGGAGTCTCGAACACGAGACCTCCCCCGTGGGCCCCAAATCACATGGGTCACCTACCTTGAGTGTGTCCCCGTATCCCATGGGCTACCCTACTCGAGCTTGGTGTGAAAATGCCCCTGCATTAGTCACCCCTAGTGAGGAGTCTTGAACACGAGACCTCCCGCTTTTATACCAATTTAATGCAGGACCATTAACCACTTGCTCTAAAAGCTCGAACTGTTAGAGTATGGCGAATTAATCCCTTCATCTCATAGCCCAGGCCCCACGTCTCATGGGTTAGGACCTCGGCCGAACCCTCCTCATGGGCTCGTGAGCCCCAAATCACATGGGCCACCCACCCCGAGTGTGTCTGATGCAGGACATGAAATTTAAATATGGTATGCAAGATTTCAGGCTTAGATCATACTAATTCAGAACAATCACATAATAATTCCACATCCCACACAAAAGCTCAAACATTCAAGTAAAGGGGAATTTGCACGGGTCTAGGCCTACACAGGCTAAGGCTGGATCTGTGAAAAATTATAAACCAGACGATGCTCAAAGATAAGTAATAATCATTCACACATGCACAACAATCAGTCCCTAATCCAAGGGATTCACCAATTTCAATTTAAGGAACCCTAGGGTGAGAAAAGGGGCAAATAAATTAAGGATAATGCAATCTAGGGTTAGGATTTATAAAAAAACAAATACGAGTAAGAAAACATGAATCGTAAGATAGTTCTTGCATGCGGGTAGCAGCAGGGCTAGGCGCATGAGCCTGGCCGCACGTGCGAGCGGGGCCCGATTTTCGAAACAAACTCCTTAGCTCTTGTCGGCCAAGGGGGGTTTTCAAACCCTCCAAGTTTCGTGGCGATCCAACGTACTGTTTGTGCGCAGTGCTTCGTTGAAGTTTCGGCCCTCCTGCAGGGCCAGATTCTGGAAACTGGCTATAGGAAGAAGAACGACTGCAAAAACTGGTGGATTCGAAGCAAGGATGATTGTAGAAAGTGAGAGATGGATGGAAGAGGGTAAGGGCGGATGGGGATAGATGTGGCTTCGCACCACGATACTTAGCCCTTCGAAAAGGGAGGGCTTCGCACCCACTTGAAAATTTCCACAACTCAGAAACTCAGAAAGTAGAAAAAAAGTTGCAATTTTTTTATATTAAACTTCAATCAATCAAAAGAACTACAAGGGGTGCCTATTTATAGGAAAATCCGATACCCCAAAACTCGCGCTATGTGCGCAACCTATTACTTGGCGATTAAGTAAACCAAAATAAAAACTAATCAAAGAAATCTAAAGTGTTCATGATATTCTAAATAACATAAGTAATCAAAACTTAAAATATGAAATCAATCCGACTAGTGGGCCACGATCATGAGATCCCATGATGGGCTTTACTTGGCTATCGGGCCCATTCTCTTGAACTAAAACTCCGTCTTCTAACTAGGAGGTCATCTCTGGACGTCGTTATTGAGCCAGATCGACGGTGGGGCCCTCCCTCTCCTTGCGCATGTGCGTGGGGGCAGCGTGCGTGCGTGTGCGTGATGTCCCCATCAATTCTCCCCGGCTGCGAAGATTTCGCCACTGGCGAAATAAAAATCCTGAACCGCTCCAGGATGTCAGTATCAAGTCTCTGAAATTCCTTCTCAGTGAGCCACGTGTTGTCTGAAGCTGAGCGTGACTTTCATTTAACTAGGTATTTTTGAAACTTACCGTCCGACGTTGAAACTATCTGATGGTCCATGATATCCTCTATTTCCTCTCTGGGTGTGCGGAGGTTAGATATGAGAGGTAGAGGTTGGGAAGAAAGGTAAGGAAGAGTAGGTATGGGAGTTAGAGGCTGAGAAAATGTGTCGGGACGGGTAGGTATGGGACATAGAGGCTGGGAAAAAAGGTCAGGAAGAGTAGGTATGAGATGTATAGGCTGGAAAAATGGGTCGGGACGGGTTGGTATGAGATGTAGAGGTTGGGAAAATGGCTCAGGAAGGGGTAATGGATCAAGGGAAAGGTCTGGGGAATCAGGATGGTTAGGCGAAAGGCTAGACAATGCATCAATGACCCCCTTAAAATGCAACTAGATGTTCCACATTGAATGTGGAACTAATTCCCATAGAGGGTGGAAGATTTGTCATATATGCATTGAGACTGTTTCGTTTTATAATTTTGAATGATCTAGCGCTATGCATGTGTAATTTTCGAACGGCTTCCTGAGGGTACCGCTCTGGCCTGATGCAGGTCATCACAGAGTCCCTTACACTGAATTCCTTGAAACATTTATGTTGGTCTGCAGAAAATTTTTAGTGCTCATTACTAGTAGTGATCTTTCGCCTGCTTTCTTGATGTAATGAATGTATACGATACGCAAAAGACTCTACAGACTGATGGCTTATGGGACAATGGCGTAGAGATAAGATCAATAGGCTTCCTAGGCTTGTAACTAGTAACGACCTCAAAAGGACTCAGACCTGTGGACCCATTGACAGAACTATTGAATGCAAACTCGGCTATGGTTAATACGGTGTCCCATGTCCTGGTATGCTCTATATCACTCCTAGGTGGAGACTCATTCGGTAGATCATCAGGAAAGACATTACGGAACTCGTCCACTACCGGAATGGCCTCAGTGGGTAACTCTACGCTAGCCTCTGGTGCACCCTCTCTGACTATAAGGCCGTGCATGTTGTACCACTCAAAATAGCGGTCTTGATGTCCCTCATGGAGTGGGTGCACGGGTGCATGCCCATGACTGGTTTCTTGGCCAACACCATTCATTGGTCTATCCTCCTCGCATCTGCTTGAGATTGGGCATCTACCCCAATGGTGGGGTTTGTCCCGACGGAGGCCTTTAGTTGGGTAATGCGCACCTCAAATTGTTCAAAGCGTTGGTCTATATGTTGTTCCCAGCGCTTATCCAAAGACTCGATCTGCTAGGACAGTTTGTTTAGTGACTCTAGCAATCGTTCCATGCTTAGTGTAGGGTACAAACCAACCACGACCCGTATGTGGGGGCATACGACTGCTAACTCCACCTAAGGACTTTCTACGACGACTATATGCAACTAAATGGGACTAAATGATCCTATGAGACTCTATATGAGGGAAACTATGCAGTGTTACTAAAACCCAGCAATGTAGTTGTCAAAATAAGGGAATAATAGAAAGTTACAACAATTTGAATTGCTAACTTCCTGCTAACAGAAATTTCAGCAACTAATATCAGGAACTACGGGCTTGTAGATAGCTATATGTGATGAAACTTGATGTATGATGGACTTAAACAAACCCTAAACATGTAATGCATTCCCCTATAAGAACCCTAAGCTCTGATACTAAATTTGATGCAGGACATGAAATTTAAATATGATATGCAAGATTTCAGGCTTAGATCATACTAATTTAGAACAATCATATAATAATTCCACATCCTACACAAAAGCTCAAACATTCAAGTAAAGGGGAATCTGCACGGGTCCAGGCCTACACAGGCTAGGGCTGGATCTGTAAAAAATTATAAACCAAATGATGCTCAAAGATAAGTAATAATCATCCACACATGCATAACAATCAGTCTATAATCCAAGGGATTCACCAATTTCAATTCAAGGAACTCTAGGGTGAGAAAAGGGGCAAATAAATTAAGGATAATGCAATCTAGGGTCAGGGTTTATAAAAAAACAGGTATGAGGGAGTAAAATAAGAAGAAAACCTGAATCGTAAGACGGTTCCCGCGTGCGAACAGCGGCAGGGCTAGGCGCACGAGCCTGGCCTCACATGTGAGCGAGGCCCGATTTTTGAAACACTCTTGGCTCTGGTCGGCCAAGGGGGGTCTTCAAACTCTCCAAGTTTCGTGGCGATCCAACGTACGGTTTGTGTGCAGTGCTCCGTCCAAATTTCGGCCCTCGTGCAGGGGCTGTAGGAAGAAGAACGGCTGCAAAAATTGGTGGATTCGAAGCAAGGATGATTATAGAAAGTGAGAGATATGGATGGAAGAGGGTAGGGGCGGATGAGGATAGATGTGGCTTCGCACCATGGTAGTTAGCCCTTTGAAAGAGAGGGCTTCGCTAGCACTTGAATTTTTTCACAACTCAAAAACTCAGAGAGTAGAAAAAAACTTGTAGGAATTTTTTTTTATCAAACTTCAATGAATCAAAAGAACTACAAGGGGTGCCTATTTATAGGAAAACCTAATACTCCAAAACTCCCGCCATGTGCGCAACCTATTACTTGGCGATTAAGTAAACCAAAATAAAAACTAATCAAAAAATCTAAAGCATTCATGATATTCTAAATAACATAAATAATCAAAACCTAAAATATGAAATCAATCCGACTAGTGGCCACGATCATGAGATCCCATGATGGACTTTACTTGGCTATTGGGCCCACTCTTTTGAACCAAAACTCCGTCTTCTAACTCGGAGGCCCTCCCTGGACGTTGTCATGATGGACTTTACTTGGCTATTGGGCCCACTCTTTTGAACAAAAACTCCGCCTTCTAACTCGGAGGCCCTCCCTGGACGTTGTCATCGAGCCAGATCGACGGTGGGGCCCTCCCTCTCCTTGCGTACGTGCGTGGGGGCGGCGTGCGTGCGCGTGTGCACGTGGTCCCCATCAGTGTCCTTGCATCCCACGGGCTACCTCACTCGAGCCCGGTGTGAAATGCGCATTAATCGCCCCAGTGAGGAGTCTCGAACATGAGACCTCTCCCGTGGGCCCCAAATCACATGGGTCACCTACCCCGAGTATCCCTGCATCCCACGGGCTGCCCCACTCGAGCCCGGTGTGAAAATGCCACTGCATTAATCCCACGGGCGGGGCCCACGGGGGACGTCTCGTGTTCGAGACTTCTCACCAAGAGTAATTAATGTGCATTTCACACCGGGCTCGAGTGGGGTAGCTCGTGGGATGCCTGGATACACTCGGTGTCGGCGGCCCATGTGATTTGGGGCCCACGAGCCCACGAGTGGGGTTCGGCCGAGGTCCTAACCCATGAGATGTGGGGCCTGGGCTATGAGATAAGGGGATTAATTTGCCATACTCTAATAGTTCGAGCTTTTAGAGCAAGTGGTTAATTGTCCTTCAAATTGGTATTAAAGTGGGAGGTCTTGTGTTTGAGACTCTTCACTGGGGGTGATTAATGCAGGGCATTTTCACACCGGGCTCGAGTGGGGTCGCCTGCAGGATGTAGGGGCACACTTGGTGTGGGCAGGGCCCACGGGGGAGGTCTCATGTTCGAGACTCCTCATCGGGGGTGATTAATGCGCATTTCACACCGGGCTCGAGTGGGGTAGCCCTTGGGATGCGAGGACACATTCGGGGTGGGTGGCCCATGTGATTTGGGGCCCACGAGCCCACGAGGGGGGTTCGGCCGAGGTCCTAACCCATAAGATGTGGGGCCTGGGCTATGAGATAAAGGGATTAATTCGCCATACTCTAATAGTTCAAGCTTTTAGAGCAAGTAGTTAATGTCCTGCATCAATATAGGTGCTTTCCACCTTTAAAGGGTGCCAGGCTGGTGCAATGACAAAGATTCAGAGATGGGAAGAGTGGTCTGTGTTTGCCTGGGAGGGGCATTGGTGGACAACATCTTCACAGAGATCAGAGAATGCATCAGGGTGGTGTAATCCATCGATCCTCAGATGAATAACGGTGAAGAGTTGCGGTTTGCAAGGATGCAAATTAGAAATAAGATCGAATCATGCCCAGAATCAATTACCTTAAGAGTAGGCAATGCGAAGGTGATTGTCAAGGTAGATTAGGAGAAGGATGACAAGCCATTAGAGGATGATGGTGAAGATAGTGTAACGGCAATGGCAGTCGATAGGTTTGAAGAAGAGGTTATATAGGAGAAATATTCCCTATGATTAACAAATGAAAGAACAAGGTTTTGTCGATCCTCTATTGGCCAGCAAGAAGGAAGTGCAGAGAGAGAAGGGGGCAACCCAACGCGTGGCAAAGAGGGACGAAATGAGGCTATGTCTCCTCTTAGTATTAATGAGAGAGAGTAGGCGTTGGTTGAAAAAAGCAAATGAAGGCGTGACATGTGACACTTTTCCCGTTGACGCATTAACGTCGGAGAAAGAGAGGAAGAGCGATGGGATGTGGCTCGATCAAGTAACTGCACCGAATCTTTGAATCATGTAAACGATGGTTCACATGCTAAGTTTCCTTCGACTCTCACTCGTGCTCCAAATCTCTTAAGTTGTGCCACACGTGACTCATTCGATCAACTAAATCCTAATAAACTTGCACTCTTGAAGGTTCTGAGCGGGTTAATGTTACCGCAGAAGGAGCCAAAAGAAATATTTGACTACGAACCCCTTCTCAAGCGCTCGATTCTTCGATCATGTCTTCTTGGGAATTTTGCTAAAGCTCCTTTCGAAAGGTTACCTCACTTGGGTGTCAGGTATTGAAGGTCACGACGCAGGATGAAATGGGGTTGGAGTATTACATCCAGGCGAAGCATCAATGTAGATCAAATACAGGGTGACACAACTTCGTAGCTTATCAGCTAGTGTCGTATTTTGATTTTGGCGTTGGTTCTCCTTCATTGGATGATGTTCACGAAGATTAAAACCCAAATCTCTTAATGTCGGTAGTGGTAGAGAACAATATCCAGCCGCAAGAAGTGGTAAAGGGTCTAGGGGGAAACCAACAAGTAAAGGAGCAAGAAATGGTGACCCCATTGGCAATCCAACGTCAGCCGGGGGTCGAAGAAGAACTAGTCTTGGTCCCAAAGGATGCTGACGGGGTAAGTGCAGAAAGGAATTTGAGTTAAGAACATGCCACTAAAATGTCTTGGCCCAAGTCATGAAACGTAAAAAAATGTTTATGTTGGAAATAACACGATTAGTGAGAGTAAATTGTGGTGATAGGCCGGTGTACTATGTGGCCCTATTTGAGTTTGTAGAAGCTACCAGCCCAACGGGATGGAAATGCTCCAGATCTCAGCAGTGGTAGAGATATAATGTGTGCGGAGAAAGCTAACCAGAGGTCGGGTAGGCTGAACGAGGGGGTGTCAGGTGAGGGATATCTAGGATCAACAAGTGTTCAATGAAGGTATTAAGTTGGAATATAAGGGGGCTAGGATGTCCACAGAAGTGAGGCTAAATTAAAAATATGTGCAATAAGTTTAAAGTCCAAATTGCAACGTTTCAGGAAACTAAGATACAAGGGTTAAATCAGAATATTGTTAACCCATTGTGGTGGGGGAAGAATAAAGAATGGTAAGCGTTGGAAGCTCTAGTATCAACGAGAGGAATTCTAATAGTGTGGGATATGAATATTTAGTGCAAAGAAGATTGCTGGAGAGGGAAATACTCTTTATCTTTGGTATTCAAAGAACTATCCTCAGGGTTCAGATTGGTGTTTTCAATAGTTTATGGGACGTGTCAGTCGAGGCTCCATTTTGAATTTTCGGAAGAGCTGGACTCGTGTAGGAGCAGATGGAGCTTACCATGGTTTGTTGTGGTGACTTCAACATACTGAGGTTTGTACAATAAAAATCAAATGGGGGTCGAATAATTGCTAGTATGCGCAACTTTTCAATCTAGATTCTTAGAAATGATATGGTCGATTTACCAATGGGTGAAGTTAGATTCACTTAGTCGAATGAACAAGCTAAAGTGATTAAGTCAAAATTTGATTGCTTTCTTCTTTTGCCAAATTGGGTGGAGAAATTGCCATTGATTCATTAGAGAGGTCTACCTAAGCCAGTTTTATACCATTGTTTGATATTATTAGAGATAGATGAGGAAAACTAGGGCCTCCAACCTTTCAGATTTGGGCTTTCTTGGTTAGAAATAGAAGGTTTTGTGGGGAAGGTGGTTGAGTGGTGGATTGCTTTCTCTATTCGGGGGAGGGGGAAGCAGGATTCGTGCTAATTTAGAAATTAAAATGGTTAAAAAAAGAAATCTACAAATGGAGGAAAGAGGAATCTAGATATTAAAGAAGAGGTAACAAAGTTATCGGAAGAGGAGAGCATGGCGAGAAGTGCATCGGGCGAAATATAATGCTAGAATGCAAGAGGAGAAAATTAAATGATGCCAACGATCGCGGTCCCTTCGGTTGAAAGAGGGCGATCAAAATACAAAATTCTTTCAGGCTATGGCCAATGTAAGGGCAGGGGTCAACAAAATAAAATCTATCATGGTTGAGGGTGAAAGAATTGAGGGAAAGACAAAGAAGGTGTGTGATTCTATAGTTGATTTCTATAGAAAGTTGCTATCACGTGACGATTGGAATAGGCCACTTCTTGATAATTTGTCTTTTCAATCTATCTCATCACAAGTTGCTGAATCATTGGAAAAGGCATTCTATGAAGAAGAAGCTAAACAAACGATGGAGGAATTGGGGAGTGACAAAGCCCCAGAGTTGAATGGTTTTTTTAATTGTTTTTAATTGAAAATTTTGGGTAATGGTTAAGAATGATGTGATTGTGTTTATTAACGAATTCTACGAGAAAGGATACATTACATCGGAGTTATGGGCCACATTTATATTGACAATTCCAAAAAAGGTGCTGAAAACCTTCGAAACTTCAGACCCATTAGCTTATTGAGTGGTCCTTACAAGATATTGGCTAAGATACTCGCTTCTAGATTTTGAGCAATGTTGGGTGAGGCAATTTTAGAATCATAAGGGGCGTTTGTAAAAGGAAGATTGATAGTGGATAGCTTTTTGTGGCGAATGAGTGTATAGACACTTGCAATAGAAGAGGGTTGAAAGGTCTCATCTGCAAGTTAGACATAGAAAAGGCCTATGATCATGTGGATTGGGACTTCTTCGATTATATGTTAGCAAGGTTGGGATGTGGGGCTAAATGGCGAGCTTGGATGCGGAAATGTGTGAGGTTGGCAATATTATCAATTTTGGTTAATGGTTCCTCGAATGGTTTTTTCTCAGCGTCAAGAGGTCTATGTCGAGGGGATCCTTTCTCCCCATACTTATTCGTCGTTATCATGGAGGCTTTGAATAGGTTGATAGATAAAGGGGTGGAGGTGGGGCTTATGAGAGGATTTAGAGTTGGACAATTTAGACTTCCAGGTTTCTCAATTGCAGTATGCGGATGATACTTTATTATTTTGCAAGGCAAACTCTCTTAGTGTTGAAAATCTTCGAGCGATTATCATTAGCTTTGAGGTAGTTTCGGGCTTGAAAGTCAATATTAGTAAGAGTGAAATTTTGGGGGTGGAAATTCCAGAAGTGAAGATGTATGCTGATAAATTTGGATGTAGGGAGGGTTCCTTTTCCACATTATACCTTGGTCTTCTGCTATGTAATGGAAGGCCAATGAAACACATATGGGATAAAGTGATTGAATGGTTTGAAAGAAGGTTGTCACAATGGAAAACTCGACATTTGTCGTTGGGCGGGAAAATTACTTTGATTAAGACACTAATGTCTAATCTTCTTGTGTATTATATGTCGCTATTCAAATGGCCAAATTCGGTTTTGAACAAATTGGAAGAATATTAGGTGGGATTTTCTATAGAGAAGAGTGGAAGATAAACACAAATTTCACCTTATGAAATGGGAAGGAGCATGTAAGCCTTGAGATCAAGTGGGAGTGGGGTTTAGTGATGAGGACATCATGCACACACCCCCTCTACGCACGTACTCGAGGAGGAGGCAGGCTCCACTTTCGATTCGGATCGACGACGACATCTTTGGAAGGCCTCATAATTAGGGGGCTGTGTTATGGAGCATTGGAGTGGACCCGATCATTACATAGATTCTTCCATCAGATCTCATGATCGTGGCCCACCATTTTAGATGATATAGGATTTTGAGTTTTAACTATTTTTGTTTTTAAAAACTTCATGAACGGCTTTGATTGCTTAGATTAGTTATTTTATTTGCTTTAGCTTTGGTATTAGTGCGCGCACATGGCTCAAGGGTAATTTTGTTTTTTGTTTTTTGTTTTTGTTTTTTTTTTTTTTTTTGGGGCTTATGGTTTTCTTATAAATATAGCAATCCCATGTAGGTATTGCAATGATATTTTATGAATAAAAATTCATAAGTTTCTTCCTCTTTCTCTCTCTCTCTCTCTCTCTCTCTCTCTCTTTGGGTTGAAGAATCGAATTGGGTGTGATCATCTCCACCTTCTTACCCACCACATTCATCACCCTTTACACCCCTTCCACCTTAAGATTCACCCACTTTCGTATCCAAGTTTTCTCCTATAGTAGTGCACAAACAAATTTTCAGATTTTGGCCCATCTGAGGGGCTGAAACTTCGGCGGAGTACTACGCACTCGCCTTGCGACGGATTGACGCGAAACGTGGTATGGAGGCAGCCCATCCCTAGCTGATCCCAGCTTAGAAGTCGGTTTTTGACTTTGTTGGCCCAACACGTGCAGACGACCTGTCACGCATGTGCGTCTAGGCCCTTCTGCTGTCCAACGTGTGTGGCTCATCCCAGATTCTTTTTTCCCTCTATTTCATTCTCTTTTGACTAAAAGAAAAAAAAAATCCCTTAATCTAAATCCCTAACCCTAAAGAGTCCCAAATCCCAATTATCCCCAATTTTCAAACCCAGATTTTCCTCCAAATTGAAACCTAGTGAATCTCTTGAGTTGGGAACAATCCTTTGCAAGAATGGATGATTCTTACACTCCTTTGGGTTTGTTTGGCTTATAATTTTATTTGATCCAGCCCTAAAGTTGTTTAGGCTTGGACCCTCATAGATTCCCCTTTTTGAATGTTTGATAGTATGTAGGATGTGGAATTTTGTGACTGTTTAAAATTGGTATAATCACATGCTTGTTTTCTTGCATTCCATATTTAATTTCATGTCCTGCATCAAATTTTGTATCAAAGCACAAGGTTGTCATAGGGGAATACAATGCATGATTAGGGGTTAATTCATATATATATATATATACACACACACACACACACACACACACACACACACACACACACATATATATACACACACACCACACCCATTCAGTTAGGGCTGTTTAGAGGTCCATAATTCATGATATAGGCTGCTGAAATTCCTGTTATCAGAAAGTTTGCAATTCACTTTGCTGAATTTTCTGTTGTCCATTTATTTTGACAACCATATTGCTGGACTTTTGTAGAGTTGCGTAATTTCGTCCATATAGCGTCCTATAGGTTCATCTAATGTCATTAGGGTGCATATAGTGGAGTCTAGGCGCATATAGTTGCATCTTAGGACCCCTTGAGTTGTGTAGTGCATGCCCACACGTACTGGATGCGAGTTTGGTCTGCACCCCATCATGAACACTGAGCAACTTACTGAGTCTCTTAGGAGAATAACCCAAAAGTTGGACACCATGGATGCAAGCATCAAAGCATCTTCGCAAAAAGTTAATAATCGTTTGGACCAATTAGATGCATACGTCCATCGAGTTGAAACCTCTACCCGAGCAAACACCACCATTGGTGAAGATACCCAATCTTAGGCAGGTGGTCAGGAGGATAGACAAGGGAATGATCATGGGCATGCACTCGTGCACCCACCCCGCGAGGGGCATCGTGATCATTATAACCCAGATGCGTAACTCCTCAAGGGAGTTAAGGTCGAGGCTCCTACGTTTAATGGCCTCTTGGACCCTAAAGCTTTTTTAGATATGTTGATGGATATGGACCACTATTTTGAATGGTACGACATGTCGGATGCTCGCCGAGTCCGATGTACTAAGATGAAGCTTGTGGGCCAAGCAAACAGGTTTTGGACTACCGTGGAACAAACAAAAGAAAGGTTGAGGGAACCCCCAATAGTCCCTTGGGAAGAAATGAAAGAAATTCTAAAAGAGAAGTAGCTGAAGATATATCCAACTGGTACCCTATGATCACAGGGCATGAGAACGGTACTTCAATGTTGAATAGTAGCTTTACTATATAAATTGCAGTCTGGCAGCCCCACAAGCACACGTAAGTAGTGCCCAACGTGGGTCACAACCTGATCAGACGACTCTGAAATATTTAGGCTGGCCGGTAATCAGTAAAGCCAAAGATATATCTTGAATGTGGAAGGTTGGCGATTCTATTTAAACTGTCCATTTTTTATTATTTTTAATGGAGGTGCCCACCTGATGAGTGAACCAGCCTGCTCATCTTCAGTGGGGCCACCTTAAGATTCATTGAGATGTCTCATGTCCCACAAACTAAACAGGTGGCACGTGCGCTGTGTACAGGTTTCATGCGAAGAGGGTGGTGTGCTCACGTGTATAAGACAGCCATATAGATAACCACCACATGTGCCAACTTATCAACCAGATGAAACATCCAAGCCACCCATCAGGTAGGTCTGATCTTGTGAGGAATTGAGACTAGAGGTGGAAATGGGCCAGATCCCAGGCTAGTCTCTTAAGAAAAGATTTAAATGATCAAAGATTTGAAATATTCCTTAAGCGGGGCGGGCTGCATTGGTTTTTTTTTTTTTTTTTTGAAGAGAAAACACTAGATTGCTAACAAAAATTTGTGGAAAAACAGCATGAATTCGAAAATTGTGAATTGGATTGCAGTAATTGGTTTGTAGTAATTTGTAAAAGTGGGCCATTCTGTTGTAAATTACCCCTTTTTCTTATCACTTGAGGCTGGCTGAAGATTGACAATCTCTTCTACAGGGTTCCATGAGTGTGGCTGAATACATTGAGAAGTTAGAAGAGTACTTGACCTGGTGTGAGGTTGAAGAGGATCTCGTGCTCACTCTTGCTTGATTTAAGACAGGCCTCCGTTCTGACATTAGGAGAGAGTTGCTCGCCAAAGACATAGACACTCTTGAATAGATATATCAATTGGTGTTCAAGGTCGAGCAATACCTCAAGGTGCTTGTGGGAAGGCAGTTTGAGTCTCGTGATTTTGGTGCTAAGGCCAACCCTTCTGGGGCTAAGCCTAGCACTGGATATCAATACAAGCCTTCCAGTAGTTCTCAGTCTAGGCCCAAGGATGATAAGGGCAAAGGAGTTGTTGGGTCTAGCTCGCGTAGAGGCGATGCGACTAGGTGTTTTAGATGTCAGGGGTTTGGTCACTTTGCCCACCGGTGTGGCACGAAAGAGGACACCAAGGTGTTCTTTATTGATGGGCAAGTAGAAGTAGTGCCCGCAGAAAGTGACGGTGAGGAGGAAGAATACGAGCCAACGGAGATCCCTAGTGATGAGGAAGAGGGAGCGCAAGAGATTGCAGCACTTGCAGTTGTTCGTTGCGCCTTTGCACAAGTAAAGAATACCGACGATTGGCCCGCAACACGATCTTATATACCTACGCCTGTTAGGGAAATTGGTTTAGAGATTTGGGGTAAAAGTAGATGCTCATTGGAGAGAGGTGATAGGAAGGAGATACGGGGTGGAAGATAGGGGGTGGTGGATTAAGGTGTCATCGTTGTATAGATCTTCTCATCTATGGAAGTCGATGGCAGTTGTGAAACACAAAGTTTGGGAATTGGTTGGGTTTCTATTGGGAAATGGGGAGAACATCAGATTTTGCGAAGATAAGTGGGTAGCAGGGCATAGGCTAAGGAATCTTTTTCCACGATTGGTGGGGATTTCCTTTGAGGCGGATCTTAGGGTGGCTAGCTGTTTTTCCATTGTGGGAGAGGAAGTAGTATGAACCTGCTGTGTAGAAGGAACTTGGTGGATGAAGAAATTTCAAAATTCATTAACTTGCTCAGCATGCTTTCTAAGATTATTATGGCTATTTGAAAACCGGACTCGATGTTGTGGTTAAAAGAAAATTCTATCAAGTTCTTAGTGAAGTCCCTTTATATGTCTGTCAGTGGGGTTCCCTGGTGGGTGGGGGTCTGCCCGACGTCGTTTGTTTGGTGATATGGAGCTCCCTCAAAGGTGGCAGTGATCGCATGGCTAGTGGGGAAGAAGAAAGTGCTAACAGTGGATAACCTCCGCAAAAGAAATTTCATTCCGCCGAATGCATGTCCATTATGTTCGTGAGTTGAAGAAAGTGCTAACAGTGGATAACCTCTGCAAAAGAAATTTCATTTTGCCAAATGCATGTCTATTATGTTTGTGAGTTGAAGAAATAGTGGATCATTTATTTATCCAATGCTCGTTCACAAGAGAAATGTGGGATAATTTCTTCAAATTATTTGGCATTGCATGAGTTTCGCCTGGCTCTATTGATAACTTCTTGATGTGCCATGGCGGGGGTGGGGGGATGACTGGGAGGAAATTTTGGTACCTAAGTCTTCTAGCAAGTATTTGGGCTCTTTGGTTTGAGAGGAATGATCGATGTTTTCGAAACCGAAAAGGGTAGGTGATGGAAGTCTTCCGAAGGGCTAAATTTCATGTGTTGGAGTGGGCGCAAACATCAAAGTTCATTTCTCATGTATCAGAATGTTGTCGAGATGTGTAAATCTGTTTTTGCTTTATGCTTGTAAATTTATGGCATTGGCCTTTTTCGAATAAAATTGTCAATGTTAAAAAATAAAAAAAAAAAATAAAAATAAAAAAAAAAGAAGAAAAAAAAAAAAGGAAAAAGAAAAAGAAAAAGAAAAGTTTTTATTTTTATTTTTTAAAAAAAACAGGTCAAGTTCTTCGAATACTGTCTGGCACCCGTCTACCCATTTACATCCCTATTTGGGAGGATTTGTGATAGCAACTAGAAGAAGTTCAACTAATAATTGTCATCTTTCAAAAAAAGTTAAACTAATTGTAATGAACCTGAAATTATGCATTCCAGATATTTGAAGCATTGCATAAAGGAGTGGATAACTATGCCCAATCACTCTGTGCAAAGCTCGAGCATATCACATCCTAGGGTTTCTAAAGGTATTGCACCTCTAGAGTATCTCATTGTTGGAACAAGAGAAAAGCTGTTTTTGTTTATTCAAACTAATCAAAGTCCAATCTCTACTTTATGGTCTGCATGTCTATTTATAAACCTAGTACGTAGCTATCCTTCTTGAACTCAAAACTATTCCTAATTGGTGCAAACACATCACCAAAAACTATCTTAGTTACATTCAAATTGTAGGTAGACCTTTTACCTTGTTGAAAAATTAGGCAAAACCTGAAGTTAAAAGGCTTCAAATAGCATTCGAAATCCCAATACCATGTTGAGACGAATGTAGTGCTATTGTTGGATGTTTTATTACTACTGTAGCATTACTGTGGCATGCTATGAAATGTTTGTGAAGCTAGGAACTGATTTCATTAATTCATCTCAGCTTGTAAAGAACTACTCGAGTTGGAAGCCTATGATGATCTTCAAATTTGACGTGCCTCTGTCTTCTTCAATCTTGAGGGGAGTTGGTGGCGCAATACTATGTGTTGTATCGACATCTCTTGTGTCGGCTAACATTCGAGATTTCTCCACCTCTGCTTTCGTCTTCATGCTTTCTATGTCTTAGGTATTTACTTTGGCTCCTTCACTATGCGTGCCTCCATGAAGGCATCCGTCTATTCTTTTGATCATAGAGCTACTTGAGATGGATTAGGATTGTTGACAGTGCCTTCCTCACTCATTAGTTGTTGCCTTTGTTGCATAATCTTTCCTGTAAGGAGTCCTCGATCTGTGGGCTCCTATCGTCGTTCAGACCATTGTTACCTAAATCACCAACCCCCTACATTTTTCGTATGGATCTTGTGATTCGGATTATGGGTCACTTGCGATCTGGATTGGTATTTTTATTGATTTGAAATTATGGGTGGATTATCTTGTAATGTCAATCTATATTTAGGGTGCAGAGATTTATACATAGAATTATGCAACATCATGCATTTAAAAAGTGGACCGACCTTTAGGGTTTGGGGTAGTAAAGGGGCTGCAATTGGAGATTGGGGTGGGGAAAGGGCTTGCTTCTAGCGATATGGTGGGAATTGGGGCGGTAGAGGGTTAAAGGCTGGGGTTAGGATTTCCATGGAAGGTTTGGCATGGGGAAAAGGTGGTACAGTTGTGTGAAATTAGGGCTGATGAAGAGGAGTCGTTACGATATGGCTGTAAAGGCCGATACATATAAGTAATGGTCGTGACCGTTATGCGATATGGAGGTGAAACAGGGCAATTGGTTTTTTGGGACCGTATTAGCTATTATGGGGCATAATGATCGTTACCCCTGTAACGGTTGAAAAACGATCACTTTATTTATTTATTTAAATTCAATTTTCTCTTCATTTTTCCACTTCTCTCGTTCTAAAAACTTTCGTAGATCATTCTACAATAGATTTCAACCACTCTTATTATAATTCTCTCTCTTGGATGTAAACAAGCGACGGTTTAGGCACTGAGTGGGAGAAGGTAGTCATTGGTGAGCCAAATCTCAAGGAAAACGTACCAATCTATTCTCCTCTATCCGGGGCAATTACCACGAACATGTGCTAACCTCTTCTACCTACTCTATCGACTGCTTCTTCTGGCGAGATGTCCATCCATCATATCTGTTGGTCTGCTCGGAGCATAACCAATACTTGGAGGTTTCATATAGGGTTAAAACTGTAGATTGAAGTGATTTGGGTGAATAGAAGCTCTGAGGGCCATTTTTTCAAAAAATCGAAAAAATGGTATTTATGCTAAACCCAACCCCCCCCCCCCCCCCCCCAAATACTTGGAGGTTTCATATAGGATTAAAACTGTAGATTGAAGTGATTTGGGTGAATAGAAGCTTTGAGCCCCCCCAATTTCTAGTTCTAATTCTTGATTGTGATGTGTGCATATTGGAGACACATAACCATGTTCATAAATTCACTAGACAACTGGATACTGCACTCTGACCAAAGAGTGGACCGTTAAGCTATCATAAATATGTGCAAAACAAAAAAGGATGAATACATTTTTGGAATATTTATATCATGTTAGATTTTCTAAACATTTTTCCAGAATTTTTCGGACAAAAAAAATCAACCGTTACAGGGTCATAATGTTCATTACGTCCCTGTATCGACTGTTACGGCTGACACCCATATTGGTAATGGTGGTGACCGTTATGGCCATCATTATATGGAATACCTTGACATGTAATGGGTGAACCGATGCAGATTATCCAAAATGATCCTTTTAGTAGCATTTTATTTCCATTTACCTGTCTGCTGCTATTGCATTCTCTGATTCATTTGGGCATAATTGGTCTTTAGTTTGCAAATAGCAAACATGTATGGTGACGTGGGCCAACACATGGATAGACTGTACGAAAAAAGTCATTGTGAAGCATTGCTCATTATTTTAGTTAAATGTCCCTTTCTCAGGTCACTGACAGGAGGCTACCACAGTTTGATCGCTTTGTCTTTCTGGCACATTGCCATCTTGGTGGCTCTCCAGATCAGTGGTCCTGGTCCTTGCACTTATGTGCCCCTCTATGCTCGTGGCAACCTACCTTTTGTTAACAGAGGGCAGAATGGACTTCCATCTGAATCCAAAAAATGAGGGCCATCTATTGAGATATCTTATTTTTGCACGTGTTACTCAACCTGCTGTGATCCTTAGTTTTTATTCCCCCCCCCCCCTTTTTGATTTATGTTCTTTCCAGTTCTTTTATTGTCTTCGTTTATTAACTTATCCATGGATGTAAGTTTGACTAAATCCATTCATGATTGACATTTGTTTAGCTGCTGATGTTATACTATGGAAGCGCCAAAGCATATCTTTTGGCATTATTGTTGTTGCCACTGTTGCATGGCTCCTATATGAGCAGTCAGGGTTGTCATTCTTATCAATTTCTTCAGACGTACTGCTGATTTTAGTTGTATTCCGGTTCGTTCAGGTCAACAGTGCCGTTTTTCTAAATAAGTAAGTCTTTAGCCTTCATGTGTCTTGTTCTCATATATATATTTTTTAAAATATTATTACTATTATTTTTACAGAGGAATTATATGATTCTTGATTGGAGGATATGCATTGTATCCTTAGATTTTCAGTTCTTGAACGCGGGGCTCATGGTTCAGTTATCCAGGCTGTTGGCCCACAATGGATGGGCCTTGCCCCAAAAGAATATCCCCATATGGATGATCTCTAGCTATCTCACAGTTTTCCCATTTAAGGAGATATTCTTAGCCATGATCTATCCTCTATTGGCTCATGTCTGAATCACCAAATGATGGTCCCCACTTTACAAGCTTGGGATCCAACGATACTGTAGATATGCCTGATTGAGAACCATCTAGTTTATTGTGAGAGTTCTGTGAAGCAACACACATTTTTTATTTTATTTATTTGTTTTGTGCAGACACCTTCAACCATTGCCAGAACTGGTTTTATCAGAGGAGATGGTTAACAATGCAGCCGCTTCATTTCGTGTTAAAATCAACTATGTGCTGCTCATGGCACATGATATCACTCTTGGCAAGGACTTCAGACTATTTTTTAAGGTCAGCAGTTATTGACTGTTTTAAAGTTTGCAGCCTATAAATTCTCAATAACCAGTCGAAAGAAGTTTTTCTTAACATATTACACTATATCTGGCAGGTGGTGGTTGGCCTCTGGCTTTTATCTGTTATTGGTAGCTTTTTTTCATTCGTCACACTTTCATATATTGGTACGTCTCTTTTTTATTATTTTTTTATTTTATAATAATAATTTTTACGTATTAACATATTCATTTTATTAAGAGGGACAGGATCAAGTGATATATGCCTATATCTATGTTAGTTACCAAGCACTCGATCATCATACACATGGCACACATGTACAAGGTCCAATCCATTCACTTGTTGGGCCCTTTGTTTAATATCTCAGAAGTTCATAATAATTTGGCTGAAACCAAACTGTGCATTTCCAATTATTGGAGGTTCTCCGGTTGGTGTTTAGGACAATCCTGCAGATGTGATTTTGGGGTACAGCCTATCCATGCAATGGCCCAACAGCTGAAAGTTTGGCAAGTTTCCCTCTATGATCCCACAATCAACAATGCAAAGGAAGACTACCAATTCTTAGTCCCTCTCTAAGAGCGTGAATTTCCACTTCAGTTGCATCGCAAGTCCTCACTGGTGTTGAGGAAAACTTTGATCTCCCGGTTGGCTTGTGCAACTTTGTCATTATTGTATGATACCGGATAATAAAACTAGATAGGCTCACAGGAGTCTCTTGGAGAACAAGGCTTGCTCTCTACGACATCTCTACTGCCCATGTGCCGCGAAGCTCTATCCATATGGCACGTGATCACATGGGTAGACTAGGGACTAAGAATCATTGTGATTTAGTAATCCTAGCCTTCTAATTGGTGTTAACTTTTTGGATGTTGAATACGGGAAATTCTCAATTTGCTCAACATTTTTAGCTGTCCATTTTCTGACAGATAATGTGACATCTAATATGGCAGCTACTAGATCAATATCTTCGATTGCCCTAGAAGTGTGCCCCGTGTGAAAGGCTGTTGACTAGCAAAGCTTAATCTCTAAGAGGCTTTCTCAAGCCTACCTAGCAAACCTCATCCTGTGCTACCATTGAACTTCCATTGAAGTTGGTCTATTGATCCTAATCTCTCTGTTGATGGACCATGATACCTTACATGTGGACCGTGCTGATCTCGTGTGGTCATATGTGGCCCACTTTACACATGTATTATGGTTTCTAGTGTTTCACACTATTATCTTTCCTTTAGATCTTAAGATTGTATGTTAGAATAGAGTTTTAGTTCATAGGCTTTGTTTTATGTAATAACTTATGGGGATTTTTTTTTTTGTACTTTCATGTGTTCCAAAATGTGATTGTGATTGTGTGTGTGTGTGTGTGTGTGTGTGTGTGAGAGAGAGAGAGAGAGAGAGAGAGAGAGAGAGAGAGAACCTTGTTCTTTTATTATTAGGGCTTTCTTCATTAAAAGCAAAAATACAAAATTGCCTTTACGCTTAGTTCATTACATTACATATGCTCATGGGCCTAAACCTCAATCCTTCACATATTTAAGCCCATAAAACATAGGAAACCATATGATAGACCAAGTTGGCCCACTTGAACGCTCGTGTGATCAATATGGACCGTCAACACTCCCCCTCAAATTGGAGCATATACATCATGAATGCTCAACTTGACACAAATACGATCTAAACGAGTATGACCAAGAGCCGTGGGGAACATATCTACCAAATGATCTTGGGACTTGATGAATGACATGCAAATTTCCTTGTTGGCCACTTTCTTTTAGATGAAGTGACAATCTACTTCGATATCCTTGGTTCTCTCATGATAAATAGGATTGTTGGCAACGGAGAGGCGGCTTGGTTATCACAATACAACCTCATGGGAATATCAATCATAAACCTAAGCGCACACCTTACCTTCTTTAGCCAAAGAGTTCACAGGTCGCATGGTCTATTGTCCTGTATTTTGCCTCAACACTTGAACGAGCTAATATGCTTTCCTTCTTACCTGTATGTAACAAGATTAACCCCTACGAGTGTACAATAGCTAGTAGTAGATCGCCTGCTTAGATGGAGAACTAGCCCAATCCACATCAGATTTCCCTTCTACTTGGAGATGGCCATTCCTCTTGCAAAGAATACAACGACCAGAGGCTCTCTTTTGCGATAACATTTCTCTTTAGGAGGCCTGAGATGGCCCGTCTTCAAACTATAAAAGGGGGTTCAAGCTCCCACGTGCTACACCCAAGTAGTCGTTGCAAAAAGAAATCTGAAGAGGCATGTGCTGGAGATAAAACTATAGTGAGCGATCCATCTCCCACACGTGACTCAGTATCCAACCGTGCATCAAATGGACCTCAGTTCTCGGGCAGTCATGTGTTAGCTTGAGAAAATCCTTCTTCTCTCATTTTAAATGCATTCTTCATAATAATCGCCCTCGAAAGCTTCTTCGAACTCCCGCCTTGACATGTGTCCCGGACCTGGCTCTGAGCCTCTTCAAAATTGTCGGCATCCCCTTTTAAACCAGGTTCTTTGCCGAAGCCTCCATTTGGCGCCAAGCTCGAGAGGGAGTAGGAGGATCCCAATGCTCCCTCTTTGTACCCATTCTTTCGTGTTGCAATGAGAGGTAAACTCCCCTCTCCAACCCTATCTCCACCAATCCTAGCTTTGCACGCACCCCACCCCCTGATGGGGACATCACGCGCACACGCACTCCCCCCCTACGCACGTACGCAAGGAGGGCCCCACCATCGATCTGGATTGATGACGACATCCAGGGAGGGCTTCCTAATTAGAGGATTGCATTTTGGTTCCTCAGAGTGGACCCGATCGTCATGTGAATCCCACTATGGGTTCTCATGATCGTGGCCCATTATTCTAAATGATCTAGTACTTTGAGTTTTGGTCATTGTTGTTATTAGGAACATCATGGACAGTTTAGATTGCTTTGATTAGTTGTTATTTGTGGTTATTTCGTCTCTAAGTAATAGGTTGTGCACATGGCGCAAGTTTTGGGGTATAGGATTTTATTATAAATAGGCACCCCTTGTAGTCTTTTTTCTCATTGATGATTGGAATAAAAGTTCTGCGTTTTCCTGCTCTTTGAGTTGTGAAAACCTAATTGGGTGCAAAATCCTCCCTTCTTTGAAGGGCTACTACCGTGGTGCGAAGCCACACCCATCCCGATTCGCCCCTACCTTCTACCATCCATATTCCTCTCCTCTTACAGTCATTCCATTTGCAAATCCATCGTTAATCTGCAGCTGTTCCTTATTTACAGCAGATTTCTGGAATCTGGCCCTACAGGAGGGCTGAAACTTCGGCGGAGCACCACACACGGACCGTACGTCGGATCGGGCTGAAACTTGGGGGGTTTGTAGCCCAACCCTAGTCGACCAGCCCCAAGGAGGGGGTTTTTGGGTTCGTGGGCCCCACGCACGTGCGGACTGCCCTTAAAGCACGTGCGTAAGGCGTGGCTTGCTGTCCACATGTGCGAGCGGTCTTCAGGTTCACTCTCTCCTCTCTTTCACTCCTCTCTTACTTCATTTCCCTAACCCAAACCCTATATTATCTTAAACTCCCAATTTCTTTGCCCTTTTTCCAACCCTACGGTTTCTAGAATTGAAACTTGTGAATCCCTTGGATTAGGGGTATTATTCCTATGCATGTGTGGCTGAATCTACTCTCCTTTGAGTATTGTTTGGTTTATAATTTTAATTGATCCAGCCCTAGCATGTGTAGGCCTGAACCCGCATAGATTCCCCTTGATTGAGTGCTTGACTTTGTGGATGTGGAATTTTGTGTGATTATTTTGAACTAGTAAGATCTAAAGCCTAGAATCTCGCATACCATGTTTAAAATTTCATGTCCTGCATCATCTCCTCTAAAATCTGAAGCAACCCATCACCTTTCACAGCTCGACTGCCATGGTTACTCGAAGAGGGAGATACCTCTCGCCTTGTTTGGACATTGCCCTAGCAAAATGGCACAACCTTTTTCACCTCCCTTTGCACCCTAAGCTCCAGTCACTCCTCTCCCTCCAGAACTGGAATCACATCAAGATCACCTAGAGCTCTTCTTCTCTTGACGTAAATCCTCGACCCCCAACTCCACTCCTTCCGTTGCTTGGTCAATAGCCACGACCTCATCTAGGCAGGATCAAACCTCACTAAAGAATTCACGATACCAAAGTTCTATTGGGATCCCCCATATCATAAACGATAACGCCTCTTTGCTGAAGCGAGAAAACTCCTCCCACTGCCGTATCTTCATGATTGGCCCATCTTTATGCATGGCTCCAGCGAACATCAGCAAATCCAAATTCCTCTCAGAACGCACACAAATCCAAACCTCATTTTTTATTTTATTTTATTTATTTATTTTTTTCTATAGGCTTGATCCTAGAATCATCCTTAGACCACTCACATCACTCTTCAATCCAAGTTCTAATATGAGTTAGGGAGGTGTTATGAGTAGTTTTAGCTATTGTAGACCATTACAACGATTCCCAGGCCTTGCCTAACAACTCCGACCTTACGAGAACCTGCTAATTGTTGCTGATTACCTTCGTTGTTATCCATTCCCCCTTCATCTATTCATACCTCCATATGCAATTTTCCACAAGCCTCCCCAACCACCACGTTTCTGAAAGAACAGGAGTCTCCATCGTGATTTTGATGGCTTCGCCCTTTTCAACTTGGCAACCCCCTTACTCCTATTCCAACTTTTCTCTACCGTTCCTTTTGTTCTTATTCCTAGCTTGGCCATTCCTTCCTTGATTTTGAGCTCAGGTCCAAAACTTGCTCTCTGCACCAAGTGCTTTCTTTCGTCAAAGCTTTTGCTATGAAGAAGCTTCATTGTTGAGCTAACTCTTCCTTTGAGCTCATACAAACAAAGGAAAGACCCCGGTACACCGCGATGCGATGATATCAGGGAAGCACTACCTCCATCACTAGCTCCGCTCTACCGAAAACCCTTGAGAAATTGATTGGAAGCCGCCCCTCTAGGAATCCGACGACATAGAGGGTTGGAAATTCGGAAAGATCCTTTGTCTTGCCTCCTTTCTCCTCCTACATTAGTCTTTTCCCGCCCACTGTTGTTTAACCTCTGCTTTCCCCTTTGTTTGCATCTTCTTCTCTCCTAAGCCTCCTACGAAACCTCCAGATCCCTTTTCCCCATTCAACTCCGATTGGCACTTCCTTTAACATAGTTCCTCGATGCGCTACCATTTGTTTATAACCTTACTCTGCAACATCCCCTTTTCTCTGCCATTCTCTCACCATTCTTTGTCTATTGAAAACATGATAATCGTTAAATGGATTAGTTTTCCAACAAGGTAGTAATATCGTCTTGGATTATCAAATAATTCCCCTTGATCCACACTGAGCTTATGATTTGTATCCATGGGGGTTTCGGCGAGCTTGGCTCCTAGAAGACCTACCTTACCCATTAAGTCCACATATTTTCGTTATTGATGGGGACATCACGCGCACACGCCCCCAAACAATTTAGGATTCACCTTGAAGAAATAAAAGAACAAAGAACAAAGAAATGTGGAAGAGAAGAAGAAACAATGCTCCGGATCAATCGTGCTATGTTACCATGTTCCAAGAGGTGATTGTGTGTGTGTGTGTGTGTGTGTGTGAGAGAGAGAGAGAGAGAGAGAGAGAGAGAGAGAGGACAACAATAGCTTCTTACGCCCCCCACCTTGATCTTTTATTATTAGGGCTTTCTTCATTTAAAGCAAAAATATGAAATTGGCCTTTCATACTTGGGTAATTACATTGAATGAGCTCATGAACCTAAACCTCAACCCAACACATGTAAGCCATAAAACATAGAAAACCACATGAGAGACCCAGCTGACCCACTTGACCACTCGTGACACATGGGCGACACGTGATCAATATGGACCGTCAACATTATGAAAGCCCTAATAATAAATCAAGGAGAGGCTACAGTCATCACAACCTATTTTTCCTTCTCTCTCTCTTGCTTCTTCTCATATTTTATCTCTCTCACAATCTTACTCCAGAAGTTGGTATTAGAGCGATTATAGATTCGGTACCTTGTCCACCCCACCCCCCTCCCCTTTTTCCTACTCTCTCTCTCTCTCTCTCTCTCTCTCTCTCTCTCTCATTGCTGTAGGGTGAAATGTTAAATTGTTTAGTAGCTGATTTATGCAAATCACGTTTATTCTTTATACAACCACCATTTGGTGGGTTGTGTAGTTGTGTCTCGTAACTATGCTTGAGGCCTACTTCCATATACAACCAAACATGTTGGTTCAAAGTGGGCCATTGTGCATCGTATGGACAGATTTGAATATCAAGTGTAGATGTTGAAGTCATGAATGAATGTGAACTTTTTTTCATATTTGTTATCAATTAGTTCGTACGTGTGTGCTGATGATGATTAATCTATGTTCTCTTAAAGCAAGTGTTGGGTGAGTTTTAAGTTCAAGTTCTTCTCTATGGTTTTTTTTCCCCTTCTCTAAATATGGACATCACGAATAATGCTAAGAATAGTCTTTTGCATCCATCTGAGTTGACAACTCTTCAAATTACGTTGACCAAACTTAAGGTGCAAATTATTTACAATGGGCCAAATCTGTAGAAATGTTTCTTACAGGAAGAAGAAAATCGAAGTATCTAAAATCCCTTAGGCATGCTGAAAATTCAACAGATTATAAAGATTGGGTGGTAGAAGATGCCTAGATTAGAACACTTGCTTCAGAAAAGCATAGATTAATGATCACCCTAGCACACACTGGCCGATTGAAGATGAAAATGAGGAACCCTTCACTTTCATTCATTATCTTTGTACTTGCACTTGATCTTCAAATCCAACCATAGATGCGCATTGGTCCACTCTAAACCATCAAAATGGTTGTATGTGAAATTAGGCCTCAAACACACTCATGAGGCACAAATGCACAACCCACCATATGGTGGTTGAACAAAGAATGAGGAGATTTGGGTACAGCCCCCAAATGACTTTAGGTTTCACCTTGTGGAGAAGAACAAAGAAGAGGAGAAGGAAAGTGAAAGGAAAGGGGAAAGAACACAATACTGGATCTTTTACCGGTTTGATACCATGTTCCTTGAGTTAGATTGAGAAGGAGAAAGAGAATATGAGAAGAAGCAAGAGAAAAGAGAGAGAAGGCTAAGAAGTTGGTGACACCCCTAGCCTCTCCTCTTATTATCATTAGGCTTTCATAATAATGTGAAAGTACAAAAATACCCTGTTCTTAAGTTAGTGCATAACCAAAGCCCATATGCTTAAACTCCATGCTTACACATCATGTTAAGGACTAAACAAAAGGAATAATGAAATGACATAATAGAAACCATACTCCCATGTGAAGTGGGCCATAAGTGTGATCATCATCATCCATCTGTCAAAATGGATGTATCGATGTCTGCATCAATGTTTCATATAGCGTTCATAGCGTAGCTGAATAGCGTAAATCCCTTGTAGTGCACGTTGCAACTACATAGTGTGTAGCGTATGCTACAATGCTTTTTTTTTATAAAAAAAATAAAAATAAAAATTATATTAGCTTTGTTTGTTAAAAATGGTGTAAAACTCATCTCTCAAAAGACAAAAAAAAATAAAATGTAAAACTCACATCATGAAAAACTTAAAATGTGAAGTTAAAATCAAACATTTTCTTTGTTTACTTTGAAGTAAAATGGTGGTGATCCTGTGTTGAAGTTGGTGTGAAACTCACACATTAAAAAACCTTTAAAACTAAACTTAAAAGAGAAAGGGTTTCAAAAGAGGGTTTTCGAAAATCCCTTTGTATTGATGACATCTGTATTGTACTTAATATTCTTAATCTATGCGATTTTTTATTTCTTTTTCATACTTGTGAGTTGTGACTTATAGCTTCAATTAGACTATTAATTAAAGTGGTTTTCTTAGTGTTAAAGTCCTGTGATATACATTGATACACCATCCTCTAACGGCTCGAGCTTTTAGAGAAAGTGGTTGTTTGACATGGTATCATAGCGGAAGGTCTTGTGTTCGAATCCCGAGAGCAGCGAAATGCCTCCCTAATATATTCTCCCACCGGGGGGCATTTATAGTGTGAGTTGTGTGTCCCTCCACCCTTGCCCAGTATGTTCCCGTGTGGAGTTCCACCCCTAGAATGTTGTCAACGTGATAATTATTTGATTTGGTTTATAACCTTATTTATCTGGATTGGCCTTTGATAAGTAATAATTAATAACTTTTTTGAACATGCCTATACTTGAAAAATGAATAATCTTTTAGGCATTTTTATATTTTTTGCTTTTTTCTTATTATTTATCATGTTTTTCTTATTTTTAAAATTTAAAAAATAGAAGTATCGTAGCTCACGCTACACACTATGCTATTTACGCTACACGCTACAAAGGGCTGAACGCTACACAACACACTACCGCTATTCAAAACACTAGTCTGCAAGTATGACTTGTGTCCATGGTTGTGTGCCTGCATATATAAATGTGACAGTTTTGAGTATACATATAGGCATGTAATCCATTGGGGAGAGCAGCTTTATAAGCCCTCATAATAAGAAAAGTTGGGTGTTGATTTAATGATTAATGACACAAAGGCCTGAATGTCCTCATCTTGCAAAAGGCACTGAGATACCAAGGATATATGACAAAGAAAGTTGGAATACTTGTGTACCAAGAAAGAGGAGTCGCAGGTTCCTGAAACTCAACGATTGTACAGTTGATTAAGGCGCTCCCAATTCTATTTTCATACATGTGATCCCATGGTTCAGTTATCCAGACTGTTTATCGAATGGGGGAGTGTCAACAAAATCTCCCAGATTGGAAAATAACCATCGATCCACCACCTGCATTTTGGCAGGCAAGAAAAAATAAATACAATGATCCGCATTCCTGATTCAAGAGGAAAAAATGCCAAAGGGTTAGGACCTGATCTGGGAGAGTTTTGGGACATCATCCATGTAGTCCATTAGGTCACTGATCTGGACTAGAGAACCACGGGCCCACATGTGCAGAATCATGCAGATCAGTAAACTGTACATCTGCTGAGGTCAGGAACTGATAATTCCTCTAAAAGAAATTACCAAAGCAATGAAAGTGGCTATATGTATGTTGTTGGTTGCCAGCAGTTGGAGACATGAGCTCATTGTGAAACACCTATATGCATGTGCTCATGGGCACATGATACATGCATGTGCTAATTTGTACTTGGCTGATCTGCTCTGCAACTATATTGTTTGGTGTGTGACAGGAACAATTGTATCGATTACGATCCCTGCCTTGTACAATAAATATGAAGAGCATGTGGATAGATATGTCGGGTTGGTCCACAATAAAATCTCTAAGCACTACAGTATAGTGGATGCAAATGTTATCAGCAGAATCCCAGGAAACTTTTCGAAGAAAAAAGATTCATGACCACACGCATCCCGTGTACGTATTTCCATTTTATTTAGCTGTTTTGAGGGTCCTCTGCTTGAGTTCCATGTGTTGTATCTCTTTGATCTTTGTAAAGTGCTTCAATTATTATTATTATTATTTATGCAATTCTGAAAACATATACTTCTGATCTGGAAGAAGCTACTGTAGGTTGTCCTTGAGAGGTTTCATATGGTATGGTATTGAGATTTCATTGCATGCTGTTTAGGATTTGGTGGTATAATTTCACTCATCATACCCAGTATGATGGTTTGGCAATGGGGGATTGATTTCTGATGGGAGTTGATACTCTGGCTGTGTATCACACTTCATATGCAGCACTTAGAAGTGGTACACATGGCAAATATTAGCTCAAACTGATTAAATTGTGGATCCCATTGTTGCTAAGTTGCAATCAAAGAATCAGATTCATTGAAGAATCCTAACCTCTGATTTGTGGAAACTTGTTTTTTGATATAAGACCAATTGGATAGTTTTCATTTTTTAACCATTCAATAAATGTCGAGAAATCTAATTGTTAGATAATCAAATAATAGTAATTTTTGGTTCATTACAGATTGAATTTGTTACCATAATTTGGTGGGTTTAGTTTGAATTACTTACGCAATTTCTCGGTAATTTCTAACTGCTTATGTATCATCCATCACACTCTGCCAGAGTATCAAAGTAATTTCTTTTGATGGAATATGTTTGTCATTAGTGGAATTTGTCATGGCCACTGACAGCTGTAAAAACTGATCAAAACTAATTCTCGTTATGTTATCAGCAAATTCTAAATTAAAAAAATGATCATCATTGTCGTCATCATCATCATCATCATTGCATTGTCACATCTATCCCTACTCTATTTTATGATCCTATTTCACAAATCATTCCCAAGTATACAAACCTTTATATCCCTACTCATCACCTTTGTATCCCTGTTGCTTGTTTGTGGCTCTTCAACTGTAATCAAAGTTCCCTTCGACTTAGGAATTGGCAAGTTGACATTGATCATTCCAAATCCAGGCCGATTCCTTTGCATGGATCTGGTCCGCTCAAGAATTGTGTTGATAAATCACCTTGCATACTAGAATATATAAAAGGCTATTACTTCATGCACTTAATTTCTACCATAAAACAAGCATGCATTCTCCTTGATTCAATTGATACATCCCCTTTACCCTTTGGACCTTTGATGTAATGAGAACATTGCTGATGGCATCGTTTGGAAATCACAACAGTTGCATGATTCTAAGCATCCCAATGGGTGCAATTTTTGTCCTTTGAATTTCGGTTATTCTGATCTAATCATCCATTTGTGGGACCGTATTTGGATTAATTGGATAATTTCCTATCATTGTGAATTTTGCGGCCATTCCTAACCGATGTGATTTGTTATTGAATTAGTGGTCTACATCCTCCTACCCATGTTCTGCTTTTATGATAGAGTTTAGACTGTCTCATCAAACTCTCAAGAAAATCAGAACTTACTACAGAGAACTTTGCTAAGCCCACGCGCATGTGCCATAAAGCTCATGTACACTCCTTGTATGTGCTAGCATAGCATGATAGGTTTGACATGCAGTCCATCCATCAGAACAACACCAAAATATTGATGATCTAGCCTAAGAATAATTATGATCTGCTTGTCAGGTGGGCCACATGTGCCGATCAACCATATTTTATGTATGGGAAATCGTGTACATGGTTTGGACCAACCTGATGGATGAGTTAGATCTCACACGTATGTGCCAGCATGGCACATGTGGGTGTACAAAGCTTTATTAGGCATGCGAGTGCACATGGCACACATGGCAACGCTCTACTATAGAAATGCCAAATTTTTGTTATCTTCGAGGAATTAATACCAGAATCAGTACAGATCGTGTTTAGGTATTGTTTAAAAATCAGTGAGTTCAGTATCAATAGTATTGGCCGATACAATATTGCATTTCCTTACATATGGCAATGTATCACTGAGACATTGATATATTGTGATATACCGTCAACATCGTTTAAAAATACTTTGTATTGATGATATCATCCATTCCAAACCTTGGGTAGTCAACTTCCCTGCATTTTTATATTTATTTTTTAAAAAATCACTAAAAATCACCATTTTCTTTTTCTTTCATCAGCCTCATAAGTTGATTTTAACCACTCATTTATTATTATTTGGATAGAAAGTGGGATTTGGATGTGAAAATTGAGATTCGAGAGTGGGTTGGCTAGAGAAGAAATTACTGATTTTTTTTTTTAATTTAATTTTTTATTTTTTCGAATTTAAACTTTTCTTCTTCTTCTTCCTCTTATTTTTTTTTTTTTCTTATTTTTTTCTTTTTTGCTTTAAATAACTTGGAATTAGTATATAAAAAAAAAATGATAAACCATGATTTTGCATGTTTTGCAGGCTCAATCATGGATTTCAACTTCCGATTTGTGAATTTGCAAAAATGAAAAATATTGGGAAAATTTTAATTTTCTTCATCTCATCCATTTGACTTGCAATTAGAGTAGAAAAATCACATTATAGTAGTTCGGGGTTAATTTACAAATTGATAGAACTTTCTGAAATTTTTGGAAAAAAAAAACTATTTTTAGTTAAAAAATAAAAAAGTAATTAAAAGTAAAAGATCGATTGACTAGATGTTACGTAGCCTTAATAATATTTGTGTTTACGAGTGTCGGCTGTCTTAATAAGAGTTACACTATGATTCTCAGTTACTCAGTTAAGAGTGTTTACAGGAATTGAATTTTAATATAGTTGCATCACCTTTGTTGACAAAGGAAACTCATTATGTGTACTCCTTTTTTGTGGTCTTAATGAGTTCTAAGTGTGTAATGATGTCTTTTTTAAAGTTACCTAAAGTTTGAAAGTTTTGACAATTTTCCCGTTGTTTCCCAAAAATAATAATACATTATGTGATACATGTAATATTTTGCTTGTGATACCTTATATGTTTTCATATCCCAAGGATGTGATACATTTGTCGAAACTGATACTGAAAGCATTGTTTAAAATCATATATACCCCAAAACAAATTTATAAATATACTTTTTTTATGTTAGTCATTTATTTCTAGACATTTTTTATATCATAGTATGTTAATCATACTTCTAAAACTTGGTGACTCCACTCAAAACACACCGAGCCAACTCCACTCGATGAGATTTTGAGCTCACAATGATGTAAGAATCCTATAAGGTGGGTCTTATTGATCAAAAGTCTGGATAATCCTAAAGGTTGGAATAATAACGGTTAGGCTAGTCATGCATTCATGGCATGCGGACTTTACTAGGTGGCCGATGTAAGACACAGGGCCTCTTAGGTCACTATGGGTTGTATCATGGTGTACTTTACCAGGTGATCCTAAGTTATCACTACGTGCATTTGAACTACTATGGGTTGTCTTTTTTGCATGGACTTTTATGGGTGTCTAGTTCTCCTCAGGCGAATCTTAGAATACTTTTCTGAGAAACTAGTTCGCATTGAGTGTCCTCGTTGCATGGTCTTTTCTGGGTGGCTAGTTCTCATTGAGTGACTTTTTACCAGCAAGATGTGCATCTCCATGTCTATGAGCATGTGCATGCATTCATATATTTAAACAAGATTTCTCGAATATTTTGTATGATGTGAATGCTATTTCTACTTAAACTATACTTAAGTAATGCGGGAATGTGTAATCTTAAGGGGAATTTACACTGAGCTATCTACTCATTATTTGAATATATAACCATACAGGTGGTGTAGGTGGTTTAAATGATACTCATGTTCAATTTAATGAGAAGCAGGGTACAGATATCAAGAATGTGTGGCTATATCTGTTAAGAGAAACCGCGTGATCTTGCAGATCAAGTCTAGTAGTGTTTTTTTCCTTTTCATGTATTAAATTGTTCTATTCATATATTTGTTAGCATTGAGACACTGATTTTGTATAAGCTCTATGGGTAGCCGCTTGTATATTCTAAATGTGTATGTGAACTTGCTTTTATGCTTGATTTGTTTCTCTTCCGCTAAAATACTTTGAAAAAGAAAAAAATATATATGTGAAATTTGGGCTATTTTTAAAGGTTACCACTCGGGTTTTTAAAAAATGAGTACTAAAGTCAGGTTATGAGAACCGAGGCGTTATAAAAGCCGTGCAACCCTATTTTGAGAAAAGTCATGTGACCCTGTTTTGGAAAAAAGGGTGCACAAACTTGTTTTGAAGAAAAGTTGCAAAACCCTATTTTACGGAAAACTCATGCAACCCTATCTTAGGGAAATGTTGTACAACCCTATTTTGAGGAAAAGCCGTGCAACCCTGTTTTGGAAAAAGGCCACAACCCTATTTTGAGGGAAAGTTGCACAACTCTGTTTTGGGAAAAGAGCCGAACAATCTTATTCTAAGAAAAAATTGTGCAACCCCATTTTAAGAAAAAGTCACACAATCCTATTTCGTGGAATAGTTATGCAACCCCATTTTGGAAAAAGTCGCGCCTATCTTCTTTTGCAGCCTTACTTATATATGAGGTGAGGGAACAGGTTGATGAGGTAAGATATGTATGTTATGTGGGGCCGGTTCACTTGCAAGTTGAACGGGACCATGTCGTTAAGATACCACTTTCGTCGTTGGATTGGGGATATGAATTGGCTTGTCTTCTCACATGTGGTTGATTTGAGCAGGCCATCGGATATCATGGTTTGGCTCCTCGAATCAGTCGTGTAATTGTATTGCGTAGTCCATAATAATAATAAAATTAGATAATAAATGCTATGTTGTCCGCTTGTGCTTGCACTAAGTCCATCGGATATCATCGGAACATCTTACTTAGTTTCATGAATAAGGATTTGATCTGTACATACGAAGTTCATAAGATGTTTTGTATGTAGAAAACATGACCACTAAGTCAGGACTTGCCCCAATCGTAAAATAGTAACATTTTTCTCCACATATGAGTTGTGTTTGCACGGAAGTATTAATAGCTGGCTTGAACTTTAATTAATGGATTATAGATTTAGGGGTCATAAGGCATGTAACAAAGGATAGAGAAGATTTTGATTTTCATACTATCCCACTTGAATGTCATTAACTGTACATAGGAAATAATCCATCAAGGGATGTCATTGGAGTCAACACTTATCGTCTAGAGTCAAAGATACATTCTCTATTTTTTAAAGGAATTTTTAATCCCTGTGATGAAAATGAATCTTATATCTGTCACGTGTTTAGTACAGGAGAATTTTGATGTAAGATTTTGTAAAGATAGTCTAACTAAGGAAAATTAATACAATACTAGCTTAGAAAAAATTATCAATAGATCTATTTAAGTTAAAAATTGTAAATAGTTTTTCCTTAATGCCAAACAGCTCATCTTTTGTTGGTGCTAGGATTATATCAGAATCCGTTAAGTGGTATAACATATTAGGTCATATAGGAAATAATTTAATGATAAGGTTAGCCCAAGATGGATTATTGAAAATGTTGACTAAAATAGAATTATCCTTCTGTGAATATTGTGTGTTAGGAAAACCAACCAAGAAACTGTTTCCCAAGGCTGCTAGATCTATAAAACTTTTGTAAATTATACATAGTGATATATGTGAACTTCTAAATGTAGGCCAATATTTCATAACATTTATTGATGATTACTCGCGGTATTGTACAATGTATCTAATATTTCAAAGTTCGGAAGCCCTCAACTGTTTTCAAAAATATAGATCGAAAGTTGAGAATCAGCTGGATAAAAGAATCACGCGGATATAGATCGAAAGTGTTGAGAACAGATAAGAGGTGAAGAATACAAGTCGGATATCTTTAAATTATATTATGAAAATATTGGCATTACTCGATAGTGTACCTTGTCGTACACTCATCAGCCAAATGGGGTAGCTAAAAGAAGAAATAGAACATTATTGGATATGTTCAGATTTATGATGACTCATGCAAATCTGCTGACTACTTTCTGAGGAGACGCTTTAGTTACTTTTGTTTATATGTTGAATAGGGTTCCTTCCAAATCCATTCTCAAAACACCTTTTGAGTTGTAGATTAGTAGAAAACTGTCATTAAGTAATTTATATTCATGGGGTTTGATGAGTCATGTATTAAACCCTACTCCAAACATAAGTTAGATAAAAGAATTAGAAAGGATATGTTAGTATATGAAGATCATGGAAAATGCATTGAAGTCGAAACTTATGATGTGACATTTGCAAAAGATAGGTATCCTAGAAGAAAGAAACCCAGAATAGAAATAGAGCTCTATTTGATGCCGGGTGCAATTTAAGTGGGAGCATCCGTCTTAATGGTGATGGTCAAGGCATTCTACGGTTCGTGCTGATAGTGGGAGTATTCATGAGTTGTGACATAGTTTGTGAGGTAGAATCCTTAAAAGGTATTTTGAGGTAAAGGTGGGTCACACTCTTACATCGTAATTAATGAAAATGAATCTGATTCATATTAAGATGAGCCGGCGTCCTCTAATTCTAATAATTAGATTCTTACAATGAATGAAAAAATTGATTCTATGAAGAAAATTCATGTTCGGGAGTCTGTCAATCTCTCACTGGCCCTAAAGTAATTACAAATAATTGGGTATTTAAAATTAAGGGGAATGCAAATGGTTCAATTGATTAGTACAAAGCCTGTCTAGTAGCAAAATGTTTTACACAAGTTGAATGTATTGATTATGAATAAAATCTCTCCCATGGCTAGATTTACATCAATTTGTATGATTTTGTCGATTATAGCATACCTTGATTTAGATTTATTTAGATAGATGTGAAAACTACCTTCTTAAATGAAGACTTAAAGGAAGATATTTATATGGAACAACCAATGGGATACCCTTAAAAAGATCATGCTGAAAAAGTTTGTAAACTTCTAAAATCTATTTATAGATTGAAACAATCGTTTAAGGCAATGGTATATGATATTTCATGATGCAATCACTTCCTTCAAATTTTCTATGTGAAGAAGACCACTGCATATATGTGAAGTGATCTAAAAGACACCTTTTGATATTATCCCTGTATATTGATGATATCTTGCTAGTAGGTAATGATATGGGAGTGTCATTTTTTTTTTAACCAAGGAATGATTGTCTTCGAATTTTGAAATGAAAGACCCTGGTGAAGTAAATTTCATACCGAGGATTAAGATTATTAGGGGTTGCTCGAAGAAATTTTTTGGCTTATCTCAGGCACTAAGCATTATATATTGAGAAGATACCAGAGCATTTCATAATGCGCAATTGTAAGCCAATTGAAACCCCGATCAATAAATACTCCAAGTTGAATAAAAGTATGTATCCACATTCTGATGTTGAGAGGTAATTTATGCCCTATGTGCCTAATGCCAGTGCAATTGGCAGCTTTATTTATGCTTTGTTATGAACTAAGGCAGATATATGTTATGTCATGGGACTTATGAGTCAATATTAAAGTAATCCAGGCCAGGCGCATTGGCAAGCAGTCAAAATGATTTTCTGATACCTCTGAGGAATGAAGGAATACATGTGTTATCGGAGCACCGAGTTAAGGGTGTTGGCTTGTTTTGATGCATCTTAGGCACATGATCAAGATGAAAGCAAGTCTATTTTAAGTTGTGTTTATGATGAATGGTGGTGTTGTCTCATGGTCTAGTAAGAAACAGTCTTCGACTACTCTATTGATTATGGAAGGTGAATATATCAAATATTATGCAACAATTCAAGGTATACGGATTATGAGATTCTTAAGAGATTGGGTGTTTCGGCTATTAAAGATCATTTCCTAATAAAGATGGACAATACATTGGCTATTGATCTCGCCAAGGATCCTAAACATCACAAGAAATCCAAACACATTAACATTAAATATCACTACATTAGAAAGCATGTGAGAGATGGGCATGTTGTGCTTAAGTACATTCCCACTGAGAAATGCTAGTTGATCCTTTGATGAAGTTTATTGCTAGAGATTTATTTAAGATGTATGTAAGGCAAATGGGATTTAAGAGATCTTGATATCCTTTATGTAAGTACAATGTGGTATTTCCATCCCCATTGATTATGATGGTTGAGATCTCACCGTGCAATATTTTAAGACTTATACATGCGAAATGGGATCCATATACTCCGAAGAGTGGGTGATGTAATTAATTGATTTTTGTATGAATGATGAGATTTATCATTTTTATGGCCACATAGTAAATATACATGCATAGTCAATCTTTCTAGGCCTTGGATCGTCAGTGGTGGTTTTTTCATTGGCAGGCCAATCTTCCCTACTTGTATGGGAATTGACCACCCATGACATGCAAGTTGAAGGCATGTCAAGGATGAGGAAGCACGATGAGGTGTGACTGCCTTCTGTGGTGATGCAAAAGATGTGGTAGCACGGGGTGCAACCACCTCCAATCACAACCATATGCATATATCTCGAACATGCTGGGTATGTTTAGATGAATCTTGTGCATGTCAGTGCTTATTAGCGTGAAATTATCACTCAGTTGATAGTCTTAGGTGACTGAAGATGAGACTCTTTGAGTTGAATGACACTCACAGTGATAAACAAAGTTAAGAGTTGTTGGACTAGTACTCATGTGCTTTAGGCAGGATCTCTGTCTCCTGATGATGCCATGGCCTATACAGAGCCAAGTTAGGAGTTACCAAGTCAGAACTCACCCGCTTTAGGTAGGACCTTTGTGTGACAAGGTTAAGAGTTTCTTAGCTAGTACTCGCGCATTTTAGGTGGGACCTACACATCGTATACCCGACGCATGGCTAGTAATGTTTACTTTGCGGTGTGGGTGAGCGACCACATGCTCGAAGTGTTTAGTTGGACTCTGCTCCAGAACCAATTTACCTATTGGTAGATGATTCTATTTGATCAATGTGTTGTGCATGCTGGCCAATCTTGTAGGTAACCATTGGTGCCCTCAGCTGCCCACCTTTGCATATATGAGGATGAAATTAAGTGTTACTACTTTAGGGTACAGTACAAAGGTCATGGTTGATGTGAATGGGGATGTACTATTAGGAAATTGGCTTTGTTGATTCTAAATTGCATAGTTATATGGGAAAGATCCCTTGGCAACGATACTAGGTTCTTCGGATTATGTTCCATGCCCCATAATTCGGATACAAAAAGTACACCCTCAGACCCGAGTTATGGACTATGACTTGTACACCAATTGTACTAAAACCATGTATTCGTATTCTTTCCAGAGGCACATAATTAAATGTATTCCAAGTTCTCATTAGCATCCACCATCCACACATAACAACCATCATTCAACATAAACATTCATAAACACTCATCTTCATACATCTTTAATAATTATAAAAATACTAATTATTCCGCTAAGTCTACTTATTTGGGATCTCATGAGAACATGTTCAAAACTGTCAACTTATTAACTAATAAAATACTTCAAAACATTTCCAACTTGAAGTTTATAAGCAATAATAAAATCCTAAACATAAACGAAGAAAGTACCACGAATTCCATCTAAATATGTTAATGATCCAACGTGTTTAGCTCCTCTTCTTCAAGATAGGGCCACTGGCCTTGTAGATCATCCACTGATTAACCCTCTTATCCTGAGACTTAAGCAACTGTTTCATCTTTTACTAAATCTGTACGGTTTTTCCATCAATACGACATCAGCTAGTCAGGCCGAGTGAGTGAACCCATCATGATTCATGCACATCATAATTAAGTTATGGATGCATGAATGCATCAAGTGGGTTGATCAGTCTACTTGCTTGAGTTGGATTCCATCAACCTACATATCCCCTTTTTGAGGTAGTCCCCACCATCTTAGTAGGCTTCCACATATTGTGAGCATCCAGGGATGGTTCCCAAGGTCACCCAGTACTGTAAGTACTTACAGGCCTTCCAAGGAGAGCCCTCAAGAAAACATTGCAGGTATGTTATGCATGACATGGCGTGGATGCACGAGAATGATCGGTACATCATATTAAAAGTAATCATATGTATCATCATGGTTCAACAATATCATTCCAACTTACACAATTCTAATAAAATAATCCACACAAAAGAACACGATAAACAGAGCAACTATACAACTATTTTAATCACGACGAAGAGGAATCATGTTGGAATCACTCACTTGAAATATGGTAATGTGAATTCTGATATGTTACCTCGAGATCAATCAGTTGGTAATTTTGTAATTAACATAGCTCAATTAGCTCACCATTTTCAACTATCTAAACCTATTTGATCAGTTCAATTTTGGTTAATAAATTCCTAACTCGTGGCTCCCCACATGGAGAATTCAACCATGAGATTTTGAATTTTCTTAGATCTCACCCACAACATATATATAGTCATCATTCCATGTTGGGTCCACTTGACTAACCAAAGTGCTCTAACCATCCCATTATCTCTAAATGATCAAGGGTTACTATCAATTTACATTAATAAAAACATCAAAGTTCAAATTAAATAAAATACTTCAGTGGATTGTCGATCGATCGAGATTCAATCGAAATCTACTTCGATTGGCTGAGATTCGATCGAAATCCACTTCAATCGGTCGAGATCCACTTTGATTGATCAAGATTAATTCAAAATTTTAATAAAAATCTTTTGACATTTTTGTCCCCATTCGATTGATCAAACCCATTTATTCGATTGATTGAATCATACCTTTAATCAGTCGAACCGTCTCGTCGATCAGTCAATTTGGTTTTGAATTATGGACTTTGATTGCCGGGCACTTTTATGCTACTTTTGATCGATCGAATAGTCCTCTGGATCGATCGAACAAAAAACAGACATTCATGTTTAACTCTCTGGATTGTTTTTGCCACTTTTAACTAATCGACCTAGTCGGTCGATCGATTGATTCGGGCGCTGTTGAATCCAAATCTTTACAACTTCTTGGTTTTCCTTAATTTCCTATTTAAAATGATTCTTCGATCATGTGGGATAGATCTAAACCATCCATTGACTCACAAAATTTCAAATTGGGAATGAGTTAATAGATCGCTTAGATTTAAACCATCTACACTCAATTCAAAACATTAGTCCTAAAAAGATGAATTATGTACTGTATTCCAAAATGTTCTGATATGTGTGATGAATACATACTTATTAGATTTGTTACTAGTATGAAAGAATTGAGTTGAGTTCCATATGTAAAATAATAATAATAATAATAAATAAATAAATAAATAAAAGAAGAAGAAAAAAGAAAAAAAAGAAGATAGCTTCTTATCATGGTTGTTCCATATTCGTCCGCCTACTTTATTCTATGGGCCACAACACAACGGTTTTACCAACGGAACGGGGGAAATTGAATCGAACATGTTTTGCTCGAATAAACATTCCGAAGAAACTTCAGTTATATTAAAAAGGGGATTCCTGAGTTCCTTCCCTCATGCAGAGAAAACATTCATTCTTCAATTCATTTCAAAATACTTCAATTGGTACGGGTAAGAAATAGGTTGATTCAGTGGCTTTTTGTTCAATTTCTCGTGGAGTAAAATTCTCATCGGTACGAGTCAAGGGAATGGCTCCTTGGCCTCTGATTTCCATATAAAGGACACAACAAGGATAAAGAACCTCTTTAACTTCCATTCTAATTGACTAGATATCTCTGTAAGGAATCGAAGAAATTCGACGATTTATTCCCGGAAATCCCCAACGAAAAGTACACACTATTCCTTCTTTTCTATCAAAAAGATCATAACCACTACCTACATTCCACGAAATTGTGCACCACAAATAGGAACTAATGAACAGACCAACGATCCCATAGAAAGAAATCACGATTCCTTGGGGAAAAAAAATGATTTGCTGAGAGGGAAATGAGGATATCAGATTCCTACCAAGATAACTAGAAGTTCCAACCAATAAGAATCCTAGTGAACCTAAAAAAAGGATGCAAGCCTAGCAGAAATTACTTGTTTTTCGAGACCCCGCTATAAGTTCTATCAATATACGTTCAGATTGTCAGTTCATACTCGATCCAGTTGCATTCTATTGGAATTGAGAGAATAGAATAAAGCCTAATGAATTTGACTTTACTTTGTTTTTTTTTTTTAAAATCCCGAAGTAACTCTCATCAACTAGCATTATTAAGATGTAAACCATTACGAGTAAGTTATTGAATTGGTTAGATATGAAATAATAACATCCCCTTCATATGATCCCACTAATCAACCGGTCAGATCCACCCACACTTTCTGGATAATAAGTTAAATCCTATCCAAGAATAAGCATAAATAGAGGGGATTAGATCCCTTGACCTCACCAAAAACTGAGAATCACGGCGGCAAGAGTCAATCTTTCGATATCTCTTTCAACTAAGAGTGTCTTTACCAACTCAACTATTAACTTGTTTTTGTTCTTAATTTAAAAATTAAAATTTTAACTATTAATTGTAGTTCTAATTATACAAAAATTATAAGTTATTACACTATGATTACACACTTGAGACTTATCCGCCGCAACATTATCCAATTTTAAAAAGATGACTTGTAAACTTGTTTTGAAAAATTGGCTTGTCTTCTCACGGGTGGTTGATTTGATTGGGGCATCGGGTATCATGTTTTGACTTCCTGGTCAGTGATGTAATCATACGGCTTGGTCCGTAATAATAATAATAATAATAATAATAATAATAATAATAATAATAATAATAATAATAAAATGTCACGTTGTGCGCTTGCACACCCAACAGTCCTCTCCTCCGTATTCCTCCTTGCCTAGCGTCTGCGCAACACAAGCAACGATGGTTGTGAATAGACGGCGTATGATGGGTTTTAGACATCCCTATGCACTACAGCCTAGGTTGTTGGAATCAGGCACAACCTAGGGCCTACCATTCTCCGATGCATATGTTTCCGATGTGAGCTTCCTGTTAGAGTAGAAGCAAAGAGAGATACAATTATAGTAGGCCCCTCTCTTATTTGAATAGGTCAAATAATGTTTTTGGGTCCCACCTCAATGCATGGATTAATTGGACCCCATGTTCACCGTGTTGAGCCCACACCTGAATGTGTATGAGGCTATTGATGCATGCATCCATAAATCTCGTGTATGATGTTTTACAGTTTTCCCATGATGTGAATTTCAGGAGCGTGATTGGTGGACCCCACAGTGTCGTTCCATCAGATCATGTGGGCCCCACTATATTAACTATGAGTTCATGAGGATCATGGCCACCTTTTCCATGGACATGTACATATCCTCACCCATTGCGTACACTTGGGTTTTTGGCCATTAGAGAATCATCTCGATGGACTAGACAAAGTCCTACAATGAAAGTCGACCCCGATAAACCATCCACTCGGTTCATGCAGAGCCCACCATGATGACCACGAGTGAACATCAATGAAAGTCATGTGCATTAGTGTGGATCTTAACCTTGACCAATCACGAGGATTAAGGCCTTCATCATCTCATCAAGCATCCATTCTATTGGATCTTTAATTGACCGCCATGAGAAATGCCAACCATTGAAAGAGATTAACAGTAGATTTATAGTCAGATCAATGATCCAATGGTTAGATCACTTATGAATGAGATGAAAATCCTTGTTCTAATGATCGAACAATCGCTAATAATAGTTATGTTTCATTGAAACTATTATGGGTAAAAATGGACTAACCAGATAACTGGAATTGTATGAAAGCAACACAAGGCCAATAGCTCGGAAAGAAGGTCGTGAACAGGATTGGCCTCAGACATCAAGCACGATCCTCGCGACCCATCCAAACACCAACCACAAGTAGTGATCTTAGGTCTGGCTGACATCTCACTATCATGACCAACGAACGACTATAGGCACTGACCTGACCTCGAAGATATGCACCGACTATAATCAACAGTTCAGCTTGGTTGCGAGACCTTAGCCAACCTGACTTAGAGGTCAGCTTCGACTGTCAACCATGACCTCCTCAGAAGCTGACCATCGAGAGATCTCCTTCGTATACGAGAAGTAATTCCGCGAGATCTTCGCCGAGAATCGTGTCGAGGATAACACCTTGTATCTCGGGGACGATCCCTTACATGATGCACGACTGTATGACAAATTCATTGCATATCTGTAATAAACACGAAAGGACTATAAATTATAACTCCCACCTACGATAGAAGGTATGTACAAAAACCCTAATTCGACTAGATCCAAGGTGCCTATTCTAACTTTAGCATCAGAGAGTCCCCATTTTTATTTGGTTTTGTAGGTACATGACGGTCTAGCAGGAACGACCAAATCTCAACATCAACAGTTTGGCGCCGTCTGTGGAAAGTGACAGTTAAGCCATTTCAAACTCACATGTCATGTCTCCGTCCACTCTACAATGGTGAGAGGGAGAAAGAGAGCCTTAGCCTTCATTACTCCACAAACTCGTGCACCAGAAGAGCAGCATGCTGATCCCTAGGATCCTCACAACATCAAACAGACTTTGCTCCTATAGTGCCCATATGAAGGTCTCGTAACTGGGGAAGTCGACTCGTCTCCTTAGAAAATCAGGTTGAGGCCTTAACTTGCAATATGAACTGCATAACACAAGTGCTAAAAAGGCAGAATCCACCTCCTAACCATGGAGCAGAAGTGTGAGTGGCGACCGAGCTATCTCGACCCCCTCAAGTACCTGCCGACTCACGCATAGTCAAACAATGACCAGGGAAACATTACCACGCGCCCACACACACCACGGGAACCACATCATTCGTTGATTCCGACCTACGCCACACGCTAGAGAAAAGAAGGCGTGAGAAAGCTCCCGAGGTGATAGTAAAGAACAAGGTCCCATGGGAGGCCAAGCTCAGGGAGATTAAAGGACGATTGGGTGACATTCAACAAGCATACTGTACTCGGTTTCCGACCTCAGTTGAAGCCATGTTAGAGGAAACAGAACCACCATATATCTATGATATCATGAGATCTCAATTTCTGTCGAGATTCCAAATGCCTTAGATCACTCCCAACTTTAGAGCTGGAGATCCAGCCGAGCACTCGGATCCTTCAGAGCATCGATGGAGTTACACGGCGCATCTAGCGCAATGATGTGCCGAGCATTCTCCCTGATCTTGTCAGAAGTAGTATGAAAGTGGTACAGGTAGCTGAAGCTAAAGCTAATCAGCCCCTTCTCCCAGCTCAGTAAAATCTTCATCACGCATTTTATCGGAGGAAAGGATACAAGGAAGCCGACGACTCACCTCCTCACTATTACCTAGAGAGAGGACGAGCTACTAAAAGACTACATTATTCATTTCAATGAGGAGGCGATGTAGGTAGATGGCTATTCAGACTAGATAGCCTTAGCCACCATGATATCCGGTCTTAGGGAAGAGAGATTCCTCTTCTCAAGTGGTAAGAACCCTCCAACCACATTGGCTGATCTCCTTAACCAAGCGCAAAAGTACTCTAACGCGGAGGAGCTCTTCAACTCGCGGAAAGCTACTCGAAGTGCTGAGAACTCGACTAAGGACAGGAAGTGAAGGAGGAGTAACCACTCACTGTCAGCAGTAAGAAGAGAAGGGATGATGACGTAAGAAAAAGTCAGCGCACAAACTGATGACTAGAGAGCAGGTTCTGTTCTTACACTCCACTGAACGCGATTCCGAGCAAGTCCTCATGGAGGTCGCAACAAAAGGATCCTGAAATGGCTGAGCATGATGAAAGTCGACGCCGAAAAAAGGGATAAATGAAAGTATTATCACTTCCACTGCGACCATGCCCACACTACTGCCGATTGTTTCGATCTCAAGGAAGAGATCAAGTCCCTCATTCACAGTGGACATCTGTAGGAGTACATCCACAGGAGAAGGGATGAGCAATCAGATAAGAGGGACAAGCAACAAGGCGACAGAAATGATAATGAAGCAACAAGAAATATTCACACAATATTCGGAGGACCCATAGGAGGTGGGGACTTAAACATAGGTGGCAGGGCTCATGCTTGGAGCATCAGTAATAGCAGCTCATAGCATTACATTAATCTTACAAGTAAGGTTGTGAAGGAGCAGAAGTTGATTCCTTGTAGCTTGACCTTTATCGAAGAAGGCGCTTGAGGAATCCACCACCCACACGATGATGCCTTGGTGGTGACCATGATAGTGACCAACCACAAGGTGCATCGTATATTGGAGGACACAAGTAGCTCGGCCAATATCCTCTTCACTGTTGCTTTCGCAATATGGGGATTGGGAGATCCCGACTATGTCCCGTCCGAACTCCCTTGCTTGGGTTTGCAGAAGAGAAGGTTACTTTCGAAGGAAGTATACTACTGCCCGTGATCGCAGGAGAGGGTCATAATCAGACTACCATGATAATCGAATTCCTCATAGTCGATTGTCCCTTCATCTACAATATCATTCTAGGACGACCACCCCTCAACGTCATGAGAGTTGCAGTGTCGACCTACCATCTTGTCATGAAATTCCCGACTGAGCATGGTGTCAGATAGGTTAGAGGTGATCAATACAAAGTCTGACAATGCTACTCAATAATGATAAGGGAAAAAGCACGACAACAGATGATGGCAATCACATCTCTCGACCCTCGAGAAGAATAAACTAAAAGAGGGTCTCCTATAGAAGACCTGGTGACTATACGCCTCTGCAAGATCGGCCCGACTCGACAATTCAGGTCGATTCATTGCTAACTCCAAGTCAGTGAGAGGAGATCATCACCTTACTAAAGTGACACGCTGATATCTTCGCATGGTCCCACCAAGACATGCCCATCATCAAACCAGAGGTGATGGTTCACAGGTTGAACGTCAACCCAGACTATCAACCAGTGAGGTAAAGCGACGAGCATTCAAACCATAACGGTACACCATCATTGGAGAGGAGGTTAGCAAGCTCTTTGAGGCCTGATTCACTAAAGAAATCTACTACCCCGACTGGATAACAAATGTTGTAATGGAGAAGAAGACGCTTGGAAAATGACGAGTATGCATTAACTACACGAACTTGAAATAAGGCATGCCCTAAAGACAGTTTCCTTCTTTCGAGGATTGACCAGTTAGTCGATGGCACGGCAGGGCACGAGCTCCTCAGCTATATGGACACCTACTTAAGTTACAACCAGATCGTTATGCACGTGCACAACAAGCAGAAAATGACTTTTGTTATCGACAAAGGGCTTTACTGCTACAAGGCCATGCCCTTCGAGTTGAAGAATGTCAGAGCACCATACCAACAACTCGTCAACAATATGTTCACTAAACAGATCAGACGCTCTATGGAGGTCTATGTCGACTACATGCTAGTCAAGAGCATCAGGGCTGAAGACCACATGGATGACCTCAAAGAGATGTTCACCATCTTGAGGAAGTATCAAATGAAGCCAAACCCGAGCAAATGTGCCTTTGAGGTAAGTTCGGGAAAGTTCATTGGCTTCTTGGTCAACCAAAGGGGAATTGAGGCAAATCCCGACAAACTCCAGGCATTATTGAACATGAGCTTGCCCAAAACAACAAAGGAGATTCAGTGTCTCACGGGCAGAGTCGCGACCCTCAATAAGTTCATCTCCAGAGCTACAGATAAGTGCCTCCCGTTCTTTCAATAGCTGAAGGGCAAGACAAAGCCGACATGGACCGACAACTGTGAGCAAGCTTTTCAACAGCTCAAGCAGTATCTAGGGTCACCCCAACTACTTTCCAAGCCCGAGTAGGGAGAGCTACTACTACTCTATTTGGTTGTATCAGCCGCAACAGTTAGCTCGGCCTTGGTAAGAGAGGTCGGAGGCAAGTAGCTTCCCATATACTACGTCAGCAAGGTGTTAGTCCAAGCTGAGACCAGATATCATAATATTGAGAAGCTTGTGCTAGCCTTGATCGTGTCATCGTGTCGCCTCCACCCCTACTTCCAGGCCCACACCATCGTGGTCCCGACCAATAAGCCCCTTCATCAAGTACTCTAAAAAAATGAAGTATCAGGGAGACTGACAAAGTGGGTGATTGAGCTTAGTGAATTCAATATTGAGTACTGACCTTGAACTGTTATTAATGACCAGGCAGTATCTGACTTTATTGCTAATTTACTAGCATCGAGCCCCCTGAAAGAGGTCAAAAATGAAGAAGAAATCAACCCACAAGTATGGAGCCTTCATGAAGATGGGTCTTCCAATTTAAAAGGCAACAGGGTAGGGATAATCCTTGTGGCACCTGACCAGACCTGTACACAGTATGCCTTGAGATTTGGGTTCCCAACGTCCAATAATGTGGTGAAGTATGAAGCACTCCTCGCTGGGCTCATGCTGGTGAAAGCTATGAGAGCCCAAACCCTAAAAATCCACAGCAACTCCTAGCTCATTATTAACCAAGTCGCCGAAAAGTACTAGAAAAAGGAAGAGAGGATGATCACCTACGTCCAAAAAGTGAAAAAACTCATTAGTAAATTCAATAAGTGCGAAATCCCTTGGTCCCCTAAGCAGAAAATTCTCGAGCAGATGCTTTGGCAAAATTAGCTGTGGCGCCTGACGGTGACATCATTAAATCAATCCCAATTGAATTCTTACCTGAGCACAACATCGGCATACCTAAACCAAAGGAATCATTTCCTATCATCTTGACGTCGAGCTGGATTGACCTGATCATTAGCTACCTCTAGCAAAACAAGCTACTCGACGACAAGCTCGAAACACGAAGGATTTGGAGCAGAATAGCTCGATACACCATGACAGGGGATGTCCTCTACAAAAGAGGATTCTCCTTACCATACCTGAGGTGCCTCCGACCCGACGAAGTTAAATATGTTCCGAGGGCGATTCTTGAAGGGGTCTATGGTAATCACTCGGGTGAAAGAACACTCGCCCATAAAGTAATCCGACAATGGCTACTACTGGCCGACCATCCATGAGGATGCCAAGCAGTATGCAAGGAGGTGTGACAAATGCCAATGATTCACAGCATAAGGAGGTGTGACAATGGGTACTACTGGCTGACCATCCATGAGGATGCCAAGCAGTATGCAAGCAGGATTTGGAGCCGATGGTCAAGGGCTACTCATAGGGTTCAACTGCTCGGATGGTTGTCAACTACTTCATCAAGTGGAATAAGATTTATCCAAAATTCGGTTGGCAGAATTCTCTTGAAAAACTGAGAATTCTTTGGTAGAAAATGACCCGAACTTCCTACGGGCTATCTAAACTTCAAGTTAGGCTAGCCAAACCTAATGTTAGGTTGACTAAATTTGTGACAAAATTTTCAAATATTCAAATATGAAAAAATTGTCTGAACTTGAAGTTAGGCTAGTCGAAGAAGTTAGGCTAGCCGAACCTAAAGTTAGGTTAGCTGAAGAAGTTAGGCTGGTTGAACCTAAAGTTAAGTTAGTCGAAAAAGTTAAGTTGGCCGAACCTAAAGTTAGGTTAGCCGAACTACCATGAAAATACACTGTACACAAGCCATTTTAAACAAATTTTGAAAGCACCTAACATAAGGCCTTTCTAGGGTCATTATACCTTTTGGTTGGCTGATACAGAGATCTTCTAATCTTGATAAACTTGAAATCGAGTGGCATCGTTTAAGACTCGAGATGTTGAGCTAATCTTTAGTTGATCTTCACGAGATGTAGTGTACTTGCGATCTGATCGGTATCTTTGTGTATCTTGGTCTATGAAATTTGACAACATTATGTGTGCTGAACATATAAACACTTACAATCTCCTCTTTTGTCAATTTCCTGACAAAATACATATATATCACACACAACACATACACCAACATATATACATACATCACAAATAAACTCATGATTTCAACCATCAAAAATATTGAAGCCACCCCGTAGATTCAACAATCATCTGTATTCCATATCAATCATTTGTAATCCACCTGTAGCTCCCCTTGAGAAATATAATATATACTATGCCATCCAAATATAATCTCAAGTATATTTACAAGCATAAGTATAGTATTAAGCATTCCACAATCACATCAGAGAGATATATATCTTTTTTCTCCCCTTTTTTTGTCAGAAGTTGACAAAGAAAGAAATCAAAATGTAGATGCAATGAAATTTAATATTATCATAAAACCAAGGTAAAAAGAAGCATAATATCATATAAAAGTGGAAAAGCACTGTATAAAACAGTGTATCAAGCAGAGTATCAAGTAATATATCATACCAAACCATCATAATATGAGTTAAAACATACCTAACAATAATAAATGTCTTTCTCTGACTCAGAAGAGGATGGTGCGGGCATCATAGGTCCTTAATCATTAAACTCCTACTGAATCTATGAAAGTACTTTTTGATGTACTTTATATTCAATTTCTGAGATTGGATTAATGATTCTTGGGATACTTATAAAGCATCTACTTTCTCTTCTAATGCTAACAGCCTCTCATGAAATTGAGAGGGGTGATAATCTGAGTCAGTCGCCTCTTCTGAACCTTCCAAATTATCAAAAATATCATCCATGTTTATGTCTACTTCCCGAGGTTCTTCATTATCTTCTCTTTGTTCAGGATGGGGAGTTAGCCGCATCATATTTAGTTAGCATTGTTAAATGGAAGTTCGGATTCCGGTGCTTCAAATGAAGGAATTTGAACATGATATTGAAGTGCAAGGGAAGATATAAGGTGTCCAAAAGGAATTGAGCTATGTTTGGGATGCAGTCTATACTGAATAATGATATAACATATCAAAGAAGGCAAACAAATACGAACGCCAGTGGCGATAGCATGGACTCTAAGCATAAAGGGAGTAAGATCAGTCTTATTCCCTGCCTTTGGATATACACTGGAAGTGAAGATGTGACGCAGGACGCAGTATTTGGAAAATAATTTATTCGTGGCTAAGGCATTACCGGACCTCCATTTAACATTAAATCCGCATAACACATGACTAAGTGACTCTTATTTAGAATTGTTCATTTTTCTCTGAAAGAGTGGCAATCAGTATCCTGTCTTCCGCCATTTCAATTTCCACCAAAGAAGATATGGTGGAAGGCGTTATGGTGACAGTCTCTTCTAAAAATTTAATTTTAAAGAATAATTCATCCAAAGAGATTTCAATGATAAATGCATACATGCCATGAACAATGGTCCGGTATGCCATCCCGTCCCATTGCAAAATTCTCTCCCATCCAACCTCGAAAAGGAGTTCCATTTGACCAAATCTACCAATATGATCAACATTGACTAATCTTTTTATGATTATAGTCCTTGTACGAAAATCCCACACATTTTTCAGGCCATCCTCCAGTTATCGTAGGGTCCACACATCGCGAGGACCCAACCGGGAAGAGGAACCAGCTTGTACCTTGTGTACAGCCCGTCTTACTCTTGGTTCCATGTAATAGAACAAGAAAAAATCACAAAAAAATAGTAAGAACAATGTAGATCAGATTATGGAAGAAACCCACTAAGAAAAAGGTTTTTAGATGCAAGAAATACCACAAAATGAAGAAAATCAAGTAAATAACAACCTAAATCTAGAAACTAAAAATTGACTTACAAGAGATTTGTAAAGATGAGTTGGCCGAATGAAGCACCGACAGATCGAAGAAGAAAAAATGTGAAAATGAGCAAATGGGGTTTTTCCCCTTTTTGGACATTCATGCGCGGTTCGGCTAACCCGAACACGTGCTTGTATGGCCGATTTTCTCAATTAGTGCCGGGCTGGCCGAAATTCTTAAAAAAATTATTTTATTTTTTCATTTTTCTTTTCTTTTCATGCATGTATTATTTATAAATAAGCAATAGAGAAATAAATGCAAAAAGATAAGTAAAAATAAAATAATTATTTAAATTTGAAAACTTAACACTATCAAGCGACTTAATCGAAATATCTGTAAGATGCTTCTTAGTTTGAATGTAGTATATCATGATAGTCTTATCTTCAACTAATTCCCGTATGCAATGATATCTTATGTCAATATGTTTTGTACGAGAATGTTAAATTGAATTTTTTTGATATATTTATTGCACTTGTGTTATCGCAATATAAATTCATTACATTTTGCGTAATTCCATAATCAGTTAATATTTGTTTCATCCATATAAGATGAGTGCAAGCATTTCCTACATTGATGTATTTTGCTTCTGTTGAGGGTCAAATATTGCATATTATCCCCCATTTATATCTTGGTTTTATGAGCATGATGCTGTTTAATGTCCTATTTTACTTATGTTTATGTTGCAAGGTGAATTTGAGAGCTGGGATTGTAAAAGGTGGTAAAAGCATGGATTTGACGCTCAAAGATCACCAAGGTAAAGAATGGATCTTAGAAGATAAAGATTGAGGATTTTAAGGTCCCAAGATTTAAGGAAACCAAGTGGAGAAGGAACAAAGTCGAAAGAACAAGTGCAGAATTCACATTGACTGTGTCATCAATCACCGTTTGATGACATCGAGGACACATTTAATGACATCGAACACGAGTTGATGACATCAAATTTATGAGAGAAAATTGAGTTGGTTGCTGGACAAATTGAAGACGTTTTTCGATGACTCAAAGACTTATTCAATGACTCGAAGCCTTGCTCGATGACATCAAATTTTCTATGGATTTTCAGTAAAACTCGCTGGACTATTTTAGACACATTATCGATTCCTCAAACAACGCTTGATGACATCGAAGGTAGGTTCGATGACATAGAAGATTATGCAGTCCAGGCGAAGTTATGCAGTTCGAAAAAAGCACTTATAAAGGTCACCTTCGATGACATCGAAGCTAGTTCAATGTCATCAAACAACTTATGCAGAGTTGCATAGAATTACGCGGAGTGTGTAAATTTGAGGCAATTTCTGAATTTTTTCAAAGAGGTGCGGAAGGAGGTGTTGCACAACTATAAATAGGAGTCCCCAGGGCATCCCTAGGCCTTAATTTAGGGTTTGGAGGAGCAAACCAAAAGGGTGGAGAGCCATCGCCAAACATTTTTCTTCTTTCTTCCTTAATTTTTCATGTTTTTAGAGGAGCAAACCACAAGGGTGGACAGAAAACCTCTTAGTTAGTGCTAAGAGGTGAAGCTTGTAGCATGATAAGATGTTTCTATTTCTTTAATTCATGTTTATGTTGAATTCTCTTTGATTCTAGTTTAAGATTTAAGGAATACCTTCAGTTTCTAATGGTTTAATGTGAATTAAATTATAGTAGATCTATAATAGCTTTGAGTATTTTCTTTTCATGCTCTGAGATTGTCAAATTAAGAAATCTTGTTGTTCACCATTATCCCTTGGGCATGGTTGGGTGATGGAATCCCTTCTAACCTTCACAATTCTCCTATGTTTGATTGTGAGATTAGTATATCCTGTTGTTTGTCATAGTCTACTGGGCATGGCTAGGTGATGGAATCACTTCCAATCCTCACAACTCTCATCCATTGAAAATTAGGTCAAAGGAAATTCATATTGGATCTTAATTGCTATATCTTCTAACTGGACAAGATAAGACTCCGATTCCAGTTATGTCCTTGAATCAAGCATAGTATCACCCTGATTTCCATAAGTGAATCCTTGGAAACCCTAGTTCTCACCTTTGAATTCTTAAGTTTCTAATTAAACACTTCACAATTACTTCCTTTTATTCCCAATTTAGATTTACATCTTCTTCTAGTTCTACTTCTAGTTATTTTTAGAATACACATGAGATTAGTCCCTATGGATTCAACCTCGGTCTCATCGAGATTATTACTACATCTCAACTCTAAACCGGGGACTAACGGTTGTATTTTTCTGAGATTAACTAGTTTTGAAATTAATTTAAGATTAGGGTTTTCTACTTTCTATTTTTAAGTTAGGGTTTTTTTCGAATTATTTTAGAAATTAACTTAGCTTTCTATTTCTAACATTTTCTGTCTTTAGAAACTAATTTACTTTCTAATTCTAGCATAAAAACTTTCCTTATTTGTTTTTAGAAACTAATTTTTTTTAGAAAATTTCTTAAACTGTTTTTAGAAACTAATTTCCTTTCCTTTTTCTTTTTAGAAACTAACTGACTTTCTATTTTTAGAAACTTTCCTTTTTTCGTTTTTAGAAACTAGGTTGCTTTCTTAGTTCCTTTTTATAAACTAATTCACTTTCCTTTTTCTTTTGCAGGATCCCAATATAGAAATTTCTACTTTTTGGTTTTTAGAAACTAGGTTATTTTTTTAGTTCTTTTTTATAAACTAATTCACTTTCCTTTTTCTTTTGCAGGATCCCAAAATAGAAATTTCTAATTTGGTAACTTCTTTTTAATTCTCTCTCTTTCTATTTCTAGATTTTTATTTCCCTCTTTATTTTTTAGATTTAGGTTAGATTCTGAAATTGAGTGCTGAGAGTGTTTCATGCCCAAGTGGGTCCGTGATAACACTCGACGTCTTTTGAGTGAAGGAGGATTGGTTGAGGGCTTATCTATCCATCACAGGATTAGACACCACTTGAGATCCATAGAGTTAACTGAAGTTATGGCTGCCAATCGACCGGTCAATCAACCTCCAAATCTACCTTAACCTAGGGTTAAGGAAATTCAGGATGAGAATGAGGTGCATCAAGTACCCCGCCTCATACTTTACGAGATTATTTACAACCGGCGGGGGTGAGCACACCCACATGCATGGTTTTTCCCAAAAATATAGGATATATGGATTTCAAGCTAGGAGTGATCCAACTCATTCTAAAATTCCATGGACTTGAATCTGAAAATCCATATTTACACTTGAAAGAGTTTGATGAGACCATAGCCACTTTATATTTTCCTAACGTGTCTGATGACATGGTCAGGTTGAAACTCTTTCCCTTTTCTTTGAAAGAAAAAGTTAAGACATTATTGCATTCACTACGTCCTCGATCTATTGGTAGATGGAACAAAATGAGAAGGGAGTTTATAAAGAAAATTTTCCCACACCATAAAATGAACACCCTCAGAAAGTCAATCATGAACTTCGCCAAAAAGGAAGATAAAACATTCTTCCAATATTGGGAGCGGTTCAAGGATCTTGTCATTTCATGCCCACAACACGATTTTAAAACGTGGTGCATTACACACTTTTTCTATGATGGGCTGACATCCTCCATACTCCAATTGGTTGAGATAATGTGCAATGGGGAATTTATGAACAAAAATGTCGATGATGTGTGAGATTATTTGGACAGACTTGTGGGACGTGTCCCCTGAAATTACGGTAATAACCACTTAAGTTGAAGTAGGAATATGCCAATATGTCCTAGAGGGGAGTGAATAGGACTTTTATAAAAATTTTATAGTTTATTTAAAATCCTATTAAACCTGTCCTGAGCAGATATGCATGAATCAGGATTTCTTCAAAATAACTCTAATGACTTCTAAGCCAAATAAAGGATCTAATCATAAAACTTCTTTGAAAGATAAACAGGATGCGAGTTAGAGTTTATGATAGATGTGACTGTGTGTGAGATGTGGTTATAGATAATAAAATATGAAAGCATATAATCACATAAGAATGAAAAATAATAGCAATCACAAATACAGTCATTTTTATAGTGGTTCGACTACTTGTCTACTCCACTCTCGGCATACGCACTCAACTCTTGAGTGTACCGAATTTAACTAAGGAGGTTTCACAACAGGTTCAGTCAAGCCAGAGGTTTTAAATCGGGTTCACGTCTAACCAGTATAGCCTACACCTAGGCTGACAGTTTATGCTCCCACGAGCAAGGGTCAACACATAACACCCAATTTTAGGCACACTAGCCAAGGATCCACTCAAGGAACCTCACTTATTTTTTCTCCCACGAGCAAAGGTCAATACAACACACCCACTTTTAGGCACACTGGCCAAGGACCTACATAAAAGACCTAACGTTTATGCTCTCCACAGAGTAAGGGTCAACACAAAGCACTCACCACGTACACTCCCCCCAGAGGCCTCCTAGAGGACTTGCAGGGGGTGAGAAATATTTTAGACCCAATCCTACAAAAGAATGATCATAAAGGTTCTCTAGGCTCTAATGACTTATAGATAAGTAGAGCCTCGTTTAACGCATTGTGAAAGATCTCCTCCTTTGATGATGAAGAATCTTCTACTTCCTTGAACCGTAACTCAGAAGATGTACCGATACATGACGACGGGTTGGGTTAAGGTAATGATGGAATCCTACTCTCAAATATTTTCCTATAAGAGAGAGAGCGATTCCAATCATCTATGCATTTGAGGCATCCTAACTTAATGATTTGCCATTAAGGTGGTAGCTAGAGGATCCTTGAATACGAAAGTTTATTTTCCAATCCACTCTATTGAATGTCAATGATGAGGGTGGATTGGAGGATGAACTCCCATGAGAGAGAAGCCTTAGGGTATATGATCTGGAGTTAAACACACAAAAGCACTCTTAATTTTCTCTCTACCAGCAATCGAAGACAATCTCTCTATATATAGGCAAAAGGTTCCAACGGATATAAAACAGTCACATTTATGTTAGAGTTTGATATCATCAAGCAGGGTCGATATCTTTGATCGTATACTCTCGATTGTATCGAATGGCCGCTCGATGACACAAACTCAAATGTCAAACGCTTTTGAAACATTTTTCCAGCTGGTCGAGGAAATCGAACGTGCGTCGAAGTCATCAGATTTCAAACTCCGATTTCATCGACACGATGTCTGATTCATCGACATTTGAAAATGAGAGAGACACGCCTTTGAAATATTTCAGGTTAAAAGAATGATCAAGGCACACTCGATATTATCAGAATTTGAATGTCGATGATATCGATAGTTGTGTCGATGCATCGATAAATCTAAAAGATTTTTCAGTTAAGCTTTCTGGACAGTTTATGTCCATTCTTGATGCAATCGACCCAGACTTGATATTATCGATATTTGAATATTGATTCTATCTAGTGACCCTCGATCTAAGATAAGACAAACTGAAAATATTGCTGGAAAAAAGAGTGTCCAATTCTGATATAATCGAAGGCCTTCCGATATCATCGAAGTTTGAATTCTGAGGATATCGAGGAGTACTTCGATATATCGAAGATCTCATGATTTTCTTAGTAAAACTTTGGACAGAGCATATATGATGTCAATTTTATCGAGTCACCTTTGATAGACTCGAGATTCAAATTTCGATGATATCGATACAGCTATCGATACATCAATAATTTCGTCCAGAAGTATATGCGGTTGCTGGACATCTTGTGTCCTCATTTCGATATCATTGAGTGAGTTTCGAGGACATTGATAACACTTTTTAATTACATCGATCAATTTATCGATAAATCGATAAAGGTAGAAAACTTAAAATTTTTTTTGAAGTTTAAAAAAAGTTTTCTAACCCAAAAACCCTATAATATTCTAATCAATTTTAAGGGGTTTTAAATACCTGGTGTTTTGGGACATGGGATGCGAGGTTAAGATTTACCTGTGGCGAGTTCGGGCCCACATCCAGTTGAGGCAGACGGTCGATTGATCTTCCTATGGAGCTTCTCTATCTAGCTGAGTCAACACACGCTAATTGAACAACCACGGAACTTTCAATCTCCTCCTTTGTCAATCACGTGACAAAATACTAAAACACCCTAGAACAATTTCTATACTGACACCATAAATTCTGTGTACATGAACTTTACACAATTGTACAATGCTATCTAGTTCATATACACAAATATTCAGAAGCTGCTCCCCCTAACTACAAACTCCCCCTATCTTCTTGTAGTTGCTCCCCCTTACTACTCCTGCATCACCATCCACAAGTAGATACACAATTTTTTCTTTGGGGTGTGGATTTGTTCTCCCCCTTTTGTCAGTCATTACTAAAGGTAAAGATAGTAGTTTATATTGACTGAAGTTTACATAATATGGGAGAACCAACATTCAGGGAACATATGCATAGAGTAGATAGATGTAAGACAAACATCGCATTTCAGCAACCATGTTTTCATAGAAAACAATATGTAGATCAAAATATCACATGCATCACACATCATTGGAGCTATAACCAGATAAAGCAGGGGATGACAGTAATGCAGATGTGAATTATAACCAAACATATCCCAAAATATCCAAAAACATATATACTGCCCAAGATTGGCAGTGGTATACTAGTTATCTCTCCAAAAAAAATACCCAGCCCATTCATGGGCACCTAAAACCAACCATAAGTATCTAACCCATCCATGGGCATATATATATATATATATATATATATATATATATATATATATATATATATATATATATATATATATATATATATATATATATATATATATATATATACTGTTAGACTTTGCAGCTTAGGAAGCTATCACATACACTTATGTAAACGTAGGGCATACAAAAAGATACCCATGCCCTAACATTGAGATGAGAGTAGGGTGAATGTGAGGACACACAGATTGTCTTTTTATGGTGGAGGTGCAGAGGAGGACGGTGCAGCATCATCGCATCGACAGGTGAGTAGATCCACCAATTGATGCACCGTTGGTTGCACTCCATTTACCAAGTGTTCCAAGACAGTAAACATTGTATTCACAGACTCTTTTAGCTGGGTGACATCTCACTGTATTGCTCCAATCCTTTCCTGATGGAGCTTAAACCTTTTCGCATTCTTAGGCTCTGATGTAGACGGAGCTTGATGGGGCGCAGGAGGTTCATTCTCAGCCATTTCTGCCCCTTCAGTGGGAGCATCGCCTTCACCTTGTTCGCCTTCTTCATAAATCCCTTCCTCATCCTCAGGAAATTTGTGGAACTTTAAATCCATCCTTCTGATATTGTTCTTGTTGAAGTGTTGAAGGGGAAGTTCCAGATCATTTGACGTTAAACAACCGATCGCATTGCATATAGAGTTAACGATCCAGGGATAGGACAAAAGCACGTCCTGAGAAGTATGAATGGCATATACTAGCTGATGAACAATCAGGGTAGGAAAGCAGATTTTGTTTCCTGAGGCTACGAAGTAGACTATCATGGCCATGAACCTGGTAAGATCAAACCGATTGGTACTTCTAGGATATATATTTAAGTTAAAGATATCATGCAAAATACAGTACCGGGGTTCCATGAACTTTGATTTTAGTGCATTTCCTTGATACCAGAGGATATCATGACCATGATAGAGAAATTTGGTAACCATGGGCCGGGTTTCAGGGTTTTCTAGGTCCAAGTCAGGAAGACCAACCGGTGATAGTGTAAGCCCAAGAATGTTGGCAACCATTGCAGGAGTGATCTCTACATCATCACCATCAATGGAAACTGTGATGGACGGAGGATCAGACATTGGCGGATGACAGGCGGTAAAGAAATGATAGATCCGTTCATAGTGACAAGGACCCCCAAAATCGAGTAGAGGAAGCCATCCGATTTCGACTAACAGGGGTTCCAGATTATATGGTTGTAGACATTCCTTGTCGACCCTTCTTTCAAAAATTAACTTCCACCCAGTGTACTTTGCCAGCGTCAGATTCATTTTGGTAGGAGGAGGCGTCGGAGCACCAGATTAGGGCTCGCCGTATGTGGTCGGTCGTGTTCGGTGGCGAGTGGGAGTCCCACGATCAGTAGATCTTGCCCTTTCCCTTGAAGCAAGAACTTTCTGTCGTGATGATCGCGAAGATTCCCCAGGCCCAGACAATTTTCCTTTGTCCTTCCCCATTTTTTATTCTCACAAAAAAAGGATTTGAAGAGAATGGAGATAGAGGAGCAAAGTTCCTTTTGAAGATCAGGAAATACCCTAACAAGACCAAGATGAAATCTTGATAGTGAAGAGGGAATAAAGGAGTGTTACATGATTTAAGGAACGTCCAAAACCCTTTGATGAACTTCCGGCTAAAGGGGACGAGCAAGAAAGGAAAAATAAACTTTTTGGAAAGCAAATATGATTTTTCCCACTCGTCTGCTTTTTATTGGGCTTCATTCTTCGATATCATCGAACTTTGTTTCGATGATATTGATGGACCCCATTCGATGTTATCGAGACAACCTTCGATAACAGTCTTGATCATACGACTTCTCAGATTCCAAAAAGGTGTCGATAATATTGATCCTTGGTCGATTTAATTGTGAGAGCCCATGAATTATCGATAAACATATCGAAGATGTATATTTATCAGCATATCGACAATCTTCTATGTGTAGAAAAGTATTTCTTTGTATCAACCAGTATACATAACAAAATTTTTTGTACAAGCACTGTACAACCAAAAATTATAAACATCAAGATGTTTATATACAAAATCTGAGGTGAGAGACCTCAGATATGTTTTAAGAGTTCAACAAAATTGCATCATTTCAGCTGCTATTCAGATCTAGATGCATGATCTGGACTTGTCTTTCCATGCTTAATATTTCAGGACATATGAATAGAGTGAGTTATTAGGCAATTTAGCTTTTCTTTTACTATCCATTTTGTGGCAGAATTTTTTACTGTGGTAGATTTAGTTTTCTTGTTTATCTCAGCCACTTGATTCAATAACTCCTTCAATCTGTCATTCATTCTAGGTGGTGATGGATGTGTATTTCCTTTATCCATATTCCTAGGTGAACTCCTGACATCTTGTATTTTTCTGGTTGGTTTGAATTTACCAAAATGGTTTTGACCAGAATTCTTTTGTGTCTTCCTAGGTGTCAAGCATTCAAACTTATAATGACCCGAATCACCACATAAATGACAGATTGAAGTAGTTCTTGTGTTACTTCCTGAAGTAGTAGATTTTTTTAGCCATTGGTGCTACATTTTCAGTTTTTGTTTTAAATTTATCATATCCTAAGCCACTCTTGTCCTTTCCTTGTCTTCCCATCCTTAAGAGTTAATCTAATTTCTCACCACTTTGGAAAACTTATAATTTATCTTAGCAAGTTTTCTAAATTCTTCTAAATCAAACAATAGTGTGTGATTTTCATTTTGAAGGAGCATGTTTTTATCTTTTAAGAGCTTAAATTGTTTGTTTAGTTTTTCAGACTTGGATTTAAGGAAGTGTTGATTCTTTATAGTCTATCATTGTTTGAGTGATATTGCTGTAGATCATTGATTAGATGTGAATTAATTTCTAAGGTTTTATACAGATCTTTTTGCAGCAATTCCTTTTTATTTTCAGATATACCAATTCTTCTAACTATGTTGATGATATGGATGCAGAGTTGATTGTAAGCATCTTGTAGTTTATTTTGTTCCTCTTCTTCTTCCTTTTCAGTTTCCTCATTGTCTGATGGAAATGATTCAGTGGCTTGTGGTTCTTCCTCATTCTCAGTTTCAATGGGAATGATTGGGGCAGTGGAGACCATAAGAACTTTTAAAGATTTATGATCTCCATCGCTCTCTAAGTTGCTAGATTCTGAGTTTGACTCTTCCATATCATCCCATGTGGCAGCCATTGCCTTACCCTTAGTTTTTCTATTTGGGCATTTAGTAGACAGGTGTCCAAACTTCTGACAGGCATAACATTATAGTTCTTTGGTCTTTTTACCAAATTTACCTGCAGAATGCTTGTTGTCCACCTTTCTTTCTTTAAATGGATGACCACAATTTTTCTGAAAGAACTTCCTGAATCGTTGCGCCAACAAAGCCACTTCCTCATCATCACTTTCTCTTTCACTTTCAATGTCCTCATTTGTTGTATTCTTTGAAGTTTTGAGGATAGTAGTTTTGGATTTAGGGGTTTGTTTGAAGTGTAGTTCAAATGTTTGTAGGGAACCTACTAGTTCTTGTACTTTCATTTTATCTATGTTTTTACATTCTTCAATTGTTATTACTTTAGGATTGAACTGTTCCGGTAGTGATCTTAGTATTTTCATGCAAATTTTTAAAATTGAAACTTTCTCACCAAGTCCACTCATGGAGTTGCAAATGATATTCAGTTTTATGAAGAACTCCATGAAGGTCTCATGCTCTTCCATCCTGAGACTTTCAAACTGTGATGTTAGGAGTTGTAGTTTGGATCTCTTCACAATGCTTGTTCCTTCATGGGTTGTTTTCAACAAATCTCATGCTTCTTTAGCTGTCCCACACATACTGATTTGATTAAAAATATCTTGGGACACAACACAGTAGATAACATTCATAGCTTTAGCTTCAGATGTTTGTTTTTCTTTGTCGAATGCTGTCCACATATCTTTGGATTTTGGTTTGGTGATAGCTGTGTGATTTTCAAGTACTACTTATTCAGTAGGTGGCACATATCCTCTTTCAATAATGTCCCAAACATCATGATCCAAAGATCTCAGAAAGTAATGCATTCTAGCCTTCCAGTATGCATAATTTGATCCATCAAATACTGGAGGTCTAGTGACCGATGAGCCCTCTCCTTTGGCTATATTACCAACTTTAGTTAAGATCACTCTCTAGGCGGTGAAGCCCTTAAGAGAGACCCGCTCTGATACCAATTGAAATTGCAGTAATGACCGCTTAAGTTGAAGCAGGAATATGCCAATATGTCCTAGAGGGGGGTGGATACGACTTTTATAAAAAATTTATGGTTTATTTAAAATCTTATCAAACCTATCCTGAGTAGATATGCATGAATTAGGATTTCTTCAAAATAACTCTAATGGCTTCCAAGCCAAATAGAGGATCCAATCATAAAACTACTTTGAAAGACAAACAGGATGCGAGTCAGTGTTTATGATGGATGTGACTGTGTGAGATATGGTCTCAGATAATTAAATATGAAAGTATATAATCACATAGGAATGAAAGACAATAGCAATCACAAACATAGTCATTTTTATAGTGCTTCGACTACTTGTCTACTCCACTTTCGGCATATGCACTCAGCCCTTGAGTGTACCGAATTTCTCTAAGGAGGTTTCACAACATGTTCACCTCTAACCAGTACAACCTACACCTAAGCTGATAGTTTATGCTCACATGAGCAAGGGTCAACACATACCATCTGATTTTAGGCACACTGGCCAAGGATCCACTCAAGGAACCTCACTTGTTTATACTCCCACAAGCATTTGTCAACATAAAGCACCCACTTTTAGGCAAACTAGCTAAGGACCTACATAAAAGACCTAACGTTTATGCTCTCCATAGAGCAAGGGTCAACTGTAACATCTCGAAAATCGGGGGTCAGATAGAAACCCAACTCCTGAGTTCCAAAACGTCATTTATGCAACATAGATAATGATGAATGCATGCTGTCTGTAGAATGGCATAAAACAAGATTGGGACTAAGCCAAAACAGCATATCATACTCCAGAGACAGTTAAATTAGCAAGCAGAAGACTGTGATAAATATATAAAATATATAAATGATTGTAAGTCTACAGAGTGTGGACATGTTACTAGGTTAACTAATTACATGTATACTCCAAAATAGAAAGAAAAGAATATACATGGGTGTGTAAATAAAAGGCAAGATACCAAGTGTACTGGCATCTAATCAGTAACCCTGTAAACCCCGTCAATCAGAACCTGCACATAGGAGGGATCCTCCTCCTCCTCATCAAGTCCGGCTCTGCTTCGCAAGTATCGCCATCATCTGAAACTGAAATAGGAACTGGTTGGTGTGTACAACACCATCCCGTAACGTGGGAGTGAGTAGCTAACTCAGTGGAATCATAGAGCAAGGGTTAACATGTTATCAAATCAATCACGCGATAATAGTAAAGCAAACAATCAGACACTCCTAGATACTGTGATTAATGCAAGCATGAAATAACATGATGGATGCCCTCACCGACATTCTCCCTCATGCGACACCATCTTACGTCTGCGACATGCTTTCTTCCCTCAGTGCTCCACATCTTCTAGGCACATATAGTGCGATATGAATATGATTACCGAGTTGTTATTAGTCCTTTTCGTACAGCAAGATTGAGAAACTAAGGTACCTCCCTCATATCAATACCCAAAAAATGATCCTGTCTAGGGTCGTCACTCCTAGTAGTCTCATACGACGATATATTTTTAGGTCACTGCAAGGGCTGCCAGGGCTGTTGTACGCACTCGTTGCACCGCTCCCCCATCACCTTATCAATACAGGCCTAGTTTATATCCTTGAGACTGCATCAGGACTCGTCGCCCCCATGCGGTGTCAGGATAAACTCAAGGTCACTACAAAGGGCTGCCAGGGCTGTTGCTCGCACTCGTTGCTCCACTCCCCCATCACCTTATCAATGTAGGCTGACAGCAAAAATATAGTGTCCCATACCACCATAATCTGCTCAGAATAGGTTGCTCACTGGTCATTACAGGGAGGTTTGTGGCCCCAGCGTAGGCCGACAGCTCGACCACGGTGTCCCATACCACCATGCCCGGCTCATGAGTCTTAGGGGATCGAGGTACCAAGGTTAGAGGGGCTTTCCAATGGTAAGTTTAGTACCTTAGGTTCAAGCAGTTATGACGAATACAAGGTGAACATACAATGGTCAGTGGAGTTACTTGATGAGTCTGACTAGCACGAGCGCACGTTGAATCGACCGACATGAAGTGCACAAGCACTTCATGTGGCTTAAACATTGCCGACGACTCTAGTACGACTCGAGTTCGTCATACACATCCTTCGTGGCGTATAGAATCCAACCACGAATTCTAAACTGTTACCGATTGCCTGGACTAGAGTATAGCCCCAAACACATGTAATCTAAATCAATAATCATATGAGAGAGACAGAATTGAAATACAAGAAACTCTAGCATGTTATCAGCATATTATAACATACATCATAAGCAGTTAACCATACACGAGTATTTCACACCTAAGGTAGGAAATTTAAATACAACAAGCATGGAGGAAATCATGTGCATCATCATAGTAGTTGAGAATCCAGTCTCAACGCTAATCTACAACACCATTTACTCAATACTTACTAATACATACATTTATACAAACACTTAGACTATTCAACTCCAACGTACTTGACGTATGTTGATTCCAACATATAATATGACGGATCCTTATAGCAAGGAGTTATCTAATACACAACAATCATGTTCTTACATTCAAAACATATGGTAGGCATAAATCATATTGATTTAGGCATTTCAACAAACACTTAGTCTACACACATTAGTCTACATAGCCTATGTCGGCCAATATGTGCATTAGGGCGAATCTGTTCGCTAAACATATCGTACACGCATATCTTGTATAATAACACAACAAATAAATATGGCAATCATTTTAGCAAAATACGGACGTATACAATATTTCCTACAAATACCTAAAATACCCTAAATCTCATATTCTCCGTACGCAGTCGAAATGAAAAACAGACAGCATTTTCTACATGTCAAACAACGATCTTGTCGATAATCTACTATTAAACGACATTGAAAGCTTTGAAAACAGTTAGCCTAAGCATCTAGAATCCTCACCTTTCGCCGTAGAAGCGTATCGATTCGAATAGAAAGTCTACGCTTCGTCAACATCGATATGGCGACCTAATTCACAAGATAAGTTAGCTACTTCGCTACTTGTATTGCTAGAATCCCCAAAATAGGTTGAGGTTAGGGTTTACTTACCTTGAATGGAGTTAGAATCGCCAGAATAACGATGTAGGTGGAAGGATTTGGCACGTGGAGAAGTAGGGAAGAATCCTTGGAAGAATCACCAGCTTCTCCCTCACTTTCTTTCTCTTTTCTCTCCTCTCTCCTAGGGTTTTCTCCAAATTCGTATGGGTTAGAAAGCTAAGGGTTTAAGGTCCTTTTATAAGCCCAAACATAACCAAAACAGACTCTAAGTCAAGGTATACTTGGGTTATAGCCAAATCGGGTCTTTTCCGATCCAAAAGGACGTTTCTGGACGTCCCCTGACTGAATGCGGTCGGACTTAAGCTCATGAATGTTGGATCCTGATCACATTAAGTTTTTAGTTCGACAGTATTCCCAGATCGCACGTGGCAGACCAGTTTCAGTTCAGCGGTTACCGAGACTCGATCAGAGATTCCAAGTACACTGACCTGAGTGGGAAATGTTTCCTGATCCGAGGGTGTATTTGGGTCAGATTCCGACGGTCTGAATGCTTATACTTAACCCGTAAGCAAAACGTGCCAGATTTATTTAAATGACATTTAATTTTTAATGAATTTCACTCTTTCTCACACTCCTTGCTCTAGGCTTAATAAAATAGTCTCAGAACATCAGTTGGGCTTGATTTTCAAAACGATTGTCAAGTCCAACAAGGCGGTCATAATGGTCTAAGATGGTAGATATCGGACTTTCGATGCGCGGTCTAGATCTAATACAGAGTTTCAAAGGGTTCCTGAGAGCAAACGGGTTTAGACTTTGATCCTAAGTTTTAGGGTAACGTAGCGTCAACGATTCTATAGGTTTTAGGTCTTACAGATCGTATTTAAAGTGGTTAGTGCTAATTTTACAGAAAATCTAGTGTAGCGCTGGCTAATTTATGTTAAATTTCTAAAGAATCAGGTTCTAAATGATTCATTTGGCTTTGGAATTGAGTTATGAGAGATTACCAAGGTGTTATGGTTGACCCATTGCCTAAGGGTGTCTAACCGCAGGTTGTCAAAAATTCAGGGTGTTACATCAACACAAAGCACTCACCACGTACACTCCTGATAGAGGCCTCCTAGAGGACTTGTAAGGGGTGAGAAACACCTTAGACCCAATCCTATAAGGAATGATCACGAGAGTTCTCTGGACTCTAATGACTTACAGATAAGTAGATGAGCCCTGTTTAGCGCGTTGTCGAAGATCTCCTACTTTGATGACGAAGAATCTTCTACTTCCTTGAACCATAACTCAGAAGATGTAACAATACATGACGACGGGTTGGATCAAGATATTTACGAAATCCTACTCTCAAATATTTTCCTATAAGGGAGATAAAGCGATTCTAATCATCTATGCATTCAAGGCATCACAGCTTAATGATTTGCCATTATGGTGGTAGCTGGAGGATCCTTGAATGCGAAAGTTCATTCCTCAATCTACTCTATTGAATGTAAATGAAGGTGGATTGGAGGATGAACTCCCATGAAAGAGAAGGCTTAGGGTATATGATATAGAGTTAAACACACAAAAGCACTCTCAATTTTTTTTCTATGACAATCTCTATATATATAGGCAAAAGGTTCCAACGGATATAAAACTGTCACATTTATGACAGAGTTAGATATCATCAAGCAGGGTCGATATCATTAAGCGTATACTCTTAATTGTATCAACCGGCCACTCGATGATACAAACTCACGCTTTTGAAACATTTTGCCAGTTGGTCGAGGAAATCGAACGTAAGTCGAAGTCATTGGATTTCGAACTCCGATTTCATCGACATGAGGTTCGATTCCTCGACATTTGAAAATGAGAGAGACATGCCTTTGAAATATTTCAGGTTAAAAGAATGATCGAGGCACACTCGATATCATCGGAATTTCAATGTCAATGACATCGATGGTTATATCGATGCATCGATAAATCCAAAGAATTTTTCAGTTAAGCTTGCTGGATAGTTTATGTCCATTCTCGATGCAATCGACCCATGCTCAATATCATCGATATTTGAATATCGATTCTATCAAGTGATTCTCGATCCAAGATAAGACAACCTAAAAATATTGTTGAAAAACAGAGTGTCCAATTCCGATATAATCGAAGGCCTTCCGATATCATCGAAGTTTGAATTCCGAGGATATTGAGGTATACTTTGATATATCAAAGATCTCATGATTTGTTTAGTAGAACTTTGGACAGAGCATATATGATATCGATTTTATCGAGTCACCTTTGATACACTCGAGATTCAAATTTTGATGATATCGATACAACTATTGATACATTGATAATTCTGTCCAGACGTATATGCGGTTGCTGGACATCTTTTGTCCTCATTTCGATATCATCAAGTGAGTTTCGAGGACATTGATAGCACTTTTCGATTACATTGATCAGTCTATCGATAAATCGACAAAGTTAGAAAACTTAAAAATTTTTCTGAAGTTTGAAAAAAGTTTTCTAACCTAAAAACCCTATGATATTCTAATCAATTTTAAGGGGTTTTAAATACCTGGTGTTTTGGAACATGGGATGTGAGGCTAAGATTTAGCTGTGGCGAGTTCAAGCCCACATCCAGTTGAGCCAGACAGTTGATTGATCTTCCTATGGAGCTTCTCTGTCTAGCTAACTCAACATCACACTAATTGACAAACTAGGGCACTTTCATCCCCAAAATCAAGCATCGCCTTTAGGCCCGCTCAATCAAAGAAGAGGAGCGGAATATACCTTCTGAAAGAGGATGATGATATCAATGCTAAAGTGGCTAAATTAAAGGTCATGAAACTAAAGAAGGATAAGGCCAAAGAAACTGTTTGCAGTATCTGTACTTACAACATTCACGCAACTGAAAATTGCCTAACAATACCTTCAAGGAACCGGTTCAAAATTTCACAAAAACTCAGGAGCTTATCCAAGCATTACAAGAACTTACAAAATTTATGCAAAAGATGGATTCATGTGTTACGGTTATAGAGAAGGAGATGCTTCCTGCTCAACCTTTCCTCAATCCTAAACTGCAATACGAAATAAGTGATCCAAGCTCTTCAAATCAAATGGAGCAAGCTAAGTCTATCACCATCCTTAGGAATGTAAAAATAATTAACAAATTTATTCCAGTAAGGACTGAAAAGTCTAAGGACCCGAAAATAGATGAAACCGATAGACCTAGCACTGCTCCACAAGAATTAGAATTGAAACTTCAAGGCAAGCCGATTGCACCATTCCCCTAATGGTTGATTGCATTAAAACCACTCTCTAACTCTCAGGATATTTTAGAGGTGCTGAAACAAATGAAGGTTAAAATTTCTCAACTAGATGTCATTAAACAAATACCTTCATATGCTAAATTTATGTAAGACTTCTGTACGAACAAAAGATAGTAAAATATTCAAAAGAAAATCTTCTTAACAGAAAAAGTGAGTGCCATCCTAAAGCAAGATGTGTCATAAAAGTACAAAGATCCTGGTAGCCCAACCATCACTTATGTAATTGGAAATTACTGGATTGAGCATGCACTTCTTGCCTTAGGAGTGATCGTAAATCTAATCACATACTTGGTCTATGAACAACTGGGTCTAGGTGAATTAAAATCCACACAGACTACATTACAACTTGTCGATCGCTCAGTTCGTGTACCGAGAGAGATAATTGAGGATGTTTTGGTCTAGGTTGACAAATTCTACTACCCAATAGATTTTATCATCTTAGATACTCAACCCGTCATGGATATGAGCACTTAAATTTCCATCATCCTTAGTCGCCCATTGCTTGCCACATCAAATGTAATCATCGATTGTAAGAACAGAGCTCAAGATCTTTTTTAACATGAGCAAACAGGCAAAGTATGATGACGATGCCCACGATGTTAACTTGATTGATTCTTTTGTGGAAGATAAAACACTTCTGACCTTATCCTCTAACTCTCTAGAGACGTGCCTGGCCCACTCCCATGATTTAGATGATGAGGTGATTTGGGAGATGGGAACCATGCTTGATACTGCGCCAGTACTTGAAGTTAATTGGTGGAGGCCACAATTTGAAAAATTGTCCCAAACTGATGATTGCCTCTACCATCTAATCTCAAAGCACCAAAGCTTGACCTAAAACCTTTACCCTCTGAATTGAAATATGTCTATTTAGGTCGAGATGAGACATACCCGGTAGTGATTTCTTCCCAACTTGAGCCAGAACAGGATAGTATGTGTACCTCTACTCTCCTTGAGCACAAATGAGCCCTTGGATGGTTAATTACAGATTTTAAGGGAATTGATCATTTGATTTATACTCACCGCATTTATCTAGAGGATAATGTGAAGACATCCCGACAACCACAACATAGATTAAATTCAAACATGAAGGAAGTGGTAAAGGCTGGGGTTCTTAAATATTGGATGTGGCTAACATATACCCAATATCCAATAGTCAATGTGTTCACAACCCCAAGTATAGGGTTGCGATGCAATAATAATCTCGGAGAGATAGAAGTCGAATCCACAAGGACTGAACTTATACATTTCTGAAATTAAGTAGAACTAGAACTAGAACTAGAAGAACATGTAAACCTAATTCTGAATATTTTGAGAGAGTAATAGTGAATAGATTAATTAAAACCTAATAAATTTAAAGGTGGTAACTAAGGTGCCAAGGATCCACTTATAACAATTGGGAAGCTACCTTGCATGATTCAAGGACACAACTGGAATCAGAGTCTTATCCTATCTAATTGGTAAGAAGAGATTTGTCAAATATCTAAACTTCTCATGGATCTAATCATCAATGGATGTGAATGTTGAAGATTTGGAAGTGATTCTGTCACCTAACTATGCCCAAGAGACAACACAAACAATAGGATTTACCAATACCACAACTAATCATAAGAGAATTGTGAAAGTTAGGAAGGATTCAATCATGCTGCCCAAGTGACGATGGTGAACAACAGGATTTCATAATTTCAAAATCTCAATTCAGGAAAAGAATATATCTCAAGATATCGCACATCTATTGTAATTTATCACAACAAACCATTAAAAACTAAAAATATTCCTTCATAATCAAACTAGAATCCAAGAGAGTTCAACAAAACATGAATCAAAATAAAGCAAACATCCCAATTATGCTACAAGCTTCACCTCTTAGCCCTAGCTAAGAGGTTTAGCCAACCATAGACATGATTGAACTAAAGACCCTTAAACAAAACAAAAAGACCAACTAAAGAGGAAGAAGAACTCTCGGACGGTGGCTCCACCCTTTTGTTCCACTCCTCAAACCATAGAAGATGCCTAGAAACATCCTAGGGACCCCTATTTATGATTTTGTAACTTAAGCTTTCGCACCGAATTGGAAAAATTCGAAAACTGTTTCAAATTTCCGTAATTCGTGTGTTGTTTGCATAACCTTGGATTGGTCGAGGATAGCATTTGACTGGTCGAGGGTCACCTTCGACTTGTCAAGGGTGACGAAAATTTAAAAGATCATGTTGCTGGAGTTCGAGTTGAAGATTCTTCGACTAGTCGAGCAGGATCCAGGACTAGTCGAGTAGAACCCAAGACTAGTCGAGCAGGAGCCTCGACTAGTTGAGAAGGAGACAGGACTAGTCCAGGATCACAGAAATTTACTTCAAAACTTCGATTCTCTTCATTTTTGACTTAGTTTTCTTGGATCTTTGGCATGCGAATTCTTCATTTTTGGTCTCATAAGATCCATCCTTGGCTTTGGTGATTCTTGAGCGTTAAATCCATGCTTTTAACATCCTTTTCAATCTTAGCTCTTAAATTCACCTTGCAATACAAGCATGAGTAAAATAGGACATTAAGTAGTATCATGTTCATAAAACCAAGATATAACTGGAGAAAAATATGCAATATTTGAGCCTCAACACACTCTCCAACCAGCATTTTGCTAGTCCTGAGCAAAACATGCGAAAGATATTTCGAAAAACTACTGTATAGTTTCTATAAGCTCAAGTGGCTTTAAAAACAATCCATTTCATAGAAATCTAAGATACATTAATACTGAGCAGTATTCCCTCCTAAACTCTAGCACACGGTAAATTTCATAATCAAGTTCAAAGCATTAATCTTCCAATTATAACCATTCCAAACATTGAGTTCCATGGATGCATAATGAAGTCTAGACTTATCACAATCAAATGTTCAATTCTTTATTTTTATGATATCATTGATAATCAAAAGAGCATTCAGGACAACCAAAACCTAAGCCAAAACTTGCCTTACAGTTCATCTTTTCATTCTTCCAGCTTTTGATTTTTCCATCGATGGCTTTCACGCTACATCAACCTTTTTAAAGATCTTCAATAGGTAGTCATTTTTGACAACCACTATTTTTTTAGTTGGGTATTTATTTATTTTTCTTTCTTTTCAATTCTTCTTATTGAACACGATGGACAAATTTCCCAGGTTAGTTCCTTCCATGCTTTATAATCACCAAGTTAACAATTCAATATCAAACTGACACCTTGATGTGACATGTGAAATCATGACTCAATCAATGTTTAAAATTTCTAATCATGGATTAATAATTTGAACTTAAGTATGAAATATAACAAGTAATAGAACCCAAGAGTCATAAATCACTAACATTAAGTATCTTATACTTCTAAATTATGGATGAACTTCAAAATTGCTCGAATTTACAAAATTTTTAGAAAAATTTTCACAATTTTTTCTCAATGACTAAGAAAACACTGATTAGCTTGCCTAATCCACGCCCTCCAACCTAAAATCTACAATATCCAATGTAAAAGATATAAACATGCAATGCCCATGAGACAACGAAAGTAAAGGAGAAGTGATGGAAAGGTAGTACCTAAAGAAGGAATCTAGAGGCTTTTCCAAGGGTCTCAAAGTGAAGATGGGTTAGCAGGAGGACGCAACAAATGATAAACAAACTATCCTAAAATAGCAGAAGTAAACTACCCTAGTTTTATGAAAGAAATAAACTAATCTTAAGCTAGGAAAGCAAGGGAAAACCTACTCAATCATGCTGCAAGGTTCCTCCTCTGGCCAATATCTTGATAAATTTCTCAGTAGGTTTCTCAACAAGATCATCCAAAAGCCCTTTTTGTAAGAGGCTTGGATGCCCTGGAGCATAAATTTCTAGAGAAATTTATGGACCTCAACATAAGGTTTCCTTTTAAACTCCTGAGGTGTTCAAAGTATATATGATCCGCGTGTGATAGAAAAAGTTTTAATGTTAGCATAACATGGTGAATCAGAGACTACACATAAATGAAATTTAGAAAAAATCTCAGAAAGTGATGTAGTCTCGATACATTTCGAAGTTTCAGACTCTGGTTCAATTTCCAGGTCCTCCTCTTTTAATGGTAAACATTTAGGATTTGGGGAAGGAGAGGCTTCAGAATAAATGTTCTCGCGGTTCGTGATAACTATCGAGGTATTGTCTTGTGAGGCATCCACTATTTTTTGTAATTATTGGATCATTTAAATCTGTAAAGTGTGTCAAGCAATCGTTTAAAGAGTTGGGGAATTCAATTGAGAGTGACTCATTTTTCACATTGAAGTTTGTTATGATTTGTCCAAGGATTCCATCATCTTTGAAAGTAGATGGAAGCATGATCTCTTGCTTTTCATCACAGTGAGAATAAATCATCACTGGGTGTATCTTATCGTACCTTACATAGGTAGATTAAAAATCAACAAGTGAAGCATTGATGTGAAGACTCTGTTCATCGGTACTACTCAGTAAAGGCATTGTATTGTCAAAGGTTGACAACTCAAATGGTGGCCTCAATTGGATGGTTTCAAATTCTAGAGTCATATCAAGCAACTCGTCCATCTCCCAAATCATATCATCATTTAATTCAGGGGAGTGGTCTAAACATATCTCACAAAGGTTGGAAGGGTTAGTTGCAAGTGGTTCATCCTCCACATTTAAATTGGTCATGTTAGATGGGTGGAGTAGATCACTATGGTCGACAACTTCATGAACCTCTTGATCATTGATATGGTCAAAACTTGAGATTGAATCCAGGGGGAGTTGAGCTATACATTCATGATTGTCATCCCAATACTCATCATCTTCCAATTCACTGCAGTACACATTTGGAATGGGATCGGTTTCCTCACATTCTGTTCCTAAATTGGGTCGAGGTTCGAATAAGCTAACTTCTTCCTCATCATTGGAACCAAGTGTGTCATGTGAGTGAAGTGTGACAGTATCATTATATTTGAAAGACACCCACATCTCTTGATCATTCCTCTGGACCGTCATTGAGATTGACTCTTTGAAAAATTGAACCATATGCTTATTAACATAATCTAACTCTTCATTCCAAATTCTAGAGTTCTCCAAAAGTGAGTTAGGATCACTCTCCTCGCATTGTATTTCTAGACTGGATTTTATCATGCCCGTGACAAGTTGGTTGAGTTGTTCTCGATAGTCCATGAAATTCAAACGTGAATCCTCTTGGATCGTTTCTGGTTGGATCTTAAAGGTAGGGGATTCAAGAGAATAATCACTATAACATGTTATTGGTTCATTTTTCCAATTTTGATAAGTGAAATTTTGATGTTTTCAATGATCATAGGTGGGAGAATCTGATGGTTATTGATACATATTATCACCCATAATATAATCTTTCATTGTTTTCTTCTTATCTAATTAGGGATAATAATTCTCACTCCCATAGTTATGATGTCACGCTCCAAACTCAGAAATCGGGCTCACAAAATTCTCGATCACCGAATCCGGCGTTAATAGCCTCCGTAGTATCCCATTCTCGGATCCCGACACCCATATGGTAGATTCTGATCCTGGGGTCCTACAAGGAGGATTTTCAGTGTGAATTTTTTTGAATAGTTAATTTGTTTAGGCAGTTACACATTTTGTACATGGTATCAATGCATATCGAAGAGACGAACCTGTTCGACATGTCACACATAATATGGTGCACCAGCTCAATAGTAATGAAGGAAACAATAACGAACTCCAATAGCTCTTGCACGCATCCTGAAAAAGTGTAAGTCATATGTATGAGCAAACCACAACTCATGAGTCTACTGTGTGCCGGGAGTAAAACACGTCTTAACAAGACGCTCTCATAATGATATCCAAAACAACCATAGGCATGTTATCAACCAGTCATGTTATCATAGGTGAGTAGGTCATCAATCAATCATGTCGTACAACTACACAGGTTATCATGAACAAAATATCAATAATAGGCATGTCACTCAACAAGCGACCACGAATCATTAAAATAGCCAATCATCTTGAATAAGATAATCAAATTCTATTTTCTACTATATGACATATGATGGAAGGGTAATGGTAGAGCTGGAGTGTGTAGTCGGGATGATAGTACGTAGTATCGTAAGCTTTGGGGTGCATCACAAGGGACTTCTATCTAAACCAGGCTCATACCTAAATTTGGATAGCTAGACTCAATGTGGTAAACTCCTAATCTCAGGTTGGTTGCGTACCTAACCAAAATCATGGCCATAGCGAAGGTTCACATAATGATTTAGTTACACACCACCAGCCTAAGTGGATAATGATTGAATGAATGAGTCAGATGCTGAGTACGCAACTACTACTCAATAAGTCCACATATAACCAACACAATGCTTCCGATGTGGGACAAGGTTTCGCCCCACTGTATGGACAATAGCCTACCTGTATAGTAGCTTGCCAACCACTGATAGCTCGCCCAGGCCCTTAGGCCCTGCCCACATCATCGTCTTCCCACGTGTGCTCGTCCACGTGCGCAACAGTGACGGGGCATCACAATATCAGTACCGTACATGAATACTATCAGTCATGCCAAGACTATGCGATGCAAGGCCTACCTGGCCAAATGTCATATGCAAGATGTAACTCAAGCATGCAATTCCTCATTTGAATCCACATATCAGTACAATTCATCTTTGGAATATCACTGGGTTCTAGTATACCCTGCACCAGATTGCCTCCCCAACTGGATGCGCAACCATACAAGTGGAAGAGACCTCACTATCTGCCTGGCTAGTAGTTAGCCAATATCTACCCGGCATATCGATAACGGACCTATTTATGAGCTAGTCAGATTCAGCCTAGCATTGCCCCTATCCTAGGGCATGTAAAGCCACATCCCCTTCCAATCGACCACGACACAGTGGGAGACACGGTCTGCTGGTATACAGTACTCGTGTGCTCATACATCTACTCGGTCTCAACGTTAGAGCATCCTTTGGTACCATAAGGGTTTAGGGACTTTCACCGTAGGACATCTATGACGCCCTCGTGCTAGAACAAGTATTTTCGGTATCCAATCCTGCCATCCACGATATGCCTGTGGAGGCTACGACCCTGATGTCACTAGGGCGTACAGTAATTATGTCACACAAATGCAAGATGCATGAGTCACACAATCCAATCATGCAGCAAGCCTCCGTGTACCGCACGCTCATGTGGGGCAACTCTGTCTCTCATGGAGTCCCAAAAACAATCAGCCCAATGACACATGTTATGATCAATCACTCCTCATGACAAGCATCAAAATGATGCGTATGGGTATGTATCATGATGCTATACTAGGCATATTCTCAGTGTGTCCTTCTAGACTAGGTACACTAGCATGACTATTAGTTATAAACAATAATCGGCCTAAACATAAGAATAGACAATGTGATGTGATGGTCCATATATTTAAGTGTCTTCAATAGCACATTGAGGCCCTATACCTCTTGTGAATACTTAATAAATGGTCACTAGGGCTCCTATAACACGCACATACATAAGGTGCATAGGTTATGGTGGTACACAAGTTCTAACATGTATCATCATCATCATAGTCATCATTCAACATCAAATTATCCTCATAACATGTATCATGCAATCATGTGCATAAAGTACATGTCATATAGGGATTCACATGCATCATCATTATCATGGCCATTGTCCAATACTGTCATTATACATGCCCTAGGCATTAGTTGTCTATCATGCATAAGGTTATCCTTACATCCACCAACATCATTTATTTATCATTATTCACGTATCAAGTAAAATATGGTTTTCTCATCCACATTATCATCACGACAATCAATACGTGGATTATTATCACTTGGATATTAAGCATAGTGGTCAACTAGCATGTTTTGTCATCATGCATATATATATATATATATATATATATATATATATATATATAAAATATCCTCATCATTACCAAGGGGATCATTTTCACTTCATGATTAACATAAACAATGTCATAAGTACTATAAATAATTACTCATATCATCAATGCATATGTTATAATTCACCATCCATTAAATCATATCTATCATTTCAACCAGCATCTCACAATCATCATTATCATGTTACCATATATGTATTATCATCTCACCCATCACTAGGTGCATCCTATCTAATGTAACTTCCACACTGGACTTAAACTACATGTAAAGCATGGGGTCATATAGGTCGGACTTAAACTACATACTAAGCATAGTGTCATATAGGTCAAGTTTGAGTCTCACTTGGTGAATCAATAAGCCAACTCAAAGGCTTAAATGTCCAACCACAACGCTTTCAATGGTGTGGATCTAGTTCTAGAACTAAGTGGGTGCCACACATTCCACCAACTAGAAATAATGCACAATCTCAAACATAAAGGATAATATGTTAACATCCTTCATGTCATATATCATATTGGGCCTACTAGCCACATACACAACAAACCAAGAAAAAGCCCAATTATCTAGTTTATGCTTTGTAAAATAGGTCTATTTAATCATGGTCTACTTGAATATAGGTATTATGAAAGGCACGCTGCCCAGTAGGTAATGGGCTTGCCCAACAAGCTCAAGGAAGGTTACCATTGTAGGCTTCTCATTCCCAAATGATTTCTCTTAATGTTGGGCCCGCTTGTGCCTTAGGGTTGCATCATTTAGATGGGCCCAAGGACACCTATGTCTTAAGAGAACATTTAGATAGCAAGATCTATCCACTAAATAGTTTACAAGTTATACAATATCCATTTACAAAACATGTCAGGTGGACCTCATTACATGAAAGGTAAAGCCCATACAAGATAGCCCATACTAGATGTCCCACTTAAGGTTTTTAAGCCCAATAATATCTGAGAGTTATTTTTTAGAGTTTATATGCTGCATTAAACGTTTTGGGAAGGTGGTGGACCCCACTGACATGGCCCCACATAAATTTTACATCAAATATTTTTTTGTGCAATGTTGGTTCTGTACCATTTTCAATTCAGATTTTAAAAGTGCACCTACTAGTGCCCTGGTTTGTCAATTACGGTGTAAGTTGAGTCAGTCGGACGACAGCGCTTAACAGGAAGATCAACGCAAGTGTCTGCCTCAACTGGATGTGTGGAGCTCGCCATAAGTAAATCATAGCCTCACATCCCATGTCCCAAAACACCAGGTGATTAAAACCCTTAAAAATAAGTACAACATCTTAGGGTTGTAAGAAAACTTTTTACCAAATAGGAAAATCTTCAAGTTTTTCTTACACTGTCGATTATATCAATTCACTTTTCGATTGATCGACCTGCTCTGTCGATGTCCTCAGCATATCAATCGATACAATGGAGTGAGGACAAAAAGTGTCCAACAATCAAATATTCATCTGGATGATTTATCGATATATCGATAATTCAGTCGATATCATCGATATTCGAATATCGATCCTATCGAAAGTGGATCGATAATATCGATAGGCAGTTTTTCAGTGCCCATGTTTTTCTAAAGAAAACTACTATGAGCTTTAATATATCGATGACTGTCCGATTCAATCTGAACTCAAATATCGATCATATCGGAAGTCAGTCGATCATATCGATTGTGGGTGCATGTTTTCTCCAGCATGATTTTCAGGATATTTTTAAATGTTGATCGGGGTGCCTATAACGCCTCAAAAAAATCCGTACAAAGACTCGAGTACCAACTATATTAGAAATCACTTAGGATTAATTCCTTTAGAAATTAAGCGTAAGTTAACTAGCGCTATGCTAGATTAGCTGTAAAATTGTCCCTGATCGCTTTAAATACGTTCTACAAGACCCAAAACTTATAGAACCAATGACGCTATAATACCCTGAAATCTAAGATCAAACTCTAAACCCGTTTGCTCTCAAGAATCCTTTGAAACTTCGTATTGGATTTAGACCGCGTGTCGAAAGTCCGATATCCACAATCTTAGACCGTTATGACCGCTTAGCTGTATTTGACAATCATTTCAAAAATTAAGCCCAACCGATGTTCTGAGGCTATTTCATTGAGCCTGGAGTGAAGAGAGTGAGAAAAGGTAAAGATTTAAAAATTTAATTCAAAATCTGGCACGTGTCGTTGCGCGTTATTATTAAGCGTTCTGACCATTAGGACTCAACCAGATTTCACCCTCGAATCAGAAAAAATTTCTCTTTCATGTCATGAAGCTTGCAGACCTGATGTAGGTTCGATGACCGTTGAACTGAAACTGGATCGCCACATGTGATCTGGAAACTCTACCGGACTGAAAACTTAATGTGATCAACATCCGGTATTCATGAACTTAAGTCCGACCGCGTTCGGCCAGGGGACCTCCCGAAACACTCCTTTGGATCGGAAAAGACCCGATTTGGTTATAACCCAAGTATACCCTTGTCCCAAGTCTATTTAAGTGAGATTTTAGCCTATATAAGGGCTTTAAACCCTCTCATATCTCTCCCATCCGATTTTGCAAGAAACCCTAGAAAGTGGTGAGAGAGAAAGAGAGAGTTAGTGAGAGAATTTGTGAGAGAACTTCCTGCCGTTTACTACAGCCTTTGCACGTATCAAAGCACCACCTTCAAATTACTTTCCTGGTGATTCTAACTCACTTCTAGGTAAGAAAACCCTAACCTATAGCTGTTTAAGGATTCTTTCGATTCAAATACCGAAATAGCTTATGTATCTTGTGCATTAGGTCACCGTAACGTCGTTGACGAAGCGTAGACTTTCTATTCGAATCGATACGCGTCTAAGGAGAAATGTGAGGATTTTAGATGCTTAGATTGACTGATTTCAAAGCTTTTAATGTCTTTTAATAGTATATTATCGACAAGAACGTCGTTTGACATGTAGAACATACTGTCCGTTTTCCATTTCGACTGCGTACGGGAAATATGAGATTTAGGGTATTTTAAGCATTTGTAGGAAATAATGTTTACGTCCATATTTTTTTGAAATGATTACCATGGGTATTTGTTGTGTTAGGATATTAAAAATGCGTGCATGATCTGTTTGGCGAAGAGGTTCGACCTAATGTGCACTTTGGGTCGACATACGCTATGTAGACTAAAGTGTGTAGACTAAGTATTTGTATAAATGTTTGTATTAGTATGTATTGAGTAAATGGTGTTGTGAATTAGTTTTGAGATTGAATTCTCAATTAATATGCTGATGTATATGAATTCCACCATGTTGGCTACATGAATTGATTTCATTATATATATGGAATGCATGTGTTGGTTGATTTGCTTACGTTGTATGTTATAACATGTGTCAACATGCTTGTATTATTTATATTCATTTCGGTTACTCTCATATGATTACTGATGTTGTGTACAAATGCTTGGGGCTATACGTTAGTCCAGGCAGTTCGTAACGGATTGAATTTGTGGTTGGCTTCTATTTACCACGAAGGACGCATCGATGAACGCGAGCTGTGTTTTGAGTTGGCAGCAGTGGTTAGGCCACACGAAGTGTTTTATGTACTTCATGTCGCACAGCTTGAGATGCTCTCGTACTAGTCGAGCTCGTCAAGTAACCTGACTGGCCATTGTATGTTCATCTTGTATGAGTCATAACTGCTTGAACCTAGGGTACTGAACTTACCATTGAAAACTCTGTTAACCATTGTACCTTGATCCATAAAGACTCATGAGCCAGGCATGGTGGTATGGGACACCGTAGTCGAGCTGTCGGCCTACGCTGGGGCCACAAACCTCCCTGTAGTAACCAATGAGCACATTTGACTCGTGATCCGATTGTGGCGGTATGAGACACTACATTCGAGGTGTCGGCCTACTCTGATTAGTGATGAGCCCTTTGTAGTAACCTTGAGCGTATTCTGAGTCTACGGGAGGCGACGACCCTTCCGTAGCGACAAGAGTACATTAGGCCTGTATTGATAAGGTGATGGGGGAGCGGTGCAACGAGTGCGAGCAACAGCGCTGACAGCCTTTGCAGTGACCTATAAATATAACATCGTATGAGATTACTAGGAGTGATGACCCTAGACAGGATCTGTGTTGAGATTGATATAAGGAAGGTACCTTAGTTTCCCAATACTGGTGTATGAATGGACTAATAACAACTCGGTAATCATTATCCATATCGCACTGCATGTACCTGGAAGATGTGGAGCACTGAGGAACGCAAGCATGCCGCGGGCGTAAGATGGTGCCGCATGAGGGAGTATGTCGGTGAGGGCATCCATCATGTCATTTCATGCTTGCATTAACAACAGTATCTAGGAATGTTTGATTGCCTGCTTTACTATTATCGCGTGATTGATTTGATAACATGCTAATATTTGCTTTATGATTCCACTGAGTTGATCACTCACTCTCACGTTACGGGACGGTGTTTACAACACCTACCAGACTCTGTCTTAGATGCAGGTGACGAGGTAATTCAGGACGTAGAGCCGGACTTCTACGAGGACCAGGACGAGTTCTCGTATATGCAGTTCGCTGACAGCTTTGCGTAGGTGGCCTTGATCGGTGGAACTTGCTAGTTAGACAGTTATACGACATTTTATTTTTGATTTGATTTATGTATATGTGACTCAGAGATGTATTCATACTTTGGAGACAGTTTGAGATTATTTTATTTTCATACAGTGATATATATATCCTTTAGTCTTCCGTTTGCGTTTTATCACTGGATCTGGAGTATAATTGCAGTTTTGGTATAATCTTACTCATGTGAATGCTCTAACTCAGAAAACATTGAATCATAAACATATTTGTTGCATAAGTGATGGTCTGGAACTCGGGTGTCGGGTTTCTACATGACCCCCGATTTTTAGGGCGTTACAGTGCTAGTCGAGAAATCGATATTCATATGTCGATCTTGTCGAGACCTAATTGATTGGATCGAGATTGGACACAAACTGTCCAGAAAGCTTATGGGTAAATCTATCCGATTTATCGATCTCATCGACACGATCTCTGATATCATCGATATACAAATTTCGATGACATCGACTGTTCCCCGATCATATCGTTAGAACTTGAAATTCTTTAAAGCTTGTCTCTCTTGTTTTCACTTGTCAATAGATCGATTCATCTATCGATGGAATCGGAGGTCAAAATCTGATAACATCGTTGTGTGTCTCGATCCCATCGACCAGTTGGTAAAAGGTTTCCAAAAGTGCAAATGACATTTGAGTTTGTATCATCGAGCGGATCATTGATACAATCGAGAGTATACGCTCGATCATATCGACTCTTGCTCGATGATATTGAACTCTGTCATAAATGTGACCGTTTTATATTCGTTGAAACCTTTTGCCTATATATAGAGAAGCTTACCTTTATTGCTGGTAGAGAAAGAAGAGAGTGCTTCTGAGTGTTTTAAACTTCATATCATTTACCTTAAGCCCTTTCTCTCAGGAAGTTCATCTTCCAATCCACCCTCATCATTGATATTCAATAAAGTGAATTGGGGAATGAACTTCTGCATTTAAGGATCCTCCAGCTAATACCTTATTGGCAAATCATTAAGCTGGAATGCCTTGAATGCATAGTTGATTGGAATCACTCTATCCTCCTAATAGGAAAATCTTTAGAGAGTGAAATTTCATCATAACCTTGACCCGACCCAAAGCCTAGTATAGGTATATCTTTTATGTTGTGGATCAAGGGAGTTGAAGACTCTTCATCAACAAGAAAGAGATCTTCGACATTGCACAAAAAGGGACTCATCAACTTATCTGTAAGTACTCAGAGTCCAGAGGACACTTGTGATCATTCCTTTATAGGATTGGGTCTTAAGTGTTTCTCACCCTTTGAAGTCCTCAAAGGAGGCTTCCGACGGGAGTGTACATGCAGGGTGTGTTGTGTGGACCCTTGCTCTGTGTGAGCATAAACATCTGGTTAGGAGTGCGCTAGCAAAACTCTAGGGTTTGAGGTGAACCGAGTAGAAACCTCTGTAAAGGTTGAAGGTGAACCTGTTTTAAAACCTTAGGTTTGAAGTGAACCATGAGAAACCTCCTTAGTGAAATCCAGTCACTCAAGGGTTGAGTGTGGAAGCCGGTAGTGGAGTAGACAAGTAGTCGAACTACTATAAAATGACTGTGTTTGAGATTGATTCTTGTGTTTGATCTTTTGTGTGATTATATTAACTGCATTTATACTTTCTCACACTTCACACACAGTCACATCCATCATAGACTATAATTGCACCATGATTATCATTTAAATAGATCTGTGATTGGATCCTCTACTAGGCTTGGAAGCCAATAGAGTTAATTTTGAGTAATCCTAATCTGTACTCTTTGATAGGATTAGTGTGATAGGATTTTTAATAATTCATAAAAACTTTAAAAAATCCTATTCACCCCCCTCTAGGACATATTGGTGTATTCCAACTTCAACTCAAGCGATCTTCACTGCTAATTCAATTGGTATCAGAGAAGGTCTCTCTTTAAGGGCTTCACCGCCTAGAGAGTGATCTTGACTGAAGTTGAAATATGGCCAAAGGAGAGGGCTCATCTGTCATTAGACCTCCAGTATTTGATGGTTCAAACTATGCTTACTGGAAGGCTAAAATGCATTACTTCCTGAGATCTTTGGATCATGAAGTTTACGTTGTAGTTGAAAAAGGTTATATGGTACCATCTGAACAAATTGTACTTGAAAATGAAACCATAATCACTAAACCCAAACCTAATGAAAAGAGGACGGCATTTGACAAAGAACAACAAAATGTTGAAGCAAAAGCAATGAATGTCATCTACTGTGCCGTGTCCCAAGATATTTTTAATCAAATATGTATGGGACCTCTAAAGAAGCATGAGACTTACTAGAAACAACCCATGGAGGCACAAGCACTGTGAAGAGATCTAAAATACAACTTTTAACTTCACAGTTCGAAAATCTCAGGATAGAAGAGCATGAGACATTTATGGAGTTTTTCACCAAATTGAATATCATTTGTAACTCCATGAGTGGATTGGGAGAGAAGGTTCTGACACCTAAAATATGTAGAAAAATCTTAAGATCCCTACCGGAACGGTTTAATCCCAAGGTAACAACAATTGAGGAGTGTAGGAATATTGATGAGATGAAAGTAGAAGAACTAGTAGGTTCCCTACAAACTTTTGAACTACACTTCACACAACTCCAAAAATCTAAAAACACTGTCCTAAAAACCTCTAAGAAAACAAAACATGAGGATAGTAAGAGTGAAAAAGAAGATGAAGATGAGAAAGTCGCTCTGCTGGCACAAAGATTCAGAAGATTCTTTCAAAGGAATCGCGGCCGCCCCTCTAGAGGTAGAAAGGTGGATAACAAACCTCCTACAGGCAAATTTGGGAAAAGAACCAAAGAACCACAATGCTATGCCTGTCATGAGTATGGACACCTATCTACTGAATTCCTAAACAGAAAAACTAAGGGCAAGGCGATAACTGTCACATGGGATGATACGGAAGAGTCAAACTCAAAAAACAGTGACTCAGAAAGTGATGGAGATCATAAATCCTTGAAAATACTCATTGTCTCCACTACTTCGATTATTTCAACTGGACCTGAAAAAGAACAACAAGCCACTGAATCATTTTCATCTGATAATGAGGATTTGGAGTCTGAAGAAGAAGAAGAGGAAGAAATTGAAAAGGATAAATTATAAGATGCTTATAATCAACTATACATTCATAGCATCCATATCCTTAAAAAACTCGGCATGTCTGAAAATAAGAAGAAATTGTTGCAGAAAGACTTGGATAAAACCTTAGAAATAAACATACATTTAGCTAATGATTTGTAACAATATCACACAGACAATGATAAATTAGAAAGAGAAAACCTATCCCTGAAAGAAGAATTATCAAAACTTATGAACCAGGCTGAATTGCTAAGAGATGATAATGCACAACTCAAAAATGAGAACCACTCACTTTGTAATAACTTAGAAAAATTCAGAAAATTTGCCAAGATAAACTACAAATTTTCTTAGAGTAGTGAGAATTGAAAAATTTGTTAGGGATGAGAAGACTAGGAATAGACAGGAGTGGATTAGGATATGAGAAAAGTAAAAAGAAAACTGGAAATAAAGACCAAACACTTATGGCTTCAAGTAGCAATATGGGAATTTCTCTTGTCTGTAATTTATGTGGTGATGTTGGTCATCATAAATTTGAATGTTTAGCACCTAGAAGGACTCAATATAACTCTGATCAAAATCACATTGAAAAATTTAAACCAATCAGAGAAACTCATAATGTTAAAAGTCCATCTAGGAGAAGCACTGATCCATCACCACCGAAAAAAAAGAACAGAATGAAGAAATCTGTCTCAAAATGGGTAGTTAAAGGAAAACTGAACTGTCTGATGATTAAATCTCATATACCCTGATATATCAAGCAGAAAAGGGAACAAATCCAGATTATGCATCTAGATCTGGATATTTGCTGAAATGATGCAATTTTGTTGAGCCTTCAATATAACATCTAAGGTTGGAGACCTTGAATTTTTGTATATAAACATTATCATGTTTATAATTGTACAGAGCTGGTACAAATTTTTTTTTGTGACATATATTGATCAAGCCAAGAAATACCCGATAGTGTGTCGAAATTGTGAAAATTCTGAATATTATCTACCTTTGATACGAGTGTCGGCCTCTTTTCGATTTCATCGACTGAGGGTCGATACAATCGACGACTCTTCAGAATATGAAAAGTCGTCTGACCGTGGATAACATCATGGGCAGTCTTGATAGCATCGATTGACAACTTCTCGATACAATCGATACGTTGGCCGATATGATTGACAGATGGCGCCCGATAAAAGTCAGCAGGACGAAAAAAAAGGGGTTTTCTTCAAAAGACTTTTCGGTCGTCTTCCCTGTCCGATCTTCTCGACCAATCATCAGAAGCCAAATCAGACTAATCAAATCCCTACAAAACCAAGTAATATTCTTCCAACGTCGTCAGAACTTTCTTTTCTTGGTTTGTCGGGCGTTTTTATGGTTTTTCCCAAATACTTCAAACAGCCTTTTTCCTTCCACATGGGAAAAGATAAAAATGTAGTATCCTGTCCGGGGGCGTCTTTGAGAGGTACCCGATAAAAATTCCTTGCCTCAAGGGAAAGAGTAAGGATCCCAGACAGTGAGACCCCCACACGGTAAAGATCACGACGCAGTGGGTCCCAAACCGAAGTTCCTGCATCGTCTCAATCAGCGCCTCCTCCTCCGGCTGTCCAACACCCACCAAAATACGCCAATAGGAAGTTGATTTTTGAAAGAAAAGTAGACAGGGAGTGTTTAGCACCCTACAAATTAGAACCCCTGTTTGATGTAATTGGTTGGCTACCCATCCTGAATTTTGGTGGACCATGCCAACTGAAAAGGACACGCAACTTCCTTACTGCATGTCATTCATCGGTGGCTGACCCTCCTTCGTTCATGGTATCCTTGGATGGTGATGATGCATTTATCACCCCTGCCACTGAAGCCCACATCCTCAATCTACAGTTAGCCTCAGAAGGCCTTTCAAACTGGGATCTCGATCTTCCAGATGTGCGATCAAAGATAACCAAATACCTATGTCATGATAGAGATATTCCATGGCACAAAGGGAATGCCCTAAATGCTAGGTATATGGAACCCCAGTTTGGAGTCATGCATGGGATCTTTACCACTAAATTGTACCTAAGAAGTACAAACTGATCAGATCTCATAAGTCTCATGGTCATGATAGTCTACTCCGTTGCAACCGGGACAAATATCTACCTTTCAACTTTGATTGTCAATTAGTTTGTTAATGCCATACATACTTCCAGAGATTTGCATCTGCCATTTCCCTAGATTATTAGTAGAATCTGTCAAAGCATTGGCTTTCCGTCTACAACTGATCCGGTTTTCCCACTCAAAGTTCTCAATAAAAAGAATATTCGGAAAATGGATCTGATATTTCACAAGGAGGAAACTGAGGAAGACATTCATACAGAAGGGGAAGGAGGAGAAGGTGGTGATCCCATGGAAGGAGATGCAATGACTGATGATGCACCTTATAGACCTGATGTCGCTCCGTCTACGTCAACCGCTGGGTATGGAAAAATGCTCAAACTGGACAGGATTGAGGCCATTTAGAAGGACATGTACTCAGTTAAGGAACAACTTACTGTCCTAGAAAGGATGGTTCAAGGAGTGCAGAGCACGGTCCAACAATTGGTGGATCTGCTGACGTGCCGACGGGATGACACGATGCCATCTCATTCTGCTCCGTGCAGCCGGGTTCATGCATGCTATCATACACACCTTACACTTATCTTGTGGATGAACATCAGTATCTTTTTGGATGTTCTACGCTCTTAGTGGTGTGTATGACAACCTTTTCACCATGCATAGTTTTTTTTCTTCTCTTTGGTTGAATATGTCCACGGTTGGGCTAAAATACTGGTTTTGATATTTGGGTTCCCTCAAATGGGCTTTATTTTTTTTTGGGGTTAAATTGCTGCTGTCTGGGGCAGCATTGGATATTTCTGCCAACCTTGGGCAATTTATTTTACATATGGCCGAATGTAGTTCTTATATTCCTGCCATTTGAATTTCTGTTTCCCTGGTTTAATGAAGTTTTGGGGTTATGGTCTGCATGTTTATCTTATGCCTTAAGTGCTTTATTAAATCCATACTGTCTACTCCTGATGTATGCCTTACACTGCTTTCATTTATATTCATCTATCTGACTGTGATTCTCCTCTATGCTTCAATCTTCAGTCAATATCACGTATTATGGTTTTGCCAATGACTGACAAAAAGGGGGAGAACAATTCAAACACCCCAAGCGAAAAATTGTATATCTGTGTTGCAGGTGTTAGGGGGAGCAACCGCAATAAGAAAAGAGGGGAGTTTTTGAAGTAAGGGGGAGAAACTTCTGGTTGTGTATATGGGTGATTAGAATTTATAAAATTGTGTTAATGCATGTACACACAATTTAAGATGTATCTATCTAGATATTTTCCTAGGGTTTTTGGGTATTTTGTCACGAAATTCACAAAGGGGGAGATTGAAAGTGTACCTACTAGTGCCCTGGTTTGTCAATTACGGTGTAAGTTGAGTCAGTCGGACGATAGCGCCTAACAGGAAGATCAACTCAAGTGTCTGCCTCAACTAGATGTGTGGAGCTCGCCATAGGTAAATCATAGCCTCACATCCCATGTCCCAAAACACCAGGTGATTAAAACCCTTAAAAATAAGTAGAACATCTTAGGATTTTTTTGTAAGAAAATTTTTTCCCAAATAGAAAAATCTTCAAGTTTTTCTTACACTGTCGATTATATCGATTCACTTTTTGATAGGATCGACCTGCTCTGTCGATGTCCTCAGCATATCAATCGATACAATCGAGTGGGGACAAAAAGCGTCCTGCAATCAAACATTTATCTAGACGATTTATCGATATATCGATAGTTCAGTCGATATCATCGATATTCGAATATCGATCCTATCGAAAGTGGATCGATAATATCGACAGGCAGTTTTTCGGCGCCCCTATTTTTCTAAAGAAAACTACTATGAGCTTCGATATATTGATGACTTTTCGATTCAATCTGAACTCAAATATCGATCATATCAGAAGTCAGTTGATCATATCGATTGTGGGCGTATGTTTCCTCCAGCATGATTTTCAGGATATTTTTAAATGTTGATCGGGGTGCTAGTCGAGAAATCGATATTCATATGTCGATCTTATCGAGACCTGGTCGATTGGATCGAGATTGGACATAAACTATCCAGCAAGCTTATAGGTAAATCTATACGATTTATCGATCCCATCGACACGGTCTCCGATATCATCGATATAGAAATTCCGATGACATCGATTATTCCCCGATCATATCCTTAGAACTTGAAATTCTTTAAGGCTTATCTCTCTTGTTTTCACCTGTCGATAGATTGATTCATCTATTGATGGAATCGAAGTTTGAAATCCAATAACATCGATGTGTGTCTCGATCCCATCGGCCAGTTGGCAAAAGGTTTCCAACAGCACAAATGACATTTGAGTTTGTATCATCGAGCGGATCATCGATACAATCGAGAGTATACGCTCGATCATATCGACTCTTGCTCGATGATATCGAACTCTATCATAAATGTGACCGTTTTATATCTGTTGGAACCTTTTGCCTATATATAGAGAAGCTTGCCTTTATTGCTGGTAGAGAAAGAAGAGAGTGCTTCTGAGTGTTTTAAACTTCATATCATTTATCTTAAGCCCTTTCTCTCAGGAAGTTCATCCTTCAATCCATCCTCATCATTGATATTCAATAAAGTGGATTGGGGAATGAACTTCCGCATTCAAGGATCCTCCATCTACTACCTTATTGGCAAATCATTAAGCTGGGATGCCTTGGATACATAGTTGATTGGAATCACTCTATCCTCCTAATAGAAAAATCTTTAGAGAGTGGAATTCCATCATAACCTTGACCCGACCCAAAGCCTAACATAGGTACATCTTTTATGTTGCGGATCAAGGGAGCTGAAGACTCTTCATCAACAAGAAAGAGATCTTCGACATTGCGCAAAAAGGGACTCATCAACTTATCTGTAAGTACACAGAGTCCAGAGGACACTTGTGATTATTTCTTTTTAGGATTGGGTCTTAAGTGTTGTTCACCCTTTGAAGTCCTCAAAAGAGGCCTCCGACGGGAGTGTACGTGTAGGGTGCGTTGTGTGGACCCTTGCTCTATGTGGGCATAAACATCTGGTTAAGAGTGCGCCAACGAAACTCCAGGGTTTGAGGTGAACCGAGTAGAAACCTCTGTAAAGGTTGAAGGTGAACCTGTTTTAAAACCTTAGGTTTGAGGTGAACCATGGGATACCTCCTTATTGAAATCCGATCACTCAAGGGTTGAGTGTGGAAGCCGGTAGTGGAGTAGACAAGTAGTCGAACCACTATAAAATGATTTTGTTTGATCTTTTGTGTGATTATATTAACTGCATTTATACTTGCTCACACTTCATACACAGTCACATCCATCATAGACTATAATTGCACCATGATTATCATTTAAATAGCTCTGTGATTGGATCCTCTACCAGGCTTGGAAGCCAGTAGAGTTAATTTTGAGTAATCCTAATCTGTACTCTGTGATAGGATTAGTGTGATAGGATTTTTAATAATTCATAAAAAGTTTAAAAAATCCTATTCACCCCCCTCTAGGACATATTAGCCTATTCCAACTTCAACTTAAGCAATCTTCACCACTATTTCAGATTTATGATCATATGGAACCCACATCTGGTGAAAGGAAGGATCCATGTGGTAGATCTATGTGTGGGTCTCATTGGTTTGGTCTATACAATTTATGGTGATGTCCCAAATATGGGTACCTGGAGGAAATGTGCAGGAAACACAGTGCAGAATTAGTTTTGGCCCGATCTTGAGTATGTTCCATGATCACAGAGGACCACCTTTCAGTGTCCCATCAGGTTCCCTTGGTTATACTATACATGTACTTTAAAAATTTTAAGTTGGGACCAACTGGTTGTGCATACGTAATATTTGGTATAGGGCTAAGCATAGGTACAACTGTGTCTTGTCCCATTTTGGGATCCACTCCCTGATCATGTGGGGTCTGATTTAGCCCGATTAAAATATTATTTATCTATTCCTTGGTATATGTTGAAGGTTCCAAGTGGTGGCCTACCCATATCTCCAGCATGTGATCTACTACAGAGGCCCAAAGTAAGTACAAAACACATAATCTGACAAGTTTCAACAATGGGGTTTGTCACAACTTAGGCCCCGATTTCCAAACACTTATGGATCATTCCTGACAAAAAGTAGGACATCTCAACTCACTTATATAAGGATTAAACATCCCCCAAAGTGGGATCCTTAACTACAGAGTGTGGGGCCCACTACAAGGTGTCAAAGAGACCTACATGCAATACAGTCAAGTACTCAGAAATTTTCAGCAAACAGAAAGTGCAAAGGAAATTAAATAGATCCAATGGCAAGTGAGGCCCACATGCTAGCAAACCATAGATAAAAGACACATAAAATATACATGGGTTTTCAGATTGTATGAACTAATAAAACGCATAAATCACAAGTGATCCTACACCCAAGTGGGTCAATAAGAGGGTGAATGTTATGCACAACATATATATATCCAACATACACATCTAGTAGCACATGAAATATATAGATCAAATCTCTATGATTAGATTCTCTGTTAGAAAATCTGATCCAATAGATAGTTTAGTAATACATCATTTAGGCTGTGTATGGTTTTTCAACCATACAGAGCCTTAGATCCGTTTGGACCATACAAAATAATTTAAAATTTATCCCTACGAAAGTATCTGTCGGTTTAGAATTTTCTAAATTTTATCATGAAAGAATATGATCATAGGGACCATACATATGATTATTTACTATCTCAAGTAAATTAAGAACAAATATCAAATGCATCTGACTGTTGGAATCACGGATATCGACCACACAAGAATGGTCATAACAAGCCCCCAAATACATCTTTCGTATAAGGCCAAGATCTCGGCCGTCCGAACTCTAATTGAGGCTTATTATATACCGTTGGAAAAATGGTTCTATTTTCTACAAATCCAATGGAACGTATATTTTTAGTACATTCATTAAAAGAGTTAAACATGGGTTTGTTTTAGGCAAATCGGAATCCTGCATGTGCTGCTGGAGAGCAGCCAAGTAAACTTGATATTTTGGATGATTGGACCGTTGGATGGCTATGAAATTTGGCCCAGAGTTAGCGTATATTATGGTTAATATTATTTCCAAGTTTCAACTCCAATCTTAACATAGTTGATTTTATATGAATTTTACAAGTTGTTGTCTAGATACAAAAACGGGATTACATGTGAAGAGTATGGATATAATGTTCATCATGGTGGACCGTATTGACATGGGCCACTTTGCTGACCACCATAGCCATAAATACCTGCACACAAGAACTTCACACCAGTGGGGCCCACACATATCAAGAAAATAAAAGAGGAAGAAAGAGGAGAATGAGGAGGATGGAAGGAGGAGTGTAGAGGCACCTCAATGGATGGATGGTTGGATGATGATGTGTGGTCCACTCCCTCTAGGTTTGATGATGGGCCACACATTGGCCCTAATCTCTCTCACTCTCTCTAAAAATCTCAGAATTTTTCTAAGTATAAGAAAAGAATAAGTGCAAGAAGAGAGCTCTTACTCTTATATAGAAAATTGGGAGTTGAGGTGGCAAGTTTATGGGATGTTATTGGTGCTAAAAGTGAGGTGAAAGGTGATGTATGGCATGAGTAGTGGATGGATGAGGTGGATGGGTGCTAAGTATGCATTGACCGAGGTGGAAGAAATCTAGACATGCATTGACTAATGGATGGATAAGGGTTATGGGTGGTGATGCACGGTAGATGATGAAGTGGAGTATTGCAATTGGTTATTTGAAGTGATGTGACACAAATTAAGACATGCATTAGATGCATGAATAGGATGAGGCAGACATGAGCCATGATTAGTTTCTCAGGCATGAAGAGAGAGCTAATGATGAGTTTTAGGATAGAATCTAATTTTGTCTTATAGTGCTTGTCTTATATGTGTTAGCTTCTTATTTTGTCATGTAGAAATTTTTCTATATATTAGTAATTTCCATGTTCTAAAAGTGGGCTTTAGGCCCACATGGGCTCAAGTCCAATAAGCCTAACATAATAAAGGTTGCTTGTATTACTGGATACATACTCTAGGCCTTACATTCAATAGGTCATATCTCCCTAACGGAGCGTCAGATTGATGCACGATTTTCACCATTGCGATCGTAGCGACAACGTGGTCCACATGATAGAGGTCTTAAGATCATTTAGAACAAATCACTTAGGTGAGTTTTCTAGGTGCACTAGGGTGCATTGTATAGTCAATCAACGGGGCGAGTTAGGACACGTGTTCATACGAGCGATGTTGCAAAAGACCGGGATCCTACATATGATAACCCCAATAATCACGTACTATTTTCTTAATTGATGGAGTGTGATTATTATCCCACATATGATCGTATAGGGACTTCTTAACAGGTGGAGCATTATATTTCGGTCGGTTCTCGATGATGGTTTCAAAAAAATTTTGAGACATAGGTTGATTCCTATCATAATCATCATACATCCCTTCCCAATATTTCTTATCCATCTTAGCATACTGACGTTCCCACTCTTGCATGGTGAAACCATAACTCTGAATATACTAAAAAAAATAAAAGAAAAATCCTACAGTAATATGGAAAGTAAGGAGAGGAGAAGTTAGAAGGAAGTTACCAGATTGGAGGAGATCTATGTTAGGATCCTGCAAAAGAAAAAAGAAAGTGAATTAGTTTCTAAAAAAATAAAAAATAAAGTAACCTAGTTTCTAAACAAAAAAGGAAAGTTCCTAAAAACAGAAAATAGAAAGTTTCTGAAAAAAAAAAGAAGAAAAAGTTAGTTTCTAAAACAGAAAAGGAAAGTTTCTAAACCTAGAATTAGAAGGTAAGTTAGTTTCTAAAATAATTCAGAAAAAACATAATCCTAAAAATAAAAAATAGACAAACCATAATCTTAAACTAATTATAAAACTATCTAATCTCAGATAAATGCAACCGTTAGTCCCTAGTAATGGCGCTAAAAACTTGTTCACAACCCCAAGTGTAGGGTCACGATGCAATAATAATCTCGGTGAGACTGAGGTCGAATCCACAAGGACTGAACATGTACGTTTCTGAAATTAAGTAGACCTAAAACTAAAAGAAGATGTAAACCTAATTCTGAATATTCTGAGAGAGTAATAGTGAATAGATTAATTAAAACCTAATAAATTTAAAGGTGGTAACTAGGGTGCCAAGGATCCACTTGTAGCAATTATGAAGCTACCTTGCCTGATTTAAGGAAACAACTGGAATCAGAGTCCTATCTTATCCAATTGGTAAGAAGAAATTTGTCAAATCTCTGAACTTCTCATGTATCTAATCATCAATAGACTCGAATGGTGAGGATTTGGAAGTGATTCTGTCACCTAACCATGCCTAGGAGACAAGGCGAACAACAGGATTTACCAATCTTACAACCAATCATAAGAGAATTATGAAAGTTAGGAAGGATTCAATCATCCTACCATGCCCAAGGGACGATGGTGAACAACATGATTTTTTAATTTCACAATCTCAATTTAGGAAAAGAAGATATCTCAAGCTATCGTAGATCTATTGTAATTTGTCACAATAAACCATTAAAAACTAAAAATATTTCTTCACAATCAAACTAGAATCCAAGAGAGTTCAACAAAACATGAATTAAAACAAAGCAAACATCTCAATCATGCTATAAGCTTCACCTCTTAGCCCTAAGTAAAAGGTTTAGCCAATCATAGATATGATTGAACTAAAGACCCTTAAACAAAATAAAAAGACCTACTAAAGAGGAAGAAGAAGAACTCTCGGACGGTGGCTCCACCCTTTTGTTTCACTCCTCAAACCCTAAAAGATGCCTAAGAACATCCTAAGGACCCCTATTTATACTTTTGCAACTCAAACTTTCATACTAAATTGGGAAAATTCAGAAACCGATTTAAATTTTACAATTCATGTGTTATCCGCATAACCTTAGACCAGTTGAGGGTAACCTTCAATTGGTTGAGGGTCACCTCTGACTGGTCAAGGGTGACGGGAATTTAAAAGTTCATGTTGCTGGAGTTCGAGTTGAAGATTCTTCAACTAATCGAGCAGGATCCAGGACTAGTCAAGGAGCCAGGACTAATCGAGCAGGAGCTTCGACTAGTCGAGAAGGAGACAGGACTAATTGAGGATCATAGAAATTCACTTTAAAATTTTGATTCTTTTCATTCTTGACTTGGTTTTCTTAGATCTTTGGCATGTGAATTCTTCATTTTTGGTCTCATAAGATCCATCCTTGGCTTTGGTGATTCTTGAGCGTTAAATCCATGCTTTTAGCATTCTTTTCAATCCAAGCTCTTAAATTTACCTTGCAATACAAACATAACTAAAATAGGACATTAAGCAGTAACATGTTCATAAAACCAAGATATAACTAGGGAAAAATATATAATATTTGAGTCTCAACACAATGGGTGAGTCCAACTCAGGTGGTTCCTAAGAAGTTCGGAATCACCATCATAGCCAATGCCAATAATGACCTCGTGCCAACTAGAGTTACTTTTGGTTGGAGAATGTGCATTGACTACAGGAAATTGAATATCGTCATAAGAAAGGACTAATTTCCTTTTCCCTTCATTGATCAGATTTTGGAAAGGCTAGTTAGTCACTCGTACTATTGCTTCATTGACGGGTAATCGGACTACAACCAGATAGAGATAGCCCTTGAAGATCAGGAAAAAACCACATTCACATGTCCCTTTAGCACCTTTGCTCATCGAAGGATGTCATTCGGACTATAGAATGCCTCCACCACCTTTCGGCGATGCATGATGAGTATTTTTTCTGACATGGTGAGGTAATATTTAGAGGTCTTCATGGATGTAAGACCCGTATCTTGGTCCGTACCTTTCCGTACACTTCCGCGGTCTTACCGGTCGAATTCCGGCAACTTTCGACCCTTAATGGATATCGACGCGCGACCCGGATTCATGTACCGACAACCCGAGTCGACTCAACCCGAGACCAATACCATAGCGACCGCACCGTCGCCGCGGTTCCGATACCGCGACTCGCGCGCCAAGGCGATACCCTGATCAAGAGATATGAGCCAACGTTCGGTGCGAGAAAACGCCGCGCGTTGCGAAAACCAAGGGAATCTCAACGATGTGTCACATCAATCACATCAATCCCATCAATCAATCACCCATCAACCCATCAAAGGTCAAGTACACATCACTTCCATCCCTTTTCCCAAGCAACCACCAAAGTCTTCTCATCCCATACCTCTCTTACACAAAAGCCACAAAAGTCTTCCTAACCCATACCTTTCTTACACAACCATCACTCACCCATCCATCCATCACTCTCTCTCTCTCCCTTTACATCACTCTCTCTCTTACTCTCCCTCATTCCAAAAAAAAAAATCCAAGCAACAAAAAATTGCAAGGAGCTCCCACGTATGAGGATTTCCAACCTCCCTCTAAGCTTCAAGTGGCCCACCTTCCTACCCCCAAAATCCCCCATCTCAACCCTCCATTCTTCATCTTAGCCATTGAAGTTGAAGATAAGGTGCCAAGGAACCCCTAGGAGCGAGAAGATCGGACGGTGGGTGCTTCTATAGGGTAGATTTTCTTGAATTTATGGTGGACCAAGTGAGGCCCACCGATCAATGGTGTGGATCTCACTTGGGATCCTAATATGTGGCCGATGGACCACTTGGATCATCATGATCGGTCCATGATGGGGCCATTCTCCATGGACCCCATCATGATGTTTATTTGCATTTAGAAAGGTCATCTAGACCGTCCATATCGGTGGAGAATGGATCTCCACCGTTGATTTACATTTTTAACGGTCCCATGTGCAAGGGACCCATTTCTTGTATGTTTCATTGCAAGGGAGGGCCCATAATGACGGGGTCCCTCCATCACAAGCCGTGTCCCACTCTCCATGTCTCTCTCTCTCTCTTTTATTTTATTGTATTTTATTTCATTTTATTTTATTTTATTGTAATAGGATGGTGTGGCCCACTTGAATGGATCCCAACTTGATGTAATTATTTTATTCAAGTGGGGCCCACCTTAGATGTTATTTCTGTGCCGCCCATTATGTGGTGGCCCACTTCATCAGGCCCACCACAACTACTTGTGTATGAACGTCAGCCGTCCAGCGGACGCTGGACGTTTCTAAGAAAATGAGAACAAGAAGAAAAAGGAAAGGAAAAAGGAAGAAAAAGAAGGGAATGGGGTGTTCCCTTTGCACAGGCCCCACCCTGATGTCTATGCCCTATCCAAGCCGTCCATCCTCTTACACACGGCGTTCTAGCCGTTGGGTAGAAGTTTGGAGCTGATCCAATCACCTGGTGGGCCATAGCGTTGAATGTTGTGCCCTTACCATTCAATCTCCGTTTTCTTATTTTATTTCACCTACAAGCATCAAAAAAATTGGAACTCTAGACTCATTTGGACGGCGTCGAGCCACTGGACGTAATGGTCGGGACGGATCTTGGTGCAGCGGGCCCCACGCACGAAAAACCACAGAAAAACATATTTTTTTTTATTTTTTGAAATAAGGGAGATGAGGCTCTGCCTCTTCTGACAGCGCCAGCGCCTGCACGCAGGCGCGTGCAGCCTGGCGACGGGCGGGCGGGCGTCACCGACCACGGCCTCCAGCCGTGGGCCCCACCTTGATGTATATGTTATATCCAGGCCGTCCGTGAGGTGGGCCGTCCCCAGTAGTGGGCCCCCTCCGAATTTCAGGTCGATCCAAAACTCAGGTGGCCCACACCATAAGAAACAGTGTGAATAAGCTTCCACCATTGAAGCTTTCCTGGGGCCCACAGAAGTTTCGAATCAAGCTGAAATTTATGTTTTACCTTCATACAGGTCCAAGGGACCTCGTGAACGGATTAGATTTCAAATGAACATTATAGGGTGGGCCCCACATGGGACCCACAATGATGTGTGCGTTAAAGACCACCGTCCAGTGGACGGTGGCGCTCTCCTTGCCGTTGTATTGCTTCCACCGTCCGCTGGACGGTGGAGCCCTCTTGATGCATGTGTTTTATGCACGCCACAGCGGGCGTGCAGTGTGTGTGTGCATGCTGTGTGGGTGTGTATGCGTGTGTGGGTGTGCATGTATACATATACATATATACTTATATATATACTATATGTATTATAGGTATTATATGTACATATTATTACTGTTATAATAAATATGATGGTAGGCCCTCATGTGGGCCCCACTCTTGATGCATGTGATGCATCTAGACCGCCCATCCGCTATAACATATAAGGCCTTTGGGTTAAACCCCTTTGGACTGTAAAAAGAGCCTATGGGCCTAGGCCCACTTGATATGATCCAATCCCATAGGAAGGGGCCCTTTTGATGTACTTCAGGGGCCCATAAAGATTGGACCCATTTATTGCCCTCTTAAAGCCCATGGTTGTGGACCCAATTGTTATATTGAAAGACCCATGGGACTACACCCATTTGATTATAGAAGGGTCCATGGGAATAGGCCCACTTTGATATGCATGCAAACTCATGGATTAGGCCCATTTAAATTATTTAAGGCCTAGGGATTTAGGCCCATTTGACTCATACAAGGCCTCTGGGTTGAGGCCCATTTGATATACATTTGGGGGCCCAATTGGTGTGACCCATTTAATACATATTAAACTCTTGTGACTAGGTCCAATTGATGCAATCTAAGGCCCACGGGTTTGACCCATTGCAATGCACATAAGCCCCATTGGTGTGGCCCATTTATGTGGCCCATCTGATAAATGAGAGCCAATAGGATATGACCCATTTGATATATATATAAGGTCCCATGGGGACAACCTACGGTCCATTGCAATGTGTAAATCCATTACAAACTAAGTGTTGATGTTTACAAAGATCATGCCTTGGGAGAAATGTTGGTTTGACGTCCACATTGCGAGTGTAATGTTGGTTGGATGTCCACATTACGACTCTCCTTAGGGCCCATTACCGGCCGTATTTGCCATGTATAGGCCCTCCAGGTCCGTCTACATTGTAAGATAATGCATTTTATTATAACATGTTTAGTATAGTTTCATGACCCATGATCATACGCATCATATGCATGCTTGATATGAGGATTGACTGATCATGGCATATGCCTTCGGGCAGGTTGTTTATGGGCTCCCGGTTAGGCGGTGTTGCCCTACATGAGCGCACGGTATGCGCAGGATTGGTTGCATGACTGGATAGCGTGATTCATGCATTCCGCATTTGTGTGATATGGTTGTTGTACGCCCTAGCGACATCAGGGCTGTAGCCTCCACAGACGCATCGTGGTTGGCAGGATTGGATACCGGAAATCTTGTTCTACATGGGGTACTATAGATATCCCTGGGTGAAAGTCCCTAAACCCTTATGGTACCAAGAGGTTGCTCCAACGTCTAGACCGAGTGGGTAGATGAGCGTTGAGTGCCGATTACCAGACGGTTACGCTCTCCACTGTGTCGTGGTCGGTTGGAAGGGGGTGCGGCCTTACCCGCCCGAGTGTAGGGGGCAATGCTAGGCTGAGTTTGACCAGCTCGAGGAATGGGTCCGCTATCGACGAGTCGCGCCCGATATTGGCAGACAGATAGTGAGGTCTCTTCCACTTACCTTATTGCGCGCGATGTGGCGGCAATCTGGTTTAGAGTGTACTAGACCCCGGTGATATTCCATACTTTGAGCTGTATTGATGTGTGGACATTGATGAGTATCTGTATGCTTGAGTTGCATTGTACATTGCATGGCCTTGAGATGGCCGATACCATTCATGTCTTGCATTGCATAGCCTTGGTACGGCTCATGACGTTTTGGTTCCATCTGCATATTCCGCATTACTCTGACATTGCATTCATATTACTACCTTGCGCACACACTTTCACCACCCTCTAAGCTTTCTGTAAGCTTATGCACGACCGTTGCGTGCAGGTGACGTTGGACTTCAGCAGCGTTGAGGCAGGAGCGCGTCGCTGATCATTTTGGAGTTTTCTGTTATTTACCATTGTATTTCCCTTTATGCTCATTGTACTTGTAAAAATTTTTGATCATAGTGAAAATGTAATGGAGTGCTTGGTTGTTGTTGGTGGGTTATGCCTTTGGTTATGCTTATTACGAATCAAACTGATATTTAAAATCCTCCTCGTAGCATCCCAGGATCGGAACCTGGCGAATGGGAGCTAGGAGCCGAGAATGGGGTTCTACGGAGGCTGTCGGTGCCGGATTCGGCGATCGGGAATTTTGTGAGCCCGGTTTCCGAGTTTGGGGCGTGACAGAAGTTGGTATCAGAGCATAACTTGGGAATAACCGAGAACAACATTACATGTTTGCTATGAGTGAAGAATGGCTAAGTTCTGAAGTTCGGATAACTTCACGACCTTCTGATTCAGACCGTTAACGTGCGTACATTCGAGAGTTTTGAAGTTGATAGGCGCTTTCGCTCTTTCCTGTAGGGTATGGCACCTGTTACTCGATCGACTCCCGCACCACCACCTGAGGATTCCACTTCACCATCAGAGACTCCAGCTCTACCACCTGCGTCTCCCATCCCACCCTCAGAGATCCCTGATTCCTCCCATGAGGATGACATTCCTCCACCCGAGACTGATGAGGAGCCGACTGTGACTGTGAGTGCCTCTCAGTTACAGCAGATGTTGCAGGCTGTGACAGCTGCACTACAGGGACAGGGTAGACGCCCAGCTGTTTCACCAGCTCAGGCGGAGCAGGAGCGCGCGAGCGCCGTACTTCGTGAGTTTAGACGGCATGATCCCCCTCGTTTCCAGGGCGAGCCGGATCCGACTGCAGCCGAGAGATGGCGCTCCGATGTGGAGAAGATATTCGATACCATGTTGTGCACGACCGAGCAGCGCGTCCGGTTAGCAGTATTTCTCTTCCACGGTGAGGCCGAGCATTGGTGGACCTCTGTCGCCCGTGTCGCCGGGCCTGACCATGTCTGGACATGGGAGGACTTTGTGGAGCGATTCGAGGAGCAGTACTTCCCTGACCACATCCGTCGTCAGCGAGCCTTAGAGTCCGAGACTCTGGTACAGGGAGACATGACCGTGGCACAGTACGCGGCCCGTTTCATGGCACTATCGAGATTCGCCCCCTACATGGTTGATGATGAGGGGCGGAAGGCCCGCCGTTTCGAGCACGGTTTACGTTACGGCCTTCGAGGTCGTGTCATTGGGCATGAGCTTCCTACCTTCCAGGCAGTAGTGCGGAAGGCTCAGATATATGAGACTGAGTGGGCCGGTTCTCAGTCTGATCGTGGTCAGAGGGGAGACCGGAAGAGGCAGGCTCCTTCCAGTCATTCCCAGCAGGGTCGACCACAGCAGCAGAGGCGCACTGGTCGCCCAGCTTTCCGTGCACCATCAGCACCATCAGCACCTCCACCACCACCTCAGAGACAGTTCACCGGCACTTGCTTCAGGTGCGGTGCGACGGGACACCGTTCATGGGAGTGTCCCAGTCCCCAGCAGCAGCAGAGAGGTCCACAGCAGCAGAGACCTCCACCACAGCAGCAGAGACCCCCACAGCAGCAGCGACAGCAGCAGCGACAGCAGCCTCTACCACCGAGGCCACCTCAGCAGCAGCATCAGCATCAGCATCAGCCTCAGAGGCCGCAGCAGCAGAGGCAGCAGTTTCGACCGCCTCAGCGACCCCAGCAGCAGCAGCAGCACGTTCAGAGAGGACAGGCACCTCCCCAGCCAGCTCAGGCTAGGTTTTATGCGGCTCAGCAGGATCCGCAGTCATCTGGGGGAGTCGTTGAGGGTATACTGCCAGTTTCTGCATGCATTGCACGTGTATTGTTTGATTCTGGTGCATCACATTCTTTTGTGGCCGAGAGCTTTTGTCGATCGGCTGGCTTACCGTTGGAGTCTGCTGATGTGAGTCTATCAGTATCGACTCCCTTGGGAAGGACTGCAGCGTTGGGACGATTCTGTTCGTCTTGTCCCGTTCTAGTTGGGGATACCTTCCTGCCTGCTGATTTGTTTGTTTTGCCGATGTCCGAGTTCGACGTTATCCTAGGCATGGATTGGCTCGCTGAGTATTATGCCATTTTGGACTGCGCCGCGAGGACCGTCACGTTTTGTATACCCGGCGTGCCACAGTTCCAGTTCGTTGCAGAGGCCAGAGGAGAGCAGTTGTCTTGTTTGATGTCGTGCGCCATAGAGGAGCATGTCGCCGTTTGCATCGACCATTTACCGATAGTTTGCGATTTTCCCGATGTGTTCCAGGAGATTCCGGGATTACCGCCTCGTCGACTCACCGAGTTTCAGATCGATCTCGTGCCCGGTACCGCGCCTATTTCGAAGGCCCCGTATCGTATGGCACCGTTGGAGTTACGGGAACTGCAGAAGCAGTTGGACGAGTTGCGTGAGTTGGGTTTTATTCGTCCGAGCAGTTCGCCGTGGGGAGCGCCGGTACTCTTCGTGAAGAAGAAGGATGGCTCGTTGAGGCTCTGCGTTGACTATCGCGAGCTCAACAAAGTCACGATCAAGAACAAGTACCCGCTCCCTAGGATTGATGATTTGTTCGACCAGCTGCAGGGTGCACAGTTCTTTTCGAAGATTGACCTGCGTTCTGGTTATCATCAGATTCGGGTCCGAGATGAGGACATTCCGAAGACAGCATTCAGGACGCGTTACGGTCATTTTGAGTTTCAGGTCATGTCCTTCGGACTGACCAATGCACCCGCGGTCTTCATGCAGTTGATGAACGAGGTTTTTCGCCCATATCTAGATCAGTTTGTTGTAGTCTTCATCGACGACATTCTGATCTATTCGAGGACCCGTGAGGAGCATGAGCAGCACTTGGAGATTACTCTACAGACCCTCCGCGCACACCAGCTGTATGCGAAGCTGGAGAAGTGCGAGTTCTGGCAGGAGGAGGTGAAGTTCCTCGGTCACGTGGTGACGAGGGAGGGTGTCGCAGTGGACCCCTCGAAGGTCGAGGCAGTGCGTCAGTGGGGCCAGCCCACGACTGCGACAGAGATCCGTAGTTTCCTTGGTTTGGCGGGCTACTACCGGCGTTTCATCGAGGGTTTTTCTCGTATTGCAGCCCCGCTGACCAGGTTGACTCGGAAGGGGGCAGAGTTTATTTGGAGTGACGCCTGCGAGCGAGCATTTACGGAGTTGAAGGACCGTCTGACGTCCGCTCCTGTCCTCACTCTCCCATCTGGGAGTGACGGCTTCATTGTATTCACCGATGCCTCGCATATCGGTTTGGGTGCTGTCCTGATGCAGCACGGGAGACCAGTGGCCTTTGCGTCTCGTCAGCTCAAGGTCCATGAGCTGAACTACCCTACACATGATCTGGAGCTGGCTGCCGTTGTCTTCGCACTGAAGGTGTGGAGGCACTACCTTTACGGGATTAGGTTCGAGCTCTTCTCTGATCACAAGAGCTTGAAGTACCTCTTCTCGCAGTCTGAGTTGAATATGAGACAGAGGCGCTGGATGGAGCTCCTGAAGGACTATGATTTCGACCTTCAGTACCACCCGGGCAAGGCGAACGTGGTGGCAGATGCCCTCAGCCGTCAGCCACGAGGCCTAGTGGCGCACATGATGATTCAGGAGTGGCGGATGCTTGAGGATATTGCTGCATATGACTTTGAGTTCGGCCTGCAGTCTTCCATTGTACAGTTATCGAGCTTGTCGATTCAACCCTCTCTTGTCGCTAGGGTGATCGAGGCTCAGCAGGCTGATGAGTCGTTGCAGAGTTATATGGCTGAGGCGGCATCTGAGGGTCAGGCAGATTGGCAGATCGGTACAGACGGTGGACTTCGTTTCAGAGGCCGATTATGTGTCCCGGATATTCCAGAGTTACGCAGAGAGCTTATGACCGAGGCACATCGATCGCAGTTTTCTATCCACCCGGGCTCGACGAAGATGTACCGTGACATGAGGCGACAGTATTTTTGGGCGGGGATGAAGCGCCAGATCGCGAGTTTTGTGGCCGAGTGTGACACGTGTCAGCGTGTCAAGGCCGATCATCAGAGACCTCCTGGTCTATTGCAGCCGTTGAGTGTCCCGATGTGGAAGTGGGAGCACGTGTCGACCGATTTCATTATGGGTTTGCCGAAGACTCAGCGCGGTCATGACTCCATTTGGGTTGTTGTGGATCGTCTGACAAAGTCGGCACATTTCCTTGCGATGCGTGCGACTTGGTCTATGGACCGGCTTGCGAGACTGTTTATTGAGGAGATTGTGAGACTGCATGGCGTTCCAGTCTCGATCGTTTCTGACCGAGACTCGAGGTTCACGTCTCAGTTTTGGGGGAGCTTCCAGCGTGCGATGGGGACTGATTTACAGCTCAGCACCGCGTACCATCCGCAGACCGATGGCCAGACCGAGAGGGTCAATCAGATACTTGAGGATATGCTTCGGGCCTGCGCGATTGACTTCGGGGGTAGCTGGGATGAGCATCTGCGATTGGCTGAGTTTGCGTACAATAACAGCTATCAGGCGACCATCGGCATGGCTCCTTTTGAGGCACTATATGGCAGACCATGCAGATCACCGAGTTGTTGGACCGAGGTTGGAGAGCGCCGTCTCCTAGGTCCCGAGCTTGTGCAGGAGACTTCAGAGGCTATTGACATCATCAGGCAGAGGATGCGCACAGCTCAGAGCCGACAGAAGAGTTCTGCTGATCGTCGGCGTCGTCCCTTGGAGTTTGATGTAGGGGACCATGTGTATCTCAAGGTCTCGCCTATGAAGGGCGTAGTTCGATTTGGAGCGAAGGGCAAGCTTGCCCCGAGATTTATAGGACCTTTTGAGATCACTGGGCGCGTCGGCGCCGTGGCCTATCGGCTTGCCTTACCATCACAGTTGTCTGGCGTCCACAACGTGTTTCACGTCTCCATGTTGAGGAAGTGTGGGTCAGACATAGTTCCCGTTATTGATTGGCAGCCGTTGGAGGTTCGTGAGGACGCTTCTTACATTGAGCAGCCAGTCCGTATCCTTGATCGGAAGGAGCAGGTCCTCAGAACCAAGGTCATTCCGTTGGTGAAGGTGCAGTGGGGTCACCATTCGGTAGAGGAGGCTTCTTGGGAGCGTGAGGCTGAGATTCGAGAGCGATATCCTCATCTCTTTGATAGTTGATGATCGTGTATTGTATTTTGTACGTTGTCCCTGATTCTATATGATGACGTTATGTTTCTTATTCCTCGCGAGTTATGCTTAGTTGCGACGCTTGTGTAAATTTCGAGGACGAAATTTTTATAAGGAGGGGAGAGCTGTAAGACCCGTATCTTGGTCCGTACCTTTCCGTACACTTCCGCGGTCTTACCGGTCGAATTCCGGCAACTTTCGACCCTTAATGGATATCGACGCGCGACCCGGATTCATGTACCGACAACCCGAGTCGACTCAACCCGAGACCAATACCATAGCGACCGCACCGTCGCCGCGGTTCCGATACCGCGACTCGCGCGCCAAGGCGATACCCTGATCAAGAGATATGAGCCAACGTTCGGTGCGAGAAAACGCCGCGCGTTGCGAAAACCAAGGGAATCTCAACGATGTGTCACATCAATCACATCAATCCCATCAATCAATCACCCATCAACCCATCAAAGGTCAAGTACACATCACTTCCATCCCTTTTCCCAAGCAACCACCAAAGTCTTCTCATCCCATACCTCTCTTACACAAAAGCCACAAAAGTCTTCCTAACCCATACCTTTCTTACACAACCATCACTCACCCATCCATCCATCACTCTCTCTCTCTCCCTTTACATCACTCTCTCTCTTACTCTCCCTCATTCCAAAAAAAAAAATCCAAGCAACAAAAAATTGCAAGGAGCTCCCACGTATGAGGATTTCCAACCTCCCTCTAAGCTTCAAGTGGCCCACCTTCCTACCCCCAAAATCCCCCATCTCAACCCTCCATTCTTCATCTTAGCCATTGAAGTTGAAGATAAGGTGCCAAGGAACCCCTAGGAGCGAGAAGATCGGACGGTGGGTGCTTCTATAGGGTAGATTTTCTTGAATTTATGGTGGACCAAGTGAGGCCCACCGATCAATGGTGTGGATCTCACTTGGGATCCTAATATGTGGCCGATGGACCACTTGGATCATCATGATCGGTCCATGATGGGGCCATTCTCCATGGACCCCATCATGATGTTTATTTGCATTTAGAAAGGTCATCTAGACCGTCCATATCGGTGGAGAATGGATCTCCACCGTTGATTTACATTTTTAACGGTCCCATGTGCAAGGGACCCATTTCTTGTATGTTTCATTGCAAGGGAGGGCCCATAATGACGGGGTCCCTCCATCACAAGCCGTGTCCCACTCTCCATGTCTCTCTCTCTCTCTTTTATTTTATTGTATTTTATTTCATTTTATTTTATTTTATTGTAATAGGATGGTGTGGCCCACTTGAATGGATCCCAACTTGATGTAATTATTTTATTCAAGTGGGGCCCACCTTAGATGTTATTTCTGTGCCGCCCATTATGTGGTGGCCCACTTCATCAGGCCCACCACAACTACTTGTGTATGAACGTCAGCCGTCCAGCGGACGCTGGACGTTTCTAAGAAAATGAGAACAAGAAGAAAAAGGAAAGGAAAAAGGAAGAAAAAGAAGGGAATGGGGTGTTCCCTTTGCACAGGCCCCACCCTGATGTCTATGCCCTATCCAAGCCGTCCATCCTCTTACACACGGCGTTCTAGCCGTTGGGTAGAAGTTTGGAGCTGATCCAATCACCTGGTGGGCCATAGCGTTGAATGTTGTGCCCTTACCATTCAATCTCCGTTTTCTTATTTTATTTCACCTACAAGCATCAAAAAAATTGGAACTCTAGACTCATTTGGACGGCGTCGAGCCACTGGACGTAATGGTCGGGACGGATCTTGGTGCAGCGGGCCCCACGCACGAAAAACCACAGAAAAACATATTTTTTTTTATTTTTTGAAATAAGGGAGATGAGGCTCTGCCTCTTCTGACAGCGCCAGCGCCTGCACGCAGGCGCGTGCAGCCTGGCGACGGGCGGGCGGGCGTCACCGACCACGGCCTCCAGCCGTGGGCCCCACCTTGATGTATATGTTATATCCAGGCCGTCCGTGAGGTGGGCCGTCCCCAGTAGTGGGCCCCCTCCGAATTTCAGGTCGATCCAAAACTCAGGTGGCCCACACCATAAGAAACAGTGTGAATAAGCTTCCACCATTGAAGCTTTCCTGGGGCCCACAGAAGTTTCGAATCAAGCTGAAATTTATGTTTTACCTTCATACAGGTCCAAGGGACCTCGTGAACGGATTAGATTTCAAATGAACATTATAGGGTGGGCCCCACATGGGACCCACAATGATGTGTGCGTTAAAGACCACCGTCCAGTGGACGGTGGCGCTCTCCTTGCCGTTGTATTGCTTCCACCGTCCGCTGGACGGTGGAGCCCTCTTGATGCATGTGTTTTATGCACGCCACAGCGGGCGTGCAGTGTGTGTGTGCATGCTGTGTGGGTGTGTATGCGTGTGTGGGTGTGCATGTATACATATACATATATACTTATATATATACTATATGTATTATAGGTATTATATGTACATATTATTACTGTTATAATAAATATGATGGTAGGCCCTCATGTGGGCCCCACTCTTGATGCATGTGATGCATCTAGACCGCCCATCCGCTATAACATATAAGGCCTTTGGGTTAAACCCCTTTGGACTGTAAAAAGAGCCTATGGGCCTAGGCCCACTTGATATGATCCAATCCCATAGGAAGGGGCCCTTTTGATGTACTTCAGGGGCCCATAAAGATTGGACCCATTTATTGCCCTCTTAAAGCCCATGGTTGTGGACCCAATTGTTATATTGAAAGACCCATGGGACTACACCCATTTGATTATAGAAGGGTCCATGGGAATAGGCCCACTTTGATATGCATGCAAACTCATGGATTAGGCCCATTTAAATTATTTAAGGCCTAGGGATTTAGGCCCATTTGACTCATACAAGGCCTCTGGGTTGAGGCCCATTTGATATACATTTGGGGGCCCAATTGGTGTGACCCATTTAATACATATTAAACTCTTGTGACTAGGTCCAATTGATGCAATCTAAGGCCCACGGGTTTGACCCATTGCAATGCACATAAGCCCCATTGGTGTGGCCCATTTATGTGGCCCATCTGATAAATGAGAGCCAATAGGATATGACCCATTTGATATATATATAAGGTCCCATGGGGACAACCTACGGTCCATTGCAATGTGTAAATCCATTACAAACTAAGTGTTGATGTTTACAAAGATCATGCCTTGGGAGAAATGTTGGTTTGACGTCCACATTGCGAGTGTAATGTTGGTTGGATGTCCACATTACGACTCTCCTTAGGGCCCATTACCGGCCGTATTTGCCATGTATAGGCCCTCCAGGTCCGTCTACATTGTAAGATAATGCATTTTATTATAACATGTTTAGTATAGTTTCATGACCCATGATCATACGCATCATATGCATGCTTGATATGAGGATTGACTGATCATGGCATATGCCTTCGGGCAGGTTGTTTATGGGCTCCCGGTTAGGCGGTGTTGCCCTACATGAGCGCACGGTATGCGCAGGATTGGTTGCATGACTGGATAGCGTGATTCATGCATTCCGCATTTGTGTGATATGGTTGTTGTACGCCCTAGCGACATCAGGGCTGTAGCCTCCACAGACGCATCGTGGTTGGCAGGATTGGATACCGGAAATCTTGTTCTACATGGGGTACTATAGATATCCCTGGGTGAAAGTCCCTAAACCCTTATGGTACCAAGAGGTTGCTCCAACGTCTAGACCGAGTGGGTAGATGAGCGTTGAGTGCCGATTACCAGACGGTTACGCTCTCCACTGTGTCGTGGTCGGTTGGAAGGGGGTGCGGCCTTACCCGCCCGAGTGTAGGGGGCAATGCTAGGCTGAGTTTGACCAGCTCGAGGAATGGGTCCGCTATCGACGAGTCGCGCCCGATATTGGCAGACAGATAGTGAGGTCTCTTCCACTTACCTTATTGCGCGCGATGTGGCGGCAATCTGGTTTAGAGTGTACTAGACCCCGGTGATATTCCATACTTTGAGCTGTATTGATGTGTGGACATTGATGAGTATCTGTATGCTTGAGTTGCATTGTACATTGCATGGCCTTGAGATGGCCGATACCATTCATGTCTTGCATTGCATAGCCTTGGTACGGCTCATGACGTTTTGGTTCCATCTGCATATTCCGCATTACTCTGACATTGCATTCATATTACTACCTTGCGCACACACTTTCACCACCCTCTAAGCTTTCTGTAAGCTTATGCACGACCGTTGCGTGCAGGTGACGTTGGACTTCAGCAGCGTTGAGGCAGGAGCGCGTCGCTGATCATTTTGGAGTTTTCTGTTATTTACCATTGTATTTCCCTTTATGCTCATTGTACTTGTAAAAATTTTTGATCATAGTGAAAATGTAATGGAGTGCTTGGTTGTTGTTGGTGGGTTATGCCTTTGGTTATGCTTATTACGAATCAAACTGATATTTAAAATCCTCCTCGTAGCATCCCAGGATCGGAACCTGGCGAATGGGAGCTAGGAGCCGAGAATGGGGTTCTACGGAGGCTGTCGGTGCCGGATTCGGCGATCGGGAATTTTGTGAGCCCGGTTTCCGAGTTTGGGGCGTGACAATGGATGACTTCTCTGTCTTTGGTCTATCCTTCAGCGATTGTTTGAAGAATCTTAAATGTGTGCTAAAGCAATATAAGGAAGATAATATGGTACTAAATTGGGAGAAGTGTCATTTCATGGTTCGTAAAGAAATTGTCCTTGGACATATCATCTTGTCTAAAGGAATCGAGGTAGATAAGGCTAAGATTGATATTATCTCTAACTTACCTCCACCCAAGAACATAAGAGACGTGCGAGCCTTCTTAGGACACTCTAGATTTTACAAAAGATTCATAAAGGACTTTAGTCACCTTTCTCATCCTTTATGTAATCTACTTCAAAAGGATGACCATACGAGTGGACTGAGAAATTTCAGAAAGATTTTTCTAAGCTTAAGGACATGTTAACCACTTCACCTATCATGCAACTACCTGACTGGAACCTTACTTTTGAAATTATGTGTGATGCGTCCGATTATGCTCTTGGGGTGGTTTTAGGTCAGAGAAAAGAAAAGAAGCCCTACATTATACACTATGCAAGTAAAACTCTAAATCCTGCCCAAGTAAACTACTCTACTATAGAAAAGGAACTCTTAGCCGTAGTGTTCGCTTTGGACTAATTTAGGTCATATTTAATCGGTTCTAAAATTATCATCTACACAGATCATACAACACTCAAGTATCTTCTTTCTAAGAATGATGTTAAGCCTTGCTAGATAAGATGGATCCTTCTACTCCAAGAATTTGATTTATAAATAAAAGATAAAAAGAGAGTAGAGAATGTAGTGGATGACCATCTTTTCTGCCTTGATCTCTCTGATTCCCTTGAGACGACACATATAAATGACATGTTCCCTGATGAACAATTGTTTACAGTCTCCCATTCACCTTGGTTTATGGATATTGCTAATTATCTTGCTACAGGTTTCACGCCCACACATTAGACCGTGCAAGATGAGAAACAATTCTTTACCAAGTTATGTAAATTCTTCTGGGATGATCCATATTTGTTTAAATATTGCTCAAATTAAATCTTAAGGAGATGTGTGCCAGACAATGAACACCAAAGTGTCATCTCCTTCTGTCATTCTCAGGCTTGTGGTGGTCACTTTTCTGTTAAAAAGACCACGGTCAAAATTCTGCAGTGCGGCTTTTACTGGCCCACTATGTTCAAGGACATTCATGAGTTTTATAAAGATTATGAGCATTGTCAAAAATTGGGAGCATTGTCCCATCGAAATATGATGTCTTTGAACCTCATTCTGATCATTGAAGCATATGATTGCTAGGGCATCGATTTCATGGGACCATTCCCCCAACCTTTTTTAAATTTATATATTTTGCTAGCGGTAGACTATGTCACTAACTGTGTCAAAGCGATCCCGTGCTGGAAAAATGATCATCAAATAGTCATTAAATTCTTAAAAGAGAACATCATTTTTCAGTTCGGAACTCCTCAAGCCATCATTAGTGATGGAGGCTCACATTTTTGTAATAGGCCATTTGCAAATTTAATGAAAATGTGTGGCATCTCCCACAAAATGAGCACTCCATACCACCCACAAACAAGTGGGCAAGCTGAGATTTCTAATAAGAAAATTAAACATATTTTGGAGAAAATAGTTAACCCTGATTGTAAGGATTGGTCAATCCACTTAATCGATGCTTTATGGGCTTACTGTACTGCATTTAAGACTCTTATTGGAATATCTCCCTTTAGACTTGTCTATGGAAAGGCTTGCCACTTACCTGTGGAGTTAGAACATAGAGCCTACTAAGCTATTAAATATCTAAATTTTAATTTATAAAATGCTAGCTCGCTGCGCAAACTTCAATTAAATGAACTTGAAGAGATCTGGAATGATGTATACAAGAACTCGAGAATTTACAAGGACAGGATAAATGTGTTTCATGATCAATATATTCTTAGAAAATCATTCACACCAGGTCAGAAAGTTCTTTTGTACAATTATCGGTTACATATTTTTCCAGGTAAGCTACGATCTCGTTGGACTGGCCCCTTCACAATTACTAATGTCTATCCTCATGGGGCTATCGAGATTTAGAATCCAACCAATGACAATATTTTTAAAGTGAATGGATATCGATTAAAGCCATTTATTGAGAAATTTGATTCAAAGGATGTTACGCCCCAAACCCAAAAATCGGATTCATAGGAATCCCGATCTCCGAATCCGGTGCCGACAGCCTCCGTAGTACCCCATTCTCGGCTCCTAGCATTCATATACCAGATTTCGATCCTGGGATCCTACAAGGAGGATTTTATATATATATATATATATATATATATATATATATATATATATATATATATATATATTTATTTATTTATTTATTTTATTTTTTCAATGTATATTTAACTGGTAATAAGCATAACCACAAGATTACCCAATTCACAAAGGCAACATCATCATCATATATCCACTAATATAATCATTTGATTACAACACAAAAAGGGAAATATATAAATGAAAAATCAAGCTCCAGAAGACCACTGCACGCTCCAAGCTCAACACTGCTGCAACCTACATCACCTGCACGCATTTATCGTGCATAAGATTATAGAAAGCTTAGAGGGTGGTGTAAGTATGTGCACAAGGTAAGTGCCAAGAATTCAATACAATGCCATAATCATACAATACCGAAAAAAGTGGTAATCCATAAATCATACAATGTCTGAATAAGCAAAAATACTGATAGGATCATGAATTATCAGAGTAAATAGAAATACTGATAAAGTCATAAATCACACGATAACAGAGTAAGTGAAAATACTGATAAGTGCATGAGACATACAATATCAAGGTACACAATGCAAGTCAGTTATGCAAATGAGGAGTCATAAAGAGCCAAATGTCAGATGCCGAAGATGCGATGCAGTACGTAATTCCTGATGAGTTCACGAATAGCGTCAGCCGTATCTGGACCATATAAATGCAGAAACACAGTAACCCAAAATGCTAAATGCTACGGATGTAATGCAATATGCGGTGTGAATAGAATGACCATGCTGGAGTGTGAAGTCGGGATGATAGTACGTAGTATCGCAGGCTATGGGGTCCATCATAAGGGACTTCTATCCAAACCAGTCCCATACCTAAATTTGGATAGTCAGACACAATGTGGTAAACTCCTGATCTCAGGTTAGTCGCGCGCCCAACCGAAATCCTTACCATAACAAAGGTACATAATAATTAGTTGCGCACCACCAGCCCGAGTGGATTGTGAATGAATGAATGAATGGATATGTGATTCCTGCTCAATAAGTCCACATATCAGTACGATTACTCTCTGAAGAAATTACCGGGACTATTACACTCCAAATGGCACCGTCGCTCTCCCTAGCCGCATAGTCCAAGTGAGCATAAGAAACGTCACGATCCGCCTGGCCAATAGTCTGTCAATACTCATCCAACATGTTGATAGCGGATCCATTCCTTTAGTTGGTCAAACTCAGCTGAGTAATGCCCCTTGCGCTCGGGCGAGTAAGGCCACACCCCCTCCCAATCGACCACGACACAGTGGGAGACGCGGCCTCCTTGTATTTTGCACTCGGGCGCTCATGTATCCACTCGGTCTCGACGTTGGGGCATCCTCTGGTACCAAGAGGGTTTTAGGAATTTTCATCCAGGGCCATCTATGGTAGCCCGATGCTCGAACTAAACATTTTCGGTGTCCCATTTGGCCATCCACAATATGCCTGTGGAGGCTACGACCCCGATGTCGCTAGGGCGTACAGTAATCACAACACACAATGCAAGATGCATGTGTCACACAATCCAGTCATGCATCAATCTCATGCGTACCATGCGCTCATGTCGGGCTCTCCATCTCATAAGGAGTCCTGTAAATGTCTTAGCCCAACGGCTTATACTATGATCAAGCATTCTTCGTATCAAGCATACATATGATGCGTATGACATAATGCATGGAATTATACTAAGCATGTCATAAAGTGATGAACTATCCTCGCAACGAAGATGGGCCTAGACGGCCTACAAGTATGGGCCTAACGATGGGCCATAAGGAGAGCGACAATGCAGACATTTAACCAACATCATCCTTATAATGTGGACGTCAAACCAACATTGTTCCCTAGGCACGGCCCGCCATATACATCATAACATAAACCATGGTGGAATCACATTACAATGGGTCTTATGTACATCCCATTGGGCCTTGACCCATGGGCCTCCAATACATCAAACGGGTCACATCATATGGGCCTTATATGAATCCAGTGGGCGCATCATGGGCCTTATGTACATTGCAATTGGCTAAATCCCATGGGCCTTTGAAGACATCACAATGGGCCCTAATACATGACAATGGGCCTTTGAAGACATCACAATGGGCCCTAATACATGACAATGGGCCTTTAACCCATGAGCCTTAGAATCCATTAAAATGGGCCAATCGCGTAGGCCTTATATACATCAAATAGGTCTCATCAGACGGCCACAAATGAATTCAAGATGGGCTTTATAACTTGGGCCTCATATATATCAAGGTGGCCTCAACAACGACCACAAATAAATCAAAGTGGGCCTGACGGTTTGGCCATAAGGTACATCAAGGTGGGCCTCACATATGGACCACGAAATACATCAAGGTGGGCTTTAACAGATGGGCCGCAATACATTAAGATAGGCCTAATCACATGGGCTGAAAATATATCAAATGGACCACAACATATGAGTCAGAAATACATCACAATGGGCCTCAACCGATGGGCCCTAATACATTACAATGGGTCTCAAACTATGGGCCCCAAATACACCACAATGGGCCTCAACCCGTGGGCCTAAATACATCACAATGGGCCTTAATCCCATGGACTCCAAATACATCACAATGGGTCTTAACCCATGGGCTCCAAATACATCACAATGGGATGCTTGGATCAAGCACGTACATCACGTGGGGGCCATGTGGATGGACGGTGTGAATATACAACACATCTTAAGGTGGGCCCTGCCCGTCCTACGATAAAACAAAAAGGATGACTGGGTATAGGACGCATGCATCAAGAGGCCCAGCGTCCCACAAAACAGATGGACGACATTGCTGCAAGGCACAACATCATGGTCAGCTCATGCAGCATCGCGAAAATGGACGTTGTGGATATAACATACATATATCAAGGTGGTCCGACGGCCTCGCTCATGGGACTTACATACATCAGGTGGCCTAAAAATGGGTAGGCGACGTGGGAAAGCCTATATATCATGATGGGCTACAAGTATATCCAAGTGGGCCTCTCGAATGGGCCACAAAACATATCAAAGTATGCCCCCAACCACGGGCCACAAATACATCACAATGGGCCTCATATCATGGGCCTTATGTTCACATCAAAGTGGGCCTCAACAACGGCCTTGTACACATCAAGGTGAGCCTCAACAATGGGCCATAAATATGACGAGATGGGCCTATTCTCTTGGGCCTTATACTAAGTGGGCCACATCAATGGGCCGCACCAATGAGCCTTATGTATGTCAGATGGGCCACGCCAATTGGCCCCATATACAACAAATGGGCCACACCCAAATACAAATGGTGATGATGTCTTCCACCATTAAAATTCCCAAGGCCCACCCTAACATTTATTTCTTATCCAATCTATTCATAAGGTCACCAGGACCTGGATTTAGAGGAAAAACCGATATCATAATTGTCCAAAATGGGTGGCCCAAGGGTTTTAATGGTGGACATTCAAACCCACTACTTTCTATAATGTGGTCTACCTAATCCTAGATCTGTCTTAAATTTGGTCTCAAGCCCTAGAATAAACCCTCAAAACGGTTGGACAAATTGGATGTGACACATGCATCATGATGGGGTCCACACCAATTGGCCCACCAATAAAATGGATGGTTGAATATAACACAAAATATCAAGGGTGGGCCTACTGTACTATGGATCAGACTCATTCTTAGTCTTAAGCCTTAAAATGGGCTTTCAAGGTGGATGGACGGTTTGGATGCAACACATGCATCACGATGGAGTCCATATGAGTTATGGATCTGACTCATTCTTTAGCTCATGCCCTGAAATGAGCTTTTAAAGTGGAAGGACGGATTGGATGCAACACATGCATCATGGTGGGTCCCACCGTCCAGTGATATGGACGGTGCGGATAAAACACATAAATCAATGGTGGTTCCCACTGTCCACTGTTGTGGACGGTGTGACTACAACACATATACCATAGTGGGTTCCACCGTCCACTGCTGTGGACGGTGTGGATAGAACACACATCTTGGGGTCCCACGTGGGGCCCACCATAATGTTACCTGCCGTCCAACCGGCTCATAAGGTCACGCTGACCTGGACGGAGGAAAAATAAATTTAATATTGATCCAAAACTTCTGTCAACCCAAAAGAGTTCCAACGGTGGACATTCAAATTAACACTGTTTCCTGCTGTGTGGTCACCTAATCAATGGCTGGATGGAGTGGATAGAACACATACATCATGGTGGGTCCCACCGTCCAAACAGTGGACGGTGCGGATCAAACACATATTCATGATGGGATCCACTAGCCAAACGTCTGGGTGGGCTCCACCGTCCACCTGGACGGTGGGAGTAAAACACATGCCTCACTGTGGGTCCCACATGGGGCCCACCCTAATGTTTACTGTCCATCCAAACCATTGATAAGGTCGTACAGACCTAGATGAAAAGGAGAAACAAATATCATCTTGATCCAAAACTTCTGTGGACCCAAAAAAGGTTTCAAGAGTAGACATTCAATCCCACTGTTTCTAATGTTGTGGGTCACTTGAGCGTTGGATACATCTCATTTTTGGAGGGGGCCCACCTGAGGAGGGGACCCACCAGATCAACGGGTAGGATGGTGAATAAACGTCAAGGTGGGGCCCACGGATGGGGCCGTGGGCTGATGCCCGTTTGTCCGCCAGTGCCACTGGCGCGGCCTGCTGCGCCACTGACAACAGCAGCATGCTGTGCTATTGTTACGTTTTATTATTTTTTTAATATTTGATTATGTGGTTTTTCATAGGTGGGACCCACATCATGTAAATCCAACCCGTCCATTGCGTTCAGTGGCTCAAGACCGTCCAAATGAGTCCAATATCTGATATTTTTCTGGTGAATAAAAATGTCAGGGTGTCTTTCAATGGTTGAATCCACTATTTTACAAGCTATGGCCCGCCTGAAGATCGGATGGACCTCATTTTTTGACCCGACGCCTAAAATGAGCCACAGAATGAGATGGATGGCATGGATTTAATCAATACATCAAGGTGGGGCTTGCATGAGCAGCCCACCCAAAATGCTTATAAATCAAACTGATATTTGTGTTTTCCTTACACGCCCGGCATCCCTGGACGCTGGACGGTTTGTCACAACACATACTCACGGTGGGCCCTACTCAGGGGGGGGGGGGGGGGGGCACCAAATGATGGGTGGTGCGGATACAATACATATGAAGTGTGTCCCACCTATAAATGGCTTGGATAGAATACATGAACCATGGTGGGGTCCATCCGGGTGGGCCACATGGCCATATCATCACACCAAAATAATAGGGAGAGAGAGAAAGAGAAAGAAGCACCCACAAACAATAAAGATTCACCCGCCTTTGATCTCATCTTCCTTCTCCTGCCTATAGCCTTTAGAGCTCAAAGGGAATGATTTCAACGGTCTAGATGATCTTTGGATGGTGGGGATGGGAGCTAGGAAGTGGGCCACATCTAGCTCCTCCATGGAAGCTTGGACGGTTGCTCTCATGGTATTTTTGGGAGAAATGAGAGAGATGAGAGAGAGTGATGTAAGAAGTGATGGGAGAGAGTGATGTGTGTAAGAAAAAGGTGGCTTGTGTAAGGACTTTGTTGACTTTAGGGAGGGGTGATGTAAGAAAGGTATGAGAAGGTGTAAGAAACTTTTGACTTATGTGTTGCTTGGGGATGGGTGTGAGGTGATGGTGTACTTGACATGAGATGATGGGATTGATTGATTGAATGATTGATTGATGAAACATATCATAGAGATTCTCTTGGGATTGTAAACGTGCGGTATTTTTCTCGCACCAAACGTTGGCTCACATCTCCTGACCAGGGTATCGCCTTGGCACGCGAGTCGCGGCATCGGAACCGCGGCGACGGCACGGTCGCTATGGTAAAAGTCTCGGGTTGAGTCGACTCGGGTTAACGGCATGCATCTCAGGGTCGCACGCAAATGTCGGATAAGGATCGAAGGTTGCCAAAATTTGACCGAAAAGATCGCGGAAGTCTATGAAACGGTACGGTCTAAGATACTGGGCTTACAAAGGACATGTCCATACCTCTGATCGATCCTGTTTACTAGGATTGACCTCCTAGTCTGACAGAGGTATATTTAGGTTTATTATTTTCATATATGTTAAGATTAGGATAGTTTGCTTTCTGATATTTAGGATAGTTTGCTTTATGCTGCTTAGATTAGTTTGCTTTCTGTTGGTTTTATTCTTATATTAACCCATCTTCACATTAAGATCATTAGAAAAGCCTCAAAATTCCTTCTTCAAGTATTACCTTTCCATCAATTCTCTTATCTTTTCATTGCATCATTTGCATTACATGCTTACTTTCTCTACATTGAAGACAATGTAGACTTTTAGGTTGGGGATGGGGGATTAGGTAATCTAATCAGTGTTTTCTCATTTTTGAGCAAATTTTTTTAAAATTCAAGTTAAAATCTATTTGGGAAGCGATGAATTGTGTACATAAGAATTCTTTGAGTATGATAAGATAAAGATTGAATTTTGGATTATTGGAGTCCGATCAACTAAGTAATTTATCACCTAAGTTCTTGCACTCAATTGATTTAGAAGAAGTTTGAATATCATGTTAATCTAAATCATAAGACACATTCAATTTGTCTTCTGTAAGACATACTAGAATTTTTTTAGTGTTAGTTTGAGAGCTAGATGGTGAGAATCGAGTCTAGAGAATTTTATCCACCTTAAAAGAAGAAATGAACCAGTTAAAAAATAGGAGATTGACAAAAAGGTCATGTATTATGAAAAAGAATGAAAAGACTGGAAAAGAATGTAAGAATAAAGAATGAAAACTGACCGTTGATATAAAGTCAAAAATTGGAAAAAGAAGGACAAGGGGATAAGTTCGGAATCAATACTTGAGTTTCAAACCAATCTCGAAGTGGTGAACATGGCTAGTGTGATGAATTGATAGTATTCGTACGAGAAGTGAGTTGATCTTCACTGAGCACATTGAAAAACTTGATTTGTAAATTATGCTTCAATTTAATGGAAAAAGAACTTATTTTATTGGTTGCTCATGTTATTTGGTTCTAGTTTTTTAAAATATCACTTTCGTATCTCATTTCTACCCATTCATACTTGAATACACAAAAGATTATTTTTTTGGAAACAATTTTGGACATTGAGCATTGAGGTTTATTTCCCAGATACTTTTCTTGGGACTAGCAAAATGTTGGTTGGGGATTGTGTTGAGGGTCAAATATTGCATATTATCCCCTATTTATATCTTAGTTTTACGAGTATGATGCTGCTTAATATCCTATTTTACTCATATTTGTGTTACAAGGTGAATTTGAAAGCTGGGATTGGAAAAAATGCTAAAAGCATGGATTTGACATTCAAAGATCACTAAGGCAAAGAATGGATCTTAGGAGATAAAGATTGAGGATTTCAAGGTCCCAAGATTCAAGAAAACCAAGTGGAGAAGAAACGAAGTTGAAAGAACAAGTGAAAAATTCACATTGACTGTGTCATCGATCACCGTTCGATGACATCGAGGACATATTTGATGACATTGAGCATGGGTTGATGACATCGAATTTATGAGAGAAAATCGAGTTGGCTACTGGATAAATTAAAGATAATTTTTGGTGACTCGAAGACTTGTTCGATAACTCGAAGCCTTGCTCGATGACATTGAATTTTCTATGGATTTTTGGCAAAACTCATTGGACTATTTTAGACACATTATCGATTATTCGAACAATGCTTGATGACATCGAAGACACTTTCGATGACATCGAAGGTAGGTTCGATGAAATAGAAGATTACGTAGTCTGAACGAAGTTACGCAGTGCGGAAAAAGCCCGTATAAAAGTCAGCTTTGATGACATCGAAGGTAGTTCGATGTCATCGAAGGTAGTTCGCGCAGAGTTGCACAAAATTACGTGGAGTGCGTAAATTTGAGGCAATTTTTGGATTTTTCCAAGGAGGTGTGAAAGGAGGTATTGCACAACTATAAATAGGAGTCCCCAAGGCATCGCTGGGCATCAATATAGGGTTTAGAGGAGCAAACCACAAGGGTGGAGAGTCATCGCCAAGCGTTTTTCTTCTTTCTTCCTTAGTTTTTCATGTTTTCTTCTAGGATTTTAGATCCAATCATGTCTATGGTTGGCTAAACCTCTTAGTTATGGCTAAGAGGTGAAGCTTGTAGCGTGATGGGATGTTTCTATTGCTTTGATTCATGTTTATGTTGAATTCTCTTTGATTCTTGTTTGATATTTAAGGAATACCTTCAGTTTTTAATGGTTTATTGTGACTCAAATTACAGTAAATCTGTAATAGCCTTGAGTTTTTTCTTTTCATGCTCTGAGATTGTGAAATTAGGAAATCCTGTTGTTCACCATTGTCCCTTGGGCATGGTTGGGTGATGAAATCCCTTATAACCTTCACAATTCTCTTATGTTTGATTGTGGGATTGGTATATTCTGTTGTTTGTCATAATCTACTAGGCATGGCTAGGTGATGGAATCACTTTCAATCCTCACAACTCTCATCCGTTGAAAATTAGGTAAAAAGAAATTTAAATTTGATCTTGATTGATATATCTTCTAACTGGACAAGATAGGACTTCGATTCCAGTTGTATCCTTAAATCAAGCATAGTATCACCCTGATTGCTACAAATGGATCCTTAAAAACCCTAGTTCCCACCTTTGAATTCGTAAGTTTCTTATTAAACACTTCACAATTACTTTCTTTTATTCTTAATTTAGATTTACATCTTCTAGTTCTACTTCTAGTTATTTTCATAATACACACGAGATTACTCCCTATGGATTCAACCTCGGACTCACCGAGATTATTACTACATCGCGACCCTACACTTGGGGTTGTGAACAACTTCTGCAATGGATAATGATATAGAATTTTATTTCTTTCTTAGCCATGATATAAGGTAGTTTCCAATATAGAAACATCCACCACTTGTAGATTTTCTACCATCCACATTTTCAGTGCAGTCTGCATCCGTATATCCTGCAATTTGTACAGACGTATCATTTGGATACCACAAACCTAAGTTAGTAGTGCTCGCAACATATCTAATTATCTATTTAACAGTGGATAAATGAAATTCCTTAGGATTATATTGATATCTAGCATTTAAAGAAATGTTGGGTTTGCTAGCTGTTAAGTAAAGTAGACTACCAATCATTTTGCAATAGAGTCGAGAGTCAACACTCTTACTTGATTCATCTTTTAATAATTTAATATCTGTACTCATAATAGTGTTAAAATTCACACCATTCTCAAAACCAATTTTTTTTAATACCAAATTCAGTGCATATTTGGTTTGAGAGATGAAGATTCCATCTTCGAGCTATTTAACTAATAGTCCAAGAAAATAGTTTAGCTCCCTGACCATACTCGTTTCAAATTTAGATTTCATAAGATCTGTAAACATAGTAGAAAGATTAGCACAAGTAGATCCATAAATAATGTCATCGACATGAATTTGAACAATCAAGATATCATCATTATATTTTTTGACAAACAGAGTTTTGTTAACACTACCCATTAGAAAATTATGACTAAGCAAAAATTTAGTCAATATTTCATACCATGCTCTAGGGGCTTTTAAATCATACAGTGCCTTTTTAAGAAGGTATACATGATCAGGAAGTTTGGGCTCTTCAAAACCCTTTGGTTATTCAACATAAACTTCCTCACTTAAGTCACCATTTAGAAAAGTACTTTTTTACATCAATTTGATATATTTTGAACTTTTTATAACAAGCAATGGAAATAAATAATCTGAGAAGTTCAAGACGTGCAACTAGCTCAAAGGTTTCATCATAATCAATACTTTGATCTAAGTATAACCTTACACAACTAGTTGTGCCTTGTTTCTAATAATGTTACCCATTTCATCAGATTTATTTTTGAAAATTCATTTTTTTTCTAATCATATGTTTATCAGTTGGTCTCAAAACAAGATATCATACATCATTTCTTACAAATTGGATCAATTCATCTTACATGGCCAAGATCCAACTTTCATAGTGCCTCATTTTAGTTAGTCGATTCAATATGGGAAGTGAAGCAAACATGATTGAAAATATTTTCAAGTTATCTTCTAGTCTGAACAGCTGTGTGAGGATCACCACGTATTTGATCAGTCGGATGGTCTTTAACTAATCTTAACTCAGTATTATCTTATTTAGATGATGGTTCTAGTCGATTAACCAAAATTATATCATTATCGCCATCAACTTGATTAGGACTGGGTGAGATCGGCTGATCATCAATTACTATGTTTATCGATTCTTATATAATCTCAGTTCTTTTATTTAGAAGTCGATATACTCGAATGTTTAAAGCATAACATAGAAATATCCCCTCATCACTTTAGCTTCAAATTTTTTTTCAAATTTTCATGGTCATATAAAATGAAACATTTGCTTCCAAAAGTTTGAAAATATTTAATAGTAGATTTTTTGTTCAACCATAATTCATAAGTTATTTTGTTTTTAACCGTTCTAATGTAAACACGTTTAATTATATAACCCGCAGTATTAACAACTTAAGCCCATAAATATTTAGGTAATTTTGTGCTATTTAACATAACACTAGCCATTTCTTGTAAAACTCTATTTTTCCTTTCAGCAACCCCATTTTGCTAAAGTGTTTTAGGAGCAGAATATTCATGCAATATTCCACAGTCATTATAGTATTTCTCAAAATTGTTATTTTAAAATTCAATTCCATGATCACTCCTTATTCTGTTTAAAGATAATCCTTTTTAATCTAGATGTGTTTTATTAGTTTTTTGACTTCATCAAAAGCATCCAATTTTTCTCTTAAAAAGGCTACCCATGAATATCTAGTGTAGTCATCAACTACGACTAGAAAATATTTCTTTCTACCTCTACTCTCCGTTCTAGTTGGTCCGACTAAATACATATGAAGTAGTTCAAGAGGTCTTATAGTGGCTAAGGAGTTCACTTTCTTATCACTACTTCTAATTTACTTATGTATCTGATAGACACCACATACTTTGTTTTTTATCTTTTTCAATTTAGGTAAGCCACATAGATAATCTCTTTTGCTTAATTTATATAGATCTATATGTGTTACATGTCCAAGATGTTGATGCCATAGTTCAATCTCATCTATTTAGACCATGTAGTATGAATGTTTTATTGAGCAAGAGTCATCAATGATATAGCAATTTTTAGATGTTCTACAACCATTTAATATTACATGTCCTTTATTATTAATTATCTCACTTCCATGATCCAAAATTTTTACACTATGTTTATTATCACAGATTTGAGATATGCTCAATAGATTATATTTTAAGCCTTCAACATATGAAACATTTTCGAAGAGAGGTAAGTTGGGAAGTCGTACATTACCTTTGTCAATAATCGTACAATTGCTTCTATCTCAGAATTTAATTGATTCGCCATTGATTTGGTTGATGTTTGATAGTATGGCTTTATCACCTATTATATATTTAGAACATCCACTATCCATGTATCATCTTGAACGGATATTTTCTTTGAAAGCTGTATGGATAACAAGACACTTAACCTTTGGAACCCATTTCATTATGGTTCTAGGTTTAGGAGGGTCTCTTACCTTTCACTGTGTTTGGGAGTTAGGATTTCTCCTGTTTCTATTGATTCCATTTTTACCAGAGTTGGATTTCAAAACCTCTTTGAGCAAGTCCACAATTTTATTAGCTAGAGAAGGATTTCTATTTTTCGTTCTTTGATATTTGTGGTAGTTTACATTAGAGGCTTGAAAGGTTTTATATTTTTGAAGTCATTCTTTTTATAGTTTAACTCTTTTAAAGTTTCTGCTTTAGAGTTCAAGGAGTCTCCTTTTACAAAAGTAGAAGCATAATCCTTAGATTTCAAAGTGTTGTTTTTAATGTAACCTAGTCCAGATTTGTCACCACATTGTCGAGATTAGGTTAACAAGTTTTGAAGTTTCTGGTCACCTTGGGTATATTTCCAAGTGTCCTTTGACCTCCGAACTAAGGAAACTTCAAGTTTTAATATCTCATTTTTATATTTAAGTTTTTGCAATCCAGAACATTTCAAACTTAAGTCTAACTTAGCTTTTTCAAAAAAATCAGAAAAATGAGATTTTTCTAAAACAACCTTTTCAAATTCTAATTATAATTTCAAACAATTTTCTTTTTGAATTTTCTCCTGGCTGCAATCTTACAATTTTCTTTGTATAGGGCATCATATGCAACTTAAAGATCATCTTCATTTTTAGAGTCACTTTCTAGAGTTTCATAATCAGATGTTTCACAATCATCTGAGGAAGTGATTCTGGCTATAGTCATAAAGGCTTTCAAATCATTTACATTTTATAAGTGTTATGGTCTCTTGCTCCTTTGATTGTCAAATTTTGTACTGCCAAAACCACAATCTGTCTTGTGTAGTACATTGATATATATATTCAAGGAAATGTATCACATGTACAAGGATAATGCTTCAAGTTAAGAACAAGATCTACTTCAAAGAAATGCAAGATCAAGTACATTGTTCACTTTAAAGCGACATCAAAAGACAAGTGAACTGTTCATACTCAAGACTGAAGATGAAGTACAACTCAAGTACTACAAAATCAAGCTTCAAAAGATCACAAGTTCAAGCTTCATTATGTGTCACGATATCAAGCTTCATGAACTTCAAAGATCGTCTATCATCTGAAGAAAAGAAGGTTCAATGTTCATACGCCATGTTCAAGGTATAAAAGACCTTAGATTGATCTAAGGGTAGGTCATTTTGAATACATAACTCAAATTGAATCATTTTATAAGTGTTTAGTCTGTTCTTAGACTGGTCCTGGACTCTGTTCGACTATTCCTAACACTAGCTCGACCAGTCCTAAGTTTATTACAAATTTTTGAAATTTTTTGTTGAGCCACGACCAGCCTTGGAAACTGCTCAACTGGTCGTGTGAACAGTGCACGACTCATCCTTGACCAGTCATACAGCCACGACTCGAACTCCAGCGACTATTTCAGACTCTACATGACCAGTCGTGGACAGGTCACGACCAGTCGTGGATAGGTCACGACCAGTCGTGCAGTGCCTACGACCAGTCGTGGAACGAATTTATCCAATCGCGCCCAAATTTTTAAAAATTTATTGGTCCTACGACTAGTCGTGAACATGACTTCTACACTTATAAATAGAACACGATTTTTAGAGTTTGATATCCAATTCAAGTAAAATCAAGACATCACTCTAAAAGATAAGTTTGTAAACTTCTTCAGCTATATCGTGCATATTTAATATTCTCTTTTATTAGCTTTCTATATTTGATTTTGTATTCTGCATTCCAATCTGATTTGAAAGAGGGATTGAAGAATTCCAACTTCTTGGAATCAAAATCAAATAGAGCTAGCCCAACTTGATTTAATTTAAAATCAATTTAGAATCTAGAACTATTTTATAAGTAAGTGTGGACATTGAAATTCTATTCAAACTTCTACTCTGAATTGGTTCTTCTAGGTTGCAACAAAAGGAGAATATTCAGGTATTTTACATTTGTGTAAATCTTCTGTTTTGGTTTCTTTTGAGATTAAGCCAGAAAAATCTCATTATTTTGGTTATCTGAGGAGATCCAGAAAACTCAGAGTGTGGGGTTTTTTGAATTGTGTAAGCCCACTTGAAAGACACAATTGTGAGGGTTTTAGGTGAACTTGGAAAAACCTATTTTGATAGTGAATGCTAATATTCACTGTGTGAGAATATTAGGAGTGGAGTAGTTGTGTGGCTGTTATTTAAAAGTTGGTGTACACACAGGCGTACCACTATAATTCTTTGTGTTTTATAGATGTGTGGTTTGTTTTTTTAATATCTTTTATCATTCAATATTGTGGGATATGTTCGTGGATGTGAATGTTGTAATCTTTTACATTTCAAGCATTGTGGTGAATGTTGTAATAGCTTCTATTTCCTTTCTAGCTATTTTCTTTTTTATTCCTCTTCAGTTTGAGCTTTTGATACTCAAATCGTTTTATTAAGGTTGTCCTGCCATAAACCCTTAGTTTTTATGGTGTAAGTTTGTCCTTAGAACAACATTGGTATCAACCTCTCAATATTAGAATTTTGAGGTTGCTTTACTTTTTCGTGTTGTGGATTGTTTAAAGTATTATCTTTCCTTTAATTGTTTAAATTCCACTGTAATTATTTTAATTTGGCATAATCCTATTCACCCCCCCCCCCCCTGTGGATATTGAAATTCTATTCGAACTTCTACTCTGATTTAGTTCTTCCGGGCTGCAACAAAAGGAGAATATCCAGATATTTTACATTTGTGTAAATCTTCTGTTTTGGTTTCTTTTGAGATTAAGCCAGAAAAATCTCATTATTTTGGTTATCTGAGGAGATCCAGAAAACTCAGAGTGTGGGGTTTTTTGAATTGTGTAAGCCCACTTAAAAGACACAATTGTGAGGGTTTTAGGTGAACTTGGAAAAACCTATTTTGATAGTGAATGCTAATATTCACTGTGTGAGGATATTAGGAGTGGAGTAGTTGTGTGGCTGTTATTTAAAAGTTGGTGTACACACAGGCGTACCACTATAATTCTTTGTGTTTTATAGATGTGTGGTTTGTTTTTTTAATATCTTTTATCATTCAATATTGTGGGATATGTTCGTGGATGTGAATGTTGTAATCTTTTACATTTCAAGCATTGTGGTGAATGTTGTAATAGCTTCTATTTTCTTTCTACCTATTTCCTTTTTTATTCCTCTTCAGTTTGAGCTTTTGATACTCAAATTGTTCTAGTAAGGTTGTCCTGTCATAAACCCTTAGTTTTTATGGTGTAAGTTTGTCCTTAGAACAATATTGGTATCAACCTCTCAATATTAGAATTTTGAGGTTGCTTTACTTTTTCGTGTTGTGGATTGTTTAAAGTGTTATCTTTCCTTTAATTGTTTAAATCCCACTGTAATTATTTTAATTTGGCAGTCCTATTCACCCCTCCCCCCTACCTCCTGGACATATAGCTCGGCTTATTAAAGTGGTATCAGATCCTAATAGCTCGTTTTTAATTATTCAATTTGGATTTATTTCCTGAGCTAATCGATCTGAGCTATTTATAAGATGTTAAATTTTGATAGCCTATTAGTCACTAGGCCTCCACCATTTGATGGCTATAATTATGCCTATTGAAAAGCTAGGATGAGAATTTTCTTAAAATCCATGGATGAGAGCGTGTGGCAAGCCACAGTGATTGAATGGACCCCTCCTACCACTGAAGTGACTGGTATCGATAGATCAAAATCTATGAGAGTAACACCTTATTTCTCATGGACCACTCTTCAGAAAAATGAGAGTAGTGCCAATGCAAAAGCACTAAATGCAATCACTTGTACACTATCACCGGATGAATTCAAAAGAATTATATCCTGCAATATTGCAAAGCAAGCTTGGGATATTTTAGAAATGACACATGAGGGAACATCAATTGTCAAGAAATCTAAAGTCTAAATCCTCACAACTAAATTTGAGAAAATACATATGGAAGAAAATGAAATGTTCATGTACTTCTATACAAGATTAAATGACATTGTGAACTTTATGTAGGGTCTTGGTGATAAAATCTCAGAAAGTAAAGTGTGTGTAAAGATACTACGCTTACTACCTAAACGATTCAACTCAAAGGTGACCGTGATCCAGGAACTTCGTGATACGGATAATATGAGGGTAGAAGAAATAGTTGGCTCTTTACAGACTTATGAGTTAACTTTTAAAGCTCCTAAAGGTAAATTTGTCGCCTTCAAATCTTCTAAATATTTTTCTCAAGAAAATTGTAGTAATTCTAAAGATGATATGACCCTTTTAACTAAAAAGTTTTACAAAATTTTCAAAAGTAAAAAGAGAGTTGATTTTTAAAAATTAAATGATAAGAAAAGATCCAAATCTAAAACTTGAAAATCTTTAAAAGATAGTCAATGTTACAACTGCCAAGAATATGGACATTTAGCAAACAAGTGTCCTAAAAAGGACAAACCTGAAAGGAAAGGTATGTTGGCTACTTAGGATGAATCTTCTAGCTCTGAAGCCTCTTCTGAATCAGAAGATTCTGAAATCGAGTCGGTAATGAAGTTAAAGCCCTTATGACTCTAGCCAAGTTCACTTTTTCTGATCGTGATGATTCAACTAGTGAAGAAAATCTAGATAGTGATCATGAAAATGAAGAAGATCTTCAAGATGCTTATAATGCTCTTTACAAGGAAAGTTGTAAGATTGTCGTAAAACTAAAACTTCAAAAAGGAAATTTTTTAAAACTTAAAGAAAATTTTGATTCTCTTATTTTAGAAAAATCCCACATTTTAGATTGTTTTGAAAAAACTAAATGCGATTTAGATTTCAAAATCTCCCTAATTGAAAATCTTAAATCTGAAAATGAAAAACTTAAACATGAAGTCTCTTCACTTTTAAGTTTAAAGGATACATAGAGGTATGCCCAAGGTAATCCAAAGTTAGAAAAGTTTTTGTCTTGATCAAGAAAATGTGGTCACCGATTCGGTTTGGGCTACGATAAAAATATTCCTCCTAAACAGAAGAATACTCCTCCTAAGTTTGTAAAAGGAGAGTCTTCAAACTCAAAAGGGGAAAGACTGAATCAAGACTATGCTAAATAGGCTAAGACTTTTCAAACCTTAAAACCTAAAAGCAACCATATCAACTACAAAAATCAGAACTGAAATTCTTTAACTGAGAAAATAGTTGATTTACTTAAGGAGCTCTTAAAATCTAACTCAGTAAGTTATTCTTACAATAACTACAAACATAAGAAGACTAACTATACTCCTAAACCCAAAATAGTTCTAAAATGGGTTCCTAAGGTTACTTGTTTGGTTGCCCACACTGCTTTTAAAGCATCAAGCCATTCAAAGTGGTACCTAGATAGTGGGTGCTCTAGACACATGATTGGTGACAAAGGTTTGTTCACCACTCTTAAAGACATGACTGATGGTTCAGTCACATTTGGTGATGGTAACAACTACAGGATTATTAACTAAAGTACGGTTCAACTTTTTAACCTCCCTTTATTTGAGAATGTCTTATATGTAGAAGGGTTAAAACATAACTTATTAAGCATTTCTTAAATATGTGATAAAAATCATAATGTAAAATTTTCTAACCTAGGGTGTGAAATTTTAAATAAAAATGATTCTGTAATATTAACTGGTCGCAGAACTTTTGAAAACTGCTACATTGTAAGTGATTCTAGCTCATCTAATCAATCATGTTACATGGTCCATACTGATGAAACTGAGTTATGGCATAAACACCTTGGACATGTACACCACCACAATTTGTATAGATTGAGCAAAAGAGAACTGATAAGAGGTCTACCTAAACTGCAGAAAGTAAACAAAATATGTGGTGACGAATGCCAGATTAGCAAGCAAACTAGGAGTACTCAAAAAAAAGTGGACTCCAATGTCACATCCAAACCACTCGAACTTCTCCACATGGATCTCATAGGACCAACCAGGACAAAGAGTCAAGATGTCAAAAAATACATACTGACAATCATGGATGATTTTACTAGATCCAGATGGGTAGCCTTTTTAAGGGATAAATAAAAAACCCCTGATGAAGTAAAAAAGGATTCTCAAACGGATCCAAACAAAAAAGGGTTCTCAAGTCAATAAGATCTGTAGTGATCATGGATCAGAATTTGAGAATAGCAGTTTTGAGAAATTCTGTTGCAATCAGAGAAGACTACATGAATTCTCTGCACCCAAAACACCTCAACAAAATGGAATTGTTAAAAGAAAAAATAGAGTGCTTCAAGAAATGGCAAATGTAATGTTGAATAGTATGAAGCTCCCTAAAAATCTATGGGATATAATCAACCGGGTTTATACAAGTAAGTCAAACAATAAAACGACTTATGAAATATGGTTTGATAAGAAGCCTACTGTCAAATACTTTTGAGTTTTTGGCAGCAAGTGCTATATTATATGTGACCATGAAAATCTAGGTAAGTTTGACCCCAAAAATGATGAAGGGATCTTTTTAGGATATGCCTTGAACAGTCAAGCGTATTGAGTACTGAATAAGAGGACCTGTGTAATTCAAGAGTCCATCAATTTCGTCATTGACGATCACTTGAATACACCTGCCTTAAGTTCAGAGAATGATGAAGTTCTTCTAATTGACAAACCAAATACTTCATCAAGTCAAAATAACTATGAACTGAGGACTATCAAAGATCATCCAACCACTCATATTCTTGGAAACCTTCTCACTGGTCTGCGCAATCGTAGACAACTAGAAGATATATGTAATTACATGTGCTTTACATCTCAGATTGAATCGGCAAACGTAAAAGAAGCTCTTACTGACGAAAACTAGATAGTTGCGATGTAAGATGAGCTTAATCAATTTATTAGAAATGATGTTTGGTATCTTGTTCCTATACCTAAAGATAAACATATTATCGAAACTAAGTGGATTTTCAAAAATAAGTCTGATGAACTTGGTAATATAACTCGAAACAAGGCTAAACTAGCTGTACAAGGGTACACTTAAATTGAAGGCATCGATTATGATGAAACCTTTGCCCCAGTACCTCATTTTAAATCAATCAAACTATTTATATCCATTGCATGCTTTAAAAAGATCAAAATATATCAAATGGATGTAAAGAGTACTTTCTTTAATGGCGATTTGCATGAAGAAGTATATGTTAAACAACCAACGGATTTTAAAGACCCTAATAATATTGATCATGTCTATCACCTAAAAAAATCTCTCTAGAGTTTGAAACAAGCTCCCAAGGCATGGTACGAAAAATTGACCAAGTTTCTACTAAGTCATAATTTTCAAATGGGAAGTGTTGATAAAACTCTTTTTGTTAAGAAACATAACGATCATATCTTAATGGTATAGATCTATGTTGATGATATTATTTATGGATCTACCTGTACTAACATAACTGTTGAGTTTGCAGATCTTATGAAATCTAAGTTCGAAATGAGCATGGTTGGGAAATTGAATTATTTCTTAGGGTTGCAAGTTAACCAGCAACCTGATAGTATCTTTATTTCTCAAACCAAATATGCTCTGAACTTAATTAAAAAGTTTGGATTTGAGAATGGAAAAAAATTTGATACTCCTATGAGTATAATATTAAGACTCTCAAAAGACTCTACAGGTAAAAGTATGGATCCTAAATTATATCATAGTATGATTGGCAGTTTACTTTATTTAACTGCAAGTAGACTTGAATTGCTTTTAGTGTTGAAATTTGTGCTAGATATCAATTTGACCCTAAAGAGTCACATTTAATAGCTGTTAAGTGAATTATGTGATATGTCACAAGTTCAGCTAATTTGGGTCTTTAGTATCCACATGATACTGGTGTTCGATTAGCTGGTTATATAGATGCTGATTGGGCTGGTAATATCGATGATAGAAAATCAACCAGTGGTGATTGTTTCTATATTGAAAACTATTTAGTATATTGGTTTAGCAAGAAATAAAGTTCCATATCACACTCAACTGCTGAGGCTGAATACATCGTAGCTGGAAATGCATGTACTCAGTTTATATGGATGAATAGAATATTAAGCGATTATGAAATTACACAGTATTCAATAGTTTTATATTGTGATAATTCTAGTATAATTAATATATCTAAAAATCTAATCCAACATTCATGAACCAAGCACATTGACATTAAATATCACTACATTCATGAATTAGTAGAAGAAAAGACAATTTCATTGGAATACATTCCGACCGAAACTCAACTTGCTGACATTTTCACTAAACTGCTCGACAAAATCAGGTTTAATAAATTAGAATTTGATCTTAGTATGTGCGATTTAAATTGATTATTTATGCATTTCTGTATTATAGTATATATATTTGTTAATTTATTTGTTTAAATTTCAATTTTATGTGAAAAATGCATGTTTTTGGTTATTCATGACTAGTGAATGAAGAAGAAGGTGGCGATTTACCTTCAGATGATATAAATATGGATGATATCTTTAATGAGATTGAATTAGATTCTGAGCCTGACCCTGACTATCAGCCTTCTAATTTTGCTGAGAGGCTACATTCTCTTGATGAACAGGTGGCTTAGATTCGTGTAACCCAAGATTCTCAATTTACTTATATGCACAAATATATGAGACACATTAATAAGGGTTTACACCAAATTGATCCATCTATTCATACTCCCTCTTCTGGATCTGATTAAGTGTTTTCTCATATGGTTTATAATAACTCTTATAATACTTTGCTTTGTTTCAGTTTGTGAGACTGACTTTGGATGAACTAGGTTCATGTTGATTACTTATATGTGAACATTATTTGCTTATATCTTTCATATCTTGACTAGTTTGATCCCTTATTCCTCTTTTGTTTATTATCCTCTTCCATATCTTTGTTGCTTCCTTTGTCATATTATGACAAAAAGGGGGAGAATATTTTGTTATACTTGCTTATGGATATGTATATGGATTGTGGGTAGTAGCAGTATTTTTTTTCTTATATGTGCTACTCAGGGGGAGTAAGTAAGGAGGTGTTTTGAATATTACATGGTAGTGTGTTCTGGTTATTATAATTGGTGCATTATACTCTCTTATGTATATATGGTGCATGATTCTTTATTGAGCATGTAATGTTTCTCTTATTTTTAATGGAGTGTGTTTTTGTAACACCCTGAAAATTGGGGGTTGAGCAGAAGCCCAACTACCGAGCTTCAACGCATCACTTATGCAACATGGATGAGGATGATTAAATGTTGTCCGCGTCAGTGCCTTAAACATAAATGAGATTAAGCCAAAACAACATATCATACTCCAGAGACAGCTAAATTATGCAAGTGGAAGTTTGTGATAGATATATTTAAAACATATAAGATGTGATGCATCTCCAGAGTACAATCATGGTCCAGGTCAAATAATTACAAGTATCGTTTCAAAAAGGAACATGAATATCAGAATGTGTAAGTCCCACTACATCACGAAGTCCCATAGCCCTGACGATCAGGTGTAGCCTACATGAACCCGCTAGAGTACTGAATGTAGGAGAACTCCTCCTCATCATCGCAGAAGTTGGGTTCCGCCTCATATGCCGCTGCATCATCTGCAGCTATGACAGAGTCTAGTTAGTATTTTAAAACACCATCCCAGAGTGGGAGTGAGTGATCAACTTAGTGGAACTATAAGACAAAGGTTAACATGCTATCAATTCAGTCAAGCAGTAATGATAAAGCAGTACAACAAACATGTCCTAGATAATCTTATTAATGCAAGAGTGATATGTGATAATGATGCATGCCCTCGCCTGCACTCCCTCAGTGTCTTCATCTTACGGCGCGCATGGCAACCACCCGAAAGTGCTCTTCCTCGCCAAAGCACATGCAATGTGGTGCATGCTCATGTTAGCCAATACTTAATTAGATTTATTCATACAACAGTTTTGGGAAGCTAAGGTACCTCCCTTATATCATTTCCTAAACAATGATCCATTCTAGGGTCGTCAGTACTAGCTAGTCTTATACGATGTTGCGGTTCCAGGTCGCTACAAAGAGGCTCGTCACCATTAAAGCAGTCCTTCTTATCCTCTAGTTACTATGGAAAGGCTCGTCACCTCAGAGCAGACTTAGAGTATGCTCGAGGTCACTACGAATGGCTCGTCACCTAGTCGTATGTCGAAAGCTCGAATATAGTGTCTCATACCACCGTATTCGGCTTACGAGCTTAGGTTGCTCATTGGACACTACGAGGAGGCTCATCGCCCCAGCATAGGTCGACAACACGACCACGTGTCCCATACTATCATGCTCGGCTCATGAGTCTTAGTGGATTGAGGTACCAAGGTTAAACGGGATTTTCACTGGTAAGTTGGTACCATAGGTTCAAACAGTTACGTCCACACATGGTAAACACACAATAGGCGAATCGAGTTACTTGACAAGCTCGATTGGTACGAGCGTACGTTGAATTGATCGACATAGAGTGCGTAAGCACTCCGCGTAGCCTAACCACTGTCAGCAAACTCCGTACAACTTGGATTCCTCGAACACATCTGTTGTGGCAAAGCTAACTCAGCCACTCGTTCGGGAACCGTTACCGATAGCCTGGACTACGTAGTAGTCCCAAATGCATATAAATATAACAGGATAACATATGTGGTAGGCATATCAAAGTTAAATAATTAATTCAAGTAACGTAACCAATTGAACATTTTACAAAATATAAGGTAAACATAATTTGCACAAATGCATTTCATGCTAAATCATAAAAATTTAATTTAAGTTACATGAAGGGATATATACACATAGATAAGGTAGTTGAGAATCTCACCTCAACACTTATATAACATACACTTTACTAAATATTTACTCATCCAGACATTTTCACAAACACTTATAATACACACATCAACATACATGACATATGTTGATCACAACATGTATTAAGGCAAATCCTTTCACTAAGGAGTTGTCACGAATACAACATGCATATATCCACGATGGATAATCATGGCGACCAGGGATTCAAATTCCATACTCATTCAATCATTTTCACAAACACTTAGACTACACATTTCAACCGACACTATACAACTCAGTTATAAGCTATATTAGGGCAAATCCTTTCATAAGGACTTGTCACGTATTCAACAATCACATGTTCATGGTGAATAATCATGGCAAGCACAAAACTAAATTCCTGACATATCTAGTCATTTCAACCTACACATGGAATAGCCTATATTCAACATAATTCATATATAACCGTTAAGCAAGGAAAACAGCGTATCTAACATGTGAAATGGCAACCCAATCAGTTATAAATCATTAACCAATATTGAAATCCTTGAAAACTATAACCTATACATTTATAGTCCGCACCTTTCACCAGTAAACTTGTAACGGATTCAGTTTGAGTACTCCGCCTTCGTCTACGGCACAACGATAACCTATAGTATGAAATAGGTTAGCTATTTCATCACATACACTATCTGAATCCCAAAAATAAATTAGGTTTAAGATTTTTTACCCAAAAATGAAATTAGAATCGCCGAAATAGCGATACGGTAGTGGTAGCCAAGCACGTGGAATGGCGGGATTGAATCCCGAGAACAAACCCTAACTCTACCTCTCACTTTCCCTCTCTTTCCTTCTCTTTCTTCTCTCTCTAGGGTTTAAAAATTCATATGTGAAGGGAGAAAGAGGGTTTAAGGTCCTTATATAGGCCTAAAATCGACCTCAATGGCCCTAAGGCCATGGTATACTTAAGTTATAGCCAAAATCTGACTGTTTCGGCTCAACGGAGCTATTCTGGAGGCCCCTTTTCTACATGTAATCGGACTTAAGCTTCCTGACATTAGATCTAGGTCAGGCTAAGTTTTCAGTTCGATCAGGTTTGGGGATCGACCGTGGGGGACCTGTTTCAGTTCAACGGTCACCGGTAGTCGATCAGGGCCACAAGTACACTGCCATGTGTTGAAATTTTTTCTTGATCTGAAGTTATAATTGGGTTACATTCTGATAGTCTGAATCCTTAGATTTATCCTGCAAGCGAATGACTTAATTCACTTAAGTTTCAGTTCATTTCCTAAAGATATTTGCGTTTCTCATACACTTTGCTCCGGGCTCAAGTTGTGTGCTTCTGGACACCTTTAGGACTTGATTTCTGAGATGGTTTTCAAGTTCAGTAAGGAGATCATAACCGTATAGTTTCGTAAAAATTAGACTTTTGACGTACGGTCCAGGTATGATATGGAGTTTCATGACGCACCCGAGAGCAACTGGGTTTAGAGATGGATCCTAGATTTTAAGGTAATGTAACGTTAACAATTCTATAAGTTTTGGATCTTGCAGATCATATTTAAAGTGATTAGTGCTAATTTCATAGGTAATTTAGTTTAGCACTTAGTTAATTCTCATCTAATTTCAAAAGGATTTGGTCCTATTTGATTTCTGCCAGAGGTGGAACTCGGGTCTTTATACGAATTTTTCGAGACGTTATAGTTTTGCCACAAATTTGACAAAGGAGGAGATTTTAAGTGTTATGGTCTCTTGCTCCTTTGATTATCAAATTTTAAAGTGCTAAAACCACAATCTGTGTCGTGTGTAGCACATTGATATATATGTTCAAGGCAATGCATCACATGTATAAGGACAATGCTTCAAGTCAAGAATAAGATCTACTTCAAAGAAATGCAAGATCAAGTACATTGTTCACTCTAAGCTTCAAAGTTCAATGTTTTAATGCAACATCGAAAGACAAGTGAATTGTTCATACTCAAGACTCAAGATGAAGTACAACTAAAGTACTACAAAATTAAGCTTTAAAAGATCACAAGTTCAAGCTTCATTATGTGTCACGATATCAAACTTCATGAACTTCAAAGATCGTCTATCATTTGAAGAAAAGAAGGTTCAATGTTCATATGTCATGTTCAAGGTATGAAAGACCTTAGATTGACCTTAGGATAGGTCATTTTAAATACATAATTCAAATTGAATCATTTTATAAGTGTTTGGTCTGTTCTTAGACTAGTCCTGGACTCTGTTCGACTAGTCCTAGAACTAGCTCGACCAGCCTAAGAAATTTCAAGTCCAGTCCTAAGTTTGTTGTAAATTTTTGATATTTTTGTTGAGCCACGACCAGCCCTGCAGACTGCTCGACCGGTCATGTGAACAGTGCACAACTCGTCCTCGACCAATCCTGCAGCCATGACTCAAACTCTAGCGATTATTTCAGACTCCGTATGACTAGTCATGGTGGTCTCATGACCGGTCGTGCAGTGCCTACGATCAGTCATGGAATGGTTTTATCTGATCGTGCTCAAAATTTTAAAACTCTATTAGTCCTACGACCAGTCGTGGTGTCCACAGTACCAGTCGTGAATGTGACTTCTGCACTTATAAATAGAGCACAATTTTTCGAGTTTGATATTCAATTCAAGTAGAATCAAGACATCACTCTGAGAGATAAGTTTGTAAACTTCTTAAGCTATATCGGGTATATTTAATATTCTCTTTTATTAGCTTTCTATATTTGATTTTGTAATCTTCATTCCAATCTAATTTGAAAGAGGGATTGAAGAATTCTCACTTCTTGGAATCAAAATCAAATAGTGCTAGCCCAACTTGATTTAATTTAAAATCAATTTAGATCTATAACCATTTCATACGTGAGTGTGGACAAAGAAATTCTATTCAAACTTCTACACTAATTTGGTTCTTCCGGGCTGCAACGAAAGGAGAATATCCAGGTATTTTATATTTGTGTAAATCTTCTGTTTTGGTTTCTTTTGAGATTAAGCCAGAAAAATCTCATTATTTTGGTTATCTGATGAGATCTAGAAAACTCAGAGTGTAGGGTTGTTTGAATTGTGTAAGCGCACTTGAAAGACACAATTGTGAGGGTTTTAGGTGAACCTGAAAAAATCTATTTTGATAGTGAACGCTAATATCCATTGTGTGAGGATATTAGGAGTGGAGTAGCTATGTGGTTGTTATTTAATAGATGGTGTACACACAGGCGAACCACTATAATTCTTTATGTTTTGTGGATGTGTGGTTTTATTTTTATATCTTTTATCATTCAGTATTATGGGATGTATTTGTGGATGTGAATGTTGTAATCTTTTACATTTCAAGCATTGTGGTGAATGTTGTAATAGCTTTTATTTTCTTTTGTAGTTATTTTCTTTTTTATTCCTCTTCAGTTTGAGTTTTTGATACTCAAATCGTTCTAGTAAGGTTGTCCTGCCATAAACCCTTAGTTTTTATGATGTAAGGTTGTCCTTAGAACAACGTTGGTACCAACCTCTCAATACTAGAATTTTAAGGTTGCTTTACTTTCACCCCCCTCCCCACCCAGGACATATAGCTTGGCCTTTTCAATTTTCTTGGTATGATCTGTCAGTTTTTGAATTAATTTCAGATTCTGATGATTCATCCAAGTAGTTATCATGCATTTTCTTCTCGATTTATTCTTTTTAGGACATTTAGAAGCAAGATGCCCATATTCAGAACAGTTAAAGCATTGGGTGTCTTTTGTTTTAGATTTTCAATAGTTTGAATTTTCTTTTCTTTTTTCAAATAGTTTTGAAAATATTTTCTTTTCTTATTTTTGAAAATTCTATAGATTTTCTTTGCCAACATAGCCATATCGTCCTTAATTTGTTCAACATCTGAATTTACGTTAGAATCATTTAATTTAGATTTAGAGAATTTAAGGGCAATGGACATGATCTTAGGAGCTTTGAAATTCAGCTCGTAAGTTTAAAGATATCAAACTAACTTCTCTACCTTCATACTATCAGTATCCCTCAATTCCTGTATAGTGGTAACTTTTGAATTAAACCTATCAAGAAGTGATCGCAGTATTTTTTTCACAAACCTTACTTTCAGGGATTCTATCTCCTAGACCCCACATGGAATTGACAATATCATTTAGTTCTATATAGAAGTCTATAAAAGACTCATTTTCTTCCATATGAATTTCTTCAAAATTGGTTGTAAGGATTTAAATCTTAGATTTTTTTACAATGTTAGTTCCTTCATTTGTCATTTTAAGAATATCTTACGCTTGTTTAGTTGTATCACACGAAATGATTCTTTCGAATTCATTTGATGATAGAGCACAAGTTATTACATTTAAGGCCGTTGCATTAGCCCTACTTTCACTTTTCTGAACAGTCGACCAAAAAGTATAAGCAATTTCTTTCATGGAGGTGGTTCCATTTTTAGCTACTACTTTCATTATAGGAGGGATCTATTGTGTCACAGTGGCTTACCACACACTTTCATTAATGGATTTGAGAAAAATCTTCATCCTGGCTTTCCAATATGAATAGTTTGAGCCATCAAAGGGAGGTGTCCTGGTGATGGATAAACTTTCAAACTTTGACATCTTAGAGCTCTAGATATAGCTCTAAGAGGTAAATCCTAAAAAGAGCAACCTTGCTCTGATACCACTTGAAAAGATGAGCTATTGATGTCCTAGAGGGGGGTGAATAGGACAATACTAAATTCTTGAAATAAAGCAGAATAAATAATCTCAATTGCCCAAGTATTGAAACCATGATTCCAAATAATTCGTAAGACAACCTTCACATAAAATTTTAGGCAGAACAACCTTATTTCACGATGTCTTTGAAATCAATCTTTCAAACTAGCAAGAGAAGATAAAATAAATACAACATTCACCACAAAGAATGAAATAAATATAACATTCACCAAGGATAGACAATCACCATAATGACATAACGGGTTATAGTGGTTCGGTGCTTAAATCCACACCTACTCCACTCTCAAAATTACTACCCTCGTAATTTTGGCTTTCATTATTTCAAGGTTTTCACAGGTTCACCTTAACAACTTAATATAGTTCTTGTGATTTTCAAGGGCTATCACAATCAAACTCTTTTTGTGATTTTCACAAGCTATCACAAACTAACCCTCAAAGATTTCCAAGCTATCTCATAAAAACCCAAATAAAATAAAGAAATTGACAATGTACTTATGTTCAAATGATGGTTCAAAGATGAAGTCGAAGCTTGTAGCAATGATATTCTTTCTCGAGTGTAGATGATATAGTTTTTACTCAACCAAAAAGAGTATAGGGATCTAAAGTATTTCAGGGATTTAAATAACCCTAATGCTGCAGATTTTATTCTCTTGATTCTCAAGTGGCATATAGACTACTCTCTAAAAATGTATTCGAGATCTACTTAAGAAAGTCAATTGAATAAGCTTAAATAAATTTATACATACCGCACAAATAGCTTGACGGGGACCTGAGCTTCTCTCTTACTTGTAAAAGATTTTGAGTAAATTTTGTTGTAGAATCGAATGAGAGAAGGTCCCAATTTATAGCCAAAGGATATGGAAATTCAGTTAACATAAGATTAGGTTCAATTAGCCAGATTCCAATGAATCCGTTCTAACAACTATTGGATTGCATGGGATAAGATTTATCCATAATTCGGCTAGCTGAATTCTCTCAAAAATCCAAGAATTCTTTGCTGAAAAATGACCTGAACTTCCTTCGGGCTGGCCAAACTTCAAGTTAGGCTAGCTAAACCTAAAGTTAGACTGGATGAATTTGCAACAGATTTTTCAAATATTCAAATCTAAAAAAATTGCCCAAACCTGAAGTTAGGTTAGCCAAAGAAGTTAGGCTGGTCGAGCCTAAAGTTAGGTTAGCCAAACTTCAATGAAAATACACTGTACACAAACCATTTTAAATAAATTTGAAAAGCACCTAAGGTCTCTCTAGGGTCATTCTACCTATTGGTTAGCTAATACAGAGATATTCTAATCTTGATAAAGTTGAAACCGAACGACGTCATTTAAGACTTGAGATGTTGAGCCAATCTTGAGCTGATCTTCATGAGATGTAGTGTACTTGCAATCTGACCGATAAATTTGTGTATCTTGGTCTACGAAATTTGACAACATTGTGTGTTAAACATATAAGCACTTACAGGACCCTACAAGATAATGGGCATGATGCGACCGGGCGCATATCAACTGGAGGACATGGACGGTCAACCCTTGCCTCATCCATGGAAGGCCGAGCATCTAAAGATCTATTATTCCTGAGGATTTAAAAAATCCTATGGACATGTTGACTAATTAATCTACTCGACAAGAGTTGAACCAACCAAGAGCAACCTCCCTTCTCAAAGGGAAAAAGGTGCTTAAGACATTTTTACTATTTTCTTTCTACTATTTTTACGAATTCTACAATAAAAGAACTTCTCTATGTCAGCGAAAAAAATTTCTTTTAAATATTATTTATCTCGACTACTAGAGTTACGCGATCTACTATGGGGACTTAGTTTATGGGAATAAAGTCCTTCTTAATGCTCAGGCCACTACTATGTCTACCAATATATGGTCGGCCAAATTGATTTTACCGTGCATGACCTACCACTACATAATCGACTTATCAATCCTACAATGCTCAGCCTACTTGCTCTACCTCGACCGACCTACTAAATCTACTTAAGAATCTCATACACAACATCTATGACCAATCATGATAAAAAATTATCTTTTCATTAATAGAAAAATGTCATTACGGCAAGAAACTAAAATATTTAAAATATTTTACAAGTATAAAAGGGGGGGAGCAAGGTTCAGTCTACTCTCAAGAGGGGTTTGCTTAGCTTTGGCTTCAACAGGGGCCGGATCTTCAGGAGACTCATTGCCTAAGCAATGCAGGTCAAGCTCCGAATACTTTTACTTGATGTGCTCTTGGTATTGCCAATAGCCTAGGTTGAAGTATACTTCCTGCTCCTCGACCCACTCCCCAAATACCTTGTACGCCTCCATTGCAGTCACCTAAATCCTTAGGATGGAGGCCTCAACCTCTGCCAACTTGGTCGCGGCCTCTGTCGACCTGGCCGCCACCTCAGCAAGCTCAGCCTCCATCCTCATGGACTTGGCTTTCGCCTCTGCCCTCTCCTCTTCAGAGATAGATAGGTATGACTTCAAGCCCTCTGACTCAGCCCACGGTGTGGCCTCCTTCTACTGGGCTTCATTAAGCTGGATCCCAAGAGTTGTCTGCTCCTCCCTAGCAATCTGTAGCACCTCTTCGAGGGTCATAGGATGGGCCACAGCCGCATCTCTAGCAGTTGTGGTGGCCTTAAGCTCAGAAACCCTAGCTTGAAGGTCCATCTTCATCCTCTCGTACCCATGGACAACCTCCTAGAACAATTGATGAGCAACCAAGAGTGTAGGAGTAGTCTGAGAGAAGAAACAGAAACAAAGGACAACAAGTATTAAATGCAATATATCAAGAGGACAACGTATTAAATGCAAAAAAGAATACCTACCCTAAAGAAGGTGGCCTCCAGGTCGCCTAGGAGAGTCATCGGATGGACATCCAATAGGGCAGCGATGTCCTCCTCTAGCACTTGTCGTGTCGCCCACTGGGAGAGGGGACCCATATGATAGCCCTGGGGTAAGGGGCCTGCCTGACCTACTAGCCTCAGAAGCTTGATGTCCCGAGGCACCACCCTCCTCAACTTGTTGGACCTGGACAGTAGAGGGCCCTTCGACGAGATGAGCCTCTTCCCGAGTCGGGGATGGCTCCAGATTTACAACCTCCATAGTCGCTGGTTGAGGAGGGATCTCGCAAGGGGAAGCCTCCCGAGCCGCCCCACTTGCTACTTCCGAAGTCGGGTGCTCAGCAACAAGCCCTTCGAAGATGGGCTCTGGTATATCCTCTGCGACGTAGGAGGACCCTCCTCGATGGGCCAAGGGGGGACAGTAACCCTTTTAACCATCTTCTTCAAACGGTCCAGGTCGGTCCTAGGAGGAAGTTTAATCCTCTTCGGAGGGCGAGGAAGATCAGACATATCTACAAAAGGCAACCAAGTCAGGCACAAAGAGAAAATCCAACCACAGAAATAAATAAATAAAATAATAATAATAATACTAACTACTACGTACCTGCTGGCTCAACTAAGGACAAGCCAGAATGATATAGAGATTGAGGGGTAATCACTCCTCCAATTTCTTTTGGCAGCACTCTACTCCTTCACGTGAGCAATTTGCTAAAGATGTTACGAAAAGAGCTTGGGCGGTAGCCAAGGAGGAGCTACAAAGAAACAAGGCTAAGATTAGCAAGTCAAGCTACAAAATGACAAAGGAAAATCTAGAACTTTGTAGCTTGTCAACTGTAATAGCCCATTTTTCATATTAGGGAAGTAATCCGTTAGTATGACCCACCTAAGAATTGTATCCGCCTCATACTTTGGAACTAGCCTTATTATGGATTGACGAAACAAAAGGATGGAGTGGATCTCTCTAGAACAGCCCTGTGGACCCCACACTTAGACATGCATGTGCACGAGTTGTGTATTCGTCCCAACACACCGAATCCATCAAAACGGTCAAAACCGTGTTGACCCGTGAAACTCCAAAAAAGGGAGAGTCACTCCTTGTTGCCTATCACACGTAACTTAAGCAGAAAGTGTTCGTTTGGAGGTACTGTGGCCCATCATCATGATAATCTCAGATGATCTGATCTGTTCATCATGCTCGTAGGACAGAATCGACCAAACCCTAGCTCCTCCCACACACTTCCAATCTTTCACGTATGCACAGTTTTGAAAACAAACAGCTAGGTTATGAGTGAACAATATGCGATTAATCTAGAGTGGGCCACCACTTCAGCCCATACGGATATCTGAACCGTTCATTGAGCCTAGCACGCGACTATAGTCAAACCACAAGGACGATAAGATCCATACACCAGTCGTGTGCATGAAAGCGGGCGTAAGAGGAAACTTCACCCTCTCTTTAACTGGCGATCCAAGAAAACCTTCCACTCTTTATCCCATCTACGCAAACCATAAGTACATCCAGCCATTTAAAACCCCCCATGGAGAATTCCAATTCCTCCCACATCGATAGAAAGAAGATAGAGGAGCAGAAGGAATACAACACCCGCCGTTTTTCACAGACACAAACCGCAAATTGTGGAAGCGAATATTACAGGAAAATCACCACATGAGAGGGGCCGAATAGTTGATCTGGTGAGACAACCAACACCAATATATGGATCTGGGCCGATCAGGGATGCCACTTCAATGATCATGCAGTTGACATATGACCCACCATTGAAACAGGATCGTCTTCCCTATTAAAGATAAATGGCCTAAGTCGTGAGAGTCTGGCCATTGCTAAATCCAAAGTGTCTAGACGGTAACCCATCCAGATTCGTCCGATCTACGGAGGAAAGAAGAAGAAACCCAAAAGGAGAATCGCAGACCGTGAACAGTGATTACACCATCCCGTTCATTTTGTTGCACAAATAGAAGCTGCGTAAAGAATTCCCCCATTTTTCTTGGCTACGCAACAGGGGTGGTGCAAGAAGGGTCTGGAGACTCATGACCCTATAAAACTTCCTCCTAACCGACGATAAGAGGAAATGCAACAAGAAAAAGAGAGAAAGAGAGAGAGAGAGGAAGAAAAGAGAGAAGAAGAAAGTGTGAAGACCCTGGACTTTGGATTAGCTCCAACAAAGAAAGAAAGAGAAAATTGAGTGTTAGCTACATGCCTGGATTTCCACCTGAAGTCTGGTTCAGATCCTAAGTCTCCTTTTCTCTTTTTCTTCCCTTCTCTTTTTAAATCCAATCTATCTCTTAACAATAGAATTATGTTACATCTAACCAAGTCGATTCAATGGTTGGATGTGAAATAGTGGTGAAGGCCGCTTGAGTTGAAGTAGGAATATGCCAATATGTCCTAGAAGGGGTGAATAGGACTTCTTAAAGTTTTTACAATGTATTTAAAAATCCTCTTACACTAATCCTTACAGATATGCAATTATCAGGATTACTCAAAAGTAACTCGACTGGCTTCCAAGCCTGGTAGAGGATCCAATCACAAACTATACAAGAGATAGAAATATAGAACTCAGTTCATGATGGATATGACTGTGTTTATGTGAAGTGTGCTCAGAGAAGTAGATATGAAAGTATTGCCATAAACAATCACACACCCAGATAAATAGCAATCGCAAACACGGTCATTTTTATAGTAGTTCGACTACTTGTCTACTCCGCTTTCGGTAACCGCACTCAACCCTTGAGTGTATCGGATTTCACTAAGGAGGTTTCACATGGTTCACCTCTAACCTAATATTTTAAATCAAGTTCACCTTTAACCTTTACAACCTACACTGAGGATGACTGTTTATGCTCTCATGAGTAAGGGTTAAACATCGAACACACATTTAGGCACACTGGCCAAGGATCTTCCCTAAGACCCTAACGGAGGTTTCACTCGGTTCAACTCAAACCCAAGGTTTTACCCGATTCACCTCAAACTGAAGGTTTTACTGGTTCACCCCTAACCAGATGTTTATGCCCTCCACAAAGAAAGGGTCCACACAATGCACCCACTACATACACTCTCACCGAAAGCCTCATTGAGGACTTCAAGGGTGAGAAACACCTCAGACCCAATCCTACAAAGGAATGATCAAAGGGTCCTCTAGACTCTAGATACTTAGAAATAAGTTGATGAGTCTCATTCAGCACAGTGGTGAAGATCTCCTCCTTATTGACGAAGAGTCTTCAGCTCCCTTGATCCGTAAAAAATGATATACCAATATAAGGTAACGGGTTGAGTCAAGGTTATGATGGAATCCTACTCTCTAAATGTTTTCCTATTAGGAAGGTAGAGTGATTCCAATCATCTAAGCATTCAAGGCATCCCAGCTTAATGATTTGTCATTAAGGTAGTAGCTGGAGGATCCTTAAATGTGGAAGTTCATTCTCCAATCCACTCTATTAAATATCAATGATGAGGGTGGATTGGAGGATGAACTCCCTTGAGAGAAAGGGCTTCGGGCATATTATCTGACTTTAAATACACAAAAGCACTCTCATCTTTCTCTCACAACAACTAGAGACAAGTTCTCTTTAAATAGGAAAAAGGTTCCAACAGATATAAAATGGTCACATTTATGACAGAGTTCGATATCATCGAGTGTATTCTCTCGATCGTATCGATGGTCTGCTTGATGACACAAACTCAATGTAATACACTTTTGAAAACCCTTCTGCCAACTGATCGAGGGAATCGAGACTCGTGTCGATGCCATCGGATTTCAAACTCCAATTATATCGATACATGGATCGAGTCCTCGACATTTGAAAAATGAGAGAAACTTGCATGAATTTTTTAGGACTTTAGATAAGATCGGGGGATACTCGATATCATCAGAATTTGAATGTTGATGATATTGGCAGTCATGTCGATGTATCGATAAATCCAAGGATTTTATCAGTGAGCTCGCTGGACAGATTTGTCCATTCTCGATACACTTGATCCGGCCCCGATATCATTGATATTAGAATATTGATTCTATCGAGCGACCACCGATTAGAGATAAAAACTACCTGAAAAATGTTGTTGGAGAACTTTGCACCCATGACCGATAATTTTGAGAGCCTTTCGATATCATCGAGATGTGAACTCCGATGATATCGAGGACTCTGATATATCAAAGCATATATGATTTTTCTTAGTAAAAATAGGGGCGCCAGTATTGCCTGTCAATATTATCGAGCCACCTTTGATGGGCTTAAGAGTCGAATATCGATGATGTTGATAAGTGTGTCGATACATCGATAATCTTGCCCATATATGTATTTAGTTGTTGGACACATTAAGTCCTCATTCGATTTGATCGATTGATCTTCCGAGGACATCGACAGCGCCAGTCGATTATATCGAGATGTGTATCGATACAATCGACAGAGCAAGAAAACTTAGAGTTTTTCTGATGTTTGAAAAAGTTCTCTTACCCAAAAACCCTAATATGTTCTAACTTATTTTTAAGGGTTTTAATCACCTGGTGTTTTGGGACATGGGATGTGAGGCATAGATTTTACTTATGGCGAGCTTCCACACATTCGGTTGAGGCAGACACTTAAATAGATCTTCCTGTGAGGCTCTACAGTCCGACTGACTCAACTTACATGCTAATTGACAAACTAGGGCACTAGTAAGGGCACTTTCAATCTCCCCATTTGTCAATTACGTGATAAAATACCCAAAAAACCCTAGGATAATATCTAAACAGACAGACACATCCTACATTATGAGTACATGCAATTTACACAATTTTACAAATTCTAATGAACCCATGTACACAACTAACATTTGCTCCCCCTTACTGTAAAACTCCCCCATTCTTGGTGCAGCTGCTCCCCCTAACACCTGCAACACCACTCAAGCATATACAATTTCCATCTGGGGTGTTTTAACTTTTCTCCCCCTTTTTGTCAGTCATTGACAAAGATATAGCAGTTGATATTGACTGAAGTTTTAAAGAAGCATATGGGAGAAGCACAGACATAGATGCATAAGGTTAAACCAGTGCTAAGCATACATCAATGACAGTTACTATGGATGCAGCGTAAGGCACAAAAACTAGTTATAAAACATATAGAGTAGTCAATGAAATCAGATGCATCACATAGAAGAGTAAATATCAGAAACCAGAGGTCATAAATATATTAGAGGGGCCATAAGAGTGGAATTATATGTAGCCTTAATCAAAATTTGAGTACTCATAAAAGTGAGTTTAATCACCAATCATGTGTCTGGAGGATCCACTATCAAGATACAATTTTGAACTACTGCCAGCTTTCAGAGCAGTATGGATTACAAGACAATGGTTTAGATTTGTCACATCCTCTGAGACCATCTTGCTCATGGTTCCTTCTTCAGTCAAGATCACTCTCTAGGAGGTGAAGCCCTTAAAGAGGGACCCACTTTGATACCAATTGAAATAGCAGTGAAGACCGCTTGAGTTGAAGTAGGAATATGCCAATGTCCTAGAGGGGGGTGAATAGGACTTTTTAAAGTTTTTACAATGTATTTAAAAATCCTATTACACTAATCCTTACAGATATGCAATTATTAGGATTACTCAAAAGTAACTCTACTGGCTTCCAAGCCTTGTAGAGGATCCAATCACAAAATATTCAAGAGATAGCAATATAGAACTCAGTTCATGATGGATATGACTGTGTTTGTGTGTGAGGTGTGCTTAGAGAAGTAGATATGAAAGTATTGCCATAAACAATCACACACAGATAAATAGCAATCATAAACACAGTCATTTTTATAGTGGTTCAACTACTTATCTACTCCACTTCCGGTAACCGCACTCAACCCTTGAGTATACCGAATTTCACTAAGGAGGTTTCACATGGTTCACCTCTAACCTAAGATTTTAAATTAGGTTCACCTTCAACCTTTACAACTAATACTGAGGCTAGCTTTTTATGCTCTCATAAGCAAGGGTCAACACATCGCACCCACATTTAGGCACATTGGCCAAGGATCTTCCCTAAGACCCTAACGGAGGTTTCACTCGGTTTAACTCAAACCCAAGGTTTTACTCGGTTCACCTCAAACTGAAGGTTTTACTAGTTCACCTCTAACCAGATGTTTATACTCTCCATAGAGTAAGGGTCCACACAACGCACCCACTATGTATACTCCCACAGGAGGCCTCCTTGAGGACTTCAAGGGTGAGAAACACCTTAGACCCAATCCTAGAAAGGAATGATCAAAGGGTCCTCTGGACTCTAGATACTTATAGATAAGTTGATGAGTCTCATTCAGCACAATAGCGAAGATCTCCTCCTTATTGACGAAGAGTCTTCAGCTCTCTTGATCCGCAACAAATGATATACCAATATAAGGCAACGGGTTGGGTCAAGGTTATTATAGAATCCTACTCGCTAAATGTTTTCCTATTAGGAAGGTAGAGTGATTCCAATCATCTAAGCATTTAAGGCATCCCAGCTTAATGATTTGCCATTAAGGTAGTAGCTAGAAGATCCTTGAATGCAGAAGTTCATTCTTCAATCCACTCCATTAAATATTAATGATGAGGGTGGATTGGAGGATGAACTCCCTTGAGAGAAAGGGCTTTAGGTGTATGATCTGAGTTTAAACACACAAAATCACTCTTCTTTCTCTCACAGCAACTAGAGACAAGTTCTTTTTAAATAGGTAAAAGGTTCCAACAGATATAAAACGGTCACATTTATGACAGAGTTCGATATCATAGAGAAGGTTCGATATCATCGAGCGTATACTCTCGATCATATCGATGGTCTGCTCGATGACACAAACTCAATGTTATACGCTTTTAAAAAACCTTCTGCCAACTGATCGAGGGAATCGAGACTCGTGTTAATGCCATCGAATTTCGAACTCCGATTATATTGATACAAGGATCAAGTCCTCGACATTTAAAAAATGAGAGAAACTTGCATGAAATTTTTAAGACTTTAGATATGATCGGGGGATACTCGATATCATCGAAAATTGAATGTCGATGATATCTGCGGTCGTGTCGATGTATCAATAAATTCAAGGATTTTATCAGTGAGCTCGCTGGATAGATTTATTCATTCTCGATGCACTCGTTCCGGCTCCGATATCATCGATATTAGAATATTAATTCTATTAAGTGACCCCCGATTAGAGATAAAAACTGCCTGAAAAAATGTTGCTGGAGAACTTCGCGCCCATAACCGATAATATCGAGAGCCTTCCGATATCATCGAGATTTGAACTTTGATGATATCGAGGAGGACTTCGATATATCAAAGCATATATGATTTTCCTTAGTAAAAACAGGGGCGCTGGTACTACCTGTCGATATTATCAAGCCACCTTCGATGGGCTCGAGAGTCAAATATCGATGATATCAATAAGTGTATCGATACATCGATAATCCTGTCCATATATGTATTTGGTTGTTGGACACATTAAGTCCTCATTCGATTTGATCGATTGGTCTTCCAAGGACATCGATAGCGCAAGTCGATTATATCCAGATGTATATCGATACAATCAACAGAGCAAGAAAACTTAGAGTTTTTCTGATGTTTGAAAAAGTTCTCTTACCCAAAAATCCTAATATGTTCTAACTTTTTTTTAAGGGTTTTAATCACCTGGTGTTTTGGGACATGGGATGTGAGGCTTAGATTTTACCTATGGTGAGCTTCTACACATCCAGTTGAGGCAGACACTTGAATAGATCTTCCTATGAGGCTCTGCAGTCTGACTGACTCAACGTACACTCTAATTGACAAACCAGGGCACTAGCAAGGGCACTTTCAGGATGGGCCTTAACATGATAAATTAGAACTTATCAACTTAGGCAACGCTTAACTCATCTAAAGTATAATCTAAGTCGAGTTTCCTCAACCCTAATCTAACATCTAACTTAACTAATTCAAATTAGGGGGATTAGAGTAGAACCTGATCTTAAAATATGCCTCTGAGCATTCAACTTAGTAAAAGACAACACCACAACCTAAGGTGAGGGATTCCTTTAAGCTTACCTTGATATAAGATGATTTATCCAATCTTTTATATGCTTTGTTATCATGCTACTAGGATTCTCTTCCTGCAATTGTTTACTCTACCACCAACAATTATTTACCTTTTCAGAATTATGGTATGATGTTAATTACGGGTGATCTTATTACTTTTGGGACAATGGATATAAGCCTTACCCTTGCCTTTATAAATTTTGTTGAGTTAGCCCTTGCTACTAAACTCTTCGTTGAGTTAGCCATTGCTACTCTCCTCCTTATTTGTTAGCCTTACGCTATCTACCTTTATGGCTTGGGCATGTGCCTTGGATTTTCAAAACTCTCATGATTCAGATCACATTCCCTTTATTGTAAGTGATGTGTTAGTGATTCAAATATTTTATCATGGACGTAATGTGCTCTGGGTAGAGACCCTCTTGGTTGATGCATAATTCCATTGGTTTGGGTAGTGGTGCACAAATCGATGTAAGTAATTCGTAATGCATGTTGCATCACTTCTGAGATTGGATGTTATAAATAGTCACTCCATGAACAAATTGTGTCATGTAATTCATCCAACTCATGTGTTGTGCCACCTCAAGGTGTTCACGTAAATCCACGGTATCGTTGGACATGCCGGTGAATCTCCGTAGCGTGAGAATGCGGTACTAGCCGGGATTTTTTACGAATTATATTCCACATTGTAATGATCACTATGTATGATGAGCGGCATACACTTTTCTAGGCATGCATTCATATATATTGGTTGGCATACTGATACTCCTCGTAGTAGTGGAGTACGAGACATATCAGAACCCTTATATTACTTTTATAAATCTCTTAAATTATTGTTAATCTTAAATGATAACCATTACTATGAGTAGGACGTTGACCCTCTCTAACCGTACAAATGATGCAGGTCACGTATAGGTTGAGGATCCAAAGGACCATCTCTTAATGTAAGAGTTCGCTGAATCAATAGGAAAATAGTTTATGCTTTATTTTATTTATGTTTCCGCTGCAGACTTAATGATGTAATAAGCTTTCATTGTGTGAGCATTAGAAGTTTTGGAATCTACATTATACTTCATGAAATAATGAAACTAGTTAACTTTCATTCTCATGAATACCCATCTTTGTGAAAGAGGAATTTCGTTGGTTATAAATTAAATGGTTTAATTAAAGGGTTCAGAAGAATTAACATATGGACTTTCCGTGCCAAGCATCAAATTTGGATCACGAAAATTTTAGGATGTTATAGAAACTTCCTACCTGGGTATGAAAAGTTGGTAGGGACTCCAGAGCGCAGCCTACCCACCTCGATCGTTAGGGCCTCCCACTCCCCTGACACAAAAAACTATTTATCCTTCTAGCCCTTGTTGGAGGAAGGGTTATCAGTGATGAGAGTTGGTCCTCTGTTCACCCAAGTGGAGAAATAGTATCAGCCTTGATGACTAGGGTTGGCCTTCACTCTATACAAGTAGAGGAACTAATTTGCGGACAGCTCGGCATACCCGAGCTAACGCCACGGGATGAAGGTCCCGAGCAGGGCCCTCCAAGCATTCGGAATCAGCTGGCCTAGAGCCAACGTTAAGCTGTAGGCAACCTCCCATACAATCAGGTGAAGAGGGAGCCAAAGGCCACACTAGAGGGCCACAACATATATGGCCACCTTGACTTCATAAGGACGACCTGGGATTTCCCCTAGTTAAGGAGTTCGTAGCACCACAGATTTAGGAATATGGTACTCTGACCTGATCCGAACTAGGTCAACATCCTATAACCTCAACCCCAAGATGCCGACCTCCTGAGATGACCTCGCAGTAAGCTGAGCTACCAGCCTTATTAGGGCATATGTTACTGAATCCTCCCGGCCTTCCGACACTGGAGACGATACATCTAAAGGTGCACCCAACTGGGAATTCACAATTTCTAGTATGGACTTATCAACCCCCAAACCCAGAAATCGGATTCACAGGAATCCCGATCACCAAACGTGGTGCTGACAGCCTCCGTAGTACCCCATTCTCGGCTCCCAGCGCCCATATGTTAAGTTCCGATCCTGGGATCCTATAAGGAAGATTTTTCAACGTACATTTATCTCGTAAGAAGTATAACCATAAGTTTACCCAAATCACAAAGACAACATCATCTCACATATCCACTAATATAAACATTTGAATTCAATGCTAAAAGGGAAATACATATATCAAAATCAAGCTCCAGAAGTTAGCTACATGCTCCAAGCTCCACACTGCTACAACCTAACATCACATGCACACATCTATCATTCATAAGCTTATAGAAAGCTTAGAGGGTGGTGTAAGTGTGTGTACAAAGTAAGTGCCAAGTATTTAATATAATGCCATAATCATACAATATTGGAAATGCTGGTAAGATCATGAATCATACGATATCAAAGTAAGCAGAAATACTGACAAGTACATAAAGATATCATCAACCTCATCCAGGATATACAATGAAAAGACATAGTAAGACAATGTCATATACTAAGAAAGTAATGTAAATCGGCTATATAATGTGGAAACATAATGAACCAGAAATTAAATATCGAGGATGCAATACAATATGCTATTTTAAAAAGCTACGAATACCATCAACCTCATCTAGGTCATATAAATGTAGAAACACAGCAACCCAAAATGTCATATGCCGAGGATGTAATGTAATATGCAATATGTGGTTCAAATGAAATGACCAAGTTGTAGTGTGAATTCAGGATGATAGTACGTGGTATCGCAGGCTGTGGGGCCTATCACAAAGGAATTTTATCCGAACCAATCCCATACTTAAATTTGGATAGATAGACTCAATGTGGTAAGCTCCTGATTACAAGTTAGTCGTGCGCCCTAACCGAAATTCTGACCATTGTGAAAGTACACATAATAATTAGTTACACACCACCAGCCTGAGTGTATAGTGAATGAAGGAATGAATATAATGATGAGTATGCAACTCCTACTCCATAAATCAGTATTGTACATTTTTGGGATCATCACCAGGGTCTAGTATACTCTACATGCAATCATCGCCCACTGATGCATGACCATGCAAGTGGAAGAGACCTCACTATCTGCCTAGCCAGTAGTAAGCCAATATCTACTTGGCATGTGGATAACAGACCCATTCACGAGCTGGTTAAACTCAACCTAGCTATGCCCCATACCCTCGAGTGGGTAAGGCCACACCTCCTCCTAACCAGCCATAACATAGTGGGAGACACGGCCTCTTGGTATTCGGCACTCCAGCGTTCATGTATCCGCTCAGTCTCGATGTTGGGGCATCTCCTGGCCACAAAGGTTTAGGGACTTTCACCCACGGACATCCACAGTGCTCAGATGCTCGAACTAAACATTTTTGGTATCCCATCTAGCCATCCACGACATGCTTGTGGAGGCTATGACCCTGATATCTCTAAGGCATATAGTAATCACAACACACAATGCAAGATGCATGAATCATAAAATCCAGTCATACATCAATCCTGCGCATACTGTGTGCTTATGTGAGATAACCTCTGCCTATCAGAGAGTCTCATAACAACCTGCCCAATGACATATGCAATAATCAACCACATCTCATGATAAATATGCAAATGATGTGTATAGGCATGTATCATGATGTTATGCTTCACATACTCATAATTAGCATCAATAATCGGTCTCGATATCACATACTCATAATCGGTATCAGTAACGAGCATCGATAATCGGCCTCGACACTCAAAATCGACAATCAAAATCAACCTCGATAATCGGCATATAAACAAGGTGAGGTCCATAGATGAACAGCCGCTCAACCATAATATAAAGATTGACCCTCGACTGTGGTCATATCAAATCCGATAGCACGGAGTGATCCGTCTATGGTGAATGGGGCCACTGATTAGGGTTAACCCATAAGAGAATGATGAGAATGAGACTATCAAGGCCTAAGGGAAGGTCAAAATGTGGACATTCAACCATCATCACCCATCAATGTGGTCATTTAACCAACATTGCTCCCAAAGAGTGGCCCACATAGAGCCATACATATAGTGGGCCCACGCCCTTACACAAAGGCCTAATATACATCACAATGGGCCTCACTCAAGGGCCACATATACACCACATCGGGCCTCACCAAATGGGCCACAAATACATTACAATGGGCCACATACCTGGGCCTATATACATCATAATGGGCCACCTCTTATGGGCCATAAATACATCACAATAGGCCTTAAATACATCAAATTGGGACATATCATGTGGACCTCAAATACATCATAAAGGGGCCTCTCATACATCATATCGGGCCTTGCTATCTGGGCCAAAAATTCATCACAATGGGCCGCAACCCATGGGCCTCAATATACAACGGGTGGACCCTGTAAGATAGGCCTCAAATATATAGGGTGGGGCTCATGGTTGGGCCACAAATACATTTAGGTGGTCCCCAGGGATGGGCCATAAATACACCGAAAGAAAGGATTTTTAGTCGAGAGGCTCTAGTGGACTCTCCAGGACTAGACACCTTTTTTTTATCCTTACCCATACAGATAGAGATTTGAAGGACTTGAGGAAAATCGAATAAAATTTCCTCTTAAAAACCTAAAAATACGCAAACCAAATGCAAGATGGAATCTTGAAAAGAAGGAATGGAAGGGTAATACTGGTTTTGAGTAGCTTCTGGGACCCACCGATGTACTTCCGGCTGAGGGGAAAAAGTGAAATGCCTTTTTGAAAAAAATAAATTTTTCTTCCACTCGACTGCCTTTTATTGGGCTGCATCCTTCGATATCATCGAACTTAGTTTTGATTATATCGATGGTCCTCATTCAATGTTATCGACAATGGCTTCGATAACAACCTCAATCATGTGACTTTCCAAATTCTAAAGAGATGTCGATGATATCGGCTATTGATTGATTTGATCGAAAATGCTCATGAATTATCGACAGATATATCAAAGGTGAGTATTTTTTTTCATTTTTCCATAGATCGACAGACTTTCATGTATAGCATAGTATATCTTTGAATCAACAGTATACATAACAAAATTTTGTACAAGCATTGTACAACTCAAAATTATAAACATTAGAATGTTTATGTACAAAAATATTAAGGTGAGGAACCTCAGATATATCATTAAGAGCTCAGCAAAAGTTCATCATTTCAGCAAATATCCAGATCTAGATGCATGACCTAGACTTATCTTTCCATGCTTAATATTTCAGGGCATATGAATAGTGTGAGTTATCAAACAACTTTTCTTTTCTTTCGCTATCCATTTTGTGACAGAATTTTTGACTGTTGTAGAATTAGTTTTCTTATTTAACTCAGACATTTAATTCAATACTTCCTTCACTCTTCCATTTATTCCAAGTGGTGATGGGTGTGGATTTCTCATATTTCTAGGTGGACACTTGATGTCTTGTATTTTCCTGGTTGATTTGAATTTTTGTCCAGAATTCTGTTGTGTCCTCCTAGGTGATAAGCATTCAAGCGTATAATGACCCGAATCACCACATAAATGACAAACTGGAGTAGTTCTTGTGTTACTACCTGAAACAACAGATTTTGCAGCCATTGATGCTGCATTTCCATTTTTTGTTTAAAATTTTTCATATCCTAAACCGCTCTTGTCCTTTCTAGGTCTTCCCATACCTAAGAGCTTTTCTAACTTCTCACCACTCTGGAAAAATTTATATTTTAGCTTAGCAATTTTTCTGGATTCTTCTAAATCAAATAGGAGTGTATGATTTTCATTTTGAAGGAGCATGTTTTTATCTTTTAATTGCTCAACCTGTTTGGTTAGTTTTTCAGATTCGGATTTAAGGAAGGTGTTAATTCTTTCAAGTCTATCATTATCTAAATGATATTGCTGTAAATCATTGATTAGATGTGTATTAATTTCCAGAGTTTTATCCAAATCTTTTTACAGCAATTCTTTTTTTATTTTCAGATATTCCAAGTCTTCTAACAATGTTGATGCTATGGATGTAAAGTTGATTGTAAGCATCTTGTAGTTTGCTTTGTTCTTCTTCTTCTTACTTTTTAGTTTCCTCACTATCTGACGAAAATGATTCAGTGTCTTGTGGTTCTTCCTCATTCTCAGTTTCAATGGGAATGATTGGAGCAGTGAAGACCATAAGGATTTTCAAATATTTCTGATCTTCATCACTCTCTGAGTCGTTAAATTCTAAGTTTGACTCTTTTGTATCATCTCATGTGGCAGACATTGCTTTACCCTTAGTTTTCTTATTTGGGCATTCAGTGGATAGGTGTTTAAACTTCTGACAGGCATAACATTGTGGTTCTTTGGTCTTTTTACCAAATTTACCTACAAATTGTCTGTTATCCACCCTTCTTCCTTTAAGTGGACGGCCACGATTTTTCTGAAAGAACTTTCTGAACCGCTGAGTCAACAGAGCCACTTCCTTATCTTCAACTTCTCTTTTACTTTCAATGTCCTTATTTGTTGTTTTCTTTGAAGTTTTGAGGACAGTATTTTTAGATTTTGGGGTTTGTTTGAAGTGTAGTTCAAATGTTTGTAGGGAACCTACAAGTTCTTCTACTTTTATTTCATCTATGTTTTTACATTCTTCAATATTTGTTACTTTGGGATTGAACCGTTCCGATAATGATCTTAGTATTTTTCTATAAATTTTTAGAACCAAAACTTTCTCACCTAATCCAACCATGCAGTTGTAAATGATATTCAGTTTTGTGAAAAACTCCATGAAGGTCTTATGCTCTTCCATTCTGAGACTTTCGAACTATGATGTCAGGAGTTGCAGTTTAACTCTCTTCATAGTGTTTATTCCTTCATGGGTTGCTTCCAATAAATCCCATGCTTCTTTGGATGTCCCATATATACTTATTTGATTGAAAATATCTTGGGACATAACACAGTAGATAACATTCATAGCTTTAGCCTCAACAGTTTGGTTTTCTTTATCGAATGTTGTCCACTTCTCTTTAGATTTCGGTTGGTGATAGTTGTGTCATTATCAAGTACTATTTGTTCAGATGGTGGCACATATCCTCTTTCAACTATATTCCAAACATCATGATTCAAGGATCTCAAAAAGTAGTGCATTCTAGCCTTCCAGTATGCATAATTTGATCCATCAAATACTGGAAGTCTAGAGACCGATGAGCCCTCTCCTTTGGTCATATTCTCAACTTCAGTCAAGATCACTCTCTAGGTGGTGAAGCCCTTTAAGAGAGACCCGCTCTGATACCAATTGAAATTATTGTAAAGACCGCTTTAGTTGAAGTAGGAATATGCCAATATGTCTTAAAGGAGGGTGAATAGGACTTTTATAAAGTTTTTATGGTTTATTGAAAATCCTATCAAACTTGTCCTGAATAGATATGCATGAATCAGGATTTCTTCAAGATAACTCTAATGGCTTCCAAGCCAATTAGAGGATCTAATCACAAACTGACTTAATAATAAACATGATGCATTTCAGAGATTATGATAGATGTAACTGTGTGTGAGGTGTGATCAATATGAAAGCATTTGATGAAATCACACAACTAATCAAGGTCAAACAACAATCACAAACACATTCATTTTTATAGTGGTTCGACTACTTGTCTATTCCACTCTCGACAGACGCACTCAACTCTTGAGTGTTCCAGATTTTACTAAGGAGGTTTCACATAGTTCACCCCAAACCCAAGGTTTTAAATCAGGTTCACCTTTAACCCTTACAACCTACACCTAGGCTGATAGTTTATGCTCCCACGAGCAAGGGTCAATACATAGCACCCGATTTTAGGGACACTGGCTAAGGATCCACATAAGGAACCTCTCCTATTTATGCTCTCATGAGCAAGGGTTAACATAAAACACCCACTTTTAGGCACACTAGCTAAGGATCTTCCACAAGACCCTAACTGTTTATGCTCTCTACAGAGCATGGGTCAACACAATACACCCACCACATATACTCCCATCGAAGGCCTCCTAGAGGACTTGCAAGGGGTGAGAAACACCTTAGACCCAATCCTATAAAGGAATGATTACAAGGGTCCTCTGGACTCTGATAACCTACAGATAAGTAGATGAGTCCCTTTTAGCTCATTATTGAAGATCTCCTCCTTTGTTGATGAAGAGTCTTCTGCTTCCTTAAACTGCAACTCAGAAGATGTACCAATGCATGGTGATGGGTTGAGTCAAAGTTGTAATGGAATCCTACTCTATTAAAAGTTTCCCTATAAGGGAAATAGAGTGATTCCAATCATTTATGCATTCAAGGCATCACAGCTTAATGATTTGCCACTAAGATGGTAGCTGGAGGATCCTTAAATGCGAAAGTTCATTCCTCAATCCACTCTATTGAATGCCAATGATGATGGTGGATTGGAGGATGAACTTCCATGAGAGAAAGGGCTTTGGGTATATGATCTAAGGTTAAACACTCAAAAGCACGCTCTTCTTTCTCTACCAGCAACTAAAGACAAGTTCTATATATATAGGCAAAAAGTTTCAACGGATATAAAACGGTCACATTTATAATAGAGTTCGATATCATCGAGCAGGGTCGATATTATTGAGCATATACTCTCGATTGTATCGACTGTCTGCTCGATGACACAAACTCAAATGTCATACGGTTTTGAAACCTTTTGCCAGCTGGTCAAGGAGATCGAAACCTGCATTGATGTCATCGAATTTCGAACCCCAATTCCATTGACATAAGGATTGATTCCTCGACATTTGAAAAATGAGAGAGACATTGCCTTTAAAATATTTCAGGTCAAGAATATAATTGAGGTACACTCGATATATTCAGAATTTGAATGTCGATGATATCGATAGTCGTGACTGCGCATCGATAAATCTAAAGAATTTTTCAGTTAAGCTTGCTGGACAATTTATGTCCTTTTTTGCTGTAATTGACCCGGCCTCGATATCATCAATATTTGAATATAGATTCGATTGAGCGACCCTCGATCCAAGATAAAACCACCTAAAAATTATTACTGGAGATCGATATCATCGAAGCCCTTCCGATATCATCAGTTTTTAGATTTTGAGGATATCGAGGAGTACTTCGATATATCGAAGGTCTTCATGACTTACCTTAAAAAAAAGGGACACAAACTCTCTGTTGTCGATTTTATCGAGTCAACTTCGATAGACTCGAGTTTTAAATTTTGATAGATGTATCGATACATCGATAATTTTGTCCAGAAGAATATGTGGTTGCTGGACATCTTTTGTCCTCATTTCAATAGTATCGATTGAGCATCGTAGACATTGACAGCAATTCTCGATTATATCGAACAGTCTATCGATAAATCAAAAGAGGTTGAAAACTTAGAGATTTTCTAATATTTTAAAAAGTTTTCAAACCCAAAAATCCTATGATATTCTAATCATTTTTAAGGGTTTTAAGTACCTGGTTTTTGGGACATGGGATGTGAGGCTTAGATTTACCTGTGGCGAGTTTGGGTACACATTCGGTTGAGGCGGACGGTTAATTGATGTTCCTATGGAGCTTCTTTGTCTAGCTGACTCAACACTCACGTTAATTAACAAACAAGGGCACTTTCAATGAGATGCGGGGCGATTCGAGTTTTCTATGAATTATATTCCATATTGTGATGATCACTACGTATGATGAGTCATACACACTTTACTAGGCATGCATTCATATATATATATATTGGTTGCGCATACTGATACCACTCATAGTGGTGGAGTGCAAGACGTATCAAAATCCTTACATTACTTTTATGAATCTCTTAAATTATTGTTAATCTTAAAGGATAACCATCACTATGAGTAGGGCATTAACCCTCTCCAACCATACAGATAATGCAGGTGATGTGCAGATTTAAGATACGGTAATTTTCCTACTAAAGATTATTCTGAATAAATAAGGAGATAGCTTTATGCTTAGTTTTATTTACTTTTCACTGCAAACTTGATAATGTAATAAGCTCCCATTAAGAGGACATTTGATGATTTGTTGAATTCTTTTACTCTAATAGAATAATGAATATAGTTGATTTTACTCTCGTGAATGGTTACCTTCGTGAATGTAACTGGATGTTATTTAAATGAAAAATAATAATAATAATAAGGTTTGATTTTGAAGCATCCAAGTTTTACATTATTAACACCCAGAATTCTCAGGCACGAGTATGTACTCAAGCCGCAAAAATTTTGGGATGTTATATGACCTCCTCGAAAGCTGACCACCGGGAGATCTCCTTTATATATGAGGACTAACTCCCCAAGATCTTCGCCAAAAAATGTGCCAAGGATAACGCCTTGTATCTCAGAGACGATCCTTTGCATGATACACGACTATATGGCAAATTCAGTACCATATACGTAACAAACAATAAAGGACTACAAATAAGAACCCCCACCTATGGTAGAATGAATGCATAAAATTCTTAATTCGACTAAACCCAGAGCGCATGTTCTAATTTTGACATCAGAGGGTCCCCAGCTATAGTTGGGGTCCCCATTGTTGTTTAGGTTTACAGGTACACAACGGTCCAGTAGGGATGACCAGATCTCAGCATCAACAGAAACCCATTATGATTTATTGCACCAAGTATAGATTTTGGATTAGGAATCTTTGATTACTGGTATATATTGATAATTTATAATCATTTAATCAAAGCAGGTTTATCATTCTTGTGCATACATTAAATTCATGAATTGATGTGCTCATATATTTTTCAGATTAATGTGAAAGGCTCTTTGATCACTTATGATAAATTGGTCAGAGACTTCCTACTTTAAAACTCTTTGAACACTAGGATAAATAAATTAGTGAGAGACTTCATACTTTGGAAGATCTGAATCAATCTTCCATAGAAATCATATAACACAAATCTGAGATAACATCCTAACCATTGAAACTTGATTGTATTTAGACAAATATCCAAGGGTTTCTAAAATCTGGAGTTTTCAAAAGTTGTGTTCCATGCATTCAAAAGAAATTGCCAACATTTTCATCCTCCAAGGTTAAACAAGATAATTATGTTATCGCCAAAATCTAGGTGAACAGATGTGATCAGTTGCAGAAGCAAGTCCACCAATAAACCTGTAAAGACAAGATGAAGAAGGTAATAGGAGTGCTGTTAACATCTGTGGACCCTTCGATGCCCAAGTCAGGCAGGTAGACTCAGGTTGAAAAATGCTTGAGCTAGGGTTTTGCTGCTTACCTTCCTTCACTTGCAGTAGAAGTACTTATCGGGTCCATAGGGTAGTGTCGAGATCGCGCGTCTTGTGAGATTCATCGGAACCGCTGGAAGATCTTATCTAGATGTGGATCTCCCTCCAGATATATCATTGAGCCCACCTTGGTTGGTGTGATCTTTAGATATTGCATGATCTTTGTTGCGCAGCACAACAACAATGCAGTGAACCGAGATCCAATATCCGGCCTCACCCACAGACGACAAACACGAAGAAATATAAACTAAAAATAGATCAAAGTAATCCAAACAAACCACAAGACAAGATATACATGGAAACACCCCAAACTAGGGTAAAAAAACCACTAACAAAGATTACAAGATAAAACACTAACCTCTCCCTTGGAAGAACAGAGAAACCCCTTTACCTACACCTTGAGGATATTCTCAGGGCTTGTGTGATCAACTTTGCGAGCAGTTGTATGCGCCTTGCGGAGTTCGCATACAACAACAGCTAGCAGGCGACTATCGGCATGGCTCCTTTTGAGGCACTTTATGGTAGACCGTATAGATCTCCTAGTTGTTGGATCGAGGTAGGAGAGCATCGTCTCTTAGGTCCTGAGCTTGTGCAGTAGATGTCAGAGGCTATTGATGTTATCAGGAAGAGGATGCGCACAGCTCAGAGTCGGTAGAAAAGTTTTACTGATCATCGGTGTCGACCCCTCGAGTTCGCAGTTGGGGACATGATATATCTCAAGGTCTTGCCTATGAAGGGCATAGTTCACTTTGGTGTGAAGGGCAAGCTCGCCCCGAGATTCATTGGACCTTTTGAGATTATCGAGCGCATAGGCACTTTGGCCTATAGGCTTGCCTTACCTCCTGAGTTGTCCGTAATCCACGACGTGTTCCATATTTTTATGTTTCAGAAGTGTGGGTCAGACACTATTCCTGTGATTGATTGGCAGCCACTTAAGGTCTGTGAGGATGCTTCCTACATTGAGCAGTCAATTCCTATTCTTGATCGGAAGGAGCAGGTCCTCATGATTAAGGCCATTCCCTTGGTGAAGGTGCAATGGGGTCATCCTTCGGAGGCCGAGGCATCTTGGGAATGCAAGGCCGAGATTAGAGAGCGTTATCCTCATTTAATGATTGATTGCTTATATTTCTTACATTGCCTTCTCTTATATTTGATGATTGAGGTATATATATGATGATGTTTATGCATTTTATTGTTTCAATTTTATCAATTTCGAGGATGAAATTTCTTTGTTACTGGGGAGGATTGTGAGATCCGACCCTAGTTTTCAGTGTGCATACGTGTGTGTGAGTATGCATTCCATCCATTTTGGTCCCGCGGTCCTACCGGTCAAATACCAATGACCCGCGACCCTCGGATAGCGTTTGCGGCCATCCTTGAGCTCGATCACGCAGACCCGACTCAGATTGACCCAAGACCTATGCCATTGCGATCATCTCGTCGCCGCAGTTCCAATGCCACATCTCATACGTAAATCTGACGTGTCCATCAAAAGTTATAGGCCGCACATTATTTGGACCATTGATTACATTTTAGTGGGACTCACTTAACTTACACGTTTCCCCATATGGACCCCACCCTAGTGCACTATCTCCCATACAAGTTACCATGATTGCCTAGCCTAGTCTAGCAATGATGGACTCCCTTCTCTAAACTCATCATGACTCTCTTTTTCTCTTTTATAGAAGTAATCATGAGATTATTTTTTTACTTCCCCATGTATTTTTCTTCCCTATGCAAGCCATTTTCCCAAAAACTCATCATTGCTACAACTACTTCCTTTCTCTCCTCTTTATTCTCTCTCATTTTCTCTCATTCTCTTCTCCTCCTAGCCAAAAAATTCCAGCAACATTTCTTCCATCTCCCTCCTCATCTAACCCTCCACTTTCTATCTTGACCCTTCATCCATGGTCCTTGAAGCCTAAGGAGTCAATGCATCAAGAATCTTAAAGATCCAAGCAAGGTGGGTGCTCCATGAAGACCCTCCTCCCTTTTTTTTTCTTGTCTTCCTTTCTCTACATGAATGAAATCATGTAAGACCCACCAATCCATAGTGGAGGTCCTACATGACTCCTAGATTCAAGGTCAAGGGCCTAGAGGATGCATATCTTCTTCCATGGTGGGTCATTCTCCATGGACCCACTATAAGACATTTTTCTTAGATCTAACCTTTCATAGATCATTTAGACCTTTGCATGCATGGCAGAGATAGTATGTCTACCTTAGCACCTCTTTTTAATTGTAAATGGCATGCATGTAAGCTCCTAATATAGTGGATGGTGTGGAATGAAGGGGGAAGATTCACAGTGTCAGGAGCTCCAACCATGGTCATGATCCCTCTCCCTTTCTCCTCCTTGTGTTTTTGGAGATTTGTGGCCCACTGATGTGGTCAGCAACATCTTAGTTCCATTAGAAAATGGGACCTCCAGGCCAACCTTGTTGGACGTCCAGGCCCACCATGACATGCATGGGATGGGTGGTCTCCAAACATGGATTTTCTTGAGGTTTTTGGTGTACTTATGGATCTGAAATTTTGATGACCCATCTAAGTGAACCCCACTTGATGGATTAGGGTATAAAACCCTTGGGATAATTTCTATGGACTGAAATATGGACAACACATGTTGCTGTCCAGATTTCAGGCCCATCTATAGTATGATTTTGAGTAAACGTTTGGGATTATTTGTATGTATGTTTCTCCCAAATTTCTTTGGGATTTTTCTAGAGTGTGGACCCCACTTTGATGTGGAATAGGGCCCACATTATTTCCCCCATGTTTGAGGCCTATGGGATGGGCCAAATTAGGCTGACTATCCAGAAATTTCTGGATAGTCCAGCAACACTGCATGTTAGAAATGCTCATTTTCCATCTTGATTTGGGAGTAATTGGGCCACTCCAGTGGACCCCAATTGCTATCCATATGTGGGACCATCAAACCCACTAATTTTTCAGTAATTTGGACAAGTATAGGCCCACCCCATATGGTGGCAAACATGGAACAGCAGTATTTTCTGCACCAGCAGATCTTCTGGATATTCATTGCTGATCATAATTTGTATGAATTAAATAAAATACTTATACTCTCTAAAAAATTTTAAAATTTTGTAAATAAGTGTCCCACCCATGGTAGGACCTACCTGCAAAATTTTAGGGCCAATGGACCTCATTTGGGCATCCATAGGGGATGGCCAAAATAGTGGTCGGCTAGAAATTTCTACTGTGCAGTCCAGCAGCATAGTCTCTTAAAAAAAAAATTTTAAATATTTTCTCAAAATGTGGGCCATATTTTTGGATCCCAACTTATTTTATGCTTAATGAGGGACTTTGGGATCAAATTTTAGGAATTTTGGAGGCTCAGAACCCACCCATTTGGATGACCCAAATTCAGGACAGTGGCCAGCTATATTTCCAGCAACATTCCACCCTGGACAGGTTGAAATTCTGAAATTTATTAAAATACTTTTGGGTGTCTAAAAATTATAAAAATTTATAGAGAGGTGTTCCACCCATGTTGGGACCCACATACAAATTTTTGGGGCTAATGAACCCTTGTGAACACCATGGAAAAGGCCGGACCAGCCCACCACGTTGGGACGTCCTGGTCAGTCCAATTTTCTGGATAGACTGTTTTATTTAAATTAATTAAAATAATTTTAGTTATCTAAAAATTACAAAATTTTGAGAAGGTGTGGCCCACCCATGGGAGGGCCACCTTACAAATTTTTAGGGCCATCGGGCTCCTGTACCGACTGTGGGGAGGCCTGCAATTTGGATTAGTTTGGGGCCAAATACCCAGGCCCGTAGGACTAGCCACCATGGGACCCTTACCTTAGGTTGTTGGGCCTGCAATCCAACGGCATAGCCCACTTGAAGTATGTGTTATATACCCCCCTTCTTATCTGGTGGGGCCCACTATAATATGTGTGGGTCACCATGGGTCAGTAATCCCTTTAGATTAAATAAATTTTTAAACTCCAGTGGGCCCAGGAAATGGGTGGGCTGGAATTCGAGCAAGGGGCCCAAATTTTGCTGCATGGTCAACCTTTTTGGGGCTGATGTGGCCGACTAGATTTATGGGACTGTTGCATACACTATATCCTTCTTTCCTTAGACATTTTTTGGTCTTAATTAGTGCCCCTTAAGCCCTGCCTCTGTAGTGATATTGTAGGTTAACCTTAACCAAATTTTTAAGTAATTTTATAGGCCCAATGGACTGTAAACCTCTTCCCTGAGCCCAATATTGTGCAAAGGCTAACCTTATTGAATTGTGAGCCTAATGGGCTGTAACACCCTGAAAATCGGGGGTCATGTAGAAACCCGACTCCCAAGTTTCAGACCATCACTTATGCAAAAAATATGATAATGATTCAATGTTGTCTGAGTTAAAGCATTCACATGAGTGAGATTATACCAAAACTGCAATTCATACTCCAGATCTAGTGATAAACGTAAGCGAAAGACTGAAAAATATATATATCACTATACAAAAATAAAATAATCTCAAACTGTCTCCAAAGTATGAATACATCTCTGAGTCTCATATACATGTCGTAAAGCAAAAATAAATGTCAGGTGATAGTCCAACTAGCATGTCCCACCGATCCAGGCCACCTACGCAAAGCCGTCGAAGAACTGCATATACGAGAACTCATCTGATCCTCATAGTAATCCGGCTCAGCGTCCTGAATCGCCTCATCACCTGCATCTAAGACAGGGTCTGGTGGGTGTTGCAAACACCATCCCGTAACGTGGGAGCGAGTGATCAACTCAGTGGAATAATATAGCAAAGATTAGCATGTTATCAAATCAATCACGCGATAATAGCAAAGCAATCAATCAAACATTCCTAGATACTGTTGTTAATGTATGCATGAAATAACATGATGGATGCCCTCACCAACATACTCCCTCATGCGGCACCATCTGCATCCGCGGTATGCTTTCTTTCCGCAGTGCTTCACATTTTCCAGGCACATGCAGTGCGATATGGATAATGATTACCAGGTTGTTATTAGTCCTTTTCATATAGCAGGATTGGGAAACTAAGGTACCTTCCTTATATCAATCCCAACACAGATCCTATCTAGGGTCGTCACTCCTAGTAATCTCATACGATGTTATATTTGTAGGTCGCTTCAAGGGCTGTCAGGACTGTTGCTCGCACTCGTTGCACCACTCCCTCATCACCTTATCAATACAGGCCTAATGTACTCTCGTCGCTACGGAAGGGTCGTAGCCTCCCGTAGGCTCAGAATACGCTCGCGGTCACTACAAAGGGCTCGTCACCAATCAGAGTAGGCCGACAGCTCGAATGTAGTGTCCCATACCACCACAATCGGCTCACGAGTTATAGGTGCTCACTGGTCACTACGGGGAGGTTTGTGGCCCTAGCGTAGGCCAATAACTCGACCACGATATCCCATACCACCATGTCCGGCTCATGAGTCTTTATGGATCAGGGTACCATGGTTAACAGGGTTTCCAATGATAAGTTCAGTACCCTGGGTTCAAGCAGTTATGACTCATACAGGGTGAACATACAATGGCCAGTCGGGTTATTTGACGGGCTCGACTAGTACGAGCGCATCTCAAGTCAAACAATATGAAGTGCATGAAACACTTCATGTGGCCTAACCACTGCTGCCAACTCAAAACATGACTCGCGTTCATCGACGCGTCCTTCGTGGCAAATAGAAGCCAACCACGAATTCAATCCATCGACTGCATGGACTAATGTATAGCCCTAAACACTTGAATATCAACATCAGTAATCATATGAGAGTAACAGAAATGAAATACAATAATGTAAGCATGTTGACACATGTTATAATATACAACTTAAGCAAATCATCCAACACATGCATTTCATGTATATAATGAAATCAATACATATAGCCAACATGATGGAAATCATTTACATCAGCATATTAATTGAGAATTCAATCTCAAAACTCATTCACAACACCATCTACTCAATACATACTAATACAAACATTTATACAAACACTTAGCCTACACACTTTAGCCTACATAGCGTATGTCGACTCAAAGTGCGCATTTGGGCGAATCTCTTCGCCAAACAGATCATGCATGCATTCCTAATATCCTAACATGACAAATGACCATGGCAAACATTTCAGTAAAATGTGGATGTAAACAGTATTTCCTACAAATGACTAAAATGCCCTAAATCTCATATTTTCCATACGTTTACGAAACAGAAAACGGACAACATGTTCTACATGTCAAACGGCATTGTCGTTGATAATCTACTATTAAAAGATATTGAAAGCTTTGAAATCAGTCAATCAAAGCGTCTAAAATCCTCACCTTTCGCCCTAGACGTGTATCGATTCGAACGGAACGTATACGCTTCGTCAATGGCGAAAAGGCGACCTAATGCACAAGATACATAAGCTACTTCACTATTTGAATCGAAAGAATCCCAAAACAGCAAGTAGTTAGGGTTTTTCTTACCTAAGAGTGCGTTGGAATCACCAGGAAAGTGATTTGAACGCATTGCTTTGGTATGTGCAAAAGCTGGTGCAAGTGGAGGAAAATCTCTCCCACAAGTCTCTCACTTTCTCTCTCTTTCTATCTAGGGTTTGTTAAAAATTCGGATGGGAGGGTTGTGAGAGGGTTTAAAGCCCTTATATGGGCTAAAACCTCACTTATTTAGACTTAGGAACAAAGTATACTTAGGTTATAACCAAATCGGGGCTGTTCCGATCCAAAAGAGCTTTTCGGGAGGTCCCCTGGCTGAACGTGATAGGACTTAAGCTCATGGTCACTGGATGTTGCTCACACCAAGTTTTCGGTCCGGTAGAGTTCCCAGATCGCACGTGGCGGTCCAGTTTCAGTTCAGCGATCATCGCACCTAAATCAGGCCTACAAGTCTCATGATATGAAAGAGAAATTTTTCCTGATCCGAGGGTGAAATTTGGCTGAATTCTGACGGTCAGAATGCTTAATAATAACGCGCAAAGACTCATGCCAGATTTGAATTAAAATTTTAAATCTTTACCCATTTCTCACTCTCTTCACTTCAGGCTCAATGAAATAGCCTCAGAGCATCGGTTGGGCTTGATTTTCAAAATGATTGTCAAGTCCAGCTAAGCAGTCATAACCATCTAAGATTGTAGACATTGGACTTTCGACGCGCGGTCTAAATCAAATATGAAGTTTCAAAGGGTTCCTGAGAGCAAACGGGTTTAGAGTTTGATCCTAGGTTTCAGGGTATTATAGCGTCATTGATTCTACAAGTCTTGGGTCTTGCAGAACGTATTTAAAGTGATTGATGCTAATTTCACAGCTAAACTAGCGTAGCACTAGTTAACTTACACTTATTTTCTAAAGGAATTAATCCTAAGTGATTTCTGATCGAGTTAGTACTCGGGTCTCAGTACGGATTTTTTTGAGGCGTTACATGGGCTGTCTATAAGCTGATCATGTATTATGGGCATTGATGCCCTCTTGAAGTACTCAATTATGGGCTGACTTGCAAGGCCCATATTGATGCATATTGTGGAGGGTCTTGTTAAGTCTTTGGGCTGATATAGCAAGGCCCACACTATCGGTTTAGGCCCTACTCATGTGTATTCTTGGGTTTATGTGCTGCCCTCTAAGTCCACCATAAAACATGAATTGAATGGCATTTGTTTTTGGGCTATTTCCTCAAGGCCCATTATGTGATATTATATATATGCATGGTCGCCCTTTTGTGTTGGTAATTAGGCCTTGTAGACTAAGTCCTTTTGGATAAGCCCATTAATCTTGGGCCTATACTCTCCCATCTATTGTGATGGGCTTAGGGGCAAGAATACGCAAGAATTTGGGCCTTTGGCCGCCTATTAAAATTGACCCTATACTTGGGCTAAAAATTGAGGCCCAACTTACTTTTGTTAAATGTGAGAATTGCCCATGTAAATGAACTACCAGGCTACCCATGAAGCCCACCACAATATATGGGTTTATGACCCTTATGGATGGGCCCAAACCTCACTTGAGGGCCCACTATATGATCTATAAGATTGGGCTTGGGGTATGGCCCATTAGACCATACATTACTTAGGTCTTAGACCTTACATTATATGCATAGTGGGCTACCTTTTGGGACCTAGTTGAGGTTGAATATCCTCCTTAGTAGCCCTAAGGTAGGCCCATAGAGGCCCTTATAGGTGGTTGAAGGCCCACCTTGGGCCTGATTAGGACCATTCCTCCTTAGGGTTATGACTCTTTTAACTTGTGGGCCATCCCAAAGTACTGAGCCCCCACCAGAGGACTTCTCTTCTTCTTAGAACACCTATCTATGTGCCTAGACCTTGTCCCTCCTTAGGATGGAGGATTCCATATTCCACAGGTAATACACTTACATTTTATGACCCATATGCATCATCTGTGTGAATTAATTACATTGTGTGGTGGTCATTGAGGGATGGAGTTCCTCCCCTTGTGCACATTATGTGCCTACAGCTAGTGCATGATCTGTATGTGCAATTCATGCATTGGCATCACATTTCATGATGATACCGCCCTTGCTTCATTAAGGCCTTGCCTCCACAGGGACATTCATGGATGGCCGTATGTGTGGACACCGAAAATGATACTTGAGCATACCGGGTGCATAAGATGCCCATGAGTGAAATTCTTAAAAATTCCTTGGTACCAAGGATCTACTCCAACGCCGTGACCAAGTGAAAACTATGAGAGCACGAGGGCCTTATACCGTTAGGCCATGACTCCCACCATCGTGTAGTCGGGTGGATAGGGGTGTGGCCTTACCTGCCTGGTGTGAGGAGGCGTTGCTAGGCTGAGTATAACCAGCTCATAAATGGGTCCACTACCTTCAGGCTTTGTTGGTGATTGGTTGTCCACAGGTAGGTAGTGAGGTCTCTTTCACTCGTTTGACTGTGCGGGGTCCATAGAGCGGTAGTCATTTAACAGTGTAATGGACTCCGGTGATTTCTTTATGATTGGAAATGTACTTGATATGTGGTTTAGACATGAGCACTGACATTACTTGCATCACATTAGCATTGGCTATGTAAGCCCCTTCATGCATTGCCTTGGTATGGCATTCAGTACTCATTGCATTGTATTCATGATAAATCTTGGTAAGGCTAGTGATATTCACATTGAGCATATTTCTTTCCTTGTATCTCCTACTATTCTTCTTTGCACCATTGTCACACACTTTCACTACCCTTTAAGCTTCTATAAGCTTATGCATGATTGATGCGTGCAGGAGACTCTAGGTAGGCATCGTAGGAGCAAAGAGTGGAGTAGAGTTAAGCTTGAGGACTCCAGTGTTGCTAATTTCTCTTTCTTTTCCTACTTCCTTATGTATGACCTTTTAAACCTGATGTAAACTTGTAAAAGTTCAAATTCATAGTGAATTTTGTGATGTGTGCCTTGGTTATTCTCAAATATACTTATTGTGATCTTGGGTATGCTTATTTTAGAATGATTATACTGTTATGGAAATCCTCCTTGTAGGATCCCAGGATCAGAACCTGCCTCAGGAGCCGAGAATAGAGTACTACGAAAACTGTTGAGCCAGAACCAACCTTTGAGTTCTTTGTGAGTCCGGTTACCGAGTCTGGGGCGTGATAGGAGTTGGTATCAAAGCATAACAAGTAATTCTGAAATAACTCAGGATAACATCGTATGTCTGCTTAGCGCATAGGACAAGTAGTGTCCTAAGACCTTTCCTTTTGCTCTGTATTGAGCTTGAAATTTTCCTAATTATTAGCGTCATTATTTTGTAAACGATGCCGCCTAGACGTGGCACTTGAGTTCGTGGCACCCATAGCCATGGTGCCCGCGATCGTGGTACCCATGGACGAGGCTCCCGAGATACCCATCCTACTCGAGCACATCCATCTCTTATTGTTGAGGATCTGATTCCAGAGGTCCTGATCCAGCCTGTTCCTCCTGTTGAGCCCGCAGTGCCCGCTCCCTCAGTTGCTCTAGCTCCCTCATTGGCTCCCCCTCCTCAGCCTGTTGTTCCAGTTACAGAGGCTCCTACCCTGTCGGCCGCACCCGTGCCTCCGCCTGAGGTGAGTGTCACCCCTGCTTTTCCGACAGTACCCATAGAGTCGAGCATTTCCATCAACTGATGCAGCTTGTTGCCACTGCATTGCAAACCTATCAACCTGCTACCGCCGAGGTTTCTGGATAGTTTGATTTACCACGTGCTAGTACGATAGCTCGAGAATTTTAGCAGCATGATCTCTCGAGGTTTAGCGGTGACCCTGACCCTTCTGCCTCCAAGGCTTGGCGCACTGAGGTTACGAGGATTTTTAACACTATTCAATGACCTGCTGATCAGAGAGTATCCCTTGCAACCTATCTTCTTCAGGGTGAGGCCCGTCATTGGTGGTCATCCGTATCAAGGATGGTCGGGCCTCAATTCGTTTGGACATGGGAGGAGTTCGTGGTCTATTTCGACTAGAAGTTCTTCCCTGAGCACGTTCAGATCCAGCAAGCGATTGAGTTTGAGACCCTAATGCAGGGTGATTTGTCTATATCTCAGTATGAGGCCCGTTTCTTGGCCTAGTATAGATTTGCTACCCATCTCACCAGTGATGAGAAGATGAGGGCCCATCATTTCATGAATGGTTTGTGTCCTACCCTTTGTAGCTGTGTGGTAGGGCATTGTTTGGAGATGTTCGACCAGGCCGTACATTGGGCATTGGTTTATGAGGAGGACTAGGCTATGACCCAAAGATCGAGAGAGAAAAGTTCCAGTGGAGACCGGAAGAGGAGAGCACTAGCCGGCAGTTCTAAGTAGCACCATCAGCAAAGATGGAGGGGCAGATCAAGGTTTCGACAACCTACGGTTTAGCCAGTAGCTTCATCATCATCTTCAACACCGCCAGCCCTTCATCTTCCAGCCCCTTTTTCAGTGTTTGCTTCGGTTGTGTGCGGGTCAAGCATCGGAGGGGTGAATGCCCTCTCCCCATTCAGTAGTAGAGGCCACCGCAGTTTCCCCCTCCTCATCCTCCTCAGCAACAATAGAGAGCACAGCTTCCACTCGCCACTCCTAGGGCTCCTCCTCAGTAGAAGAGGCAACCAAGCAGACCTCCTCAGCAGAGACAACAACAGCAAAGACGGTAGCAGCAGAGACAACAGCAGCCACAACACCAGCAGAGGAGATATCCATATGTCCGGTCCCTAAGTCCAGTGTGTATAGTAGCCCAGCAGGCATAGACTCAGGACCCTTAGTCTTTCGAGTTTCTTCCCCTACCAGCTCAGGGCTGCTTTTATTCTATAAAGAGGGCACAGGGCCAGGACCCATAGTCATCGACCAGTAGAGTCGTTGAGGGTATTCTTCTTATTTCTGCTTGCATTTCTCATGTTTTGTTTGATTCTGGCGCTTCCCATTCTTTTTTGGCTGAGCAGTTTTGCCGATCAACCGGTATTCCATCGAAGTTCATGTCTGAGGCCTTAACCGTTTCGACTCCCATGGGGAAGTCTATTGTGCTGACCCGTCGCTATCCTTCTTGCCTAGTGTTAGTGGGCAAGATGTTTCTTCCCACTGACCTGTTCATGATGCCGATGATAGGATTTGATGTTATTCTGGGTATGGACTGGCTTGTAGAGTATTATTTCATTTTAGACTGTGCCACGAGAATGGTTACGTTTCACATTCCAAGCTGTCAGTGTTCCAGTTCGTCGTCGAGCCCAAAGGAGAGCCATTATGTAGTTTCTTGGCTTCTGTCATCGAGGGTTCGGTGACAGAGTGTATTGAGCAGTTGTCAATTATTTGTGAGTACCTGAATGTGTTTTAGGAGGTATCGGGTTTGCTGCCACGTCGATAGGTGCAATTTCAGATTGATTTGGTGCCCAGTACTGTGCCTATCTCGAAGGCCCCCTACTGGATGGTAACGTTGGAGTTGAGAGAACTGCAGGGGCAGTTGAATGAGCTCTAGGAGTTAGGTTTCATTTGTCCTAGCAGTTCACCTTGGAGAGCCCCGGTGTTGTTTATAAAGAAGAAGGATGGTTCATTGCGGCTCTGTGTGGACTATCACGAGCTCAACAGAGTCACCATCAAGAATCGATACATGATTCCCCATATTGATGGTCTGTTCGATCAATTGTAGGGTGTATAGTATTTTTCCAAGGTAGACTTGCGCTCCGGTTACCATCAGGTTCGGGTCTGAGAGGAGGACATTCCGAAGACGGCTTTTCGGACACGCTATGGTCACTTCGAGTTCCTGGTCATGTCATTCGAACTGACCAATACACCTGTCGTGTTCATGTAGCTGATGAACGAGATTTTTCAACCGTTCCTCGATCAGTTCATGGTGGTATTCATTGATGATATTCTTGTATATTCGAGGACCCGAGAGGACCATGCTGAGCACTTGCAGATTGTGCTTGAGACCCTCTGCGCCCACCAGCTGTATGCGAAGCTGGAGAAGTGCGTTTTTGGCGAGAGGAGATGAAGTTCCTCGGTCACGTGGTGACGAGGGAGGGTGTCGCTATGGACCCCTCGAAGGTTGATGCAGTGCGTCAGTGGGGCCAGCCCACGAATGCGTCCAAGATCTGTAGCTTCCTTGGTCTAGTAGGATATTATCGACGGTTTATCGAGGGATTCTCTGGTATTGCAGCACCACTGACCCGGTTGATGTGGAAGGGCGTCAAGTTCGTCTGGAGTGATGCCTGTAAGGAATCATTTATAGAGTTGAAGAACTGCCTCACGTCCGCTCTTGTTCTCACTCTTCCTGATGGGAGTGAGGGTTTCATTATTTTCACCAATGCCTCCAGAGTTGACTTGGGTGTTGTACTGATGCAGCACGGGAAGTTAGTGGCATATGTCTCGCGCCAACTCAAGGTCCACGAGCTGAACTATCCCACTCATGATTTGGAGCTTGCAGCAGTTGTCTTCGCACTGAAAGTGTGGAGGCATTATTTATATAGAGTCAGGTTTGAGCTCTTCTTGAATCATAAGAGCTTGAAGTACTTATTTTCGTATCCGAGTTGAACCTGCGTCAGAGGCGATGGATGGAGTTATTGAAGGACTATAATTTTGACCTTCAGTATCACCCGGGCAAGGCAAACATGGTGGCAGATGTGCTCAGCCGTCAGCCACGAGGCCTAATGGTACATATGATGGTTCGACAGTGATAGATGCTCGAGGATGTTTCAGAGTATGACTTTAAGTTCGGTCTGTAGTCTTCCATTGTTCAGCTTTCGATCTTGTCGATTCAACCCTCTTTGGTGGCTAGGGTGATCGAAGCTCAGCAGGCGGATGAGTCACTTCAAGAGTACCAAGCAGAGGTCGCATCCATGGAGCAGTCAGACTGGCAAATTGGTTCCGATGGTGGATTATGCTTCAGAGGCCGATTGTGTATCCCGGACGTGCCAGATTTACATGATGATCTGATGACCGAGGCACACCGATCGAGACTTACTATTCACCCGGGCTCTACGAAGATGTATTATGATATGAGGAAGCAGTATTTTAAGCAAGGGATGAAGCATCAGATTACTAGTTTTGTGGCCGAGTGTAACACATGACAATGTGTCAAGGTCGATCACAAGAGATCCCCTGGTCCCTTACAGCCGTTGAGCATTCCAGAGTGGAAGTGGGAGCACGTATCGATGGACTTCATCATAGGTATGTCGAGGACTCGACGTGGTCATGATACCATCTGGGTTATCGTCGATCGTGTGATGAAGTCGGCTCACTTCATTCCAGTGCGTGCTTCCTGATCTATGGACCAGTTGGTGAGGATATTCATTGAAGAGATAGTGAGACTGCATGGTGTCCCAGTTTCGATCGTTTCAGACCGAGACTCCAGATTTATGTCTTAGTTTTGGAGGATTTTTCAGCAGGCGTTGGGGGTCAATTTGTATCTCAGCACTGCTTATATTCACAGACGGATGGGTAGACTGAAAGGGTCAACCAGATCCTTGAAGATATGCTTAGGGCTTGTGTATCAACTTTACGAGTAGTTGGGATGAGCATATGCGCCTCGCCAGGTTTGCATACAAAAACAACTATCAGTTGACTATCGGCATGGCTCCTTTTGAGGCATTTTATGGTAGACCATGCAAATCTCCTAGTTGTTGAACCGAGGTAGGAGAGCGTCGTCTCTTAAGTTTCATGCTTGTGCAGCAGACGTCAGAGGCTATTGATGTTATCAGGAAGAGGATGCACACAGCTCAGAACCGGCAAAAGAGTTTTGCTGATCGTCAGCATCGACCCCTCGAGTTTACAGTTGGGGACATGGTATATTTCAAGGTCTTGCCTATGCAGGGACTCTATGTAGGCATCGTAACAGCAGAGCGTGAAGTAAAGTTGAGCTTGAGGACTCCAGTGTTGCTGATTTCTCTCTCTTTTCCTACTTCCTTATGTATGACCATTTAAACCTGATGTAAACTTGTAAAAGTTCAAATTCATAGTGGATTTTGTGATGTGTGCCTTGGTTATTCTCATATTTACTTGTTGTAATCTTGTGTAACACCCCGGATTTTTGCCAACCTTGGGTTAGACGTCCTTAGGCAATGGGTCAACCATATCACTCTCAGAACTCAATTCTAAAGCCAAAGAAATCATGTAGGACTAAATTCTTTAGAAATTTAACATGAATTAACTAGCACTAAACTAGATTACCTATAAAATTAGCACCAACCACTTTAAATACGATCTGTAAGACCCAGAACCTATAGAATCATTGACGCTACCTTACCCTGAAATTCAGGATTAATCTCTAAACCCGGTTGCTCTCGGGAGCACTTTGAAACTTCGTATCAAACCTGGACCGCACGTCGAAAGTCCGATAGCGATGAACTTAGACAATTACGATCGCCTAGTTGGACTTGACTATCATCTCGAAAATCAAGCCCAAACAATGCTCTAGGACGATTTCCTTGAGTCCGGAGTGAAGAGTGTGAGACAATGAAGATTTTTAAGAAATTAAATATAATTTTAATAAATCTGGCACGTGTCGCTTGCGTGAAATTTTTAAGCATTCTGACCGTTAGAATTTGACCAAATTTCACCCTCGGATCAGGATAGGTGGCCCTTACATGTCATATCACTTGTGGCTCTGATCGAGTTTCAGTGACCGGTAAAATGAAACTAGTCCACCACGGTCGATCTAGAAACCCAACCGGACTAAAAACTTAGCTTGACCTAGATCCAATATTAGAGAGCTTAAGTCCGACCGCATTTAGTAACATGACCTCCAGAAGTTCTCCGTTGGATCGGAACAGACCCGATTTGGTTATAACTTAAGTATACCTTGACTTCAAGTCTATTTTCGTTATGTTTGGACTTATCAAAAGGGCCTTAAGCCCTCACTCTCTCATCCCATACGAATTTGAGAAAGTCCTAGGAGAGAGAAGAGAGAAGAGAGAGAGAAAGTGAGGGAGAAGTTAGGGTTTTCTCCTGGGATTCTTCCCTGCTGCTTCACGTGCCAAAGCCATCCACCTGCATCGCTATTCTGGCGATTCCAACTCCGTTCTTAGGTAAGAAATCCTAACCCTAACCTGTTTTGCAGCCTAGGATAGTTGGAGTGATGTTGTAGCTAACGTATTTCATACCTTAGGTTGCGTATCCGCCATTGACGAAGACTTATCGTCTAAATCACCTCTTATACGCATTTTCTGGTTTAAGGTGCGGACTATATACGATTAGGTTATGGTTTTCAAGACTTTTAATGTTAAGTAATGATTTATTCTTGCCTAGGATGCTATTTCACATGTACAAAGTGTTGTCCGTTTCGACTTTCAGTTATACGTTAATTATGTTAAATATACTGTATTTCTCATATTTGTAGAAAATACCGTATACGTATAAAATTTGAATTTGTGCTTGCCATGATTACTTGCCGTCTATGTATGCTATATGCATGTGTATCAACTTCTGGGTGAAAGGATTAGCATAATACATGTTTTACGAATATATGATATGTATTTAGTATGTGTAGTCTAAGTGTATGTGAAAATGACTGAATGAGTATAGAATTCGCCTTCGTGCTCGCCATGGATAACTGCCATGGATATATGATTGTTGTATAGGCGACAACCCTTTGACGAAAGGATTTGCCCTAATACGTATGATAATTAATATATACCATGTATGATACAATGTGTATGTTAAGTGTTTGTAAATATGTCTATATGAATAAATACGTGTAAACTGTTCTCTAAATGGATGTTGAGATAGGATTCTTAGCCACTCTAATGATGTGTATGACTTCCTCCATATACTTTGTTTCATACTCATTGCTTTTACTTAGAAATGCATAAGTATGGATTCATGTTTATGTTGTACTTCATAACATGCTCAAATGATTGTATGATTTGAATCATTGCTCCATTACTGCCTTGAGTATCTCATATACTAGATCGTTGTAATTGAATGTGATTGGGGCTATTGTATTGTAACGCCCTGGAAAAATCCGTACTTGGACTCGAGTACCAACTCAACCAGAAATCGCATAGGATTAATTCCTTTGAAAAATAAATGTAAGTTAGCTAGCGCAACGCTAGAGTAGCTGGAAAATAGTCCCTGATCACTTTAAATACGTTCTACAAGACCCAAAGCGAGTAGAACCAATGACACTATAATACTCTAAAACCTAGGATCAAACTCTAAACCGGTTTATTCTCAGGACCTCCTTGAAACTTTGTATTGGATCTAGACCGTGCGTCGAAAGTCCGATACCTACAGTCTTAGACCGTTATAACCGCCTAGCTGGACTTGACAATCATTACGAAAATCAAGTCCAACCGACATTCAGAGGCTATTTCATTGAGCCTGGAGTGAAGAGAGTGAGAATAGGATAGATTTGGAATTTTGAAATTCAAATCTGGCACACGACTTGGCGCGTTATTATTAAGCGTTCTGACCGTCAGAATTCAGCCAAATTACACCCTCGGATCAGGAAAAATTTCTCTTTCATATCATGACACTTGTAGACCTGATCTACTGCGATGACCGCTGAACTGGAACTGGACCGCCACGTGCGATCTATGAATACTACTGGTCTGAAAATGGGATGTGAGCGACATCCGATGTGCATGAGCTTAAGTCCGATCGCGTTCGGCCAGGGGACCTCCAGAAATGTCTTTTTGGACCGAAACAGCCCCGATTTGGTTAGGCATCAAGTAAACATTGTTTCCAAGCCTATTTTGGACATGTTTTAGGTTATAAAAGGGCCTTAAACCCTCACTTCTCTCACCCATCCGAATTTTCTAGAAACCCTAGCTAGTGTGAGAGAAAAAGTGAGAGAGTGGGAGAGATCTTCCTGCTACTTGCACTACCTGTTGCACGTGCTTAAGCAACGCACCTCAATCACTTTCCCGGTGATTCCGCTGCATTTCTAGGTAAGAAAACACCCTAAATACTTGCTGATTTGAGGTTCCGTCGATTTCTTAGCAAAATAACTTATACATCTTGTGAAATAGGTAGCCTGTTCGCCGTAGACGAAGCGTATACGCTCCGTTCAAATCGGTTCACCTCTAAGGAAAAGGTGCGGATTCTAGACGTTTTGATTGGCTGATTTCAACGCTTTCAATGTCATTTAATAGTAGATTATCAACGGCAACGCCGTTTGACATGTACAACATGCTGTCCGTTTTCTGTTTCGTAAGCCGACGAAAAATATGAGATTTAGGGCATTTTAGTCATTTGTAGGAAATACTGTTTTCATCCATATTTTGCTGATATGATTGACATGGCTCTTTGTCACATTAGGATATTAGGAATGCGTGCATAATCAGTTTGGCGAAGAGATTCGCCCAAATGCGCACTTTGAGTCGACATACTATATGTAGACTTAAGTGTGTAGACTAAGTGTTTGTATAAATGTTTGTATTAGTATGTATTGAATTAAATGGTGTTATGAATTAGTTTGAGATTGAATCCTCAAATAATATGCTGATGTAAATGATTTCCTACATGTTGGCTATATGCATGATTTCATTATATGTATGAAATGCATGTGTTAGATGATTTACTTAAATTGTATGTTATAACATGTGTTAACATGCTCACATTGTTGTATTTCATTTCCATTACTCTTATCTGATTGCTGATGTGAATTCATAAATGTTTGGGACTATACCTAGGCTAGGCAGTCGGCAACCGAGTAAATTCGTGGTTGGCTTATCTTTACCACGAACGACGCGTCGATGAACGCGAGTCATGTTTTGGAGTTGGCGGCAGTGGTTAGGCCACACGAAGTGTTTTATGCACTTCATGTCGCTCAGCTTGAGATGCGCTCATACTAGTCGAGCCCATCAAGTAACCCGACTGGCCAATGTATGTTCACCTTGTATGAGTCATAACTACTTAAACCTAGGGTACTGAACTTACCATTATAAACCCTATTAACCATGGTACCTTGATCCATAAAGACTCATGAGCCGGGCATGGTGGTATGTGACACCGTGGTTGAGCTGTCGGCCTACGCTGGGGCCACAAACCTCCTCGTAGTGACCAGTGAGCACCTATGACTCGTGAGCAGATTATGGTGGTATGGGACACTATATTCTTACTGTCGGCCTACACTGATCAGGTGACGAGCCCTTTGTAGTGACCGCGAGCATATTCTGAGTCTACGAGAGGCGACGACCCTTCTGTAGCAATGAGAGTACAGTAGGCCTGTATTGATAAGGTGATGGAGGAGCGGTGCAACGAGTGCGAGCAACAGCCCTGGCAGTCCTTACAACGACTTACAAAATATACATCGTATGAGTTTACTAGGAGTGACGACCCTAGACAGGATCTGTGTTAGGATTGATATAAGGGAAGTACCTTAGTTTCCCAATCCTGTTGTATGAATGGACTAATAATAACTCGGTAATCATATCACCATCACATTGTATGTGCCTGGAAGATGTGGAGCACTGTGGGAAGAAAGCATGCCGCGGGCGTAAGATGGTGCCGTATGAGGGAGATAGTCGGTGAGGGCATAACAACAGTATTAGGAATGGTTGATTTACTACTTTACTATTATCGCATGAATGATTTAAGAACATGCTAATCTTTGCTCTATTATTCCACTGAGTTAGCTACTCACTCCCACGTTACGGGATGGTATTTGCAACACCCACCAGATCATGTCTTAGATGCAGGTGAGGCAGCGATTCAGGAGGCAGAGCTAGATTATGATGAGGACCAGGACGAGTTCTCATATATGCAGTACCACGACGGCTTTGCTTAGGTGGCCTGGATTGACGAGACTTCTCAGTGGGACTATTTTTGACATTTTGATTCTGTTTATTTACATGTATATGAGACTCAGAGATGTATTCATACTTTGGAGACAGTTGAGATCTATTTTGTTTTTCATATAGTGATATGTATATCCTTTAGTCTTCCGATTATCACTGAATCTGAGTATGAATCGCAGTTTTGGTATACTTTTACTCATGTGAATGCTTTAACTCAGACAACATTGAATCATAATCATTTTTGTTGCATAAGTGACGGTCTGGAACTCGGGAGTCGGGGTTTATACACGACCCTCGATTTTCAGGGTGTTACATGTATAGTCCAGGTGATCGGTAATCGTACTCCAAATGGTGGTTAAGGTTATTTTCGCCACGTATGATGAGTTTAACGAATCTGAGTCGTGCTTTAAGTGTTCGGCAGTGGTTAGGCTACATAGAGTGCTTATGCATTCCATGTCGTTCAACTCAACGTACGCTTGGCCTAATTGAGCTTATCAACTAACCCGATTGACCGATGCTTGTTCACCATGTTTGGTCGCAACTGTTTGAATCTAAGACACCGAGCTTACCAGTGAAACTCTCGTTAACCGTGGTACCATGATCCCCTAAGACTCATGAGCCGGGCATGGTGGTATGGGACACCGTTGTCATGCTGTCGGCCTACGCTTGGGCCACAAACCTCCCCGTATTGACCAGTGAGCACCCTACTCTGAGCAGATTATGGTGGTATGGGACACTATATTCTTACTGTCGGCCTACATTGTTTGGTGATGAGGGAGTGGAGCAAAGACTGTGCGCAACAGCCCTGGCAGCCCTCTGTAGTGACCTTGAGTTTATTCTGACACTACATAGGGACGACGAGTCCTGTTGTAGTCTTAAGGATATAAATAGGCCTGTATTGATAAGGTGATGGAGGAGAGGAGCAATGATTGCATGCAACAGCCCCGGCAGCCCTTGCAGCGACCTAGAACCATAATATCATATAAGATTCCATAGGATTGACGACCCTAGAATGGATCAACGTTGGGAAATGATACAAGGGAGGTGTCTTAGCTTCCCAATCCTGCTCTATGAAAAGGACTAATAAGAACTTGGTAATCATACTCATGACATCGCACTGCATGTGCCATTGGCGTTGGTGTGAGAGCACAGTGGTAGTGATTCATGCCGCGATCGTTAGATGATGTCGTATGAGGGAGTTTGTGGTGAGGGCATGCATCATTACCTCATATCATTCTTTCATTAACAAGAGATCTAGGACTTGCTTAATTGTACTGCTTTATCATTACTGCTTGATTGGATTGATAACATGTTAACCTTTGCTGTATAGATTCCACTGAGTTAATTACTCACTCCCACATTACGGGACGGTGTTGGCCACACCAACCAGTCCCTGTTTTAGTTTCAGATGGTGACGATGCTTGCAAGGCAGAGTCGTTGATGATGTTGAGGAGGATTCCTCTTATATGCAGGTTCTGATCGACAGGGTTACAGGGTTACTGATTAGATGCCAATACACTTGGTATTTTGCCTTTTATTTAAACACCCATGTATATTCTTTTCTTTCCATTTTTAGAGTATACATGTATTTAGTTAACCTAGTAACATGTTCACACTCTGGAGACTTACAATCAATTATACATTTTATATATTTTTCACAGTCTTCCGCTTAAGAAACGTAACTGTCTCTGGAGTATGATATGCTGTTTTGGTCTAATCTTACTCATGTTTTCTGCACTAATATGAACAATATTCATCCATCATTGAAAATGTTGCATAAGTGATGTTCTGGAACTCGGGAGCGGGGTTTATGCTCGACCCCCGATTTTCAAGGCGTTACATCTTGGGTATGCTTGTATTAGAATAATTATATTATTATGAAAATCCTTCTTGTAGGATCCCAGGATCGTAACCTGCCTGTAAGATCCCAAAAATCGAGGATCGGGTAGAATCCCAACTCCCGAGTTCCAGAACATCACTTATGCAACATTTTCAATGATGGATGAATGTTGTTCATATTAGCGCAAAAAACATGAGTGGGATTAGACCAAAACAGCATATCATACTCCAGAGACAGTTAAATTAGCAAGCGAAAGAATGTGATAGATATATAAATTATATAAATGATTGTAAGTCTCCAGAGTGTGAACATGTTACCAGGTTAACTAAATACATGTATACTCCAAAATAGAAAGAAAAGAATATATATGGGTGTGAAAATAAAAGATAAAATACCAAGTGTATTGGCATCTAATTAGTAACCCTATAAACCCATCAATCAGAACCTGCATATAGGAGGAACCCTCCTCATCATCAAACAAGTCCGGCTCCGCTTCACAAGCAGCGTCATCACCTGAAACTAAAATAGGGACTGGTTGGTGTGCGCAACACCGTCCCGTAACGTGGGAGTGAGTAGCTAACTCAGTGGAATCATAGAGCAAAGGTTAACATGTTATCAAATCAATCACGCAATAATGGTAAAGTAAGCAATCAAACATTTCTAAATACTGTGATTAATGCAAGCATGAAATGACATGATGGATGCCCTCACCAACATACTCCCTCAGGCGACACCATCTTACGTCAGCGGTATGCATTCTTCCCTCAGTACTCCACATCTTCCAGGCACATGCAGTGCGATATGAATATGATTATCGAGTTGTTATTAGTCTTTTTCATACAGCAGGATTGGGAAACTAGGGTACTTTCCTTATATCAATACCCAAACAATGATCCTGTCTAGGGTCGTCACTCCTAGTAGTCTCATACGATGATATATTTCTAGGACGCTGCAAGGGCTGCCAGGGCTGTTGCTCGCACTCGTTGCTCTGCTCCCCCATCACCTTATCAATATAGGCCTAGTTTATATCCTTCAGACTGCATCAGAACTCGTCGCCCCCATGCGGTGTCAGGATAAACTCAAGGTCACTATAAAGGACTGTCAGGGCTGTTGCTCGCACTCGTTGCTCCACTCCCCCATCACCTTATCAATGTAGGCTGACAGCAAGAATATAATGTCTCATACCACCATAATCTTCTCAGAGTAGGGTGCTCACTGGTCACTACGGGGAGGTTTGTGGCCCCAGCGTAGGCCGACAGCTCGGCGACGGTGTCCCATACCACCATGCCCGGCTCATGAGTCTTAGGGGATCGAGGTACCAAGGTTAGAAGGGCTTTCCAATGGTAAGTTTAGTACCCTAGGTTCAAGCAGTTATGACGAATACAAGGTGAACATACAATGGTCAGTCGGGTTACTTGATGAGTCCGACTAGCACGAGCGCACGTTGAATCGACCGACATGAAGCACTTCGTGTGGCCTAACTACTGCTGACGACTCTAGTACGACTCAGGTTCGTTATACACATCCCTCATGGCGAATAGAATCCAACCACGAATTCTAAACTGGTACCGACTGCCTGGACTAGAGTATAGCCCCAAACACATGTAATGTGAATCAGTAATCATATGAGAGAGACAGAATTGAAATACAAGTAATTCCAGCATGTTATCAGCATGTTATAACATACATCATAAGCAGTTAACCATACACGAGTATTTCATGCCTAAGGTAATCAATTCAAACACAACAAGCATGGAAGAAATCATGTGCATCATCAAAGTAGTTGAGAATCCAGTCTCAACGTTAATCTACAACACCATTAACTTAATACTTACTAATACATACATTTATACAAACACTTAGACTGCTCAACTCCAACGTACTTGACGTATGTTGATTCCAACATATAATATGACAGATCCTTATATCAAGGAGTTTTCTAATACACAACAATCATGTTCTTACATTCAAAACATATGGCAGGCATAAATCATATTGATTTAGGCATTTCAACAAACACTTAGTCTACACACATTAGTCTACATAGCATATGTCGCCAATATGTACATTAGGGCGAATCTCTTCGCCAAACAGATCATACACGTATAACTAGTATAGGTACACGGTAAATACTCATGGTAATCATACCGACAAAATACGTACGTATACAGTATTTCTTACAAATACCTAAAATACCCTAAATCTCATATTCTTCGTACGTATGCAAAATGAAAAACGGACAGCATGTTCTACATGTCAAATAGTATCCTTATCAGCAATCTACCATTAAACGGCATTGAAAGCTTTGAAAAATGGTAACCAAAGCGTCTACAATCCGCACCTTACGCCGTAGGAGCGTAATGAATCGAACAGGAACTCTACATAGTCGTCAACGACTGATTGGCAACCTAATACACAAGGTGAGTCAGCTACTTCGCTACTTGGATCGATAGAATCCCTAAAACAGGTTAAGGTTAGGGTTTTCTTAACTAGAACGGCGTTGGAATCGCCAGAATAGCGATGCAGGTGGAAGGATCTGGCACGTGGAGCAGCAGGAAAAATTAGCAGAAGAAAGCCCCAGCTTCTCCCTCACTTTCTCTCTCTTTTCTCTCCTCTCTCCTAGGGTTTTCCCCAAATTGGTATGGTTAGAAAGCTAAGGGTTTAAGGCCCTTTTATAAGCCCAAACATAACCAAAACATACTCCAAGTCAAGGTATACTTGGGTTATAGCCAAATCGGGTCTTTCCCGGTCCAAAAGAACATTTCTAGAGGTCCCCTGACTGAATGCGATCGGACTTAAGCTCATGAATGTTGGATCCTGATCACATTAAGTTTTTAGTCCGGTAGTGTTCCCAGATCGCACGTGGCGGACCAGTTTCAATTCAGCGGTCACGGAGACTCAATCAGGGATTCCAAGTACACTGACCTGAGTGGAAAATGTTCCCTGATCCGAGGGTGTATTTGGGTCAGATTCCGACGGTCTGAATGCTTATACTTAACCCGCAAGCGAAACGTGCCAGATTTATTTAAATGACATTTAATTTTTAATGAATTTCACTCCTTCTCACACTCCTTGCTCCAGGCTCAATGAAATAGCCTCAGAACATCAGTTGGGCTTGATTTTTAAAGCGATTGTCAAGTCCAGCTAAGCGGTCATAATGGTCTAAGATGGTAGATATTGGACTTTCGACGCGCGGTCTAGATCCAATACAAAGTTTCAAAGGGTTCCTGAGAATAAATAGGTTTAGAATTTGATCCTGAATTTTAAAGTAAGGTAGCATCAATGATTCTATAGGTTTTGGGTCTTACAGATCATATTTAAAGTGGTTGGTGCTAATTTTACAGGAAATCTAGTGTAGCGCTGGCTAATTCACGTTAAATTTTTAAAGAATTAGGTGCTAAATGATTTATTTGGCTTTGGAATTGGGTTCTGAGAGGTTACCAAGGTGTTATGGTTGACCCATCGGCTAAGGACGTCTAACCCTAGGTTGGCAAAAATTCGGGGTGTTACACTGCCTCAGGAGCTGAGGATGGGGTACTACAGAGGCTGTCATGGCCAGAACCGGCCATCGAGTTCTTTGTGAATCTGGTTACTGAGTCTGGGGCGTGACGGAAGTGATATCTAATGGCAATATACTTGGTCCTTGAATGAAAGGCTGAATTCTTATCCAAGTGTATTACACTTTGACTGTCACTGTACAACTTGCAATCTGCTTGCTTCTTACCCAACACTTCCATGAAACCTTGCATCAACACCATCTCCTTTCATGCTTCTGTAGCCACAACAAACTTTGATTCTTTCGTACTGATAGATACTATCTTCTGTAACTAAGAGACCCAACTGACCGCAGCACTACCCAGAGTAAAGACATAACCTGTAGTTCTCCTTCTTTTGTCGATATCTCCTGCCAAATTTGAATCCACGTAGCCTTGTTGCTTAATTTTTGATCCACCATAACACAGCCCTATATCCTTAGTACCTACCAGGTATCTAAGGATCTAATTCATAGCTTCTCAATGTTTCTTCTCGGGGTTACTCATGAACTTGGTAACAACTCCCACTATTTGAGCAATGTCTGGCCTCATGCTCCCATAACATACATGAGACTCCCAATAGCTGAAGCGTATAGGACTTTAGCCATGTAGTATCATTCCTCCTGTGTCTTTGCACCTTGCTCCTTAGATAACATGAAGTGGTTGGATAATGAAGTGCTAACCGGCTTAGCACCTCTCATATTGAATCGATCAAGTACCTTGGCTATGTACTTTGCCTGTGACAAAACTAGTTTCTTATTTTTTCTGTCACGCTTTATCCTCATGGTTAGGATTTGTTTTGCAGCTCATAAATCCTTCATGGCAAATTCTCTAGACAGATGTCTTTTGAGATCTCAGATGTCCTTCATGCTTGAACCGGCCACAAGCATATCATCAACATATAGAAGAAGGATGATGTACGACGTATCAAACTTCTTCAAATAACAATAATGGTCTACATGACATCTCCTAAAATCATTTTTCGACATGAAACTGTCGAACTTCTTGTACCACTACCTCGGGGCCTGCTTCAGGCCATATAGACTCTTCTTCAGTCTACACACCTTGTTCTCCTTTCATGGTGTCACGTATCTTATCGGCTAATGCATATATATCTCTTCTTCAAGGTCCCTATGAAGAAAGTTTGTCTTAACATCTAGCTGCTCTAGATGTAAGTTCTTTGTAGCCACTATACTCAAGACCATGCGAATCGTACACATTTTTACCACAGGTGAAAATATTTCAGTGAAATCTATACCTGCCTTTTGTTGAAACCCTTTCACAACCAATCTATCCTTGTACCATTTCGAACCATTATGCTCCTCCTTCAGTCTGTAAACTCACTTGTTATGAAGAGCTTTCTTATCCTTAGGTAGAGTGACTAGCTCCCATGTACTATTGGACTCAAGAGAGTCATCTCATCATCCATGGCCTACTCTCACTTAACCCGTGTGTCCGACTGTAATGCCTCTTCAAAACACTCTAGTTCACCATTATCTGTCAGCAATAGATAATGTTAAGGAGGATGAGTATTGGACCGTGGGTCTTCTCTCTAGAGTAAACCTCCTCACAACCGGTGTCTGTAGCTCTGCCTCATAATGCTCCTGTGCATGATCATCCTGTGGCACTGTAACACCCATGTCCAATAACTCTTCTAACTCTACAAATTTTTTCTCCTTGGCCTTAGTTTTTTACACACTGTCTTTATGCATCACTTTTTCATTAAAGTATATGTCCTTGCTTCTGATGATTTTTCTATTTTCTGCATCCCAAAACTTGTAACCAAAATCATGTTGCCCGTAGCTTATAAACGTGCACCTCATGAATTTTGCATCCAGCTTGTTTCTGTGCTCTGCATCAATGTGAACGTAAGAAGTGCAACTGAACACTCTGAGATGTGCAAGGTTCACTTCTTTTCCATTTCACGTTTCTTCTAGTAGCCCACCATCCAATGGTACTGAGGGACTTCTATTTATGAGATATGCGGTAGTATTCACAACATCTTTTCAAAAGGTCTTAGGCACCCTGCATGTAACCTCATGCTCCTGGGGTGCTCAAAGATGGTCTTATTAATGCGCTCAGCCACACCATTCTGCTGCGGTGTCCCTGAAATCGCTTTCTGATGTTTGATTCCATTTGTTGCACAATACTCCTCAAATCTCTTATCACAGTATTCTCCCCCATTATCAAGTCTGAGACATTTTACTGTTTTACCTGTCTCATTTTCTACCATAAATTTTTACTTCTTAAATACATTAAATACATCAGATTTATGCTTTAAGAAATAGACCCACATTTTTCTACTAGCATCATCAATAAAAGAAATAAAATAACATGAGCCATCAAGAGATAATACCTGTGCCGGTCCCCACACATCAGCGTGTCCAAGTTCCAACAGATGTGTCTTTGGAGCGCGTCTTGTCTTCTTGAAGTTTACCCTCTTCTGCTTGTCATACACACAGTCCTCGTAAAATTCCAAGTCAATAGACTTCTACCCTGGTAGCTTCCCTTTTGACAATAGTACTTTCATCCATTTCTCACTCATATGTCTCAACCTCTAATGTCATAACTGCCCATTCACTCCAGTTGATGCGACTGTGAGTGAACTATATGATCCTGAAGTCATGTATAAAGTAACTTCCTTTTTGCCTTGAGATATTAGCAAGGCACCTTTTGTGATCTTACAGGAATCACTAGTGAATGTCGTCACATAATCGGTATCGGCTAACTGTCCCAATGAGATTAAGTTATATTTCAAACTCGGTACTGTCTGACATCCTTCAATTTCAAAGTTGTTTCATCTTTCTGATTTACATGAACGTCTCCCTTTCCAATGATACTGCATGGCTCATCATCACCCAGGTAGACTCTCCCAAAGTCACCTGACACATAATTATGTAGAACTTCCTTACACGAAGTGGCATGAAACGAAGAACCCGAGTCTATAACCCAAGACTCATTCCTCACATCAAGAGATAAGATCAACGTCTCTGTGTCACTCTCCTCAGATAGATTCACTGAATCATTCCCGTCTTGAGAGCTTCCTTCTTGTTTCTTAAGCACCCTACAATCGCATTTCATGTACCCCTTCTTGTCGTAATGTCAACACCCGTCTTTATCTTTCAGTCCCTTGGACTTCTTCCTCGACTTAGAAAGCCCGTGTTTATTACCTCTTTTGTTCAGC